>JACCIE010000004.1:0-2400000 GCA_018906755.1 Sycophaga agraensis
AACTAAAATTGTTTTTTAGTTTCTTAATATTAAAAATGAATACTAAATTATTTTATACATAAGTAACGTAACAAATTCTATTTTAAATGATGGATCGAATCAACTTATGAATATTCCTAAATCATTAATGGACTCATAAATTAAATTCTTAAGAAGAATAAAATAACATAAGGATTATTTTAAACAAAAATATACATAATTAATAGTATACAATTACTTTAAAATAAAATTGCCCCTTGATGGTGCCATTGTTCCTGCCTTTTGGCTCATCAAGAATTACACCAATCCACTTTCCCGTAGCAAAGGAGGGATGCCCGATGTAAGCGATTACACCCTGGCAGTCCTTTCCCGAAATTTCAACACGTTGGCCAATCTTTATAGACATTTTGGCTTGTTTTTGATAGCTTTCTCACGACATTCGACGGCTGCTCTGTTTTCTCAGCTGAAGCGGTCATCAGCAGCCATCTCTTTAGGCCTTATAAAAACTTAGAACTATAAACCTTTAGTTAAAAAACTGTATCAAAAAATGGTTTTTTAGGAAATCTATTTGTGTTTGCTGTAAGGAGTAAATAATTAAAATAAGAAGGTTAGAAAAACAATTTATAAATAAACTACTTTGCGCGTCACCTAAATGTAAAATTTTATAAAATCTGCAACGGCCTGCAATCTACGCAAACCCACACAAATCCCAAAAACCTACAGTCAAGGAAGACAGACCTTGCTAGAAGCGAAAAGCTCATATACCGAATTGAGGCAGCCCGAACGTAGTACCAGTAGTACCACGTACCAACCACCCCGACAACCTGCTGCGCTGCGATCATATTTTACATACAAATTCGCTGTCTGCAGCAAACGGTTGATATGGGATAAGGATAATGCTCCAACGGTAAGAACATACCGTCGATATGATAACTACCAAGCAGTCGGTACAAACAATTCGACTTTATAATTAATCTTATCGTTCACATAAAAAATGAATCCCAAATAACTTTTTATGTTCTAGTTAATAAACTTTTTTATCCATAAATATATATAGCATAAATATAAATATTTTTTACATTTTGAACAGTTTTCCATACAAACTTACTGTTCTATGCACGTTGGATTTTTTTTATTCTTAATTTCGAAATAATTATACAAGAAAATGGAATAATACTAGCACATCAATTCACTTTAAAACATTAATATATAATTATTTAAAATGAAGCTTTGAATTCGTGTTTGTATTTAACAAAATTTGTTTTATTCTTTAATTGAAATTTCCAGACCTATAAAATACTCATATTCTAATTTGCATGCTGTAATTGATACAGAAAATCTAAGAAATATTTTACATTTATACATTGGTTACAAGATTGCATAAAAAAGTTAATAATTTTTTTAACAAAGATTGTCATGTATATTGAGCATACGATAAAGATTA
This sequence comes from Sycophaga agraensis, assembly GCA_018906755.1. Classification (NCBI taxonomy): domain Eukaryota; kingdom Metazoa; phylum Arthropoda; class Insecta; order Hymenoptera; family Pteromalidae; genus Sycophaga; species Sycophaga agraensis. The sequence goes on from JACCIE010000004.1 coordinate 1,424, forward strand.
ATATTGAATAACTATAGGTATTGAAACAAAAAAACTTAACAATATATTAGTAAACTAAAATAATTATTATATATTTGATTACTATACATCTAATTACTATATAGTTATTAATTTCAAATAATGTTAAAAGACGCGTGTCCCTCATTTTATTTCGACTATAAATCTTGTAACAAATAAAATATATGAGACTAATGTCGCCTTCGATGATCGGTCGATGATGGTACGCACGTAATAAGGCGCATAGTTAGATTTTAGTTTTTGTTTCAGTGCCACGAACGTCTTTTTCATACAACAATTGCAATTAGTCATAAAATTTCTCTGTTCAGATTGAAGGAAGACCTTCTATTCAATAATGTTTAATTTCCAGCATGTGAAAATACAATTCTATTGTACCCCTTAAAAGTATAAAAGTACCCCATCCTTCTGCTAGCTTGTTTTTTCCTTTTTCCGAGCACTGGTAATTTCGTACAGAATAATGTTTAATTGAGCGAGACCTTTCGTAGTAAGCAGTTGAAATCTTGTATACTAGCACTTATACAGAATAAATATTAGAAGCATTTTGATATTTTTATATAAACCTTGTGTAGCAACACCTTATTTATAAAAAAACCTCAACAATAACATTCTCGATTGGATTGCATCCTGACCTCGTGTGTTTTTTAATATGCGACGAGCTTAGTTCCGACGTTATACTCGGAAAACCGTGGCTGAAATCTCAACAGATGATAGTTGATCACGCACTAGACTACATATACTTCGGGACAAAGAATCGATGTCCTATATTCTTAACCCGCGATAATAGAAGAGAGGAGGAAGCGCGACCGTCAAAGGATTTCTTTAAAGAAGTTCGCCAACGACATGCAGTCCCAAGAGCTTAAAGCTGTGTTGACGAAATTCTCGGATATATTTTACACGGGACCACTCCGCCAAACCCTCCACGCGCTGCATGATATAGAGTTGACCGACCCTAAGCCGTTCAAACTGCCGGCATATCGCTGCTCGGCCGAAAAACAAAAGGCAATATAAGCCCAAGTAGTCATTTAGTCACGAAGCCCGTCGTACAGGTGCTACCGATAATAAACGAGGTCGTTAGAAGTATCGGCGACGCGAAGTATTTTTCGATGTTGGACCTTAAACCAATGTTGATTGGCAGGTGTCCGTTAAAACCGAGCCGATACTTAGAACCTTACACGAGACCTGGTTCTGCCAGCCGGTGGTTCGCCCGGAGAGTCGCTGCCTCTCGTGGCGCCGGGATTTGCACCCTCTTCGGGTGGTGTGGGAGGATCGACCACAGCGGTAAGAACTGATTCGCCCCTTTGCGGCCGGCGATCAAACACCGACGATCGGCGCTTTGTTTTCGTCGCCCAACCGACTGCTGATCGCCGGCCGTTGCACCGAACGAAGTCTCGGGTCCCTGTTATCAATACACCGGCCGTGTTGCAGGCTACACAAGGGCTGATACACACGCCGATAGATTAATATCACACAAACGCGAAGTTGAACGGCCAGAAGAACTCGAAAAATACTTAAGGAGTTCTTTTATCTCAATGTTTGACCTTGATAACGCATATATTGAGTTGGGTAGTCAATACCAGAGATCGGATGAAATAATTGAAATTTTGGTTCTCCTGTCGTGGAAATATCAAATTGCGCAAATGATGCTGGCAAGTGATTTTTTACCGCATAATAAATCGTTGGAGCGCGTTTTCTTTTAGAAGAAACTACAATAAAAGGATTTATACGTAGTCTTAAAAATACTATGATTAGTACGGTCGAGAGTACGGTATTAAAAGGAGAAGAAAGTAAAAACTTGGAAAAAAATTATAACTAAGGCTTTAAAACTCGAAGAAACGGGAAACTAAACAAAATAAAGAAAAGGATCAGAATCAAAATATTCACAAAAATAACTACAGAAAACTCTTTAAAATAGATTCCAAACAGCAAGAATATAAAAATACGTTACCATATAATAATAAAACTTGTCTTATTGTAAAAAACGCGGACAGAGAGAAATTGGCTGGTCAAAAATTAAAAGGTATAATTCTAAAATTAAAAGGATGATCATAATTTTACAAATATCAATCGAGATAGTTTTTGTCGTTTATTAGTTATCTTCGTTTATTCGTTTAACCATGTTCAATTATTTTTGGATAAATTTCATCGATTAAAGTCAAAGCTATATTTTCATGCATGTGAGTATTATAACGCATTTAGTTCATTTATATAAATTTTCAATATTAGAAGTTTGAGATAATTGATAGTCAAACAATTTTTAAGCTCTGTCTGCTGGTTAGATCTATATTCGTTCCAGTCATATATATTTCATAAAAATTTTGCTGTTTTTTATAAGCTATCCAGTAAATAGTAGCCTAAACAATAATTTGTATTTTTTGAAGTTCATTTGAAATAAGAGAAATTGACAGAAGTGTATTTAGTATTTACTGATAGAAAATTCATTTATTTATCGTTTACCTTAATATAATCATCCATTGTATTAAAATAATCTTTAATATTAAGCAAAATTACTGCTTAAGAATAGATTCCTGAGTCAGTCAGCGCCATCTATACTTCGCAAACGTACTACCGAGCTCTGACCACTCGGCCCATAGTAGTTGATTCTCACTGGCGATATTGGTGGTTATCAATAAATTATCAATGAGTTATCATATTGACGGTATGTTTTTACCGTCCTGAGGATTACCCTTCCTATATCGACCGTACGGTGCATTACACTGTACAGCGAATAGTAAAATGTGCCACATAGCTTATATGGGGTTCCGTTTCTACCAGGTCTATAATATCTGCGTTGGTATTACAACGTACCGATTACACGGAGACAGGACACGTCTAGGATAAGCGCAAGAGTAAGAAGTGACTGTGCGTCTTTTTTATATTGTTATCGCAGTTTATACATGGTTGTAACTGCGAATTCGTTATGTTGGAATGATCCATTCCATGTGGAATCAACCCTCAAGGAGCCAAATATAAGTCACGGTGATCACATCCAACATTTTTCTCTACATTGTCGAATGTTTTTAACTGAGATTACACCTCTACATGTGTGTAATACGTACACCCGGCAAATTGGTTATGCGCTCTTCCTTTTCCCACCGTAACGATTAGTTGCGAAAGGAATTTCTTCATGTGTCTATAATGAATGTCGATGATTAATTTAGAAAACGTGGCCAAGAAGTATCCGACTGGTTACTTTGGCAAGAGATGAAGAGAGTCATTCTGTTTGTGAACGGCACCGATGTCAATGGCAAGGTGATAATTTTTTCGCAATTTTATGTTATCTTTTTACGATACATAGGAATGTACACAGTAGACGAATGACTTATTTGAATATTTAGTAAAAATAAAGTTCAAGAATATTATGTGTAAACTTAAAAGATTTTATCATTAATAATTCTTTTAATTTTTTGTGTACATACCTTAGTTTTGAAAATAAAATTTAAAACAAAATTAAAAAGACAATTAGATAATAGTACTCTATTATTTCTTTTTAGGCGTCCATTTGATGCACAATTGTTAAAAAGTATAAATAAATTAAATAGTTTAAAGTATGATTATTGTTACTTAATTTTATTAATAAAATATAAAGAAGAATATTGACTAAATTTTATAACAAATATATAATTTATTTTGAGTACTTAATTTCATTATTAAGTTAAAAGTAAAAATGTTCATAATATATTTAATAACTGTATATTTTGAATTATATATTTAGGTTTTCCTGGTTACATATTCATTGGATGAATTGCTAAAAGAAGCTAGTATCAAGTTCAATATAAAAGCTCAACGACTTTTTACTCCACAAGGTGGAGAGATTGATGATATCGTTCTAATTAGGTATGTAACTTTTTTTTTAAATCCTTGTGCATATATTTAAAATGTAGGATGTGTAAAAAGTTCATTCTTAACATTTTAAGAGACGATGATGTTCTGTATGTATCTAGTGGTGAAGATTTTGCGTGCAATATCAGAGATATACATAACCATAGTAAAAATTCAGATTGGGTCACATTAATGTAGGTGGTAAATGCTTTTCCACTACAAAAAGTACACTGATTAATAAGGAGCCTATGAGCATGTTAGCCAGGTAGTTTATACTCATAGTCATGCTCTTCAGGAGTTTCAAATTTTCAACATATCTTCTTTTCATTTTTAAGCATTTAACATTTTGAATTTACTTTCTTTGAATTGATTTTTAAATAAGAAGTAAGGAAGCATTTTGAAAATTAAATTTCCATCCATTTTAATTGCTTTAAATTATACGAAACTAAATTAAGATCTTCTGTAGAATGTTTACAGAAAATGAACGAAATGAATGGAGAATTTTACCAAGTAAAAAAGACTGTAGTGGAGCCTACATGATAGATCGAAGTCCTATATACTTTGAACCACTTTTAAACTATTTAAGACATGGACAACTAATAATAGATCCAGTTTTAAATCCTATGGGTAATTAATTTGATATGCTTACAATATATTTGTATTTGTTACATTGGTATTTTAAATATTGTTAATTTAGCATCATTTGTTTCAATTTATCATTATATTTCAATAGCAAATAAACTAATCCATTGAATTTATTCATTATTTATAACTTGCTAATAATAAAAATAATTTTAGGTATTTTAGAGGAAGCACGATTTTATGGTATAGAAGGAGCTGTTAATATTTTAGAAGAAAATGGCTAAGGAAGAGGAGAAAAAGGAAAAGACACAGTATCACTTACAAGGAAAGACGTTTTGAGGGCTACTATGTCAACACCTACCAGTACTGAACTCCGCTTTCAAGGCGTAAATTTGGCAGGTGCTGATCTTTCACGATTGGATTTAAGGAACATCAATTTTAAGGTAAGTCTTTTTTGTATAAAAATCAATTTACCTGAACTACTTAAAGAATAAATAATTTTTTACTCTTTCCTTATTTAAAAAAGCATCGTGTAATTGCAATCATAATACTGTATACTTACATTCAAACGTATTTCACTGTTTAGCCATATTGTACACATATGCATCGACGGCTGAGGATAAGAACCAGCTAAGTCGAATGTGTATTTTATTTTTTACATTTTCTAGTGGAAATCCTGCAAAGTAGATATGTGTGTGCGCGCGTGCACGTGCGTGCGCGTGTGTTCCATTCTACTCTGTTACTAGCAGGGTAGAAAAATTTAAAAAAAAATTAAAGAAAAAATTAAATCTTAAAAAATTAAATTAAAATTTTGCAGAATTACTACTATAAAGTTTAAGAAATAAAATTCGCATTCGAGTCAGGTGGTTCTTTGAATAGGCCGCGAAGCTAGGTCGTTTTTCAACTGGTCGCCGAATTTGGTATAACTCCGTCGGTAAGCTTCACCGTCGAATTCTGATACATGCATATACACTTAATGAGCATCATGAGTTAGAAGGTAACCGAAGTGACCCGAACAACCCGATCTGATTCGAAAATGATAGAAGTGGTCCGAAGTATCAGAAAAATTCGCGTGGAGTGCTTACAGTCGGAGTTGACCAGTACTAAATGATTCGTTGCAATTCGGTCTATTTGAGTGTCGGCCGTCTGGTTAGGTAGTTCTCACTCTCAACCGATGGTATATTAATCAAGAGTGCAGTTAATATCAGAGTTGTAAAGTTGTTCTAGTGTACAATCGGCCCATTCAGCTGGCACAAGTTGCGGCTAGAAAATTAAATGCTCAACAACGCTAAGGCAACATTCCTTTTATGACCCCAGTTTTACGAGGCCGTTAAAAAAATCCATCCACTCGGCGGCGCTCCATTAACTCACCAATGTCGCCCAGCGAGGAGCGCCTAGGGCAGAATGCAAGCGAACGGCAACATCGCTGGCCCTTGGGCCTCGATCGAACCTAATTAGCTCCCCGGTAAATTAAAGCTCTCGTGTACAACCCTGGCATATAGGCGCCGGCGCAGCTGCATCCCGCTAGGATAAATAGTCTCGAGCGGGCCAAGCCGCAGGTCGGCTCTCGGGGCAAACTATTTTGCGTCAGGAAATTTGATGTCGTCCGGTCGGAAATGGAGTCGGCCGCGCGCGTCTCGGGGTCAGCCGCACACGCGCGCGATTAACTCATCTTTTATCGCGTATCCGCATCGGGTTTTATCCTCATGGGCTTCGATTCGCCGAGGCGTCGAGCATTCCTTGCAGCCACTTTCCCGCGTACCAATACCGCACTACATACCGCTCGCGTCGTTTTTTCTCCCTCTTGACCAGCGAAATTTCGAAATCGACAATCGAGGGCACGACTCGCGACCTAGAGCCTCGCGGATCGAGTAGCGGCCCTCGTAAAAAAAAATGGAAAGAATAAGCGGAGACAGTTCCACTCGTGGCGCTTGCAGAACGAGCTCTTTCCGAATTGAATTAACGTGCGCACGTGTATTTCCGAGCTATTCGGCGATCGTAGCGGCGAGCGGGGGATTTTAAGCAAAGCGGGCGGAGCGGCCTCCTTCGAAATTTGAATGTTAACTCGCTGGCGCGTGTGGCAGATAGGTTCCGTAAAAATGACCCGGCCCAGTGGAAATTCGGCTACGTATGAAGTGCCACCGAAACGAGCGACTCACCTGCTGGCCAGATCAGCTTGAAAATCATCCTAGAAAGAAAGAGTTTTCTTCGAGTGTCTCGAGGGGAGGGGCTCGCGAGCTTTCGTGCGAAAAATTGATTTTCGAGATTGTCAGAAATTGCTTACGCGCCTCGTTGAACGGGAGCTATATGTCTTTCTGCTTCTCTTGATCTTTGCCTTCAAGTTCTCTGTTTTTTAAAATGAAGACAGTTTTTTATATAGTATTTGATATTTTCTTGTTATCTTTCACTCGTTTTAGCCTAACAATGTGTCTAGGACACTCTTAATGTTCTTATTTTATTTTGTAGAGTAAAACGTAGTTTATTAATTCAGATTAAAATTTGAATATCGGGCTTTTTGACGCTTGTTTGATAAAAACATTGATATGGATATACGAGGGGTTGGGGCAAAAGGAAATTCCTTCTTTTGTTCTTTTATTATTGAGATTTTTCGTTCAAGATTCAAAAGCAACTGTAAAGCTCAGCAATATTCATGAAATCATTTAAAATTTAAAAATTATGTGGACTAGAAGACATTGATGCATTCATCAATCTAGCACTTTCTTTTTTTAACTAGGACAAAACAAACTCACGAAATAATAAACAATCTTACGAATTTAATTAAAGATTAATAGCAATTTTTTTCGTGATATTATTTTAAATACATGGGTAATTTGAATTCACGAAACTTTTATTTTAAATTTCAGGACTTTTTTCCGACCTACATCGGAAAACCCATAAAACTAAAAAAACAAGACCATTAATTTAAGCATTTCGTCTTTCTGGAATCAGTGCAATCGTGTAAAAGTACTTTGAACCGGCTTTTGGGCATTTGTTACATGTATAATAGAAAAATGTAAAAATGTATTTTAAATCAATTTGTTGTCATCGAACTCATCTTTTATTAAACCGCATTTTTAACCGAAGATTTAAAAGATAATAAAACTTTTCGAAACTGATTTTTTATTTAATCATCGCAAAGTTACCCGCATTATCAACGCTTTCAATCAGTGCTTTAAAAACGGATAAAACTTAGCCAAACTAACTTATTCGTATAAATTTTCGTTTACCATTTTCCGAGTGCATGTCGCGAGAACTTGCGCGGCGCTCCTCCAACTTTCCCCGCGCCTCAGACAGTTAAATTTCTTTTTAAATCCGCAGTCTCACGTTCTTTCGCTCTCTTTCTCTCTCTCTTGTCACTGCGGCATGTTTTATTGCGGGTTTTACAATGTGGGTCAAATCCTCGGGTGTATCGAGGGCGCGGCGAGCCCTCGTCGCCGCCGCTCCCTCAGATAAGGAAGCTTCACGCCCTTGTCTTATCAATCGCTTGTAAAGGCCGCGAGCGGTCCTGCACTAACGCAATGCCACTTGATTACAGTACGCGAACCTGCGAGGCTGTAACCTGTCCGGAGCCAACCTGACGGGCTGCTGCCTGGAGCGGTCCGACCTCTCCGGGGCGAATCTTGAAGGCGCCCAGCTCGTCTGCGTTAAGATGGTTTGCGCCAATCTCGAGGCTGCCGACCTCCACTCGTGTAACTTTCAGGATCCGGGCGGCATCGCCGCCAACATGGAGGGCGTCAACCTCAAGGGAGCTAACCTCGAGGGCAGCAACATGGCCGCGGCCAACCTGCGCGTAGCCACCCTCAAGAACGCCATACTCAAGAACTGCGACCTCCGCTCAGCGGTTCTCGCCGGGGCTGACCTCGAGGTAAAAACTCTTGCTATTTCGCGTGAGCTCTGGGCGAACCATCACTTGCCCACGTTTCTATCAAGGCTTGATTCTAATTGCATTTTATTACACACACAGTTCTGGTAAGAACTTTTGCTGCATTTTCAGTATACACTGAGGATGAGCTCGTCAGAGAAATTCTAGCTCTAAGGAATTGCACTTGGGGAACAGGTGTATTAAAAGTTTGAAAAATTCTTAAAAATATTTACACGCTTTCTGGAAATTCTTTGGTATAGTATATAGGTCCGGTATTATCTTTTAAGTTGACAAGTCTGTTAAAATCTTATTAAAAAAATCAAATTTCTGCCATTTTTATTCGCGTAATAATAGATTATTTATAGTTGCACACATTTTTCAAAAAAAAATCTGTCGTTCTCTTGAGTATACATTTTAAAGACATTTTGTTGATATGCTTTGGTGCCGTGCTGTATTGCGAGAAAAAGTCAAAACTTGCGTCTCGAGTGCAAGCTATCGGGAGAATAAGCTGCACATAGAAAGACACGCGTAAAAAGGCAAATCTAAGAAAGTTTCTTCCAACTTGATCGCATCTCTTCGTTTTTCTTTGTCAAAGAGTCTCTCACCCAAACTTTTGCCTCCTTTTTTTGGCAAATTTTTCCTCCGTCATTAAGCGAACCGTCGAAAAATTTATACAAGCTTAGGAAAATAAGTTTAGAGAGCAATAATTGGCATCCTGGAAAAGTTCCACGCGAATAGAAAGTATAAAACCATTAATATTTCGACCGAAGTCATCCAGCGATCCCGTATAAAAATTTAATTAAATTGGAATACGTTTACACCGGGATGAATAATTTATAACCCCGCGCCTGTGGAATAATTTACGTGTTCACTTTTGGCTCGTGCACTTTATCGCGTTTCACTTGCTTTACAATCCGCAGTAAAAGCTGCAAATAATAGCCGAAGAAATATACGCCGGGGGCCCGCGATGTTATCATTAAATCATTTGGTTTCCTCGACAGCGGCGGGGCTACGAGGGGCAAGCTGCGGAAGCCCCGGCCGGTCTGCTCACCCACGAAAGCAGCGCGGCCTAACAAGCGGTCATTATCCTCGCTCAATCGGACAGCCGCTGTACCGTATTGTTTCCTTGTCAAATTGCAGTGCTGCGACCTGTCGGGCTCGGACCTCCACGAGGCGAACCTGCGCGGGGCCAACCTCAAGAACGCGGCCTTCGAGCTGATGCTGACCCCACTGCACATGTCTCAGACGATCCGGTGATGAGGCACGGGGCCAAAGGCGGCAAAGTTTGGCAAACGAGGGCCGCTCGTGGACGCCGCCCGCCATTTTCCGCGGGTCCTCATGCCAATTGACAACGATTTTTGAGTGGCGCCGTGTTCATCAGCTGAGTTTAATTAAACTGGCGACCTATCGGCGAGAGGCAGTTGGGAAAAGTAAAGCGGCCGGAAACCATTACGTGCTTCATTAAAAGGCCAGCCGACGAACAATAAATATAGCAACTGGGTCAAAGGCTTTGCGGTCCCAGAGAATCCTTGTAACCAAATTTAAACTCTTTTTACGGCTTACTTGGCGTTCCGAGTGTTCGAGTATTATAAACAACAAGTAATAAAGCGGCGGAGGCTCTTTCTCGAGTAAAGCCCTATTTAAATTCAGTAATAATCGTCTCGTGGCTTTAAAAGGGCACGATATATAGCTAAATCCATTGGAAACTGACGAATGTAGTGCATTTAAAATCAATACCATGTCAAGTATTTTTAAACATATTACATTCTTATAATACCTAATTAATACTCAAACGAAAGTATAAATGCTATGTGACAGTATCAATCTGATACGATGTCCGCTCCATATATATTGTTACGTACGCGCCTGGGGGTGGAGCGTGGCTGGGTGGCGGCGCGCGTCCGTGCGTGAGTGAGCGAGGACGGTGGTGGGAGTCGAACTCTCGACAAGGGCTGTAGACTGGAGGAGTAACCAGGAGACTGAATCACCAGGTTGCGGTAGAAGTACTTGCTTGTATCTTTATCGATCGGATTCATAGATCGTCGGGAAGAAGAGGCGACGTTCCGACGTGTGTCGCTCGGACGGACGATAGATGACAAACGACCCCTCTCTCTTCTATACCCTCACGTTTTATAGCCGCTAGGCTTCGCTCTTCTCCACCCGTAGCTTCCCGAATTCCCCGTATACCTCCGGCTTGGTTGTACTTGCCGATCTTGCGAATCCTCCGAGCGCTTTGCTGTTGCCAAGCGCCCGTCGGCTCAAGGCCGCGAGTCTTCGTCGCTCGGCGGCTACCCGAGCTGCCGATGTCGCGGATCAGCTCCGAGCTCCCTGTTGCCGTTGCCTGGCCGTCTGCGGGGCCCGCCAGTTTCCTTCGATCAACGGTTAGTCGAGCCGCTATCCCCGAAATCCGGCGCGGCTGCACTGAAGGTGACCTGCACTACGTGCGCGGGGCCTCCCGGTTTCTCCGCGGTAGCGAATATCGGAGCTGCTGACTTCGCGGCTCTGCCGCGTTTCGCTCCGACGGTCTGTTCCTAGCGCGGCCGTGGGACCGCAAGTTCCCTTCGATCAGCGGTTAGTCGAGTCTCTATCCGCGAGAATTCGGTGCGGCTGCACTAAAGGTGACCTGTACTACGTGTGCGGGGCCCTCGATTCCTTCGCGACAGCGGATATCGGAGCCGCTGCCTTCGCGGCTCCGTCGCGTATCGCGCCGAAGGTGTGTACGTGACAATATGTAATAATAAAGAGGTATAACTCTGTTGCCTCAGTACATAAAATATTTATAAATCTTACGTCCATATACGATTAAAACTATTTTTTTGTGATAATTGCATTAGTATAGAATGTCAGATGCAGTCATTAAGTAGGTGCAACTTTTTGAGATACCAAAAATATTTCTATCTTTTTAGAAATAATAAAATTATCATGCCTTTTTAAATGTTTATGATGCAAGGATTGATATCTAATAAAAAACGTACACATTATAAAAATATTACAGATGAAACTGTGTCTTGTATTATAAATTTTTAATGTAATAATTTTTTTGCATTCATTTCTGACAAGGAGTATTTTGTAGCATAATATTGTAAAGCAATTTTAATTCGGTTACGAGCTAATCATATAGATTGAACTTAGTTATCGTTAGTTTATCGAGTTATAGAAGTTATTGATTACAAAATAAAATTGTATGCGTCAATTTCACTAATTAATACGATCCACTAGGTTGGCCATTAAATTCAGAATGAATGTAAATGTAAATTCATTATAAAAATGGAATATTCATAGAATATATACTGACATTAATTTAACTTAATTAAACTCAGATTGAGTTTAACGAAGTAAATAATAAAAATAATACTGGAAAAATCGCCATTTACTTGCATAATACTCGAATGTAAGTATCGATCGACCGAATTTCGATCGGATATTGACGATTTCACATGGTATCTTTATTGAACTAAAAGTATTCTAGTTTATTTTAAGTAGCAAATTTAATATTTGTATAAATATTGTAATAGATGAATACGATAAAGCTGTAAAAATATGAATCTATATAAGTTTTAGAACTTTCTTTATCGATAGAATGGAATATTTTGTTAACTTTTTTGTTAGTTTTATATTTAGGCGAATAAATAGTTTTTTACTGAGATTATATTGACTGAAAATAAATAAGACAATAGATTATATAATTTTATATGAAACTATTGCAAAGATTGCCTATTGCAAAGAGTATTGAAAAGTTTTTGCCTACATATGGAATAAAATAACAAGGCTACTTTAGTTACTACTCGTACAGTTATCTTATTTTTTAAATAAAATTTTGATAATATTTTCGTACCATAAGTTGCAACTATTTTGAGATGCAAATAAGACTACGAAGTTGAATAAAAATATAATAATATAAAATCACACGAAGTGATGTTAGTTTACGTACGTTGCCTGAGTGCACTACCTATAACAAAAATGTAGTATTTATTTAATATTAGAATAAACTTTTGCCGAAGGGCATAAACCTATATCGAAAATATTTAATTTGAACACAAGCTCGCATCCATTCAAAATCGTACACAGTTATATATTTTCAGTTGTAATAATATAATATACAATGTCATTATAATCGTTTAATCAATAATGATAAAAAAATACATTGTTTTGCTTAAACGATTCTGTTCTAGTAATGCGAGACAACCCGTTCGGAATCCGTTACATGAAAAATATATCTCTTACCCAGTTGCTTAGCTTGTCGCGAGGAATCGGAAAAGAGTCGACTGATCCCCTAGCAGAAATAACAATCAGTCCGCGCGTTTGGAAGGCATCCGCACACACCTATCGCGCTTCTTCGGTGCTAACCATCCCGCTCGCCGTGCGCGGGAAACTTTACCGCGACGCACCTGATAAATGCAGTGGGCGCCGGAAGTCGCTCTCGCGTCATATATACGCATATATACGTATGCGAATCGAGTTTACCCAACTGCAGTGGGCCATTCGCGAAAGTTCCGAGGTCTAATCTCGTTCGCGGGCTAAGTTTGGGGCCGCCACAGCGTGTTGGTGTCTCCGTGCCGCGGCGAACGAAATCCGCGCGGCGCGGCTTTTTTTTTTCTCCCGCGGGCCGACAGCTCGCCCCGCGTTTTCCTCGTTACGGTTGGCGGTGCGAGTTTGCTCGACGCCGAGTTTGCGAGAGCGCACAAGACTTCGCTGTTTGGCGGGATGGAGAGGATCGGGGCTATGAATTGATTTTTTCAATTATTGTCTCGATCAGAAGAAAGCAGCTGGATAGTACTTTTGCGCATTTTAATGTGGCAACTGCAAGCTTGTTCATATAGTTATGAAGTTCATCCTGAAGCTCAAGATTCTGGTTCAATGATATCTTTTTAATGATACTTTCCTAATGATACTTTTTAATGATTCATCAATGCATTATAGCGTTCATAAAAAAAACGTTGTGTGAAAGTTACCAAAAATTCAAGCAAAATGTTTTTATACTACACGGAGAGAAGTATTAAAAGAATGTTTACTATACTACAATAAAACTTTTAATGTAAAGAACAGTAATTTTTTTGTATAATCTTTTTCTGTACAGAAGCATATATAGCATAAAAATTCTCATAACGTTTCTCTCATTATTATTGCACAGGCGGCGAAATCATCGGCTAAATGAAAACTGTCCACTTACGAGAGGCCCGCACCGATTGCAATCGATAAACTCTTCGCTCGGCCGATTCTCTTGCAGGGACAATCCAACAATCTCAGAGCATCTGTAAAAAGCGTCAGTCTGTCCATGGCGGGTGCATATACTCGAGGACGGCGTGCAGCAGCGCCAGCTGCGCCCATATAATCATTGAGCCCCGGTGGAAAATCGGATGGCGGCCCGGCGACGGCGGCTCGCAAGGGGGGCCCCATTACGCACGTACGTGTGCCGCGGGGCTGGAGGCAAATTGGAAGGTCGGGCTTGCGCAGGGCATATATATACGTATGTAGCGAGCCGACCCAAGTAGGGCCACTTTGGCACGGGTCTTTCCTCCGCGTTAATAAGCTCCGGCGCGCCTCCCGGGATCATTAAGCCTGAATGTATATTTCTGGAGGATCGCGCGCGGAGGAGCCGCGAGGTATACAGTCCCTGCAGAAGGCCCGGCTTTTTCGGTGGATGGACACCGGTCCGTATATACATATATGTATTGACTTTTTTTTTTTATTACGTTCGCGTCGTAACGCGGGTGTGAGGGCAGCATTATGCTGATGGCGATGATTATGTCGGCGGCCGACTGTCCCTGCCCCCCGTGAGCAGAAGCGTTTTTCACGAGGCAGCGAGTGGCTGGCGGGAGGGCACTCCAACTTCTTCCCGAACTAAAAGTCCTTTCCGCGGTGTAATTAGTCGGCCGACCTACTTGCCCGAGAGCCGCTCCCCCAAGTGTATATACGTATACATAGGTTATCAGGAATCGAGCTCCTCGTGGTTGTTCGCTCGCCTCCTGTACCATCCAAATGCCGGCTCGCGGGCGAGGGGGATGGGAACCCATAGTGCCCGCGAGAGTCTCTGCTTTTTTCGCCGGGCTGTCCGTCCAAGACTGAAGCGATGCTTCGGGTTTTTCTCGTGGACGCATCAATCTTGCACGGGGAGGCAAGAAAATGAATTTTTCGAGCGACGGGAGAAGACGAGGAGGCTGGTAAGGTTGCCGCGATATTATAGCCGAGAGCGAGTCCGAGAGGAGAACCCAGAATAATGTTGTCGATTTTGTATGTATGCATTTTAATGAATACTGTGGAATATTGTCGAGCGGACAACTTGTTAGTCTACAGAGTTTGTCTTTTGCAAATTTTAACAGAACTCGCACAATAAATTCCCAGTTGAATCTCGACTTGGAGCAATTATCAAAATTACAGTTGTCTAACTCACAGAGTAAATAATGTTGGCTTGGGCACTGTTATGAATTAATGTCTACGGTAGAACTGTCCACTTGCACCTACATTAAGCTGACTAGTTAATTGTATTTCTTATCCGTTCGTCTTAACATTCGTTTTCGATTAATCGTCATTTTTAAGTAAATACATTTTTATGTACATTTAAGACTTGCTCAAAGATTAGATAAACTTAACGATCATTGCTGCAACTTGTCGTAAGATACGATATTCGCGATGTTCGCACAAGATCGTCGCTAGCGACGATGTGTGTATCGAAAGTTCCCATTCATGATATTTTTTACTGGTTCCGTTACAGTTATTTCTCATGCGCATATAATGTAATGGATACAAATAAGGTTAAAATAAATGAATACATTGTATATATAAGAACTCCATTACATTATACCTACTCTTCTGGATATCTCATCTTTGTCCCTAAATTAAGTAAAATGCAGTGATTTGAAGTTTATATTCAAAAATAGCTTAAAAAGTTGATAATGAATCTAATCGCAACCAAAGTTATTCTGTAACAGGCCAAATAAATTTATAAACAAGTATGAGAATAACGTGCATTTATCTTTTATTATTTATTATTCAATAAAATTTCGAAGATTCATAATGTAATTAGAATAATTGTAAAATAACAATGATAGCAGGACCAATAGAAAGTTTCAATGTTGTCCACGGCTCGCCTAAGGGACAAATTTACTATATGGTCCGTGACGGTCGAATTCGGGTCGGCTAACTCCGCGAATTGGTTATTCCAAGAAAGGGGAACGGGGATGGGCACCCCGTAGAAGCCGTGGCGATGGGGGAAGGGGAGCAGCGGCCAAAGACTTTCGAAAAGCTACGAAGCTTGCTGGGTGGAATCGGTCTATTGCGGCTAAGAAAGAAAATAAAACACGGGAATCGTAAATTGCCGTAAGTCGGTCGAACAGAAACGGAGGAGTCTTGAGAGGAGTGGCGTTGTAAGCTCAAGTTTGCGTATTCGAGCTCGCTTCCAACAAAGCATACATTCTTCTTTAATAGTTATACGTGTGCAGCCGAAATAACAGATGCGTCAAGAAAACAAGGAACACGCATAACTTCGAGCGTACTTCTGGAGAAAAGTAAAGAGTTTTTAAATAATGATCGATCTCGAAATTCAGGCGCTATGGCCATATATGAGGCTTTGCACGAATTTGCCGAATTAATTTCAAAGTTACGGTAACGGTTGATACTCGGCTCGATCATGATTAGAGCCGTTACAACAATATGGTGTTCGCATGGCCGCTTCGCCAATCCCCCGGTGCGATCGGTCGCGGCGAGCGTCGTCCTCGCCGTGGTCGGCCATAGCCGTCCGGGCGACCGCATGGCAGGAGTCGGCTTCCGGGAAGGAGGGCCACGTCACAGATTTGGCTAATATCAAAATGGACGATATTGAATGGGACAGCTCGTTGGATAAACTGTTATATATCTGCGATAATCAAACGGATATAATATTTCGACGTGCGGGCGATCGTTGCGTAAATATGTTATAGGTGTATTTAGAATTATCAAATAATATCAGTGATCAGTCAGTGAGAGAGCCATTCGCGGGGTGGCCATCGTAAAGCTCAAATCCAACTTGAATAAAAACATTAATTTAGACTAGACTTCAGACTCAAATTACATTTTGGAAAGATAAAGTTAATTCAAAAACAAAAAACCTTACTAAAACAACAAATATCTATATATCATAATGTTTTAATCATAATAATAATATAAATATCATAAATATTTTAATTCATTTAAATTTATTATTTATTACTATAATTACAATCAAAGCATTTAATAAATTTTTGGAAATAAATTTTTTTGAAGATTTAATTATTTTTTCCCTAGATCAAGAAAAAATTTACATGGTTTTCTATTTTAGACGTTATAAAGCCACGTTAAAAATCTTTGAATTAAAAAGTATTAAAAGAATTTGTGAAGATGCAGATATAAAAATTTGCTTTTTCTGTCGATACATGGACTGCGTACAATCACGTTTCGTACTATGAAACCACAGCACATTTCATATACCTTGCCAACTGTTATTGTAGGGTACAATATGCTTATTGATAAGACTGAATCAATAGAATATTATTTAGATTCTAAATTTGCTAAAAATAGTAAGGATGAAATGTTATTTTTAAGTTTTCAAGCAGGATGTGACAAATTATTAAAATATAAAAAATGTAATTGTATTTATTATGTCTCGCTGATTTTAGATCCAATGACTAAAAGGAATTCTTTGATTTCACAGTTAGGAAACAAAATATGAAAAAAACGAGTATTCTAAATTTGAACAAATATATTGTACTAAATATTTTATACACAAAACAAAAAATATTCCTCTGTCAGTTACTTCAGAATGTACAGTTGAAAAGAATTGTGAGGGTTGCATAGATTTTAGCTTAATTTATCACTGTACAAGTGTTAAAAATGGTGAGTATCCATGGCAAAATAAACTATAGAATTATTTCCAGACACTAAGAACAACTAATATTTTAAAATGGTGGAAAGTACATGAAAACGTTTATCCATAAATTTAGTAAAAATAGCTCAAGGCATTTTAAGTACACTTGCAACATCAGTTCTGGTTGAGCGTTTATTTTCTGAAGGCGCTCTAATAATGACGAACAGGCGAACATGGTTACAAAGTCCATTCATTACAGCATTAAAATGCATAAATTCATGGATGAGGAATACACTTAAAAAAGTATTTGTAATGTAATGTTAATTTATAATATATATCTAAAATTATTTTTGAATATTTATTCTTCCTGAATTATTTATTATTATCGCAATGCATTATACATATTTAGAATATTATCATTAATATAATAATTAAAAATTAAATTTAATTATAGAATTCAATTGATTTGATTTTAATTTAATTACAGAATTTTTGCACACAAACCTAATAATAATAATAGCATGGTAACGTTTTTTCTATAATAATAATATTAATAAAAACAACAATAATTATAATAGTTTTTAAAGTGTGTGTTCTTAAAATCATCTTTTTGCATCATCAATTATCCACAAATTTAATATTTATTGCTGCAATAGTTCATACTTTTTGTTTGCATCAATTTACGAGTCTTCATATTTTTATAACAATAATTATTGTCAATATCAAACTTTACTCACGATGTTGTTCTGGAAATTTATTTTAATGATTGTCTCGAATGTTGTTTTCAAGTTCAAAACAACACAATATCAAGAATACCCTTAGTGTCTCGTGAAGCCAAGCAGTCGTAAACTCGCGTGAGATTAATTCGATTCTCCCCGGTCTTCCGCAAGACTGGAAAAAAATGCGCCGCCATTCGAAGCATCCATGAAACGGCCCACAGGAATCGTGATCGCGCACGCAGGCTTGCATGGATATAAAAGCCTCTCGAGCAGCCTTCCGACAGCGCGAGCACCCGCTCGTCCCGCACACACACACACACACACATACGCGCAACTCCTCGCAGGGGTCGCTGGGAGCGCGGAGGAATCGCTTGGGCGCGGGTAATAGAGCGATCGCGGCCCGATAATGCGGATTAGACTCTCCGGCGTGACTATACCGTATATACGCGCATTGTCGGCGGGGGCGAGCGGCTCCGTTTCATCTCCAAACTGCAAATTTCATCGTCGCGTCGCGAATCCGGGGATCCCGGGGAATCAGGCGCCGCTGAGGATACGCGTGCGCACCCCCAGGCGTCTTTACGAGCAGCCCCAATTGGGCCAGATTACGCTCGCCATCCATCCGCGGCTCGATTGTCGAGGCTGCAAAGATACATAATCGAGCGAGGATCGGCGTCTTTTGATCATTTTGAGTGCAGCGACGCGGCCCGAACAAAAGGGCCGACATACGACGGCCTTACGGCCAAGGCGCATTCAATGAGGCGTGTATATATATAAGAGAAGGTCGGAGGAGGCGAAGGAGGCCCACGCGACCGTTGATACGTATATAAGTGTATATATTCCCCTAACGGAGGGCGGAAGGACGCCCAAAGGTCCTTGATGCACCCCTTTGACTTTCTGGCTTTTGCCCGCGCGGGCTCGTCGTAGAGCGCAGCTTCTTCCGCGAATCCGGACCAATTGTTCGCCCTCGAACGTCGCGAGGTATTATTTGAATTAACTGCCGCTGCGAGGGAGGAGGGGGAACAAAGGAGTCCCCTGTCTGGCTTTCAATCAAACTTATATTATATACGCCGTCAAAGTTTCATTGCCTGCCTTAGACGCAAGTTTATTGAGGCCCGGTCGAGGTACCTCCCCTCTTTCTCGGCGAAAACTCCGAATGAATGACTCCGAGTGCAGCGCGGCGCGCATTCGTATGATATATGTATACATGTATATATATATCTCCTGCGTCCGAGGAATCTTGGCCGACTGTAAACGAGAAGAAATGCAGAAGAGGCCGCGGACGTGCAGCAGAAAGCTCGCCGCGCCTCGTGCAGCGTCCGGCAGTTTTGAAACGGAGCCGAGTGCCGGCGCTTTCCTCGAGTGCTTTGACCGCGAGATCCCCGGCATTTTGCCCCCTCCCGGCGCCCTCCATGACCCGCCTCATTCTCAATTTCATCCTCGATTTGCCCACTCCCTTTTTCGTCTCGTCGTTACGCCCTGCTGCTGCCACTTTGAGCAAAGAAAACCGCGATCGCGCGTCTCCCGATCGTTCGTCCCTCCTTTCTCACGTGCCTTCGCTCCTTTATATTTGCACGAATTACATCCTCGATATTCGAATAAAATATAGCGGGGGCCAGAGGTCGCGGGCGGCTTTGAACGCCGGCGAGTAGCCCGAAACAATGTTACACCGCCTGTATTTCATAGCGGCTCGTTAATGAGTTTTGCGAACAAGAACACACTTTAGAAAATGCTTGGAAAATAGCGAAATGCCGCGCCAGGCCACTGCACCGCAACCCTGTAACTTTATCATCGGTTTCAACAAGTTTGTTGCACTCCGAACTATATTGGCTGGTGCGTTCGACGCCCGGCTCGAAAATTCACCGGCATATAAACATTAATTAATAATGGCGCGGACTCGCAGTCTCGCTGGCCGGGAGCCCAGTCGTAAACAAGGCCGCCCTGCCGAACGTGAATTCCACAACTTAAAGCGCCAATTGCACGATCGCGCATAACCTAAAAATCAAATAAAACCCCGGCGCGAGAGGGCGGCCTCTCTCGGTCTAACCTTTAACTCCTAGGAAATTTCCTCGAAGCCCTAATGTCGGAACAGTCGCTCCCCACCACTGCCCTCCCCACCTACATCCCTCGATCAAAGTGGCCGTTATATTAACGCTCAACATTATGCCGCTCGGCCGACTGGCGGTTAATTGATTTCCTCCCCCGGCGTGGAGGGCGTGAAAAAAAAAAATAATCGGCCGATAAATTCGCATATTTACCAATGTTGCGATAAAGGGCGTTATGAACAGGTTTTACGACCAGTAAAAAAAAAAGAAATAGGAGCCACCCTCACGCGTTATCTCGCGCGGACGTCGCGGGCGTGCGCTGCCGCCCGGCGGCCCGGAGACCCAGCGCCCGGGAAAAAAGAAGTGCTTTCTGGGCGTATTTACCCTGCGGCTTTCGCCTCGGACTCGACAGTTCATATTTGCCAAAGTCACGGCTTGTTACTTCTGCTCGCTGGGAAAAGTTTCCGAGGGGACATCTTTGCCGTCTAGCGTACGTATATATGCTTCGGGGCTTTTGCCCGTTTAATTAGGTCCGTTTGCGTACCTTAGATGCGCTCGTCCAAAGCTCGCGGGCCTATTACGGATTTATCTTTTTAAACGATGTGCATTTTTAATTGAGAGGAGGGATTTTTTGCAGGCTTTTAATAAACCTGTACAGCGAGAGAAATATGAAATTTTCCATTATTTCATATATGCTCTCAAAATTAACAAATAATGCCTCGTTATATTTTACGAATAAATTTTATAATAAGCGTTCAATTGTGCTTTATCTCGTATAACGATTTTTCTCATTAATGCGCATAATACCCTTTTAAATGTGTAAATAAAAGTTTTAGAATTTTGAAATATAATTCCATGGTAGAAATTTGCATCAGTTTCTGTAGGCCATTTTATGCAGTTATAATTTCTGCTTTTCGATTCTTCAATCAGTTTCTTTGTCTGATTATTAATTAAATAAAAATTATATGCGAAATGACACGAAGCATTATACAGCTTATGTTATTAATTAGTTAGCTTTATATTGTATTTTAGCATACATGATTTATTTTTTGAGAATCCATTTTGGTTAACGTACGCGAATAAAAGTGATAAATTTTCCACCAGGAATCATCCCAGCTGTAAAATAATAATCTTTGGAGGCCAACAGCCATTATTTCGAACGACCTCGAACCGCAACGATCGAGTGGATTCAGTAGTTTTCCCGAACGCGTAAATAAAGCTAATTCAAAGCAAGTGTCGCGGCCGGCGAGCTCAGTGATACCGGGGCTAGATAAATATTAACAGTGGGAATAATCGATGAATTAACATAATGGACGAGGCGACTGGGTCAAAGGCATTAATTTTCTCGCGGCTTATCGGGAGGAGCGCGGGAGAGACGCTGGGCTTCCCGCGCGGCTTTGATTATGCAAATGGCCCCGGTTGCGAGTCCATCAAGATTTTATCGGCGCGCCGATCTCCAGCGGCCGGGGGAAAAACGCCGGCCGGCGCTATCTTTCGAATCGGCCGGTTTATCGGCCGTGCGATCGTCCCGGCCGGCAACCAATCGGCCCGCGTAGCGGCTGCAAGGCCGACCCACAGGTGGATTACGCGATGCATCGGGTTACAAGTTCACGGCGCCCTAATGCACAGCAATTTCGCCGGTGAGCCGGGCTCTGATCGGGAAAAACGCGCCACCGTAGTTTTTGGCCGTGTATAGAGCGACGCGCGGGCGTAGCAGTGGATCTTAATGTCTGCGGATTGGATAAGTAGGCGGCGCGCGGAAAGTTCGCCCCGCCGGCGGAGAGCAAAGTTGCGAGATTGGATTTTGTTTTTCAGCCGAATGATAGATGGGAAGATTATTGGGCTGGAAATATTTGCCTTTGTTGCACAGGGTTTCGTTTTCGCGAGTCGACTTTGACGTCCGTATAGACTGGGTCATTGCAATCGAGCGCTGCGTGCTGTGGGTATAAGGGCAGTATTGTGCGAGATGATGGAGGATAGCGAGGGGATGGTCGAGTAGCGTCGAAGGAAAAGAGTTCAAAAGAATTCAACTATAATACTAAGTTTAATTGGGGGTATACAGGTGCGGTAAAGCTCGGTGAAAATTGACTCGTTTATTTCTATCGCAATATTAACTTATTGACAGACTGTAACATTACGGTTTATCGAGTACGACAATAATTCTTGTATCTCGGACGAAAGGAGAATTTTAAATTGAGAGTTCAAAGACTGGAATATTGGCAGTCCAATCAAAAGATGTCAATATATTACACGTTTTAAAAGGGTAATTCGCTCAAGCAACCGCAGAGCACTGCACGTGAATATCAAATGAATGTAAATAAAACCACGAAGAAAACTCAATTCTATACAACCTTTAATGGAAAAGATAGGCGGGAACTGTGTGCTTATTGTGTTGAGTATTGCACAAGTTTGTTCTGCAGAGTCATTCCACAACGGCGGAAATCGTGGCAAGCTCGCGGAGAGGAAAGAAATTACAATGCTAAAATAATTACTTTTTAAGGATTTTTGCGTTATCAAAGGGGAGTTATAAAGAACGCAGGAGGTAGAAGATTCCACCCGTTTCGTATTCTTTCAGCCGCTGTGATTATTATTTTACAGTAATCTCAGCAGAGCGTTAAAGGGAATACCGGAATACGCGCAGCCCGCGAAACGAAAACTATTTGCATTTGGAGTCAATTATTTTGCGTACACCGTCCTCATATACGCGGGATGCACGAAAAACAATGGGACTAAGAATAATGACGCCCTAATTCTGTAAAATTCCGCACATAAAGTGTACGGACGCGGAGGGCTGCACGAACTGGTAATTAAAAAGTAGGCATTATGTACGGGCGGGTCTGCAGAGCTGAAGCTATTAATTATCCTGATTAAATAGATTAATACGCATTGTTTAGCAGCGGGTCCAGCCACCAAACGAGGTGTAATTTAAACTTCTGCGCAGGCCGGGCAGATGGAACGAAGCCGGAGACAGGGAGCGCGGGGAAAAACCCGGCGGAGCAACAGCGCACATATATCCGGCGAGGCGGAGCCGGCCTGCCGCGAGCCTCGGGCCCAGACCGAGCGCCGCGCGGGCATGATGCAGCCTGCCCGCGAGGGATGCGTGGGGCTATAAGGAGCGCGGCGTCCGTCCCGCGCGCGGTTACAGCCGCGAGGCGGGCCCATCGATCGGTCGAGCCGGCGTGCGCACTGGGCTACCGGGGACGCCTCCCCCCACCAGCCCCGGCCGCGGGCGGCGGAGCGGCCCGGCCGCTTAGTGGCACCGCGGCTCGCAGCGCGCCCGCACCGCACACCGGAGCCAGGCAGCCGCGAGCTCGCCCAGCACCAAGGGCCCATGCCGAACCCCCCGCGCCACCGCCCCGCGGGCCCACCTCGCGCGCGCGCGGGCGGGCCCACACACCCCCCGAGGCCGGACGCCGCCGCCGCCCTGAGGTGAGTCCCG
The DNA here is from genome assembly GCA_018906755.1 of Sycophaga agraensis. Classification (NCBI taxonomy): domain Eukaryota; kingdom Metazoa; phylum Arthropoda; class Insecta; order Hymenoptera; family Pteromalidae; genus Sycophaga; species Sycophaga agraensis. The sequence goes on from JACCIE010000004.1 coordinate 24,723, forward strand.
GGCCGCCGAGAACCATGTCCCTTGCCCGACCCGCGCCACCCAACCACCCCCCCCACCTCCCCGTTAAAGAGCATCGCCAGCCGGGACCGCATGGCTATATATATATATATGCGGCCGATTGACACAGGTCTTATGGTTTTGTATGCGCGGAAGCGAGGGGGGCTGCAGGCGCCCAGCGGACCGGTCGATTCGATAAAAAAAAGGAAAAGCATATTTGCGTGCTTTGTAGTAGAAATTGCCACGCTGTGTAATGGTGTTTGGTCGAGCAGTGGCATTGTTTACTAGAAGTTGCAGGGTCGTTTTTGTTCAATTGGCCGTAGCCTTTGATCAGTTTACCAGGCGGTATAATAAAGATTAATGTAACGTTTCTCGCGGCTCACGCGATGAGAAGATCAAATGCAGGAAAACGCTGCCGAGCTTAGCTTCTGTTCTGCTGTGAAAAACATAGGCCTTTTAAATGCTACACCATAAATAGCCTTGTTTTCTCGATAGTTTAGCCAAAACAAACCCTTTCTATCGAATTAAATTTTAAAGAATAAAAAAAAACTATGGAGCGCGTATAATTGGATTCGCGTAAACCCGCGCTCTTTCTGCATTTATTCAATGTTTCGTTATATCGATATAAAAAGTTGATATGAAAAGTTTCAGTAACGAAAGACAATATCGGACTACTACTACTGATGGATTTTTATTCGCGCGGAATAATTCTTTTTCGTACAAATTGGATTAATAAAGTACCCGCGACAAGCAATAATTTCAAAAATTAAAACGACGCCTCTTCCTTCAAAATAGGGTTATCCTTTTGAAAATATGGGTCAAGTTCCTTCGAACAAAAGAGACACCAAACTCTTGTTATTTTTCATATACTTAAAAAATATATAAACTATTCTGACGACAGTACTTTTATTAAGTAATACATTATAAATACTCAATAAAAAAACAAGCTCATACAGAAAATTATCAAAATTGTATGATACATTGATATTTTTTTATACAATAGATGTTTTCTAATATGATGATAGAAAAATAAATAAATACGAGTTATACAAGATCATACAAATTTTTTTGAATGTCAGTGCGAAATGCAGAACTATAGTTTTTATTATTAAATTGTTAAATTGAAAGCACAAAAGCTGGGATCCATAAAAATTCTCCATAAAACATGAAATATCTCAATTAATAATTTTTTCATAACTATTACAAAATAGAAATAGTATGCAAAGCATGCATTATTATTTTGCAATGTTTAAATAAGTTCATTAAAACCCATCTGATTAAATTACTGCCACATAATTAAAACTTTTTTGTGTATATTCCATGATATGCCCGTACATAGTTAAAGTTTTATTGTATTACGAACAAGAAACCAAAACTCGATTTATAAATCTAAATTAAAGTGAAAACAAATAACTTAGGAATCGACTCAAATCTTACTAGTGTGCTATAACTACAAAAGCAATTAGATTCCCAGGAAATGAAAAACGTTTTTTGAAATAATATTTAATATTCGTGTTGACAGATTTATTCATATTTTTTGTTCATATTTTTTAATAAATATATTTTACACAAATAATAAATGTCCCTATTACTTTTCATACACAAAATGTATATTGTATATTTCGGTGAAGTTTTAATATTACACGTTCATGCTTTGATATCGTTCATAACATTGCTTACAAACATTTTTTTTAATTTGAATCTATTGGAAAACCTATAAAACATAGTAGCATTGTGCTCTATTATAAATCTTGTAAATTTAACAACTGTATACTTTCGCTATCTTTATAACTTTATATTAACATGTAGTTGAACATCATGTTTTATTTCTTTCAACTTAAATAAATGCACTTAGAATTACCTATTAGAATTAAAAATGAAGAATAATAATGAACAAACCATCAAATCTGATCAAAGATTGTAGGTTAGTTTAATAAAGCAGAATGAGAACAACTCTCGCTATTGTGATAACACTGTTTTAGTTGTTTTATAAAAAGTATCTACATAAAAGTTAGTTTATGTAATTGTACACAGAATTTTATTGGTTTAATGAAATCAAATAATTATTTTAATAGTAAATGAATTTTTCAGTATAATTTATAGTTTGACACTGCAAGCTGTGGAAATAATGCGTGCCTACTGATTTATTAAAGAGTTCCGTATCATTGTGGCTATATATGATTTTCTAGTCAAGTACCCTAAAAACAAAAGAATACTAAACAATTGCACAACTATTGCGCAAAGCTTCTATAAAACTAATTCAACTTAAATGTTCGACTGTTTAATACAATATATATCGGCGAGATGCAGCAGCGCATTGGGCTACAAAAACTTGTACGTCTGCTACGTTGATTTGAGGCGGAGAACTTTTCGTAGCGAATCGGTTAGCGCGGCGCGAGAAAAGAAAAAGCTAACTGGAAACTGGTGGCGCGGAGCTGAAAAGTCGCGTCATCCGCGCAGCGCACCGAATTAAAGTTATAAAGTAGCATTCAATTGCTCGTCTCCTGCCGGATTCTTCAAATCTCAAGGATTATCCAGGTCATTGTTTCGGACGCCGCCGCGTGCAGCCGTGACGATAACGGCGCTCCGATCGCTCCGCGGGACAATTGGCTGTTAATTGGATGAAAAAAAAAAAGATATAAAAACTGACCGCTGCCTCGATTATTATACGCGTGCACCCGCAAAAATCGGCACGCGTGCGCGACGGTTGACCCGGCGAAAAAAACCGGCCGAGTCATCGCTATGCGTCGTGGCCGGCGCGCCGCGGGCGAATACCAAGCGCCCGGGGAAGAAATCCCCAGGCTGCTTGGGAGTCCGGGCGCGGCGGGCGCCGCCGCGAATTACCGCGGGAATTGCAACCCGCGGCTCAATATCGCCCCGGCTACACCGGCAAAAATTCCGAACAAAGACGCGCCGGTGGCTTTATCGCCAGATGCAGCGGCCGATAAACTCGCCGCGGCCGCGCGCGCCTACAGCCATGTACGGCTTGTTTTATGATGCAACGAGTAGGCCGCGCAAAAATTTGCCCATGGTGGGAAAGGTTCTTACCTCCGCCTCTATGCCGTTATCTCTTTTATTTTTTCGCGGCGCGCAGGTGCATCTGGATGCGCGCAGGTAGTTGGCAGATAAGGAGCGCGCGCGCGTGCGCGAACTGGAACGAATGTTGACATTGGCGCGAATGAATATTAGCTCTGGATTTTTTTGTCAAAGCCTCGCGTTAGGGCTGATGTTAGCAAAGCGGACGAATGGAAATCAAGAGCATGTTGTAATAGGCTCGCCCGCGCTAAAGGGACAAACTCAAGCATAATTAACGTAATGAATGTGATCGTTCCTTGAAATTCATCAACGCGCGGGTCGATCGCGTTATAAATTTACAATGCAAATCGTTTTCAACGCTGAAATCGCATTAGGTCCATCAGTCACTGTTTGCCCAAGATTAACAGATTTCGCGGTTAATTATTTGGAATCAAAACAAGACAGGTGGTACTTGGATGCAAAAACGTTAGAATTAACGTACGGAGTAATCATACGGAGCACCTGCGCGAGCTTTTAAGATTAATAAACTGCTGTAATAAATGTTCTAATGTTCTAACTGTTTGTCCGGTCACTCGCTGTAAACATTGAAATAAGCTACCCAAGTATTTTTATACGAGACTGGCGTAGGCCGCGATGTATTTTTGTCTATTTTCTACGGCCTTAAAATTTAGCGTCCTTATAAAAAAAGCGTCGCCTAAGCGCGATAAAAAATTTTATGACACACTAGTTGTGGTATATTTAAAACTACTTTACACGCGGGGAAATACTAGAAAATGAAACGTAACGAGTAACGAAAGAGCTTATAAAAAGTCTCTTCTTGGTCGAGCTTTAAGTAGTTTGCGCATCTGCTGACTTTGCGAATAATAAAAACGAATAGGTAATGAGTTTGTTTTCCTTGTGTGTCTTCACGTGCGTGTGGGCGCGCTTGCCTCTGTGTATAAAATCTCGTTCAAAACTAAATACATTTTTCTCGAATTTTATATACGAAACGCTTTTTGCCGGAGTCTCGCCCGAGAGCGCCACTAGTCGTATTGTCCCGCGGCCATTAAAGAGACTAATGAAATTCTGCCTTTTATACGGGGCATTACTTTGTCTCTTTTTCATAATTCCCGCGATATTTTTTTCCCAATTAATTAAACAATTATACGGGGGCGCGCAGGCCCGAGTCACGACTCGCGCGCAATTATCCCGATAATGTATTTTTCATCTAAGACGGCCCCGGCAACTTACCCGCGGCGGAATAAAACTCGGGAGCTGCAGCAGCTATTTCTATTCTAGTTAATTTTTTTGCCGCCCGAGGTTGGCCCACATTCCCCAAAGCGACAGGCGCATCAGCCGGCCTCGAGTGCGCTGCCGCGTCTTCCCCCCTCCGGCTACGTGCGAATGCCCCGATAAAAAAAAAAAAGGAACTAGGAGCCACGTCCGGGACGCGCCTAGCCCTGGGCCGCGTCCGAATCGCGGGCTTATTTCCCGGGCGACGTCTTCCCCGTTATTTTTCCACGATTGCGCCAGCCAGCGCGTCCTTGATTTTTCCCGCCGCCCCGTTGCGCGATTAAGCCTTGCCATTTTGACCTGCGTGGCGCTGGCGGCCCTTTCGGCGCGGGGCTATCGGCGCTGGAGATCCTCTCATTGCCAGAGGTCGATTAAAGGAATGAAACTTTAGCCGCGTCGGCAATAAAATCTATATTCCCGCAGGCGTGACGCGCTCGGTCCTCGCGCTCCCCGAGCTCCCGACGATGGGATTCTTTTCTCTCCCTCTCGCCGGCGCTTTCGCTGAATTTGGTTATCGAGTTTCAAAATTGAAGCTCGAGAAATGGCTTTTCTTTGTGCCTTTTTTCCCTGCCTCCGAGCTGTGCGGGCGCCGCCACGGTCGTCTTCAGTTTATCTGAGTGTTTTCGCGAGATAAGGGATTCGAGAATAGCAATGCGACCGCGTCTTTAGTGCTTCTGACCCCGGGACGACGGGCTTTATTCTTGTTATTCGGCGGCTCTCACTGAGAGCCTGCCGAGACAAGATTGTCGAGACTTTTTTCGATTCTTTCATTTAGAAACGAGAGAGTCGTTAAAATCATTGAGACGGCTTAACTCCAGCTGAAAAAAAAGATATTTGAAAGCTTTATACTTTTTTAAGAAGTATCGTAACGAGTTTTTCTGATTATATTCGAAGCAGATTCAGATCAACCAATTTATGTTAATCTTCAAAATACATTTTTTAATTATACGTTACAATCTCTGCAGCCTGAGCTAAAACAATCAAGTTATCATCCTGAGGCTATTTTTGAAGAAAATGCTGGCTTCTTTTCGTTGCCCTGTTAAAGAATGTAGTATGGAGCTTATGATAAAAATGCTATTTCTTGCATAAACATATTTCATCCAATAACTGCACTTTATTCTCTAGTAAAAAGGAAGCTTAGCCTTCATTATATTTAATTCATTATAAAAACCGATATTTGCATTACAATGATAAATATTATTATACAATAGAAATTAAACCTTAACGGACTTAATTGTAAATTTTAAATTGTTGTTAAGAGAATGAAATATTCACTTTCTAGGATTTCAGTAGCTCAGTTACTGATTTTTATATTAGCAATAATTATTTGCCGTAATGTATGTCAAAAATATCAAAAATATCGGAAAAGATATTTCACCGACATTTACTGTATCTCCGTTTCAATATTCTGATAATGTCTATATTTAAAAACAACTAATATATTTTAGAAAACAAGATCCGTGGATAAGATTAAGGACAAATAAATTGAGCGGTCAATAATAGCAGTATATTTATATATAACAAAGCCCCAGAATATCATTAAATTTGTCAATGATAATTAAGTAACATTTAATTTAGTTAATATAATAATTTAAACCTTTTAAATTATTCAATCGATATAAATTTAAATAATGACGTTTTTGTTTAATTAGGTCATATTATAATTTATCAATCAGGATCATATTTACAAACTACTAAATTAAAATTTTTGTACATAATTCTTCACATTTTCAATTTGAAAGTTTGAGTCATATAATAACGCATATTCAGTATGATGAAGTATCTTTCATATATTTTTATCGGGTAAAAATTAAATGTTTCCTTAAAAAATTCTACTTTGGCTAAAAGTAACTTCTGAGTCAAAAGTAGTACTCTACGGGATTAAGATTTAATATGTGTAAAATATTGTTGAAAATTTAGGAACCGCGTTTTTAAAAAAAAATTTCTTTGTTATTAAAATTTTTAGTTTTGCCCATAGTAATCGGAAATGTTTATGCTATTACATTACCTGTATTAACGTAAGACACTATCGAGTGAATTTTTCATGAAATGTGACATACAAAATTAATATTCAATTTTCTTTATTAAATATTAGTAGAAAACTTTCTAAATTTCCATTTTATGAAGTACTCAACAAGTAAAAAGACAAAAAATTCTGCAGTGTAAGTTCTTTCTTTATTATATTCGGGTGGTAAGGTAAATCTTCCAAAGTTTAATAATTATTAATAAGTTTTCATTAGTATATATATGTATAAAATAGAAATATTCTTGTATTGTTTTTTGAATTGTATAATATCGTGCATTATATATCTTACTTTAAAATGCTATATCGTATTTGTAGTTTATTAAAATGAGATTTAATAATGAATAAATTGTACATATTTTCGAGCTTTGTTGTTCAATATTACATCCTTTATTTCACTTATAGAATAATAATGTTATTAATAAACTCATCATAAAGATTTTCTAAATTTATTTTCAATTGTTCATCACAGGACTTGTAATTTACAATTTACCAAGAGAAAATGAATGAAATTTAAGGTTCCGTCAAGAATATTATCCTGCTGCAATAAGTATCATAGCAAGAGGCGGTACTCAAAAGGAGGATATTAAAAGGGATGTCATATTTTAGCGATGGAAATTAATTTATGTCTTTTAAGTTCCAAAAGTGCAAACACCGAATAAATTAATGTCAAGGGAGTTGGAAGTAGACGTGCGCTATGTTATTGGCCTCGCCAGGGCAAAATTTAGCACCAACAATGCTCTTTGTCCAGTTCTGATTTATTCATTACGACATTAGAAAGCGTTACTTCCAACGAGTTGCAGAAATTGAGTTACAATGCGGTTTAAGGTCAGCGGTGAGCAGCTGCGCAACCCCCGGGGCAACACTTAGTCCGGCGGAGCCACTATAAATCTCGTCCGCTGCAATGTGCGTTTTACTGCGCTCTGCGCTCCCAAAATATGTAAACCTCGGAATCAATTTAAGAATTCGCTACGCGCCAACAGGAGTAAATTTAATAAAACGCGAGCGATATAAGGAAAGCATTGCCTAAATTAAAAAAGCTCTCGTACCCCCGGGAAAAGGGTTGGAATCGTGGAATTCCAATTATTCCCTTGGAATTGATGCATTTTTTAAGCGCTTATCAGGGGCGCAAGCAGCCCCGAGGCAACCTGAGCGAATTAGAGAGCTCGTTTTTCGCCTTGATGAGATATCGCGGGATGCGCTGAGGCCGATTGTCTTAAAACGGGAGCGATCTTTATTAGACCGGCGGCGGATCTAATTTTTCTTCGCACCCTCCGGGTTAGAACTGAATTAAAAGACTGCAATGCCTGTGCGCGAACTGTTCTTTATATTCCCTCGAGTAACCCGAATGAATAATGTAACTCAAATTTGGGTTCGGCGACTACAGCAACCCGAGTGCCGACCTTTCCTTCAAAGCGAAAGAAATTCATTCCGTTTTATCCCTTGCGGTGGAAAGGGTACATATCCGGCTTTGCGGTCTACTACCCCGGCGTTCTACTCAGAGTTAGTTCGCAGCTCCGCCAACTCTTAGCCCACAGACGGGGGAAGCCCTCGAGCGAAGCAGGCTGGCGGTGGAAGAGGCACGTGCAGCCGAGTGAAAAGGTCCACGCGTGCCAACCAGCAAAACAGATCTCTCCCGCAGATCCGTTGTTCAATGGGATACTGCGCCCTCTACCAGTAATTTCAGAGATTTACGCCAATGATTGACAGTGTGAACGAGCAATTAAGCTGCGAGGCCGGGGACGCGGCAATGTAAATCCAGCATTAACCTTCGAGACGCGGGGGGATTATCTCGCGGGGTAAATTGATCGGGCGAGCTAGGAATTTCTGGGATTGCGCGCGGAGCCGTAACCGGGCCAACGGCGGCTTGGGGATTTCCATCGGTGCCACGCCGATGCGCCTCGTTTTCATAGACCCCCTTCTAATCCTGAGATATGGACCGCGCAGTATTAGCATGCCGGGGTAAGCGCAATATCGCGGGGATCTTTAAGGCGGCAAGCCTCGGGACGTGCGCGAACTGGGTCACTTCCCAGAGGTTGTCGCGCCCCTACTGCGATGCATACGGAAGGCGGGGTCTGTGTTTTTTTCAAAGGGTGACAAATAGGGGACTCGGGTGTCATCGACGTGTTCGAATTCGCGTATCTGGTAGCTGCACAAGATTACAGCTGTGCGGGTATTAATTTTCGTGTGTACAATGTTCCTACCCGTTAGTGCCAGATACACACCCCAGATTCAAGGTCTATTGTAACAGATTACCCGTATAGTACTGTATTGTAATATTTAGATACAGGTACAAGCACACTGTTGCCAGCCAAAGTCTTGATGAAAGTGCTTCACAGACTGTTGTACACTTGTAAGTGCAGGCTTTGTTGCTCTGATAGAGCAATATGGTTCACAATAATTCGATAATAAATTCTTATTTGAGCTCATTATTATATCATGAATTCTCGAGAAAAGATGATAATATTAATAAGGAGAGTTGAACGATTCCACTTCTTTTACAAAATATCATTAACTAAACCATTCACTTCATTCATTTGTATCGAATCCTTGCATGACAGGTTTTTCTAAACCGTGATACAGCTGTTTCATAGGTTAATACAAGATGGTTAGATTCCCTCTATAAATCATGATATTAGGATCTTTAAGCATTTTATTAACCTAATGACACCTTAAATGATAAAATGGACACGGAACGATGTTGGAGCTGAAGTCTGACAGAACTTAGGAAACGATGTGATGGAGGAATGTGCTTGGCGCTCGGAAATTCGGACGCTTGTCCGACGCCCGGTCCAAAATGAATAAGAGGTGCGGGGGCGAGCGATGGTCAAGCAAGATTTGGATGCGCGACGAGGGGTGGCAGGATAGCGGAAAATTGATTAGCCTGGGTATATCGGTGGCACGGTCAGTGACTCGCGAAATGTAACGAGCAACAAAGCCGCGCGGCAGATTTATCGGCGGGAAAAATTTCAGTGATCATGCAAATATTCGAGGGGAGGGCGTAAATGGGGCGTGCACACACGTCGGCCGTCGCTCCGTTGGAAACACAAGGGTCTCGGGCGAAACTTCCCGCCGGCGCCCAGCGTCCAGAAAGAATCGAAACCGGCGATTCGTCAGGGGCCTGCCACTTCGCTGTACACGTACACGCCGTCCCGGGGGAGAGCCCGAGGCAAATGAGGACGAAGGACCCGTCGCTGCCCCAGCTACACACATTGAATCAGAAGTTTCGCGATCGCTCACTCGGGCGCGACGCCGGAAGAAAGGGGGCGTCGCGGCCTTGTGAACGGGGCTTGCGAGCCGGCGTTCGGCGCGGAGTGGGGGCACGGCGCGGAGGCTCCACGGCCCGAGGGCTATAGACAATGAAGGGACAAACCGATGTATATATATGCGCGCGGGGCCGTTTAGGTGTGTATCGTAGCCGGCCGATCGTTGCGCCGCGCAGGCTGAATCAGGTCAATCGAGGCGGCGGCTCGGGCGCCGGCCGAGTCCGACGTAAAAAGAGGCCGCGCCCCCGAGCCGTCGCCGCCGGCGAGTCCGCGGAGTTTTAACTCGAGCGATGCGTTTCCGATAATGAGAAAAGGTATTAAAGCGCGTGCGTCGGCGATCCCGGCTGATACGGGCCGGAGACTCGCGTGCACGGGCAAAGGCCCCCCGGGCTTGGCCGATCAATTTTTTTTTTTCAGAGGCGCGCGGGAATCGCCTGCCGTCAAAGGCAGCTGTAACGTTTTTGAGGGACGGGCCCGTTATCCAATTTAGCGCGCGAGGGCGTGTCTTCTGATACGCACCGCATAAATTTCCCGGGCGAGTCGGCCACCGCCTGATCAATATTTACTTTTGAAGTCGCCGCCGCAACCGCGACGCCCGCCAAAGGTATACCTTCCGAGTATTCACTTAGAATTAATTAATATAGCGACCGATCGCCTCGCGCGAATTGCCGCGTGCGAGGAAGGCAAGGTTTTCAAGTGGTCATTGGTAGGCCTCCAAGTATCGAAATTGAAACCTGGAAAGTGCCGGGCGCCACTTTGACGTGCGGACCGCGATGTATACGATATACGCGTGCCAAGGTGCGTGTCTGCCGATGTATATATGCTCCTTATATGTTATTATACCGGATATATATCCCCCGGATGCCAAGCCGAATGGTCTTGGGTGTCTTGAGAAGTGTGCTGACAACCTCGACGGCTGCACGCGAAGAATAAAAAAGTTCATTATCCCAGGGAATGCCAGTGGTAAAAATTGTCCGGGATAGGCTCGAATTAATTGCGAGGCTCCGACGATTTGCAGCTTCTGCAATTATGAAACTTGGCCGAGGGAAGGAATTTCAAACAGTTTACTCTTATACACAAAACTCCGCGGGCTGTGTCATGAGTTTCCACTTAACGCGTTAACCCAGTTATACATTTTTTCTAATTTATTATCGAAATATTTTTTATCTTTGTCGTGCTGCATTATTTACATAAGTTTTGATAAAAACGCCGAAGATACTTGTGATTTTCTAAAAAGGAATGAAAGCAATCGCTATACTCGAACGGATCCATACAGTTCAATCACTAAAACATCAAGAATATCAAGGAGTTATATAGAGGAAAGAAAAATAATGGAGATGAGCAAAGGTTCGGATTGATTTACTCGGGTCTGTTTCATCTGCATTAGGACTTTTGCACAGGTGCATAAAAAATAAAAAGGATAAAAACAATGATGAAAAACTTACATTGAATTCGAATTTTAATCATAATTACTGAAATTCGTGCAATATTTGACTGTATATTTCGCAAGTCTATACTATACACTATAATTATATTTAGAATATATGTTCGTAAAATTGTAATGTTTGATCGTTAATTTGTTTTAAAATTAAAACTTGTTAATCGAACCCAAGCGAAATTGTAAGGGATCCATAGCAATAATAATAAAACAAGAAATAAGTATATAAAAATTTGATGATAAAAGACCGAATTACTTGATATCTGACTTCTTTATGGTTATTTACTTACCCTTATTAGAAATATTTATCGCGTGCAACAGCAACAGTTTTATTTACATAGACTACGCAATACAACTAGAATGAAAGGATGTATATTTTTTAATGCCTTTTCCGTACAGATCAAGCTGACTTTCTATTTGCAGTCGAAATTGGGCGGAATGTAATTTCACCCTCTACATAGCCCGTGTGTAAGTGGATTTTTCGCAGATGTACGACAGAATAATTTTTCGAGGATGGTACGGCGGGCTAGGTTTTAAAAGTTTAGGTCCCGCGGGGCTGCGCTTTTAATTGAAAAATGTTTCGTGGGATATCCTGGTTTTTCTTATCAAGTCGTTTGGCTTTATCTTTTGCACCGAAAAAAAGTTTGAAATCAAATATAATGTGCGGTGGTTTAATGTCGTATTATAAAAAAGAAAAGTAGGGGTGACGCTGGGTTGAAAATGAAAATTTAACCACTTAAAATTTGGGGAAGGTACGAGAATAGAAAGTAATGCTAACGAAGCTTTAGGTATCGTATACAAGAAAATATAAACCGACAAAAATTGGTCATGATAACAACAAATTAAGTTATCATTATTATTATTATTATTATTATTATTATTATTATTCGAAGAATAAAGAAATTCTCAGTGATATCTGAAGTGTATGAAAAAAATTAAATTAATTTATACAGACAGTATGTTATATTTTTTATTTATATTTTATACGTCGTAGATGTTCTCTCTTTACCATCTATTCCTATTACTGCCATTGCTTTTCTTTTCTGTTTTAACGCATTATTTTTATTGTTTTCTTTGGTTTAATTTCCTATATATGTTATTCTTATATTTCAATTACATTTTCTCGAATACCTCCTCTATTTATGTCGTGTTGCAAATAAAATTAATTGAATTATTTAAAAAAACACATATAACAGTTGCGAGATTGCATGAAATTGGGTTATGTTTTTTTTTTGAAGCAATACGTTTTTTATTGTTACCTATAATGTTCCACTGATTATAAAATTTTTATGTCTTGTATTTTTTTAAATGAAATTTTATACTACCTAAATCTATAATATAGTTATACTCTATTTTAAGTAAAACATAATGGAGATTTTTATCACTCTGTGACAGAATATCTTATTTAAATTATGTTGTACACAAATGATAAACAATAAAGTTTTATTACATATGCGAAACAATATCTAATATTTTTATTATGAGTGTACATACGTATATATTAAAGTAAATTTACATGATACGTTTAAACTATATATTTTGTGCTAATAAACATATGTAAAATATTGTTAGAAAACAATATATAGTTACGGGTAGTTGTGCAATCACATAGCATATTAATCGTTACACGAATCACTTCTACCAATTCAATTATATTTAATGAATAAAATTTCCGTTATGTTGATAGGTGAGTGTCGATCCAGCTGCTTTCTGCTCCATCTGCTGCACTACGTAAGTCTACCGTACGTTAGTAATGTCTCCCGTTTAAATAATTGGCAAGTTCAAACAGCAGGTGTGCGAGCCCCGGCGCATACCGGCGCTATCAGCCGTCACTACACTTGCCTTTATCCGGCGGTCTCGAGAGGAGCCCGGGACTTGCCCCTCGAGGGCCGACAGCCCCGAAAAGCCTGGCCGAAACACGTGCCATTAGCGGCCCCGCGGACGTTAATTTTGATAAGTCGGCGGGCGGGGCGATAGGGGAGCGATGGGGCGGCCGAGATTCCAAGGGGGCCCGCGTAACCTTTTCTCCTCGGGATAATGCGCTCGTGAATTATAGAGCGTCGTCTTTGACGCGTGGGCCGCGCAATTCCTCTTCTTGATCGGGAGCCGAGCCGGGGGATCAAACGCTATAGGGCATTGTACTTTGCCCATTACTTTATGGCTCGCCCACGAGCCTTTCACATTATACTTTGCCATGGATATTTTTACAAGCGCGTGTACCCCACTTTGTTTGAAATAATGGGAGAAACTGGAGGGTGAAGTGGATCGCAGCGGCGCGGCTAGCGTCAAAATAGGGTTCGCAAATGGATTTTAATCTGTCTTTTTATTATCTAGAATTGAGCTTCGGTGAGCAGGACGTTTAGTTAGCGAGATGAAAAGGTCGCCAAGATTAAAATGCTGGCTTCTTGCATCCCCGAGCGCCTCCTTCTCCCCACTGCTCGCATTTTTACAGTATGACGTGTAGGTCTCGTATATATGTATGCATCACATCAACTTTAGTTCGACCTTTTTTGAAGAGCTTTTTAATAGACTATGCCTTGCTCTTCCCCTATATGTGATTGTTTCTTCAATCGTCGACGTGTGTCGCGGACCGCTTGAAGTCGTTAACCGCCACAGCTCTGTCTCAATGCTCTACCGCAAACCCTTCTTTCAATCGCTAAGTTGTCTGAAATCGTCATAAAGGCGCAGTCAGGACCGATCTAAGGCGTTAGTCTCTTTATAGTCAAACTGTCTCCAGGATATACATTCGTACACACGGATCAACCAAGATTGAAATCCCCTATTGGCTCCTCTATTCGCGTCAAAATCGAAATCGTCACCGTGAGTGACGAAGACTTTCTTCAAACTCTTATAAAGCTTTAAGAAATTGATTATCTCGGCTGATTAACTCACTCATAATGAAAAATTCTCCACCATTTCTCCTCTTTTCATTCCCTTTTGCCCGAGGTTTTGCTACTAATGATACATAATTGTAATTTTATAGACGTAATATAATATACAAGAATAAAATATGTTTAATCTAATCTCCTTGTTAATCTCTCTTTCTATATATATTTTCCGATCATATACAATTACAAATACTCATAAATAATGTATATGTAATTTATGTTTACAAATATTTCCAAGACGACTCGAAATGAACATAAAGAAGTGCTCAAATCTTTCTACAACTTAATGGAAATTTTGTTAATTTATTCGTTTGATATTCATTTATACACGCATCTTTATGTAAATTCTATAAGCTTCATTTTCGGTAATGTTATGAATCAATTACATACATTATAGCATAATAACGTCGTATGAAATAAAGGTCAAGGTATATATATATCTTTCTTAATTCATAAAATATAGTAGCATAATGTACGCCTGTCTTTTTGATCATTTTTCTAAATCTTTCGAAATCTATGAGAAAATTTGAGTCCTAGGATACCAAGAATAATCAATCAGGCTCGAGATTTCATTTAAGCGCATTTGTTATATACTGGCTTGCTGAAATACATTACCATAGCACTTTGCATAATTACGTTTCAGAAAAACAATAGCCGATAAAAGTCAGCGTGAGAGTCAGCGCATAAATGAGGGATAATCGCGTCTTAACGCTTGCGTGAAGAGGAAAATCGACGCACGCAAAAATGACGAAGCGCGACAATCGGGAGCTGAGGAAACTCGGCCCCGAGATAGCGCTACGAATCAAGCACACGCGAAACCAAGTCGAGCTATGTTTCGGTTGAAATGTACAGATGGATGATAAATGCATCCAAAGCTCGCGTAATTTACCAACTTCGGTTTGACTTCCGCGCAGTTGTCATTCATTATTAACTGGCGATGTTATTCCGGAATGCACCGACCGGAAATTTTAATTAATTTGTCTATTTGCGTTCGCGAGATTTTAAGGGTGGGGCTGTATCGGTCCGCGGTCGAAATGCGCGGTTGCAATCGAGATGTACCCGAGTAATGAACGGGAATGTACATAGTGCACCGATGGTCGTTGACTCGGATAGATTTTATCGACTGTTTGCTTTTTACTGTGCTGAAAGACGATGTTTCTGAGTGATTTGATTATTTCCCGAGTTGAGGAAGTTTACTTTAAAGGAATCGAAACTGAACGAGTCCAAAGTTTATTCACTCTCATTTCATCATTAAGTTTATCCTTCTAAGGAGTGTGTCAACGATTTATGAAGATTTCAACCCAGAGGAGAACGTAGAAAGTTCATTACCATCATTGGAACACCTCAAAATATTTATTTTTTTAAGGGCTATTACATCCAAATTAAATAAATTGCAAAAGATTTAGTCTACTTTGGTTCAGTTGAAAGACTATAAGTGGTAAAAATACTTTCAGATGAAAATTTATGAAAATCTTTTTTTCTATTTATTTTTTCGCACATTATTTTTTATGGCACAAATTTGAAAATGAAGATATCTATGACTACAGAAAAATGTTTCATTTTCAAAATAATATAATATAGTATAATACTATTATAATGTATTATATTATAATATAATACTATTATGTATAATACTATTATAATGTATTATATTATAATATAATACTATTATGATATATTATGTGTGCAGCTTTGTTTCCGTCATTTTTCGTTCTTCTACTGTTTTTAATAAAAGTAATCCTATTGCTCTAAGTGATGTTGTCCATAAAGGTAGTTTAATGAAAATATTTTAATTGTTATAAAAAATTGCAGCTGCACCAGATGCAGTTTCATTTTGATAGAAGGCTGTATAAATATGTTCCAATTCTAGATAATTATAATTTAGATCAATTTGTTTCTTTTTGAGTCTGCTATTGTTTTAAGTTGAAATTCTGATAGATTTTTTGACTCTTGTTTTATATTTTGATATTCTTTGAACATAAAATTAATTTTAATTTGATTTTCTTGTAGTATTTTACTGGCCCAATACGAAAATTATTGATTTATTTTCATTTTCTTAGAAAAGTTTCTGTTTCTGAATTACAGAATATTAAATGGTGTGCTTCATTTTTTCGAGAGTTAATTAAAACCACTGCATATCTCATAGTTAACAGATTTCTTCATAATTCTAAAGTCAATATGTTGCTTTCTCTTAGAAGATTGCGAATTCGGCTGATTCTGAAGACTCTTATTGCTATTCTGATACTGGAATTAAGAATAGGATCTAGTTTTTTCAATATTATTTGTTTGGTTGAGCCGGATGCTACACAGCCATATGCCACACAGCCATGTATTGATTAAAATGTTTTGATTTGCTTCTCAATTCTTGGGGGCAAGTATTTTGAGTCTATTTATTCTTCTTAAATATTGCTTTTTTAAATTAGATATGTGGACATTCCACGAAAGTTTCTTATTGAAAATCAAACCAAAAATTTCAATTTCTTTGCATATAACTAATTTGTCCTTTCCGATGAATAATTTTGGTTCTCGAATTTTGTTGCTCTTACTAAATAATATAGCTTGAGTTTTAGTTTTAGATATTTTAAATCCAACTTTGATTGTAAATTCTATTACATTATTTAACTCATTTTGGAAGATATTTTCACTACTTTTAATATTTTTACCTTGTAAATATTTGAATATCATCTGCGAACAAGGTACACTTTTCTGGAGTAGGATTGACTTTTTGTAAGTCATTAATAGCTAATAGAAATAAGGTTACACTGATAACTGAGCCTTGTGATACTCCATTTTCTAGTTTCAAGGTTTTAGAATATATATTATTTCTTCTTACTTATGTATATCTATTTGATAGAAAGTTTTTAATTAAATAAAATATATTTCTAGTAATGTTATATTTTATTAACAATTGTAAAATTCATTATTACCAGGCGAAATTATACGCTTCTGTATACCTAAAAAAATTGCAATTATATGCTAGTTCTGACCAAAGACTTCTAGTATATTGATTTTTCAGATAGTAATACAATCATAGGTGCAATGTTTTTGTCAAAAGCCACTTTATTTAGTATGCCACTAGATTCTAAATATTGTCTAAGTCTTTTATAAATAATTTTCTTTAACTTAACAGAGAGATAGATTTATAACTCTTTTAATTGTATTTATTTTTGTCTGGTTTTGAAATTGGAATTACTGGTGCTTTTTTCCATTCTTGTTGATCCATGTCAGGTTACATACCATATTTCGAGTAACAAATGGAGAGAAATTTTAGGTAATTTTTTCAAAAAAATATTTGGAATTTTATCTGGACTAGAGCTTGTATTTTTATTAAATTCTAGTTCCTACAAAAATTCAGACATAGAGATGTCTTTGTCCAAGGTAGGTACTGTAATGTTGATATCACCTAGTATATTGTTGTATTTATTTTCTTGTTTATTTTTAAATGCTATGCATTCATAATTATGGTTTAAGTCTCTTGAATTTTCTGCAAATATATATGAACTAGGATATTAGGTATTACTGTCGTATCTCTTATCGGAATTTCATTTTCTAACAGAGTTGGAAATTGAGAAAAAAATCGTCCTTCCATTTATTTAATTTTATTCCAAACTTCTTTGTTAGTTATTGCACGGTTGATTGAGTTTAAAAACTTTAGCTATGATTGCTTTTTTGCCTTTTTGAAAAATTGTTCTCTTACTTTTAGCTTTGAATTTTTTGTGTTCGATTTTATTTTTTAGTGACCTTCACTTTTTATATTTATTAAATGCTTTTTCTAGCATTTTTTATTGCTTTGCTGAATTCACTATTTCATCAAAGAGTGTTTTATAATTAATTGTTTTCTATAGTTTTCGGTATATTAGCATGGGCCGCTTCTAGTCTTATATCGGTGAATTTGGTTATAAGCAAGTTTATATCAATTAAATTATTTGTGCAAGCTTGATTAAATACATCAATTTTTCGTCATATATATTTACTATTGTTTTCCCAATCAACCAGGTTAAATTTCCATCTGCTTGTATATATTTCTTGAGTAAGTTTTAATATTTTAGAAAAAAAATGGCAAGTCGATTAACCCAAAATGTGCGACAGCTTTATTCGATACACTTTCGTCCTCAAGATTATAAAATCATTTTAAGCTTTATGTTAAATTATTTTCTTGAACGTTCTTTTTATTTAAATAAAATTATACTTTCAAAGACTTTCAAGCCCTTAATGCATATGAGCATAACTCTTGCTTGTATCGAAAAACAGTTTTATAAATTTTTGGTTAAAAGTTTTGATTTTACGAGAAAAGTAGTCGAAAAATATACATAATTTAGATTGTTTAAAACTAATCCAAGTTTCTTGGAGGTTTATATACTGTATAAAAATTTATAAAATTTATGGATATACTTTTTTCGAGGTCGCATAATAGTTTTCATATATAGTTTCATGTCCTTATACAAAATTCCACCATGAATTTAAAAATCCTTACCGATCTTAAAAGGTCAAGTCTTTTTTAAGATTGATTGCGTAATACGAAGGAAAGAATTTCGAGGTTTTCTGGCATCTGTGTTTCGAAATGAAATCCTTAACTGAGCCTTTAACTTTATACACATTTCGCTCTTCATGTTTTGTCTCGCTTTCTCAACTATCTTTTTTTATTTAAAAGTTGGAAATTTTCGAAACTTATTGTTTTAACAAACGTCTATTTAAAACATGAAATATAGTATATAAGTCTTGAAAATACTTTTTATGACCTTCGACTACGTTCATTATTTTTTCGTATCTTTTACTGAAGGGAATATATGTAGAAATGCTTTGCATTTATGGAATGCATATGCGCGAGGGTGGGGTGTGTAGAGTATAAGTGAGGGAGTTGGAAAGTTATCGTGAAAATTGCTTTAAAATGATGAAGATCGTGGAAAGTGATGGGAAAATAGATTAATTTTTTATTGTAAAATTAAGACAAGCTGATTTATACGCGACAGCATATTTTCAACTAAGACC
The DNA here is from genome assembly GCA_018906755.1 of Sycophaga agraensis. NCBI lineage: Eukaryota > Metazoa > Arthropoda > Insecta > Hymenoptera > Pteromalidae > Sycophaga > Sycophaga agraensis. The sequence continues at coordinate 43,632 of JACCIE010000004.1, forward strand.
TTGAACCATGAAATTTATAGCGAGCAAGAAAGATGTTAAAATAGGTAATTTGATCTTAAAAAAGGGATTTCTGAAGAGGCTATAGTCAAGTTTCCAACTTACCATACAGCATGACTGTAAGCTTATCTAGTAACTTTAGTCGGAAATCTTTCATTTTTTAGTTTTGTTATCCTCAATCAACTGAATATTTTACTTTTCTCCATTTCCGTTTTGTATTTTTCCCAAAATTTCGAATATCAAACTTTTATCTAGAAAATTACATTTCAGTAAAAGTTTTAATATTATTACCTCGCTTTTTTATCAATTTATCTTCAGTAACTGTAGAAGCGTAAACTTTATTCGCACCAATTTATTCAAATGCATAAAAATACACATAACTAAATTACTCCCCGTGAATTAATACATTTTTTTATATTTTAATGTAAACCCAGAGATTGTAATTAAATTGAAGGATTGCAAGAGTGATTGCGAATTGAGCTCGATGAGAGCGGAAAAATAAATAAAATCCTGACTCCCTTTTACTACTCCTATTGCAAACAGCGTCTTTTTTGTGTCGACCGACGAACGCGATTTCGGAATTCACTTAATTATTCTTGCACTGCCGTATAATTGCGTGCTGATATTTAAGCGCAATCGATAAAGTCGCTTTGATCATTAAAGCACGGAATTGTTTTCGTCAAGCCACTTGGATTGGGCGACCGCATTCTGCGCATGCAGGTGCAGGGCGATAAATTGGTTTGCCGCATTAAATGATTCGCGCAGAATTTCCGGACTTTTTTCTAAAGCATAAAATGTTCGCGCGAGTGAAAAAGGTCTATTGCAATTTGCAGGTGCGCATCATTGGTATAAAAGCCAATTTCAAGTATTCATTTTGTCCGTGAGTGGCAAAAATTAAACATTTAGAGATTAAAAGGTTTAATATGATTGTATATTGAATACAATACTAAACTTGTATAACATTGAATACACTGAAATTTATTTCAAGTTTTTCGTGCGGCAATTAAAGTAAGCTGGAGGTCATGGAAACTCGTTAACCCATGAAAAGCATTAGATGCATTATGATGTATTAAAAATTGCGATTTTAATGTACAATTCTCTATTTTCCTGAAAGTAGCCACTATTATATAATAGTATGTATATAATACTAATTTGAGCAGTAAAATATTATTTGTACACGTAATTCATGTGAATGAACACACAGTTGAATGATAATTATTGTGAAGATATTCATATACTTTTGTAGCAATGATATAGACATATGTCAAACCGGACTTTACTTCGATTACCTATATATTACGCGACTGAGGACCATGGCGAAAAAAGATATAACACCTTGAAATTGCGAGTGCCTGAACCTGCATGAAAGGCCACTTAGGTCCCTGGCGCTCTGCCCTCCAGGGATAATTATTATTAAAGCGACTCGCGGCGACCCCGCAAACAAAGACGCTGAATTAATTGCCGGGCAGGTCCCGAGAGAGAGAGAGAGAGAGAGAGAGAGAGAGAGAGAGAAGAGGGGGCGAGGCGGACCTTTGCCAAAATTAGAGTAATTAACCCTCTTCAGGCGGAAGGAAATCGGCGGCTAGAATTCGGGGCCCGGGTGCATATCCATCATCCGCGGGGGGCTAAAAAGCCAGGGAGGAGGGGATCGAGTCGAATCGACTAATCGAGGGCCGCGCGGAAATCTGGGCGCGAGCGTGTTTACCCGATCGCCGATGATGGATGGGGGCCACTCGACTCCTCGATTTTTCACGTATCCCCGGGCGCGGTTAATCGGCGCGCACGCGAGTGAAGATCCCATCTGCGTCTCCGCGCGGCGCCCGCACATCCATCACCCGACGCCGTGAACTTGACGGCGCGCTCGGCTTTTTTCCCTCCCTCGGCGCACTCGTAGGTGCAGGGCGGGCTTCGAACCGGGTATCGCCGGAGGCCTCCTCCTCAATGACATGAGGCCGTCCACGCGGCCGATCCCCGAATGGAAATAGAAAGGTCGAGCCGGGGCGCCGGCAATTAAGACCGGCTAATTGGACTTTGCCCGGGGTTTGTAGGCCGTCCCCCGCGCGGAAAATAGCCTAGGGCTACTTAGACACGAGCTTTCTCGCCCGGGCGAGCCTCGGTCGACCTAGCGAGTCGGTTTTTCGGCGGGGCCGGGGGATGCGCGCCGCGCGATTAGCTCCCTGCAAATGGGGAAAAGCCGAGGGCGCGAGCCGTGGCTAACGACGTCGCCCGCTAATTATCGGCGGGGGAGGTTTTCCGGGCGGCCGGCGAGAAAACCGATGGCTCCGCCCGCTGCGGCCGCGACCTTCGATTCCCGATAATTTCCCGTGCGGGGGGTCGGGAGGGTATTAACAAGTTTTCGTGCGTGCGCCCCGTTGCGTTCGATCGGGGCCGGATTTGCGCGAATGCCGCCCTGGGGCGGGCCTCCAAGCTCACCGCGGAACGGGGGCTTGGTTTTCATACCGGCGCCCGCGCCATTTTTGTTTGCCGCCCTCCCCGGGAATAGGGCAAACCGACTATTGGAAATTAACGCGGTTTCCGCTCTCCATACCGCCCGGCGAGAATGTTCCCCGTTGCCCCGTTACTCGGTGTAACTACTGGGATTATATACTTATATACATAAACCTGCACCTATAATCTAAGTACTTTTATATCGACATTTTTATATTAAATTTATTTGCTACGTATTTTAATTTCCAAAGGCCAATATTAACAAATATAGTCAGGAACGATTTTGCAGTATCTATACCTTGGTTGAAAATGTACACGAATAACATTTGCAGATAAAAAATCATTAATAATTTGTGACAATTATTACAAATATGAAGTACGCCTATGTCCACACCTGCCAATCAACGTAAATATGTGTCTTAACAAATTCGCTACTTTTTCTGCTTATTAACGGCGAGGAAAGCTGTAGTATAATCTTAAAATAGATTACACTGGAGTATACAAGAAGCGCCGAAGCCGACGCATATACGGCGCATCGATAATCCCCTCGATTCTTTCCGCGCACCCGCATGAATACGACGGATGCTGCTGCGACGGGCGACCCGCCGCGAGCGAATAATCGCGGGGCGGTACGCGAGCCGCGTCAGCCGACCGTCGCCCGCGGAAAAGATGGCCCCTGGCGCAGGGTCCAGTTCGGCGGGCCTTGGGCGCGGCCTTCCTCCTGGCCTGGAAACCGGGGCGTTCCGTGACTCGCGGGCATTCGTCGCGCCGCGAGACACTGACCCAGATTGCCCGGGTCCCGCTTCCCGCACGAAGCCCGCTCGATCGGAGCCGCCTCTGCCGATCCCGCGAGTGCACTCGCTGTGCACACACACACTGCTTCGCGTGACTTTTTCCACTCTTTATGGGCGGGAAGGTTCGGTTGCTTTTATGGGAGAATCGGGCGGTTCTGGCTTCCCCGAGCGCAACCACTCGTGCGATCAAGTGCCGTATGACTTTCTGAGTGGGAGGAAACGGGAGAATGGCGGCCGCGCAAAAAAAAAAAGTTTTGTACAAGTTGTATACGCGCAGTTTTTTGTTGATATAGATACGTATCAATTGTACTATCAGATTTGGTATTTTTGGATTATGTGTTCGAGCTGTGTATATTTATTGATATTGCTGTAGGAAGTAAAGTGAGTGAGGTAAAATGAAATAACTAAGCACCAATTATAAGTTTAAAGTTTCAGATACATTTAGTGATTCAATTTGTTAATGACTCTGAATACTCCTTTTTCTAAGAATCATATTCGGATCTCTTACAAAGGCGTGCTTATTGCAATTTATTGAATACATATCATATAATAATTTCTTTATACAATCAACTTTGCATAATATTTTTATGTAATTTGTATATAACTTGCATGAAATTTTTTGTGAGCCCTTGCAAGTGGAAATTCTATCGCAATATTTAGACTAATTTGCGGAACACGGGTCAATCACCGCTGGTGAACGAGCTGTACGTACGCCGGCATCTCGAGTTAACCGTTCATTATACAGATCAGCCGCGAGGAGTCTATTTGCCGGCTTTGACACCCGTAACCATTTACCAATTTGTCGACAAGCCTCCCTTTCCAAGGATTATTGAACTATCCTCGATAAATCGGTGCCGATATAATTCAGGGCCGACGAACCCGGCATCCATTTCCCCCCGAAAATAACGCCCGAATCTGTAACATCCCCGTATCGCGCCCTACGCCAACGGGCGGCCCCGAGGATAACCCTGCCGACATCGATCTCTCGGCAGCGCGCGTAAACATTTCAAGCCCCGGAAACAAAACGTACATCTCGACTCCACGCGCTCGCGCGCCACGAGGCTTACACCCTCAATCCACGGTCCACGGGCTCGATCCTCTTGTTTACAACGCCGGCTTTTCCGACTCGCGCCAGACGAGTATACCGTAGCAACACTCCTCCCCGAATTCTCCCGGGGAAAAAAATTGAGATTTGTCGGCCGGCTTAATGTTCGGCCCGACATACGCCTCATCGGCGCGTCGGCTTAAGTACCCGCGAGATGGAGCGGCCCCTTCCCCTTGATTTATCCCCAAGAGCGGCCGCTGCACTCTGAAAGTCGCCAAAGCCTGGCCGAGTGAAAGTCTCCGCGGCCTGGAGATCGACGAGGGCTTACGTATGCGAGGCGCGAGTGCAATCCCACGCGGGGCGAGCATCGATCCCAATCGCGCCAAGTGATTCTTAATTGAAAGCCTGCCGCGATATCGCGTGTACAGTAAGAGTCATTGCGATAGCCCAATTTCGTTGTGCTATATTAGTACTCCCTGGTAGGAGCATCGGTATTTCATACTTACCAGAGGAATAAGTAGTTACTTTTTGCCAATATTTGAAATATGTACTTGCATAATTGTATTTTAAAGTTAAGCCTTTGTGCATATTTTTCTTAATGTTACATGTAATGTACGAGTGTGTATATACAATGTATTCGCGTTGTAGCGCGTATGCTTTTGTGTTGTGGCTATTGACCTCGAAGCAACCTGTGCCATCAATACACTTAATTTTAATTCAAAGGATATTTTTAAGGCTTGTATTCATAATTCAATGGAAACTGTCTTGTGAGGTTCTTGTTGCCAATTATACACGTATTAACTTATTGAACACACCCTACAAGTAAATTTGCAACGTACATCGTTATTCCTATTTATTCATGCGTATGTATTTCATCACTAATTTCTTTATTTCTTGGATAGAAATGAAAAAAAAACAGATGAGTAATCGTACGCAGTTACCTGGCTCGCTGTCCTTGTGCTATACAAATGTCTGAGCAAGACGTTTACCCGTACCAAGCACTGAAAACAGCGGCGAGCGTGTCTTATTAACGATCGGGATCGCGCGGGGACACACGGATTCGCATCGTTTGCTCGTGTCCGTTCGCCACTGCTCGGCACCGCTCGGTCCTGTCATCCCCGCGGTGCGCGTATATATGCTTTATCGCACGCCCGAGCACCGGCTTTCAAGCGGCCCGTTTTAACAAGCCCTGTTTTTTGTCGCGCATCGAGGTTATTGTGCGGGGTCGTAGGCGCGTCGCGCCGGCCAATTACCGCGTTTGATCTATCTGGCAGTTAGGGGGGGCTCAACGCCCGCCGGAGTTCAAGCCTCCCGGAGCGCGAGGAAAAAAAGGCCGCGGCCATGGGGGAGGAAGGTCGTCGGGCGACAGTCGCAGGATCCGGCCCCTCCCCGCGAAGACTCGACCCCTTTGCCCCCGCCCGCGAAATTGCATTTGTCCGGGAGGATACGCGAGCCCCTTAATCCGCCTTTGTGTCCTCGCTTATACTCAACTCCCCGCCCACCCTGTAATCCGCAGCATCCTTTTTCTCCGGACCCACCCGGGGGTTATCTGCATCGCGGTACATCTGTTGCTCGCCCGCAAGAGCGCTTTATTCAGGGGTGCGCCGCGGCCCGCTTGATTGTTATTAATTTTACCCGCCGTGGCTCGAGCGGCACTCCGTCCGATGTCCGCTGGGCGGAGTTTCGCCGCGGTGCGCGAGGGCATCGGGAGCTCGAATTTTTCAGGTCGATTCACTTGTTTAATATATATGTATATATATGTGTATATATATATCTTATGTAGAAGGGGGATATATGGGCCATTTCAATTTAGAGGGGTGGCCAGCTTGGAATGGGCGGCCGCGCCCGGCTAGTTCGGCGTCGCGCCGCTATTTTCGCTCAAGCGCTTTTCTAAAAATAAACCAACGGCGCTTTTCATCTTGCATTTAAAGCTCAAGATAGATTGCCGCCGGGGGAAAAGAACGCGACTACGATTTCTTTTTCATGAAAAGCTAAATGGAAGGAAGATGTTGACGCGTCGGGCTGCTTTCCCGCGGGAAGCGCCGCTAATGAAAAATGTATTTCAATAATGACTTTATACGCGATTTACTCGCGGCAGAGGAAATAATTCGACCGATAAACAATGATTAATAATCGTCTGGTCGTTCTGTTATAGACGTTTAAAAAAAAATATACTTTCAACTTGCGCCGCAGTAAGAATCAATATTTGTATATATGTGCATGCAAACTAAAGCTTGTAGGGAAGTTTAAGACATAAATCAATTGGGACTTGTTAAATACTATTGTAATATTCGTTTGACACAAAGATTCATTGTTATTTTTTTAATTGCGATACATCGTTATTGTACAAATATATTACCGATGTTTTCATAATGCTAAATGTATATTGTACAGAGTTTTATGCTTTTGGCGTAGTTGTCAGTTATTTTTATGCTCTCGTATACATTGTCAGAATACAGAGAATAATTCTAGATAGTACATATATACATATACGTACATACGTGCAAACAAGACTCTTCCATTTTTGATGGCTAGTAAAATTCATGCTGGCACTATTTTAACTTTTGTCGCTGGAAATTCAATTGAGCTTTCGAGTCATTTTACACATAATAGACCATCGACCGTTGCTGAAAGAGTATAAAATATTCAAATTTTATTGTCATCGATAATAAAACGATAGTCAAGACGCTAACAGCTCCTAAAGTGGCTGGATAATTGTCAGAGGAACAACGTCGCTGAGAGCTTATTATTGGAACGAATCATTCTCGGTCGATCGATCACGCATTGGCAAATCAAAATTGCGAATTTCACAATTGTGGTTGAACAACCGACCGCGCATTCATTCAAACGCTTTAAGTTAGAAGTCAGATAATCCTTTGAAGCTATGCAAAGATGCGTTTTTTTAAAGATTAATTTATGATCTAGGTGAAATCTTCCTAAGAGAACGCTTAGGATGGAAATTAAGAGGTAGGTTTTAAAGTCGTATATATCGTTCAATCCTCGGTTTAAATTAAAAAAGCTTTCGCTAGCAAAATTGTTTCCATCTACAATTCGACTTACAATTCATTAAAAATACGTAAGTAAAATTGAAAGTAGAATATAGTTGGATTGATAAATTCCTATTGGAATCCGAACGAAAATCTTCAATTTCTTTTAGTAGGAAGAATGCATATCCGAATAACCATATTTTTAACGATAAAGAAATTGAGGATCAGAACCGGCCTATAGCTTGGCGACCGCGACTCATACTGACGACGACGATAATAGGTAGAAAAGAGAATGACGAATGGAGCGCGATATATTTTTCGCGCCCTCATCTCCTTTCGGATTATTTCTCGCAAGTTGGATGTGTCTTATTCCGGAAGTGTGAGAGGACGATTTTATTCGACCTCTTCGGGCAAATGAAAACAGTTCTATTTTGCGGATATTTTCGTCTTAGCTTGTGTCGATTGATTTAAAAATCAAATTCTTCCGTCATAAATTTCCCTCACGCCAACCGATAAAAGAAACACTTGACCCCGCCACTGATTTTATAAGCTCTCGCAAGGACAGCGAATCAATTCCCAACGCTTTCCCCGAACACCATTCCAATTTCGGCAATAGAGCAGCGCGACACCTTTTCCATTATGCCGTCTAATTAAAAGTCCCAGTGCCTTTTTTTCTACCCGGAACGCAATTGTTTATTCGAATACTTAATAGGGAGGTGCCCCGCCCTTCCCGTCCTAGAATTAAAACTCGCAACGATTAAAAGTTCCCCGCTGGCATTCCTCCTGAGAATGGTGTGCAGGTGTTCGGCCGCTACGATTAAATCCAGCTTCCCCGACGATCACTCAGCTTGCATCACCCGGACGATTTTAATCGCCGGCCGACTTTTTCCGCATGGCCCTCGCAGCATCCTAACCTCTTTTTCCCGTACTGTTCTTATGGGAGATTCGCGCGGTAGCTGAGGCAAAAGCTCTTCGCTTGACCGATCACGTGCAGGGCAAAAAGGCCGGAGGAACAAAGACCGCAGGGTGTATAGTTCTGGTCGACGGGGAGGAATCTCGGTCAGGCTTGAATTATTAGACTGTGACTTTGACCCTGGCGCCAGTGAATTCCGGCAACTTTTGAGTGGTTCCTTTAGAAAAAAAAGCTGCCCCTTGGCCCTTGCCGCGCGGATGAAAAAAGTAGCGCTGTATGTGCAATTAGGAAGAAAATTGCTTGGTGTGTGTAGTTGCAGTGTGCATGTTTAACAAAGGTTTTTACATACGTGTAATTTATGCACACGTTTCGCAGGTTGTGCATAATTTTTCCTTTTGCTCGTGGGCGAAAAATTGTGAAATTAAACACGCTTTGCGCAATTTCTACAACGAAATTTATTCAAACAAAGTTCATGTAAGGTACACGCGGTAGTTTTGCTCAAAATCCTTAGCGGAAGTTTAACCTGCGTTTAGGGCGTCTTGTATTTCAGCGAGAATTTGACAAATCGGTATTTTATTACCAAACCTTTTTAGAAAATAAGTTTTCAAAGGAAACGTATATGCTCCAAAGATAAATATATATATAAGATATTCTCAAGGAGGAAATAATTATAATCTTTGACGTTGATTTAGAGCATCAGGAGAACTTGAAAATGATAATAATTCGCCTCGCTTGTGGAAAGTTTATCAAACTTGAGCTGAACTTCGAGAAACTTCACTACTCGTGCGTCAACGTATGCACAAGTACGAACGTTTAAATCATATTTTTAGTACTTATCTTGTACGTGACAAGTTTAAACGTTATTTCTACATAAAACCGTTTTATTATTTACGCTTGCATATGAGTGTCCGACTTATCTTGATCTTAACTACTGGAACGATGAGTATACATCATGCGTTTACGCAATGGCATCTTATTTTTACTCAACGGACTTCTGATTTAATTAAGGATGTATTTGAATTATTACAGCCGATATTTGTATAATAATTTATTAACTTTTTAAAAAATAGTTAATCCCTCAATCAAGTAAAATTTTATGTTGGATGTAGACATGTATTGATCTTGTAGATTAAACAAAAGGGGTTATCACTTTAATTCAATCATAGAAATGCAAGTTTTTCAAATTATTTAAACAGAAAACTATATTTATGCAGGATTCTTTGAGTCTTTCTTTATAGAAGCCACAGCTGGGTCTGTATAAATATGGAATATTTTAGCCCGACGTGGCTGATGCATAAGCATCAAAAAACGATGAAGGCTTCTAGAGGTTGAATATAGGACAATTCCCGCGGCGCAAAAGTCATCTTTGTACGGTCCTTTTTGCTATTAATGTACACAGGGCGAGCAGATCATATGCACACAGAGGTGACGTGCTTTGCCCAGTGTATTATTACTTCAAGGTGGAGCGTAGACTGTGGACTTAAAAAGTCGTCGCGCCCGATTGCTCGTTGCGGGATTTACATCGACGCACAAGCACGGCAACTAATTAGCCCCCGCTTTATAATTAGCCCGGGCATCGCTCATGTGGCAATCGCCCATTGGGGCTCGCGGCACTAAATCGGCTCAGGTCCTCGGGCCCCGGGAGCGCTAAGCGACTCGCACCCTCGGTATACAGAGGAACGCGGAGAAAGCGGGCCGCGATCGATACGGCCGCAGCCCCTCCCGGCCCGGGAGAAGATCGTCGCGGGCGCTCGGGGAGATCGGAAAGTGGGGCTTGTAAATGCGCCCGGGCGCCCCCGCCATTATGCGGGCGGCATCCCGCGGGAGCCGGGCCGCCTTCTTCTGCCGGGGAGAGTGAGCTCGGTATGCAGGTATATATGTGTGGAGCCGCGCCGGCGGCGCCGGGGAGGGATGACCCTGGCGCGGGGGAGGCCTGCCGGGGGCGAATAATTGCGCACAATGAGTCCTCGCCATTCAGCCGGCGGATCGAGCGGCTCCCGTCCGCCTGCAGAGCGCTCCAATTGAAATACTTTGGCCGCGATCGCTACGCCAAGTACTACTACTGAGACTTTTTTCATCTCTCTCGCCGGGTGAAAGCACATCGCACATCCTGGTTATCCGTTATATCCCCTGGCCTGCCTATATCTCGCCTCAATTTCAATCTGTTGATCCATGTGCCGTAACTGAAGCTCCATTTTCCCGGTAGAAAATTAATCTATACTTTCGTTTGCTTTATCTACTTATTTTAATTGAATACATGTAGGCGAAGCTTACATATTTTTCTTGTAGAAAATTACATGAGTCTTTTGCACGTGGATTACCTAAGCGATACATAATTTCAATAGCTAAAAATCCTGATAGTGTGCATTAAACATAGCACTTATGTATCTATAAAACAAATCTCTATCAATAATGGCATAAAAGTTTCTTTTGCATTCGTTATTTATTAATATTTTGAATACCATTAAATGAACTATCACTATATTATAACGTGTATCTTTTATTCTTTTTATTATCCTATATTCTTTAACGTATGCAGATTTGAGATTATCTGTACGAGCCGTACGCTTGAAATCTATTATTTGGCGTTGCTAAAGTCTTATACACATAACTTTAGTACACGTATGTGTATATCGACTAATATGTACTACCAGTATTACCTTGGTGGCAATAGACCACTTCCTAGTGAGTTTATGCCTATAATTTTACAGTGTGTATAACTTTATAGTCTTTTATTCCTAATTAAAACAAGTTCAAAGAACACAAACGTATGAATCAGTTTCCCACGTTCAATATTTTAAAAAATCTGTATGTCGAGGAATACCTGTGAAAATTTTATCAAGATTCGTGATTGAAACATCTGTCACCTGTATCCTCGCGATTTCACCGATTCATATTCTCGATGCACTTTGATATTTGGAGCCCTTTTGCAACATACGCATGAACCAGTCATCGGTCCGACATCCGCAGGCGAGGTGCAACGTTGGCGCATCCCTTACATCCATCAAACAGAGTGGGGGCGGGGAAGCGGCGCGACGACGGCCGCAGCACGTAGATCGCATCGGTTTCCGGAGAAGGCTAGAAAAACCGCGAAGAAAGGGGGACAAATTGAGATTTCAATAAAGCCAGAGCCGAGCCACGGGATCCTTGTAGCGTACGTCCACTGGGGCGGCGCGTAAGAAGGCCGGCGCGTTGAAAGGACCGAGTCCGTAATCCCTCCCGATGGACAGGGTGAAAGGGTCCGCGGGAAGAGTCGCGCGCACGGCAGCGAGAGGCAATAGCTAGAGGAGGAGCGCAGCGGAGGATAATTGAAAGAGACGAATGTCCGCAGCGGCTGGAGGGACGGGGAAGCCCCGACGTCTCCTCGGTCCCTCCCCTGGGTCCCGAGGACCGCTCCGAGATTGATTAATCGGATTCGCGAAGGTTCGACTTTGATTTCTCCTCGCTTCCACGGGAAAAAGAGTCCTCGGTCTTTGTTCTTATTATCGAGCTTTCAGAGCGAGATACTCGAATGCACGGCCCCGTTCATTTCGAAATGTGTGTACAAAGTCCATGCGAGATTTTGGAGTATCGCGAGCTGTTGGAATAATCGGTAATGGCGCTTCCCCGCGGACCCGGTCGAGTCTATCGCAATCTGGGAATCGTAATATTATTAATGGAAAAAGTGCAGTAAAAGCGAAGCACTGGATCCATCGGCAGTTTTGGCATCTCCCCTTTCACCGCTTGTTTCGTTCGATTTCATCTTGGATTTGGTGCATCGATACTGCACTCGTTCCGGTTTAATATTTTGAAATTCAATGTGTATTTTTTTGGAAAATTGCTCGAAAGCATTACTTGTTTTATTTTAGTTTTTACTACTTTGGAAGTATAGCCCTGAGAATGACGGTCTTAATGCTCTCACGCAATATTACTTTGAAGCGCCACTTTTTTGCCATCAGTAATTCATGTTGTGACGCCAACTTTAAATTTATGGGCATGGTAAAAAGGACTTCATTGCATTAAATTCTAGAATTCATTTTGCACTTTAGCTAGGCGAAATTATTTAGTGCCTTTGATTTTTTTAAGAAAACCAGGCGTAACCCGCAAGTCGACATAATTTTCGTAATGTTTCGCGAGTTCGCGCGAAAAGAAAATTATAAAATGTGTCACGTTCGTAGACTTGGAACTACAAATGTCAGCACGCGACGATGCATTATCCCGACGCGGCGGTTTGAGCTCTCAGCTACTACTGTCTTGGCGAGCTGAGTTCAATTCTGAGATCTAAGATCACCCTTTTACTTATGCATTAAATGAAACCTATATTTCTCAAAATCGCTCAAATATCATTTCTAAAGATAACCGTAGTTGACTGAAAATAAAAGAAAAACTGTGGACTTTTCGGAAAAGTACGCTTAAGTGGAATAATAACGAGCTTGAGTCGAAATTGCAGCTACCTTATTCCAAAAGATGGAATATTAATTCTTCGAAGCAAATTGGCATGTTTTAAAAAAGGGAATTTTCATTGAATTATTCAGACTTAGAAATTCTACTGGAATTACCCGGCACTACTGTCTAATGCATATTAAGATTTGAGAATTGAGATTCAAGAAAATGGTCGAAACCTTAGTTTTCTATCTGAAATGATTATGGTAGCAGTATCGTAATCAGGAAGAATGTTAAGTAATTATAGTTTGTACAGATAACTTGGTACAGAACTAAATAATCCAAAAAAACACTTAGGTTATTATTGGGTGATTAATTAACGAAGTACATACGGTTGTTACTTATAAAATGTCAATGTCAATTGATACCTACGGGAAATCATCTTGATTATACCTATTAGCGAATGGATGATCAATTTAAAATATTGAAAAGTGTTTTGTGCCAAACATTATTTAATTCATCCATCTAATTTTCCGCGTATTAGACTAATGAGCTTCCTCGGCGCACAATCTGCTGAATGCGAATTAAAGCATATAATATACGCGGCAGCACAGCTGCCTATTCAAATTAAATGAAGGCTAAAATATGAAGCGGCCAAAGGGCCTCTTGGTGCATTTTTATAAACCAATTGGAAGCGCAGGGTGGGCCGGCAGCAAAAAGGGACTCGAAAACCGGCGTATAAGAGGCCGACGATCCCGTGGAAAGTGCCAGGGTAAAAGGAACCCCGGCTCGGGCGGCCCTACTGCACGCGCGCTATATCTCTCGCCAGTACCAATTTGGCCGTAGGTAGAGCGCAAGGACTACTTCATAAATACAGGTGAGACCTCGGCCGAGGCGGAATTTGAAGACCCGCGGAAGGGGCCGAATTGGCAAGCGCGAAGGCCGCGCAGCACGTGCGCGCACTCGTGCACGGCTCGCCAGAGAGGGATATAGGCGCGCCGCGCCATTTGAATAATCAGCGCATGTACGGGACCCGCGCGGGAATTACATACATATTATATGTATATACGTTTGATGAAAAAAAAAAAGAAAAGTCGGGATTGCAGGTGGAGCGGTCGAGTAGGCGGAATCTCGGCCGGCCGGGATAAATATGAACTTGTTTGCCCGTAGGCCGCGGGGGAGGGATGTCGCCGCGGCGGGGGAGTCGCCCTCAAGGCCTGGCTAAATCCTTTGTGGAGGCGGACGTGTCTTTATTGCGGTCAGAGCCGGGAAAACGCGGCCCGGCTATTGGGGAGCTTCTTACAATTTGCAGGGGCTCCTTATCCTACACCCTATCCGCTCTGGATTACATTATACGATACAATAGAAAAAAAAGCGCGGGAGGAGATGCGCTCGTGAGCTTAGGTATAAGAGAATATATACCGGGCACGTTGAGTAATTTCTGCGGTTCGTTGAGCGAAAGAGAGAACGTACAGCATGAAACGTTCCTTTTCGCACTTGAAACGGCAAATGTATAAAGGGATTCGCCAAAGTCTCATGCGTTTTCATAATATATATTACTTTATAAAAGAGAATAATTGCAGTGTTGTACTGAGTTTGCATTACATGTTAGTAGACTATATTTTATACTTATATATTCATGTCCTTTTTTTCAAGGAGTTTTATAAAAAAAAAAACAAAATTAAGCCCTAAGTAGAACTTCGCAGAAAGATTGGGTACAAAGGATGGACATGAATTTTTTTTGCTTACATAATTGTGCGGTCATTTTAATAATAACGTAATGTGGGTATAATAATGCAGGGTTGTATGTTTACATTAGTCTATAATATGTGTGAGAATACGTATAAGTTAATTGTAAGTCTTCTAGCTTTAAGCACGCGCATCGCTGAGTGAGATATATTTTATTTGCGCAGGTTATTTAAGTTTGTCTGCAACCTCGGCCCTACATAAAATCTACAATTACTATCATTAACATTATTATTACTGTTGCTCTGAATGCACAGGGCGTAGCGAAGTCGTCCTGGTAGGAATAATCCCCTACGCGCAGCGGGCCGATCCCGCCTAACGGAAAAGTCCAAAAAGCTCCCCTCGGCGTAACGGGATCGGCGGTGCACCTCCGGCGAAGCCAACAGCCGCAGCCCTCGGAATTTAAAGCTCGGGCTGAAAGCACTTGGCGCAGACACTCCCGGCGGATCGATAGCCCGCGCCGGGCGGACTTCCCGGGGCGTCTCCGGGGCGTCAATCCCCCGCAAGAAATCAAACTTCCCCCGGGAGGCCGAGCGTCGGCGCGTCCGGCTTAAAGCGGCCCGCGGAATATATATTGGGCGCGCGCCTGCGCCCCCGCGTGTCCGCGAGAGCGCGAATCTAGGTTATGAGCGCTAGGCCAAGCCGCGGGGGAAAATCGAACGGGGAAAGGTTGAATAGGGAGGCGCCGAGAGGCTCTTCGCGCGCCCCTCCGAGTTTTTCTTTTTAGCCCAAAGGCACCTACCGGGCGCAGCGCCGCTTTTATTGTGCCCCGCGATCCGCTCTTAGGGCCACTCCCGGGGGGGTTTTTTTTTCGGTCCGCGTGCCCCCCCCCCCCTTTATCATTGCCGAGGACGCCGAGTGGATTACGGGAGGCGCAGTCTCTTTACTAAATTAGCCTGCGCCTCGGTCTTTCGTGATCGGCTGGCCTGCGCGCCGGGCGGACATGAATAATTGTTCGGTTTGAGCTGCTTCCGAAGATGTATATGCGCAGGATGGAAGCCCTTCTCCCTTAGATTACGCCCGCATTTATGAGCGATCCGCATTTAATCTGGTACACAAATGTAGCTTTCTGCTTAAACGCTATATTTATATGACTGTATTTCGAGAAGGAATAAACGCTTGGAAGAGCGTTAAAAATAAACGATATATAACGGATGATTGAGGGGGCGTTAGGAAATCATTTATACCGAAACGCGACCCATAACCTTTCGGCAAGCTCGCTTGATCGACATTTATTATTATTGTCAATGGTCATATACATATTTCCGCGCTTAATAATAAAAGGCTTCGAATAAAACATAACACCTCGCACCTATAAATAACTCAGGACGAGCAGTACGGCTGCTACACTTGTTTGTTTGCCTTTTTTAACACTAAGGGACTAAGACATGTTGAAGGAATAAATATATGTTATACATTTATCACTGGGTATATTTTTATCATAATTCGTATGATATTAATATTATTTCTAACAGGTTTAATTATTTATAATGCCATAATAATTCATTACATAAGTTATTTACAATCATTTCGATAATTATCCACAAAGAAAATAAAAAGTAAGCTTGAATATTAAAGTCATTATTGCGTAACACGCTAAAAACGTTCATTTGCTTTGTCGCATTTGTATTCATGTTCAAAAATATTAATTTTTTAAATATAAATTTCATCAAAGATATAAATTTTTTTGAAATTAAATAATTATTATCATAACTTTTGACCGGCACGAAGAGTATCTTAGCCAAAATTACCTAAAAAATTGCAATTTTCACCATACATTATACAAAGTAATTTTTATTAACTTTAATTAATTTAAAGAATTTATTTCTTATGTAAGTGGTAAGCTGTAATACGTTCAAACGAACGCGGGAGGGGGCCTCCCGCAATCAATACAATCGGAGGCGCGAGCGAGGCAAGGCCTCCCGGCTACTCGGCGCATCTACCAGGCTCTTAATTCGGCTCAGGGTGGCCGTGCCAAAAAAAAAAAAACGAATCCGACTGACTCCGAGTGCAGGATGGTGTCGGGGCCGCGCGCATCGACCGGCGCACGGGCGGGCCACTGCAGCCGGAGACAAAGGCCCTCGGTGGCATCATCTCGGCGGGCCGAGCGAGCGAGCGAGAGGGCCTGCCTTTTTTTCCCCGGGGCCGTTCAGCGGCGACCTTTGGAGTCTCCTTCGGGCCGCGGGCTATTTCGGGTCTCGTTGGCTAATTGCCCGCCGTCACGCCCGCGGGCCGCCGATCTGTTGCAGGCCGCCCAAGGCCGCTATGACACAAGACGAAGCCGCACTGGACCGGATAAACCCATCAGCTGGCGAATCGATGGATCGGGCGCTGGAGGAAAATTATCCCCGGCTTCCGGCTGCGAAGTGTGCATATTACACGGGGCGCCGCGCGGCCTCCTTCGCCGCGGGAAAGTAGGTTAGCGTTTTAGCGGGCCGGCCGTCGGAATTTATCGGCCCCCGAGTCTGTTATTATTTATCGGGAGCCGCGACCCGTTGGCGCCGACGCTGTACGAATTTCAGCGGCGTTAAAGCGCACCCGGAACTCCGCGCCCGATCGCCGGCTCGGGCTTATTTCCGGATTCCCGATCAGCCGTCCCTCACCGCGGATTATTCGCCTCCGCGCGGTTCCCCGGGTCCTCCTGCCTATTTTTGTTCATTTTTTTTTTTTGTTTTCTGCGTCCATTGACGGCAGTTTTTTTTTTTTTGCGCAGCGCGCATCGATCGGAAGGGGCCGCGGGCGAGGCTGCCGAGCTCCTACGCCACGGTCAACTGCGATAACGGAATTTCGTTTACGATTGTTAGTCCCGCTCATGCCGTGCACGCGCGACGCCGCCCAGTCCCTTGTCACTCGGCCAATAAAATGAGACGGGCCAGCCCGGGGCTCTTTGATGGCCGATTCACTTGGTCGCTTTATCGCTTTTCCGTCAGTCGCACATTAGGATTCGAGGAAAATTTCTCCGGCGGTGTACATAGTTGCGAGTGTGTGTATACAGTTGGATTAATGGTCGCCGCGCGCATTGGACCCCTTGAGACAGAGGCGCGCGCTCGCGTTTTATTCTACCTTCGCGATTAGAGGAACGCGGGAGCTGCGCCGAGAGAGGAGAACAAAGCGCTCGCGCGCCGCTGTCTATATAGCGCAGATAGACGATTTATTATGCCGAAGACGCGGGAGAGCTTGGTTTACAAACGAAAGCTCGGCGCGCGTCGGGATTGCATTGAAATTAAAACCCGGCGATGCCCGCTCAAAGTGCATTATCCGTCTCAAAGGCAGAAACATAGCTGTTCACCGAGACTCTCCGCGTAAAAGAAGGGATGATGGAACGATTGTCCGGGAGCATAAGCCCTAATTAATAGCACTTCGCAGATCCGCTTTACGCGCTCGCCCCGAGTCCTGATTAAACGAGGCGGCCGGTGCATCCTCGCGAGTCACTTTTATGCCACCATCCGCTCCTCCGCTCGCGCCCTCAAATTCCGCGCTTCCATAAAACTCGGTATCGCCGGTTAATCTCCATCGGAGCCACTCTATCGATCGAGGCGTTAATATTATCGGCCATCCGCCCGCATATAAGGAAACGCCCGCTCGGCGAAAATCGCGCGCAATCGTCCCCCGTAAAACGGGCTGCTCTCCGGATTTTAATATCGGGGCCGTAAATTTCGTCCCGGCCAAGTTTTAATTTTACGCCGAATCAATCCGCGAAACTAGTAAAAAAAAAAAGAAGAAGAAAGGGTGGGTCTAAAACGAGCAAGGGGCCGACATTCCCTGGCGAGAGGCGCGCGGTAAAGGACCGAAAAAAGCCAGGGCCCGCCTCGTTCCGCGGGCGGTAACCGTATAAAAGGGCCGGTTTCATGGGGCATAACGGACGCGCGCCGCTTTTATAAGCAGGCCGCCGCGGAAGGCTGACCGGAGTACACTCGTAAAACTGGCCGATGCGCCGAGTGGCCCTCACCTTCTGCCCGGCTCCTCTGAATCCTGATCCGAGCTCCCGGAATCCGGTTTCGGCCTCTTTTATCTCCCTGCCCATAGCGGCCCGTTAATCGGGTTACCGCAGCCCCTCGACCTCGGTTTAGAAAGTGTCCTTAATATCTGGGGGAAAAAGACGATTTAGATTTGCAAACGGAAATCTACTTCGCGTGGCGGTTAGCTTACCTCTTGTTTAGCAAACGCCATGCTAATTAGAGGACCTGAGGCTACTTATTACAGGGCGCGGTGGATGTAATCTTATAGAAAACTCGCGGAACGAGCAAAACGTGCGAAAAACACTTTGGATTATACTGCACTGAGCGTCCGATCTTTCACGCTAATTGTCTTAATTTATCTTTCGGGCGGAAAATATTGCAGCCTACAGTTTTTAAAATATTTATAAATCGAATAATGTACTTTTCCGTTTATCGCTGGTCAATATTGGTTGTTGCAATTTCCAATTAAACTGCGAAACAAACAATCCTATTCCTTTCTTATACATTCAAAAGTAACGTTCGACGTAATCACTGCCAAGCGATGCTCCACGCGTTATATTTATTTATTCCGCACTCAAAATTTTTCAATCGAAAGCATAATAGCTTTATTTATTGTGAAAGTTTTATAAAGCTGAATTCGAAGAAATTCTGTTCTTTTGTAAAAAGTATATCCGAAACAATGTTAGTTTGTTTCGTAAACAAATAAATATCCAACAAAGCAATCAAAATTTTTTTCTACGTGCACGTAAAACTATTTGCATATACCGCAATCTTTTTATTAAAATTTAGACCACAAAAGAATACTTAAAAACTGTCTTGTTTCTTGTGTACTCAAAATATATACCAAGCTGGCAAAGTCTCTTAAAGAAAACTAGAGAGTCCTGTGGCATACATACAAGGAATTTTCCCTCTAAGAATGCATCATGAAGTCCACCCTAAAAAATACGCTTAAAAATAACGAAGAAGATTAAAAAAACAAAAAATTGGATCTCGAGAAGGGAACGTAGAAACTTTTGCGTATAAACTTTGCTAATTAACGAAGGTTCTAGATCCGCATAAAATGTCCGAACCGACGTGGATTTGATCTACTTCCAGCGCCTTGTACGCTGGTAATTGCTAAAATTTAAATGTAAATCCTCAACTTTCCTTTTACAGAAAGATCTAATTTTTTTAATTTGTCTTTTTCGTGTACGTCCTAAACTATTTTCCTAAGGAATAAATTCTTTATGCAATGTGTCTAGGTCCTTCTTTCATGTTCCTCAGATACATGGCATTCATAAATAACATTTTCTTTCCTCTTCTTACCCCCAATTACTTATTCAACGAAACCGTGATAATTTCTCCATTTGGTGGAAAATTCCAACCACAAAGTTTCCCTATGCTGAACTCAAACGTACAAATCTAGAAAATACATTGCCTTCTCATTACTGATTCAAAAAGGAAAGTTAGTCCATCCCTAGCCGACCACTGACGATCGATTACGTTCCCCTTTGTCTTATGAAATTGCCATAATGTTCATAGAAATGCAATATTTGCATCAACATTATAAAACAAACTATTATATACAGTTACAGTATTTCGATGTTGGATATTGTTAAGAAATTTAATATGGAGCGATTGAAAAATATTTGAAAATTATATAGCAGTTCTTATCTCGGAATATTGTAGAGGTATTTGTTACTCTACGTCTGATCGATGGTATTTCCGAAGATAAATACAGTAGCCAATTATTATACTCTGCAACGCAATTCTCACATTTATTACCAATATATCAGTTATTTCGTATGAAAATATGAAAATACTCGAAATAAAATTATAAAATGAAACATATTTTTTAATCTTTGCTTCCTGCAGCAGTGAAAATTGTAAATTATTTTGATATAATTGTTAATAATATAAAACAAATTATTTTAATTATGATTGCAGAGTAATACGTTTTTTATTTCAGTTATTGAATTGATATCAATAATATTATGGATAGCACATAAGCATTGATGATTCAAAGTTGGTATATTGTGAAAAGGGTATTTTCTTTTTACTATTTAACTTTTATTCTGATAAACATAAAATAAATCTGTATGGTACCTATATAGTTTAACGGAATTATGGTCTGAATACACGAGGCAATGCGTTTATACGATTACTCGGTATATTTCAGATCCTTGAATATCACAATATCATTCCAGCGATATTCCGTACGAAATTGATGCGACCTATATATTGATATTTTGAATATTAAATATTAGTGCGATGTAGTTCCGATATTGCAGTAAACCTTTCTATTCCCCTGAAATACTTCTGCAAAGTACATGACAGTGCAACCAATGCACACGAGGAAGTGTCGCCCATCAAACTTGAATAATCACCGTGACTTTTCGAGGCTCAAATGATAGGAGTCTCAATTTTCGTCTCAGTTCCGTCACAACTTCAGAATTTTTAGTCACGGTAACGAGGACTCGCCGCATTGGTGTCCAGGAACCTGTGTAGCGGATGGGTGGACGGGGCAGAGGCCGTGGGAGCGGAATCGCGACGGAAACTTTCGCTTGGCACGACACTCCGGAGGGCACGGGAAGGAAGCAGAGGGGCGCGTTTTTTAGTCTCGCGTGGGCGACTGAGTTTTCACATCGGGGTGTCGCCCGCCGGTGAATTTACATTTTACCAAATGCAGAAATTTCGAGCAGCACATGAGATGATTTTCCTCATTTATAATTATCAACGCGTGTCTTGCGAACGGCTATAAATACCTTCCTGCACTCCCTATTTCAATAAAATTTTTTTTAAATTTATTTCATATATTGAATATTATAATTTGTACCCAAGCAGTCAATTAAACTTTTGATTGAAAAATTTCCATTTTTAATACAAAACTTTTGCGTGTAAAAATATATATTGAACTTAAATGAAAATTTAAAACCGAATTTCGATTAACAAGCTAGGACTAGGCAATAATTTGCAAAATGATCTTATTATTACTCAAAGCGAGGGCAAGTTTAAGTTAAACGAGAAACTTGAAATTAACATAGTCAGTAGAGATTTCTTTTGGGAAAATTTAAATAGCTATTTTACAGATTAAAAGTTGAAAAAGTTTCCTTGAAAAGTTCTTGAGTCACACTTTCTTGCTCGCTGTTAATCTTGCTATATCTGGCTTTTGCAGTTGTATCAAGCATGTAATGTAGTCTCTTTAAAGGCGCTTTTTACAACTGCATTTTTGATTATATGAAAAAAGATTTGGAAGCTTGAAAATAAAAATCGATAAAGTACTTTATTGGTAACAAGAATTAAGTATTCATGAATTCGAAAAAAACATTTTTAGTAAGATCTTTATAGTCGTTACTAGTAATAAATGTATTAAGTGGATAATAATATAATTGAAATTGTGAAAATAATTTAATTCTTCATTAATAAAAGAGGATTCGAAAATTGGTTTAAATAAGTAATTATTTTGTTGTCTTTTTCTTTTTGAAAAGTGATGCGAACTATTATCTGCCCCTTCTCTTCCTTTTCTGATTGTTCTATACTCCATTCCAAAGCCTCTATATGCCGAATGCGCCCAAGTTCCGGCCTTCCGTCTCCAACGCAATCGCCGCACTATCTCTCTAGTTTGTCTGCAGCCTATCGTCTCCATGCAATGTATACGGATTATGGATAGGCCGACGGATATATCCTGCGTTCCACTATCTTACTTCCTCAACCAAATATGCACACATTGATGCAGACAATCCCAAAATCCAGAAGGATTTAAACTCTTTATTACGTCACTGAATCAATTTTTCCGCTTGCACCTTTCCAGATTCACTATCCTTTTACGGTTGCCACGAAACCTCGAACAAAACATTTTTTGTGCAGCATCTGCCTAGTCCCTGTTAAATATCAGGATGACACCTACAGTATATCATATCTAGTCCATGCAACCTTAAATATTATAATAATATCGAGCATCAAAATATTCGAGCTCTTATTCACTGTGCATTTGAGAGATGTACTCGTATATTAATCAATTACATTTGTAAAATAAGGAAAATTTTAGAAAGTTGTGAATTAAAAATAAGTTTGAAAAATGAGTTTGAAAAGGGATTATATTGTCCTTATATTACATTGTCCTTTACATTGTCTTTATTGTTCTTACATTGTCCAAAACTCCAGCTCATACATCAAGTTTCAAATTCTAGACTTTCAACTCCCTGAATTCCTTCCTCTCTCCTCTTTTGCCCCTTTATGCCGACTATGTATTATAATTATGCGAATCCGAACTTATAGCGATTGGTGACTTTTCCTCTTTACCCCTACTTTACCATCTTAATTGACTCCTTTTTCAAAGAGCTGAACGACCAGTGGCCTGCCGCATTCCTCCCCCCACTCTGACCGTCTCTTTGTTCTTAGATGGGAGCGTAGCTTTTTGTTCGACATTATAATAAATATATATAAAAAGAGCCCCTACTGCATTGTAATCCTTTTTTAACCAACGGACCTAAAATCATGCATTCACAAACTCATGCGTTAAAGCACCCATAACCGAGGGGCAGATAACTCTCAATCCAACAAAAACTCCTAACTAACTCTTTCAACGCTCATGTCAACTTACTGAGCAACTCATTTGACTTTTTCCTTAATATTTTTCTTTATAAATAATGTAATTATGAAATTTAAATGTTAAGCTAGTCTGCACAAATATTTTATTATAATTGATTATTGCATTTATTGAATTTTTGAATATTCTTGTAAAGTTACACCCACATTTTAAAATAAAATATTTTTATGTAATAATTGAATAAATCCTTCTTTCTTCTTTCATTGAAATGAATTGGAACATAGAATTCTAAGTTTGTTAGGATTTAAATACATAAAAGTTTTTAATTCTGTGATTTGATTATTACTCCTAAACTATAATTATTTCTATAATACTATTTCAAAAAGTGCAAAACTATTTTACAAATACATTAATAATATTTAAATAATAATTATAAACATTCAATACAAGCCAACTTTGCCCACTCTCATTCATGAAAAATTCTAACAATAACAGTCTTGCGATATGTATTGCTTCTGGTCATGTGGGTATCACCTCTCATAATGACGATATGTACTATGGGCGGAAAAAAATTGCTGGATATATATATATATGTATATATTTTATTTTACCTGATGAATTGTGATCTTTACTGATACTCACCTCACAAATAAATGGACTTTAAAATTAATTTCTAATTATTTTTATATTTTATTTATTTCCTAACAAAAACATAAAAATTTTAATAAAATTTTAAATTAAAAATTTGTAATTTCTGTAACAAGGAAAATAGTGTTATTAGAAATTAGAAATTTTATTCTGTAAAATATATTAAGTAGTATGGTTGAAAGAGACCAACCAGGGATTAGTATAGGCTTATTGTATTTAACACATTAATTTGTTTAAATATTGATTTTAAAGAGGAATAGACTACAGCTTAAACTCATACATTAATTTTCATCATTTAAAGCTTGAACGATAGTATTTTTGTCATTTTAGCTCATTTAGTGAATTGTTTGATATTAATTTCTAGATCTTTCTATATTTTATTAAATTTATAATTAGAAACACTTTAAAAGTGAAATTTTAGATAATCTAATTTAATTAAAATATCACATTTTGTTATAATTGAATCTAAGTAAATAAAATATACATCATTTTACTGATTAAATTCAATTACCTACATTTACTAAATTAATGCAAAGTCAATCACATGTTGTAGGATCATCAGATTAATAATAAACTCCAATATTTCTGATATTCTATAATAAATGAAATAGTATCTTTAATAGATAAAAAGTAAATATAATGCTTTTCTTTATAGCGTCGACATTTTTGTTATTATAGCAATACGAAGTATATTTAGATGTACCTCACAGTCGGTAAATCATTGAAAATTGTAAGGGAAGCAGGCGGGAAGACACTGGTCGACTAGTAAGGATGGAATTAATGCAGAATCAAGAATTGCGGTACCCTTAATTAGCGAGAAACTGAGCAGAACAGTAAGAGGGTACCGCTTTTCTCGAGCTGCGTGTCTCGGTTCCCTAGAGATAAGCGAGGAAAGCTTCGGACGGCGCGCATGGATGGAGCCGGTGGCAATCGAATCAAACATCACGGGAAGGTCGCGAGGTGTGGATGTGAAAGGTAGGATTTCGAATTGGCTTCGATTTCGAATGTCATCGAATACGTTGAACGAGAGTTGGATCTTTCCATAGTTATTTTTGCTAAGTAAACTTGCAAGATTTGGTATGAGCTAAATTATATATTCATCATTCGGGTTGTACGTTACATGTAAACTATAATATTTCGTATAGTACAGTTGTCTTTATGAATTTGTTTTATTTTTATGTTTTATGCATATTTAATTTATTTTGTGTTTATTATTTAATTTAAGCTGTATAAATTTGTTCTTGAACTGAAAAACTACTACAAAAAAATATTATGTTACTTACAAACATTTTGCTGCTCCAGGCAGCTTTAACCAATTAAGGAATTTAAAAAACTTAAGTATCGAATGTTCAACGAGTAGCATTATATAAAAATAAAGTAATTAGAAATTGAAAGCTAGCTGGATGATATTTCTATTAAATGTTCAATCGTATTTTCATGATTGTGAAAATGCTTCTTCTACCAATTAGATACTTATCTAAACTTCAAAAGTGAAAATAAAATAAACGCGATTCATATAATTTTGTGTCGACTTTAAATTTAGTTTAATTATATTAGCTTTATAGTTTCTTTGGCAATAGCAGTCAAACTCTCTCGGTATATCTTAGGCTTTTCGATATCATAGGCACGAACAAAGATTTTATGAACCATAATATACGATAACGTAGGGAGAAGGTAAATCTATTGGTCGTTTCGAGTTTGCGTTAATGTATTTCATATAATACTTGTTCATAATATTTTTAATTTATTCAGACGTATACGTATCGTGAGACCTTCAAATAGTTAATCTTATAATTTTTTGCTTGATACATCTCTGATCACATCTGCATTGTGTTGGAATCACGAGACCTTGGGTACAGCTATCACCAAAATATTGACCTGTGAAATTTGGGCAGTAATCTCTGACTTCACAGCTGCGATGAAGTACATGCACGCTCTAGTGTTTGAAATTTTTTCTATTTTATTACATTTACTAAAAAAAAGTTTGTTACAATAAAATACAGTGAGATCATGAAAGAAATAACAATGATATTGTAGCAGTAATTATTCACTTTTATTGTTCATAAATTTATTTCCTACAACGGTTTTTTTCCGATAAATGTATTAAATAGAAAATAAAAGGCGGCTGTAACGTATCGAGTAAGCGTAGGTAAATGTGGATTGATATGTTCATATATCCAGATGATCTTATCTTTTTTTATTTGTCGAGATTTTTTTCGACGAGATTGTTTTAATGTTGATCGGTTTCGAACAAATCGCTACTCTCGTTCGAGAATTGGCTCGTATTGGCCGCATTGATCTGCAGTGTTTTGACTCTTTTCAGCTCATCTAGGATTCAAGCGCTTATCGATTTAGCAGCAAATGCTTATTGAGACCATTTCTTAAAACATAATTTTCAGTCATAATCAAAAATCGCTTCAAATGGGATTGGTCCGTGATGTGACTGCTAGTCGGTCCTGAACGAGCAAAAGCGAATTCGCAAGGGATTTGTTTACGTTATCGATGAATCTCGTATGAGGCTACAGTATTTAATGAATTGATTTTCTCCTTAAAATAAAGCAGATATTAATTAAAATGTAAGAGTTATATAAATAATAAGAGTATATAAAAAAGAGATGTTATTTACATTGTCAGAAAACTAATTTTGATTACCTGCATTATTTATGTAATTTCATATAGTTAGATGAAAGTATAATAACAGAATAGAAACTGTTTCAATATATGATACATTAATCTTAGTATAGTATTAAAAGTACAATTAATTTATCACATTTATTAATATGAAACATTCTATTTAATTTCCAAGGTAAAATAATGCTGTATTATGTTCTCCAGCTATTATAAAGTATCGGAATAAGCTTTCTTGTAATTTCCAATAATGTAGAGCAATATTTTCCTGTGGAATGACAAATGCAGAGCCTTCGTTAGGCCGCCGTATGCTCTCATAAACTTAGCCTGCCATAAAATCCCGCGCACATCCTCTTATTTGTCCTTTTCCTTGCTCTCTAACTGCATTCGCCCTCCGTGCACTTTTCACAATCGATACAAACGATTGCTCGTGGGTTGTAGTGCGAACAAGCGCATATGAATCATGCACGTCCGGGACAATATCGAGGCTAAGGTTAACGAACCTTGAACGGGGACCGCACGTCCGAGGTGAAAGACGCCCGGGGGCGGCTAGTCGCAGACTAAAGCCAATTGCCACTTAAGCTACGCTTCCCGCCAGCCAATAACGCCGACAATTCTAATAGCTATTGATTACGCGGAGACCGTGACGTGTCATTGCGCTTGGGAGATAAGAGAGGCGGAGTAACTGTATGGTTAGGAATTAATACGCAAGTCGGGCACTCGTAAAATTTTTAGAGTGATCGGTTCTGTCACTAGACAGATTAAAACCTCAACTTGCTGAAGATCAGTGGATCTTGTTCCGTTAATATCTTTTTACAGTCGATGTTAATATTATGTTATTTTCTACAAATTAAAAAATACGACTTGATATTAACGTATATATAAAAAGCACGAGAACTACTAAAACTTGTTCATTTTTCAATGTATCTCAAATTTCTTTCTAAATATTAATCAAATCCATTTTTGTTACATTTTCAATTGGAACAGTTATTTTAATAAATTAAAAGTAAAACAAAAAAATCTAATTAAATTATTTATTTAGAAATACTTATTGTAAAAAATATACTAAAAATATACCAATTAAAATTTGTTTCCACATTACAATTTTACAATAATTAGTAAAAATTACAAAACCACGAGAGCTTCGGAGGAACACAGAAACAATAAGTTCTTCATTTTTTCGCTCGTATATTTATCGGCTTAAATATCCAGCGTCTGCGACACCCCCGCCATATAATTTTCTATAAAAACCTAATGATAACACAGTCCTATAGGCCGTACCATACTTGAACTTTCATGAAACGCCACCGACTTGTACTCGCATAGACATGTATACCTCTCTCATGTTTGCATCCTTACGAGGAAAGATTCTAAATTATCGAGCACAACAACGCATAAAGTTGTACACACTGTAGCTTGTCAAGAAAGATATTTTCGAGATGTATTTACTCCCAATGACTATAGCAACCAACTGAACTTTTCTCAGTCATATTTACCATGCGTAGATTCATTTCACTATCTACTACAATAGAATGAGCCTTCATCAATTGTATATACTAGTGGACAACTATTATAAGCTATTATCATTTCGGTAATTAAATATCCACCTTCCAACTTATAAACTAAACGTCACATAAATTTAATTTCCCTATGTTATTATATTATAGATGAACGCAGTACAACAGAGCAACTGATGCTATTAATATTTACAGATATTTATATTTTAAATGCTTGGATCTCGCAAACAGAATGATTATATATTATTATTAATGCTAAGAAATAAAATCCATATTTACCCGATAACATTCGCATATATCGTTGCTTTATAATTTTAATTATTTATTTAATGCTACACATATTATTCATTTAATTTTTTATAGATCTGTATTGTAAGTAACATGTAGCAAAAAATATAATTCTGTATCTGTAATAATATCAAGATCGATAGACGTCAATCATACTTAGATAGATTTGATACCTGCTTCTACTACATTATGTAATACGATTTAATAATATTGTTGAAATAAGCTCAAAATCAACTGCTTTTTAGATTTCTTCCAATATTAATGCAAGTATGTCAGAGTGACCTCATATTATTTGCATATAGACATTAGATATTCGAAATTGAACAAAAACAGTTACATCTATTTCAAAATTAAGTTTATACTTGACAAAAATATTCGCAGAACTACTTGGCACTCACATTAAGTATAGGAAAAACTCGACCTAGAAATGTAAAAACAATGCAATATTCAATTAAATAATCAGATTGGTTGAAAGCGCATCTGTACTATACTGATAGTAAGAGCATAAAAGTAGATATAGAAACTAACGCGGTAAAGATAGTTCCTAGTTCAGTCGATATAATCGAGTAACCTAATTCTCGGCTAGCAGCTAAAACATGTTGATATACATAGTTGCAGCAACCTCGTACCGTGTCATGGATTTGGCCCCGGAACGTTAGTAAACGATATGCTTTCTTCAATGAGGTAAACTTTTTAAGAAGAAATAATTTCAATAATAGATTAAGAAATTAACAGATCAATGAAATATCCAGTTAAAAAT
This sequence comes from Sycophaga agraensis, assembly GCA_018906755.1. Taxonomy (NCBI): domain Eukaryota; kingdom Metazoa; phylum Arthropoda; class Insecta; order Hymenoptera; family Pteromalidae; genus Sycophaga; species Sycophaga agraensis. The sequence goes on from JACCIE010000004.1 coordinate 72,252, forward strand.
ATTAAACTAATTAGAAATAACTAATTATCGTAATTGAGAGTCTGCAATGGTGAAGAAATGAGAATAATTAAACATTAAACAAGATAAGTAAAATAATAATATCTATTAATTGTAGTAATTTTGATATATCTTTAATATAATGCTGCGGATTAACATCACATTAAATAATAAATATAAAGATTACAAATTTAGGATAGTTGGAAGGTATTATTAAAATACTGCAAGAGCCACATTTGTTAGGTCTTAGCAGTTAAATTTTTCTTTTATTTTTTTATTTTATTTCAGAAATCTTAACCTTCCATTAAAAAGGTTTATAAAGATTAAAGGAATAATTGTTTAAATTTTTATTTTATGTAGAAAATATTAACATTAATCTTCTCAATTCTTGAGAAACTACATAATTTATTATATCATCCAAAATTCGCTATTGCTATAGTGACGCAAAAAAAATTTCTTATGATTTGAAATCAAGAAACTCCACAGATAACGCTACTGGGTAGGAAAACTAAAATTGTATACAGACTGGGTGTCTCCATAATGTTATACGAGTAACATGAAAGAATGACTTTCTGTCTGAAACATAATACAGCATATGAGTGTATAATAAAAGAAGATAAAATAGATATTATTAATCATTTAATTTACCTCAAACTTTTAAGATATCAGTATTAATGGTTTGAAATCTAGATAAATGTTATTTTGTTTGGGAAAGCTGATAATACAGCATTTTCTTTATTGCGTCAAAACATTCATTGAAGGGATTGATTAAGGCATCAGAAGTTGATTCAATAAATCGTAATACTGTCTTTAGCTCCATTGCATTAAATTTATTATCTGGTGTTAAAGCGAAATTGGTTGAACACGGTGGTTTTTGTAGGATTTTCATAGGGCATGGTGGTTTTGGCGGTTGCATGCATGGTGGTACTGATGTTGTTGTTTGTCTTTCGCATGGTGGTACAGTTGTTGTTGGCGGTTCTCTGCATGGTGGTACTTTTGTAGATACTGTTGTCAATACGGTCGATGTTATTACTGGTGTTGTCATTTTACGTGTAGGCTGTGTCAGAGTTACTGTCACTGTTGGCGTCGTTGATGTCACTTGCGTTGTCGAACTAGGCACAGGGTGTGTAACTGTAACTTTTGTCGACATTGTTGTCTTTGTCGTTGTTGAAGTAGGTAATGATGTTTTAATCGTCATTGGCGGTGGCGGCTTCGTTATTATTAATGGTACCGTAGGTTTTGTTGATGGTGTTACTGTTATCGATGAAGGTGGCCTTGACGTCGATTTCGGCACTGTTGTCTTTGTCGTTGTTGAAGTAGGTAATGATGTTTTAATCGTCATTGGCGGTGGCGGCTTCGTTATTATTAATGGTACCGTAGGTTTTGTTGATGGTGTTACTGTTATCGATGAAGGTGGCCTTGACGTCGATTTCGGCACTGTTGTCTTTGTCGTCGTTGATGTAGGTAATGATGTTTTAATCGTCATTGGCGGTGGCGGCTTCGTTATTATTAATGGTACCGTAGGTTTTGTTGATGGTGTTACTGTTATCGATGAAGGTGGCCTTGACGTCGATTTCGGCACTGTTGTCTTTGTCGTTGTTGATGTAGGTGGCTTCGTTATTTTAACTGTTTGCGTAGTTTTTGGGGGGGTCGTACTCTGTTTTGTTGTGTGTTTTATCGATGTTCGCCAGGTTGTCATTGGTGGTACGTTCTCTGTTGATGAAGGTATTCTGAATACAGTTCTTGTTGTTGATGGCGTCGTTAACTGTGTTGTCGGTGTAGTTGTTTGTATCTTCACCGTTGTGATTTTTGTTGATGGCGTGAATATCGTTGTAATTGGTGGCACTGGTTCTGTCGTCGATTTTGTTGCTCCAGGAGTAAATTTTGTTACTGTCGTCAATCGCACTGGAGGTGGTGGCGGCGGAGGTGGTGGCGGCGGAGGTGGTGGCGGCGGAGGTGGTGGTGGTGGCGGAGGTGGTGGCGGTGGAGGTGGTGGTGGCGGAGGTGGCGGTGGCGGCGGAGGCGGTGGTGGTGGAGTTTTTTTTGGTGGCGGTGGCGGCGGTGGAGGAGGAGGTGGTGGTGGCGGTGGCGGTGGAGGAGGTGGTGGCGGTGGCGGTGGAGGAGGTGGTGGGCGTGTTGTTATCGGGGGAGGCGGTTCTGTTGGATAAGTATGTGGCGGTGTTATTCGCGTACTTCGTTTTGGATGATAACCAAATCCAAACATTCCGCGTACAAAATCCGCTGCATAATTAATGAATCCAAATGTTCGATTGTTCATGGATTCATCTTCAAGAACAGATGGTGAACTGACGCAACTGTTGATATTGATTATCTGCCAAAGAAACGTTTAAATGATACAAATATTTATACATATCACAACATTTTATATTAAAAGAGACTTTTGAATAATGCATTTAGTATTAGTAAAGAGTAAATGTTTTCTCTTGAATTTCATTATAATTTCATTGCGTAGTAACCGATTATTGCTAATCTAGATTTTCAGAAAGAATTCTTTATCCAATGTTACATAATTTTCGTACTATTTAGCACAAATATTAGATTGAATGATTTTTTATGTGAAAATAAAATCCGAACACAAATATACTTGCATCATAACAGTTTCAATATAATGGATAAGAAACTAATTCGCTCCTATATTTTAAATACATTTAATAAAAAATATTTTGTTACATTTTTAATTTTTTAAATTTTTTATTATATTATATAATAAAAAATAAAGTTGAATTAGATATACTGGACACCTATATGTCATTCACCTCTGATATATTGATTTTTCAAAAATTTGTACTCTTTTATAAAAATGAATTTCTTTGTATAAATATTAAATTTGAAATTTATAAAAACTAAAGCTACAGAAAAATAATAATAGAAACTTACAAATTCGATTCCTCTGGAACAAAATTTGAATAGTTAATATATGTTATCAAAGGTGAATAAATCTATTGGCCTTAATAAGGAATACTAGCTTTGAGTAGATCTTATTCAACCATTTTTTTATTATGATCTTCAATAAACTATTTAAAATTTTTAATTGAAAATATTTTTAGTACGGTTGTTGATCTAGTGATCTAGAAATCATTTTCTAGATTCTAGTATAATTATAGTACGAGCGGTAAATGAATATACGTTCAATGTATATTTTAAAAATTAAAGTAATTTGTTCAATAAATAATATTACTTAATATTATAATTTTACTAAAAGATTTAACTGTTATTATTTATTTAATTAATAAGTTAATATGGAATGTGTTACATCTCTCTGCCTTAATCATGTTTTCACCATTTTGAATAATCAATTTTCTTCCTTTATTTGTAATTGCAATAATATATAAAAAAGGGGCGAGCCTAAAAAATATAAAATCGTCTTAACCTTATGTTTTTAAATTAAAAATCAAATTTCAGTTTGAACACATTTTTATACAAATGCATAAAAATGCATAATTTTTAAGGCTTTCAAAACTTTAGCACTCGATCGACATTAGTCACAATAAATTGTGCACGCTTGACATATGTGTCTTGTAAATTGTCTTACCGCCACGAGCGCAAGCGCTGCCGTGAAGTGCAGCGGAACTCGCATCCTGGCTCTTTACGCGAAGCCTGACACGCGAGAAAGAAAGAGTCCAGTGACTACAGTGGACTAAGTATCCTGATCATCGGACGATCGGTTTTAACACGTATTAATTGGTACAAGGCTATTTAATGCACTACTTTGAAGATTTATAGCCAATGAGGTGCCAGTCCCGTGGTTAGGCTTGACTAAACTCAATAATCATATATCGCGGTCGATTAATATGCAACTGCGCGTGCACCAGAAACTATGATTGCCATAACAAGACGAGGACAATAATACTGAATCTGTACAAAAATAGGAGGTCGTTATATTTAGAGAATGCAAAGAAAAATTGACTCTTCTGTATTCAATTATTGCATCTGGAATCCCTTTTAGAAGTTTTGCACAACTCTGCAGTTTCGGAGGTCGTGCTATAATCCTGGCATAACCAATGCAGTGGCTTAATTTGGCAATGTGTGTTGATCTTATCAAAGAGACGAAATTTATGAATTAAATTTATTGATTAATTCGATCTAATTGAAGGATCAAATTTACTAACAAGGGTTACCTAGTAAACACAGAACTGATAATTGAAAGTGTTTTTACTATCACCAAAACTACATATCTTTTATATTTGATCATTTGCAGGTAATAACAATCGATGCCCACAATTGAGTAGATTAACGACAGCAGGGGTACTGATTTTCCTTTTTTGTGGTATCGTAATGAGAGAAGCTTTGCGCGCGGGCTTAGAAACAGCGTTTGATTAAATTGACATTCAATCAGTTCGTAAATCATTCAAGATCCGTAATTCATTCCATACAAACAATGTTTGATATGAACATTTTCTGCTCCTACTGCTTTATGATTATACTTTTAAATTCAGTATATCAATCTATCATTATAATAAAATAAATTTTATTACAAAAATGTGACCTACATACGATTTAGATATTTCTATAATACATACAAATCAATATAATTTAAAAATGATATAAACTGTATTTTAATTATTAATAAACTATTGTTGAAAATATTGTAAGTAATTGTATTTAATGATTAATTATTAACATAACTTAAATTTTCATTAACATAACTTCAGCATCATTACTACCGTATCATGTTCACTAACCTAACGTCGCGTTTTCGCGAAAAATCAGTGTGTGTGCATTATGCGTGCGCTAGGCACAAACACAAGTTTTGCGAACTGTAAGATTCTAGATATAACATTCACTGTAAATAACGGCTCGAGAATTTAATACTATTGGTGCAATAGACTGGAAGTACTAAGTATATCCGTAGATCTGCTTCTAGTATGCGCTAGTGGACATCCATCCCATATACCTGTGTAGGTGCGAGCGATGCCCTGACTAGTTTGACCACGGGAGCCGGAATCTGAGGTCAAACTTTGACTGTCGTGGATTCATGACGCGGCTACTTCCACTACATTGCAATGATGCTGTGATTGACTGATACTGTAGGAAGGAGGTAAAGTTGATGCCCTTTTCGCACACATGCGTTTAGTGGATTTAGAAAATGGAGTAATAAACCACCATCTCATCGCTGTGATGCATCAACAGAACATGAACAGAACATCAAATTTTACATATTATATGCAGAAATACCTTAACGTTTTACTAGCATAATAATTATCACATACAAGATAATAAAATATAAAAAAACTGATTCGAAAAAATTATACATATTTTGAAGATATGACATTAATGTACATAGTGGTTCTAAATGTATGTTAAAAGGTAAGATGAGCGTTAATCAGTTGAAAATTACATGAATGAATGAATTAGTTCGGGCAATCCGAACTAATAGTTCCACTTTCCGATACTCTAACGAACTTCACGTCATCCCTTCTAATTAACTCAGGGCCAAAACTGTAAGGCGTTGGAAACCCGAGGAGTCATCGAACTCCCTTCTTAAGGCCGACAAGACACGATGAGCGAGGAAATGTCTCGAGCTCGGGAGTCCCCCGCAGACTAGGCGCAACGACGCTTGTTCTTTGACGTCCCTCGACGCGTACACTACCTCGCATCATGAACAAAGGGTTGTTACGAAACCGGGCGCGCGCACCTGAACGAAAAGCTCCCCTCGAAAAATCCAGCTGCGAGCAATTAGTGTAATTGCGCAGATCCGGCCGGCCCGCGGGTCGTTCAACCTGCCGCTGTTAGCACCTCGGGATTACGTTGTCCAATGATCGCAGTAATTAAGGTGCTGACTCCACAGTACGTCGTCAATTATTACAAGTAGTCGAGAAAAAAATCACGATTCTGTACATCGCTGTCGAGAGCCGAAACTGAAGCTCGCAAAGTTAATGAAAATACGTTCAGACAGACTGTATTGCGTTTACGGTTCAAATTCAAAGTGGTATACCCTGCTGGAATCACGCCGCAAGATTAATCGGATTCGCATGAGACAGCGGCCTGCCGAACGGACCTCTGGTCCAACTTTACACGCTGGAATTTCGAGAATTTCGAAAATTCTCACTCCTAGCGCGCTCGAGCGTAAACTATGGGATTTTCGGCGATAGCCTGACGTACGTATACGCGCTGTCTGACTGTACCCTCGGGTGTCTACTTGCGCAGCTCGCATGCATAGCATGCCCTCTGGAGCTGCCAGCGAAAATTTCTCGACTCTGCTAACCTTTTAGACGGAACGTGATATTTTTTACTTTTTGGAATCATAAAATTTCGCGCCCTCGCACTGCTGTAAAGGTTCTAGACGCTTGTGTAATTTGGGAGAAAAATACAATCCTCTTTTGGCCCTCGAGGCTATGAATAATTTTAGTATGGTGTGCAGTGTCATCTTTTTTTCCCAGCGCTTTATGCATTAACACATTAGCCGTTCTTCACAAATTCATACGCTTATTCGCTGAAATAGAAATTTTCTTGTTATAGAGTTAAATTACACTACTGTACTTTGTTGAAAGCATATTTATTCAGAAGTTTGTCATTAATCAAATAATATTAATATCTCCTTTGTCTTTATCATTTCCAGGCGTCTTTGAGGCAAAATACGATTGTTCGTAGTTTCTAACAATTTCTGGATCATCAAAAGGTAAGTTCTATTTCATATTACGTAGAAGTATACGTACTACTGATTCAAGCAAAAATATAGGTGTAATTGTTATTAGAAACTTTGTCACTAAAACAAAATTATTGCTTGTAAAATAAGGTGAAAATAGACTAATAATATAATCGATTTTAAATTACATACTTAATCCCGAATTTGAACGAAAATAAATTTAAAATAAAACTTTAACTAATATTACATCGGAAATGTTTTATACTTTAAATCTGAATAATTTTTTAAAAATTAAATATAATTACATTTGGCGGAATTGAAATATACTATATAATTTGTATCTGTGGCTTATGAAATAAAGCGTATAAAATATTTATTTGTATTTAATATTGATCCAGATTTATTTTTATTACATACACGTTGTCAAAAAGATGTCAATTACTTTACTAATTAATTACGAGATAATTTTGATAATAAGATAACAAGGTTTTGTTCGATAGTGTTAAATTTTTTGTCGCTTGAATAGAGTGAAATGAAATAAGGATCAATAATAAATACAAAGTTGTTTTTAGAGAAATAAAATTTTATTGTAGTAATCTTAATACCATTGTAGTTATTTTTGAGTCATGTTTTGACGAGTTAACTGGCCATTGTGCACAGAACAGTTAAGTATCTATAAAATTCTGAATAAGAAAGTAGACCGTAACAGATAAATCGAAAAATTCATCTTCACATATTTTTTATCAGTCGTGTTTAATCGGAGGGACGTTAAAGTGGGGACCGAATTGTCCCCAATAAATAACTCAATACTAAAGTATATCCAGTTCATAAATTTAACAAATAGTCAAGTTAAAAGAAGAATAAGGTCTAAACGGCATCTGATAGTACGACATCTATTTCATTGTGATGCTTATAGTTATATTCGCTGTATGTTGTGTTTCATTCTTTATCTGACTATCGGACTCGCTAGGAGCGACTACTTATCGATTTTCCTGCTGGCTCCATAAGTCCAAGTGGGTGCGCTACCACTACACTACACTTGCTTCGACGGATCAATCTACAAAGCTACCTTGTTCAGTTGCTCAGTTGTTAAAATTCCTGGAATTTCCCCCTACAACACACTTAATTATATTCTAAAGGATTATATCTACTACTTCATAAGTAAAATCTATCAACATGTAATGAAAGTATCTAATGTTGCGTAAATTAAAATATTGGTTATAATTAAGTTACATTCAAAATAAGATTAAAGTGTATTGTTCACAAGCTATGTAAACGTTTACATTGAATTTACGGTATATGTATCGTATTGCATACTTATGTCCTACTAATATTGAAAAAAATTGCTTATAATAGAAAAATATTTCTTTGATTTAAAGAATTTTCAAATCAGTAAAATAGTATTAATTTTTTGTAAATAAAAAACTTTTTTTAATTCAAAGCCTGATTTAGCTCGAACGAGTTATGTAGTCTAGTAGATAAGGGAATTAAATTTCAAGGTATATATATTATTATTATTATAGTAGTCATTTACTAGTTCAATATAATTACATCTGCAAAATCTACAAAGTAAAAATATTTAAAATAATATTATAATAATAATTTTAATAAATTTCAAACTCGAAATTTGACTTACATACAGTCGAGAAGTTAGTACTTGGAAGTTGCCGCCGTTTGTAGCATATACTTCTTTCCTATTTCCACTTTCGGCGCTTTTCATGCAGACCAGAACTGGTTGCAATACAATATATGTTTACATAATAATATGTATAAAAAATACTTATGACATCATAAAATACAAGATTTTATAACATATTATGATGTCTTCTTTAGGGCTAATGTAAGGCATCTAAAGGTAAGTGTTGAGCTACTCCCTGTCATTAAATTAATTATTAGCGTCCTCAATTAATTGAGAAAAATATTAAACATACGAACGTTCTGTTCTTGAAGATATATACGCTTATAAGCAAAATAGTCGCGAGCTCCAATCGGCATTGTTGAATGTAAATAAAGACGAATAGAATTAGTGTTCTGTGCGAGTGAGATATCTGGCTTTTAAACATGAGTATTGGAACAATTTACAGAAAAAGATAGAAAGATTATTACTTGTAAAATAATTTACGAAATATTACGCATTAACATAAAAACTATATAACAATATAAACAACTTTATGCTTCATAGTCTACTTATACTAATATGAAGATAATCACTGTTCGTCAAGTATCACAGATATAGATCAGTTGTACTTGCAATTTATAATTTTTTGATTAATTCCTGTCAATGGACATAATCTCACATGCATTCATATCATGAATACAAAAGGAATATACATATAGTAAAAATGAAACGCGATAACGAACATTCATCGAAACATTCATGCATTATTCGAACCTCGACACGAACACTATTGAATGTACCTAGGCACTTGTTCAATCTGATAGCGATGATGAAAGATCATTGCACAATATCTCGTTTCTTCAAAAGCTTCATCACCAATTATTTAAAAGAGCACAGGGATTGTGCATTGCACAGTAAATATGGTACGTTAACAACAAGGCGCTTAACTTTATCAGACAATAGCTCACCAACGCCCCCTCTGAATTCAAGGGAATTGAATCCGGTAGATTCAATGTCTGAAAAAAGCCTATAGGTTCCAAAACGAATCACAGATGTCTTGCTAACATTGAGACTCCAAAAAGGCAAAGGTAGCCCACTTTAATACAGTTCGTACTCTAATCTTCGCACGCCAAAATTAAGATAAATCTTGAGATCGTGTAGTGGTCGAATGCAAAAGCATAAAAATCATTGGCGAGGAGAACTAGGAGTGTGGGTTGCAATACTGTTCTGAAGCAACAATGTCGAAACGATATTTGATTGAACAAAGGGATCTTGTGGTGAAGGAAGACACCTTGTGTTAGCACGTGGCAGAGTCCGAACTCACTCTCACTATCTTGTTTCGGCTCTTGTTCACACACAAATCAAGATTTTTAACGCGGTCTATTCGAAACATATTACATTGATCACCGAAATTAACTAGTCTTATTAATCGTTAACTATAGGCCATTCGAAATACTTTATAAGTTGCTAAGAGGATTCATCTAGATACCAGACATACTCAAATTTTAAAGTATAGAAGTAGATATTTCATTTGTATGAACTCTATGCATCGTTAATAAAGAATCCGTTCAATTAATTATTCGCAATTAGTAGATACGGATGCATAAAAGCAGAATAAGTATCATCAGGGCCATAAACTTGAAAAATGTCACCAAAGCACGCGTTGGAAAAAGAATGCATATAAAGTGTCATTTAGACCGCAGTGTATACTCGCGTAGGTTATAAATTACCAATCTGATAAATGGCTGAAGCAAAAGAGAAGATAAAGAGTGAAGGTTGGGGAGGTGGCATAGTCGGTCTTTCCCTGAGAATAAGGGAGGTAAACAAATTGAAGAGGAATGTTTCGAGGAGAATGTAAAGTTCCCACGAGAGTCAAATCGCTCCGTAAAGAATATGCGATATTTCTCGGGCGGCAGTTGCGACTCGCGGAAGTGAAATCGAATGAAAGTCCGCAGCATCGACGTACTTTCCGAGCGAAGTCTGCTGCTCTTGCGGATATATGAAATGGTTCACGATATTTAACGGATGGAATACTCAAGTACTTTACAAGATATTATGTGAATAAGCATATATATGCAATATCGGGCTAGAAACGTTTGTGAGCGTTATCAAATTTGCCTTTTTTGATCGACAAAATCTGTGTAGAGTATTGAACACAAAAATGTGATCAGTGTAGTGCGATTCTTTATAGAATTAATTGATTTATTTCATTATTTTTACTTAAATTTACCAATGATACATAGTCTATTATGGCTTGGTTTACCATTTCTGAGGGTTTACTTCTGCACAATGACGTTTGTCACCAACTGTATGAGAAACTTATCGATATTTAATCCTATTCACTTTTGATTATGCAAGCAAATGTAGAGTATCAATACATTGAAGGGTAACAAAAGAAATAATTATGCAAATCGGATTTCAAATTGGCGAGTGTAACGATGAGTCTAACTTTTATTCACGTCATCGAAAGCGCGGCAAAGTTCGATATTTTCTCTCAAATCGGATTACAGGTGAGATTGCCTACTTGAAATTCCTCGGCGCCTGACGCTCCTCTAGCCTTCGGAAACGCATTACGCGAGAATATCGAATATGCAGTATATATACCCGTGCAATTAAATTGCAGAGCCGAAAGTCCCGTGGAAACGAGGCGCTCAAAAAAAGCAGCCATTTCCCGGAGGACGCTAGCCCCCGGGAAAAATGAAAGCGAGGAAACACAGCAGGAAAGCCCGTGGGGGCCGCAATTAGCCTGCCTACCGCAGAGCCAGAACTAAATCACTGGGGCGCCATCAGAACGAAACCGCAGGAGATCGGCTACCTTGACCCACCGTTCGGCGGATCGGGGAAAAAGGTAAACCGACGTGCCGGGGAAGGAGGTATTGGAGGAGCCGACTAGAGTTATTCGGAAGCCGCGGCTTATGAGAGATCCTCGCGTTATCATTCGTGTGGGTTGGTAAGAGAGGGGCTCTCGCGGGGTTACTTGGGGTTTGAGCTTAATCGGACGTCGAATTCTTTTTGAGCCGATTGATAAAGTTTCGACCTGGCGATACCGTCTTCCGCACTGATACGGGCATTTGTGGGGTTCAGAAACAGCCTTTGTGTTGGCACCGTTGAATGACAATGGAAGTGGATCTATTCTAATTTACATATCGGTGTTCAGTATTTCACAAAGATCATAACTTACACATGACTTACGCATCACAAATTTACATGGTTTATTATTAAACATTATTCGTTGATATATAATGCCATGGTATTTTTCTTTGAATTTATAAATTTCTTTTGTATTTTTTAAAATCAATTCAAGAAACGTAATTGGTAATAAACACAAAGAATAGTTGACCAGTAGGGTGTCAGTGAGATTATGTCTATAGTTCAATCTCTGATAAACATTAAAGTCAAAAGTTCTGTATGTATTAAGAAGTAGAAAAAATATTTTTATTTATTTAGTTTTAACTTGTCGTCGTTAAGAAAAAAAACTTTTTAAATGCCACTTTGCACTAGTTTCACTGAAAATGAAAGCTATAAGATTTCGCTCGAGCTTGCTTTGGTATATATGCAGAGCGCGCATTCGCAGGTGACGACGAAGTTAGCGAGTGGCCGGTAGAAATTGCCAGAGCGTAGTATTTGGCCCCGCCCTCGGACCCTACTCAACTGTCAAACAAATTTTCTCCGGGACACACATTACTCGGCTGATTTTTCCGACAGTATACGGCGCGGGCACGCAGGGGCGGCGCTCTGCCGACTTCCTCGAACCAACCCCGCAATCGCGGGGGGCGTATACGTACATGTATGTATACGCGGACGAATCGATGAAGACGGCCCACAGTCGTAATTGGGTCTGGGGCCGAGATCTCAAAGCTCATCACGAGCGACGCGCGGTGGGATGCGATTAGTGCGCGTTTCGACCCGATTGAACCCTATCGGCTACGTACACAAGTCTGGGCTTTCATCGAAATAATGACCCGTAATCGGTGCGCCTTTGAGTCACTTTAATGCGAAGCGCCCGCACAAGGCTTATTGTCTTCCGGTCCACCACGGTCTAATGTATCACGTAATGTGCTCACTTCCCGCTACTTCCGGATCACTACGGGAAATTGGCTCATGCGCATCGTCAACTTCTTGCTAGGACTTACCTTAGGGGCTATCAACCCTCTACCTTGCAATGAGATCTGCAGCTCTGAGATATCGCAATGGTCGAGCACTTTTAATTACATCAGTCCGTATTTTAGATTCAAGTATGACATTTGCAATCCTGTGCATTCCTGCGTACTGACGCAGTGCTATAGAAAATTACTCAATTTCCATTCTCTAATTAAATTCAAAATTCTCATATTTTTTTTCAATGTTAAAATTGATGCAGGGCTTCCTCGAACTGCACTATTTGTGTTTTTAATTTTCCCAACTAATTGAAACGGTCATGCTTTCAATTACTTGATTACATAGGTAAGTAAAATTACAATTAATATATAATAACATTGTTGTTTTTTTTATTTAATTCTTTTTATAAATGCTGAAAATTAATGAATAATATAGTGTTCCTATGCTGAAAATTCATAGAGAAAAGCTTAAATGTCTTAATTGATGAATATGTATAAAAGTTATACGTTTTATTATACAATTAGTTATACATTAAGAAGATGATTATATTTTTAATAAAAAAGTGTATATATAAAATTATAATAATAATTTTATGTATAAATATGTTAACACTAAACGTATAACGAGATAATATAAATGTATTATTGTAAAAGTTAATTAAAACTATATATTATTAGCAAAAGGTTACATTGAAATATCGCTCGTAGGATTAGAGATTATTTAGTGAATTCTTATTGACGGATTTCTTAATTTTCTCCGAGGATAACTAAAACGCAATTAAATGAATAGCTCCTATTACTCAGGTAAGAAAAGGTTATAGCTGGATGAGCAATATATCTGTTGAAATTTTCCTTTAATTAGTATGGTATAGTGGAGCATGAGATCTCCTAATATTCGCTTGACGAAATTCATTCGGCAAATATTTTAATTGACTTTCAAGAGAGTTTTCACCCTGTTCAAGTAGGATTTAAGTTTAAGCAATTTAAATAGCCCTCCATAAGTAAGAAAGGGTAATGGTTGTGTCAGAAAGCCGGGGAGAATCCATTACAAGAGGAGCCGACATAGCTGTACCGGGAGGCTGTGTGGGCACCCAGGAAAAAAGCACAAACATTTGTAGGTAGACATGGCATTAAGTCGCTGCCAAGCTCCACGAGGTGCCGTGTCCTCCCTCTCCCGACAAAACATCTGAAATATTTAATGCGCCGAGCTCTCGAGTTCGCGCGCGCCGCCCTGACATATGCACACCGAGCGAAACGACTCGAACGCGCTTAGCGACTCATAATCCCGGGGCTCCTGTAAAACACTCACGACATCCGGGGCTAATCCCTGGGCGCAGTGGAGCCTCGCCGTTCCGGGAATAATGCACGCGATACCCGCGCCACGCGCACCCTGAAAAATAAACGTTCCCCGCGGCCGTCTATTTTTAACACTAACGGGGTACTTTGCCGTAGCTAGAGTCGCGCAATCAAGGTGATCGTTATGTCAATGGTGTTCTTGTCAAGAGGACCGCGCGCGTACAGTCGTTATTGGTGACCGATCGAGGCGCCCCTCGCGGTCGAGTTCATCAACTAGTGTCGGGGCTGCAGTTTGCATTTTTAACGCGGATTTATAGCTAGGCGCGGACGTTTGCCCATAGCCGATTGATAATTCAGCCCAGCACTTTGGACGTTTTTATTTAGGGGCCGCGGAGGCGGTTCTCGATGTCGCGCGACTGCGTCCATCGAGATTAATCGACCCATGTGCCCTAAAATTTCTAGATATGGACATTGGCCGCGCCGCGGGCTCGTTCCGATTGATTCGTTTGTGTACAAAAAAAAAAGAGTCGCTGGCTCGAATGGAAAAGCTTTGTGTAAAGCTCACTCGATAGAAGCTTGATAAACAAAGCAGGAAGTAAATTAAAAGCCGGGCGCTAATTAAAGTGCATTCAAATAATGTTATAAAAGCGAGATTATATATAGGTCATCCATCCACCTTGATGTATACGGACGATGAACGTAGAATATCCACTTGAGTTTATCGCTCCTGATAGAGAATACGAAGCACGTTTAAAAATAACGCACGCGGCCGTTTTATATTACTCGGGAGCTTGGCTCCGCGAGGGCATTTGCATATAACACGTGGCGACCACTCCGCGTCAAGCTGCTGCGGATAATCGCGGCGACAAAGCCGCGGCCGGCGAATACTCGAGGACTTTCGGGGCGCAACTCCCGAAGTCCACTAAAAAAGTTGACGCCAAGAGAGCGCGAGATCCTCGGAGAAGTGCCCCCCCCCCTCCCCCCCCGCGAAAGTTGGACCGTTCACCATCGGCCGCCTACCAAATTATCGTAAATTCGCGTGCATATAGCTCGATCGGGCGTGTAACGGCCGCGGCGCCTCTTAAGCCAAGCGAATGGCTGCCGGCCCGGCTCATGTTTTATTGAAGGGCGTCCGACTTCTTCTTTTTTCTTTCTTTCGGGACGTAAGTCAGTCCGCGGGCCGATTATGGGGAAAAAAAAGGCGCGGCGACTGCGGGGGGCGAACTGGGTCGCTGCCGCGCCCAGGAGCCCATCCGTTCTTATATCTCAGCTCCTCGAGGATTGCCGGGTAATGGAATCGAGTTATAAATAAGGGATGCGCCCGCGCACTGGGACGCCGATGTAATTCTCCGGATTCGCCTGTACGTACATACACACGCAGGGCCGTACCGTCGGGGGGCCTCTATTCCTCGGCATCCTCCGCTTAATACTGCACCCGCGCGCCAAGTACATTCTATTCTGTCGACGTCGAAGGGAATTGCGCAGCTGCAGAGTGCGAGGAAATACAGGCGTCGCCGGCCCTCGCTTTTTACCCAGGAAAGCTCGCCCCCTCCCCCTCTCCTTGATTCACACAGTAAGCTCGAGCGCCCTGTATTCCGAGGGTAATTATGAGGTGACGGACAATTAAAATTTACCGACGCAGCTCTCTATTCCACGCTCTTTCTCTATCTACTGCGTAGGAATGTGTTTCTGACTGACAAATATTTTATTTTATTTTATTGTTGACTCTGCGCTGCGTTTATGATTATTTTTAACAAACTGTGATCATCCGTGATTTTATTTATATTTTATATGGCTTGTTATGAATTGACTCGAATTGTGAACTTTTAACTATGAATTTTTTACTATATGACTTGTGAGTTATTTGTGAAATATTTTACAATAAACAAACATCCATCTCTCTATAGCGGATATTTGCTGCGCCGTTGAATCAATGGTGCGCGTATACTACGTGGCGATGAAGGACCTCCAAGTTGGGTCGGATTTGTGCTCTGCTCGGCATTTTAGTTAAAAATGTCCTCCTGAAAATTCGCACCACTTATTTCTCAGTTGCTAGCAAGTTAATGGCCAGAACCTGGTGTAAACCGTTTCTAGTTTACGGCCAATTTACTGGTCGTTTTAACTAATGCAAACTTAAATACTGTGTATTGTTAGAGTTATTGTGTTTCTATTAAAAAGTAATAGCTATACTAATAAAAAGACGAGTATACCATGGCTTGTGCTTGAACTTGAGCCCTCCATAGCTATAAAGTCGACGTATGGCTGATCGTTTTACGATTGCACCACTCGATGCATCGTGCACTATTGCTGACTATGATATCTATACATCTATATATACAGCATAAGAGCATAATATTCAATGCATTATCCGTAAAAGCTTTTATAATTTGGTAATATTTACGGAATAAACTATTCTATCCTAAAATTTTAAAATCGTCACAACCAAATAATTCCACAGATATTTGGAGACATAACCTATTTGTAATACTTTTTGATCTTTCTGGCAGATTTTTCTTACATGTTTACCTCGTGCACAACAAATACGCTTGTCTTATGTTGTAGCGAGCTCTGGTGCTGTCTCATAAAGATATATAAATATACATACGTAGTATGCATAAAGTTCTTCATAAATTTCACTAGTTTTTGGTGAACAATGAATAAATTACTATAAATAAATATTATAAGTAAATAATCGAGTAAATGTTTTAAAATTACTTAATTTTTAACTAATAAAAATATAAAACTTCTTCATTTTTATACATTACATTTATTATTTCATAGAACTTCTTTTGTCGAAATAGTTTCGTATATTTTTATTTTAATAGCCTGATAAAAAACTGACCGTTTGCATGGTTAATATGTGTTTAAATTAAATCCATAAAAAAGCATGTACGTGCATGGAAAATCATGTATAATCGTGAATATATGGAAAAACGTTTGATATTAATGCATTCAGTCTTTGTGCGTCTAAGTTCTTATTAAATCAGACAAATTTTACCAGAGTATACATTCCATTTTAATTAATTTATAGTAAATATTTTGAATGTATTGACTACTTTTATTAATAAAATTTCTAACCTGGAGAGTTCATTTGTTTTTCAAGTTATGCAAAGCGCCGTAATTGCACGCAGGTAATGCGCCACCAGCTTCCCAGTGTTAGTACATACATATAGTCAAGCATACCTAAGTTTGCGGGCTCGGGTCTTTCGAGGAATTTAAATTAATAAAGCGAAGCTGACGGCCCGTCGATCCCGCGCCACTAATTGCCGGCAAAGTATCCCTGACTAAAGATCGAATACGGGGCGAGAAGCCGCGGTGAGAACAAAGCGGGGCGAGTTGCGCGTGAAAGTCGGCCAAGCACGGCTTTATTTATCTCGCTCCTAAGGCCCGCATAAACGATCCTGGCGGGAAAAAGCTTTTATCCCATTTGTCAGTGTGCGAGCGACGGAAGGGGCACCGACTAAGGCACCGTAAATCGAATTTTTCAAACGTCCGCATAGTGACGAGTTCAGTGGTCGCCGATTCGGGCGCGGTTAATACTCTCGGGCACCCACTACTCTTAACGGAGTAGTACATTAGAAATCCATCCTAATCAAAATACTTCCAAAAAAATATTTTACATTTAAAAAATTAAATTAAAAAAATTTTTCATCGAAGAAGATCATTAAAAAATGTATTTAAATAAGTCCTATTGGAGGTGGAATAACTTTGAGTTCACAAACTCTAACTTGAATTGTTTAAAGAACTTGTTTTAGAAAGAATTAAGTTATAGGTATTTAATACATAGGGTGGTATACTTTTTGTTTTAATTAATTTAAATTTTTATTGATTCTTTAAAATATTTAATTGTTAAAAAAGTAAATATAAAATATAAAATATAAAAAATGATAAAATATAAGTTTTCTACATTTTATATTAAATAAAACATTTGGGAATAGAGATATTAAAATTTAAAGCTACATCTGAAAATTATGTTAAATACCCAAAATTTACCCTCTTTTAGAAACAAACCTTTGGACAGTACAATAGTTGAAGTGTACGACAAAATGAAAATTTTGAAAAATTAATATATTTGAAGTTAAGGTAAAGGTGAAAGGTCTAAAATAATTGAAATATATATTTGCAAATTTTTTAGTTACGCGATTTTTTGAAACCCGAATTTCTACCAACTTCGACAGCCCGTGCATTTTTACCCTCGCGTTTTCTCCCGCTCGCCGCAGAACGCAAGTGAACGTTCTGTGAGATATCGCAGTATTCGCTGCCGCACAGCATCAATTCAACCGGAGAGAACGGGGAGGGCTAGAAATTGTCGCCAAAATGCACATTTCTCATTTCATGGTTCTCCAAATCTACTCCGTTGGGTTGCGAAGCTTGTGGGTAGGTTCCTTGAGCCAAGAAATATGTCAAATGAAAAATATTAAGGAATGACCTTGTACTTGATGCAACAAGTCCGAGAACAAGTCCTAGGGATGACATGTCGTCCCTAGCGATTCGGCTAACGCGGCTAGGATAAAGTCATGTTAGGGATCAGTGCAAGCTCGCTCCACCCAGGGACAGGATTCAAATTTGAAGTATATGTTAAAGCGCCCTTGCTCTGCCGTCTCTTCGCTTAATCTGATAAATATATGTAAACTCTGCGACGATATGAATATACATAAAAAAACATAAATCGTTAACAATATTAGACAAAAAAACCGTAAGATTTATTATTATAAATAGGCTTTAAGTTTTTCAGCATAGGTATCATTCCACTATATTTTTATTATATTCTCTAATATAAAAATTTATATGTTTTAATTATAAAAAATATTTTTTGCTACGGATATTTTAAATATAAGGATGTCGATAAAATTTATGCACAATTTTTAAATAAATTTCACTTTATTATTTTAAACTACTTTAAAATGATAAGTATTATCAGAAGCATGTATAAATACTAATTTTAAAATTGCAACAGTTTATTTTCTCCCTATTATCTATTGTGCGCTACTGATATAGTATGAAAATAAGTTGATAAGATTATACGTTACACTTGATTTATATATATATTTTTTGATCTACAGGATTACTTTTGGGATTACCATATCTCATGATTTCAACTTATTTTGTGTAAGAAACTTCTTATATAGTTTTTTAAAAACGTTTTTTATAATTGAGTTAACTTGCATGATAGACTGTTATCGAAAAAGAGCAGTTCTTTCGACAGTTTTGTAAGATTAACGTTAAAAATAATACTTTGTACAATTTCAAGTACAATTTTCTACTCAATTTCATCAACTAACTCTACTGCATAACTTCTGATTGAATATAATTATTAGATTTCAATGAAGAATGCAGTCTTATTTTTTGCACATTTTTCTTTATTTTGAGGGCCACTGAAGCTACACTAAGCGGATATAATAGTGTCGCAGGCGGACGCCATCGGGCTTTGCGAGTCTCGAGATTATGTCGCTCGAGAGGCTCCGCAGGCGTGCACGCGATCATGCGGAAGTAAATAAAGATTTGTGCGTAACGTCGCGTACCGAGCGCCCCAACTATACAGGAGCTTGTAGATATTTTGTGCTGCCTTTTATCATTGTCGCAAACGAGTAGCATAAGCGACGAGACGCCAGTTGCTACCGAGGATTATAATACGATTTAAAATGTTTCAAGCTGCGGCGCTACGCTCGTTTCTAAAACCCCAATTGCCGCATGATAGATTAATTAATTTGTTCCACGAGACGAGACAATTACGACCAACCTAAGTTGCCCGAACTACGCTTTAGGTATTTCGGTGGCAAAATTGAAATTTCACGTCTTATGTCAACAATCTTGTCTACAACTTTAGAAAGTTATTAGCTACGCGAGTGTTGTACTATGAGATATTTTACATTCAGTCCTTGCGCACTTCCTCGTGACCTTTATCATCGAGTTATTCTGAATCCGTACAGATTATTTAAGAGTCCAAATATTTGCTGTATGAAAATTGTACAAATATGCATGTAAACAAACTAATTGAATCTTGAATTCCTTGTGTAGTTTACAAAATAAGTTTGATGACGAATTTGTATTAATACAACATTATTTCTTTGTAAATTGTTTTTAATATTACTTTACTATT
The DNA here is from genome assembly GCA_018906755.1 of Sycophaga agraensis. Taxonomy (NCBI): domain Eukaryota; kingdom Metazoa; phylum Arthropoda; class Insecta; order Hymenoptera; family Pteromalidae; genus Sycophaga; species Sycophaga agraensis. The sequence goes on from JACCIE010000004.1 coordinate 91,967, forward strand.
GAAGGAAATAATAGCATACCACACGACAACTGACATTAATATTTATAGATTAAATATTTTATATCAATATTTACTATAAGCCATACAATTCGATTTAATTGCGTAAATTAATTCTATGAATTACAACTAAACCATAATGACTCCAGTCTATATTTGAACAATTGAATAGACGTGAGAACAGAGGACTAAATATTCATTACATATTAACTCCTTAGTATTCACTAAATGAAAACAAAAAAATATGAATATATATGATATGTTTAAAATTAAATATAATGTACATTATTATTTAGATCTGAAATTATTATTAAAATCAAAAATATCGATCACTCAGAAAAATTATAATTTGTTCTGAACTAATTATAACAGCAGAAAAATGAAAGAAAACAATTTTAATTATACTTTAAGTTCTAACTGAGGCTTTAACATTTAATAAATTAGGATAGATGCAAGGTTTCCTTTACGCTACTAAAACCCATAAAGTAATTTTCATTATGAAATTAATTTTAACGTAAAATTTGAACGTAAGTTCAGATTAGTTACGAAGTGAAATTGCAAAATAATAAATGCATTGAAATTATCATAGTAATCATATATTATAATAATTCATGAATAAAGAATACTTTCAAATATAATAAGCAATAGATATTATTGTTTGACGCAAGAAAAAGGAAGAGGGTGAAAAATATTGCAATATTGGTACATGTAAAAAAGAATTGAAAATCTTGTTTACTTAGTTTTCGTATTTCTCATGCTTGAGCTGCATGGTGTAAAAATAAAGTTAGGTGGCTGCAGTGAGCGTCAAGGTCGAAATTTGGCACGTCGCGTGCAGGGCAGAATTCAGTGCTCGGAATTGGTGGCGACTCGAGGCCTTACCTCTGCCTCTTTATCCTTTCCCTATTTTCCCTTATCGTGAGTTCGTATGCAGATCCTAACTCGTCGCAAGTTGCCACTTTCTTCTCTTTGTCAAGCCAGTCCTTGCCCCTCCTCTGATCGCTCGTCCGTGCCTCTGCCGCCGGCCGCCTCGTTTCCCACGTGACATGCAAGCAGGCCCCGTTGCTTCAACTCCTTATTGCTATTGATCAACGAATGCTTGCTGCTCACGAGATCGACTGCCTTTTCTCCTCTCGCCAAAAAATAATCTCGATCAGTAGGTTATCCGTCTCTTTTGTCTCTGAATCTCTTCGGTATTATATGTGCAATTTACATAAACAGATTCTGGCATGGCAATATTTGAAGCGAGGAGGTAACTCGGCTTTTTTTCTAGCACGTCGTTTACTGCACTGAGTAACTTATTGAACGGATAATTATAATAAATTTCTACTTTATTTTTATAACGCAAAGAATAAAAGAGGCAGCGGTGCATGTACGGCGTTTATATATACCGGGCCAGAATGATTGTTTCAACGTGTAGAAGTCAAGTATACTGTCCACTCGATTACTGCAGCATATGCTGGCATTTGCGAACTTTAATGCCAAGCTACGGACTCCTACCCAAAGCAATACACCGGGAAAGTCGTAAAAAAATACAAAATAATGTTTGTAGTTTACCTCTCGGTCGATACGAGCCCACCGGTATTTTTACGATTCGAAACACGTGTGCAGGTCTGCGCACACTACAGCGAAAGCTCCCGCAGCCGCTGCAACTTAAAATCCTAGATTTGAATAGATCCCGAGCGGTAGATCGGCGCCTTATACCGAAAGCTCTGAATACACAAAGGCTCGCAAATCTAAATAAGCCAATCGGACCTTTCGTTTTCTTTTTTCACTCCATTCACCAAAGCTACACGGCAATCGATCGATCTGCCCGGCTTATCTCCGCCCGGGCCCGGCCACTCGTTATCAACCCAGCGGCGCGTATCTCGAGTATTCAATCCGGCGCCCGCACGACTTACAGGGCACGTGCATAAGGGCGGCTCGGGCCGTCCGCTAAATAAATTAGGGCCGGCCAAGCGCGCACGAGATCCCAAAAATAGGCCTTTGAAGCCGCGCTCCCCACGCCTCCTTGACTTATTCAGCCGCTAATCGGCGTGTATACGCGCGGCCTTGGGCGCCCGTGGCCGATCGATCCGCCCGCGAGTCAGCCGAGCGTCTCCGCGAGGGCTAAGCACAGCTAACGAGGGCCACGCCGTGCGGACAGATTGGAAAAGTTCCCACGGCAGCTGAGCGTGAAGCGTCTCGCTCGAAATTCGAAAAGTTCGCCCCCGCCCAAGCCCTCCCCCGGATGTTTTCCACGGGAGCGGTGTAAGTTTCCGAGGCTCGTATCTATTTTTCGAATAGGGATCCGAGCTCGGGGAGTATTGGATCGAGATTTTCCGCCCGGTGAAGTTTTCAGTGCGTGGTTACGCCGGGAGGGATTGGACCTGGCAGTGTTTTTTCGCGCGTGTGATGGCTCGAATAACTCACCAGCTCTTTCGACGTTATTTTATAAGCATTACCGCGACTGTCTTTTCAATTCTAGTTTCTGATCTAATTTCATTTCATCCCTTGTGCAACGTTTGTTCGTTTAATGTATTTTTTACAGTAACGTTGTATTTATTTGGAACAGATTTGAAAACATCAGTAAGGATTAAAGGGTAAAGTACGTGCGAACAAGTATTTGATCTCGAAGGTCGCCTATAGCAACATTAACACTATATATAACGACCGGGAAATTTACCCCAGTCTGCGGTTATTTCCTGAAAAATGTGTATGGAGGGAGGAACCGAAGGGAAAAATCGGGCAGCGAAAATTCCGCCAAGTCAGTGTTGCTTGAGTATTTAAACCGCGCGCGTCAAGAAGTTTAGGGAGCGCGCCGAGCGACCCGTGAGTGCACAGTCTCGTCCCTGTGTTAATGCGACTTCGGTGTAAGTGGGTGACCGGGGGCGATACTGTGTCCTCGTGGTCTCATTTCCCCGTGGGAAGTTGTGTGCATAGAAAGACGTAATCCTTATTACGAGGTCTCGCGAGATTATATCTCACCTTTTCGATACACAACATCCCCTTTGTAGCAATGAAAGGGTTTGTTCGCTAATATACGCGTTGCTAAATACATATAAATTATTTATCAGTGTTTCGGGTGTATTGGAGTCTTGATGTTCGACCAGGAACCGTTGGATGCACGTAGATGCAGAATATTAGAATGCTGTGTAATTCCAATATTTGCTCTGCAAAGTTATGCATTATTTCGAAACTTTAGCGCATGTATTAATGTCGATATCATGTAGACGGAAATATCGAGTAATCCTTACTGTACGAATATAGTGATAATGTTTAAGAATGTTTAATATTATTCTTTATTAGAAAGTAAACTAATATTTATCTCGAGATTTATCCGAAAACTACCATGAGAGTTTGACGAATATTTACTAAAGTACTGCATAAAAATTAATGTACTGTATCCATAATCTGACCAGAAACTACTAAAAGTGAAGTATACGATCATTTTTTACGTATACTTATGTATAGTTATATAATAAATAAATCGAAAAAATTCATATACATGTACAGTAAAAAGTATAGAATTATACTTTTTAAACTTATAACTAATTTTGTAATATCTTTTAGAATTTCTATAAAACAATATATTAATTTTCGTAGATTGAAATAGTTTTGCTAGATCTTGCTCATATACAAGTTATTCCAACCATAAATATCATTTTTATTATGATTTCAGTCGCAGGAATATTTTGACACTGTTTGCATTTATGATTTGAAACTATTAAATTGCCAAGTATAACGACAAATTTTTCTTCTCGGCAAGAACTAACATGGTTTAAATTTTATGAGATTATTAGCATTTATCGTATAACCAATAGAACGTATAATCTTAAACTAGTGCAATATTTGAAGTAGTAATAGAAAAAGCTTTAACTACATTATCTGTTCGCGAATACTGTGATATGAACAAAAAGGCGATTGTGCTATATATACAATTATGTATCTATCAAACTCTGTTAAAGTTTAACTGTATAAGTGGAATAAATAATAAAATATAAACAATTTATATTACCATATTTTTACTAAATTTCAAAAAAAAATTTTTAAATGTTTTCTATATTTAAGATTGCAGTGTTATAAAGTTTCATATATTGTCTTATAAAAATTACCGTACGTTTATTCTGCGATCGAGTTAGAAATACAAAACATTAATTTTTATGAAGCATATAGTAAATGTTCGTCAAACTACCCTCTCAGTACAGTACCAATAGAATTTACCGATTGGATTTGTAGTAAAGCGCAGAACGTGTAATAAATCTTTCTTATATATAATAAATCGCTGGTATGCGGCCTGCTTGCTTGATTAATTAATGGCGTTATGTAGCATTCGCATATGCGTATCATCTGTACTCATATACGTATGATGTAAACATTATATGCGTATTCCAACATTTACTTTCATATTTGTACATGCACTCTAGGCTATACGTACACGCCTCGTTTTGACGTAAAACCATTCGGCTAAAGGCTCATAAATACAAACTCGCCAATCCAACTATATACTCAAAAGCGGTACAAAAGTCTCTATAAACTCGGAGACGTACAACGTTTCAGAATCACACGCTTTCTCTCATTTACCACAAAATTCTCGGATTCTCCGTGTATATACACGGGCCGGTGGAGCCGTTGACTCTGGAAAGGCACGCGGCGACTCGCCAAAGGGTAAAGGAACTTTTCGCAAATGGCCGCGCGAGCCCTTAGAACCCGGGGACGGTTGCCGCTTAGTTCCGCCCCACCTCACCGTGCCATTCCTCTGCTCGCTTGCGCCCCTACTCGGCTAATCTTTCTCCGATGCTTCGCGCGGAGTCCGCAGCTGCGGGGCGGGCCGGATGTCGGTGCAACTTCTCTGTTCCGGCGTGATGTAACCGCAAGACGGAAACTCTAACTGGCGGGTTCACTGGGGCCGATGTAGCTTTCGGCGACATCCGGTTAGACTTAAAGCCTTTCTTTCTCGCTGTCGGACGCCACCGCACACTGTGGACACGCAAGAGGAATTTTAAAAAGCGAACGATACACTTTCGACTCTCCGCAGTCCGCTTGTTTGGAACACCTCCCTCGGTTCTCGCTCGAGTCATAGTTTCCGCCGTTCGCCCGCGATCGCGGGAATCGCGCCGCTCCGGTCCTTCCCCTCCGACCTGCCCCCGGTCTGTATATATATATGTATCCGACACCCGAAGGAACGCCCGGCTCGGCGGGGCCGATATCCAAGGTCAATTTGAATTTACATCGGCGATCCATCATTTTCTTGCTGCAGACGGCCGCCGATATCTCCGCGACCGACTCCACCTTTTCCGAGTCGGCCGGCCCCGTTTCCTCCCCCGCGTTATATACTACGCGGCGTACACGGCGCGACGGCCCAATCGGCTTCTCGCTCCCTGAACTTTTCGTATTTATAACTCGAAAGCGGTAAGCCGTCCGGGCGCGTCGACTCCTCGACGGCCGCCGTGTACTCGATTCAGTCGCACCGCCACTGAGTTATGGAGCTTTTTCACCCTACCCGTAGTTTCGCGCTGCAAATATTTATTTTCCGGGATTTAGTGCGCGAGTCCGTTGGAACTTATCGAGCTTCCAAAGATGCCGGGGAAAACTGAAGGATAAACTAGAGTGAAAACTCTTGTAATGAGTGGGGGCCGCGTGTCGATAACGCCTGGAGATGCGCCTGGGCTGCGCGTCCGATCCTTTAATTTCGAATTTATGGATTATTTTTGTACCAGGATCGCTATTATTCTTAATGTTTCGAAATAATGTATATATAGACATAAATTCATATATGTATATGTGTGAATAAAATACCGGTGACTGAATGAAAATTGATCAAACTTTTAATTGATAATTAAAAGTTTTATTCATTTTAGTTAACTTTCGAATCACTCAAGAAGTTACATCTTAATTGGATTTTTCGAATGTTCCAGTTAAATTACAAATGATCTCGAAATTGATTCTAATGTAATAAAGAGCATACAATTTGGAATACTTGTAATGGCTCAATGAAATTTTCATCCGGGCCACTTGGTCGTTTTATGGAAATCCGTTTAATGGCGCCTCAAAGGCTTTCGATATCTTTTTAGTAATAACGTACTTTAATAGGGAAGGTTTTCGATACATTTTGCTTGAAATTGAATCAGATAGAATCCAAAAACCTATAACTGCTGCAGGGCCGAGGTCGCAACGGTATCTTAGCCGGGGCCGTCTTCTTCGATCCGCTCTTCGTATCCACATCCAGACGAGAAAAACAACGAAAACGAGTGCTTGAAAAAGAAAACCTGAAATAAAATCTCAAACAAAGATAAAAAAGGGTGAGCGAGAAGAGCGCAGGAAGAAAAATGAGGGAAGCTCGCAATTCTGCAGCGCAACAAAAGTTCCTTTCTTGAGTCCACCGCGGTGGGAAAAAAGTCGGACCATGAAAAAAGAGGGCAAGAAAGACTAGTCAGAAGAGGCGCAGAGGAGGGAAAGGGATAGGAGACAAGCATTGTCATTGTCGAACTGGTGGTTAATCATAATGTCAGAGTTCAAAATCAAAATTCAATACGAGTGATAATATCGAACTCCTCCGCAATAACAATCGAATGGCGCGGATCAAGCTGAATGAAAAATCTTTTATTAACGAGAGGAAAAGCCGTGAGATAGATTAGAGTTGTTTTTAATAAACAAGCAAACGTAACCTTGTTTTCCTCTCGCGGCATATAAGAAACATAGGATTGGTTGTAAAATGAAATTTTATGGAAACCGATCGTGAAGTATGTATGAATGTGGTATGAATATCTTGCGAATTCGCGATTTATATATATGAGTATAAGCCGAGGTATAAGTTTAGTGTGTATTCTCGAGGAAGTTTCCAATTGGCAGATTTATCAGTGGAAATAAAATAAACTAAAAATGACAGAATCTAAAGTAAATTTTGGACAGCAATCTAAACGTATTAGATATACAATTCAAGCTTAATTTGATATACATATATAATAAGAAATAATCTACCGTTATAGTATAGTTTCTTCTCGGGTAGGAAAATTGATGTAATTGTGTAAAACCTTTCAATTCGTTTGATGAGTTGTTTTGAGACAATTTATTCGACTAAAATACTTAATTATAAAGTATTAAATCTCTTGAAAGTTGGAAATATAATAGTAAAAAGTGAATTTAGCAATGAGCCAAAGAAAAATGGATACATGTATCGAGAATGCTTTACTAAAACAGATATCTATTCTTTTGTAACACAAAACTAACTCCATCTCTATTGAAGCATTAATTGTTTGGAAGGCGATTGGATTCAATTAAATTGTATGAAAAAATGATAATCATGCTATAATTACAATATGTATAGTACACATTATCTATAAACACGTAATAATTTTATTCGAATTGACAATACTCAACTTGAAAACTAAGATAAGCTGAATAGCATTACAGATTAACGAATGAAATTGATAATACTAGTACCTAGCTATCAATTTTATATATAAGCTAGTAGGTAGTTAGAGTTCAAAAATTTAGACAAGATAGAATTTTAAAAAAACTTAATAATGAAACCTAATTATTTACTATTATTTTTTTTTAATTTGATCGGGATTTTTTGGTTTAAAATTAGTAAGTATTGTCTTAAATATTGTGATCACTATGTTGATTACTAACAATTATATTCTCTCGCAATATTCTAAACTGAAAAAGAATATGTTAATTCAGTATTTTGACACATTTTTGCATTCATAATAATTTAATAAGGAATCGTTGAGGGAATCATCGGTGGATATGAAGCTCAACCTGGTCAATTTAAATATCAAGTTTCGATTGTAACAGACAATGTACATACTTGTGGTGGTTCTATAATTGGCGATAAACACATACTTTCAGCTGCGCATTGCTTTATTAATTATCATTCGTTAGATTTTACAAATCTGGAATGGACAGTTATTGCTGGAGTTGTGAACGTCTTCGATCAAACTAGTACTAAAGTTCAAGTAAAAGTTAAAAAAATACATGTACCTAAAGAATACAGACCTCTTAATTTTGATGAAGAGTTTAATCAAAACTATATAGTAGCAGATATTGCAGTTCTAGAGGTAAAACGTGCACAAATATATAATAATAATATATTTAACAGGTCTATTTAGGTAACATTTTTAAATATCATTGCTTTATAAAAACTATTAGATTCATTTTTTTTATTTGTCAGATATTAACTGATTTCATCGGTTCATAATTTAGACATTCTCCAGAGTAATGCAAAAGAAAAAACTTGTAAGAAAAGTTAATATATATAATAAGAAAATATTCATAGTTCTTAAAATATAATTTGTGCACAAGGTACATCATAACTTTCAAAAAAAATTATTTTATTGTAATAAATTTTTATTACATGTTAATTTTAAGAAGAACTGTAAGCAAATTTATTTCTTCTCAGTTTTACAAATTTAATAAATTAAAATATTATAATTTTCATAGTTATAAATCGGTAAATGATAGGTGTCTTTTTTCTTATTGATGATTACGAGCACGTAACAAATCCATTTAAAATTAACGCCTTTGGTAACGAGATGACCTTGAATATTAAATAATTACTTGAATAAAATGGATTAAAATTTTAAACGTTTTTATATGTACAGTTAGAAACATCTCTAAACGTGGAAACAAACTCAGCTCTAAGTATTTTGAATTTACCACCTTCTTCTGAATCCGTTGCTACGTATGATGATATAACACCTGTATTGACTGGTTATGGTCATAATACTATGACATACACAAGAAACCGTTTTAATGGGATGAGCGTAGTATTAACCACTAACGGGGTTAAACTAAAGTATGGAGAAACAAAGATTATGAGCTATACTGAGTGTCAACAAAGGTACAATGCCCCTGTTCGCCAAAGTCACATTTGTGCTCAAATGAAAGAAAGTGATCATATTCTCCCTGCTGGAGCTTGCAATGTAAGATATAAGTACTTTTAGATACATTATAATTGATCAAGTTTCACTAAAATAACTATTTAAACATGATCCTTATTAGTTAGAGTTACAAACATTTGCAATTACTCAAAAATATTTTCATAATTTCTTAAAATCCATGTCCTTATTAAAAATAACATTTTTAAATAAATATTTAATGTTATTAGGGTGATAGTGGTGGCCCGCTGGTACACATGGGAAATTTAGTTATAGGTGTATTAAATAGTGGTGCAGTAGAATGCAATGAAACAGAATTTCCTTCAATTTATGCTAAAGTTGCAAGTTATACGGAATTCATTTCAACTATTCTCACTGGTAGACTCATGCCTAATACACGCACTGCTGAGTACAGGGAGACCAATACGATATTTTTCAAAAACAAAGCTTTAGTTGAAATAACTCCTATTTAATGATATGAGTAAGTAACATAAGTAATAATTGGTATGAAATTATTCCAATGAATGGTAGACCCCATCCTTGTGCTTTACAATAGTGCTCCGACTATTGTCCTAAAACCGACACATACCTTCAGAGCATTATTATGCGCGTCGTATTAATAACAATGGATTATTGTTTTGTAAATATTTATTTAAGAAGAATTAATGAATTTAATAATAAATGTGTATTTAAATAACGTAATAAGTGAGAATTAAATTAAAATATTTTGTTCCTAATCTGAAATACATATAATTTAAACGTCTGAAATTGATATAAAAATCAACAGATTTTAATATTTTTACTAAAAGATAATATAAGAAAATTAAAAGTAACTTTGATAATATAATATTTGTTTGCTTCTTCCGTAGTTTATAACTCTTCAAAGAATATTTTATATTTGATCTCCATTATTTTAAACAACATTATCGTTCGTATGTAAATATAACGGCACATAAAATTATTATTTATATTATTGAGAAAACATATTTTCACAAATTAAAGTTTTTTAACATGAACATTGTAATAAAAATATATTACAATATATTGTGAGTAGGCAATTTCGTATTTAATGTTGATTAGAAAAAGCGCAAATACAAATATTTAACGTAAAAAAAATATGTATGATATTTTTATAATAAAAGAAATAATTTTTTTATTTATATAAATTATGTATAACAACAAATTGTATGCATAATTTAAAAAAATATTAAATAAAATATATTGCATAAATATTAAAAATAACAATTTGGAATTAGATACTGATTGAAGAATAAATTATACAAAACAATATAATTAAAATTCTAACTCAAATTTTTACTTAAAATAATTTAGTTTCTCTTCTTATAAATATTTTAAATCATATCTATTTTTAATATTTGTAAATGAGAATCTAGTATAATTTTTTTCTAAGATTTTATTTACAAGATAACGAACGCGAGTATGTGTATGCGCATTATACAAAAAATACTTTTTTTTCCGGAATAGTACATTGGACGACTTTTCTTCTTAACTTTGACCTATACGTTCTTCATTATACATGGTGTCCTATGGTTACTGATCTCCACCTATACTATGTGATGTTTAGAAAAATTTCAAGCAGTTTTTTTTGAGAAGTTAAGATCTCTGATGCCTTTCCGCAGAGATACAAGAGCTTAAAAAGTAAAAAAATGGTTTATATATGTTTTGATGTCCACTTTACATGCGCCATACCGCAACTGGCCCCACATTCAACCCCAACAATCTTGCATTGTAAGTAGACCATACACATAGCAGAGTTGGCGACTTACAACTCAAATCGACAAGCAAAAAAACAGCCATACTCTCATAGATACCGCATAACTGCCGACTATAATCTGCATCTTCCGCGATTCCCATAGTAAGTTAAAACCTAATTTAGCTACTTTGTCAATAATCGTTTATGGGTTACATATCTCATCTAATCGTAGAATATCGTATTTGCTTCTTCAATAAACCGGCAGATGTGCAAAATTAACATATCGATGTGAACCCATGCAAGTATTTAAAATTAAAAAAGAATGTGCCTCAGTTTTATTTTTAGTAAATCTGCTTATGTGCTTATGTTTTGTCAATAGAAACTTTATGATAATTCGCTAAGAGTCTTATATATTAAAACCAATTAGCAGTGCTATCTCTGTCGCTTTAAATCCGAGTTTAAATGTTGGAGGGTGGGAAGGTACAAAAAATTGAGGATATTCGCAATGAACAAACAAAAGATAGATTACTATTCTTACTTATAACACGGCTTAAACAGCAGATGTTCACAAGAGCAGTGAGACATTGGTTGGATAGTAGAACATGTAAATAGTTCGTTATAAATAAAATTCTAATTCGTATGCTATTATTAAACCACTGGTATTATATTAAATAAAACATATAAATTTATAACTAAATAGAATTTCAACCTTAAAATTAAATAAAAATATGACACAAACAATATCATAAATATAAGATCATAAAAAATTGTTAAAAATTTTAATTTATTGTAAATTGGCTTCAAGGAACAAACTTGCTAAAATAACATTATGGCTAGTTTTGTATTTGAAAGTCAGTAAACATTTATATTATTTAAGAAAAAATTTGATTTGCGATTATTACATAAAAAATAAATAAATAAAGAAAAAATAATAAATCATAAGTAACTATAAATTCTTATATAATCTCAATAATTTATATTTAATATTGTTTTAATACTCTTTATAAAAATCGTATCTACGTATTCTAAACAAATTAATTTTCTTATATCATACAAACAAGTTTTCATTTTTAAATGTCATTAAATTTATCAAGTATATTCAAAGAATGTTTTTTGATATATTTAAATAGTTTTGCTTATCTTTAATGATATTTACTTTTTTAAACTATTGCATATAGTAGTAATACACACTAGCTTATTGTACTGGTCTATTTTATATTATTTTATATTTCTTATTATATAGTCATCTTTTTCAAAATGCAGCTGCTTCATTTATCATTTATATTAAATTTACTTGGCATATTATGGATTAAAATTGGTAAAATTTTTTATAGTACTTATAATTTGGATAGAATATTGACACCATACTTATACCCTAATAGAAATTGGTTTGTAAGTTGGATTTACAGCAATTAGAAACCACTCTGATCACATAGCCAAATAATTTAGTCTAATTTCTATCAGGGTAATGTTTTATAGAAATAAAAAGATTACAGTTCATTGTTTGATTTTAAAATACTTAAGATACTGTTGAGGGAATCATCGGGGGTGATGTTGCTGTTCTTGGTCAATTTAGATATCAGGTTGCGATTATGAATAATTTAGATCTTAATTGCGGTGGTGTAATTATTGCCGAGCAGTTCATACTTACAGCAGCGCATTGCGTTGTTGATACAAATTTGTCATTTATAAATGAAGTATGGACGGTTATTACTGGAGTTGTTGACATTGATGCAAAAAGTTCCTATAAAATCCAAGTAAACATTGAAAAAATTTATGTACCTCAAAATTTTACTCCTTGTGAAAAATTTAACGGGAATCCTGATACAGCTTTAAATGCAGATATTGCTGTGTTGAAGGTAAATAAGCGAAAAAAATTTTAATTATTAAATTTGACATTTTTATTCATCCAATAAATCTCTACTGTCTTTATTGCAAATCATTCTATTTTTAAGGTATTTTGATTTTAATATATATGTTTTTTACTACATATATTATTATTAATTAAATTAAATATATTGGAGCCTTGCAGTAGTTTATTCGGTAGTGTTAAAATCATATTCCGGTGATTGCAACTTTACGATTGCCAGTGATTTGTCTTTCCGCTTCATATTCAATTAAAGTAAAAAGAAAAAATATATAATACATAAATAAAAAGTTATTATAAGGGTTACAAAATTCAAAAACAAAAATTAATTCAATGTTATTTTCTGAATAATAATTTATGATATAGTCCATAAATATGAAATGATGTTTGAAATCATTTGTAGTTGGAGCAAAGTTTAAATTTAAATGGAATAGTACCATTGCAGAAACTCAATTTACCTGAACCATCCGATGTTTCATTAACTTATGAAAAGAGTTACCCCATAATAACTGGTTTTGGATGTAATTCCGTGATCACTAAAGGTTGGATAAATCCAAAGAAAGATTTTTGTTCTAAGTACACTTACTTAAAATATGCGATAACTGATATAATTCCTAATAATAAATGTCGACTCATTTTTGGTAATATTATAAACGATAAACTTATTTGTGCTCAATTTAAACAACGTAATTTACAACAACCCGAAGGCATTTGGCATGTACGTATGGTTTTAATATTCGATTTTTCGATCCTTTTTCTATGAGATATGCCTATCAGATTTTCAGGAAAGGTATGTAGTCGTAATTTATAAATATTGAAATGTTATTAGGGAGATAGCGGAGGTCCACTTGTTCTAAATGGAATGACAGTAATTGGAATATTGAGTTCTAGTACCAATGATCCCGAAAAAATTGGGGATCCTGCAATTTATACGAAGGTTGCGTCTTATCTATCATTTATTCAGAAAGCGAAAAATGATGAAAAATCAACGGAAATTCGTACTGCTAGCTACAAAATAGTAAAAATATTGACAAATAAAGTAAAGATTTTAGTGGAGACGTAAACAAAAATTTAGAAATCATTAAATGAGTTATTATGATATTTAGTTCTTACATAATGTTTTGTTAAAATATTCCGAGTTTTGTAAGTTTTCTAAAAGTAAACTACATAGATATTATCTTAAATGTGTATTACTTTTTGTAGAGTTTAGAATAAATTTTTAAACTATAATTTATGTTTATGTAAAAATTACTCATTTATAACATCAATTTTATTAGTTCAATGCATTTCATTAATATTAAGTCTTGCCAAAATGTTTGCTATGTACGAAATAGATGTTATAAATAAGGGTTTTGGTGTTACTTGATTATAGCGGGTTAACAACAGCTGAGATATAATTACTTTTAAGCAGCATCGCTAAATTTATCGAAGAGAATATTCAATATGTATTTTAAGGGAGGTTTACATTAATTATCTACATATATTATAAATATCTATAACAAGAAATATATTGTTAAAAAGGAGAGTTGAATATGACCAATAAAAAATTGGCAGACCTATCATTTTCTTACATGTTAATTTTTCAAATTTTGACTTTAGTGCAGATTATAACTGGAACCAATAAATAGATTTTTATGAACTATTTGATATTAATATTTAAAATTTCTTATTTTTATTTAATTTATAATGAAAAAAACATCAAAATTTAATAAAAATATAGAATGATTGACAAATTAGTATTAAACGATTCACCAGCCTAAAATGACTTAAAAATACTATTATTTAAGTTTTAAATTGTAAAAAATTAATTATAGACTATTAGAATCAGGTAACATTTATATTATTGGCGTGACGTCAATAACTTTAAATAACATTATATCAATAATGGAATATGCGTTGTATAAATAAGTTAAGAAAGTTATCTATGTATTTCCATAAATTATAATAATATTTCCTTTTCATTAAAAACAATATCAGTTACATATACATTTTAAGTATACATATGTGGACGAATAATTCAATATTGATTTATATTAATTTAACTTCTTCTACTAATGTGACTCGAGCTATCGCTGTATCAATTTTTTACGAAAATTTTTTTTGCATGGGGTAGATGGTAACATTATAAAATGATACTGAGTTTGAAGGGAGTAGAAAGTGAGAGAGAATTCACCAAATCAAAATCATAATAGATCACAACTATATTCTGAAACAAACTGACTAATAGTTTTTCAGCTTTGCACGTTCACGATATTTTTTTAATTATGAATAGAAATAGGATGAGTATGTCTGTTGGTGGTTATACTCTATGCTATATGAAACCTTAATATTACTCGTCGTAAACGTATTAATTTTCCATTAACTCACGAAATCATGTGAATACGACGTTGTATGCACAGATTTGTTTTTCTAATGTAGTTTCTTAAAACTGCAAAGCTAAATGATGTGCAAATCAACGTTGTAAGGTAAAGTATATTTTTACTTTACTATTTCTACTATTAAATTCGGTTTCACTTCCTATTTCTAGTAACATAAAAATTTGATAAGTGTACAAAAACGTACATGTGTTTAATACTGCCTATATATATACTTTACTTCATATATAAATATAATTCATAACAACAATTTAATAATGGTTTTAAAGTAATAAATATTATATACATTATTATTATTGCTATAACGAGTAGTAGTTATTTTTATAATAATTTTTTATTTCTATACCAGTTTATATATTATTAAATGTTTGTCGTGCATTATTGCACAATAATATTTTTAAGACAATCTTTGAAATATATTTATCTATTTTTATTGTTCAAGAACTTTTTTTATTAAACTGTTAAATTAAATTATTAATATTTTTAGCTTTGATTAAAATAAGATTATATAGATACTAAATTTCATTAATAAATTAGATTCCGTTGATATTTGACTTATTGATCAGGTTGTAAGGAAACTTAAAAGTTCCGACATCAAATTCCGACATAATAGTCCCTCATTTTATACCAATTTTTCTATTTTCTATCATAAGTTCATATTATTCTATGACCTACGTTTGATATAAAATTGTACCATGAAGTGTTTTTACTCTTGTACATACATGTAAGTATGACTGTCACCAAATCTGTCAATGATCAAGATATTACGAAAGAATTGAATTTTTCCGTAAATTTAATATATTATAAAACTGTTTATACGAATTATTACTATCAGTTTCGTTATCATTCCTAATTTAATAGATTATCTACCAATCACTTTTAATAATAAATTTATGAAATCAATTTTCTTTGTGTTTGAATGATCAAAGAAAGAAAATATAAAAAGTAAAAAATTCTGTTGGAAGGAATCAGTTTCAAACAAAAGACGATACAAGTGTTGAGACAAAGCATAATATCTTTATTTTAAATTAAAAATAATATTGAGCATTACTTTAATTATAATTATCAAAATGTTAACTATTCGTATTATGTGTGTATGAAAGTTACATAACGAATATAAACAAATCAATCAAAATTTAATAGTTTATTTTCTTGTTACGAAATTTAACTGATATATTAGATTGTTATTAATGTAATTTAATACTAAAAGGTGAAAATAAACCATAAATTATTGAAAAATTATCATTTTTTTCAAAATTATTATTTTACAAATAAACAATCTGTAGAATACTTTTGGGCACTGTATCATTGAGAGTATGTAAATAATTTTATTGCTAACCACAGAGTACATGAAAATATAAAACAAATATATAACATAATTTAAAATCAAATTCGCAAAAAAGTATTGAAATAACTTAAGATGAATATAGTTTCCAATTTTCTATTAATCTTTTTTGCATTCACCACACTGTGGTTGGAAATTCGTAAGTATTTCATTGAAACAATATAAAATTTTTTTAAATAAATTTTGAATGCAGATAAACTATAATATTATATATATATATACACACACATATTTTTAATTTAACATTTAAACCAGAGATTGTTGAAGGCATCATGGGAGGTTATGATGCTTCTCCTAGCCAGTTAGATTACCAAGTTTCAATTCAAGATAAAAATGAACATATTTGCGGAGGTTCTATTATTAGTAATGAACATATCATTACTGCAGCACACTGCGTTATGAACATTCACTCAGAGTTCGACAATCGTGACTTGTCAATTCTCGGTGGAGTCGTTGATCTGGATGAAAGAAGCTCTCGAAAATTTGTAATTAATGTTGAAAAAATTTACGTTCCTTCATCATATTATCCTAACAACTATGTTAGTTTATTTACAACTCTTAGAATGCAGGGAGATATTGCAATATTGAAGGTGAGTCAATATCTTGAATAATTTCATGATTAAATTATTTTTAACAACAATAATTATAATAATAATTATAATTTTGATCCAAACTATTCGTATATCAAAATTCAGAAATACTTTGTTAAGATGCTTACTTCAAAATATTTTCGTTAAAATTATTTAAAATTAATTAAAATCAATATTTGCTTAAATGTTGTTATATTTGTAAATTTTATAACTGTTATTATTTTAAAAAAGTATAAACATGACCTCCGTATAATATAAAGCATATTTAAATTAGTTTAAAAAGCTACCATTATCTTAAAATAATCTAAGCTATATTCCCTGCCATAATTTGAAGGATGGCCATTTTTATTCAAAGATTCTTTATTTGTAATTAGTCATTTTGGACGTTCACAGGCAACATAATTATTCGTGATATGTTTTATAGATGATGATATTGGATTATTGTTATTATGCACGCAAAAGTTAAATTTATCGATTAAAGGCTTTCTTTGACTAATGCTTTAGCTAATAAAATTGATTAGTTTGCAATCAGAATATTTATGCATACTAAAAATTTATAATTTAGGAAGTTAAAC
Organism: Sycophaga agraensis; assembly: GCA_018906755.1. Lineage (NCBI taxonomy): Eukaryota > Metazoa > Arthropoda > Insecta > Hymenoptera > Pteromalidae > Sycophaga > Sycophaga agraensis. The sequence goes on from JACCIE010000004.1 coordinate 109,288, forward strand.
CGAACAACTATTTTATAAAAAACATTCTCAAAAATTACACTTAATCGCTGAATTTAATAGATCGTAATGTGACACACTTGCTATTCAATATGTACAATGTAGTTGGAAAAAACGTTAGATGGGACTAAAAAGCTGCAGTTACCGACGAATCGCAATTTATTTTCTACATTTGAATCTGAAAAACTAATTATGTCTGGTTTTGGATATAATGCAGTAATAAAAACAACTTCAATATATGGTGAAATAATGACGTTTGGTTACGTGACAAAGAAATTAAAATTCATAGAAAACAAATACATATCAAACGATCAATGTAAAAATATTTATCCTTTGGTTCCTATTAAAGAAAGTCATATTTGTACTCAAGCTGTGCAGCGAAATGTACAGCAGCCAGAAGGTGTTTGCAATGTAAGTCATTTTTTCAAGTAATAATAATAATAATTATAACATTAATAATAACATTAATTATAATAAACAATAATTTAATTATAAAGTAATGTAATCAACAAAATACTAAATATCGCTTTTCTAAAAATCGAATTATTTACTAATTATATTAAGGGTGATAGCGGTGGACCACTTGTTATAAACGGAATATTAATCGGTGTATTATCTACTGGTTCGAAAACTTGCAACGAAGCGCAAGAAGCAGCCATCTATACTAACGTTTCATTTTTCCTGACCTTTATTGAGAAAGCTATGAATGATGAGAATTCAAATGATATTCGAGTTGCAAGCTACGAAATGAGATGGCCACAAAATAAAGTTCTTCAAGAAATGAGATTTGTTTAAATGAGATTTCATTTATATTTAAAATCAATTACTATTAATTTCTTTATTTAAAGTTATATTTTTGTATTTAAATGATATTTGTGTATAACCATAAACAAAGTAAAAAAATTTTTAAATGCAAAAGAATTCTTACATATTATTGTAAATTTAAATATCTGACTACACTGAAGGCTACACTTCCAAATGTGCCTTTGTATATTGTAATTTTGATACACAGATCATATGGTATTTATATAAGAGAAATAGATTAACAAATATAAATCTAACATAAAACCATTACTCCAAAATATAGTACAGTCCAAAAATCTAAATTATTGTAAAGCTTAAACATTTCATTGCGAATTCATTATGAAGTACAAAGGATAGAGAATATGAATCGTTTGTGGTTACTTTTCATCAGCTCAATTTGTGAAGAAAATTTCCATAGACTTGTTAATGATTGTGATAACATATTCTCAAAACTGAAACAAATTTTTTTTCGGTTTCGCTTTTAATCTGTTTTTCATTCTTTCAACAATTTTCAAAGAAATGCTAATCCATTTCTACCGAGTTAGAAAACATGTAACAGTATGTACGTGTACATATTGTAATTGATTTAATTTAATTATTTTTACATCAATAAAAAATATACACTTTTTTTATTGTCCTTCATAGTAATTACTTTATTTCATTTTGAACTTAACCGGAAAAAAATCTTGTTGTTTGTATAAATAGCAACAATGTTTTCTTTATAAATTAAAGAGTCTCGGAAACCCCTTTGCGCCTCCTTCAATGCCATTTTCCCTGTATGCTTCTTCCCAGTTATATCAACGCCCTGGGAAGACGCTCACAGGGAACATCCCCCTTTATGCGTAGAGGTAGTGGTTCGCCGGTCCCAAGGAAGTGGCCCCCTTTCTGCCGTAAAATGACAGTGAGGAGGAGGTTTGGCTGTCGGTTGGAAAAACGTTAAGACGGTAGGATTGAGGCTTTAGCTCGGTCGGACTTCAAAGAGCGTTGGCACGGCGTCTCGGCGGGCGACTGGCGTGGTCGTGATCTCTGCTCGCAGCTGAGAGCTATACGTTAACGCCGTGATGGGGGTAGACAGTTGAACACGGCTTGCGAGGAGTGACCCGCGGGACACATTACGTATACCAAATTTCGGGAGAAAGTCGGCGGAGGAACACTATAAGATATTTTATAATATGACACGCGCACATGAATTGATCAGTAGATTCCTTAGGCATATAGTACCTGAGGAATACTACCTTCGTAATATAGATTGTGCCTCTTGACGCGCATAGATACTTTTCTACACCTGCAATACGTACACTGATTTTTCAAACCGCAAACGATAATTAAAACTATCTATTTTTCCGTGTATTTTGTCTATCGTAAAAATTATATAAACTTCATTTCTATTGTGGTGTACAGAATTATAATAAGTTTTGTTTAATTTAATTTTCATATCTATTATTTTTTATATTAAATATGTATAGATTATTTTGTATAATATAAAAAAGTTCAATCAATTATTTGACATTCGATTTATGAAAATTATTGTAATGAAATTCATATTTACATAAATACAAATTGTGATGAAGATAATTGAGTACTATATAATATAATATATAACACTATAAGCAAATTTCATTATTAGTTAATGTACAGTATATATAAAAAATTATTTTGCTTTTAAAAATATTTTTCATATTATAATAAAAAAGACTATACTATATTAAATTTAAAAATGAACATACTTCAATTCTCATTAATACTTTTTTTCAATATTTTATGGCACAGAATTGGTATGTATCTGATTGATTTCTATTACTATATTAGATATCTGATAGACTATATAATTGTCATTTACTTTTATTACATATTATTATTTAAGAAAAATATACATATTATTAAGTATCAATTATGTCACGATTGAATAAGGTACTGTTCAGGGAATATTTGGTGGAATTCAAGCTCTGCCAGGACAATTTAAATATTCGGTCGCAGTTGAAGCTTTAAATAGACAAAGATGTAGCGGTGCCATTTTAACTGATCTGCACGTTATAACAGCTGCTCATTGTGTTATTAATAAATCGTTAGAATTTCTCAATTTTCAATGGTATGTTGTTGCTGGAGTTACCCATACCAAGCACCAACTTCCCGATTCTGTTAGTATTCCTGTTGTTCAGATATATGTACCAACTGAATTTGCACAAAAAAAAATGTCTGCAGGACAATCTACCATGGGTAAAACTGAATATTCAGTTGCTGATTTAGCTGTACTAAAGGTTAAAATTATACTATGCAATTGGTTTATTGAGCTATTTCCAAAAAGTTAATTTAATTATTTTATTACATTGGAATTTAATTGACACAATATTCAAATTTCAGTTAGAAACTTCATTGGGACTAGCACATTCATCTCGTAGTTTAGCTAAAGTTACGTTGCCTAATATATTTAGTACCTCTCAATCATATGAAGAAGAATCTCCTGTCTTCAGTAGTTTTGGGATAAATACTAAAGTAAGCTCCTTAACAAAAGAATTAAGAGCCGAAATTAATAATAAATTAACATATTCAGAAACTACTGTCATACCTAATAGTTGGTGCCAATTGATATATGATGATCCTATTCGTCATGATCACCTTTGTGCACATTTAAAACAATATGATTCGAATAAACCTGTTGCAATGAGTAAGGTAATAATTTTTTTATTTTTTGGTTGTTAAATGGAAAAGTTTATTACATAAAATTACAAATGATAAAATTTAAATAATTATTCAAACAGGGTGACAGTGGTGGTCCATTAATTATAAATGGAAACACATTAATCGGAGTATTGAGCCACTATTGTACGGACAAAGATGTCAGATTTGCATCTGCAATATTTACAAAGATTTCTTTTTACTTACCTTTTATTCAAAGTGCAATAAATGATGAAACATCACCAGCTATTCGTACTGCTATATACGAAATTAAACGAACTAACACTGGACTTAAGAACACAATAAAAGAGATTTAAATTACAGTATTAAATTTATTTTAAATTTGATGAATTCCTTCCATACAGTATTTTATAAAAGAAAATATTGTCCGTTTCTTATACTGTTAATATGATTTCGATTACTAGTTTTTTTTTGAACAATTCTAGTTTAACTAGAATTTTTCATTCCATATAGAAATTCCATCACCTGACAACTTTCCAAGTGGGGTCCAATTTGTAAATTCAAAATTGATATTTGTTATGTAAAAAACAAAAAAGAGAGATGAAGCTAATACCGCCGTTTTAGAAACAACTTTCACGTATTAATAAAATTAATTACGTTGATTTATATTTGTATAAAAGTGAAAAATTTTTTGTTGTATGTATTTTACTTATTGCATATTTTTCCATATAGTCTTATATATAACGTTCCTAGTAATAGTTACTCTTAAATTACATAAAAGGAACCGTTAAAATTCAACAACATAAAGAAGATACATGGATATGGATATTCGTATAGATCTTGTGGAGTGCTAAAATTGATTCATTAGCTACTTTTAGTTAAAAAAACTCCGCGTTGAAAAGAGATTATATTCTTACTATAATACACTATTAATATCCTTAATTATATTTGTTATTAATTACACGCTTCTAGTTCAGAGATAGCGGTATATAATAAATAGAATAAATGACTCTATCTATCTTCCTCTCTTTCACATAGCAAATATAAAAAATGAACTTTCAAGTTCTGATCATCCGTTCTTAGGAGATTCTATTCATCAGACCTTTTTCAAAAAGATCTTCTAATGCCTGCTAGAAAAGTTAAAAAGGCTTATATTATTATACCTTTACGTGTGTGGCGAAATTACTAGCCTTATAGATAGGATTGAAACATTAAAATCTCTCAGAAAATCTATAAAAAGGGTTATGGTAAATTAAACAATTATTGGTTATTTACCAAAAATTTTAATAATACTTTACTAATATTTACTGTCTTGATAACCTATAGTGCAAAATGTTAGATAAAAGAATGAAGTTATATGGGCCATGTTAACACTTAGGGCATTGCAGTCAATTCGAAGTTATATTCGCGATTAGAAAGAAGAGTACGGTAGTCACATGTTTCTTTCATATTTTTAAAAATTAGACTTTTCATAGCAGATTTGTGAATTTTTAAATTTTAGATTTAAATTGTAAATATTAAATAAAAGTTTACATGATGAGTTTATGTGATAAGTTTGATGAGTTAAGTTAAAATATTATTTTTGTTAATGTATATATGTTAATCTATATAAAAAAAATATTATATTTTTGTAAATAGTTTTCCAAAAAACAAAAATTATCGTTATAAGTATTTGATAATTAAATTGTTCGAATTATGTTCAAATACATACCCATTTGTTTGCAGAAATCCCTGGCTTTAAACCTAGACTATAAGTCTTAGTAAGTCTTCAGATTCTTCCTCGCATTCCACATTTAATCTAATTTATAACTTTATTTTATTTTTATCTTACGATAGTTTTTCCAAAACAGTTATTTTTTAAGCCTTTATAAAAAATTCGGGTACCTTGAAGATGACCTCAAGGCTGAATATAGTATATAGTTCAGTTACTCTGATTTTTAGATTGCAATCAAAATACCCGTTGAGCATTCTGAGCGTACCGACTTAACTTCGAATTCGTCAAGTATAAGTACGCTGGAGCATCCAATAGCAAGGTGATCGCGAATCAATTTGTATAAAAGATCAAAATTTTGTATGACCAAATGTTTACTAAAATACTTCACTTTATATACGATGGGAAAAAGTCTGGAATATTTCGAATACATTGTTTGCTTTTTATTATTATATACATGTAAAGCTTTTCAAATAAAATTCTAAAACATTTTATGAAAATAAATTAGAAAGACAGTTGTTTGATTATATTATCGAAAATTTTGTAAGCTAAAACATTGGACATTAAATAGGAAACTGACATTATAATGGAATTTTTATTTTTTATTTTTAATTTATGAAGTAACTTCTCATGTTATACACGAGCAAGTAATAAACAATTAATTTGCTCCAATAATTCAAAAACACGAAATTTATGCTTGCAGACAATATTATAAAATTAGTAATATAAATATAAAATATATAAAATATAAAATATTATATCAAATTTAGTGCTAGACAAGTAAAAGGAAAGCAGTCTGCATCCTAATTTAATATACAAAGTCGAATAAAAAGATTAACAGATATCATTCGTTAATTTGAATCCATAATTAAACATTTTTATCATTTTATTTGTTTTATAACTAAATTAAATTAAAAATAGACCTTGTTTTATATACTTATAATGAAGTTCTAGAAATAATATAATAGCAATCGTCAGTATGTATCATATACGATTACTATATTTTAATTATTTTATCTTCACTTTACTTCAAATTGGTAAGTGTAGTTTGTCAATCAGCGTAATTTTTAATACTTTAAAAATAATTAACGACTTCCTTTAAATTAAGGAAATGTTGAGGGCATAATTGGTGGATATGAAGCCCGTCCTGGCCAACTTAAGTATGCGGTTTCAGTTAAATATAGAGACAAAAATTTTTGCAGCGGTGCGATTCTTACTGATCTGCATGTAATTACAGCTGCTCATTGTATGCTTAATACTAAGTCAGAATTTGTAAATGAAGAGTGGTTTGTTGTTGCTGGGGTTATTAATACTAATGAAGAAACTAATAATGATACAGTTCAAAGGAATGTTATAAAAATTTATGTACCTAGGCATTCCATTCCAAAAGATGAAAGATCTCGTGCATGTACAGGTTACTCACAGGTCGACATTTCTGTCTTAAAGGTAAAATACTTACTCTTTTGAACTGCAAGTTTCTACAGATACGAGTTTATTTAGATATATATCAAAGCATTATTAAAAAGATTTTAAAATGAAAAGAGGAGTATAAGTAGAAAACATGTTGGTTAAAAAAATATAAACGAAATTATTTTAGTGTACGTGATGTCCCTGTGTATACATATTTACTAGTATAGCAGCTATTTAAGTGCGGCTTTATTTTAAAAATATTTTAATTTAATTCTCATTAATTTTATTAATTGATGCAATATATTATTAGTTGGAATCCAAACTCGGTCTATCACATTCCTCTCGAATTTTACAAAAAGTGACCTTACCTGAAATGTTTAGTACATCTGAATTATACGAGCAAGAATCCGCTATCGTAAGCGGTTTTGGAATACGATCTATACCAAAAGATAATGCACCGCAGTCAGAATATCCAGTTAGCGGTAAACTAACATATGCTGAAACGAGTATAATACCCAATAGTTGGTGTCAATTAATGTACAGTAAGCCTATTCGTCATGATCATATTTGCGCTCAAATTAAGACCCACAATACTAATACACTTGTAGGAACTAGCAAGGTAATTACAGTTATTTCATATAAATAATATTATAATCTTATTTATGCTACTAATCGAATTATTATACAAAAAAATTATATTTTTTAATTTTTATATGCAATATTATTAAACGAGAAAAATGAAAAACTAATTTTACAATGTAAATTAAAATATATTTTTATATATTACTTCATATATTTTTTGGTTAAATATAGAAATTAATATATATGTAAACTCAAAAACGATCAATAGATGAAAACATATTTAAGCGTGTTACTATCTGATGTATGTGCTTGAGTTTACAGTAATAATATTACTATTTAAAATTCTAATTATTACACCTAACATTGATTATTGTAATCATTATTTCAATTAAAAAATTAAAATTAAAATTAATAATAATTTAAACATGGACAAAATTATATATGAAATTATATACAGATGAAGCATAAATTATTATATATGTTTATATTTATTTATAATTTTTTAACATAGCCCTTCTTCATTTTTATACAATATTCATCTATAGGGTGATGGTGGTGGACCATTAGTCATAAGAGGAAATATTTTAATTGGAATACTAAGTCATTCTGAGGATACCAAAAATAAACATATTGCTGGGATATATACTAAGGTTTCGTTTTATTTGCCATTTATTCGCAGCGCAATAAATGACGAAAAAACGTTCGAAATTCGTTCTGCTATTTATGAAATAAGAACGACAAGAACTGGAACAAGAAAAACAATAATAGAGATTTAAATGCAACATATAAATTTAAATTTTTTTTAAAGGATTGCATATTTAAAGATGTAACCCATATTATAAAAAATAATATCCAAATAAATAATATATAAAATAAAAAATTGGTATTATTCTTCTAGTATCTAAATCTAATCTATCTAAATCTAAATCATTCTTGTTGCTACATTGCTTTGATTATTAGATATAAATAATAATTATTAAATTATTTTGTTAGAATTGTTGTAGAGATCTTTTATTAATTGAGATTAATTATAAATGTTAATATCAAATTTATCTTTAATATATGAGTTTTTAATTCTCTAAATAATAAAAATCTGTTAAGCAGGAACTAAAATTTGCTTTATATTAATTGTTTAAAGTTACTAAGATTTTTTGAACAATTCTATCATTAGTCCACAAGTCATTAAAAATTAATTTAATTATTTTAAATATGGGCATATGCAAACAATATTTAGTTAGTACTCATTAAAAAGCGTAAAATGTAATTTAAAAAAATCTAGATGTGATAACAAAATAGTAAAAGTAGCACTTTATACATTTATTAAATATACCTGTTACATTAAGAATATTCCGAAATTTGGCATTATTTTGTCATTTGGATAAAAGTAAGCCTATATTGACTTTTCTCTGTAATACTTACTGTAATATCAGACAACTGAAATTTAATTTTAGAAAGGCTAACATATCATTTTGGTATTTGAAATTAATTTGATATATTTAAAAGTCCGTTTTTATCAATAAAGATGTTTTGTCTACAATCAATTAATAAACAACTATAATACTTTTGCCTGATTTCCGTTAATAAAAAAAATAGAAAGATAAGAAAAATGCTATCATTTCTGATGTATAGATTTTGTGAGAAGGTAATAAAAGGCTAAAAAATACAACTAACAGAAATAAACAGAATAAAAACAAATATGTTTATGCAATGAAAAATTTACGCGTATAAAAATATTTCCATGTTGTCTAATAACTTTTATATTATCCCTCCTATCATAAAAGTTTTAATACTTTACCTTGGATAGTTAAAAATAATCGTAAAAATATATAACATTAGATTATCAAACATATGTGTCAAACATGCCTTGACACACTGAATATAATAAATTTATTCTAAAGGAGATAAGATATGAAAAAAAGTTTTTTGCGCTTGTACCAATATCTAATATTAATACCTAAAATTGATCATTAAAGTTATATTTGTTAATGTATTTGTAATATTATTTAATATTATAGGATTAATTTTTTGAAAATCCAGAATGAATGCTACCAATTTAATAATACTATTCATGAATATATTGACTACATTTTGGACTAAAATTAGTAAGTTTTATTCCAATGTATTGTTTGAAATGCAATAATTATGCAATTATCATATAATTTTGAAATAAGGATTCGTCGAGGGAATAATTGGTGGATATGATGCTAAGCCCGGTCAGTTTAAGTATCAAGTTTCTATTTTAGCTAATAAAAATCATGTTTGTGGTGGTGCTATTATTTCTGATCGACTTGTACTTAGTGCCGCTCATTGTTTCCTTGACGCAAAATCAGAATTCATGGAGTATGATTGGTCTGTTCTTGGCGGAGTTATTACCTCTACAGAAACAACTTCCAATAGAATTGAAATGGATGTAAAAAAAATATATATTCCTATTGAGTATAAAACCATAAATTGTGAGAATGACCAGGATATTTTTGACTGTAGCATGCAAGGTGACATTGCCGTATTGAGGGTAAATTAATTGTTAATGTTGATATTCATCTAACTTTGATTAATCAAGAATTTATTAAGAAAAAGCTTTTGTAGATACTAATAACTATATACGCTATGATACAATAAGATATTGTGATATCAATGCAACACGTCTGCCACTTCCAAATAGATTTGCAGTAGCAACTATATTCAAAAAAATTATAAGATTTTTAAAGGATAATGAATATTTCTTCGAGTTTAAAATTTTTTTTATTTTGAATCAGTGTTTCTTTAACTATATTACTTTAGGGGTTTAATAAGTTAAAATTGTACTATAACACATATTAAAATTGAAGAAAGCTTGTTAATATTTTACTTTGCATAAGTTTGGTTCTTGGAATAGCATTCTTATTAGTTAACTTTTTACTCATAAACTTATATAGATGGAGAATGGATTTAAATTATGCACTAATCGATTTATTGCTAAAGTGAACTTACCACAAAAAAGAGATGCTATGATTACTTATGTAGGCATGGAACCAATTATATCTGCGTTTGGATCCAAGATCGGATCAAATGATCACGCAATTAAGAGTCATAGTGGTACTATAGATATAATAGATTGTAGTGATCATGTGACATTAATGTATGGAAAATCTAAAGTAATCTCTAATCATGAGTGTCAAACAGCATATATTAATTCAATTCTTCCCACTCATTTATGCGCTCAAATAATACAGGAGAATTCTATTGATTTTATTGGTACTTGTCAAGTAAGTATTTATATTAATTATTGATTTATGGTAACTTAGTAATAAATCTCTTATGTGTAAAATATTTCTGCACTTGTGGTTAGTGACAAAATGCCCTTCCTTTCATTTTCTTAGAATAATGCTAATTCGTGAAATTTGTTCGGTCGTCATAGTCTACAGAATTTTAACTCTGTTAGCTATATAGGAGCTTTCTAAATTTAAAACAGCTTGCTAGCTTTTTAAAATGTAATATTTCATTCGATAAATTATTAGCATATAATCTCATAACTATAGTATACTTTATAGATTTATTACTAATTACTAATCGGATACTTTATTCGGTTCTACAAATATCAATCAAATAAATTACAATAAGTACGCCAAATTCAATGTCAACAACATATAAAGAGTTTGAACATTGTTCAACATTTGTGAATACAAAAATAAAACTATAAATTACATGCATTAATACAATTATGTAAGGCAATTCAAATTGCTTAACGACACATTTTCGGTCATATGCAAATTAAATTTTATTCTATTTTTTGATTTTTAGGGTGACAGTGGAAGCCCATTAGTATTAAATGATAATACTGTTATTGGAGTATTGGTTTCTAGGACTGTAGGTTTTAGTGAAAAAGTCAAGCCTTCTGTGTATACACGAGTTGTGGATTATTTGGATTTCATTAATAAAGCTATGCTAGATGAACATTCTTCGCACATTCGAACTGCTACATATAAAATAGAAAAAATAGCTGGCTTTATTACAAAAGTTTGGATAGAAAATAAAAATACTCGAAAAAATTAATTAAGGTTTTTTTTCTTCTCTAATACTGTACAATGTACTGAGAAAAAAATTTCATCGAATTGAAAGACTCGTGCCCATAAATTCGAGCAATCGCATTTTCTTTTAATTTAATAAAATGGGTGCCTTAATATAACAGATGCTGTACTGTTAAATTAATGGACTATAAGCTGTTCATTTAGCAGATCTAGCACTATTTAGTTATCAGACCTTATATTATCATTCATCACATATCACAATTTTTATTCTTGACTAAAAAAATAAAAAAATTGTTTTTGAATTTTTTTCACCTTACACTTTTCTTTATATTTTCCATCAATTTCCACGTAGCACCTGCATTCTAGAAATAAAATTTATTTAATATAGATTAGTTTGGTATGGTATAAGGCATATAATTCGTTTTTTGATATAGTATCATCAACGTATTTTCACAAAGACACTTATGAGACTATTTTTAGAGTTTAATACGCACCACAATTTTATATATAATATTATATAGTCGCTTGCCTGATTACAAGGACGTCGTCATTTCTTTTTGGGGGTTATATACAAACCATCTCGAACTATGATCGCTTGAAGGTTTGAAAAACTAGTCACCCCTTGGCGGTGTATAGCGGTAACATAAAAAACAGAGTTCTTTATAATTATGGAACAAAACTTACTTTTAATTTTGAAAAAAATAAATTAATTAAATTAACTTTTTATTGTGAGGTATAAAAAAGTACTGGACTAATATTGAAAATGTTTTCATTCATCACAATAGCATGTTAATAATAATAATATGAAATAACTTATTGCAAATTAACAATGACTTATAACTTCATCAAATGTTTTTACTTGTATTTCTCCTTTGTAATAAAGGTTCATTTTTATTATATGTCTAAAATGAAAATAGTTTCTTAAAGAATAACAGTTTATTCTTTTAAAGAAGAATGATTATATGTTAATTCAAAAGTTTTTTAGTCTAATTGAATTTGTAAACAGTTGATTCAAATACAAAAGTATTTGAAAGACAACTTACTCAAAATATCTTGTTTCAATAAATTATACTTCTGATTTAACAAAATTCTTTTGCTTCATTAGAAAAACTGTTCAATTAGAAGAAATACTTTTAAATTAACAGCATATTCTACTGTTCATAGTTCACAGGCATGAGTCTGTTAAATGGATGGGACTTTCATTAGTGTGAAAATTAATAGTATTGGTAGATTATCCGCGTCTTTTTTTCATTGTGAATATCTTCGTATTTTGGGAGAGAAACATTATTTCTTTAAAGTTTATTTATACATAAAATATTAATTGGTTTCTCTTTATCTCAAAGATAAGTTAAAAAAAATGTAAACTTAATTCGTTATTCAACTATAAATATAAGAAAAATTTTAATATTTTATAAAAGAGAATCAAATGAATGATGGAATTCATGAAATATATTACATTGTTTATAAGAAATAGTGTAGATATTTATCGTTTAGCGGCAAAAATGATAGTCGAACTTGTTTATTTAACATTGTGTTTTGGAATGCACTTTAAATATGCTTATCAATTTAAAAAATATTGTGTCCTAATATTCATGCAATAGTACATGGATTTTCAGTAACTATACATTAATTTTTTATTATGTTTTGATGTGTTTTACCAATGCATATGTAAATAAAACAAAAATAAAAATTTTTATTTTGTTAAATAATTTCCTGCTAGAAATCGAAATTGAGTTTCTGACTAGATTTCCTCACAACCTTGATTCCGGAACTTCACAACTTGATGAAGTATAGTGTATGTATTGTGAGCAAAAACTTAACTTACAAACCTAATATTAATATTTTGAAACCAACAATATTATATATGTGAAAGAGAGAGAAAACATTTCAAAAACATCACTAGAAACAAAATGCAAACGATATCTGTAATGCTTATCAAGCTTTGAAACAGTTTTTTTCAAATTTACTTATGAATATTCTTATAAATTTATTAGTTTATTCGTATTAATTTGGAGGCTTCTAATGCTAATTGACTGTTAGCGAATTTACTTGTCTAATTATATCCCTTCAAAATGACTTTTCGGCCATAAGGTTGTTCAATATTCTTTTGTATCCTATAAAATATTTGTTTTTAGTATTTAATTAAGGATGCGTGTACACATTTATATTTATTTAGCGAAATAATTGGACAGATTTATTCGCTTAAATATATATATTATTAAAAATATTTTTTAATTCGTACAGACGATTGCGACAGTCTTGGTGATCGCCAGATGCCGAATAATTGACGAAACTAAATAAAGTCTGTTAATCAACCGCATTTATCAGTTCTTGTATTTATTATGAAACGTACATTTCATTCTACTCATTGCTGAGTAACAAATACGAATAAATAGTATTTTATAATCAAATAGGTAAAATCGTGGTACACGTTAACTATTATTTTATGATACAAAGCTGACAAATAATTTCATTTATGAATTTATGAATATTAGTCAACAAAACCAGTTTAATATTAATAATAAAATATAAAACCAACTAAATAATTATTTAAGATATTTTTATAACAATGATTTTTTCTTATATTATAATATATGGATTTCTACACATTTTTTGTTTCAATGTTCGTAAGTATTTTTTCACAAATTATTTCACTTTAAATCTAATTAAAAATATTAATATCATTGGAATAAATGGGTTGTATACTAAGTAAAAATACTTTATGTATTATAATGTATATCTACCTTCTGCTCTGCGACCAGAGCAAATAGTAGATCTAATGTATGATTTTAAAATATAAAAATATAAAAATTTGTATTCGATTTGAATTCATAAAAAAATTATTTCTAACAGATAATTTTTTTTATATTATGACAAATGTCTAAGAATAATCAATCTAGAAAAATATTTTTAATTTGATTATTTTACTATTCTTTTTTAATTATTTCACATGTAATTACATAAAAAATTATTAAGGATTTATTGAGGGGATCATTGGTGGACATCCTGCTACTAGTAATAGATTTAAACATCAGCTCTCACTTAGAGCTAACGGAATCTACATTTGCGGTGCTACTATAATTGCAGATAAATATGCTCTTACTGCTGCACACTGCACTATGAATAATTTAGATTTTATCAAAGACGACTTAACAGTTCTTGGCGGAGTCCTTGATAATAATGATTACACTTCTAATACTAGAGTTGAAGTAAATGTTGAAAAGGTTTTTATTCCGGCAGAATATAAACCTATTCGTCCCGGCAGTGATGCCGAAATAGATAGCGGAATAGCAGATATTGCTGTACTCCTGGTAAGCTATTGTAATAACTATATTTGTTATTTAAAATCGATGTTGCTTTAATTTCAAAAATGCAATTAATAGAATTAAATATTATTATATTATAAATGTATATAAATATTAATTTTACATCAAATTACAAAATAAAACTCTGGTATATTATAATATTTTAACTATAAACAAAAATAAATACGTACATTCAGCTAGAAAAAAGGTTGGGATTATCAATAAACCGTGGCCTTGGCATTCTGAGGTTGCCTCAATTGTCTGAAAATTTAAGGACTTATGAAAGTGAATACCCTGTAGTTTCCGGTTTTGGATACAATACTAGAAATTCCTGCAAAAAATGGTTTGGTTTCCAGCGTGCAGAATTTTGTCATGAATGCATTCACTTAAAATATGCTGAAACGTCCGTAATTCCTTATGGAACTTGTCAACAAATATTCTCCAATCCGATTTACGGTAGCCATTTGTGTGCCCAAGTAAAACAACATAATCCTGCTCACCCAGAAGGCACTTGTAAAGTAAATATACTTTTTAATAGATATGGCACATAAAATGATTGACACACACGCGCGCGCGCACACACACACATCGAACAATAACGATAGGAGGAAATCTAAACTATGATATTTTACTTTTTCAGGGTGATAGTGGAAGTCCACTAATTTTAAATGACAACACAATTATTGGAGTATTATTCGGTATTACTGCCGACTGCAATGAACGAAACAAAGCTTCAGTGTATACTAAGGTTGGCTTCTATCTCCCTTTTATCAATGCAGTACTACTGAATGAAAGGACCAAAAACATGCGCGTTGCTAAATTTTCCACAATGACGGTAAATTTTCGGCAAAAGAGGGTCTTGAAAGAGATTTGAAGGAATCCAATTATCCTATAATTTCTTATCCACAGTACTTCAAAGCGTTTTTTAATAACAAAGCTTAAAGTACTTCAAGTAATAAATAAATAATAAGTGTAAATGTAATCAATACGGAGTACAGCTTAATGAGTCGAAGGCTTTTCTGCATAATCTCAATAGACACCGAACACCGCAGCTCAAAAATAACTAACTAAGCAGGCAGCTGCTGCGAGCAGGTTAACGTGGGCTCCGATTCCGCGGCCGCACCTGCAATCAAACTCGAGGTGATTCCGGGGGTGGCGTCTTGGGGTCGTGGGCGTGGCACGTAGGGAGCGGTGGGAATAATTTTAATTACGTCCCGGCCGCGCGCCACCGTTGCTGCCATTCATTATCGAATCCTCGGCACTGGGTCGAACTCGCTCCCCCGTTTAATTACCGCGCGGCAAAAACTTGTCGGTCGGCCGGAGCTCCGGGCGAGGGATGCGCCGGGAATTGTGCCGGGCTCCCGAGTGCGGTCGAGGCCGACTTGGGATTCCCGAGGTAAGGAGATACCGAGTGGGAGGAAAGGGGGGGCGGGGAGGAGGGACGGGGGGCTCGAGGCCCCACCGATCCGGCCGGATGGATTGGCCTGAAATCGAGTCGCCGCGGTAATCTGCCGCTGGTGCTTTTTTCCTCGTTAGATGGCCGATATGTGTGCACGGGCTTAGGGTGCGCTGATCGCGCGGTGAGAATCAGTGGCCTCCGCGGGGGAAATAAAATGCATCTTGTGCGGGGGGCCGACCTACTTCCGCGCAAATTAAAATCGTAAACGTCAGCCGTCGCGGGGACGCGCCGGCCTGGGAAATTCACTTAACGAGCACCTGGGAAGAACTCGAATCGTAATCGGCGGGGGGAAAGAAAGCGTGTGCTCGTTGCGCGCCAAATCCCGAGGGTAAAAAGGGCGACGTCTGTGAACTCGCGACAGAGGAGAGTCGCGGTATAACGAGTGGGGAGGTGCAGTGCGCGTCTGAGAGCGGAGGAGTCGGCGACGGGGAGGAAAATATCACCGGCAGCGATAGCGCCGCTCTCCTTTCTCTGCAGGAGGATTTCTCGGTCAGAAGGGCGGGGGAGGAGTAGTTGTGGCTTGGAGGAGGAGTCGCCCTGTGTTTCGCCACTGCACGAAGAGGCGGTGCTACATTACGTGCGCCCTCGCGCTGTCTCGATGCGTATATTATTGCAAATTTTCTCTAATATGGCGACGGGTTAGCAGCTGGTCTCGCACATGGAGAAATACACATATATGTGGTTATGTAAAGCACAATGGCAGGGCTGTGAAGAAATATGATATTCTTGATGTCTATATTAATCTATTATTTTAGTTTAGTACAGGTCTGAAAATTATTAGTAGTTTTCGTTTTATGGTATTAACATTCATAAGATTTTTTTAGATTTATATTGTCATTAAAATTTACAATTTTACATATATACATTATATGCGACTTATCTTTCATTCTATGATTTTGTGATCATTATACCAGGTATTTTATATCAAAGACCTGGCAGTGACTGTTTTTACTTGTATTCTTTTCTTTTGCTTTGCATCAAAGTAATATTCTTTATTAGTTTAAATAATCTTTCTAGTAGAAGGCAAATACTCTCTGATCTGAAAGAAATTATAGCATAAAATATAAATTCTGATAATTTGAACTACTTGCTTTTCACGGATTTAAAATGTTGCTATTTTATAATTTTTTGAACTCATATTATTTTAGATAATTTCGATAGTTTTACAAATCAAAATGTTAAAGCACAATTAATTTATTTGTGAAGATTATGAAACTGTGAACTAATTGTAAATTAGATTTTGGGAAAAATATTAGAATAAATCTTGAAAAAATGAATATTTGATGACATGTGAGCAAAAGAGCAAAACAGTTTTTCAACAGTATTCCCTACGGTTGTTAAATATTTTATCTACAAAATCTACAAAAATATTCAGTTTTTAACGAATATACTGCATAAGTTAATTTACGTCATTAATTACACTTACCTAGGATCTTTGTGAGGTGCAAAAAGGTTTTTAATCGAAAAAATACTAGAACAAATTAGAGAAATGGAATCGAATGCGGGAGGATTCTAAAAAGATTTAGATATTTCAGTTTCTCTACACGAATGTCGATACTATTTAAACTATTATCAGTCGATCCAGAATTGTCTGTCCAAAGTAAAACTACTTTACAGAACTCTATAAGATCTATTAAAACACAATCTACCTCGAAGATCTGTGCTCTATACGCCTACTTGGAGTAAACAACATCAGGAATGCTCGTAAAAATATTACATGTAACAAAACGCGCGAGTCAAAAATAAAAAGGCAGCGGATATCGCTGGATACATGGAGGCTCGTAGTCTACCTCTGTCTCCGTTACAGTCTCACGCGTGTGCAGACGGCCGGAGAGTAAAGCGCAGCGCGGAGATGATGATTTGCCGACCTGTGTATCCGCAGGCGCAATCACATTTCGTCAAATTGGAAAGATCCCCTTTCGAGATTTCGCTCGGGTCCGCCGGCTCGGCGTTTCTTCCGCGCGCGCGATTGCGAATGGGGCTTAAAAGACGCCTAGCCTCTGTGGAGCCGCGGCGAGAGGAGGGGGGGGGGGAGGTGGTTGGGCGGCGGGAGGGGGGAAGGAGGCACGAGGGGCGTGTCGTGCTCGTTGGCCCGCGAAAGATTCAATCCGCAGAACGTCGATATCCAATCGTCGGCTCGGCCCCGCTTCCTCTGTCCTCGAGACCGCGCGAATTGCAGATAATTGATGTCGCGGGGTCGAATCACACGGGGCCAAGTGCCTCGTTGCAAGTCGAGTCACTGTGCGTAGAAGAGTGAATTGGGAGCACATTCGTATTTGGTTAGAGACGTACCTGATTCGCTGACGCTTGCTAGGTCGATATTTATGTATATGGTTGATTGTTATTATTATGGTAGAATGTACAAGTAAATTGTATATACTAATTTATGATAATTAGTAATGTTTCACATTTATTATATTTATTGTACATTTCAATGTGTTTGATTAATATATTTATTTAATAATTTTTTTAATTATCACAGTCTCTGAAGGAAAGCAAACGATGTTATATAAGTGCATGTTTAATATTATAGCTAATCTTTGCAACAGCACGCTTAGCTAACATTAATGTTCATCCCAATGCATCCTTGTACAGACTTGATCAAAGTTCAGTTTTATCACATTATGCAACAATGCCGACAAAACAATCAGCTTTTCGAAAAAGATTTCTAAACACTATAAACTAATATTAGACGCGTTTCAATAAATATTCTTGACGTGTACTTATATTTTTATATTTCATTGTTCATAAATTCATGTGCATAATCATATGTGTCTTTTTTGATCTGTTATTTTCTACTTAGAAAACTTAATTGACTATGTTTATTACTTTAATTTATGATTTTATTTCTTAAAAAATTTTTAATTAACTCTTGTAGTGATTATCATTAATTATATTGTATGAAAGATATGAAGATATTTGAACTTCTATTGTAGCATATGCGCATTAACTATACATGCGGGTATAACGCAAAATATGAAAATATTATCCAACTAATAATTTATAAATTTTCTCGTAGTTCTGCTTCAATTTTTGTAATTTCAGATTTAATGAAAATTACACATGAATTATTAAAATCATTCTGTCGGTAATTTTATGTTATTAGGTGAAATAGTCACGCAGATTAGAGCATATGAGGAATTGTAATTTGTATTACAAATTGTCCAAAATTAAATTTTAAATTAGTAGTTAATATTGGTTGGTGGTTTTAGCCGGCTGTTTAAGCAGACAAATAATGTCTGATTATTCGCTTTCCCTCGGGACTCTTTGATCTGCCAACTTTATTGTTAGTAAACCTGAGATTCTCGCCAAGCATCCACCGCGGACCCTCAACTCCGTTAGGTAATGAAGTTTAGCTCTCGAGCACAGCGCGTTCACAGCTCGCCACAGACTTACGTGACAGAGAAATATGTACAGTCGACTTTTATAATTTTTAAATATCTAGTTTAATATTAACTTCTTTTCATCGATTTTTACACGAACTAAAGTCTGAAACATTATATTTAATACAAAACCATCCTCGAAAGAGCCTGACTGGCTGTTTAAGAACCATTAATTATTGAATATCATCCTTTTTGATTAGCAGTTTATAACAACTTCTAATTTTTTACTGTGATTTACATATTTGATATAAATTACTTTGCTATATGATAATATTACAGCATTAAGTAAGTAAGAAATAAAAGAATTCAAAGATTTATTTTTTATTTTAACCAGTACATGTATATATTACATTTTAATTTTATTTCAATAATAGAAACCAAATTAAAAATTTCAAAACAATTGACTAAGTTATAGGTTGGTATTCTCCGAATTTTCAATTTGTTTATAACATGACATATTGGAATGTGTAATACAGTTTCGACAGACAGGAAAGACGTAAAACGGGGTCAATTGTGGCAGATTGGTGACTGCTGTCTTGTCTGTCTGTTGTTTGCATCATTGTAAGAATCCATATATGAGCTGAAAGATGGACCCCCGAATAGATATATAGATGTTCATTTATTTCTATTAGAACACAAAATGTGTGATATTCACGATATTTTATCGCAGTACAGTTAAAAAAATATGTAATATTACAAAAATCATTGATTGTAATAATGAAAATTAAGCTTTTATAACGTATTGAAACACTTCACGCTTCATAAGAAATATTCTGTTCTTGATTAAGTCCTGTTCCTCTTCGACCCCCCCCTCCCCCATTACATTCATCACTGCGGCCGTCGTCGGTTAGCCACACGACGGGGATGCTGTCCTCGTGTTCCAGGCCCCCCGAGTGGAAATGCTATATAAGTAAACCGATGTAGAAATCATTATTTACCAACTACCCTGACAGAAATCTCAATAGCCAAAAATGGCTAGCTATATCACGTATTTTATTATAAAATGCAGCTTAATATGTTAGCAGTATTTAGTCAAAGGATAGATTTAAATTAAGGTATAATCAGACAAGTTCATGGAAAAGTGATTTAAGAACATTTATTTAATAGCTTAGTTTATCCTATAATTATAATCTAGTTAAGTAATTTTAACTATATTGAGGGTAATGCTGTTTGTCTTACTGTATCTGATAAACAAACTTGAAAAAACTTTTAAAATACCGCAAAGAAACTATTCTATTACAAATGCACTTTTAAAAAACGTTAAATTTAATGTATAATTCAGTTATAATTAGTATAACTCAAATTTCAATTTTTCGTATCTGCAATCAAATTAATGCACAAATAGAATAATATTCATGTAAAAAAGTTATAAATGTTTGTGAACTATATACTATTAAAAAGACTTTAAATTTAATACACTATCCCTTTATAAATTTCTGAAAATTAATGTAAAATACGAGAAACTTTAATGACACATACATTAAACTGTAGTAGATGTATGAAGTTTGTAGATGAAAATGTTGTGACCCGTTTTCCTCTTGTAGATTTCTTAGTACGTAGTTGTATGCGTATATATTTTGTGCATTATGCATATATGTCTTCAATAGCATATATAGACGAATCGATAGACAAATCTTGGATTTTGAACTTCTCGATACTTGGAAGATCTTGTTATCTCTTTAGGATTCGTCTAAATATTAATTTAGAATGAGTATCCAATTTCACTGATGAGTAGATGATGTCATAGGATGATACTGCAGCAAAGTTATAAGGACACTATACTTCCTCAGCGAGTGCTTAAGTTAGCGAAGCGATAGATTATCGTCGTGCATCGCACGAGGCACACAATTTTCCTTCCATTATTTCCGCACGTAAAATAAACAATTTCTGAAAATTCTATAGTTAAATATACTTCAACAAATGCATATGTATGATGCACTAAGTATCTTATAATACAAGTGATATATTTATATTAATTATTTACAAATTTTCTTATAAACATAGAAGTTTATTCACATTTTTATTTTATTTTCTACGTTACATCTAAAGAACTAGTCTTATGCGTAGACATGCACACCTAATGTATTGGATTCTATATTTATAAGCACACATACTCAAATACCTCGTAAAAAATAATATAAAATATGTTCAAATAGATGGATCCAAAGATTTCTATAATGACTTTGATTAATACCCTATAAGAAAGGCTAAACCGAGTAATGTACTTGGCGTGATGTTGAACTGTTAGAAGATTATAAAAACTATAATTACTCGCATTATTTATTTATTATTTTTACTATTCTTCAGTATATACATAATAATTTGATATTAATTTACTTTTTAATTCTTATTAATGCTACAGCAAAAACAAGTAAAGATGCATTATAAATTTCAATTCGAGCGCTGAACTGAAATTTAATCGTGTCTTTATTAATGCCGCCGTCAATTACTTTATAATTGACATTTTTAATGGGCTGTTGTCTATTACTTTATAATAGTTGATTTTATAACTTATTTTATACTTAATAGTATACACGAGACAAAACAGGTCTACTGAATATTTTTGTAAATCCTTTGAAAAATCCTTCAACATAATATTTAAAATTTTCTTCTTCGATTAATAAAATACTAATACACATTTTTTATATTATTGTAGTATATTATTTACATAATATCTGTTATGAATGCTATGGATTTATTAAATTATCACGGAAATTTTATTAAGTTTAAAAATAAGTGACAGATTCTGCATATTTGGTTCAGAGAATTAACATTAAAAAGGAAGGAAATTAATTTTTTTAGTTTAAGAAAGTAAATTTTCAAAGAGAAGTTATTTTGAAAAAAGATTTTGTAAGAATAAGAAAGTAGTAAAATAAACAATTAGATTTTTAGCTTATAATTTTTAATGCAGGAATACTGTTTTATAAGAAATATCGATGCTTATATATATATATGGGTTTGTACAATAATAAGACACATGATAAGATAATATTTATTACTGTGGTCTACCCAAAACTTGTAGAAAATGCAAATAGCCTCATTAAAAGTTTAGCTACATAAAATTTAAAAAAGATTATGCCATATGAATGTTGGATGCTAGAAAAAATCTTTTTATGTATTTGATGTATTTGTATGTTTTTTCATATAACTAGGAGGACTGAAAAAAGCATGGATTACTGATTCCGATTAGGCCTCTACATTGATTTTATACATTGCAGTATGTGTAAAACATATTTTTTAATAATCATCAGAATTTTATATGTGTACATAAAACATGCACGATTTTCATTGCTTAATTTTCAAGTCTGATGATTTTTAATTTTGAGCAATTACATTAAAAAATGAACATACTCCTTTTTTAGCATGCCACCATTTCTTGGATTGTTGTATTTTAATTTAGTTTTCTTGCGTAGAATTCCTCTGCACTCTAAGCTGCCTCGGTGCTTCTGAATAGACCCGCAGGTCTCTTTGGCTGCCGTGGCTTTTTTGTTCAGCGCGCGTATGGTAATTAATTCAACGGCGGGGATGCGTGCACGTTAAGGGCCGAACAAGTACTTGCATTCACAGTCGTGATGAATATTACGACTTCTGCGAAAATGAGCTCAGGGGAATTTTCGAAATATCTATTGACTGCGCTGGGAATCCTCTTATTTTCATCCGGCTTCGCATTTATATATTGCCGGATTAAAAAGGCCAGCCGTGCGCTATTCACGAAACGATTCATCTCATTCAAGTACACGCAATACTTTCAATTTTAGCAAGAGTCGCCATGCAGCAGTTCGCGGGCGCAAGCCAGCGCTGAGCTTAAAAGGACTTCATCCAGCTCATCCGCTTACTGATGAAGTTCAAATTTAATCAAATTTCAACCTGGGCCGTCCTTCTCCTCCTCCCCCCCCCCTCCTCCCGACGGTAAGCGTTCCGCCTTCTTTTTACGTCCCCGCGGGAGCGCTTTCTGAATACCCGGCGCCCGCGCATTTTACCAATTACACGGCTACACTAAGCACCAATTACAGCATTGTAGGCCGCGCATTATTCCACAGCGGGCGCTGAACTTTAGCCCCGCGCGCTCGGGCGCATTATTCGGAATTGCCGTTTCGCCGTGTAATCTTATGAACCGGCGCACGCCAGCCGCGCCGGGGGCCGCGCCGCGCGTCAAGCGGAATCGACTCTAATCGAGCGTGCGCCTCGCCTCGACTCCCCCCCACCCCCCTGCTGGCACGATATAAAGGAAGATTTCATTACCGGCGAATATTACGCATTCGGCGCCGCCCGGCCGCGAAACCATGCATAAAAAGAGAGGTCGTGATTGCACTTGCGGCTGGTTGGCTGAGGCACGATAACTAGTAGTAATCACCCAGTTTGGTCTGACCACGGCCGTGGACTTTTGAAGGAATAAAGGAAAAAGGAACGACAACACCCCTTTGTGAATCGTGAGCGTTGTTTAATATTCCGCTTACGGAAGCTTGCCTTCCGCCTTCTTTAATCCTTTTTTCCTCTCTTGGTCCAATCGACGATTCTTTTATAACCGTAGAAAATCGCTACTTATTTCTTCTGCATATCCTGATGCATTGGATCATTTGTTAAATCCGAGGTTAAATTGGTGCACTCCGCAGAGTGTATAATATGACAGTTCGCCTTGGTCCTCTGTTTTTTGCAATATTCCATCAAATTCTCGCTTTAGCAATTTCGATCCAGATATTTCCTTCGAAATAGAATGAGTAAGATTGATGTTCCCAAAGAAGCATACATGCGGGAATAGAATGCGGTTTCTCCTCTTGTATCGAAAACGTATACCATCAGTACATCGGTACTATCTAGAACATGAACATTTTAGAAGGAATTCGTAAAGCTACCTTTGGGGATGCTTTTCAAAGGATATTTCATTGTATTTTGCAGATTTGAAAAAGCAATTTGATCCGGAAACTCAGATCATAGCTTTTAAGACTCTGTAGATTGATATCGATGCAATTTATTTGCTGAAACCTAAAAAACTATTGGGTTTTTCCATTTTTATTTAATATTTTCAAATTGATGTTAGCTGTACGCAATTCGAAAATCCTTCTTGAGACTGATTCCCCTTCTCAATTTGTCAATACATCGAAACTCGTTAACTTTATATAAAGTCGTAATGCCGACAGAAGGCGGATTTTCATCGGAA
The DNA here is from genome assembly GCA_018906755.1 of Sycophaga agraensis. Taxonomy (NCBI): domain Eukaryota; kingdom Metazoa; phylum Arthropoda; class Insecta; order Hymenoptera; family Pteromalidae; genus Sycophaga; species Sycophaga agraensis. The sequence continues at coordinate 133,741 of JACCIE010000004.1, forward strand.
ATCCTATTCAATCTTCGAACGAGAAGTGCACTATAATGCCATCCTACATTACATGGCTGCTTGAAAAATCGCGCTAATACAAGCACGGGAAACCAGCAACAACATCGCCGATAACAGCGGAGGATCAGCGAGGGAAATGCGACATCGGCAGCCCGACTCCAACGTCAACAGAGACGACAGCGGCCCGGTACCTTTCGAGCAATAGCGCCGCAGCCGATAATACGCGCCGTCAATATTATCGCGGGCCACGTATCTGGGGCCGAAGCGGATTTTCTATCAGAAACACAACAATCGTTTCCGTATCAAAGGGAATTACAGAGCGGCCTTCCTGGAGAATTGGCTCCCTATAACAAGGGCCTCGTTTTCTTGCCCGCGGCTTATCGAATTTTTCGGCGATCGGCGGAGCGATAGTTCCGCGGGATGAGTTGCCAAAGGGTCTTTGAGGAAACTATAACTTTGCAAGATCCGCACTACAGGAATTTGATAAGGCTCAGCGTGCAAGAAGTTTCGCTGCTGACCTAATGTTCAAACGGCGAGGATTACGCTTGCTCCAAAGTTGAAGATCAGCGGATGCATGAATATTTTCGAGGTTTCTTGGAGGGGCCTTGGAGAGAACAAAACTGGAATAAAAGTTGAAAGAAACCTTGCATATTGCACAAAAAGTTATGATTTTCCGCTATATGTTTTTCAAATTTTATTTTAAAACAAAACTTTTACCTAAATCTATATTTGAATATATTTTCTTTGTTTGCTATTATATATGTAAAATTTACTATATATAGAGAAAAGTTAGGCCATTTTTAAAACTACTTTATTATAAGCTGTATATTAGTGCACAACTAATACCACTTATGGCTGTACCAATGGATACGACAATTACCATACCTACTGTGTACCTTTTACGAGTTAATAATACATTGTTAAATAACTTTTTCTCGTATCAGAGATATACACAAACAATTTTCCCTGTTTACTTGAAAATTATTAAATGCTAATTTTCACAATAAATTTTTTAATATAGTATCGATTTTCATTTAATTTCAATTAAACACATTTTTCAGAATAATATATGAATTAAATACTGTGAAAAAGCAAGTTAAATAATATAAAACAACATAGTTACGTTTTTAAATCTATTAGTTACAAGTTTTACATTTATGCGTAATATATAACATACATTATACAGTATGATTTTTCATTAACTATGTTTTTTTCCTTTACTAGTATTTTCGTTTTAGTTGATCTTTTCTACATGAACTATAAATATAAGAATAGATTCCCTATAAGTATGAAATTGAATATGAAATTGAACGCCGAATGGTTTCTTGGTGGACGTAGGAACGAAATTTATTCAATTCAGGATTTTTTTCAAAATTGTTATATGTTATTTGACTATAATTGATTTTAAAATTTGCTTTAGATTATAATATGCTATTTGTTCTACTTGAATATACGACCTTTACTAGGTATAAATTTTACATTGAAATCAACTTGTTTCTACGATAACATGCTTCCGTTCTTCATATCAATACTCAAGAATAGCGATTGTGCTTGCTAACAATGTAATGAAAACCAATCTGCAGTGAATTTAAAAGTTAAAAATACTTTCAATAAAGCTTATAATTTGTATTATATCAGATTGTATTCTGTTTTCAATCTGATTTCTAAAATGTTCGAATTTACACTTATATGAAACAATCTAAAGTTTATGGTTCAAATTAAAACATGATTTTATAATTAATAAATAACAAAACGCTTTAAACCAATTTATGCTTAATTTTCAATTTTAAACAAATGGTAGAAAATTGACCAGTTTTTATGAACAACGTTTTAATTAAATGCTAATTTAAATCCATCAAATTAAAAGCTATAAAAATCATCGCAGACCAAATTTTATATATATTAAAATGTAAGCTAACTATGTAAGTAAGCTATATATATATATATATATATCATTGTATATCAAAAAAATTTACTTAATTTTTATTAGGGATCTAAACCCGATTTAGACTACATTGATTCTACTTTGTAATTTTGAATGAGTAGAAACTCGTTTAAATTTCTTCTAGGGACCTAAAAAGACATATTTTTATAAAAATATCCCAATATGTTTATTTTTTTATATATTTCTTTGAAGAATATAAAATTAATAAAGAATATTAATAAAGAATATTATATTCTTTGGCATAAAATATCTTAAAGTCAATGTCACATGAAAATTTCGGAAAACCAATATTTTTCAAAACGTCAAAGGATATTTTGAATAATCGGCTCAATTTCAGAACTATGCTCTTAGGTAGACTCAAAGAGATTCAAATATATTTTATGAACAGGAATTCTCTTTTTAGTTTTAGATTTTCATTTTAAGCTTCAAAATATATTTAAGAATGTATTAAAAATTTTTAATATCTATTTGAAAGAATTATGATTTTATATTTCTTTTTGTACCTGTCTGTCCCATGATTTAATGTCGAAACATCAAATAATCATTCAGTAATGCTGTAGTAACGTAGCTAAAAAGCAAACTTCTGCAATGAAGGATTCGAGCAAGGGCTTTAATTTTATTTTATATTTCAATATACAGAATTTTTATGTTAACAATTCATATGTATATAATTTTCTATTTTATTTTGAATTTTTGAAATTGACTAGGTGCACAATGTGTTTTAAAATACAGTAATTTAAATTGTTCTATTATAAGTTTTACATTGTATTTAGCATATAGATGTTCAGTATAAGTACAGATAAAAACTTTTATCGACTTTACAGGTCGAGTTACAAGTACTTTATCGCTGTAAAGTCACTGCCAACTATGAAACTAATAAAAAATCATTTCATTTGGTTACATAAATAGTATCCTTATTTAATGCAAAATGCGTCTAATAAATTGAAGTTTGTGTTTGCATAATAAATTATTCATAAAATTGGAAAAGTTTAAAGTTGGAAGAAGGACGATTACGATTTTTGATAGTAAATATAATAGTTACTAGTTATATGAAACGAGCTCGGAAACGAGATCTAAATATACGCTTGGGCTATTACTGCGGTGCTTATTTTTTAAGAATGAACTCAGCCGAAAACTGAGTTCACTCCCTGTGGTTTGTTTCATAAACGACCCTTCCTTCTTTGACTATAATGAAATTATTTTCTGGCTTTTCAGAATTGCTAAAATGGCGAGGATATGTAGCAGCCTCGAATAACTCGCATGAGTTACAGGAACAGAACAGTTCTTGCAAGTTGATTGCGTGGGAAAATAATAAATAATATAAATTAAGGTCAACCATATTAATTATTTATGGAAATAAGTAATTTTAAGAAAATATGACATCACTTATAATTTTTTACTATTTACTGTATAATAACTTGAAGAGTTATATGGAATTTCAAGCCGAATTTTGCCGTTGTCCATTTAAATCTACGAATTTATGTTAATTTTAGAGAGTTAATTTCATAGATGAGAAAGAAACATGTGCATATTGGTAATACTAGTTAAAAGCATACATTTTACTTCTAGTTTTTACCGAGGTTTATTCTAGTATATATAATTTTATTTTATGAACTATTCATTTCCACATTTTGAAATATATTTAGGTAGCGAGGGTAAAACCGGAGGCATAATATTAGTTCAGAATAGACCCAGCTACGCCAAATCAAAAGTAAGAATATCAGTTGGCCCAATCTGAAAGTGATTTATTGACATAAATTAATTAACTGATCCGCTAAGATAATTTTTGATTTAATACTACACTGTATTATTATATAATTATGTTCTCAACGTATTTAAAAAATAATACAAAAGCAACAATCATTTAATATTGTTCTACTATATTTACGAATACAAAAAAAATGGAGAATTCTGATGAATGTTGAAAATTACACGAGTATCGCTGTTTCTCGGATAAGTCTCGCATCGTAAATATTTGCCTACGAATGAATTCCATCGGCAGAGTAAACTGAAACACTCGGGGCTGCCGGCGACCCGAGCACCGCACCCTATCCCATGCCAAACACGCGATTATAAACAATAATACTATCCGATAACAAAAAGCCAATGTTTTTTGCACAAGCGCGCGCTCTATCTTAACGAGAAAAGGCGCCCTGGCACGCGCGGAGCAGCGGCTGCGGATAAAAGACGAGGAGGGTGGGGCAACGCGCTAGCGGGGGGTCGAAAATCCATCAGGATCCTCTTTGCCGAGCGCGGAAAAGGGTAGCGGCGTTCCCGACGGGAGTGCGTACACCCGTTGCCCCGAGAAAATGCAGACTCCCCCCTCGTTGAGTGGGACTCAATCAGTCACGTATGGCTAACGCTTCCGGGTGAAAATCGGCACCTACTTCGGGAGCCGCCCGCCGGGTCGGCTGAGTCGTGGAGGGTCGAAAATTCCCTCTGGCCGCCCCTATTGGTTGCCAACTAACGATGAGTAATTGTGGGTTGTTTAACCCGATCCTATGGTTCATTAGTGGAAATATCTCCTAGATTTATGCGGCCGAATCCTTTGAAGTATACTGGCCGAGCTGCAAATAGCTCGTTAAAAGGATAATCAAATATAATGATCATGTGTACGAAGCGTATAGATATTTCACACAATGTCGCGCGTGTTTGTTGTGTTTTTTTAATAAATATTAAAATAATTATTACATAAATTAGCGTTATTGAGTTTAGCAATATTATTAACATGTCGTACTTTATACCGATAAACCAATCAATGGTGTGAAATTCAATTATTCATGAATATACATTTTCCCTTGGAAATAAGCGAACGTAAATGAAGGAAAATATAGTCGAATAACTTGATCGCGGTTGAACATCTTTACGATGCATACATATAGAACTCTGCCATAAGTCAGTCTTCTCAAAGTAATGCAATCTTTTCAACGCGTCCAAAGTTTAATTATTCGCCCGAGGGCCATAAATGAATTTCTGGCATTTTCTTCGAAATTATTTCATCCTTCTACAGTCTAGTTGAATTGAGTAATTTTAACAAGTACGCAGGTCATTCAATCATCGGGTTGTTATTATCTCGATTGGTCTTTAAATATCTTTAATCGACTTGTGCCTCGCGCTGGCCAAGTATAAATTCAGGATAGACACAGAGAGCCAAGCGCACATATATTGCAAGTAAAAAGAAAACCGATAGAAACGGATTCTAGGTCAGGAAGTCGTAACAAGTCAATAAAAGATCGAATTGGATGGGAGCGCGCGACTGGCCCTTTTGAAAAAGCGCGACTTTGAAAAAGAGCCGCGCTTGAAAACTCCCAGGGGGCTTACGTCCCTCTCGGCGTGTTAATTCACGCGTTAACCGCACCGCGGATGCGCCCGAAAGGCGGGCTTTGACGGCATCTCACGGGCGAGGCGACCGATGGCCCCGACGGATAGGAATTCCCCGCGCCCAAAGAGAAACGTCGAAAGGTGGATACAGAGAGGAACTCGGCGCGCCTCTCGACAGCATATCCAATATGATTTAGGGCCGACCGCGACCTGGATGCAGCAGCGGACGTCTGGTCGAACCATACGTACACACACACGCGCGCGCGCGCGCGGCCGTGACTCTCCTTCGCGAGCTTTGAATGATACAACACTTCCCAGACCTTCTTTTCCTCCTCTCGGAGATTCGCTCGCGAGCCTGATGAATGGACCGCGGGCGCACGGGCGGGGATACGGCTCCCGTCGAGGTCTTCGACGCGAGCGCCGGGAGCCATTGTTAAGCCCGGCGCTCGCGCGAAGCGCACACACGGCGCCGTATAACGCGTCTATATCGCCTTATCACCGAGCTCGCGACGGATTCGACACGCGAGGTCCCCGGGGGGTGCGCGACGCCCCCGCGAGTGATAAAACCAAAGCGCCGCCGCGGCGGTATAATGTCCCCGAAGAGCAATTTGGACTTATTACCCGGTGATAGTTCGAGCGGGGCGCTTTTACTGCCGGCCGCGGGAGGGGGGCTCGAAAGCGACAAGGTCGAAATTAATTTTTGGAAGCCGTCCAATCCCGGGGCTCCAATCGATAACGGCCGAGGCGGCCGTTTAAAGGCGAGCGGCTGTTTATCCGAGCCTCGTCTACAGGGTGTCACGCGTGCATACACGTCCCCCGGGAGTCGGTCCTCGGACAGGCCTCGTGGCAGCTGTGTGCCGAGTATACAAGTCGAAGGTCGACGTAACGACGGATGAAGGAGGGCTTGTCAACCCCTTCCGCCCTTGCGGCGGTTTTATTTTCTCGCCTCCTGGGAGCCGGTCGAGATATACTCTCTGTCTTCCTTTGAACCAATCAGCAGACCCATTTATTTTTTCGGGATTGTACTCAGAGAATTGATCTGGTAGCTCTTCCTTCCTTGGATTAACCGGTGATATTTATAGGTTCGGCTAAAGCTCTATGTCGCATCAATGCCTCATCAATGTTGTAGAGCATTTCCTCGACCCTGTCTCAAGTCCTGCCCATCTCTTGTCAAATTATGTCGATGCATTTTTAATCAATCAGTGTATGTGCACATGTTTATTTATTTTTACCGCAAAGTCGATAATGTGTCTTTTACATGATTGCTTGGACGGATTTTTCAACTTCAAAGAGAGAGAGAGAGAGAGAGAATAAAGTTTAATACAGAAATTGACGCCGAGGTTTATGCAAATATTCTTGGCAGTCGAGTTTAACGCTTTCAAATTAAAGTTAACGCGGCGACAAAATTAATAATATATCTGAAATGCTCGTTATCGTATCAGAATGTTCATATATATATGTTAATAAATGAATGTTTTTTTAGGTACTATATGGATCATTATCCGTCGTTTATTAAACGCGTTCCAACATGACGTATTTAGATTTTAATTAATTATCTGATATATCAACGGACAAATGGGCATTGTAACGGAACATTATTGCAGCTAAATCCCGTTCATATAATAAGAGTCATAACATTTTTCTCATTACTCGTATTATTATGTCATTTAATTCAGATGAGCAGAACATTAAATAAATAATTGAACGTCATCATTGATACAGATATAACATGCGCAGTAACATAATAAGAATAAGAGCTAAATGAAAAAAAAGTCAAAGCTTAAAGACTAAGGATATACAGTACGTCCAATGAGGAAGTGTTGCGTCGACCTTGGCTGTACGATTCAAGGTTCGGCATTGTCACGAGCATCGGGCGATACATAATTCGACACACTCGAGCAGCAAAATAAGAAGTCGCTCGAATTATCGGGACTCGGTCTTCCTACACTGTCGCCCCCCCCGCGCACAACAATATCCGCAGCGCAATTACGGCAAAGTGCATTAAAATCGTCTTATATATATATATACATACAGCGTCGAGTTTAAAGGCGTTGGAGGGGGGTGGGGGGCTGGGGTAGACGCAAACAGCGCGGCCTGGCGCGCAGCTGCGGCCAAACGACTGCGAATCGGATATCCGCCGTGCATTATGAAAATCAACAGGCCGCCAAGCGCCGGGATCAAAATGTCAGTGAGGCTAGGTGCGCCGGCGCGGCAGGGCCGCCTCGACAAGCACTCTAATAAGCCTCTTCAAACCGCCTCGACGCCCGCGGCCTCGCCTCCCCCTCCCCGCAGAGTAAACAAATCAATCGACCTCTCTCCCCGTCTCCCGCAGCCCCTGCCCGCATCTATACATATATATATATGTGTGTGTGTGTGCGCGTAGACACACTTGTGATTGCTCGCGCGCAGCTGTCGCTCGCAGGCTAATCAACGCATTTTTGTCGCGGCAGGACAATCCCTGGCGAGGCGGAATATGATATATCCAGCCCCCGCGGCGGACCTCGAGGCTTGCGGAGGACGGAGACAATGGCGGGCGCGATGACGCCTCCGTCGAGGAGGCGTAATTTCCTCGTCGGAAGCGAGGCGTCGCTCGACTGCTCGCTTGAGTCTAGTCATTTTTTTTTCTCTTCTTTTCAGGGAGGGAGGGAGGTTAAATGGGGTTTCATGGTCTAGACTTTGTTGGGAGCGGAATGTGTGTCGGAGGAACGTCGATGCAAACCGAATGCAAGCTTGAATGTAATTTCGGGGAAGAATTGGTAAATTATTCGGCGGCTGATGGATCGGCACTGTTGATAACAACTGCTGCCAACTGTCGAATATTAAGTAACGTATATTTTATGAAAACTGCTGTAGATACGTAGACGGAATATTATAATACATATATTAAACAGAAACTTACATTGTAATATATAAATTGTTACATATGTGCGCATATATTATTCAGCTTATAGTCACAAAATATAGAATTGAAAAGTTAATCTACAGTAATAAGTGGACGCATTAATCGAGGAGGTTTATTAACAATTTCGAACTCATGTAGTCTCTGTTGTACCTCGCCTTCTGCTTGATCGTTGGTCCGGTTATCTTTCATAAACCAAAAATTAAACCCGAGATTAAACCATTTTAGTAGGTAATAGGGGAAAATACTACTTATGCTCATTCAATGTCGTATTATATATATATATTAAGCCAACAAAAACGCGCGAATATATTATACTTATAACGTATTATCTATATTTATACACACGTATAATGCTCTCAATAAAACTCTTATATGGTTATTCCGAGGGTTATTCATTCGCGACTCGCCGCGCGGCCCCGAATGAATGAGTTAAAATGTTGCTGTTTTAGGTACTGCAATTACCAACGCTAATAATAGGAAAAGTAATTAAAGTTGAATCCTTAGTCCCGATACTCGTACCGACAAAAAAGCTTTTTGGAAAATTAGTCGAGACCTTCAAGTTTGAATCGACAGGAAGTAAAGCAAGTAGACAAAAGTAATAGCATACGATTGTACAGAAAAGATCCCGAACAGTTACTTGCCGAAGACGCTTCAAAGACTCTAATGATCCATTTCAGCGAATCAAAGGATTTAACAGCGAAACGCGAGCGACTGCGCTGCAGGCAAGCGTCTTTTGAATGCCTTTTCGCGTGTATGTGTGTGTGTGTGTGTCTTTGAATCCATATACATGCATCAAAAAGGGCTGAATCGCGAACGTCGTTATCGCAAAAAGAGTTTCGCTCGACCTCGAGCCCCGCGGCGCATGCAAATCAGCCCCGGCACTGTGTGTTAGGACCGTAGGCGGTCCATTATCGGTATAAACACCTCGGGGGAGCTGACAACGCGGCCCGTCGCCCGCACGCGCGCCCCCGGACTGCGCACAATGGCTCGTCAGTCCCATCAGACCCGGACGACGGGCGCCGAGGATCCGAGTCCGCGCATCGATCGGCCGGGCCGAAGGCTCCCGAAAGATTTCGGGTGTAAGGACGCCGGGCGACCTTGGCTCGGCGTCCCTCGGCGCGCGCCCAGACGCCGATCATCAGGAGCGGGAGGCTGGCCGCTCGAAAAATGAAATGTTTTACGCGGGCATATCTCGCTCGTAATATGGCTTTACGCGGCAATCGTCCGGGCACTCGGGCCTTCATAAACTGCCTCGTTTTTTACGAGGCCGGCGACGCCCCGGCGCAAATTGTACATAAAACAGTGCGATGAGCTTTTAAATCGGGAATTTCCGAATTGGCGTCGTTACGCGCGCCCCCGCAGCCGCCCCCTATTTACCCCGCCGGCCCCGCGAATGGTTCATTATACGCGGACCCCCGTATACTCGTAATCGCGGTGTAAAATCAATAGTAATAGAGGCAAGGGCCGTCAAATTGTAATATCGCGGGGGCTGGCCGATCGTGCGGCTTTGACGGCCGCGCAAGAAAAATATTTCGCGCCCAATCGAAAAAGCTGAGCAGGGGGGAAAAAAGCGTCGCCGACCGATTGAACGTTTTTCCCGGCGATAGCGCGCCCGGGAGAATTTCTCTAAATTGCCCCGCGGGTGGTAAATATAAAAGGGGCGTACTTTAAATTTGGGAAAATAAAACCCGGCGGTATTGCGCGACAAACCAAGTATAGTGGAAAGTCTCGTTTTCAGTTCGTACACGAGCGGGCGTAAAATTTTACTTCCTCGGCGGTGGCGAACCATCGAACTCTCTGTGCATCCTCCGCCTCGACGTCAAACGGCCCGTAAACGCAATAAACTGAGATTCAGAATTTTTCCTTCGGAAAAAAAAAAGAACGACCAAGTCATGAGCGGTAATTAGTTTTGTTGCCGGCTCGCGCACCCGATTTTTTACCTCTGCAAGTTAATGCCGTGGAGTAACAGTTTTTATTCATTCTCTCGACGGACGCACCAATCTCAACTAGTTTTATATTAACCCCCCGGCAACTTATTTAATTAAAATCCCTCGCGGTCAGATTATTCTTTTTTAGCGGCTGAAGGTAAATCTATAAATTCCTTGCTTTGGCCGTTGTCACTGCAAGGCGAAACTTTTTCCTATCGGTTGATAATTAAAAAATTTAGGCGAGCGCGGGAAACTGACATGCACGAGAGCTCCTCTTATATTGGAAAAAATGACATGCATAACCCCGCCTAAATGAACCTTCAAATTAATGCAACCCAAGGAGATAATAAAGTTGTTTATATAGGTGCGACGGTTCAATTGTAAAAGACATCCCGAACCTAATAATTGCTTATGAATAACTTTTGAACTATTGGGATTGCATAAAAATCCGAAGACTGCATAAGCAACAGTTGGTGAGTATATCTTACTTTGAATTCATAGAAGCACATTTTTGAATTTCATGTCTATTAAGTTGCCAAATAAGAATTTTTCAATTAAATTCAGAAAGAATTATAAAGATATATAAAGTAAATTTTCTATAAATAATAAAGGTAATATAGCGTTGATAAAAATCAAAGATTTACATAATACTTGGTATTGTAAAGCAATATTGAAAAATAGAATTAGGGTTTTTAGTTATTAAGATTAAGGTAGAGTAGTAGTGTTACAAGTTACAGGGGTTAATAATATACATAGATAGAGGGAACATGGGATACATGAATATAAATGTCTTTTTATTATCATTATTATTGTCAAGGGTTTACCCCGCAAATTGGCGACATCCTTCGTAATGACGCATCGAACGGTGCAGTTGCGGAATAATCGACATGGTTCAGTCACGGGATCCACGTTCAATCTCGGGTCCGGATGCATCGCCTTTTCATTCCTATAGTTGTTACCCCCTGTACGTAAGATTATGCATTGGTAATATAAAGGGATGTACTCTCAGCGAGGGCTCGCTTGGGATCGCTTAAGCATACTGACTATGTTGGTCCCCAGTCCAATGCAGTTTTGTGTGAGTTGGGTGTTGATTTTTATGTGTGCTTGAAACAAACAACTTTTAACGATAATTTTAATTTTTGTCTCAAACAAAACATCTAATAATATCGTAATGTGAATATTTATTCTTGTCTAATTAGTTGTATTCATACTATGTGAAATAAATAATGAGGTTTGGAAGATATATAAACATTATTTTAACATCTTATTTGCGTACCGCTTAGAAAGGAATCCCTCTTTAATGCAGGATAAAATAAGTATTCAATTTTTAAAAGCACATCTAACTTAAAAGGTATTTTAAAATTTTTTATTTTTATTATTATTGATGTCAGCGAAGCTCAAGAGAATATGGATAGTTAAATGCACCGTTGAAAAAGAACCATAAAATGCACGATTCTCACACAAGTGTAAAAGAAATTTCAATATTTTGTACAAAAAATTAAATAAGCTTACAAATTCGTGAAAATTTATGCAAAATATACAGACTTTATGATGACATGAACATTAAATTTCAGTAGGAATATGAAGTTTAAAATATATGAAATGTTGTGACCCGTTTTCTTCCTATAGACATCTTACTAAAGTTGTATGTAAATATATTTTACATATTATACATATGAAAGATCAATATTTATATATGCATAAGTCAAAATTAATTTTTTAAAGTGATCAGTATAGTTCTGGAGTAATGTCCCGGTCTAGGATACGACCTTGTCGTCTTGGATTTTGAGTTCAAATCCAAGTTTAAACAAAAATATCTTAAAATAATTATTTTCTAATAATTAATTTCTTATAATATTTAAATAGAACAAAAAAATCTGTAAAACAATTTAATAAAAATTATTTTTGAACCACAGTGATAATATTTTTTTTCTATTCTTTAAGATTGACGGAATGCATTAATTTTAATGCTAGTGCATAATTCTCCTTTCATTAGAATTATGGAAGTAGCTTTCATTTCATTTACATTAAATCTAATGTAAATTTTTATAACAGCGTATAAAGACTAATTAATGATGGTTGAATAGAAGAATTTAATTTAAATTAAAAATGCGTGGAAAACTCGCATTACCTGATTCATTAATTTTTCATATTATTAAAATGGCAATCCACGCTCGCTAAGCGAATTAATTTGACCTTAAGGGTGTTAGCGTGAACTCGGGAGCCTTCTGGTATGACTCCAGGGACTACAGTGATGTGAAAGGAAGTCAGTAGTACACGCGGAGTGACCTGTGATACGATGTATAGACCCAAATTCGGGTAAAAAGTCTCGTGGACAAAATGTCGGGCTTTACAATACCACGAGTTCGTCAGTATTAATTTTTGCTGAAATACATTCTCGTGTATGTGATTTATTGAGTGCGTCCCCAACCTATCATAAACCATATAAAAAATACCAGACAAATTTCCCCGCTCGTTTTCCTGAGTGCAGTATTATCAGTCAATGGATAGACAGACACACAGTCAAACCTTTCAAAGACGATACGATGTATCGTAAAACAAACAAAAAAATACCCACCGAAACTGCGTCCTACACAAACGAGAGTATAATCGACAGCGCATCTCACTGAGCGAGTTCGTAGCTGGGGGTCTCGGGGGTCCGCAACATGCCGCTCCCGACCTATTTCCCCCGAAAGGGCGATCGTCCCGCGGCGGGAATAAAAAATCGCGCGACGCCGCTGACCTAGAAAGCCACAGCTGAATCGAATCGATATAGCGAGGCCCGCGCAGGTGAGCCGGGCGACGGCGGCCCCACGCATCGGGACTTTTTAGCCCTTACGCCCCCTCGGGACTCGGCCCGCTCAATGGCCGCTTGACGAGCCGGTCCGATTCCGAATTGAATTCCGCGGGTCGGTTCCGCGGGGACACGTCGCCTCCTTCATTGCAGCGGAAGGGCAGAAAGGCGGGACTTTGGTGGACTAGCTGATGCACGCGCCACTTTCGCAAATAATTGTTTAATCAACATTCAGCGGAAATGAAGAATCGAGAGGCAATGCATTGCGTTCGTTGAGTTTCATTGATAAACTTTGTTCGGCCGATAATTACCGACGCGGCCGGTGCTTTCGAAAAATAACTACCCTGCCGAACAAAGTTTAATTGCTGCCTTTCGAATGAAACTTACTTTGGAAATTTAATCGACGTTTTTCTTAAAATTGCAAACTCGCGGGAAAATAAAGCCTGGGCAATAGTTCATAAATACCCGTATCGCGAGCGTCCGTCGACGAGACGTAAATAAAGAACGCACCGATCTTAATCCGCTGCCCCGTTCATTACATTATACACGCTTATAAGTCTTTCCGGCTTCCTACAAGATTTGCGACGCTTAATAACCCTACCATTTAATATTTAATTTTCCCTTCAACCCCCGCGCGACTGGCTCGTAAATTTTTGTGAAATTAATATACGGATTTCCTTACATTAGTGATAATGCGACGCTGGTTTATTCCGGCAACCATAGTAAGAAAGTAGCAATCGCAAGGCGCGCGCGACTCGAATGACGCAAATGTACTTTGTAAGCGTGGATTATTACTCTCTCGCTCGGCCATAACTTGCGCGGCCTGGAAATCGAAATCCAATCGTCCGATTAGACGCGGATGTTGAATCGGCGGCACTGCTCGAATGGCATTCGAATAACTTTTTTTATAACAGCAGAAATACTCTTTTGCGCATTTGAATGAAGCATATTCGAGTGCGATAGTCAAACATTGTATAGATATCAGTGTCGGACTATCGGTTTTCAATTGTTTCAATTCCACATATATTTTCCCTGAAAATCTCGTAGAAATTTAAGGCGAACTGTTATAGGATATGAATCAATTTCGCCAAATGAATGTTTATGTATAATCGGCTATTTTTACTTTCTGTTCCAGGCTGGATAACTTCGATGACCTTCGTTCGGAGCGCTCACGTAAGTTGACATAATTCTCCTCCGATTCCCACGTACTTTCTTCACGCGCGGATAAGCCCAAGAATCGACGATTAACGGCAGTCTTAAATGCGCGACTCGTTACAAATTTAGTGCCCGACGACCGCGGCTTAGCCGCGAGTGGTAGGAAAACAAACCGGCGCGGTGAACTTAGCGAAAAGGATTGCTCTCGGGGGTTAAAATAAAAAAAAAAAGGAAAGACCGGAAGGGCGGGTCGCCCGATTAGAACGAGGGCCACGAAAGAGGCAAGCAGCTGCACTTAGCCGCGGGTACGGTTTGAAAAATGCAGTTGGGCGCCCCGCGGTACAAGAAGCTCGGTCCAATTGATACGTGTTTCGCGTACCCGCCAGTCATTGTTTCCGCTAACCCCCGCGGAAAGTTCTTACTCGCCTCCCTTTCTCCGAGGGCCATGCGAAATTCAAAAGCGGAACGCCTCCTGAATCGCGGAGCACAGAGTTTCAAAGCTTTTAAGCTTATTTATCTCGCGAGGTAACGGAGAATTTGTTCCGTTTAGACGTAGACGTGCTTCTTGAAATCCCTCCGTGGCACTTTCGCCATTAGTTTTATTCACTTGAGAGAATATCAGGCGATGGAGCGATAAAGAAATCATTGATGCAAAGACAGAAGATGACGGTATAACAATAAAGCTTAAAGTTACACTTTGTTGTTTGCTAGAGAGGATAAATGTCGTAATGTTTACAAAGTTAATGAACTGTATAATTACAACGGCATTAAAGAATTTATTGAAATTATTTAATTAAGTAAACTATTTTGCTTATTTATTGTAGTATTTTAGAAATAACAGCGATTGATTAACTATGACTTTTTCTCTAGCTGTAAATTTGCATTTTTATTGCGATTCGTGTTATGCAGGGTATTCCAAATCCACATGACATTTCGTCATCTCGAGCAATTTTTCTCATGAAGCACTTTTACAGTTTAGCGTAAAAAATATTATCCCGGTTAAACCAAGATATTACACCGTAAGCTCGCTTAAAATCATTTTTTTTTTTGAAAACGTAAGTTGTTTGAACGATATTTCTTGCAATATCTCAGGAGATTAGTCTTGTAAGAATTGTACGAAAGAAATGTAAGGAATGCGATCAATTCTGTTTTATACAGTTTATTTCAACAATAGGCTACATAAAAATCAGATGAACGAATAGTTTAAATTCTTTTATAAAATCATTAAAATCTGTAAATTTATTGATTAAGATGATTGTCTTTGATTTACATTTACAAATTGTTACTGCATCATTCAGAGGTTCTTCATTTCTAACCGTCTGCGTCCGTTATAAGTTCTTACCTCGTAGTTTGTTCAACTAATTTGATCTTGCTGCCGAGGAGGAAAAGGATGATACTCAAGTTGAAAGCTTCCAGTGAATAGGATCGCGCTGGGAACTTTCTGAGAATCGAATTGTCCCTGAGTACAATTTTATTTTATTTGATTACTCATGCTCGGCGCTTAAGAAGAAAATATATCCATCGCTATTTTTCATTAAAAGTTTTGCTGATGACTCGCAGTTCTTTCAAGAACGATGAAACAATGATTACTTTAACAATTTATTGGAAGTAGAACGTTGATGCCGATAAAAGCAATTCGCGTTCAAAGTATCGAGGGAAAAAATGAGAACTTGAAATCTGAATAGCGAAAAAGTCCCATTTACCTAGTCTGAATATTCATTCTATTTGGATGAACCTCGACTGAATAATCTACTACACGATGTAAAATGACTGAATTAAAGAAGCCATTATTGAGCGACTTCTAAACCATCTAAAATTCAATCGACCGTTATCTCGATTGACGTTTTTCCATTAATATTAACCGATTCCGCTGCAGACAGGCCTTTGGAATGGATTTTAAATTATCTACAAATAATTGAAGTTCGCTAAAGTTTCCATAATTGAGTTTGCATTCTCTGGGATATAATCCGACTTGGCAGATATCTCGATACTCCGCGATTAATAGTGCACGTTTCTCCCCAATATGCCGGGATCCAATTAAGAATCAGTTTGATTTCCATAAATATGCGGTCATTTGGTCAATTGGCATCGATTTCGCCGCGGCAGGCCAAACAAAAAGTCCATTTCCACCATCAGCCGGCCTCGGCCACCCAATACCTACCGCCCGTTGAAACCAGCGCGTCTGCCGAAGCGCGGCAATCTGCAAGCGGCATCTCTCATGAGGCCGCGCGGCTCCCCTGCACGAGACACGAGGCGCTGGACCACAAAAACAAAATAAAACGAAAAAACGCGCACATTTCGCTCAGTCGCTTATCGCGCGCGGAATGGCACCGTTTCGATCCATTGAATTTGTTGCCACCGCGGGGGCGCGTCACAACGGCGCGGCAAACGCGCACGGTAATAGGGGGCTCGCGGGTCGCGGGAGACGCCGGCTTGATTAAATAGACACAGATAGCAAGGGGTCCCTCCGCCGCCCTGAATGCACCGCTCACGGCAGAGCCACATTTACACGCGCGGCAATGCAGCGATAGAGTGCGTACAGTTGAAAGCCCGGGACGTCGGGCGGAACGAGGAGCTGGCAACAGCGGACGGCCCAAAGAAGGTCCCTCCTCCCCAAAGCCTGCCCGTTAATTAAATGGATAGTTGCCAGTGAATTCGCCCGTTTGGCAGCCTGGCTAATGATCGAGGCTTTCTTACGGCAACCTAAGACGAGCACGTAACAGTCGACCGGATGCCGCTTCGCGTCGCAAGTGCACCGACCGCCAGAGGATCCGCGAGCCCGTCCTTTTTCAGGAGGTCGCTGCAGGCGGCTGCATAAATCACCGGGATAGGTATAGCGCTCGCGTAATTGGTTTATTACCTTATCTGCCCGTTAGCTTGTAGCCGCTCGGCCAAGAGCCGCGAACGGATAGGACCGCGGGGATTATGCTCGGCGGCGGGGAATTAACTCTCGCGAGGACTGCGAGGCGGATCCCCGTGCGCGGCGTTAAATGCGAATGCAAATTTTGGTGCCGCCGCGGGCCCGCGGCATCGGAATCGGTTTACGTCTTCGGCCGCTGGGAAGTGGAGGCGCCTGGGACGTCCCATTACAGCCCGGGAATCGACTTGGAAATTTGTTTTTCTCACTCCCCGCCGCGCGTACGCCGCATATATTTCGATGTATGTGTGATTTCGCATCGGCGTCCCGCGGGCGTATATGAATTTGCACCGAATGGAAATTCGAGGCTGCGAAGTCAAATATTTCGGCTATGTAATGCAATTTCTAATCAACAGTTGATAGAACCTGCGCTAAATGCGAATATTACCGCATCCATGTGACGCATCCATATTAAGAGCCAAATGTATTCCATCGCCCCTCTGAGCACCGCTGCTAGTTACTCTGTATACACAAGCAGAACGAGAGTTCGTATAAAAGCGTTTAATTAGACACAAGTACGTCTATAAATGCTTGTTGAGATGTATTAATTAGTAAAGGTCGATTCAAATTCAATTAGCTGTAACTTGAGGCATGATCTCCCGTGAAACTTGGCAATTGAATTTCAAGTAGTCTATTAATCAATCATAATAGATATAATATTTATAAACGCGCCTTTGATTTCAATTATTGTACTATATGGAATACGTATATTTTTTTATACTAAACCTTTCAAAGATTACGTAAAATCTCTAAGTAAGTCTTTCACGCAAAAATCGTTATACAAACTACACTTTTATACATATTGGTCAATAAAATGACTGACTATAGTAAGACATTTATTCCAGTCTGTCTGGTACAATCAATACCCTTTGTGGAACTCGAACTTTGAAAATCTCGGTCAAAGTTCGAATTTGATCCTGAGTCTTCTAATCCTTTAGTCCGCGACGTACCCCCGCACCCCTTTCAGTTATCTGCAGCGCTCAACATGGGTTTCGGTGAGCTCCCGTTTCACCCCTACTTTTCTAAGAAGGTGATCCCCTAGTCCGTGGTCCACGTTCTGCGGTCAAAGGCTTTCAACCCTTTACATAACCAATTAGATTCATTTTCACTTCGTTTTATTATAATGTTAAATTTATAAAAATTTGATTAATAAAAACACAACTTTTACAAGAATTTTGAACAATTCCCAATTTAAATAGTTACAAGCACATTTTTATTTACATTTTCACAAACATTATCATCTTGATGGCCTCAAGGCTGACGGCCTTATCTACTTACTACACATTTAAATATGTTAACATATTTATTCATATAAATTTTGCAGCGAATTGAACGTATCGTTTGAAGTATTGTATGCGTTTTATTTTACGAGATATTATCTTGGATGTTATTCCGACTTACATTATACTTGTAACGTATAATACGGTTGGATTCATACGCGTAATAAAGTGGCATGCTGCAGCACTAATATACCTAACATACGGTTTTCTGAATATAAGACCACTTAGATACTGATCTTGGAACCAATATGGTATCCTTTGGAAACTTATGTTTATTTACAGTTGTCTAATACTGCAACTAAAGTCTTCTATCCACTCCTATATCCTGAGCGTGAAAATCATTTAATGAAAAAATTGTCACTGTACAGAATAAAACAAAGAATATCTTATAAAAGCAAGGTGATTTAACACTTAAAGATAACAAGGTTTGTTTTATTCGAACAAAGAAAAGTACATAAGTTAATCTTTGCTTTTCTTTGATCACTTATTAATAATAATTATATATACGGATTGTTCCGCTGAATCACACTTGATCCTCACTCCCTATATATAGCCTTTTTGAGATCGCCTCCCTCCAAGTCATGTTACCCGAGTAGCTCGACTACCGATAGTAAACAATTAAATATCAATAATCAAGTTTAATTGGTCTCATAATAATATTATGTGATAAATATAGATATGAATAAATTTATGTTAATCTTATCAACAATCACATTAAATATATGACATCGCCCGGAAATAAAGTTAAAATAATATACTTAATTAATTTTAATTATTATTGAAATCTATCATACGAATTACTATTTAGCAGTACAAACAATTAAAACATAAAAAGAAACATTTTTAATTTTTTTAAAAATTACTAATAGGGTGGATAGGGTCAAATGTAGCACAACATGCGATTGGGTGAACTTTAAAGATGCATGCGAAATCACCAAGGTTACGCACAACGTACTCAATGAATCTGCTTAGATCTCTGGATTCAATTGTAAGCCTCGGTACAGATGAATTATTCTTCGAAAGCCCTTGTAAGCGAGGACAGATGCGCTCCCCAATATTAGCCTAGTGCTCGTGCGATTAAACCTATGACCACGAAAACCTGACCTTGCATATAAATATACGTTGGGCTCAAGGGTCCCCGAGTTTGTGTATGTTGCAAAAGCGCTTATGAGATGATGTACAAACAAGCATCTACACATGTGAATATTTGTTTAGTTAGCGTAAGCCACTCATTTCTGGTATCGCTTCGCAGATTCACTATGTACAAAAATCCCTAACGCTCTGCTTACGATAAGTATACGGAAGTCTTCCACATATTTACCCACTTGTATTGATTCAGATAAATTGTTAAATTTCAATTACGCAATAAATGGATATGAAATAAACTTGCAAGATATAATTATTGCACCGTTTTTTAAAAAGTTAAAAGTGGATGTTTAGTAATTGATGATATCAAAGAAATTCGAAATTTCCTTGATAATCTTTTGAAAAAGCACTTACATGTATGATTATGCACATTGATTCACAAACTCGCATTAATAAAGCTTGTAATAAATGTGAATATCTGTATATATGTAGTCTAAAAATATCTGAAATTGTTATCTGAAATCTGTTAGAATATCTGAAATTATATGCATTATATTATACAAGTTCTATCGTTTTGGATAACAGTTTTACATCGATTTCTTTAATAATTCATAATTTTTTATTATGTAATTAGATTCATGTCATACACACGTCCACGCGCGCGCACACTTACCAGAGATATTCCTATGTTTATAAGTAAATGGAATCGTGAATTATATAGTAAAAATATAATAAAATACTTGCTATATCTTAGTTATTATGAAGTATATTGTAGAATCATTTGATACTGTAGATTGAAAAATGACGATGAAGAAATAACGTACAAACAAACACAAAATAATTATTATTTTCAAAAGGCGAACTTATGGCTATTACTTCTTCGGACAATATAATCTATATCTGAGGCCACATATTTACGTTGCCAGCGCGACTCTCGCTCTCACTCCTTAGGCACGCTTTGAACTCGCCCTTCGTTTTCCAAGAGAACTTTGTAGTCACTGCAATTTTTTATTGATTTATAAGTTTCTTTTTCATTCATTATTTTGTATAACTATTTAAGCTCCATAATATGATAAATAAAAAATTGTTTATTATTCAATATAAAAATTTATATCAATAAATACAGCGTTTAAGTACTATTTCAGTAGTTTTATGATTTGTTAATGAAATTTTTATAGAACTATAAAAAATTTTTTTTAATTTTATAGAATAAGAAAAACAATTTTTATTAATGTTTAATAAATCAATGAATTACGCAATAAATAGGAAACTAAATAAATCATCCACGATTTGGTAATAAAAGTTTGTTTTTTAATTAATTTCTTATTATTTAATACTCCAAAAGCAGATGAGCTCCCCTGATGAAAATCTATAATAGACAATCTAAAGTTACTGGCAAGTTTTTTAAACTAATAGGCAGTATCTGGTGAAAAAACTCGCCAGAAATCCCGTCATCTTTCGATGGTAATTGGTGATTTATTGGCAGAATACTGGAGAAAGAAATAAACCTACATAATGTGTATACATGTATATGTATATATATAATATATGTGTATATGTATATGCACAGCACCAATGACTGTATGAGCGGATAATATTTTAATGATTTTGAAAAGATATTTTCTTATTATATTTAGATAAATACGATAATCATTACTAGTTTATTCTAAATTTGAAATATTATCGAATCGTAGCATTATCATGATGAGAAAAAAATATAACCTAGCATTCACGCGTGTTCTTTTATGTGTTTTAAATCAAGGGATGTAAGCGTATCTATATGTAGGCTATCTCTATAATTCAAAAACTACCAAAACAGGCGTTTTTATATAAATCAAGCACTATAACTGAGAGTTAATATAAATGAGATCATGAAAATTATTAAATTATGTTATAAAACTAAAACATTTCTGTTATATGGTAAAATAAATCTTTGACATTGTATCATATGCGTATGAAGTAAAATCAATACCAATACTTACAAGTAAAGAATATTGAAACAGTTCTATTCAAGGAAAATGTGTATAAAGTTGTCCAATAATTAAGATTCTGACTATATTATCAAAAAAATTTTTGCAGTTTTTATAAAATTCCAAGAATTATGTAGTGTCATTTACTGTGTATTCATTCTGCAAAATATATGACCTTGCAGTGGGAAAAGCTACTATAGTGGAAATTGCTTGCGATGATTCAGTATGAAATCTGCAATGTGTGTGGGCGGTTGCCTGATGCGAATCGGCGAAGCGTCACGTTTATGACGCTTGTATGATATTAATCGATCTATCCGCATAGTTGTTGCACGTAATTCTAGAAACGATCATTTAGCATTTTATCCTAAAGAACGAAATGAAAAAAAGGTTTTTATCATCAATGTAAGTAGAAATTCAGCTATAAAATAACATATATATTCACACATATATTTTATCAAGTATTCATTATAAAATGGACAATTCTACTGTATTAATTATAATATAACATGACAATGATTATACAAACTTTGACCTAAATTAAAAGTTGTATTGTAAAATGACATTATTATATATTTATAAAATTTTATTTCTTTATTGTTAAATATTAGTTATTTGTAAAATCTCTTTTAATAATAACTAGGAAATAATTTTATAAATGAAAATTTGGCTAAACAATTTAAATTATAAAGAGATGTTTAAAATTATACAATTAAATTTATTATGTTGCATTTTAGTTACAATGAATATTTTGTAATTGAGCTAAATATTAACTGAATAAAATTCAAAATTAAAGTATAATCTTACGTGTTGTTGGCTACTGGTCCAAATATACTGTAGCGATCAGGAGTATGTATAGTATAAGAAAATTCTAATCCTTTTATGGTCTGTTCGCTCGACAGCTCATTAAGAACTGGTAAGCGAGCTTCGACGGCACCTTATTAAAGTTTTATCGCGGAAAATATAATTATCGGCACTTTTATGGCGAACTTTCTTGAATAAAATGCATGCCACTACATTATTGTGGATAGGTCACGCTTATACACAAGCATTCTCTGTGGAAAGTTGGTATACACAAAAACGTCTGTACGAGCGTCTGTATCATATTCCGTCGAACGCGTCTGCGATCACTCCCTTTCTCTATTGCGCGAAATTTTCCGAGGTCGAGCGTTAGATTGCGCGTGTCTCACTGACACTCGTCCGCCGTGAAATATTCGCTTTCAAGGTTTTCGCGGACGTTCCAAAGGATTTATTGGGGTATAGATTCAGATGATATACGAGCCGTTTATTGCGGTATTTTTCGGATGGTGCAGAGGAAATGCGCGAGAGCCGTGATAGTTTTTGCCAGACTTGCTCGCGCTGCGAGACAAGAAATAACCGTATAGAAGACTGTTAAGTCATACGGCTGTGGCATATTAATTTACAGTGCACTGGATAGCACAAACAACGAATGGGATAATGGACAAGTGAGAAACAACGAACGTCTCACCAAGTGTATAAACTTTTACTGAATTTCCTTTATATCTTTATTATAAACTTATATATTATATTATTAATTTCAGAAAATAATTTAGTTATTTAAAATAGTTTGTTTGACTATATATGTGTGACTGCAAATGAAAATAATATACATTAGTTTAAAGTTTATAAATAATTATTTTTATTATTAAGTTCATAATTAATTGTTCTTGTATGATTGTATTGTTGAAATTGAAAATATTAAAAAAAAATTGAGTTAGTTGGCATGTATTGAATTACAGTTTAATAAATAAAATTCGGTAAATTGTTACATTATACGTTAGTTATCACCAGATAAATGGTGTAAATAATTGGTAGAAATTATAGCAACAATTAAAAAATTTGTATATGTTATTGCCTCGGTTATTGCATGTCTTGATGTTTACATAACATACATGGGATACAAGTTTCAATTATTTTCAATATTGTAAGGCAATAATAGGGACTGTACTTACAGGTCATAATGTAAATAAATAAATATTGTTATAGGTTATGTAGAGCTGATAATATATTATTTTTACATTTTATATTAATTAAGGAATTAGGATAATTTTGAGTATATTTAAATATTATTTAGTTATTCTTTTGTTTAAAATTAATTAATGTGAATGATTTACAGTTGATGAATTGATCTGCTTAATAACTGAATTCAATTTATACTTGATATTGAAAATTTACTTTGAATTTGAAAGAGAAGTTATAATTGATACATTAAATTTTGTCATTGAATCGAGACTTTTGAGCATTTATTAAGTAAATTAAATTTCAGTTAAAAGTTGTAATCTCGCGCTAATAAGGGCGTTGATTTTGAGGTTCTTTATTTTTAATTTAGGTGTAAACAAGTAGGAACTTGTTTGCTTTTAGTCCTTTGAAATAAATAAGGATAGAACGATAATTTACTGTATTATAAAGGGCTTAAAAGTAGCTTCGCAAGAGAAATTATATTTTCGGACAAAGAAAAACGCACTCTCACGTTCACTTGTTGTTCTACAGCGTACACAGTACGGCGATATATATCATTAAATAAAATTTAACATAGTTGTTTGTAGGAAAAAATAATGTTAATTTTCTAATCGAACTTATTAGACAATTTATTTTTGCAGTGGAATATTTTCGAAGATACATTGGGCCATACAATTTAATAAATCTTTACTATATAAACAAATGAAATCTGTCATTATTAGCAAGCATTTTAATATATTAATTTTATCAGATAGTGCATCTTTACTCTCTTTCTCACTCTTAATTTTTATCTCTTTGTACAGTCCCAGAAAACATGATTTTAATTGAGATTTAGGATGTTTACTTAATTATCGGGATGTTATTTTAAGTTAAGAGTTTTTTTCTTTTTAGGTGTAAAAAATATGTATTAGAAAAAAATTATTTAATGTAATGTTGTAAATTGGATAAATTCATTTAAATAGACAATGTAATTATGAGTTTAAAGTTGTAAATTTTAATTAATTTTAAATTTCAAATACAGTAAGATTTATTAAATAATACAATTTTATTTAATAAATCTGTGAGATTCCAGTTATTAATTATTGTGCTCCTGTTCAAAATTGTTACATAATCATTTAAAAGTTCATTGAAATTTGTCATTGGTGGTTGAAATTTAAGTGAACATCGATAATTCCCTTTTGGTTTTCAAACTGCGTGGGCGCGTGAAGAGACCTGACGCTATTTTTCCTTCTAAGCTATTATTATCGAAAGTTAGAAGAATTACAATGTTATATTTCATGTCTCAAAAATGCCCTTAATCAACAAATCGAGGTAAACAAATTGTTTTAAACCCGTGTCAAAACCGTTGTAGATGTAGAGAATGGCATTTCGAGCTAAAGTTCTTGGCATTAAGGTAAAAAAAGCTATAAAGAAGTCGTAAATGTTTCCAAGTTGTAAAAGAAGCGTATAGGTAAATTTAAGGAGCTGGTTATTACCCGCCCTACGGAAATGTTATTCACTTGTACTTGAAGGCTCTTCATCCATAACGATACTTTTTTACCAGCATGGGGCCGGAACCCCGGTTCCTTTTTAAAAGTTATAGTAAAGGTCTTAAACCTTGTTAAATGAGTAGAAACGAATGCGCCAATAACGATAAAGAAAATTTAAATATTTGCGAAATATACATATTTACATGTTGTACTATACTTGTACGTATTATAAAATCAACTAAAATTTTGAAATATGGTTGCCATACATAAAACAAAAGAAAATTAATGTAACATATTATGAAATTATTTATTTGTTTCTATATTAAAATAAATTTTGAAAGTTATATTTACTTGGAGCAATTTTTTTTTAAAAATCTAATCTTATAACGTATTTTTAAAATATTAACTTCTTATTTTTAACCGAGCGAAGAAAAATAATTAGAAATAATAACTAAAAATATCTCTGTTAGAGTTTTATGTTTTTGCAACTTTTCTGGACATTTGTAATAGAATGACTTGTTTTACTTTATTTTTTAGATATTTTCGAGGTTTAAAGGCTTAAGTGGTATAAAGGATTCGCCACGCCGTATGAAACGATAACATGTAGTTGTTGCAATGAGCAATACAGATTAAACTATGCAGCGAAAAATTTATTTTCTTTTCTATCTTCAAAAATACTATACCTTGTATATGACTTTATATAATAAATGTTTTATTAATCCATCAATAAACTATATCTTATAACTAAATTCTTTAAATGATAAGCTTTAAATATTTATAAAAGTGTAATACAAATATTTGTGGTTAGTTGTTATTTTTTTATAAAGCTATGTTTACTAGCTATTTCAACTTTTCTTGCTATTCAGATTTTTACCGAGGTAATCTTGTAAAAAAATGTCGATATCAATACTGGTAATCTTTTGTTCTCACATCTATTATCAGAAAATATTACTGTGCCGATCGTGCATCTTGTTTCTACGTCTCGATGAAATAGTGATAGCCATTAAATTGAATCACAGAAATATATAAAATGCTAGCTCAAGTTGTGTACTTAGGCGTATCTAAGGAAATTGGCGTTGCTGCAAAATTTATTGCCCAACATAAATAAGACATCGAAAACTTAAAGCTGACAAAATAATATAACGTCAGATGGGCATCTGAGCACGTAAACGCGTACGGGCGAGTAGTCGAAAGCTGCGGCCGTCTTCTATATTTGCGCCGCTATTTGAGTCTTATCAATTTAACAATCAGCACGGATCAGAATTACGTATTTAATACGCTTGATTGATAAATTGATCGGTGACTGAACGTCGCACCTCCCGCAATGAATTTCAAGCATGCTCTCCTTTATTTTCGTTTCATTTACATTTGCCGAGTGAATTTCCATCGACGGACCATATAAAAGCTCCGCCATTCATTTGATACATTTTTCAAATATCTAGTTGACGGGAACTTATCAAAATAACGTATCCACGATTTAATTAATCTTAATCGATCGTCAACACATCATTCATATCCACATCTAGAGCATATTTATAAAGTTTCTGATTCGTGAATCTTCTGAATGAATCAAGCTCGTTAAACCAATTGGATTGGTTTTTTATAAAAGGCAATTGTATTATTATTTAAACGCATTATTTCCGTAACCACATCCTAAGCATCGAGAAAAGACCATTGATGTAGAAAATTAAAGCCGGAGAAAAAAGTAATCTATCTGGAACAAAAAGCGGGAATTTCACACTTGAACAAATACAAAATATTGTATACTTAGTGATAAATCGCGGCAATGCTCCACATTGATCGAGGTTCGCGTGCCCTCGCCATGGTTCTAACAATTAGCGTATACGCAGCATGAAAAATAAAAGGAGCGTGTATATATATATCGTGGGGCCGTTCGCAAAGATCCCCTACAATCACCGTGTTGAGCTCTCGAATTTCGAGGCTGATCCTCGACTATGTGCTATTATCTGCACAATTACGGGTCTCTACTTGGAGTAAGCAACTTGGAGAGGCTCATCGATGCAGCGATTCATCGATGCAGCTATGATACCAATAATGCTCGCATCAGCTTCGGTTTATCCCCGAGGCCTCTGTTGATTAATCTGCTTGGACATTGCGCCCGTATGTCCCGAAACTCGCGAAAAATTAGACGAACAAGAACCGTGCATCGAGCTAACCGATGAAATGCTGTGGAAAAAATGGCATCGCGATTGTAACGATTCGACGCAATCAGTGATGCTGATGTAAAATCTCTTTATTGAAAATATATCGAAAAGAGCAATGGACGATATGCTTTATTAATGTGCAGGTATGTAGGCAACGAATGAATGTGTGTAATCAAGGGTTTACGCGCGGGCTCGCGGAAAATTGCGATCGTTCTAATTTTGGAATTTTCAAAAAATGATGATGTGCAGCGTTAGAGGTATATCATAATTAGTCAATCATTAAAATATCCAGGCAGCTATTTTTCATTTATTCCTTTTTTTGCGCGGAAATGTTTCCGAAAAAACTTACGCTCTCGGCCCTTGATTTAATCAAAAAAGGGACTTTACATACGCGAAAATTATTATTGTACGACACATTTGCGTATCACACATGGGCAGGGCTGGAAACGGGCTTTGATGGTTTTATAAATTCCATTCACTCGCGCACCCTATTTAGCGCATTGCGAGTATGCAGCACAAATTCATTAGTCGGTGGTGAAAACGTCCCGAGTTTCATAATGGCGACCGGACATAGAAAATTTCAAAATTAATCTGGATACATCGAACGGAACATATCATAAATGAAAGGGCGTAATAACGAGGCCACGGCCTTTGGGTGCGTATAACCCTTGTAGGTCATCGGGCGAAAAATTAATTAGTGCTATAGTCGCAACCGCGGGGCTCGTCAATCCCCCGAAAAACCCGCGCGTACGACCCCGGCATAATAAGCCGCCGGTGGAAAGCTGACGGGCGTCGAGCTGTGACGCGGGAAATTGCCATTGTTGAAAAATGCGCGAGTCGGGTGGTGGGGTGCGCTGATCTGGGATCTGCGCGTTGGGGTACAATTTCGTCGCTCGCTCTTGACTTGGCTCTCTCACCGGTCGAGATGCGCCCCGAGCTCTGGGGAGGCATAATACTTTTTATAAAAGCCGCCCGTGCTGTTAAATCGGCGGCACTCAAACCCGGGGGAAATTCCAATTTGGCTTTTTCCCGTTGCCCGGGGATTGGCTAGATTGAAAGGCGTAAATTTCGGTTTGAAGCCCCGGTCCTTCGTGCGCGCTCACTTTGCAGCAAACTTTGATCCGCAATCAAAAATTGATATACGTTTCGTTCATTGTTCGCACTTTTAACTCCTTTCCCGCGATGGCCTTTATGTTTCGTGCGGCAGCTTTTTCCGCGAAAACAGCGAGCACATAAAAAGCAGCGGGTGCCCCGTTACTTGAGTTTCAACGAGTTTTGGCCGCCCCTCACTCGAGTCTTGCGCGTTTGACAAATCACGAGGTTTGCTACAATGCGTAGTGGCTTCAACAGGTATACACGTCGACTTGGAATCGGATTCGGGTCGCGCACAGCCCGAGGTTCCCGCGAAGAAAGTCTCTCGTTGAAAGTTTGCGTTTCCGCTCCAAGTGCCGGGTCACGAGGCGATAATTGAAAATTTCTTTTTTCCTCTGTAGGAAGTGGGGGGCTGCAACGACACTTGGCTAATTTCTCGGCCGGCGATGACAGGACGTTGACGCTTAGTAAGAGTTAGGGGGTACGCTATAGCCGGCTGCACTTTTAAGGTAATTGCCTCTGGCTATACACGACAGCTCGGCGCGAGTGACTCCCGGAGTCTTTCATATACCTCACGACTTGGGCTAGGGGCCATGAGGAAAAAAAAAGAATTAGCGCGCATTTTACTCAAGCTGCCTTTCGTGCGTAGTCAAGTAGATAATTTTAAAGAGTCTTAAGTACGTAAGCTTAAGATTAAGAACAATCGTGACCTAATCGTCCCTTTGGACGATCGATGGAAAAGTGGAATCAAACCGATCGCCGGGGTCGTTTTATCCTTATACAGCTTATAAAGCGGTATCCCCTGAGCAATCAAAACGGCTGCAGACCAATACAGCTAACTACCCGTTGAGCAAACCCTCCAAGATGCTTACACAGGGGCTCCAGGTTAATGCCCGTGGGTACTCGCATGGATATACATAGACGGGCGAAGCGGTCCTAAAAGCAGGCCGGGGCAATAAAAAGGAGCCCGGCACGGATCCCACATCCCCTGTGCCGTAACCTCCAAAATCGCAAAATCCACCGGATTAAGTAGCTGCCGCGGCATGAAACGGCCGCTGAGAGCTCATAAAAGCAGTGGTGCACGCTCCGGAAGAAGTCACGCTGGCAACTCACGACACATTAATATCCGTATAATATAATGATTATATACGCGGAACAGGTTAGGAATTCGTTCGCTAAATATTTGACCGACGAGAGGTACATTGTATACTGTTTTTCATTTCGGCGAAGTACCGCAGTTGTTCATTGTCGCGAGGTCAACCCCTAGTGAATGGCTCCCGCGTATAGGTTAATTTCCCTGATTATCACGCTTGCGCACTGCAGAGCAGTGCGGCTGGTAGTTTCCTGTCCGCGCAAAGCAGTATGAGCATATCTCGCTGCAGTGTGGAGTTCGGAATTATAAGCGCGCGAGGAAATGTCCGAACGCGAGGAGGTCACGCTCCCGGTGAAAAATCGAGCGTAACCTCGGCTTGCCGCTCGCATTCCGCTATCCCGGAAAACCCCTGTTAATATTCCCGAGCTCCAATCTCCATTGGCGTATATACATGTCGCGCGTGAAGAGTCGGAGCAGCGGGTCGGGGAAGATTGGCGGATCCTCCGGGCCGACGTCGCGCTGCATCCGAGCGATTATTAGTACCTCTTAGGAGTTGCGGCGGCGGATCGATAGGACGCCCATGTGGAATTAGCATTCCGAGACGCTGCCGACTCTTCGGTGGCAAACTTCCCGAAAACTTGGGAGAAAAAGTTTGGCGAACTTTGCGGGAGTAAACAGGGGCTGGCGCATCGGGAGGCGCGGGGCGTCCGCGCGTGCGCTAAGCCAGTCTGGGACGAGGGAACGACCAGGGCACGTGCAAAAATGACCCGCGAGCCCGCCGGGATCAAAGGTCGCGGGCGTCCGCCCGGCCGACTCGCGGCGATGTTAATCCCCGGGTAGAGGATGCGCGGCACTAGGGGCCTCCAAGGCCGTTTGCACCGGGCAGTTCCATATAACGCGCGGCAGGTTGCCAAGCGTCGCGGTGGTCGGCCTGTAAACCTATATGTATTCGTTTTCACGTGGTACGCCACGGGACTATGTGTCGTCGGCTGAAAGGAAACCATATCGGCTTCGCCTCACTGTGATATGATATACAACTGTAACACCGTTGATGTCCATCTGCACCGAGCTTCCACCGCTCGTTATCTACTCGCTAAAACATCGTTAATGTGCACCCAACACGCTTTTTTACTTGAATTTTTGTTAAATTTTATTATAATCTGCTATATTAATCACTATAAACATCATTATATATTAAGACTAAGAAAGAAACAATTAAATTTTAGAAAAAGTAACATTGCTTGTTAATTCAAATAATTTTATGTGTAGATTATACTCGTGATGTGGTATGTGAATCTTACTCATATGACTATACTGATAAGTATAGAAGAACTACGATTAAATATTATAGAGAACTAAAATTATCTACAAGAGCTAATATAAGATCTCTATATAGCTGTAAATTGATATTAATAAAGATTCAAAAATTGACTCTCTTACCGAATTTTTTTATAAAAAAAAACAGAATGTAATCTATAACTAATAATAACACGTATGCAATATATTTTAACTTTAATGTACAATGAATTGTCTTGTAACTGCAGTTATGCACCTACTGAAGCTTGGCATAGCATAAGAATGAATTCATTGGGTATCAAAGGAGGGAAGGTACATGCAGCGAACTCAGTTGCAAAACATTAACCGCGAGAGGATTGCGCCGCTTTCTTGAAAAAGAAGGGGTAGTACGAGGACGGAATGAAAGCCACATTGGCGATGCCGCAAGACTCGAAGCCACCAGTACTAGACGAAAATATAAAGTCTCGAACCTTGTTGCCATTCTTTTGCTAATGTTTAAATCCGGAAACCGCAAAGGTTGTTTACCAAACTGTATAATTTTTATGTATTTAATAATACACCTGACTGATTTAGTTGAGTTAAATTAATTTCCAAATTTATTCAACCAAATCTTCAAATGGCTCAGCTTTGTATTGATCTTTGTATTTTTATTTACTTAATATATTACAATACTTGTAGTATTTTATTTTGTATAATAATTTGCTCCTGTGGATCATTATATTCAAAATGAACGGGAGACATTACTATACGATGTTACTTTGGAAATTCGGTCGGTGATTAAATGAGTTAGAAAAAGGAGGGGGACGAAAGACTCGTGTTTTTAGAAAATTAGGGCGAAAATCGAGGTAGCGCCGGGGTGGGGTATTATATAGGCCGGCCAAAGAGGCTCCAGCGCCAGTCAAGGCAAAAATGTCAATAAAAATGCGATCCGTGCAGCTATGCTCCTAGTTCAGTCTCCTTAAACTTTACAATATTCAAAGCAAAAATTCCTGTAGTGAAGGTTGCAAAAATTTTACCGTATATTAATATTTTAATATTGTGCATTATTGTTACTTTTACCACGGAAGATTCGTGATTCATTCTCATCGCCCTGTATGAGTACAGTCGCGCTCAAAGCGTTGTCTCGCACAGATATTACACGACGTATCATAGAGGGAGCACACTTTCGAACGAGGAAATCTGCTTATTAGCGAGGGAAGGTGCATCCCTGCAACGCCGGGCGCAGTTCCGTCTTGGGGGATCGATGCAGGTTCACTCTAGTACAACGTCCGCCGCTCGAACAAACATTTCAGTATATGCACACATTCGATCGCGGGGGTTGTTCCGCCGAGTGCAAATACGGGGATGGGGGGGAGCGCGCGCAAAGAGCCGCGGCTCGCGCGCCCGAGAGAAAGGACAGGTCGCGGGGGCGGGCAAACAGGAGCGCATGTAAGTGTCGGCGGCGGCGGCCGCGCGCCGGGCAAATAAGCCGGATCTAACTCGGATTTATTACAGGGTCTCGGCCGCGCGCCTGTAACCCGAGCCCCGCCGGCGAGAGCAAACATTCGCGCGATGCTCTTTGCCATGGACTTATTCCGCTGAGCGCGCGCGCTTCGAGTCGTCGCGCCTTTTTTTTCCCCACCCCTATCAATATTTACTTATCGGCGCATAGCGAGCGATTATCAATTCGAATGGCGCGGCGCGTGGATTTCGCGCGGGTCGCCGCCGCCCGGGAGTCTATACATATTTATCGACTGCCGATAAATCCAGCGAGTGTCACTCGATCATTGCGCGGCAGCCCCGGCACTCTGGGAAAATGAGGGCCGCGGGCCCCGTAAATAATCGGCGATAGGGCGCCGTGATTAACGCTCGCGAGAGATACGCCCGCCGAGGCGTGTCGTATCGGGCGCCGCGAGCGCGACTTGCGCGTATATATATATATACGTATACAGCCGGCGCAGCGATCCCATCGGGGGAAAAAGGTGTAAGGGCTTTTTGCGGGCGGATGCTGGCCCCCGGCTGAAGGTCGACCGCGGCGGCGGGATTTATTTTGGGGCGCCGCGTCCTCGCCGAGGACGTTGACTGCCGTCTCGCCGAGCTTTCCGTTACGGGAGATAGCGGAGCTTTATGGGGGAAAAAATGCCCCCCGGGCGCTCGGCCCCCCGCGCCCCGGAGCTTTTCTTACATTCACGCTCGTACGTATCTACGTACGTGCGTGTAGGCGACCGCTTGCGCTGCCGAGTAATCGGATTTCTTCTTTATGCGCCGCGTAACGCGTGGCCCGAGTCCGCGCGGATCGCGATAACGCGGCGTAAAGGGTCGGTCGGTTCATCAAGATTAATGCCGGATCGCCGGTGCCGACGACCGGCCGCGTGAAAAGACCGCGCCGATAAGTGTCGTTACACCCGCCGTTCGCGATTAAATTCACGATGAGGCTCGAACAAGCTCGCGTCAATTTTATTAAATAAAAAAGATAAATAATACAACGCGCACTCCGGGATATTTAATCCCCTCGATGCATATTAATATATATGTATATGCATATATATATATAAAATTCCCTCCCCTCCGCGCGTAATCTAAATATCATATTTCGAGGTTGGGGCGCAGTCTATTACGGAAAGTGCAAGCTGTGTAACCCGCGCGCGCCACTCGATAAAAACCCGACCATCCGGTCGCACGTCGAGAGCGACTCGACAATGCATCCGGTGGGAAAAGCGGGCCAGTAGAGAGGCTCGGCCCGCGCTCCACTCCGATTCCTTAAATAAAGGAATAATTTTCAATCTAATCAAATCGCGCCGTGTATTTATAAATAAAATCATTTAAACGGTTAAAAAGAGATGGAATTAGGTCGCGTTATCCCGGGATCATTCGATATTGTATTTAATTTATATATAAAAATGGCACACTCTACCCTCTCAAGGTGAGCCACAGAGAACTGATTGATTCATACGAGTCGAGCTACGCGGCCTTTTTATTGCTCCGCTAGAGAGTCTACAGATACTCCGTCGCCTCATTTTACTTGGAACCCAACGCCCATAAGGCAGTCCCCGGCTCTATCCCGAACACCTAGCCTCTCGGCCTCGTATTATAGGCCACTGCATTGCGTCAACACGAGATGCGCCCACCTATCCCCGTGATGAATACGCAATACGACGCAGCATCCGAATCGCCGAATCGTTTCGCCCTGGTGCAAACATGTTTTGGCTAAATCAAAACCGAATACATATACATAAATTTAACGGGGTTGAGTCGACCATCTTGTAGATATACCGTAGCTGCCATAGTACTCCGGACCACGAAAGAACTCGGGAGTCCATGTGACCTCGGGACAGAAGTTTTTGATGCGATTTTCTTCCAGGATTCTTTCTTAAAGATTTAGAACAACTTTATTTTCTATATTCAACAATAGGTCCTATCATTAAATATAAGTGGATTCAAACATATTGAAATTAATTATTATAATGTTGCATGGTCACGACGATATTTTCGATTTTTCTCAACTGGCAATTTTTCAAATTATTCTTTTTACAATATTCATCCTTAGGCATATTATTTGATGTAGCTAGCGCGTAGAAAATAAATACATATTAGTCGTTGTTTACGACGTTTATGATGAAGCAAAATGTTCGCCTGCACTATGCGAGTTATCACTCGGCCTATATATCAAAAAATGTTACAGATCATCCGCGTCACTGTTGATGCTTACTGATTGACTATATTGCTGCAACTGATACGAATAACATCATCTTCCGCTTTATCTCCCTTGACTTTGATATTTTAGATCTTGTTAACCTAATTTATTTGAAATCTAGTATTTTAGTCTATGCACTTGAATTTACATTATTATTATTTTGCTACATAACGAATCCTATTTATTGGTAAATCTACTTGTGTAGACTTACAATCTAGCGGGTTTGTTGCTAGAAGAGCTCGGGGCGAGCTGGAACGGTTGCCCTTGCCACGCGTGTAATGGCTATATAGATCTTAAATAAACTGGACCTTCCGAGGCTGTAGTGCAGAAAGCAAGGAAGAGGGGGACGAAGCTATTGCATAAAGGCGCCAGTGTGATCACGTCGACTGACATGTGTGAATCGATCAAAGCAAAAAAACACATTAAATAATGATTTTATTATATTAAGGTACTATGATATTAATTCATGCGCTGTCATTTATTTACCTCACCTACTTACGTGGCACAGCGCGTGAAATATTTCATACCATAGTCATAAACTCTGGAGCATAATACCGCTATCAAATATAGATTATAAACTTAATTTTAGTGCGCCTCCATACACGCACTAGCTCTAAATGTTTACATGTATTATTCTAGACAATACATTTTTAATTTTTTCCATATACAACAGGATGGCGTGTGAGAGAAAAAACAGCTTCTCCAGCTCGAGCTATGAGGTAGCGAGCGTTAGCGCTCCATCGATTCAGCGGCCGGCGGAAAGAGGCGAAAGTGGTGGGGCGGAGGGGCGGGCGGGGGTACGCGCATCCGGCGACCCGAGTCTGTAACTCAAGAGTGTGCGCAGCGGCTCTCGGCGCCTCCTTATTAAACTGCCCCATTATTTATGCACATACATTTGGCGCGCGCCCTTCGGCCCGTCCCCTACCTCCCGCCCCGTCGACCCACCTCTAACCCATTTTTTTGCACGAGCACCGGGCTTTTCGGAGGAGTCTCGGCGAATTCATTATTCCGCGTCTCTAGTTATTTACGCTCGAGGTGATCTGCATCGCGAGTCCCCCGCTTTATTTGAAGAGGCTGTGTGCGCAGCGCGCGGATAAGACGATTTTCCCGCGTTCGGGGGCTGCGTCGAGCGTGTTCATTTTATCTCTGACTGATGAGGGCCTTTTGCGAAGCGCGCGCGCGCGCGGGATCCGATGATTCGCGCGCCACTTTCTTCCGTCTATGGAACTGTCCGTCTGGAATGCTTGTTTTCTTTCTCGGAATTACCCGGGATGCTGATCAAGCGTCGCGATATCGGCAGAGAGGGAATCGCGTGATTCAGGAGGTCGTTCGGGAAAACGGAAGTTAATGAAGCGCATCGTGGCAGAAGTGACGAGGTGCAGGCGCCATCGATATCGCCTTGTGGAGGAAAAATCACGGTGCGAAGGAGGAATAGGTATAGATATATGTATATATGTGTGTGTGTGTATATATATATATCCAGTCGAGCGGGCTAAGGGATTCTACTGATGGGTGTCCGAGCGCTGCAGACTCTCGGTCTGCGAACTGAATTTGAAATGCACACTCGGCAATTTCAGGCGATGTAAGATCAAATTTCCGATCGATCGTCTGCGTTTGATTGGCTAAATTTCCGGGTGTCAAGAGTTTCAAAGGGCGAGAATTACCGGGGTGTAGCGTAGCCCGAGACGCCCGGGTTACTTGCACAAATTGCTACCTTGTGTTGAATTGAGACGTTCCACCGAGGCTCATTTACCAAAGAGAAAATTTAGCGTTATACGATCCCATTTTTACTACCTGGTCTTAGCCTCGCTTCCAATGCATGAATTATTATTTGTTGCTACTGCTTTTTCTTAGACATTTTCTTTATTTGGCAGTTGAACAATTTACAAAGGGAGTAGGCTTATGAAAGGGAATGTGGAAGCTATCCACCTAGGGAATACTGACTGAATGTCTGACGAGCGTGACACGATGACCGACCCTGAGAATCGTCAAAGAGCAGGAATCACACTGTTCCGTTGTCTCTGACACATAAAAATAAAGTTAGATGACTATGTATGGCTGCCATACGCGTCCAAGTTATTCAATAAATAAAATTTAAAATAAAATTTAATAACATTTCGATTTCGCTCTGAGAGAAACATAAGTTGTCTCAAATATCGAATGAATGACGTTGGACTGCATGGAAGACAATCTCAGGGTTCGCTGGCGAGAAAAAGAAAATAGCTTATTATGCGCGTCAATATGTTACTCGAGGAATATTGCAAAACAGCCGAGTCAGGCAACATGCAATGCACTACATTCGGCTCGCTCAACGGGTAGCTGGGCAGCCGAGGCTCCGCCTATGTATGTCAAAGTAACCTTCTTTGTGAACTTAGCACGACAAATTCTTAGTTTAACCCTGTCTCTATTCGTAACAATTTCCGCTTAATTATGCGTCACTAAGGAAGTACTAAAGAATTTACCTCCACTTTCTTCACCTATCTCCTTGAAAGCATTTTCGCCCGATGGGGCTGTTTTGGCTGCTGGTTAAGAACTTTTAGACACCCATCCGAGCACCTATCAGTGGACCAGTAATTTTAAACGCCTGGGAAGGCGTAATTAGCGGAAATGGGTCTGAATAGACTAACAGACACTCTAAATATTCTCCTCGCAAAGTGATACTTTTGGAGTGTAATTTCACTCGTATAGCGGCTTGAAGAAGAACGGCGTATGTTTCTCACCACTCTCTCTGAAGAAAACTCACGGGTAGAGATAAAATTTTTCCTAACGGCGCCCTTATGAATTATCGTGTGAAAAAAGTTAAATTGAAAAAAATGAACATCATAGTTCTCTCAGGATCAAGAGATTTATAGCGTTACCGAGTACCGCCCCTTCACTTTTACTTGTCTATTATTCGAGAGTCGAGACCTAATTTTAGGATTAAATCTGAACAAAAACGTGGCTTGCATAATTTTTTACACGAATAATGACTAATTAAGCTAATGGGATAGGCTAGATTTAATTTAATTTAAAGTAATATTCACATGAGCTTAGTAAATTATTTACTTACCTACATATTTATGGTTTTTAATGAAATCCGAGATTAATCATTTTCACAATATTAAGCTTCTGTAATATACTTGTTGTAAAAAAGGCAGGTAGAGAAGTCTTGAAGATTTTAGAAGAATAATAACTGCTGGAAATAAAATACGGGTTTGGACTATTGCCACGGCGCAGCTGCGAATCAAAATCAGAATCTGTCGCGGGACTCTCAACACTATATAGACTCCCTGCGCAGCGCCAGTCTCGTCCCTCTACCCCCTTACTGAATCTTTCGACGGCCCTATGTCTTTGTGAAATTAAATTATTCCTTGGCCTTGCCAAAGCTTTAATTTGACAACTAGGAAATTCACGTCTTGGTCCTTTATTTCATTTCAACATTAATTTTATAAAAATTTTATTTAACTGAAAATGTTTGATAATTCGCAATTAAAATATTTTGAAACAGATTAATGCTGTGAAGGTGGAATTTTCGTGTACATTTTACCCTTAGTGATCTTAAAGCTTGACACTTAACTCGACATATGCGGTTTGGAGTCTCCAGACCATCCGCAATATAAGCATAGTTGTAGAGCTCCACACTAACTATAAATATAGTTATACTTTATAATAATTTACATTGTTTTAGTAGATGCGGTGTTAGTTATTGGCTTATGTAGTAGTGTTTATCAAAATAAAAATTCAACCACTATATCCATAATTATCATAGGTTGCGTTTTAAAAAAGTTCCCTTTTTTCTGTATATTTTTTTACCTTA
This sequence comes from Sycophaga agraensis, assembly GCA_018906755.1. Lineage (NCBI taxonomy): Eukaryota > Metazoa > Arthropoda > Insecta > Hymenoptera > Pteromalidae > Sycophaga > Sycophaga agraensis. Next base: position 171,600 of record JACCIE010000004.1, read on the forward strand.
ATTTTGTAAAATAGCTTCGTAGTCAACATTATTTTATTAAAAATATTATTTTAACATTTTTTTCAAACCTGTCAGTGTATACATAATTGAATTTAACCTATTTGGTTAACACGCTATGACGGAACCGATAACTCAAGCGTAATCTCCAAATCTATCTTGATATAAATTTTTAAATCGTGAAGATAATCGTAGTCAAAGCACGTGTTCCAATATCTTTGATTTTTACGCTGAACCTGTTGCAGCATTGGCATAAATTTAGAGCACACATTGATCTTGAGGAGACGTGAAATGCAATTCACATAAGTCCATCGTTAGATCTATCTTCGCGAGTCTTATGGTTCCCTCGACCCGTGAATATCTTGAAAGAATATCCGGGTAAAGACAAGCACTTGTCACTGTGTAATTGTCGGCCCTGTCCGTTATCGACGAAGCTCCCCATTGTCGCGTCTCTTTTCTCGGAATCATTAGGCGCAGGGGAGCTTGGGGCGTCCTTTCTCGCGGTCCGGTATCAATCAGCCACAGCAGTTGGTGAAAAATGCAGCTGCATCGATCAGGCCCGGGAACAAGAGGGATGACCCGTGGAGCAGCCGCCGCGACCTTGGCTCTTGGCGCGCAGATTAAGGTGGCGGCCATGATGTCCCCCTGAGCCCCGGAGCGACTTCATTCCTCCCCTCGGCGAGATGTCCCCGGCGACGTGAGGCTGGGCTCAGCGGGATCCGAAGGAAAATTGCCGCCTTTGTCTCCACGGTCGGTCGGAAGCGAGGAGGGCTCCTCCGCCCAGGAACTTGGTTGATTTTCAAGGGAGTTCGGAGCCCCGGGAGCCGATCCGCCTGGCCTTCCACTGAGGCTGTCGCCGCAAGAGACTCTGCTGAGGTAACGACTTTACGAGGACGTTCGAGAATCAATCCCTACGAGTACCAGCGCATTCGTACATCTTCCGAGGGATTTAATGCCTTTCCCGAGGTTGTCGCATCGCCGCCCAATGTAAGATACGTACCAAAATTTCGCAAGTGCACTGCACGGACGTGAGGGAAACTTTTTGCCTCCGGCCGTCGTCTTGCGAACTTGGGAAATTCATGTAAATCACAAGGGATAGCGCGAGCGCGGGCTGCGCTCATAACGGCGCGCGTGCCCAACCGCGAACGAAGCTCATTTCCGGAGCAGTTTATGATCTCGCGGCGGAACGGGGCGCGCCCGGCAACATCCGGGGATACCCGCCCGAAGTCTTCGGCCGTGCTGCGCAAAACACGCTAATTCCGCCTGGCCGTCGGGTTTTACTTCCTCCACGGGCCGACCGCTGCGTCACCCCCCGCGTAATCCCGCGGCGGAAAGCAAACAAAGGCGCACTCACTAGCCGTGGCAAAAAGACCCGCGGGGCTAAGCGCCGAATAAATAAATGCCACCCGCGCACAGCTGCTCGAGATCGCGCGCAGCCTAGTGGAGTTATTACAAGCGCGGAAAGAGTCGAGGGAGTCTGAATCATGCGCAGCCCTTTAGCTTTATGGGGTGCTTCAGGGAAAAAGCCGCAATTAATCAGCGTTCAATTTTGGGAAATGCTCCGGGCGCGTATACAGCCAGCCGTTCCGGCTTTAATATGTGCCAAGTTAGGAGGATTACGTGGCCGATGTATGGGAATTCACGGGAGTACTGACGGGATAATGATTACTGTAATCCACGGGCAGGTGTAACGCATCGATCGGCTGATGCAATTGCCCTGGCGCTGTCTGAATAACCCATGGGCGCCTAAGTAGCGTCTCCCGTATTACAGTCAATAATTCATAAAAGAAGGGAGATTAGTACGCTCGTAATCCGCGAGCATCTTAGTCTAACCCATAATTGAAAGCGATCGCAATCTATCCCGTTAGGGGGAAGCGCGCGATCGCGAATAAATTTAAAACGAAATCCGCGGGTCGAGCAGGTGTCGCGTGGCCGTCGCTTCGCTTCCGCGCAATTTGCACGAGTGACGCGTAGCCTTAGCGTGCGAGTCGGTATAAATTTAGACGCTTGTGTGCTTTTTCCCGTTTATCGATTGTGCGCCGCGAACGTGAGTACGGGCGCGTTAATCCCCGGCCGAGTGCTTCTCGCGGCCGATTTCCCCGGGAGGCAGCGAGCCGCCGCAGCCTCCGCGGCCGATCGACGCGAGGAGCGCGATCTTCGCACCGAATCGGCGCGCCGATCGATAAATCGACCGCTCGTCGCTCGGTAATTGGTCGAGCGAAACGCGCGTTCAAGATGCATTACTTACGGGCAGTAGTTATCTGATACGAGAGGAGCGTCGTAAACCGTGGCGGTAAATTTAATCCCGCAAAAAGTGCTCCGGCCAAATCCCGCAACTGCTCCCCGAGCAAAGCTCGTTAAGGCGATGATCGCAAGCTCGCAGCTCCCAAGACGCGCGAGCGCCTATCCCCTGTGGCGCCTCGTTCACCAATGGCCGCTTTGTCCACTCGGCGTCGTTAGTCCCGCGCTTGTTAAAGGGGTTTAGCCCCGTTAGAACCTCACGCAGCTGCACGGTGCTGGACTAAGTGATCCTGTTTCTCATCGACCATTGTATGTTGTACGCCAATGTCATTTGCCCAATGGGTTTTGAGAGCCAGTTTTGGGGTCAGTGGTTAAAACGTTGCGTGGCCAGGGCTCGTATTCTCTATCGCGATTCCCTGCGTTTAGTTAAGGGTCGAGCTGGCCCGCAGCGTCGTCGTGCATGTCTCCATCTCGTGAAAATCAAAACCAAAACGGATAGCTTTGACCCGTAGCATCTCGGAAATCATAGGTCCGTGTGGACGTTCCGCTATTCAGATACGAATAATATCCAAAATTTGGGCATGAAGGTAGTAAGATAGCACAAGTAGTACATTTGAATCACTTTTAAAATATGGGGGTTGATGGTGCAGGAGCAAAATTGTAATTTTGTTTACTTGATCTGCTGATTGAGTTAATGAGCTTGTCAGCGGGTTGTCCAGGTTTGATCAGAGTCAATGTATATTTAATGGTGTATTAATTAGATCCATTTATGGATCTGGGTAATTAACATTCTTTCTAAATCGGACTGTTACTCGTGCACCGGGGTAATTGGGAAATTGCGTGTTCAGAATATTTTACGAAATTAACTTTAACGAGGCGGACGTTAACGAAGGAGCATCTATAGCACATTCGAACTAGTTTAAAAACAACATTTTTAGTTTGATTTAACTCGTTTTAGTGCTTCTCTTAGCTTTGAACGCAGAAAATACAATTGCTTTTGCTTAGAGAAGTTGAGCCGTTAGAAGACGTTATGCGATACATCCTTAGATCGTTGAATATGGAATACATGGCTGAGAGTTGGACCACTAATTACTTCAGATAGCTTTAGGTTGGCAGAAGGGCATCTCTGTGAGTCACGTACACTATGCATACTCGATCTATGCAAGGTCGTTTATGCAAGGTCTTTTACTTCGAGCAGAACTTGACAGAGAAGATCTTACCAGAGCCCCTGAGAGTAGAAACAGTCAATTCTTGAAATCTTTTCTGTTCATAAACTTATAGTATCACTAGAATATTTTATTAATATAGTAATACATTCTTATACTATCACTACGTTCATAAAATTTAGAGGGTGCGCGACGCTTAATCTTGATTCACGACTCAATCACAGAATAGTGCTACAATTATTTTCTTCATTTATTAGGTTTTTCAAATTAATAACATACAACTTAAGTGTAGCTTGCTATAGTATATATATATGAAGATTAAATACATTCAATTTTATATCTTTGCTTGTCGATAACAGTATATACTTAATGTTTGTTTATATTTGCTTGTCTTACACACGAAAAATTTTACAGCAGAATCTTTTACCGGCGATTTTTGCAAATAGAATTTGTTATATTCAATAACAAATTATTAGGAATAATAAATAAGCAATGAGAAATGATTTGAAAGATATCAGTTAACGATCAAGTTTAAGAATGTTTGAATAATTTCTTTACCGTTATTGCTTTCCTGGGAGATACAGCAACCGCCGTATAAACAGGTCGAGAGAGAACTAATATGAAAAAAGTGCATAAATTTGAGAGGAATATCCGAGAGCCGACGCGTCATTCCCCACCCCATGCAAATCGACGCTCTCCAAAAATAATGAAAAGTATCCACTAGAGCGTGTATAGCTCCCAACGGATCCTTGATTTATATTTAGCGCATACACACGCGGATTTGCAGAAGCTCGACCCGATACCGATCGCCCGCTCTCTTCATCGGAATATCTGTCAGTCTTATCCTATATCCTCTAGAATAGCTAAGAAACACTACTCGTACAGAAACAACTAGGAATAAGTCTATAGTATATTGGCTGGCAATATTGGTGGTGCGCAATTTCAAGAGTATATTCAGTTAACGTTCTAGTATATTTTACTAGTATCTAGATAAAAAATTTTAGTTAAAATATAAAGTTATAAAAATTTGAAAGATTAAGATTTCACCATAATGAAAATCTGAATCAGTAATCTTCCGAATGGAACATAATAATTAATATTGTTTAAGTGATTAAAACAATGGTGGCTTCCTAATCATTATCAAATGATTTGATAATTCCAAAAAAAGCGATTTTTAACTGACCATTTCAAAGAAAAATTTTGATTCACATAAGCTTCGCATCATCAAACTTCTCTTTCCAGGAGCACCTCATGATATTTTTTAAAAAAGTCATCAAAAACATTGAAAATGCTTAAGATTCATGGCGATATTCTCTCAATCAGATAAGCTTATTCACGGAATGCATGCACGAAAGAAACATGAATACAAATATTAGAATTATTTTGTATTAAATTAATTTCATGAAGATGAAAAACGTAATCGAAACCTATTTTTTCTATTTAATTATTGTATAAACTCGGCATTGCGGGAATAATTCCGAGTGTTGATATCGTTGAAATATTAGCTGTATACGCACGGTCTGAAAAAATGGCAAGCACGGTTGCACCGCTAAAAGTTACTAGCGCAAGATGGAAGTACTGAAGGAAATGCACGCGTATCAGGAATATTTCCGGGCAACATACTGCGGAATTATTCCTCGTTATTTCTCTCCGTGCACACGCTGACCCTATCCAAGAAAAATAATATTCGCGGGGTACACACGAGATGGAAGTATTATTGCGTGGTCCTTGCGCGCCCGCCAGAGTATAATCGAGTAATTTCGCGTGATTCCGTACGATCGGCCTTGCTCGGCCAGCCCTACGTTGGCTACGCGCTGCACTCCAAGGATGCGGCGCACGCGACTTTTCCACCCCCGGCCTGGCGCCACTGCAGCCGCTCGAGCGGCCGTGGACGTACGGGTGGCTATAGGCCAGGGGACGTCCGCGTCAAGGAAGACGGAACGAGCGGCCCGCGGCTCGAGCGTATGCTCGGCCAAGTATACGTACCCCAAGTTGGAAATGTTTCCCTGGTATTTTACTCGTTGGCCGTCGATCGGCGCTGTACAGTGTAAACGAAGCCGCTGCGCTTTGGAAACTCGACACGTTAGCATAATTTTATCGGCGAGGCGTGACCTTGGCGCCATGAATATTTAACGGCCCTTTGTGCGCGCGCGTGTAGGGCAAGATTTTCATTTAAATCGCAGGCGGCGCCACCGGCCATTTTGAAATTTCATCATCGCTCTCGGCCGCTCGGCGCGACGCGAGCGCTTTACGGCCGCTCGCGGCTTAGCCGGCCGCGCTGTTTTTCCCCCCCGAGCCAAAGACCCGCGCGCGAAAATAATGCGCGGCCGTCCGCCGAGCCGTTTGGCTAAATCACGAGCGATATATAAAGAAGAACCCTGGGACTTTTATCGCCCGCCCTCGTCCGCGTCCCGTCGCAATAATGGCCTCCTCGCCCGATAAGCTTCGAATTTGTGGGATTTTCTCGGAGGATTTTACAGCTCCGGGCCGGTTTTTCCCGCCCTCTTTTCAGCCGTCGCGCTTTTCATCCAAATTTTCGAGGGGAGTAAATATGCAGATTCGCCGAGTAAAGGGTTTTATTAATGCTCCGATAATTATAAGGAAAAAGCCAAAATATATAACTGCGTTACAAATTCCGGATCTGCGCGCCGCGTTGTTGTAAATTTTGATTACATTGTATTGTTGCATTAACATTTTAATTAAGTGTAGCGCTGCATTTTATTTCATAAGCGTAATATTTTCTTGTTGCAGAGCTTTCTTCGACGTCTACTACGACGCAACGCTCCGCATAAAGGTACGAGCTTTCGTTTTTTTCTAATGCAATTGCGTTTAATTTGAACGTAGATTATACATTAACCGAATTCTCACAATTAGCCCAATATATACGGGGCATGGTGCTTACTCATTTTATGACATTACTCGACGTTTTCTGATAAAAAGCGCCGAGCTCCCACTAATAAAGAGTTTAGCATTTAGGGACTTGCGCTCCGAGCTAAATTAAAAGCCGCTCCCAGGAAATTGAAACAATTACGCGAGATACGCGGAAAAAGGGGGTCAGGACTCTCTTTTGAAATAATTAAGAGCTCGGCTTTGGCGAAGATTCGCGGGCTATAAGAAGCCCGCGATTAGACCGTAGCCGGATGCGTCCGACTAGTTTATCCGCGGTAATTTCCCGCAATCAAGCGCCGATTGCCGCCCACTCGAGCTCTACACGCGTTATACGGCCCGAGAACTCAACCTCCCTGTGCGATACAACAAAATGCGACGGACGACTCCCATCCCCGCGGCGATCTTTCTCCCAGCGTGGAATCCAGGCCGGCCGCTAATCCGATTACCCCTCGCGTTTGCCATTTAACAAGGGCCGATTAATTTGCGCAAAATTTGTTCGGCCAAAGTATATATCGACGATTATGCCCTTGCGCGACTCGAGGGGTGGAATGCGACTGATTCCCGATGGGCGGCGCACTTGGGGCACGATAAAATTACGGGGAATTATATGTGTGCGGGCGATGGAGGGGAAATTGCCGCGGGTGTATCTCGGCGCGGGCGCACCAAGGGGCCAAGTCGGCATCACTCGTACGGGCCGAGAGATCGATGATGCGCTCGTAAGCGAGAAATGCACGTGCAGCGCGCGCCCAAGTGCGAGTGGAAATTGAGGATTCCGATGGAGGGCTCGGGAATATGCTCCCGAAAATTGATGCTCCATGTAAATTAATACAATTATGCGCGACATGGTAATAAATTGGATGGGATATTTTGGCCTACCTAAGTGCCGATAAAGTCGAAAATTCTGACAGATATTCATTACTGTGGGCTAGTACCACTATCGATGGCCGGTCCAGGTGTGTCCGACTAAACGCACGATCGATCTACTTGCTTATTAGGAAGAATCCCTCGTGGCTTCGAAGAACATACGCACTAATTTTATACCATCGCTATGATCATACATTTTTTCTACATCACGCGAAATTTAGTGTTTTAGTTTTTGACTGTATAGTCTTATCGCAATATTGTAAGATAGAATGAACGCTGATTAAGTATAAATTGTACAAAAAATTAGATAAAAATAAAATATAAATTGTGCAAAAAGTTCTTTCAATGCACATCTACCTTTCCAAATGGTATAGTTTTTGTACTTCTGATTATTGCTAGTTTTCATTACCATCTTATTATTATGAAATGATTATTATTTTTGGGGACTCGTATACCCTTTCAAGGAACGAGTTTTTTGCTTTCTCATTTTGGATTTGAAGCATACTGAGAAAGTCTAACCCAAGATTAAATTGAAAGCAATCCTGTTATGAAATTCTGACCCAATACGAAATTGTCAGTAATACCCCGAGCGGATAACATTATTCCGTGGAAAAACGGATGGAACCGCCATTTTAATTTATGACCTGCACTCGCGCACGTGTACACGCGCTCGTATTTATGAAAACGACGCAAAGATCAAAATCGCAAAGCCTCGAACATATATATAGCTGCCCTCCCCGCTTCCGATCAGCGCATGGAGGCACTAAAAAAGTTTGAGCGCATCCGGAAGCCTTGGATTGTTATCTGGGTCTCGGTACCCCGGCCCTTTACTAGCCTCGCGGGCGTCTCCGCCCCCGCTTTACGGACTAATTCGACTAATGAGGGTAAAAGATGACCGGAGGCGAGGGCGGCCTTGATTACTCGCCAGGTCATCGCCTCCCTTTACGTGTTTATGCGGCTAAACTGGCTATTTCGGTCCTACGGTGGCCCTTTGCAAAGAATCCCTCAACGAAGTATCTGGCGCGTAGGTTTTAAGGGCAAAGCTCTGGTACGCCGTTGTATCAAGAAGTCGCACGTGTAGACCAACAACAAGGTAATGGCTAACAAACGATAAACCCGCATATAAAGTTCAAGATGGAGAGATAGGCTCGGGTTTACGGCCGTTATAATTATCGATCGGCTAACACTAACTCGACACGCCGTAAACATTGTCTCCGCATTTGTCAGAAGGTTATGTTTTAGGGTTACTGCCGGGAAAGGCGTAATAGATAATGACGGACAGTTGAAACATAGGCACAGTTTGTGCTCCATACGTTTAGAAGTGTAGATACCACCCCGGAGCCGGTCTTTACTTTTTACAGCCTAATTCATTCAAAGTATTTCGAGTTATTACTGGCACTCAAATAATCATCCGGCTGTAAAAGCGGAATGAAGGCTCAAACCGGTTCTCGAAGCCACTTGAATATATCGATCTCGGTATCTGCCGCGAGCCTGGACAAGTCCACTAGATTCAATTTGGGCGATTCATTCACATTCATTGCGCACCTTCATCCCGAACTCCGTCCCGGATGAAAATAGATAGACTCGTCAGGATCATTTTTTTTTTTTTGGTATCGCGACGCGACTCAATCTCCGGCATTCTTCATACGCCGCATGTAGCGTCTTAAAAGTTGGGGTGAAAAATCGGGGGTGTAGTTCATAGAGGGAACTTCCCCGGCACTCGGCTGCCTCGTAAGTAAGGAGCTCGGTGGTAAATCGGCATCGGGTGCTACTGGGCTAGTAAAAAATGATCCCTCGGCCTCCCGGGGAGCCCTCGGACACGCACTTCATTCACCTGCTCCCCCTCCGTCCACCTTTTGTTCGGCGCCGTATACACGCACGGGTATCTTGAGCTTTTTTGCCACGGCTCGCTCTCGAATCAATATGGAATCGCCTTGGGAAGGTCGGCCGTGTAACGACTCGTCGAATTTATGGAGTGCCCGGTCGACGCGTACGTGAGCGGGAAAAACATTCGACCGTTGTCGCGCTCGACCGTGGCGACGTGTCGATTCGATAAATGAGGAGGACCACCCGAAGATTGCTTTTCTTCCTCCTTTATTGTATTAAACATTTTCCAATGACGGGTTATATATATACGCCTTTTTACGGTGATAAGATTCGGATCATAGCGCACTTTCTTGAGTCTGATGCATCGAGGATTGGCAGTGCACTATGAAGGAATCGATAATAACAGGATGAACCAATGAATATAAAAATAAATGCCGCTTCGGATTTTTACCGCTCACGCTTAATTTTCGAACTTGTGCTAAGGCTCGTTTCCATTGGAGTAAAGCCAAGTCGTATTCACGAATAACGGATATTTCCGCTTGTCGAGCCATTTCCTAATCGCTTGGCCCTATTGCCTGCAAATGGTAATTAGCAAATAAGCAACATCTTGAGACTATAATATTATATCTAATCCAAATGAGGCGCCCACGGCGATCCTAGTCAAGAATACTAGGGTTGCAAAGCCCCCTGCTTATTGCTATTCTACACTATAAAAAAATAAATATGATAAATAGAATATTAAAAAATATTGAGAAGTAATTAAATAGATGATATTTTTATTTAAATTTTTAATAAAATATATTTAGAAAATAATGACGCGGCATTTAGATGTAACATAATCAAACTCTACTCGAATAAGTTCAATATAATGTTCATTATAGGTAGTTAAATCTGGACTATACCATTGGACTTCTATGCTTATTAAAGAATAAACACATATACGATCTTAATATTTACAGTTTCATAAAGATAATTTCTAAAAAATGAAAATTGTTAAATTGACTTTTTGAACAAATATTTTTGTCATGCATTTCTGCTACTTTTTTACAAGATTCTATGATTTGTTTAATGCCTAGCTGTCGAAGATTCTTAAAAAAATGAAATACGTTATTGTACTTCTCCTAAAAGCTTTTTGTTATTTCAGATGTACCGATAGTGAATCAATAATTGGATAGAATACATCAACTTAGTTTCTCCTCGTATTCGTTCATAGGCACATCAATGAATTTTTTTGACTGGTCTAAATAGTAGTCAAATTTATCCATTATAGTTAGCAAATGTTATAGCATTAAAGTTACATACTCTTATTATAAACCTTATAATACGTATTAGTTAGATTCAGTGAAAATAAAATAGTTTTGCAGATTAGCTACTGTTGAAAAAATATTCGTTTAAAAAAAGCATTAGAATTCAGCGAAGAACATGTAGCTAAAGATTAATTAATATTTTTATAATTATCATAAATTGATGTATTGCATTATCTCGAGCAGACCATTGTGTTTTATGTAGCAATTCTGTCATTTTATTTTTAAAGCTTAATGTAAACTAATTTTAACCATCTATGATTTGATGCTGAAAAAAATATTTATGGTTTTATACCAGAAAAAAAATTAAATGACTTGATAAAATTAGCATATGGATGCAAAATATCATTAGTATTCATCTGCATAGGTAACCATATAATAATCATTGACTAATCTTTAATTTAAAAAGTAGCTTAATAAATAGATGGAAATGCGTATTATAAACGTAATTAAATAAATAGTGAATTTTCTTTTTTAGATGACACGATATCTTTATAGAGGTACTGTTTGATGACTTTGACCCAGAGTCACAATTTCCTTAAAGGCGGCACTGATCCAACCACTTCGTCTGGTCAAAAAATATACACGTTTGCTGTACAGAATCATCGCTGTCACAGCTGTCGTTCGCGCTAATATGTTATCCGAAAAACGACGAACAATCGCTCACGTCAACGTGGCACTTAAAAATAACGTTTGGCAAAAAAAAGTGCTCGACTTTCCGAGGAACAGCAGTGACTCGATAACGACACGTACGCGCTAAGGGAGAAGAGGACGAAGAAGCAGTGTATAACCTTAAAATAAAATCCATCACGTAGCGCCCGTCCATTTCTTAAATATTTGCCTCTCCCGGCATGATCCGAGCGATTCTTTTCTTCTGCCCGCCGAACCCTCGGCGCTCTTAAATATACGTACAGCGCACGCGTTGTGTACATGGGGAAAATGAAACCTGCTCTATTTATACGGCGTAGGTAATCCAATACAGAGTATATACTGTACGGAGTATACGCGATATTTGAGTTTTTGCGAAAATACAGCAACAGCGGAAACGGTTACTTATTAGCGAATAGAAAAAAAGCCGATAAACCGTAGGAGATTCGAAGGCATTTAACCGGCGATGATCCGCTCGGACGAGTGCAAGATTAACGATGCTCGTGCATCGGATGAGATTCCTAATGCCATCGATATCCACTTCTTATAACTGGCGCACACAAGGAAAAACGAACACTAACTATTTCCGTCCCGCGAAACATTCGAGCGCAAGCGGTACAAAGGTACAGGTCCCGAAATAAATTTAAATATTTAAACAATCCACGCAGGCGCATCGCCGGGGGGCAAACAACTCTCCGGGATGCTTAGCCCGAGCGTGCGCATAAATCTGCGCGAGTGAAATTTCCCCTAAACTAATACAGCACTTTGGGAACAATCTCGTTGGCCCTTCTTCCGGGGATGCGGGCGCGCGCCCGGAAAATTGTTCCCCGGGACGCGCCCCGAGGCGGCTCCTCCGCGCATATTAGACATATATCGGGCGGGGCCCTTGTGCGCTCTGCACGCACTCGATTGCCAGGACGAAAATGGACTTGGCCGGGGAGAGGGGCGATACTTTCCTCCTGCGCCCTCGGGCTGTATGGGACTTAATTACGGGGCGGCTTTGTCGCGGCGATTGCCATTGTTAGAAAGATAATGGAGAGGGCGCGACCGAACAATGCGCGGGGATTGAGGGCCGTTTTTTCCCGCGCTCGCTCATTTTGAATTTCCTGCCGAGGGCTCGCCGAGCGCCGGGCGGCTCTTCCCCGTAGCCGCCCAGCCTGCGCTGCAGGTGTTCTCCGTTTCATTGCCGCTTTTATTGCACGTGAAAAAAAATTTACCGCGCAGACGCGATCTTCCTTCGGGCGCTAAATTGATTGCACAATCATAAAAATGCCGCGCGGGCGCGGGGAAAAAGTACAGGATTAATACTCTATACTTTTAAATCCGACTAGTTTTGCCCGAATGGAAATTGCAAAGAAATTATACTATCGTGTATACGATAAATATCAGCTTTTATTCATCGCCTACCGGAGGTAAAAAATTTTACTACGTATATTCCCAGGTTAATGTTATTGAACTCGCATAAAAAGCATTATACTCTATATCACTCTCTACTCATTGTTGCAAATATCAATTTTTTACTTACAAAGTCGTGTATTATTTTATTCCTTTTATCGGCTGTCGTTTTAAATATTCTTTGTGTAATAAATTAAATTTGTTCAAAAGTGCAGAGAATCCATTACATTACGTATGCCGGTGGAATTTTATTTTATTCAAATTATTTTAATTATATTAAAACCTTGTAAGCTAAATTAAATATATAATTCTCAACGGATATGTAGATGAATATAATATAAAGTTGTCCTTTTGATAAATTTTAGTTCAAAACTAAAAGTTTTAAGGACTTTGCAATGGTATGAATTTTCTTACTCGAACTCTAATATTCTTAAAATATTGTAGAAAGTTTGAAAGCAAAACTACATTTTTCTGCACTAGGTAAAGCAGAAAACTAAGGAAAAGGAAAAAAATTTCAATTTTTAGTAAATATCACAAGATTCAAATCTTTGAAGAAAATCGACGTCTGCGAGAAACATTGAAAGTTCAATATCTGCAAGCTTAAATTTTGCAAATACCGCGAAATAAGCATTCGACTATAAAGGAAAATGAGTTGAAGTAAAGAAAAAATATATTAAACTTGCTTACTTACATTTCCATTTAGCTGCAGAAACATTTCGCAGCTTAAAAAACTTTAAAGAATATTTCGTCTATAAAACTCTTTCGTTGATGAAGTATACGCTCATTTACATATAACAAATTCACGCATTTTTATTGAAAAATTAAATTTTATCGCAACCAAAACACTAGCACCAGCAATATAAAAGTTTGAATGCGTTCATATGATAGAGTCTTTGATATTTTTGCAAGCAGAGGCGCCTGATATTCAAAACGATTCAATCGTCTGAATCGAAATATCATTTCCACGCGGATGCATTTTCGTGCAACTATTTCAATCACAATAGGCCCATAAACTTTCAATTCAACAAAAGCATCTTTAAACCGCAGTATTCAAGTCATTTAAGTAACCCTTATGAAACGACGTGCGCGCGGGTTAGTGTGCCTCGAGAACTCGCAAAGAATTCTTTTCCTGAATTTACTTTTTACTTCGCACATCCTTGCCAGCGAGAAATTTCGTGGAATTCCGTTTTCTTGACAGCCGGCGCACCCGCAAATTGGTAGAGAGGGCAACTTGATCAACGGCTGTCCTCCCGGTGCTCTTCAAAGTACCGAGCTTGAATTTAAACAAGATACGCGGGCTCCCAAAGTTCGTTTGCTTGCTGCGTCGCTCCGTTCTCTCACTTCAAAGAGGGTCGCGAGGAAATGACGTTACCGGCGTTGCAGAGAGGAGCACTAGTTTTTAATATGTATCGTGGGGGTTCAAAAAGTTTACGGACAAAGTTATAGTGTCATCATTTTTTGGAGTGCCAAGAGGAGCATAAGGACCCTTTTGGAAGTTTCTTCGCCAACTTTACATTGCTACATTACCTCTCGTTAAAAGGAAAGCATTGCTCTTGTTTTTTCTTTTGTCCGTTTAAATGCAGCGACGACAAAGGTCTGCTTTCGAACCAAAATGCATTTAACCTTTTGATTCAATCAATTAGCTTTTCCAAACAAAGAACGAATAAATAGCTTTCAGTATTCGCGTTTGGTTCGCGCTCTAATTTCGACAAAGAACAATTATATGAAAAATTCTTACTTTAATTTAAAAAATGGAATCATGCCGTCGAAGAAACGTTTTGTTTAATTTACATAAAATGCAGCAGGTTAAACCTTCCACTTTGCGTATTTCGGTTAAATCGACTATGTGTTAAGGAGCGAGCATTCGGTTTGAATAATGTATCCTGTGTAAGTCACGTAAACGTTCACTTTAAAAAATGAAAGAATCGATTTCCTGTTGAACGCCCCAATCTTCTGTACCAACAAATGAAATATTTAAAATTCGTATCGAATCGTGACCACTGAACTCAGCGACTCTCAATATAGATTCAACATATACTATTCTACGTGACTACGATACGAGCCCACTGTCCTACTCAGTACTTGGAATACTCTTTCTGGCATTTTTCTTGTGCACTCGGTAACTAGTTGTGCATAAAGATAAAGTTTATAAAATTCGTACCGATACCGAGCTTCTTCTACTTCCAAAGTAAAACAAGCGAAAGGGGTAAAAGAGTATAAATTTCGCGACAAATGCCCGCTTAAGTAACTGAAGAGAAAGGAAGAAAATCACAGAGAATGAATGGAGACAAGGGAGCCGAGCTATAATCCTCACGGCCGAGCCCCGCCGGCTCAGATTCGTAATTGCGATATAATACAGGAGATCGGACGTCGCGACGAAATCTCAATCTCGTCTCGCTACCTCGGCGTATATATGAATACAAATGAAGTGCGAAATTCCGGTGGATTCGCGGAAGGGAGCGAAGGGAAATGGAGAAAGGGAGCAGATCGCGGGGACGGGAGCTTGTCACGAGGAGAAAGGTTAAACTGACTTTTTTACACGGGAGAGTCCGAATAGAACATGCTTCGATAATTATGCGCCACGGTATAATCTCTGGTTCGCTGCCTCGGATAAGCCCCGGGGCTTAGCAGAGTAGGTGGCGTGGATTTTCGCCGGTCGAAAGAGAGGACATATATGCACCGGGGACTTGCGAGCTCTGCGTTTTAACGGTTTTCACGGAAGGAGGGAGAGATTCAATTCACCTTCTATTTCAAGCGGATCCTGATCCAATGCTTTAATTTTCGCATGCGCAGATGTGATCGAGGCGCTCGATTACTGGACTCCTCTTTCCCGAGTACATGCGGTTTTAGAGGGTATTGTGGTTAGTCAATTGCTGCCTTACAGCACATTGAATGCCCCCTTCGATTTTTATTCACTAGAATTGCACTAGAATCGACTGAAATGTGATACCAAACACGATATTTCGTAAGTTAGAATGATTTTAAAAAACGATTAGATTATTTGAATATATTTTTAGAACTGATCGATTTTAAGTCTTTATGGAATATTTCTTAGAGTAAGGAGATAGTTATGCTGATAGATCGAATAGAATTTTCAGTTGAGAAAACCAAGTAGAAAACACTTGGCCTACACGATGGAATCAACAAACCAGATATAAAGATATACGGCTAAGGATGGTGTTATGCAGAGGCTAAAGTTAGATTTTTCGAATAAATAGAAAATTGATTCATTGTATATCGTAACAGGTGCAAGCACTCTGATATTATAAGCTGAAATATGCTATTTACTACCTAAAAGCTGGAAGCATAATTTGTTTTTGGTCTGTTCTATTTGATGCTGTATGAATATGTATTTCGAAAATTGAAGATACCAAGAAATCATTAATAAAAACAAAAAATTAAGAAGGGCTAGGAACACTACTTTGAGAATACTAACACAAGTAAGAAGTCAGTCAAAGCTATTAGTGACATTGACTACTTTTTCTTGGCGTTCAAATAGACAAAATAATACAAACATTTTAGATCTTTATTAGAATAATTAATTTTTGACATGAAAATAGATTGTGATCAATGATATCAAATTACTCAAAGAAGTCAAATGATATAAGTATCATAACTATTCTATTGTCAAATCCTTCTCATACATCTTTAGTGGTAGTTAAAGAAACTAGTTACGTATATTGTGGTCATGACTAAAACAAAGTTATGTATCAATCGGGGAATTTTCGAGAAAGATTTCAATTGTCGAATAATATAAAAATAAAATAAAGTAACAAATAAATATAAAATATAGGCAATAGAAAGTATGAGTAATATAATACTATTATAATAGCTGTAGCAACAAACAAAATTTTTCTTTAAACTAATTTTTCATTTATTTCAGAAACGTGATATGTAATAAATTTAATAATTGCATTCATATAAAATATTTTAAATAATATTAATGAAGAACCGTACTTTCTATTTATTTTATGAAAATACAGTTCAAAAATAAGCTTTTATAAAATATGGAAGTATTCATAACATTTTATAAAATGAAAGCATAATTGTTTCAACCAAGTCTATACTTTAAACATAACGAGTTCCATAATGGATATAAGAATAACTGGGATTTAAATATAATTTAATAATGTTCACTGGCATTGTCTTATTATCAGAAAGATTATTTTTGGGAATTGTCGAAGGTATTGTAGTAAAAAAGAGTTCAAATTTCGCTTGTAGTTTTAAAATACCGTATTAAATATGTATGCAGTATGAGAAGTATCAAGCTATTATTTTAAGCCATGATTTTATTTTTGATGGAAATATACTATTTGTCCTACATATATAAGCAATAAAGTAACATTCAAGAGGCATACTACTACCGCGACAAGATTTTAAAGATAAATGATGCAACAGACTCCTGCATGCGATCTCTAGAATTCCTTTTTATCAAGGCCTTTTATATTCCCCAGTGAAAAACTATTTACTCTTCCATAAAAGTAATTGTCAAAGCACACTGAATTGGAAGGGGATTAAGCGAGAATAAAACACTTTATTCGAAACCCATTAACAATAATTTACGATCTCTTTGTGGGAATCGCTTTGTGAGGAAGTCAAAGGGCCATCGGTCACTCTATGTGCAAACTGCGGTCATCAAAAGTCACCAGGCAACTCGCGGATGCTTGCTCCGGAGCCTAAATATGTTACCGAACGCTCCGGCACTTAATAGTTGGTGGGCCATCGCCGCTTTGGAATTTCCGCGAATCCGTCGACGCGTATAAAATTAGAGAAACGAAGCCCCGAAGAGGCAATCGCGGCTCGGCCGCGGAGCTCGTTAAATTTCAATTAGGGAAAGACGCGCGGCCGAAAGTAGCTCTCGAGTGCGCACGGCGTACACACCTCCTGCACTCGGTCGGAGCTTTCGCCCGGGAAATGGCCCGGGCGCTCAGCAGTTGGCGCGCGGGGAAATATTCGTCGAGCCCTTTGACGAGGCGCCCTATACTCCCGCCGCTCGCAATCAGCACTACGCGAGCCGCCGCTCGTTTGAAAAGTCGTAGTAGAAAGAGGCCACTTTAATACTCGAGCGTCAAACAACGAAGCCTCTTGGAGAGATGCACTCGGCAGCTTTGGAAATCATATAGTTCGAGTTCATAGGGGTCCTGTGGGCTTCGAGGGTTATCCGGGGGCTCGACGTTCAAAACTTGTGTAATAGTTTTCGTTAGAATGTTAATTCGACTAAATTTCGACGAAAAGTCGAAAATTACGGGGTGGAGAAGGTTTAGAAAAATGATCTGTACTTGTGTCTGACTTTACTTTGACTGATTCACTGGTCATACTTCGGATCATTCGTATTTATAATCTTGAACGATAATTTTCCTCTGATTTGCGATTGTATGATAGACAAGGGTCAGAGATTATATCTTCTCCAAATTGTCAAAAGATTATTCATTTAAGTTGTACATGAAAAATAACCAATAAAAAACCAGTCTTATTTGAAGCAATCAGCGCTTCATTGATCTAGCCAGATTTAATTCCACACTTGTAACAATGTATTCTTCAGGCAATTTGGTTGACGATGCGGTTTATGGGGTCTATCTAGCTTATAACCTCTCACGCGGTAGCAGGTCTATCGAAGGTGAGCGAGGGAGAGAGTTACAAGAGCTTAAGACTCGGCAAACGAGCGAGAGCTATTGAAAGCTATTAGAAGAAGATAGGGGGAGTGGAACCGCGTCGAGCATAACTGCCTTTTAAAAGGGGATATAGAAGGTGGAAAAGCAGGGGAGGGGTGGCTCGTGGTGCGCGGCGACTTCTGCGTATACAGGGTACATCAAAAGGAACAAGAAGTACAGGAAATTCACTGTAAACCACTGGGCTGTAGGTCACTGTATATCATTTTCTTTAAAAGCTATTTTTAAATATTTTATTTATTAACATTAATATGATTCTTTGAATTGCAAATGAAATTATATATTGGCAATTTAAGTATTCTAATTTTTAAATTATAATAGAAACTTGATTTATAGTACATAAAAATTATTTATTAAAAATCTCTTACACAACAATTTAATTATTATGAATTACACGAAACTTGAAACAATTGAGATAACTAGTTGAATAGATAAAAATAAAATAAAAGCAGTACTTTAAAGTTTTATTAAAATAGACTGCAGAAACCTCTACATCTCTAACGTCTCCTTCAATAAGTAAAAATATAACTGCACATTAACACTGTCCATTAACATTTAATTGCATGCATTCACAATGACCTGTCACACCAGCAGCGCATCGCCGTGGGAACACGTAGAATCTAAACTCGCAACTGTATAAAATACTACACTATATAGTCCATCGAAAGTTATGAGCATTCCGAGTTTCTTCAGTCGTTCCAGAATTCGTGCTGGAGATCGGCGAGGCTTTTGCCATATGTCTCACGTACAAAGAAGCAAGAAATGAAGGTAGCCATCAGACTGAACGCAAAAAACAAGCCCATTATCCCCGGCATAGTCAAATAATCAAACAGCTTCTCATTCCAGTAGTGCAAAGGAATGGCCGCGAGCCAGCCAAGAGCCGCTGAAATGAGAAATGGCCGAAAAATTAGTCGTGGAGGAAAAGTTATGGTTAGTTTAGATATAAGGTCACTTTGAGCATAAAAATGTTTTAAGTTAGACATTCGCGTAAGGTTTTATTTTTTTTAATCGTAAAATAATACAGGACTGCCTAAATATTATCCATCGATAATAGAGCAACTGTTTCCAATCAATTTTCATATTATTCATATAATAATAAATATTGAAGTCTCAAAATTAATTTGCAAATTAAATTTACCAACGAGCGGGGCAGCGAAAATCCGAGCTTCCGCAGGAAAACTGTCGGATAATATGGACCAAGGCACAGGGCCCATACCGAAATTGTATGCAAAGAAGTATAGAACGATGCATACTGACGTCGCTATGGGATATTTGTTGTCTAGCAGCGGAGATATTTGCTCATCGTAACTAAGGGCCAGAAACAAACCTGCAACATAAACGCATTTATATAAAATCTAGTCTACGCCTTTCAGTAAAATTGTAAATATTTGTTTTAAATGTCTATTGGTAGAATTTAACTTTGATCTATGCTAATTAACTTATCTTAAAATTGAAATAATATTTTTGTTCACTGTATGAGAGATGTATCTCTGCAAACGAAATTTTGATGAACTACTAGAGGCGCATGAAAAGTTAAAGTTACGGGAGAGATGAGCTTTAGTGTATGTAAAGAGGGCTATGATGAAGTTTTTGTGACAGAAACGAGATGAGTTTGTTGTCGATTACCGAACTTTGATTGAATTTTTTTCCTTTGAATTTACGGCGTAAAAGAGTCAAATTAAGATATATATATATGCCTCAGAATTTTCCATACTTATAAAAAATGCACGGCTGCAGATTTTTTTATGCTTGGAAATTGATGATGTGTTCGTTTTATCCACCCATTTGCTTAAATTACGTAAGTTCTATGCCGATGAAAGAGTCTTGTAACTAATATTGAGTATTAAGACAATCATTATTATAGTAGTTTATAATCAATGTTAGAATTATCAGAAAATTAAACCATGACATCTTCAACTGTTTACTCACAGTGATATTGAAGTTAAAATTGTGCTTACTTGCAAAAATATTTATTTAATACTTTACAAATTAAATTAATTTTATTAACAATAAAGTAATTTATTAATAATTTATTATTCTTACATTTTACATTTATTATCTATATAGTTTGCTTCAGACGATAAATTTGTCAATTTATTTAACCTATTATGCCATTAAAATAATAGAAAAAACCTATTAATTAATATCTATATGATAATAGAAGTAAAAGCTATTTTTATCGCTAAGATTCTTCAGACGATTAAAAGTTACTAAATATTTTATCAAATATTTGATCTTCTCAATGGTGAAAATTGCTTTCATTTAAATCAACACTTTATGTCCCTATTTGTAACGGGAAAAATATCCTGATTCTTATCTTAGTTTCATAATTATCATGCTCAATTATAGTACTCTTTTATAAATCAATCCTGTACAATTACTCTTTGCTCTAGTCAATTTTTAACGAATTGAAGTTTAACTGATATTTAGTATTTTTTAATAAGTATAATAATGTTAGATGAGATATATTTAATTCAATATATTTACTTACCTACTAAACACAGAAAGACGCTCATTAGTATGGATGAGATAATTAAGAGCCCTCGACGCCCAATATACCTGATTAACAATGCGGCCATCACGGCACCCACAACCTGAGCAAATCCGGTCCAAATACACAATTTGTACGAAGCTACGGTACCGCCAACAATATAATCAAACAGCATAAGGCTGTTGAAGTTGATGACATGGGCGCCGCTAAGTTGTTGGCACACCATTATACTCGTCGCAACGACAAAGCTACGTAGGCACTTAGGGTGGCACAGCGCTTCTAATATCCTGTTCTAAAATCAATTATTTTATTATGTATTACATTATAATACTTGCAATTACAAGTGCTACTATTTTCTACTTTATCGACGAATTTATTACCACCGGAGATTGACTTGGAAGACTGTTTTATTATGACCTTTTTTATGAATTCAGATCTCTATTCAGATTGAAGTTGAACTTATTAATCTATATATATTATGTAAAGGAGATAACGTGTGTATGTATTGTTACGTACGCGCTGGGGGTGCGTGTGTAGAGGGTGGGGGGGGGGGGGAGTCGAACTCTCGATAAGGGCTGGAGACTGGAGGAATAACGAGGAGACTAACTCACAGTTTTCGGTAGACGTAGTTTATTATCCAGACTTAGACTCTCGGGAGGAAGAGACGGCGCCCCGACGCGTGTCATTCGGACGAACGACCGATGACAAAACGATCCCCCTCCTTTACCCTATCCTCCCTTTTTATGGTTACTCGGCTTCGCTTCTCCTTACCCGTGGACTCCCGAACTAGCCGATCCCACGTATAACTCCAGCGTTATTCAAGCTGCCGATGTTGCAAATAATCCGCGTGCTCTACTTTTGCCGAGCGCCCGGCCGCCTGCGGGGCCCGCGAGTCGATCAGCGGTTAGTCGAGCCGCTATTCTCGAGAATCCGGCGCGGCTCCGCTGAAGGTGACCCCGCACTACCCCCGCGCGGGGTCCCCGGTTTCTCCGCGGTAGCAGATATCGGAGGTGTATACGTGACAGTATATATGCCTTAATTAAATGAACAAGTATGTTTATCAACAATAATTAAATTTTTTATGTGCGTAACAGTCTTTTGCCTAGTGAACATTAAACCATATAGAACATACCTGCGTTATGTAACAGCTCAGCAAGTCACATTCATCAACTTCAATTTCAACGCGCACCTTTCGATTCGTACACAGTGAAATGCCGCGCCTGAGTTTTCAATGTCGCAAATTGATTAAATTCTAAAATATTAGACATGCCTGACGTGCACTTGCTCGCTTACATAATTCACAGTCCCTCGAGTATTGGAATTGCGGTGGTAAATTCGCTCGAATTTCAATAACGATTTACGATTGCGTTTTACGCTGGAACATGAGTATGTATTATGTGTGAGGCAGTTTTACTAGTAAGTTATGGAAGCTGCACTTTCTATGAAGTTTCGATTTTTTATAAAAGTAATTTTATTTAAACAATTATCAAAAGCTAATGTAAATTAGATCGTTGAAATTGTTAATAAAATAGGTTGTTCTAGGCAAAATGGTACAATGAGCGAAATTCTGCGCTTATTGCTTTATTCAAAAGCGAAAAGACTCGCATCATAATGAGTTAGATAATTCTATCAGATAATAGAATCTTCAGTCGTTTCTTTCATATAGATGCTTAAACTAGGAAAGTAAACATCTCATTCTCCTAAATTTGCTATTTCGCACAGACTTACTCCTTGAAAAGGCTTGATAATCTCAACCTGATCTTACTTAAATCAGCTGCCCAATACCCCCTAACTCGTATCTTGAAAGTCACAGTCTACGCATCCCTCGTATCTTGTAAACAAGTCAAATGAACTTTTCCCGGATAATCCTAGATGTGAGCGTCGAAGTAGAAAGACATTTTATCCTTAAAGCTTTGTTACGAATGGTAACTATTATAGAGTTACACGATCCTGTTGCCTTTGATTCTTGATCCGAGTCCACCCCATATAACTTTTTCCATTGTTATAATATCGAATTCTTTGTGATTCATAAAATATGATAACCTTTTCTAAAATCTTTTAATAATTTATAAACATTTAAGTAAAAGTAAGAGCGAACCATAGTTTTTTGCAACCCCTACAAATGAACTTTTAATTTACATACTGTTTGTCCGTGAAACATCATGAGTTGAATATGTAGAATACCATACATGTGATACTTGAGAAATGGTATCGAATTCAAATATTTTGGACACTTGGATACAACAATAACAACGTAACAAAAACGCTCTTCCTTTTCAATTGACTAACAACTCTTGTATGTATTTATAAGAACTCACCCATGATGGTCGACCGAGAGCCTTGACAAGCTCACGAGTCTTGTCTACAGAAGGAGATGTACTGCTATCTAACTCCTGGGTAAGCTGCTGGAGAACCTCTGGACTTTCATCCTGCTTGTTGCTGACATGTAACAGGTGACTGAGAGGTGTAATTAGAGTGAGGGCGCATATTATGAGATTTATATTGCTGATACATAGGCTACTGAGGATAGACTTATTATTTTCCTGGTTTGCATGCAGAAGCACGTATCCCAATCCATTAAATCCATGAAAAGAAACGAGAACCTCATTCCGAGAATCACCTCTGGTCAATTCTGCAATATTGAAGTGCAACGCCACATACAAGCATCCGATTCCCAAACCATGTAATAAGCGGATTAGTACTAGTTCCGAATACTGTGCAGAGATATATTTATATGAGCTTTTTTGAAAGTTTTAGATTAAGATAATGAAATAAGGGACTTGTAATAAGAGGTTCTAGATAGAAAAGAAAATAGATTTAGAAAACGTGCTATAATTTGCCATTTATTTTGAATTAAAGTTAATTGCACTAACGCAGTGCATCAACCTGCATGGAAATTATACGCAGACGATTCATGTATGATTCGCATACAAATTATGTATTTACATGTTAATGTGAACAGACGGAGTCGTAACAACGTGCATACTGCTCTTGAAATTGTGAAATTTTACTATCCCATGTAGTAAAATATACGCTAAAGTTAAATTAACAAAGACATTTATTCTTCTATTGGATTATCCCTATAAGAACAGAAATGTTTAGTAGTGTAATCTAAATTTAATTATAATTGCCTTTTTTACCAAAGCAATAATATTGACAAATCTAAATTAGTCTATATAACTTATTCTGTCACATATTCTCTGCAATCCTCTAAACCTTTCTTTTTTATTTAGCTAAGTTCGAGGATTACAAGATCGATCTTTGGCAAGTTTAATTCATGTCAAACTTCGTCAACACTTTCTTCCCCTCGATTACAAAGAGTTTACGCCCACTTGAAAAAAATCCTCGTTGTCCACGTCCGACTTATCAAAGAGATTCGCACGCGAGTTTCGAAAGTTTCATTAAAATTGTTTCCATGGCTCGCGACGAGGGGACGTATTACCCCTTTGCCGGGCTTAATCTGCCGCGCGCGAAAAATGGCCTTTGACGTGCTTGTACGTCCAAAGAAAGTCTGTTTCGTTTCTTTCTTTCTTTTACGTTCGAGTTCCCGGGAGCCTCTTTGTGAACAGGGGATGCTCAAGAGAATATCGTATATCGTCCGTGCGCGACACAAACGAACTCCAAAAACAGCGCATAATTGATCCCACGACAGTTAATCGAGTATTATAATCGAGAAAAAAAGTATTCTGCGTTGATCTATAATCAAAATCGAAAGTTGTGAAGTGGTTTAATAATAAATTAAATATTAATGTTCAAATAAAAGTTCATTTAAGTCATTCAAATGTTATGCAATATTTAGATTCGATATTTTAACAATCATAAATAAATTGGAACGTGTTACAAAATAGAACATATGCAAGGTTTAACTATACGTAAATGTAAAATTTAAAATATAGTATTACCTAGGAAGCTTGCTAGGAAGTCGCCTGTGCTTTTAAATTTACATGGAAAAGACTATGAGAATAGCGGAGGTAACAAATTTTATGATACTAAAACTAACAAAATATGAGAATCAAATCTTTAAATACATTTTTGCATTATAAAACTCATATAATTATTAAAATGCCTATTAGCATTTTTTTGTAGAAATCATGTAGACAATAATATAGATGGCAAATTATGTACGTAGATTTATTGTAAATTAAATAATCATGTTTTCAATGACATTTTTTATTGTTAAAGTTAATAAAAATAGATTTCTGATGCAACAAAATCTCGTTTATATTCCATAGAAAATTTTAGATGAATATGCATAAATAAAACAGTAAGTGATATAATTTGATCACCATCTTATGTAAACCTTTTATACTAAGCTGTTCTTACTGTGATGCCAGTATTCCTAGAACAAGCCAGTTGAATGAGAATGGCAGCTGCGACGAGGATGATGAAAGGAGCCACCAATTGACACTGCATTAATCTCAGATTGTGTAATAGATACTTATTACAGAGGTAAAAGACAGGGACTAAGAGAGATCCAAAGAACGCTCCCACCAATACCATGGCGACGATTTTATCAGCATTTTTTCCATCGATGCCAACTTCGGAATGCATTAGCATATCTCCGTAGGTGTTCCAACCTAGGGTAATACTCAAGTATAAGCCGGTCAACAACACTGAAACAGAAGGAAATTTTGTTCTTTAATTAAAAAAGAATTTAAAAATAAATGATTTAATGTATAAAATGATTTTTATAGTAACTTTTATGTTAATACATTTTTTGGCAATAAGACATTAATAAAGTATACAAATGGAACTAACTGATAAAATTTTAAACCATGGTAAAACTTGCAATAAAATTGTACTAAAGCATCTCACAGGTGTTAACTACTTTAAATTCTATAAAGTTCAAATGAGTGTTGTGACGATTTCAGATTTTCAGACTTTACTCGTTTCCAAGAAAATAATTGATGAAAGTGAAAGATTAAATTTACCAGCGAATAAAACTGTGCTGAATTACAAAAAGGGAATGAATTTTCTAACGACTTATGAATGAACTGCAAGTCCTGAAGGAAAGCGAGCATAAAGATGTAAGTAAATTGACTTGGGTCTCGGCGAGAGAGACTGGATAATTCTAATAGGCTTTACTGCAACGCGCCCTCAGGCGACCGGTCCTCCGAAAACCTTCGCCTACCTAGTGCAATTAACGAAGGCGTTAAAACATTCCCTTTTCGTCTTTCGCAAACTCTTCTCGAAAATATTACCGTTCTTATCTATTGAAGCATTCACTATTATTAATATGGATAAAAAATGCAATGAAAAGTACTCCTCATGTGAATAACAATATTGAGTCAGTTATATATTATATCTATAGCTGACTTATACTTTTTTATGTAAATAATCATATTCTTCACAATATTTTATTCTTTTAGATTTGCGATTAATTAAATACAGTTATAAACTATGTTACATAACGTTTAGCTTCTACAAATATTTTATAGTGAATTTTAGTAAAGTGACATACCGAAAGCCGAGAGTAAAGATTTTGGTCAGTTGAATTACATCGAAATTACACAGTGAATTTGTAACGGTTTTATTAGGCTCTCCGTATTCAAAGCAGTTTGTGCAGATGAAATGTGGCTTACAAGTGCTCATGTGTTATCCTCAGAATGAAAGATACGTGTAAGGAGAGGCGCTGGATTTCATTATAATCCTCTAGGTTTGTCGAAATTACAGCGACAAATGTTATACAGTTAACGAGAGCATTTTGAATTTTCTTTATCGATATTTTAACTCAATAAGAATAAATGTATTTTTAACAAATAAGTCGGCAGTTAAATTGGTGAAAAAGTTACATAAAATAACGAGGTCCGAATACGAATTTTATTGCAATGTGTTTCTTGAAAATATTCTTTTCAAAATATATTCTTTCAATTTATTTCACGCTCTGTTCAAAAGCGTCTATTACTATGTCAAGTTTTTGAAAATTTTATTAAAAGAAATGTTTTATTAGAGAATATACATTTTTACAATATTTTTGAGTATCTCGTTTTCGTGATCTTTACTTTATAAATGTTTTGCATGAAAATGCAAGGAAATGAATGCCAGTCAGATTTATGTTTAATAGGAGTGCATAGAAATTAATGATAAGTTTAGAATACCTTTTTATGTGATTTGAAAGAAATCTCACTTTGAAATTCAAAAGTACACTTACATTACAAATAGATAATTTTAATAATTAGCAAGAAAAACTTTAATTGACGTTAGTAACAAACATTAATCCAACCATTATGATTGTAATGATGCGTTACCTTAAATGGTAAATTTATTTAACCTCCGAAACAAATGATTCACAAAAAAGGTAGTTAAAATACCGGTCTCTTTCAATGAAATTCTCGCGATTTTCAGACAGAATCAAAATAAAGATTGTATTGACTTGCTATCTTACCCATTGCGATGATGTAGTCCACATTATAATAAATTTCTTTGCATTTATTTGTCTTGAATGTACACATTACGTTTTTCTTTTTAGCCATAAACTAATGCACACTCTCAATTGTATCCAAAATTGGACGAAATTTTATCTGTTGTCTTTTTAGATAACTTATTCAGAGTGTTATAACTACAACTTTCCTCTTCTTCTCAATATTTGAGGTTATGGTACGTAGCCAGATAGCCAGTTAGCCAGACAATTTTTGTTAACAGAGTGAACGGCTCCCACAAGTTTAGAAAACAAAAATTATGAATATGTTCTAAAAGTAGAACCCTGAAAAGAATATTTTTTTTAGAAAATAATTATATTTTTTTTAAAAATAATCAATATTAAGTTGTCTATTTCTCTGGTACTCAAGATATTCTTTTACTTTTAATATAAATACGTGAAACTTGTATCAAAATAATGATCTTGTAAGCGAGTACATTTTTTTCATTATTATTTTCTTGATTGTATCGGCGCACAAAAGAGATACCATGATTCGCAGGAGTTTTGAGTGTCTGATTGCCATGAAGGTGAAAATAATATTTGCATTAACTTTAACCCATATATACCGTATATAAAATGATACACTGAGTTAAAAGCATTTGGAGATTTTTATGACAATCACTAAGGCAACGTATTAAACTAACAATTATTTTGAAAATTAAGTCGCTAACCATAGTTTTTTTGGCAAATAATTCTAAGATGCTTTCTTTACATAAAATATATCCGTTATTTTTTATGCAAACGGCAAAATCACTTTAAATTAAGTGATTATTTCAAAAAGTTACTGTAATTAAAAAAATCAGTACAACTTCAGATTAATTTCTATATAAATCAATTATTACTTGCTGAATAGTTTTAAAGTTTTTAAGTTCACTTTAATGTCAAGAAATTAAAGTAAATTTTTTTATCTTTTTTATTTAATATTAAGTATTACATTTTATAAAATTATTAGTGTTATACAAATCTCAAAATTAAATATCAGACTACATCGATCAAAAATTCAATTACAATGACGAATAAAGACCCACGATAGTTGGTAAATTTTTTAATAATCGATTTTGCAGTTTCATTTTTTTAAGCTTTTAATCCAATATGACGTTGATATTAAATGAAAACCTCTTTTTACTAGCAAAAAGGTACTAAAAATATTACAATTAAAAAGAGAATATTTTCAAATTGACAAATGAATAGCAACATATTATTCGAAAAGAATATAAGTTTATTAATGGGAAACTTTCACAGTGACAATTATTTACTGAGTTTTTCCATTAATTTAAAATGTGACATTCAATTAATTTATATTGACAGTAATAATATTAATGTTTCTTGAAAACAGAAAAAAAGAAAATAGTAGATGCCATATTCAGTGAAGCTCGCGAAATAATGCAAATGGCAAATAGAAGCTCTGTATTAAATAAATTATAATTTTTTAAATTAAATTTTACTCACGCACACTTTTGAACAAACTCTATAATTGTTAAATCGCCAGCTTTAGCGTGAAAAAGAAAACGCACGGGATCTAGCACATTGTTAAAGGTATCGCGCGCCCGCACGGTCACGACACTGCTTTCCTCCGACGCGTGTTTACCCCGCGATTTATCGGACGGGCCGCTCGATCACTCGCGTGGCCAATTACTCGGGCCGCGAATTCTTTCGCGGCTTTTACGGCTAGTAAACGCGGATTACGGGAAAGGAAAATTTCAGTCTCCAAGCGGTCCGCGACATCGATTCCTGCCGCAGGAATGAAAAGCTTCCAGGAAATTTATTCGGCGGGGGTGAAAAATCGCGGGTGGGTTCGTGAAATATTCACGGGCAGCTCGCGGACTGGGAGTTTTAGAAATCCAGGGGGATTCTATGAGCGCGTGCGAAAATTCTCGTGTGAAGATAAGCACCGGTTTCGAATGACTATTTCACTGATGATGGTTTGTTGATTAATGCAGATCACTTTTCTACTCTAAATTGTAGAATCCATTTTAAATGTGAAATATGGAATTCGTATATAAATTTAAAAGTGTTAGTCTACCTGAATGAATTAAGTATTGATTTTATTGAAATTTTATCGAGACTTAAAATATTGCAAACATTTTATTCTACTGCAACCATGTACAGCATTGAATTATACATATACTTATTAATATTTATGGATAAAAAAAAATTGAAATTTATCATGAACGCATAAATTACTCTTCTTCTCAATCTTCAGGAAATATCAGCTTCTACGTGCAAGTATAATCACAAAAAAAAGAATAAAATAAAATCTCCCTTTCTATAATAAAATGTTTTCAATTGTTTACATAATTACAATACTACTTAAACTAAAAGTTAGTTTGAAAATATTATCAAAAAGTGAAAACTGTAATTTTTGAACATCGAATTTATTGGAAAAACTATTTTTTGTAAACAGCTACATTAAGCCGTCGAAGGAAACCGCCATGAGGGTAGGGGGGTTGAAAATCACAGAAACAGAAGAAATTATGAACAGTGAAAGCGCATAGTAGCTGTGACATTTTCTCGTTTTAAAAAATTAATGAATCGTGAAATGGAGGGTGAGAAAAAGACGTGACACGTAATCGGGAATTTTTTGAACGAATGATCATTTGTTAAAAACTGAAATTTGACAACCAACAATTTGACTAGTTCTGTAGATTAAAATCTGTACGTGGAATCTAAAGGAAAAATGCGTTTTGATCAGGAAATTTGTATGGTAGATAAAGGTTACATCCAATATACGTGTTTTCACTTCTTTTAGTTGTCACGTAGGATATACGTAGCACAGTCAAAAAAAGGAATGGTGACAAGTGCTTTTTTGTAGCAGAGCTCTGATTTATTACTTGTATTGGAAAGTTAAAAACTCAAGTTCCTTTTTCGATCAAGACTGAAGTTTATATCTTGTTGTAGGGAGAATCTTGGGGAGAATACTTAATAAACGATTCGGTGAAACATATTTTATTTAGGTACTTCTACACGTACCTACACATTCTTATAGTTTGTATGTTGACCATGGCCGTAAATACAGGTTGACTTACTGCCCTTCGAGGTCAAGTATGCAGCGCACGTATCATTTTAAAAGAGTTTTACGACATCTTTCTGAGAAAATCGAGCACTGCACTTCAACTTCTTCCATTTAAATCCTTGTGTAACAATAAACATGCAACAAGGAATTTTACACGAAGATCAACAATTGATAAAAATACATTCGACTTGAATTTTCAGAGAAAAGGAAACTCTACGTTACGTTGCAGGCATGTAAGCCCCGCGGATACCCAAGACACCGAACAAAGCTATAAAGCTAAAGCTCACCGCACGAAATTCTAAAAAAAAACGTCCATCTCTGGCCTTATACGGGTGGGTGGAGAAGAAAGGAACTCGCCAGACGAGCGCTCCACCTGCTCCACTGTACTCACATAGTTTCCTCTACCGCGCTCTCGAAGATAAAAAGAGGGCAGCCGCAGAGAATCGAGAGGAGAGCCGCGATCGATAAGCGCGCGATTCGATATCGAGGGAACAGAAAGAGCGAAAGTGAGAGAGAAAAAGAGGGAAGGAGCGAAAGCGCGCTTGTCGGCATGCGGTTATAACGAGGCGACTGTTCGTTAGGTTCAAACACACGCCTGTAATTTCGCACACGCACGTTTGTAGATAGATGTGGTCGTCGGTACGGGGAGACGAATGCCACGGAGCATTTTTCACTCTCGCGGGATGTTTGCACTGTGGATTGTTCGCCTTTTCTGTCTCTTACTCTCACGCTCCTTTTATCTCTATACTGCGGCCATAAGTCGGCAGAAAACAGAAGCGACGCTTGCCTACAGAGTTTGCGCAAACTTTTCTCGAATTATTTTTAGTACAACCACGTTGTACCTCGGTGTTGCATATTATTCAGGGTCGTTCTTTATTTATATGCATAACAATTATTTTGTTTTAATAACGATGAGAAACAATGTTTGCTAAAGTTAAAATGTAAATTTGATCATTGTTACACTGAAAACTGGTATTTCATTGAAATAAAATGTATAAAAAGATGTTTTAAAATGACTCTACTAAACTTTCTGCTATTGTATTATTTTACATCGAAAAATATTATCTTGGGTGCTTTTTAAGTAAAAGCTTGAATTTTCAATGATAAATTCGTTTTTAAATTGATTGACAGAGATCTTAAAAGCTTTCATACATGTTTCGCAATTACTTTAAAAGTCTTTACAAATTTTTCTCTGAGTTCATATTTGGTGTACAAAATCTGTTATAATCGACGTTATATCTTTGGAACGAAAGATACGAGATTTAATATTATATAACTTTTTGTCAGAAAAAAATAATAATATGAGAAAATTACAAACTCAAACTAAAAATTTATAATGGTAAAAGAATAGGTAATAGATCTTTGTGTTATATCTATAATTTTACCTGTATCATTATCTTTTATTGTATCAAGACATATCTTCTACTTCACCATCTACACGACACCTTTTACAATTATCATATTATATATTATAGATACGTTCAACAATTTCATTCGAAATGCAATTTTCAGAATTACCAGGTGTACTCTTTTCATTCGTACACAGTTTTGAGGATTGATGTATTATATTATACGATTGCTGTTATATACAGCTTAAAATAAAATCATTAGTACGTCATCTTTCTTTTAGTAATTATCATTATTTCTATGTTAATTAAGTATTAACACGATTTAAAATCATTTATTCAATATTTCAATAATTTACTTGTTAGATGTAATATTTTATTTGTAATTTTTATTTTGATTTAAATTGTTATTTATTGTGTAGTAGGAAGTAAATGAGAATAATTCAAGCGTGAATATTTAAAAAGAAAGAAACAACATAAATTCTTGTGTATTTATATTACATTGTTATAGTCATATAGAAAGTCATTA
Source organism: Sycophaga agraensis (assembly GCA_018906755.1). Taxonomy (NCBI): domain Eukaryota; kingdom Metazoa; phylum Arthropoda; class Insecta; order Hymenoptera; family Pteromalidae; genus Sycophaga; species Sycophaga agraensis. The sequence continues at coordinate 203,397 of JACCIE010000004.1, forward strand.
TTATGTACATAAATTAATTATTTCTCATTATCAGGTGAAAGCGTTTTACACGTATCTATTTATATGAACTGAAATTTATGATTATTATGAACAACAATATTTAAGCCTTCAGGTTTACATCCTATTGTAATTCTACTTACACTAGTATATAGGCAAGTTACATCTCACTGTATGTACCTTTTATTTCAGTACCTTATGAAGCTACACGTTTAAATTCGCCAATTGCTCTGTTGAAAGTTTATCAAAATAAATACCAGACTTTGTTAAAAAAACATTTTGAAAAACATGGCTTATCTGAATCCTTAATTCTCTTGATTTATGATCAAAATTTTTTCTAAACGTCATCGGAAGACATTTCATGAGTTAAACAACTGTCATGACAAATTAGTTCGAGGGTATTTGTAATTTTCGAGAAATAACAAGCAAATTGCAATCTTTCATTTATACAGATTAACAAAAAAAACATTCTCTTTATAATAAAAGCTCTAAATTCTGATCTATAAAAAGCTTTCCAAACTAGAAATTTTTACCAGCGGTTGGCAATATCCTTTTGCCGTTTGTGCGCCATGGGCTGCAGTGCACCACCGCCGCACACGACCTGAAATTTCCGATCGCGTGTGCCCGTATCCAACTCGATTAAAAAGTTCCTCCCAAGATGTTCGCTGCGCGATAGGGCGGATCGCCAGCATCTCGGGCCAATGTGATTTGCGGTCATCCCCTTTTTTGAACTCTAAAGCCGCTGGGAAAAAATTGTCAGGAGAAACTATTGCTCTCAAAAATATTTCTCAGCCACTGCGGAAATTTCGAAGTAATTTGATGGATTCAATACAGTAAAAGTATAAAGATTCAATGTTTTTATTGAGTTAGGATTTCATCAAATCAAGAAAATTTTAAAACCTTAGAAACAACCCATAGTTCTGTAATTTTTTTTTAAATTGTATAATTATAATTAACTTTAGAATAATCGTTACAACTATGTATGGAAAAAAGAATGGCTTATGATAAATTATATTTTACTGTGTAAGTATAGATATCTTCAAAATGTAGTTTCTCGATATATAATAATTTTTTAAACGTTACTATAGTCAGTACAGACATATAAATATAGATCCAAAACTATATAGATATTTTTATTATGCAGCTCTAATCTTAAAGTCGTGTCTATGATTAACTTCAATTAGATTTTCCACTATGAACGTTCATTAAAATAAAAATAACAATACATATAAAAAATATTTCTTTACTATGTAGTCTTTCATGTTTGAAGTAATGAAAATTTTTCTTCCATTGTCGGTACACGAAATTAACATAAGTAATATGAAACTTAAGAATGTGGTTCAACTTAGCATAGCGTGAAAGTAATTGATGCAAATGAGATTGTAAAAAGTACAGAAAGAAATAATACACATGTTCCGCTAATTCCTGTGAAATACGTTGATATTATTCAAATTCCTCAGCGTGCTAATTAGGCGCATCTTTTAAACATGAATCAATTAAACTTAGTTTGGCGCTTGGATGAGGAGCATATATGCGAAATATGACCCACAAAGGGAAAACGAAACACCCGTCACGTGAGGTTAAACTAAGACAAAAGCAAAATGATAAGATGAGCAAATGTATCGGATAAATTTATAGAGCAAAGGATAAAAATCATGTGGATACACTAATGTGGATACATGCAATTCGATTTATAGCCTAATCTGTGTAAGGTATCTGTTAAATATGATCTCACTATATTATAAAATTGAAATTTATGGTGAGCACTTTCTGTATTATAATATAAAGTTATGGTTTGTCTCTTATTGATTGCGGTTTATTTTGATAAAAAGTTTATTATTTTTTGTTTTAAGATTGTTTTTGATTATTTGATAACTAATAAGTATACGAGTTTGAATAAGTATTCGGTTGAAAATTTATATAGTTTCAATTTTAAAGGATCTATTAATAGTTAGATATTGATCTGACGAATGATCACATCTAAAAACTTTCGTCATAACATTGAAAATTTACAATTTGCAATTTTTAATGCAAAGACTTGCGTAAACATTCAAAATAAATAGCATTCCTTTACTTAAAATCAATTTATATTCTATAATTATAATTATAGGTCATGAAAATTGTATCCAAACACTATAGATAAAATGTATAATGTTAAATCAAAGTGACTCTATACGCTAATGATTTTACATTATAAGCTATATAGAATGCATGCTTTGACGAAATTATGCAGAAAAAGATAGTTCGATTATTCATTAGTAGTCGATAAGAAGCTACAGTAGTATTGACAGGCATGACTAGTCAGCAGTAAAAATCGGAACAGTACTATAAAAGAACAAAAGCAAAAAAATAAAAAACAGTCGCGCAAAGAAAAGATGAATGACTTATACTATGGGTGGCAAAAGAGCTCGTAAAAAGTCTCCACGAAGTGCCTCACTCTTACTTATAAATTTAATATTTAATACGAATGCAGCTTATGAGAGTTTGAACGAACTGTATCTATTTCTCTTATTTAGAACTTTGCGAAAAATTAAATTGAAATTTTTGTAATATACATAAACAGTTTAATCAATTATTTTGTTCAATCTGCAGATTTACAAATGCACAGAAATTAGAGAGCAACTCGTACAAGTTGAGCATGCTATTCGCTTGGAGTGGGTTTCTTTGAACAAAAGCATAATAATCCAGTGCTAAAAACGCGCGATCAACTTATTCCCTGGAAAGGCAGTAGGAGGACCCTGAAAAAATTATTCATGTGAGTCGGAGCAAACTCTGATACAGTCAAAGCTCCATTGGACGGCGCTCTCGTAAATCCCGTGACGGCTCCACCGCGGAAGCGGGACGTCAGCTTGGATTTTTCTCGTTTGTTTTTTCGATTTTTGCCTGGCCCCGAGGGGCGTGAGCTGAAGCGAGCGATCGTTCCAACTTAGCGTCGGCAGCCCGTTAAAATTGCTCACAGTCGAGTAGACACGGGAGTATTTTTCAATGTGCGCATACCGATGCGCGCGGCCCTCAAGGAAATAAAGCGATTCGCCCGTTTGTTTTGCCTCTGTTTGAAATGGATCTCGTGGGCGGCGATTTGGATTTATTTGTGGAAAACAGCTTGCGCGCGAAGTCGGTGACGCGAGCCAGAATATTTATGATAAATAGCGAATGTGATAATTCAGAGAGGGCCGAGTCCGTCGTACATTTTAATGCTTTCAAACAATGAATACAAATGGAAAAATTGACTTATATGACGTTTTTACTTGGGTGTACGTGGGCTAAAAATATCTTAATTTGGAATTACGTCTTTTTGTCTTTGTTTAATGTAAATTCCTCCTGGCATTTTATATTGAATTTGCAGCCTGACTTTTGTTACGCGATTGATGGAGAGTTGATTCGATTTCATGGTCGATTCATTAAACAGCTGTTGTTGCGTCCTTGCTTTGGTAATGTAATGTATTCGTTATCTGCACCTGAATAACATGACCCTTTAGTCATAAAATGGTATGCAGCGTACATATCACGCCCTTATTATCCTCAAGTGTTAAATTCTATCACGTAGCATATATCTATGTACATACTATTCAGCAACATTGTTCATTTTCAATTAGGTAAAGCTTTCCATTTATTATTATATTATTATGTAATTTACATTGTAATTATCCTTGTATATGATAGTAGAAAATTAATTGGAAATCTCAGTTTTTTCAGATAAAATTCTTTATTATTAAAATTTTAGTCAATTTAGTCAATCAAAATATCTTAAAAATTATTAAATTTTAATCTTTTTTTCATTAATTAAAAACTGTACACAATATTTAAAAAATAGTGGCTTCAAAAGTGACATTTAAAAAATATTAAAAATTTTAAAAGTTAAGAATTGATTTTGCTTAAATTAATATTTCTATAATTCATGTATTTGAAAAATTTCAGTGATGTAAGTAATTTAAATTCTTATGAAATCATTTTTACCTTGAAATATTTGAACTTTTATTTCGCATCCATTGATTGAATTAAGATAATTTTTTAATCTACTTTAATCGTCAAACGACGGATGGGCTATAAATGCGAATATATTCTGGATTTTTCTCAGGAATCGATCATCTCTATATCTACATTGTTAGCGACTTTCAGCGCGTATTTTTAAAATTATGTTTTCATTTATATTTTTGAATGTTTTAATTAAAGAGTGCGGACTTAGGAAAAAATAGCGGTAATCGCTCCGTGGATTGGGAAAGTTTGTCTGAGGCTCGGGACGGCACCATTTATACTTCTGTTCATCTGGGACTCGTTCTGTGGTATCCAAGCTCGAGGATGGCCTGAGGGCACCTCTGAACACTCTTTGCTCTAGGAAGAAAATGCATTCTTCTCGAGAAGATGCAAGCTTCTCGATCACTTAAAATTCGGAAACATGCGGTTGGCTTTCCGTAGTCTGCGACATGCAAAAATGTAAAGAGTTAACCGACAAGTCCAGTAGGTATATTCCTTCTGACAACGCGACCGACAGAAGATCCCGAAGCTTCACTTTTCGGGTATTTCCGCGATATCCTTAGGTGGGAAGGGCCTCACGCGTGGGGGAAGTATATTACATATTCTACAAATCATTATATTTTATTTTTAATATAACAAAACTAATAATTTGAAGTGTATAGTTTTAACTGAAGTGAAACAAAACTATACGTTTTGTATCCTCCTGTATAAATACATTGTATTGTAGAAATTTTTAAGGATTACCTTATAAGTATACGCAAGTATTTGTTTATATTTAAACTTAGCTGATAATTTAAATAATTTTTTGCCTTTAGACTTAAAATTAATTTAAAATTTTATATATGGAATGACATAGATCTATATAGTAATTTCGTATTTCAATAGTTGATAATGATTACATTTACACTTTTATTCTTGTTATTTAAAACTCCATTTAAATTATCATATTCAGTATAAAGACTGGTCAGTTTTGTACGATAATTCATGCATTCAATCTATTTACACTCTTTAATTATGGCACCGTAAAGAGTTTATGTTTTCCTGAATTAGTTTTATTTGCATGTGCTTGAGGAGGAGTGCGCGTTAAAGCTCGTTCTAATGGGGAAGTTCGAATGCCGGCGACTTTTCTCCTGCATTTTAGCCTATATACGTGCCGCAGGCCATATCCTATATCCAGTCTACACACCTTAATGTAACCGACACTACACCCCCACCTTGACGCAACTGCAGCCCACGAGCGCGAGTAGAGTTCCTGCCAAGCCTGCAAGTCCTACACAGCTAATGTGCCCTCGGCGATGCAGCGCTGTCACAATAGGACAGCGGACTTTTCATTCCGTCTCCGCAGCGAGCATACGGGGATGACTTTAGCTCTTGACCCGAGATTTTGACCTCTTGGCCGGCCGATTTCTCGTTCATGGCGAACGCGTGGACAGAAGAACCAAAGGGGATTCGCCATGGAGATTAATCATCGAGCTGCTCTTTGAATCTCGCTTTAGAAGTACATGTCTTCTACTTGAGTCTTCTATGGCACAGCGTCCTTTTTTCTCTGAGCCTGGCTACGTACAATCAATCGCGAAAAAGAAAAAAAAACAAACGCGTTGGCACGAAGGGAACGGATTTACAACAACGCATATTTTTGAAAACTGTCAAACGGACAAACGCAACCGTAGTGACCGCCAGTCGATTTACATATTTTTACATCTGAAGCCCGGCTAATGGCTCGGCCCCGTGCGAGAATCAAAAGAACGCAAAACAAAAGCAGTCGCTCGCGGCCGCATGTACATATATGTGCGCGCACGATCGAGCGGCGCTCGACGAGCCACCGCACAGCACACACCGCGGCAAATCGGCATCGCGACCCGAGGCGTATAGCGCCAGGCGTAGTGCTATATATGCGCAGTTAATTGCAAGCTTCTGCGCTTTGCTTTTCTCGGCAAGGCAGGCGCGACCAGTTCAATCAACCTGTTAAGCCAACTGCCGTTTTTTGCTGTACATGAATTATTGGAAAAGTATTTGTCGCATTATTTATACCAATTAGGTTTTTTAATAGAGAGGAGACCTTATTGCGCGGCAAGATGAACATCAGGTACAAAAAAGATTATGAAATTAGAGTCTTTGTCATGTGTGATTGATTGATTGATGCTGATTGGCTATGCAAGTGATGACCTCTTCCAAACTCAAAGTTTTTAGTTGTTTCAAAATCATTGACAAATGTACAATGATATGTTAATGGCCTATACAATGTTAAAGTACGGTCTCTAATGGATTAAAAACAATTCTTATTTATTATTATGCGCGGTTTTGCAAAACGTTGAGTGCAGTCTGAATACAATTTTTCATTTTTAAAAAGTCATAAAAATCCACGTATACGTATGTCTTCGTTCGGAATTCGTTAATACTTTAAAATCTTTATTGAATGAAGAAATATAGCTTAATTAAGTTAAAACCAATAATTCTGTTATTTTAAAATCAAGTATCTAATATCACAGAGTAGTAATATTTAGCGATTGTATTGAATTCCTTTAACAAAACATAATTATAACATAAACAATTGTTATAGTATGATTCAACTGAATATTTATATTGACTTTGTGGTTTGAATTAAAATGATAATTATTATAGAATAATTTATATATAAATTTGTAATTATCACTTCCCAATTTAAAATGCGGAGAATATCGCAAAAGAGGGTTGAAATAAAATATAAAATCTATATATTTTTAATGAAGTAATAAAACGGATTAACACTATATAGAATATTGAAAATACCGTGGTAAATACCGCTAAGAGGAGAAAAGCGTTTAATCAATAAAACATACCCGTAAAAGTAATGCATATAATTTGGTTTGGCCGTAATTGCAGTATAACAAATTGCTCTGCCTCGCTCCCGAGCATAATAAAGTAATTCGCATACGTAGAAAGCAATGAAATATAATTTGGTTACAGATTTTTGAAAGGGCTACGTATGCGTACCTGTGCGCATATATTCCGCTGATGCAGCAGTTGCTCGCTAACAGCTCCGACTCGTATTTCACCGATTCCAAAGTATAAACAATGAATAAAGATCAAACGAACGGCAAAGCGGCCCCCGAAGTGTATAAAAATGAGTTTAAACTCGGCGTTATTTTAGTCAATCTGGCGGCGCGTCCACGTGAAAGTCGTTTTCACTCGGGGAGTCAGAGCGTTGCCGCGCCCCCCGTAAAAGGGGGCGCGCGGGCCGCAGTTTTCCTGTTATTGAAAGGCCCCCGAGCGCAAATCGGCTTTGCGAATAAATTTCGATTCCCGCGCGCCCCCCCTCAATTATTCGAGCAGCCAGTCCCGCGACTGTGTTTAATTTCACCCGGTATACACAGAGGCGTATAACCATCGGCGCACACAGGGCCCACGCAAGCGGCAGATAATATAAGCGCCCTTTGAAAAGGCGCCCTGCGAGCCACGGTACGGGGGGAGGGGACGAGACGAGCCTTTGCCACGGGTTCTCAAAGTCGCCCCCGCGGGAAAGTCGATCCGGCTCACGTGTCGATTTTCATAAAGATTATTACCAGAATCGCAATGTTGGCTGGCTGGTTTTTAGGGCCGCGGAATAGGCCGCATTGCGCGCGCGGCCATTAAAATTTCCAGGAATTAATGCCGGAGTCGGGGCACGTATATACGCGCGCCGCCGCCAAAAGGAGAGCGATGCATATACGCGAGGGCGTCTACTGCATATACCTACACCTACGCACGCGTACATATATCCATCTGCACAAAGTGAATGCTGATTCGGCAGCCTTCGCGCATTACCACGTAACCCTTTTACCTTGATTAATCGGCGGCCCGTCGCCGAGCGACCATTAATTTGAGAAATTTAATTAAGATAACGAAAAAAAAAAAAGCGCACCGGTCACTTGCGCGTACAATGTCAATGTTATAAAGCGTTAGTCCGCGGGACGGCCGGGCGCTGATTTATTCCAGGGTAACTGACCGGCGACACGCCACGGCCGCGGCCGGCCCTTTACACGAAAAGACTCTCAGGTTTTCTCAAAACAGCCGAATACGCGGGCGCACGGCGAGAGAGGGAAAAACGAAAGGCGCGTCGGAGGATGAAAGGAGAGTAACGATCGCGCGCTCGCATGTCGCTGCCGCGCATTGCGTAATGGCCAACTGCGTGATGGCTGAGGGGCCGGGGCATTGTGCAGCGGCCTGTAAGCGCCCCGATGTTTATGCGCTCCCGATTGACATTTTAAAGAGACGCGGGAAATGCACGTCTTTGCTTTTCTCCGTGGACGACTTTGGGCGAGCTTGCGGCTGGCGTTTAGGATATATACCGCGTTCAAGCTGGCACAAGACGTGTCGCCCAATCGCGGATGAATGGACCGAACTTGCGAACTGTAATAATCGTCACGGAATATTTGTTACAGTTTGATGAACTGGTACTCAATTTAGAAGCGGTGATCAGGGGATAGGATACAGATTAATGAGTGATGGAATAAAGCTTTTTATGTATAAATATCCTGAAATATTTCAATTATTTTCAAGACAAAAGCTATAAATAGTACATTGCTGGTGTAAATAAGAGTTATTTTGTTATGTTTTAATAACTTCGAAACTCAACATTTTGTGTTTGAGACATAATCGCTCCTTTGAAAAAGTTTATGGAAACGCTTCTTTAAAAGTATCAATTGAAAGAGATAAGATCGCGCTACCGCCCTCAAAGATCCTCTAAAGCGTCTCTTTATAATCTTTAGAAGTTAACAAAAACTTTTAAATATATTATTTCCTCAAGTACTTATGCATAATTGTACAAGCCATGATATTTTAAAGAAATGCAATTATTGATTTACCGATAAAATGTACGATATAACAGAAAACATTCCACTGAACGTGCAATTGTACAAGCAGATTCATATTGAATAATATAAACAACGAATTCCATATTCGGTAAAAAACTTTGGTTATACAACAGACAAATAAAGATTACCCATATTTTTCATTATTTAATATTCAACTCTTGAAGCGAAATTTAATCGAAAACTTCAGAATAGTGTCTTAAAATTGAATAGACTTTTAAGTTGAAGAATTTCAATGAAAACTTGCGAAAAATAGAAGTCTACCGCGTGCGGACTTCTGATCCTTTAAAAGTTCTATTCAAAATATTTTCTCTGATTCCACATTTTTCCGATGCAAATCGAATATTCTTTCAGAAGTTTGTGTACCTAACAATTGTCACAGCTTAGCAATAAATAAACTTTAAAGAAATGCAATATAATTATTATTATAATACACTTTATTCGGATACAGCATGTATTTTATGTTGATCAATTAGCAGTTCTTAATGAATGAACTATGCAAAAGGCCACTTAAACTAATACTAATAAAAAATATCGCAACATTAGGTTAACTGCAAAACTACTTAAAGTTTATTAAATCCATTACTTACGAAAGATTCATCTCGGCAAACATATATTAGGGGATAATAAACATGTTCCTCAAGGAGGCTGTTACGTTCCCTGCTGTCTATTTTATTTTCAGCGGGCATTGGAAAGAAAGAAAAAGAAACAGACCACATTAATAATTCCTTATCCATAATACAAAATACATTTACGTAATTTAAAGCTATATCAAACCCCTGAGAAAACTAAATTACTTAGCTCCAACAACCACAAAAAAATCTGGTATATTAGAAATCAAATTAATTGAGGTAAAGATCAAATCTAAAGTAAAAACATATTTTCAGTGTAATATATTTGATTATCAGCCTTTTTTTAAATCTTAGATAATAAAATAATCATAAAAAATACTAAAGTAGTTAACATTTTTTAATTTCTATCATGCGAATAATGAGGCGCTATTACTGAAACCATGATCGCTTTCTATAAGAACTACATTAAAACAAGGCTTCATTTTGCTAGATTTTTATATTTTTTATATAATAAGAATCTTATAAATAACTTAGGTGGTATTTAACTTACTACCATTGATGCAGCGTTAGGTTATAAGAAAATGATTGCAAAAAACGACATACGAGCGGACTCAAGTCTGACCTCGAAAGGCAAATTCAACTAAGTAAATCATTCTTCTTAAAAATTTAGATTTAGCTGATTTAATTAATACGAAAGGCCTGAACAAAAGTACTGGTATAAAAAAATGCAAATTTGTTGAAAGGTGTGTTAATGGGTAGTTTTCATTTTATCGTTGACATTTCCTGGTTGATTAATATCTCGCCTACAAATCTCATTTATAAAACAGTATTTCAGAATTCGTTAGTACCGATCAATAGTAATATTCAATTCAGAATAGCTCTTACTTCTGATCCTAACTACTATATAACTTTTAAATACCATCTACATTCGAGTATTGCACTTGCAGTCTTAACATAGATGGCAGCAAATCAGCGCAAAGTGTATGGATGGCCTGCGTATAACCCGGAAACTATTCCAATATCCTGCGTTGTTTAAACAAAAGAATCTCAATATTTACTGCAGAAACTACCGCTTCCAAGTATGCCATAAATCTTATGTACAATTTTTCCCATTCAAGACGTAAGTATTTAGAGCGACTCAAAAGGAGCGCTCTTAGTGCTAAAAAAATAATTTAACTGTTAAATTTACTAAATACCTTCTTGATATATGAAAAGATATTTCACACTTCAAAGCAAAAAGTAAACAAAGAATTTTTTACTTTTGGATACCCTCGCACTGTATTATCGAAAGTAATGATCTGCTTGAAGCTCGACAAAGAAGCAGCAACTAGTGCAGTAAAAGCAGAAGACACATGATGAGTTCAAAGTCAGACTTCATACAAGAAACAAAATTCAAAGCCATCATGTATGAGGTTAAGAAACACATAGTTTAAAGTTAAAAATATGTCATGCGCGAACATTATTTCAATAAATAAAATTAGAGTGAACCATTACCATCTTGTAACACCATTGGCGCGATTATACATTATAAAAAATTTCTATATGTAAATACTATGTAACAAGAGAAAATGTTATTAATGTCATTTTGATATATCACGTAAATTCTGAACATAGAAACAAACTACTTTCGAATCTAACTAGTATATATTATACGAAAGGCAAACAATTTTGATGCAATCAAATTCTCATTAAAAAGTATTTTAGTGTTTTCTTTACTTTCTTACTAGTTTCATAAATATCAAGGTAAAATTTATTGTATTATATTAACCGTTTGGTATTGAAGATAATAAGATTTTGGTTAAAATTAATTTTTTAGTGGGTGATGACCTAATAGAAATAGACAGTGATGAGGGTAGTTTCGTACACGTTGAATATTTAATTAGATAATTACACTTTTCAAGGTCCCGCCATATGCATTATTTGATATGTATACATATGTACATAAAAAGAAGGTTTTTGTCAAATATATATTGTATTCTAAATGCATAATACTTTTATTATAATTTTATTACTACAATATTTCATTATTAAGAAAATGATTTTTTGTATTCAAATATAACTGGAATAGTCACATTCAATTTCTAAATATATTTCTATTTCAATAATACAAATTCTGAACATATTTTAAGTAGACTAAGACAATAATTTTATGCTCCTATTTTGATTACCTTTTTTTAATTAGATTTTAATTTTATACTCACATACATCTTATATATTTATATACATATGATTGGTGTATAGCATTTGAAAATTAAATGTGGTGTTCATTTATAACTTTATTTAATTTAAATCTTTTAGTTTTATAAATTTCTTAACTTTTTAGTGTGCCTGGAAATATAATATTCGAATATCTTCTCTTGATAATTAATTTAATTCCGTGCTTAATTGTGACATTTTACAATTCTTTTTTAACTTTCTATATATTTAGGGCTGGGTTACAAGTAGGTAAAGAAACGCATTTTGCGATAAGAAAGAATTGCTTTATTTAAGATTAATTAACACTAGCTATTACAGACTAAATTATTAATTTCACCTTTACAAAATCTAAACTAATAATAATTTTTTGCAAAGATTAATACATGCAGCATTTTTAATCTTATAAAAATTCACTTAAAATAATGTTTGAATCAAAATTTTTTCCCAAATAATTACAAAACTTCCTCCGAGAGGAAGCAAAAAATAAGAATTATGAAGAGGATGACGTATATTGTTTACTACTGTTTTTAACGATTTTCTGCGAGATATGAATTCCTTTAATAGCATATTATGAAACGTAAAAGCTTTTTCAGCAAAAAATTATGACCAGCGTAATAGTGGTTCTATAAGCACAGTCTTATCATTCACTGTAATTAAGCTGTTACAACATTGTAGATATGTCTTGAATATATAAATCGAAATTATATCTTAAAACAATGGTTATTTTTTCTACCATGCAGTAACGTCGAAAAATTCATATTCAAGCATGTGCATCCTTGTACATCGGCAAAATATTGGAACAGTATGTAGTGAACGCGTTAGAGTGAAGATCGGAACATGTGGAGTGCGAAGAGACAATGAATAATGGACAATGTAACAACCTCTGATATTTTTTAAAATTTGGGCTTGGGCAAAGTGCTTGAGTGTGCGATGCAAAATCAACTGTACTTATATGTGGAACTTTACTGCTCCACTTTTCTCCTAATGGGCTTGCAAGCCTTCGCGCTCCCCGGTCGCCCCCGAGACCCTGAATTGCGCCACTGCTTCTATCGGAGGGAGACTCTTCTCCCCTATCGTTACAGGAGAGTTTGATCGTGGATCACTCGGGCAGCGGATTCGGGCAGCCGATTAGTCAGGGTTTAGATCGTATCCGCGCAGACAGATGAAACAGACGTCCGTTGGTGCAAAAGAAGAGCACAACGAGCACACCAACGAGTGTTTCCTAACTTGTGTAGTAACACAAGGTACTGCGGAGTTATCGCATGAAGACTAGAGAGTTTCAAACTCTTGTGTCGCTCTTCACAGCACAGGCCGCGCTAGGAATTACGAGCACATTTTCCGAGACATTTTCCTCCATGCCCTTTTTCGCTACAAATTTATTTATAGAGAGAGAGAAAGGACAATAAGACTATAATAAAATTGAGCACCAACGCGGTTCTTGGCGCGATGTGTTGCATTATTCTAAAATGCGAGCTAGTACGTAGTATATAGATATTACTCACGTTTAATCATGGCGAACATGAGAGTCTGTAAGCTGCACTGACGGAAGCTTGGACAACAATAGGAACTTTCTTCGGCTCTTAGCTCCTGGATACGGCATGTCATTATGTCGAACTATGTTGTATAAGGTTGCCTTTGAACCATTTGATTATTTTTGCTAGCACGCAAATAGCAATATTTATCCGCACGTCGTACAAAACTATGGCTATCGGATAGAAGGGTAAAAAAGAATGAATGAGAAAAAAGGCAACACATGAGCTGAAGGCCTGCGGCAGCTATCAATGAACGGGGAGAGGAAGGAAGGCAGCAGGAATCGCGGGCAGTAGTCGACCGCGATTCGATCTGTGAGATTACGTAACGGTCAAAAAGGGGAGGCCAATCGTACCATTCGCGGCAAAGGAAATAGAGGAGTTCAAGAGGGAAGAGGCAAAGAGGGGCAGAGTTGCTCAGAGTCAACGAAGTAAGCGAATAAATTACGAGTTCCAATACACATTTTGGATTAAGCTGAAATCTGAAAGTACTTTGAAATCAAGCTTTTTCGTATTTTAAATATGTTCTAAGTAGAGTAAAGAGGTAATATAAAATTTAATGTAAATAATTAATAGTAATTTAATGTGAAAAATAACATGTATCTTTTTAACGAGCTTTTTAATCTCTGCACTATTAAAAACCTTCTTTACAAAGATGTACATACACTTGATTCCGAGGTTGATTCTTTGTCACATTCTATTCAGCAACTTCTATTACTATTCGGGCGAAAGAAATTTAATAAACAAAAATTGTATACTTTCTTCAACAACTGATATTTCATCAACATCTGAGCGAAATATTCCGTGAAAAATTTATTTCAAACGAAAATATGAAATATAAAATTTTTTAATACGCTTTTATGGTTATGCACGCTCATTTTATTCAAATAAATGAGGATAGAATACCAACCAGCAGGTGACGGAAAACGAAAAAGGCAAGTAGGGTCGGCATATTCCAGCTGAAGATCCTTTATGAGGAGATCCGAAAATTTTCTGAGTAACCATAAAAAATTGAGGTTTTAGACAAAAAGTGAATATCAAGGCAAATAGCATTTTTTACGTTTTTTAATATGTAAAAATAAAAACTTTAACTTTACATTAATACATCAGTATAAATGGAGAACATACATATGTAATATATGTATACACATATATAATTGCAAATAAATTGTAAAATCAACCAATAACTGTTACTATTAGCAGAATCGTATAACTTCTATATATTTATAAGCATCCATAACGAGATCAAAGAGAAGTTGGATTGAGCTTTTCCCAATCATGTGAAGTGTTTTATCGATCAGTATTTTGCACAATCAAGGTAGCAGTGCACCAGAAATACCCTTGACAGAGATTCTGGTACGCATAAAGAGACAACGTTGTTCCGCGGCCGATTGAGAATTCATCCACGCGCTCTGATCTAATTATCCGCAATGCCTCCGGCGGCCACTTGCAACGCAGGCGAAAGCGCGAGGCCCATCGGCTAATTGAATGCGTAAATTACCGAGAGGCCAATTGATCCGCGTCGCGAGGGCCGCAGGGAGTTAATAACCCCGTCAATCATTCGTCCCGCCTGGATTAATCTGGTTTGGCGCGCAGCGACGGTGACGTGGGCAGCCATCCCCGCCGGGCCTCCAAGAGATCTGGGGATTTCGAGTATCTGCATTGAGGGATTATTGTTTACTCCCTACGGATTTTTGGGCATCTCCCAGGGGACTCGTCCTCACCCTCTCAACTTGACGATTTTCTGGAGGGCGAATGCATTCATGTCATTGTTACATAGGTTATAGATGCAGAACTGGACCTGACTTTAGATTTTGGAACGGATCCAACAATCAGATTTATTTCTGTGTGCAACTAAGTTTGGATGGGAATGAACAATATATCTGCCGGATTATTATTTGCACAAATTGATTTATGCAAATAGGGCTCGCTAACGAGCAACTTTCGCAGCCGCGATATAATGGCCCTCACCCAAACTCTAATCAGGAATTTCATGCTGAAGTAACTATGTACCGCTTCTTTAACGACATAAAGTACTTTGCCACGAAGCAAATGCGCATCTAATCTATTCTAATCCTTTGGACGTAGGATAAACTAGTCCACAATAGGTCGGACTGCCGTACAAAGGATAATGCGAGTTATAGGACAGAGTCGTATACAATGAATGCGGTTTTTTGACATATTTCAATGTACAATGCAATTGCATTAATTAAAGGTAAAGCCGCGGCAAATTCGTAAGCCTCAAAGCTATGAAAAGCTATATAATACGAAACCGCACAAAGTTCTGCTTGATTTTCTGTAAGTGCGTCTTCCTTCTAACTCATTCGTTTGCACATTGAAACGAGTTCCGATCCTAAGCAGCTACCCCCTGCTACCCAAAAACAGTGGATCCACCCATAGCGGCACAAAACGAGTCGAACGCGCCATTTCTCACGGAAGACCGCGGGCGTCTGAATTTATTGATAACCCTAATCAGTCACAGCGTGCAGTTCCTCGCGAGCGGCGCATAAATCAGCGCGGCGGGCGCGCACAAGGCGCGACAGCGATCATCGCTCTAGCTCTCTCCCGCCGGGCGCTCAATCAGCCGCGGCCCAAACAGACGCCCCGCCATAACTCATCAAAGATCGCGCAATTAGCGCGCACGTAAAAACAGTGGGCGGCCGTGCAAGGAGCGCGGCGGGCCGACTCGTCGATAAAGCGCATAATCAATCAGCCCCGCGCCGATCGGCCCGCCGAAGCGCATCTTCATTATGCGCCACGTGACCGCTCGGCACTGAATGCACAAGTGGCGCTAACGCCCGGGCGTATAATCAAAAGCTTTATACCGGCGGCGCGTCTCCTTTTTCGCCGTCGCGGCGGACGAATGCACGAGCCGGCCTCTATATACGTATATGCGCGACGACTTCTGCTCGGCTACGTCTGCGCGAAATTGGAAATCGATTGGAATCGCCGCGATTAGCCGGGAGTCGGCACATATATACGCGTTCTGCCGCTAACGGCGCGGGCGTGCGAGCTGGCCGTTCGACTTTTCGTGCAGCCTGCCGTGTTTGCATATTTTGCGCGAGGGGTGGGGGATGCTTTGGAAAAATTCAAAAAATTTAGCCGCAGGACTTCCATATTTATGAAAAGATGCGCAGCTGCGCGCAATATGTGAATTTGCATTGCCGGCCGGATCGAGAACAATCGTGTCCTTCATTTTTGTTCGTTGAAATTTACAAAAAGCGGCTATTATATCGCAAGCGTACTTCATTATAAAAGTTAACAAAAAAATAAAAAAAGAAAAAACGGCAACGCGCCGAGTTATTTTTAAGAGCAATATCATCGCAGCGCGAGATAGGATGTGCTTCGGGACGGCTTCCAACGTCCCACTCGCGTATTAGTTGACAAACGCGTTCTCGCCCCCTGCTCCAATTGCCTTATCTTTGTCTTCTCTTTGTCTTACAGGTACGTTGCGTGCAAGCTGCTCCGATAAACGGCGCATAAAAAGAAAACAGAGCATCGCACTCGCCCACGCGACTCTTTCGAATACCCTATAGATGTACCTATATACATGTACACACGGCCGGCTCAGCGCGATCGCAACGGCGCGTCACTCGTCCTCTATAAAGTACTCGCGCATGATATATCCAAACGGCTAGCACAGCAACTGGGGGGGCAAAAAAAAAATCTCCCCCGATAGACCGCGTAAAAAAGCCGTAAATAATTCGGGCCGCGGAGCAAGTGGAGGATATAAATAGCCGGGGCGGTGGCCGGCGTATAACTAGCCCGGGGGGCGGGGGAGGAGAAAAAAAAAAGGAGGAGGTCTCGGGCAAGTACAATTCGGAGGGCCTGGAATTGATGGGCGCGTGGGTGACGCGGATTTTTTCGCCCGCGGGCCGATAAATCTGCGCGCGACTGCCGACTCGCGATAATGTCCCCTCGAACTCCGGCATGTATACGTGCATTATGCACGCCGGCGCGTAATGCACTTTGATTGTTCGCATGACCGAGTATGGCCCTCGCGAAAGAAAAAAAAAAAGGGCTCGGAAACAAGGCGCGAGCCTCGTGGGCGTGCGTGCGTCTGTGTATATTCAATCCGCGCGGCGAAGGCGATGCCCCCGGGAGGGCAGGGAACTCGAACAAAGCGCCGTAATCGGTTATACGCCCCGTAAAATCGGCGGTAATAAGGAGCCGAATAACCCGGGGAGTCGGCCGCCCGGGGGCCACGTAGAGAGAGGAGGGGGGGGGGGTCGGTCGAGTGCCCGGCGACCCCCGTAAAACCGAAGAGTCGCCCCGGAGTTGAATGAATTAACGCGGACGTGGGGTATGTAGGCCCGGGGATTTCCCCACCCCCGCCTCCCGTCCACCCGATGTACGGCAACTCGTAAAACGCAAAGCCCGCCGCGCGCGCTGCACGTACGTCCGATGTACGCGCGGGCCGGAGTGAAAGGAAGGGAAAAAGGGCCGAGCCCGAATTAGCCCTTTACCCTTGAATTGCGCCCCGGCCGGGTTGAACCCTCGACTTCCCCGGGAGCCCGGATGAGTGACTCGGAGGGGCTGTCGGAGGAGCTTCGGAGCGGAGGCTGTATATGCTATCGGTTCCTTTATTGAATGATTGTTAAGGAATCGGGATGGTCGGGTTGGCCAAGCACCGGAGATCAAACTTCTCCTGGGTGTGCCTATACATTGGGCTTTAACTTCCTTTTTTTCTGAATATATATACCTTTATAATTTCATTCGGTCTCTGCCTTTCTATTAACTGATTATACGAATCGAATCTACCGTTTTAGCTGGGTCGAGGGGAATTAGTGGTAGATGCTGGTATATAATTATTAAAAAAGATTTTGCTTACGAAGGTTTAATAACAATATACGTCTCCTTAATGTCAATAAATGTCCCAAGTAGTTTTCAGAATTTTGACGGCGAGGTAAAGGTAACTTTACAAAATGACGCTAATTACAAATACAAGTAAATAGGTATTGGAATGAGATCGCACACTTGTACGTGGGTAAATTGGGACATTGACTCATTTATAAACAGCGTGGTAAATAATTGGGTTTCTCTTTTAAAATTGTACCGAATTGTACAAATGTGTTAATTATTATGGTTATTTCTGGGCGAGCATTAGTCTATAAAAGTCTCATTGACCAGTCCGTGAACCAGTTCGACAAACAGACTCGGGGCAAAACGTAACTTCTCCCTTTAGTTTACCTTGACCGACTGTAAACTTGACTCGGTCGACTGATCTGCGAGATTCTGTACCAACAACTTACAATTTTTCAGCTAATTTTTTGAACAAGTCATATAAGCCACAAGTTAATGCGATATCACATTACGTGGTATTACATATTAAGGTGAGACCTCGCAGCAAATGTTATATTCTCAGTGTCACTTGACACGCGAGCTGGCATAACAGCCCCCTCGTTTCCTCACCGAATTCTCAGCCGGGATCGCATCTGCGAGCTAAGCCTCTGCGTGCGTTCATCGGTACCTGACCCTCACACGACAGTCCTCCTATTTTCCCAACGCCGCTTGCGACTCACGCCTTTTTTTTCCATAGTCAAGGACATAAGATTTCGGGGAGCTGTTTTCCTCGACCTCGCACACCTTTTCGCCTACACGGCTCTCAACTGTCAACGTTTGTACAAGGTGTGACTCTTTCAGCCCCTTTGTTAGTGCGGCTCATTCACGGAATTCGTCTTGAGCATCGTAGCCTTGAGACTCTTCAATTCTGCTATGTAGGCCATGACTCTTGTACAATAATATGTATATAAACGCAAAGCAGTTCCGCTAAGTATTTAAATACACTCTTCAACTTATTCGTACATACAAAATTCCGATCGATCTAATTATTAATTTACAATTTTTTCCGCTATATAAATGAATGTACCACTCGTATATATACATATTAATATGTAAAACAAGTAATGTCAATAATAAATCTGCCTTTCTTTTAAGTTCCACATTTACAGTATTGATTTACCTGCTTCGTTTATAACTGTGTGTATTCGAAAATATTCGCATAATTGAAATTTTACGTATAACGCGAATACCTTTTCATTATTTTGCCTAATGGGGGAAAAAAGACTTATTATATCTGGCCGTCTATCTACCTTTTCCTCGGCCCGGCTCTATAGTTCTACACTTATAAAGAGCCGCTTTCCCCGTCGACGAAGCATATAAATAAGAGAGGTCGAAAGACGAGCGCTTCGCAAATTAATAAAGGCGCTCGTCGGCGCAAGGAGGCGCACTCGTCCCGCCGGGTAGTCCCGGTGCGCGCGCCCTCGCGCCCCACGAAATAACGCAATAACTCGGCGAGATTAACGTCGCTTAAGTGCCGGGGTGTGGCAAAGGGGCCGCTGCCATTACAATTACACGCGGCAATGATTACATTTGCAGCGAGACCGCGGCGGGGGCGGCCGGCCCACTTGCCCGCGTCTCCGCGGCCTGATAAGCGCCTTACGAATTCATCCGAGTGTTCCGCCCGCGGGAATTGCCAACGACGACGCGGGCCGTCACGCCCGGCCAAACCTTGGGCAAAGTTCCGCGGGGCCGCGGAGCGCGTACACACGGCCCCGTCGGCCGCAGCCGGAATATCGCCGATTATGTTTCATCTACGCAGCCTCTTTCTAACTTTGCCCGCCTAAAGTCTCCCGCCATACATGCATAATGGGCCGCGCGTGCGCGCATCCTGCACACAGGCTCCGGGGCAAAGTGGCAAACTTCGGTCCAGTCCACCGAACGTACCTAGTACATACGTACATGTCTGTGTGTGTGTGTGTGTGTATATATCCCTCCTTGGCGTTTACCCGCCGAGGCTCTCGAGGCGCACCTCCCGACGTGTCATCCATTTTAATATAAGCCTTTTATTAAAAGTCACGTCGATAAAACATGCGTGGATGCCCCGGGCGTTATAAGTTGCCAAACTGGCCTCCGTTATGCAAACTTATTAAAGTAGGAAAGCCCTCCCCGGAGGCGCGCCCGCGCGCTCCCGTGGCGCGGCTCGGAAAATCGACCTCGCGAGCGACTGCCGAACAATCTCGGCATGTATAAAGACGCGGCCCGACCCGCTCGCCGGGCCAACTCGCCCGAGGGGGAGGGAAGAGAAAAAGGAGGGAAGGGGTTGCCGGAGTCGATAATTTCGACCTGCCCGGCCGCCTCGAATTACTCCTCATTAAGCCGAATTGGAACGCGCGGGAACAACGGGCCGTTGCTCCCGGCCCCGTCGACTGTCCGTCCACGTGTATTCGCAAAAGTCGCCTGCGGGGGGGGAGGAAAAAAAAGGCCGATTTCCGCGGGGATGGCTTGCCCGACAGCCCGCGATCCTCGTTTGCCGCGGAGTGTATAAACAAGTCCGAGGCCCGGGACTCGCCGCGGCCTTTTTATTAACGATGCTTTAAGGCGCCGCCGCGAAAGAGGTATGTATATGCGCGCGGCGTGCGAGCCGCGCGAATGGCTCCCAGGCCGGCAAATCCCGTAACTTACATTTTAAAAAAGAAGGGGAGGAGGCGCGAGGAGTTAAATGACGGGAAGCGATTTTGTTGGCTTTTATATGCGCGCGAAAAAAATAAAATAAATAAAGATGGACGCTGCACGAAGCCGTTTTCAACTCAAAAGTTGAATAATGAAACCTTTTAGATATGGATTTGCCTGTTTATATTTTTTTTTTCTTCTTCTCGAGCAATTGCGCGCGATGCCCCATTTTCAATTTACGCAACTTTGGAAAAACTTGATTTTTTTTTTTGTTTCGTTTCGTTATTTGCCCGCGGGTATACAAGTTTTCTGTTCTACGGGGCATTAGCCGTGGACTTTTTCGATCGCGATAGATAATGCGGACTGGTTTGACTTGTAAATTCGAATTCAAAAATAGCTCAGATTTGTAAAGCGAAAATTTAAATCTGACGTCCCGAGCAATTCCCTTTTTACGGGGCCTTGTTAATTTATGGCTATATTGGATAAAAAGGCCAATTGCAATGATATCCTACAGGCAGACAGGCACAATTTCGGATGGTTATTACGAGTTAACGCTATATAGCAAATGGACCTTTTAAGTCCGGGCGACACAAAGTGAAATTTCCAGCTACGTCGCGCTCGAGGAATCTTCCGCGAGCCATTCATCACCATCCATCAAACTAATACGGCCGAGCGACCTTTTCAAATTATAAAAATGTATTTTGAGATCGTGACGCGTGTAATGGTTCAATCTCCGCGCTCGCGCCATTCCGCACGCGCAATCTGTTTTTCCTCGAGCTCCCGATTTTTTCCGCGGCGGCTGGCTCTGGTAAGCGAAAACAAGCCTCCTCGAACGAATCCATCAAAAAGTCTCTTGTCGCCTTCAGCGCCCGGATCGATCGGCCGATGCACACGCGAATATTGCCGATCGCGCAGCTAGGCGACTATATCGGCCTTTCTTACACATCGGCAGCACAAAAAAAAAAAAGAATAAAAATCAAACGCAGCGAGCTTTTTCTTATCACCGGACAGTTAGCGGACGATCCCGCCGCGCGGGCCAATCCACCGACAGAGAGAGAGACACGTATACATATATACAACAATCGCCCGTTGGCCTTTTAATTAAGACTAATGAGTCGGGCCGCGGTCTGGCCGGGGCTCATCCCCCGGCTTTGGTACTCCGCCCGGTATGATTCTTACAATCCGCGGCTTAAACGCGCGGTCCAGCGGCGGATGTCTCTGAGGAGGAGGACTAGCCGCGACAGCTGCACCGGCAGATATAAAGCGGTATTTATGTGCCGCGGCGCAGCTGTCCGCTGTCCGCCGGGTGGAAAGATGGCCGCAACCCCTTGCGGCGCTCGTGCGGGCGGGCCGCGGATGCCGCCGAGTAGCCGGCTCCTTTCCGTCTTATTTTCGTTTTTCCGAAGGCGCCTTGGGGAAATTTTAGCCGCGGGATTTCGCTCGGACGCCGATATTGCTTTGTTAAAAAGTTGCCGGGGAAACTGCCGGCAAGGTGGGAAAAGAGCCACCTTAATGCACGGGATTTTACCGTACAAAAGATTAAAAGTTGCATAAAAGTAATCAACTTAATTCTTTTTTTTTTTTTTTTTTTTTAACGTCCACCTCACGAGAAAAACTATTTTACTTTGCGTCAAAGTTAATATTAATTTTCTTGCGAGTCCGCGCTAAGCTCGGCTTTTATAAAATAAATTTTATTTACACTGGAAAATTGCGCAAAGTGTAATGAGGCTACGAAACACTTATTTACACCATTTTCCAGGGCAAACTGGATCGCAGCCTGTGAAAAAGTCAGGGATAAGATTAATTGAAACGCTGGAAACCTGCAGATACACGTTGAGCAGACGGATTCCAGGGCACGAGCTACATAAGCGCAAAGGCATAATGTAAGAACTTTAGCGCGAGACTGATTTTTTAATCATTCGTGCATACAAAGCCATGAGAAATGTCTTGGGAAATTATTGTCTCTCAATGTACATATATACCGCTGGGATTGTACAAGTTCTCGTCAAGCGAATTGCGCATGTTAATACTCACAGCGGGAGCAAAGCCTGTCAACGATAAAAATATTTCTTCGGCTTAGAGCACAAATCCAGAAAAGAGTCTTGCATTAATTTCAAGCCATTACAAATCGCCGCGTATTATATCGGCTTTAATAATTTCTGCATACATATAAAACCTTCGTAAGAAATTCCGATTTTTTCAAATTTATTTTTACCACGCGACCTTTTCTTTTATCTAAACTTCTTCAGCACGTGTGTGCTGGTAATCCGTGCTTTAAATATATTTTTAAACTTGCCACTTATTGTCGCTATTGGTTTTCTCTCTTTCGTTATTGTGCATCGAAGAATAAATTAGACGGAACGGTGCATTAATGCAAAGTCGAGGTAAAAAGGTCGCCGACTGTAATGCATGCATCCCGTTCCAATGCGCGGCGCATTGATTTTCAAAGGAATCGACTACTTTTTTTTCCCCGAGTCCATCCTTTTCACTTGCATTATTGAAAAACCGTGTTAGCGCCCTCCCGGCCTAATCCGAGCACGCGTCCAACTACTTATGCAAACTACGTGTACACTCGAGCGGGGGCCGCCGAGACCTAAGGATTCGTCCGAATTTCGGGGTGGCCTTTTGATTACGCGGGCTTTCCGATTACCGAGTGCGAAAACCGTTTCTCCAGCAGCCCGTGATCCGTTCGACCGGCGCACAGAGCCGAACGCCGAGTGTTTGACAGGTTCGGTGATTACCCCGCGTCAATATATGTGTACCAGTGGCGCGCGCTGATTTCGCAAGATCCGCCCGTCCCCGCGAAGGAGAATCCCCGGCGAGCGGGCAGATGTTGAATGCCAAGTGAAGCCTCGCCTCGCGCAATTCCATTAAAACTCCAGTGTTCCCCGTTCCACGGTCTACTGTTCCCCGGGCTCGCGGCGCCCTTTCCTGGCCGGCTTCGCAGCCCCTCGCGCCTGCCAGACACAGGCGACCCTTGGACGTTCATTCCGCGGGGGAAGGGGAACGATTATTTTCCCGATGGACGAAAAGCCGCCTCGGCCGGGCACAAGTCGGCGCGCCGGGCTAAAAATACAAGCGAACGCGCCGGGGAACAACAAAAATACACCGGGCATAAAGGGGGCCGGTGTCCCGGCTCCTTGGCAGTGGGCGTGGGCTTCTGGCTCGCGTTTCAAAGGTGCGCCAGCCTCGGGGCGCACACCTCACCGCCGACGGTGGGCCGCGTGGTCAGCTGGACCGCCCGAGTGTATCGCGCGCCCCGGCGCCAGTCGGCCTGCCGTCCCACGTGCGCCTATATGTACCCCCGCGGTCTCCCTGACCAATCGTCGGCCCGCGAGTCGACCAAAAAGGAAACGTTCCAAAAAGATAGTCGGTTGTCCCTTTAATAACTACGCTAATACGAGTGTTTACATGGGCTTTATATTGGGAACGATTACTCGATCATTGTTTCAACCCTCGACCTGGAACGCGTCAGTAAGATGCGCACGAGTAATTGTTTTTTATTTGAATTAACCCAGAAAGTTTAAAAGTCGCAAAGATGCTTCGCCGCGTGTCATCGTTTCCGCTCGCTCTATATTTTTTTTTACGCGATTTTAAGCGATGCGCAATGGACTCGCGGCGAGCGGCGCCCGCGCCACCGCGAGACGCCCCGATCTGAATTAGACCCGCGGATTGACACTATTCCAAGCAACAGTGATTTGCCAAAGAGTTATGGGTTATGCAACGACGTTTATTGTGTGGCCGCGCGGCGGCATGTCAATTACTCTTTTGGCAGCGCCGACTCTAAAAACAAACGTTTCCTCGGGAAAATCTCAATTTCGCGGCCGCGCCGACTGGCGTACATGGAGATCGGTTATTTTTTTTTTTTTTCCTTTAAATAAAGGCGTACACATGTACCCCGGGCAAAGCGAGTCATCGATGTATATATTTCAAGAAACCGCCGCGACGGCCGATGAATTTTCCACAATGCATGTACGCATATAAGCGGCCTGCATGCGCGCGCGCGCGCGATTGAATCGTAGGAAGAGTCGTAACTCCCAGGATCCGATCGATCATCTTAACGTGCACGTAATCCCGCGTGCCGCTGGATTTAAATGCGCGCCCGGAGTCTGCTCTATTAAAGCCCGGGCGCGGAGGAGGGCTCGGCTCGTTAAATAATTTAAAACAACGCTGATCGACGCCGCGCCGTTCGGAATAATTGAACCCGATGCACGGCGAGGCAGCCTCGTAAAAATAAAAAAGAACTCGCGATATATAAACTGGATTGTACATATAAATATGTGTGTGTGTGTGTACGTGTATATATTGGAATTTTTTTTTTTCTCCCATTTCTCAGGATTATATTAGGGAAAAAAATGTCGCGTCGGCGGTATACACCGGGACAGAAATGAACGCGCACGAAAGAGGATTTTATTCTTAATTCCGCGGAGCGATGGGAATTCCGATATATGGCGCGTGGAGCTGTGTGCTCCGCGGTCGCGCGGAGAAGGACTCAATTACAACGTCTAATCGGCACCCGAGGTTAAGGACGCGGAGTTAACGATCGGCTCGTCTCTTTCGAATTTCGCGGAGCGTCACAAGCCGCGCATAAGTAGCGCGCTAATGTTTAATTTCGTTATCATTATAAGCGGTTTTGTTGCGCAACTTGGAAACTCGCTACTTCCGCCACTAGAGACTATTTAATGAGATTGTATATACGTTAAACAAAATGTTTCTCCTGTGTAATACAAGATCGCGCATGTATATATATATATGCAAACGCTTTTCCGAAATACACCTTTGGTAAAAGTAGCCGCGGTAGCAAGCGGCAACGTTAACGCGAGAAAAACAACAACAGCAGAGTGCAGACACTGTTATAGGCACAGAGGGCCGCGTGACAAGCCGCAAAAATTGTTCGGCGGATCGCAAAGGATGGCAATCGATCCGCGAGGTGCCAGCTGGCACAATTGACCGAAGCCCGGGCACGCGAAAAGCGATTAGCCACTCGGACATTGTTTAACTTTCTCGGGCATACTCGAGAAGGCGCGCGAGCGCCCGCAAGAAGCGGCAATCGATACACGGGAATAACTAAATGAACCCCCGGAGTAAACAATCGGGGAAAAAAAGCTCGGCGCATTAGCCCCGGGCGGCCGGGCAAGAAGCCGGCCCCCCTGCAAAAAAGCCCGCTCGACACACACACATATATAGAGAGAGACACACACAGGGAGTCGATGCAGGGAGGGCCCGGGCTTCTTTTTTCGGGCGGCCCCCGCGCACGGTGTATATCGATACATGCAGAGAGAGAGAGAGAGAGCAGGTAGAGTGAGGCGCGATAATCGCGCGCGAGCGGATCGGCGCGGGGGTGGGGGCAATTAGGGTAGAGCCGGGGCGGGGGCGCCGCGGCGGCTGCGCCGGTGGGCGTTGCGCGCGCGCGCCGAGCCGCCGCGGCGCCCCTCCCCGGGGCGCGAGGAGGCCCGGCCGGCGGCGGAGCGGCGGCGGCGCCCGCGAGTCAGTCACTCGCGGCCGAGCGAGCCGAGCGGTCCCCTCCTCCCAGGCACAGGCTCCCTCGCTCCCTGGCACCGTCGCACCGACGTCCACCCGACTCCTTCCTCCCTCCCCCGCCAGTGATCGACTAGGAGTCTCGCGCGCGGCCCTCCTCCGGATCGCGCGCGCCAGTCTCTCTCGCCGAGAGAGAGAGAGAGAGAGAGAGAGGGGCAGAGGTCGTAGCCCGCGGTCCAGGCCACCACCCCCACCCGTCCGCGCGGGAGACGGAGCCGCGGGCGGCGCTCGGGGATCGGGGCCCGAGCCGCGATGCCGGCCCCCGCGAGTGCGGCCTAGTGCGCCCCCGGCGAGCGGCAACCGGCCCGAGGGAGCCGAGTGTCATGTGCGCCGAGCAGCCGCCCTGACGAGGAGACCCGCCGCGGAGAGGAGGAGGCCCGCAGCGCCGGTAAGCCGCCAACCGATCGGCCGGCACGCGCGGCCCGCGATACGCCGAGGGTCGCGCGTGCCGCCGCCGAGAGTCGCTAACCCGGCCCGCGATTACCGCCGGATTCCCCGCCGCCCGGAGATAGCCGACGCGAGAGGCCGAAAACGCTGCTTCTTCTCTCTTGCTCCGGGGAAGAGTCCACCTTCTCCTGCAGGAGGTCCTAGTGCCAGTGGTTCGATTAGCCGACCTGTCACCCGCGAGCCGTCGGGGCCGCCCGATCCCCGGCGGAACCCCTCGAGCGGGACACGGCTCCGCGGCCCGTCACGTGCGCCGATGTCTCGCGCCGGTGCAGCCCTCGCGGCTGATTGCTGCCAGCAACGCGGCCTCCTCGACCTATCGAGCTGCGTTTATTGCACGAAGGGCCCTTCGAGAAAGCCGGGGAGAGAGGCAGCGGGCGCCGAGGAAACGCGCGGGAGGGGAGGGCTTTTCCACGACAAAGGGGTTGAAAAAGAAGAGGCGAGTTTTCCGGGGGGATTGCGGCGGGCGTCGCGGCAGCGGCCGCCCTCGAAAATTGAATTATGCAGCGCTTTCGGGCGCGCGTACGAAATACCGCCGCCTGTAAAACAAGGGCAAGCTATTTATTGGCTAAACAATCGGAATTGCCCGCTCGGCCTCGAATGCGAACCCTTTTCCAAATATAAACATTGGAAAAGCGACTTAATGTTTTGAGCCGGGCGAACTCATTGACAATTATGAATCAATCTACTATGTGTGTATATAAGAGGCTTAGCCAATTGTTATTCAAAGTTTAACCAAATCAGTTTACTTTGCTGCGCGATGTAGAAAGTCGTCGATGACAACACGCGCAAGAGCTCACGTGCACGCGACGCTACCTACGCCCAAAGTTCCGCACGCGTCCAATTTATCGTTTCAATTTTGTAAAATCGCCCCGTGTGTATCGACACACCGACAGCCCCGCCGCGCGCCAAATGCTAATTGTACCGTGATTATGATACTTTGCTGTAATACCTATACGTATATGTATACACACACACACACAAGCCTCGCGGCGAAATTAAAATTCATTTGGGCGCCAACGGGCGGCAGCCGTCCTCGACAAGTACATAATAATGCATTTTATTGTGCGGCGGCGGCATTACGAACCGCAGCCGGCCAAATATATAGAATACTTTAAATTTAATTAAACCGTTGAATATTCAGCGGGGCCCGGGCACCGCTTCCAAAATTTGAATTTGAAATTTCGCGCGCGCAGTACAACCTGGCGCGGGGCGCGTCTGCAACTCGGGCGTACATCGCCCGCGCGACTATCGTCCGCGCGAAAGAATATCCGGCCGAAGCCTTGCGGATTGAAGCGCCCCCCCCCCCCCCGTCGCCCTATGACCGCAATGCAGCCTTGCAAACATATTCCGTCTTACAACGGCGTTATAAACTTTTCGAATCTAAGCGCGAGCGATGCAACTCCGACGCTCGAAGCCTCCCGGGAGGACGCGGGGAAATCGGGGGACGGGAGGGTAACTCGGCCGAGGCGGCGTCGTCAACGTTCTCCTTCCCTCCGCCGATTGCCACCGGCGCACTTTGCAGGAAAATGCCCCGTTCCTCCCCGTCGTAACGTTACTCTCGGGCCATAACGGCATGGATATCGTCGGGTAGGGCGGGGTGCGCTTGCGCTTATATTTGGCAATATCGATTTCGAGCTCCTTTTTTTTCTTTCCGACGATTGTCCGGAATGACGACGCCGCGCAGGAGACGGGGGCGCCCTTGCCGCCCCGGGAATTTGTAAATCTAGTTAGTCGGCCATTATTCCTAATGACTGCTATTGTCCTAGTTCGAGAGGAGCCCGGCCTAAGCCCCCGCTAACCGTCGTAAGCTTCTTTGAATTTTACACGGGGACCACAGGGGCGCCAACGCGACCCCGGAGCCAATTAGCCCCCCGGGCACAGATCCGCCCTCCTCTCGTTATATTCGTCGTGCGAATTTATCGCGCTAGACCCGTCGTCATCCACGCGCGTGCGATAATATATATGTGTATATATCTCGGTGCGAGGTGAGTTTCGGCTGATTACTTGCTCAGCCGGGCCTGAATAGAATCTTGTGTTACAAGAGCGCCGCTCCTCGCGAGCGCTTTGACAGAGCAGAAGCCGGCCTATGGACGGACGCGCCGCGCTGATTAGTTTCATTTATGACTTCATTGGCGGCGCGCGAGTCAAGTGCGATCTCGTTTCTGCCGCGGACGCTATTTATTTTTCCGCCCAGCCCAATCGCACGGGCTGATATGTACTTGCAACGCGCTAAAGGAATACACAAGTAAACATCCTTTATTCTTGCTGTTAAAAAACATATAACGCTCTTACAGCCCGCGATAGAGATTGCATCCGGTTGTTTGCTAGTTTTTACACAGAAGCCTTTAAAAAGTAATGATCGATTCACTGTCTATTGACGTTTACTCGCTATAAGATCTGCAACATTGCGAATATTTGCATGCATGTATGAATTCGCAAACTGTAATCTTTCACCAGATACTAAGTATTACACAAGTAATATTGTATTGCATCGCAATTTAAAATTTACTTATACTAATTAGCTTATACTAATTGATTTCGTTGAGGATTTCGAAGTTGCTAATTATACACAAATATAACAATATGTCTACGTATGCGTACATTACAACTGGCCTTTTACAAGTATTTACATTACAAATTAGCCTTTTTTTTTTACAAACATCAAATCAAAGGGCCAATTTCTATTATTTCCTCGTCGAACCCTCCTCCCACGAGTCTCTGTGTGCACAGCGCTTAAAGGGCGCGAGAGCGAATCTGCCCTATATATCGGCTCTCGCGGCAACTATAGTTTCGCGCAGTGGCGGCTGATAATACGGCAACGGGCGCGGCGTGCGCGCGCCATACTCATTTGAAATTCGAGGCTGACGGTTAATTGCGCTCGACTGCGTCACCCATTTAGCGGGCCTGGCTTTGACACCGCGCGAATACGTAACGCACCTGACGTTTGACGAGGGGCCCCAACGCCGCCGGCGGTTGCCGCTCGCTTTTTCGCCGCGAGCGACTGATCGCCGCGCGCGCCTTTTTCCCCGCGCGATCCACAGGCGATCCTCGCGGCTCTAATTGCACTCGCCCGGCCCAGTTCACACGAGGACGCGCGTCGCGCGGGCTTCTCTCGAACCAAAAAAAAAAAAAGAAACAACAAACTACCGCGGCCCTGGCGCAAGGATGCACCTTTCCGCGTTTTTTTTTTTCGCTCGGCGCGGCCCGTAAATCACGGCCAATGATAAATCTTCCCCCGGGGAGCGATAAGGAAGGCGAACTATTTTTTAATTTTTTTCGCCCTTGTCGAAAAAGCGCTCGTCTAGTCGCCACGAAGTTTGTGATTTTCGGGTGGCGAGACTGCCGCGCCGTTTTC
This sequence comes from Sycophaga agraensis, assembly GCA_018906755.1. Lineage (NCBI taxonomy): Eukaryota > Metazoa > Arthropoda > Insecta > Hymenoptera > Pteromalidae > Sycophaga > Sycophaga agraensis. The sequence goes on from JACCIE010000004.1 coordinate 233,287, forward strand.
GAAAAAAAAAAAAAAGAAAAAAAATGGTATCCGCGAGTCATCCCCGCGAGAGACAATGCGCCCCGCCGAGCGACAATGCGCCCCATTGTCCACGACTGCCAACTGCAACGAATTAAAATCCGCGCCGCCCTAGCGGGCGCTCGTTTTTCCCGGAGATCGGGAATCGGCCAAATCAGCTTACACGACGAGGGACATTTTTTTTTATGCCCCGGCAGAGTGTAAAAAAAAAAAATTATACCCCTATTCATATTTCCGATGCGCGTCGTTGAGACCCTCGCGGGCGGTCTAATTGAAAGGCCGGGCGAGGAAAAGGGAGGGGCGCGCCCCCTTGATTTGCTTAGTGTACCACCCGCGCGGCGAATTAGAAATTACCCGGGGGTGAAAATTCGCGCCTGGCAGCTCGCACATTAGCCGCTCTCATTGAAATGCGCGCCGCGCCGATTTGATTATGTGGCCTTTGAGGAGGACTCGCGCGGCCTCCGCCCCCAAGTATGATTATCTCAAAGTAATTATTTCTGCGGTGACTGGTATTGTTTGGCCCGCTCAATGGCCTATTCGCGAGCCGCCGTGTTTTTGATTCCGGGCACTGATTTTCGTGATTACTTATTCTGATGCATGCGCGGTCGTTTGAAAAGCACACTTCCGTGAATCAGTTGATACAGTGTCAATGGCAAATCAGTAATTAATATAACAGAAGCGGTTTTAATCATTGTCTTATCATTACCTAGTCAGCCAGAATTTTAGGATGTCATAACGCGCTTTTAATGCGATTAATTTCAAGTAGTGTATTGTAAATTGTTTGAATTTTTCCTTAATATCAGAGTCGGGATAATATAAAGTCTGTACAATGTGATGGTGTCATAAGTGGTTGATTTTCAATTAGGCTGGGCCAGTAAGAAGATTTTAAACGCAAACATTGTAACACCTTTAAAGTAGCGTGCGTTCATTAGGAAAACTAATTTAAACTAGAACTACTAAAAGTTAATTAATTGAGTCGTGCGCGGTTGTATAGTTATTGCAAAAGCTCGAGTAAGCTTAAGTTTCTTAGAGCGAGTATATCGGGCATATATGACGCTTTTCTGTCGAGTAATCTGAGGAACAAAGTTTGTTCGTAAAAACTGAGCGAATCTGTACTCATGAGTAGAATAGTCACTCTAATATAAGTATAACTTTTCGAACCTTACGAGTTTCATATAGGATTAGCGTTTAAAGCGGCTGAGTATCATTCAACTTTTGAGAATTCGAATCCCTCTTATCCACTGATCTTCAAATAAGTTTGCTTGTGCCAGTGACCATAAATCCCCGGAATTCGCCCTCAATAGCTGACATTTTGCTGTCAACGTCCTGCTGACTCTTGGGCTCACGCGCGGTTGCACCCGGTGAATCTGTATCGACCGGACTGCACCAGTGTAAAGTACATCCACTTATTCAATGCAGAGGTTGGCTAGAAATCAAAAAGAATATATTGAAAGGAAAGCAGTTTACTGCATTTGAAAGATTGGTCTTTTTTACCGACGTCTCGCATGTTCTGCAGCTATTTAAAAATAGTCGACGTATTATTGAGAACGGAGGAAAAATATTTCAAATGTGTACAAGTGATTTTAAATACAAAATAGCCTCTAGTATCGTGGCTTATTATTACTGGTAAAAGTGGGTTGATTTTTATTGTGCTTGAATTAAATATTAATACGTGTCATTTCAAATTGATAATTGCATATTTTAACCACAAAACTAAAGATCGTATACTTGTATAACATATCACAAAGGATAACCTACTTGTAAATTACACCATTCGAGTTTTTTTACTTGGGACTTTAGCATAATCTAACGCACTCGCTGTACCAATACGAACGTGGCAACTCGAGATTAAGCTGCATATTAATAAATTGTTTTCACGTTTTAAATAATCCGTGTAAGATGTCGTTACTAGAAGCCTATAAATTGGAACTTATGTGCTTTTTCTAAGCTTTTTTCAACACTTTGGTCTATTTGTCCGCATTAAATTAAGTTAAAAAATTAACTTTGTCGGAAGCGAATGGGTGTTCACAAATATAGTTTGTAACATAACATTCAAAATGTTTTCATCCTCAACAACAGCGCTAGATTATTTTTTTAATAGATTCTTTTCATTAAATATTAAATACTAGGTAAAAATAAACTGTAACTATTATAGAGTTGGCGCAATAAAAATAAAACAGTCGTTCGTTTGAAACTTGTTCATGCTTTATTAAAAGTAAAAAATTCTTAATAAATTTATTAGAATTTTTATTAGCATTTTAGTGTAAGAGTGGTGACAATATTTCACAATTTACGCGGCATGGTAAATATTTCCTTGGTTTTCCTTGGCCGAGTCATTTCCAATCACGGGATAAATCACGAGCTAGCGGGCGTTTATTGGGGCCCGCGCGCAGCATCAATTACCCCGAAGGATTTATCAGTCGCAAAAAGGGTTCAATTATGAAAAAAAAATGCTGAAAAAAAAAAATACAAAAATCGAAATTAAAGCGCACGGCTGCGAATTCGCGAGCGACTCGCCCTCGGTCGAAGCCAGCCCCTCCACACGAATGATTATTATTAATCTGGCAATATTAATCAGCGCGACGAAGGGCCGACGGGGCTCCGATTAAGCCGCACGCAATTGGCCGCGCGTCGGCCAGTCACTCATTAACCGCCGGCCCATTAATCAGGGAAAAAGTACACATCGGATCGCTTTCTCGGCCGGTCCGCTCGGCCCGGCGGCCCGGTTAAAAATATACGCGCGCGCCTCGAAAAAGGCAGCGCGTGCCGTGTGTGTGCGCGCGCGCTCGCTCTTGGCCGAGGCCTTCGCCCAGGAGACGCCTCGAGGAAGAGGAAGCCAGGGTTTTATCGCGGCTCTATCCGGCTACGGGCCGAGTCCCCGGCCGCAGCCGATAACTCGGCTATTTCGGAAGGTGAGCCGCTGGTTGTGCGCTATCCGCCGGGCGGGGGGGGGGAGACGAGGAGAGGGAGAAACAATCCCACCGCGTCGTATTTATAACGGACGGTGTATACATCCCGCGCGAAAAATAAACTAATTAAGAGAAAGAAAAAGAGAAAATGTAAAAAGGGGGGCGACCGCGCGACGTTTAAATTGGCGGGGCCGCGCCGCGTGAGAATCGACGAGTATTAATACTCGCGGCTTGCGCAAGCGCCGAGGAGGCTCTTGTTAGATATACGTGGCGGGCCCGCGTGAGCCGACGGCCGCCGGCGCCCAGTCCGTCTTATCAGGCGACTGGCCCGATCGATCGGTGATTAGCGGGCCGCCTCGGGCACGCGCGGGGCTAAGTCCCCCGGCGGGGCGTTCTTTTTTACGTGTAATAACCGGCCGATTGGATTTTGGCGCGCCGTCGGGGGAAGACGCGCGCGCGCGCGATGGGATTTTAAGCATTAAAAAAAAAAAACCTTGCTTTACCGCCGGCAATAAATGCCCGTGATCCGATTCGAAGAGCTCGGCCGCGGCTCGGCCGTAAAGGTTTTTATAGCCGCGGTTAACAACTCGCTAAAAGCTTCTTTGGCCGCGGCGATCGATCGGCGATTCCGCGGGAGCCGCGCGATATTTTCGGGGCCCGGCCCTAGGCCAAGCGACTCCGCGGTTATTAACAAAAAAAAGAAGGCCTGGCCGACCAAAGCCAAACAATCCCGGGCTTCCCCGGGCAAACAAACAGATAAACATATCCCCAACAGGACAGCGCGTGCGTGTGTTATTTTTTTTTTTTTATCCTTCTGGCATTGGGCGCTTTGCTAAGAAAAGTTTTTCGCCCCCGGCGGGGGAGGTGTACTCGGGACTTTACGAGTGCGCCCCGATTTTACGAGGTATGTAAGGGCGGCCCGTTAGCCGGCCGCGACATCGTCTCATAGGCCACTGCGCGTATAAAGAAAAAGGAGGAGCATCGGCTCGAAGGAACGATGTACCTCGCCGATCCTCCGTGTTTATCCTGGTGCCCTTTTAAGTGCTCCAAGTCCACCTCCTTTCAATCTAGATTCCCCTAGATTCGTCGACTAAAGTAGTCCCCCCCAGTGTCTCCTATTCAGGAACCTTTTTTTTTAATACCCACAGCTTCGCTTATATTTCCTTTAACTCGCGAATCTTAATTCTGGCAAATAAAGTGCAGTTGGCGGTAAAAAAAAATTGGGCTAGAACAGCTCGGGCGAGGCGGACCGATGTACGGGGAGGTAAACAGAGAGCGCGGTTGTTCTTCCGCGTTCGTGCGGCTCTGTTCCTTTTCTTTTTACGCGCAATAGCCCTACGTGTCTCGTGTACAGTGTGTGTACGCGCCTCCTGACCCGTGCATATGAGTTGCCGCGAGCGAAGGAAAGTGTTCTCGTTTCATTAGCGCTCATTAGTTTGTAAAGCTCGGTTGCTGGCGCGCGCGGGCACGTGTGTGCATGTATGTATATACCTGTGTGCAGGCGCCCACGGCCGCCGAGGAAATATATGTATATATACATATATATATATATATATATACGTACGTACGTACGCGCTCGATTCGACTGCGGACTCGTCGCGTGTGTCACTTGGGGACGCGGCGCGCGTATATATCCGCAAAGCCGTCGCGGTTATGTCATTAGAGCATTAATAGCCCGCGATAGCCAGCATGCCATTATTTATTGTATTATCATCATCGTGCGAAGCCGAGCGAAGAAGTGGCTCGCGCGGCTTGACTTGCGCCACGAGGTGTGCGTGCATGTGTGTGCGTGTGTGTATACACATACACGCATACACGGTTACCCCGGCGCGGGCCCGATCAGGGGCGCGCATTATTTCCCCGAGTTTATTGTCCACCTTACCTATACACGATCCGCGGGCAAGAAGCCGCTCGTGCACGCAAATAGCCGCCGACGAGTCCTTAGTTATTTATTCGCAAATTTCGAGGCTGTATCAATAATGTGCATTAAACTTGCACGACGTCTTTATATTGATCGAGTGCCGCGCTCATTGCCATATTGATTCTGCGCTCCTCGCGCTATCGGGCAAATATCTGCCGGCGCGGGCCCGCACACGTCGTCCTGCCGGGCGGCCGACTGTATACCCAGCGCCCCGGCAATCCCTTGCCCCGCGAGCCTCTCGCTCCGCCGAGGAACGTCCTCGCGAGGTTTTTCCCTCGTGCCGTGCGGTACACCGGCCCCCGTCCCACGTGCCCGCCTCTGAATACAACGATGCGCCCATACGAATATAGGAATATATATCGACGCGGGCGGCGAATCGATACCGCCCCACCGATCGACTAATTTTCACGTCCGAAGGATAACTTCGTACGGATGGTACGCCGCGGCGTTGTAAAGCGCGTGCCGGGGGAACGCGCGACCGTCGCACATCCGCCCCGGGGATCGAGGACGCGATCGCGACAACGATACTCGTCCAGCGTTTGACGGATTGCCGAGGTCGTGCGACGTCTTGGCCGACGAGTGACGGGGGAGGCATTGAATTATTGAGGTCGGATCGGCTCGCGTCGCCCGGCTATTTGTGTAACCGGTCGAAAAGAATCCCCCGAGATTACAATCGGCCGCGCTCATCCCGTGGCCGCCGATCGAAATAAAGCCGGATTATATACCGCGCGATGAGTCAGTTTTTTTTCGCCGCGCAAGACGAAATTAGACGGGCGGCCCCGTCGGCCCCGCGGGCTCGTGTGACAAATTTCAAAATGCAAATCAAAGGTCTTTCGAAGAGGAAGAAAAGGGGGTACAATATCGCGCCCCGGTTCGACCCGCCTCTCTTCCGCGGCGAAATAGAATAATGACTCAGCCGCGGGTAAACACGCGCGCATTTCGTACACCCGTATGTACGATACCGAGTGCGCGTGTGTACACGCGTTAGAATTTCACTCGCCGCTAAGTGTATTTTTAGAAAAACAAGATTAAATAAAGAAAAACGCGAGCAGTGGATGCAAACCACTTGCAATGGATGCGCCAGTTATCGGTTAAATGAGGACGAATTATGCGGAGTCACTTCACTTTCGCATGTATATGTATACATTATATGTACATACACACACCTGTGTCTAACGATAAAGGTAATTAATATATACAAATATATATATCTATATGCGAACGCGCGGCCGCCGTGTTCATTCGAGCGCGAGCTATCGAAATCGCTGCAGCCAGACAATTGCCAAGGCACGCGCGCGACACTCGGCGCGAGGGGAAAAGAAATGAGCGAAGGCGCCGATAGGCTAATCCGCGCAACGCCTCGCTCCTCGTAAAACCATCCAAATCCGCAGCGCTGATACGTATATAAGATACTGCGGATCGGCTGGCAATCCCCCCAATGTCCCGGGGCAGAAAATCACTTTCCGCTCGTTATGCACACGTATACAGTAGCCGGGCGAGGGCCGAAGGCGACGGTCGAATTCCGCTTGGCGACAATGGCCGAAGGAGATACGGCCGCGGCGCACAAAGACCCGCAGATTCAATCGCGCCTCGTAAAAAAAAGCCCGCGGCAAGTGGCCGTGTATTTGCGGCGAGTAGGGGTATCGCGGGTCAGGGGTCGCCGAGGTGGGGACGGCTCGTCAGCCGGGCGGGTGGGGGGGGAGAGTCGTGTGCTTTCTCCCGCGACGGGTGTCGATCGCGTAATCCAAACACATAAGCGCCGCTAAGAATGTACATATATGTGTACCGATGTTGAGTTAGCATTGGAATTAGCTTGTTGATTCGCGAGCGTTAGGCGCCGATTGTAAACAAAGCGCGCGGGCGCGCGCGGGGAGGAGCTTTTTTGTCTGTCTAATCGTTCTTGGAAGTCGCGAGCTTTCGAGCACTCGCTCATTAACATGCTATACGAGGTTGGGCGAGGAGCGAGCGAGCCAAGTGTCGCCTTTAACAATTTTAGCTCGGGCGTACAACCGCTTTGGAGAATAAGCGCGCTCGCGTATAGTAATAACATATTTTTTCCTTTTTTTTTTTTTTCTTTTCGTACAAATCAAACACGACTGACAAATGAACGTGGCTTTGACAGGACGAGAATGCGCTCTGTTATCATTTTGATTTGAAACCATTTATGCCAGTGCTATGCATTGTAATGAATAGCGTTTATCGCGTTAGTCATTGTTTATAATGCTCGCGGATAAGCTTGTATTTCTGAGTTCACGGCTCAACCGCAATAAACATTCGCGCATAATGAAGAAATGCCACCAATTGACCGAGCGCGTCCCCGGTTCATTAGCGCAATTACATATTGCCGCATTCCAATCCTCCTGTCGGCTCGCCCAAATATGTATGCCTACGCGTATACAAGCGCCATTATCGAGAGCCGCGGTCGCGCTACGCCCGCGCTATTTTTCGCGAAGCAACATACGTATATAAACGTCGTGCGATTTTTGCGTGCCGTCCAATATATATATATATATATACATATATATATATACCGCCAGCTCTTTCCCCTTTGTTCCCCGGGACGGCGCGCGTATTATCCACGCAGGCGCACACGGTACTCATGCGATTACAAAGATTCTTTTTAGCCCGAGGAAAATAATACCCGGCTACATTCTTCATGAGTCATGTACTGCAAATTACACTCGTCGCCTTTGATAAGGATTTATCATAAGCCGCGCGAATTATTTTAAACGCGGAATTGAGATCCGCTCGCGGTGCAGCCGCCGTGACCGCCGCCCGCTTTTTTCCCGCCGGTAATTCGCGCGGAAAACCGGCAAAGAATAACGCGGACGAGCGGATCGCCGATTGCGCTCGACGCGACACGGATATTTTACAAATATCCCGGGGCCTCGGCCGTCCTCCGCGATAAATCTCCCCCCCCCCCGCGCGCGCTCGCGCTAAATTCAATGACGCAAAATGCCTTGATATTTATTAGGCCGCGATGCCCCGGTGTACGCGCGCGAAACAATGCCGGGGATTCCCGGGCGATTATACTAGGCCCTGTCGCGCGGCCCTGATGATCGGCCCCTCGTTACCCACGCCGGATACAATGTCGCGCGCCCCGCTGCGAAAAGACGGTAAACGCGCGGCTAGCCGCCCCGTAAATTCCGGGGGCAGACTCGGGCAATCGGCGGAGTAACGCGCCACGCTTCCCGTAACCGATTCGATCTGCCGCGCGGCGCCTTTTGTCGGCGTTTTGACCCCAAAGCGATATGTATATACGTGTGTGCACGCATCAGTGTATATATATATGTACGGGACAGATATACTTCTCCGATGGGCTTAGTCGGCGTGTACAATCAAAGGAGGACAAATTGATGCATTGTGTGGCGATGCGTGTACACACGTGTACGTGTCGGATTACAAAAAAAAAAAATAAAATTAAATTACAACCTGGCGATATGTGTGCATATGCGGAAGGATTGGAGGGGTTTACAGGCGGTGCAGCGTACGCGCGCCGGCCCGAGTAGGAGTTTCTTTACGGCGATAATTAAAATAAATATTTGCAATTGAAGTTGGATCCTTAATGAAAGGCCGCGCGACAGCGTGGCGAAGAAATTTAATCACCGATGTAAATGTCAATTTCATTAGCAGGCGGCCCTCCACTCGCGCCAAATAATATACACGCGGCCGCTGGAAAAAAAAAGAGCTCCACCGGCCTCTCGAGTTGCGCGCAATCGAGACCACTCGCTCAGTCGGCACTCGCGATGATTTCATTAGCGGTGAACCGCGCGGCCGGTACGCTTCTCTCGTTGACGGCGCGCCCTTTTTTATTTCGGCAGCGCGTAGACAACCGTTGTGTAAATATATATAACCCGATCGCGCGGCAAAAGAGGGGAAAAAAAAATAGATCGCGAAGGGCAGCCGCCGCGGGTGGAGGACGACCCGCGTTGCCTTCGCCCTGCCGCGGAAGGGCCGTGCACGAAGTTTTTTCGTTTTGGCGCTCGATTATTGCGGGGCTCGAGCGATCATTAATCGGCGCTGTGACTGGAGGTAGTATGGCGGAGAGGGAAAAAATATTTGGAGTAAGCGGCGACGGCCGCCTATAATACGGTCTACGCTTTCGTACACTGGCAGTGTGTGGCAGCAAGTATAGCCGAGGGAAAAGCAAACAGGAGATTAAATTATATTGTCCTCTAAAACTTAGTATTATGCTTTTCGTTTGCTTATTATTCGGAATTAGCTATTTAGCTACAATACCAAGTCAAATTTATTATCAGATAAATGACACAGATATTGGATTCGTGCTCCCAGGTCCTCCTTCTGATATAGGATACCTCCGTCCACTAAACCTGCCCGTGGGCTAATACAGTTCTCATTACACTATTTCAGGCAGTTTTTAATTTTGTCACTCAAATAAAAGAACAACAGCTATATTTCACTGTCGCCGCCGCAGTAATAAATGGAAACACTTTTTGATGCTTTTATTGTCGATCTATTTTCTGAAAAGTTTGGTCGATGACCCGGTAATTGTTTTGATTTCATAATGATTCGTGTGTCAAGTTGTTGTAGCCTTATCAGATTTCACCGTAACCATGAATCACGTGTACAAAAATAAAAATCAACACTCCTAAGCTAACCCAACACAAGGTGCCTGCATTATGTTTATATTCCATGATTGATAAATCCGACTATATAACGATCGCGAATACATGAAGTATGTACTTAGGAGCTGTTTGAAAGTTGAACCCTAAGTCAGATTAACGAAATCGAGTTAAAAATTTGAGAAAACATTTGGCCCGCGTGAGAAACACGACGAGCCCGGCTTGAAGATTATTACAAAGTCCGCGTCTTTAAGTCTGCGCTCGGAGCCGCGGCCGCGAGTAAACTGATCAGGCCGTCCTTTTGCTGCAGAGGAACGGCATTGTTCCCCGCGCGGGCGGATGATCGGCCCAAACTGTTTGGCCGGGCTTCGGAACTTCGGGGTATATACTCAGGCCCGGCGCGCGGGGGATCAAAACAGCTTCCTTGAATACACACCCGAGGACATTAAAAATAGTCGTCGGGTGGGGGGGGGGAGGCGCCTCGGCCTTTGTCCCAATAAATATAGACTGCGCCTCGGTCTCGCGGCCTGGTCAAAAAATAATCCGGCCATTAAATCACATCGCGCGCGGCGCTAATAAACTGCCTGACGGCTGGCCGGCGTTACGAGCCGGCGTCCCCCCGGCCCATTAGACCCCGCGAGATCGACCGCGTAATTATTAATTAACGGCCGAATTATTAATTGGAGCGGCCGCGCAAAAGGTCCGGGCCGTTGACCCGCCCCCCGGCGCCATAACCTCTCGGCCGCGCTGCGCGAAGAAGCCTTCCTTTTCTTCGCTTGCGGCCCTCGCCCCACCCAAGTTTTGTTTTCAGCCCTCCGGGGGTGGGGGTAGGTCGGGGCGAAAGTACGTCGGCGAAGGAGCCGTAAAAATTGAAACAGGCCAAGGCGCGAGACGGGTATCGCTTTATAAAACTTTTTCACTTGGCAGCCCGATCGGAGGCCCTTTTACCTCTGCCGCGCGTATGGGATTTCCATTTTCCCGGCCGGAGTGGACTGCCAGTCCGTGCCTATATATCGATGAACTTGCTGGGAAAATCGGTTTCGAGGATTGGGAAGGGAGACGGAACCTTGATGCTGACGAGTTGACGCGATCGAGGACTGGCCCCCGCCCCAGCGTCAATCTGTAACGAAAGCGGATGCCACATGAGCAAAGTAGTTAATCCGGCAGTTCGTATATTTATTATAAATAGATCGGCTTTTATCGTCAACGCGTTCATCAAATGGAGTCGTAAAATTAATCTGTAAAGGCAATAAAAATAAACGAAAACTGCAATCGCCCGTTGAAATATAAGCTGACCAACGCAGGTATCTCCTCGAAAGTCTAAAAATATTATTAAATTAGGATTAGTGGGCCAAAAATTGATTTAAACTATATACATATAAGTACATGTGCTACCGATAAATTTGTCCTAGAGCCCCAATGAAAATCGAAGTATATACAGCAGCCTATATCGACAATAAAACCGAAAGCACACAGACTTATTATCTTAACGGAAGTAATGACCGTAATATACTTCGATCCCCGATACGTATATAAGCGATCAGTCGGCAACATAAGCGACGGCTCACCTATATTGAATCATCAAGGATAATACACTCGACCAGAGTATCATTAACAGTGTATATATATATCCCCCCTTGTCCATTAGCGCATTGTGCTAACGCGCGTGATTTTTAATGCGCCGAAAAAGCCGGCTTCGCTGCGCCCGTTCCGCCAAACCCACGTGATTGATATCGCGCGCGCGGACTTTACGAGCCCGCGGCGGCAGAGCAAACGGGCCGAGCGGATGACGCGCTCGTGAAAGTGCACGGCGCGTACGCGAGAGCGCAGTAAAAAAAGCGCCGCGGCCGACTCGGCCGGTAAAAACGGCCAAATTGGCCGGAGGGAGCAAGAACAAAAAGGCGCCTATCTTCCGTGGAAAAAGCCGGGACGAGCCGGTGCACTCGTTGTACACGCGGCGAAAAACCATTGCCCGGGGCTCATCCGCGCGCTAATGCAAAGCGAGCGGCACGAGTAAGGAAAGCGAGTACGGCTGCTGGGCGATACGTAGACGGGCGGAAACGTCGCGCCGCGGTGGCAATGGATTCGAGGAGCGCGCGACGCATGTAAGTCGCTTAATGGCCATTTAAAGCCCGCGTCGCGCGCTTCTATGTGTGCCTCTATGCAAAGCGAAGAAAATTGTTGGGCTTTGAGTGTGTGGGGCCGAGGCGCGCGCGCTCCAATTCTGAGGAATATCGCGAGGTGAGTCGCGGCCGCCCCGCCTCGTATAATGCAGATGTCACGCTGTATTATCGACATTCCTTGGCCGACTGTTTACATCGGGGCTTCAAAGTTTTACTTGTCAGCGCGCGGCCGATTACACCTCGCAACTCTCGATGAATAGCTCGCGAGCGCGCGATACGAGGCGCGAATGTACCTCCGAGACGTTGATCTAATTTTCATTAATGGCGCGCGTGTTATCGTACTATTATCCTGAATGCGCGATGGAGCTTACTATATGTGTGCCTATTTTTGTTTATTCAACAAAAAAAAAATGAAAGGACTCGAGATGAATAAAGTAGGTTCGGGGTATATTCCGGAGCGGTAATAACTTCTGCTGCAGCAGAAGGAAAAAGGATTCCTTGTAGTTCTTCAATCTTTATTACACTGAAATCTTAAAGCAAGAGTGTATATATATATAACATAGAAAAATAAAGACGCTTTGGCTTAAGCTCCATTGGCTGGTCTTATTGATCGGGCCGATCGATTGTCCGTGGTATTTACGGTCGGATCTTTGCCCGGCGCAATTATTGCGGACGATGCGTCAAAAAATGTACGGTCGGGATATGGGGCCGTATCGAACTTGAAATATCGATAAAGAATAATTGATAAAGTTCGCCGCGGGCCTCGTGGCGAGGGAGAAAAACGAGCGGTTCTTAATAGCCTGACAAGGAAGATAAGCAGCCGGCGATGGTACTCGTACGGAAGCTTCGCGTGGCCGATCGACCCTCTATAAGTTTTCATTCAAGCTCAGGCCCGTTGCCCGTACACATCCCTGGGAGAGCCGTTTATCCGAGCGGCAATCGATGACGCATACGTACACACATACACACACGCCCATATATACAGTACACACGTCTTTCGGTTTATTTTTCAAGCTCTCTGCCCAAATACTCTTACGGCATTGCCATTAGGACCGTTACATCCCGTCTCGTACACACACACATATGTATACGCGTGCGTTTCTGCATCTCTCTTTAGTCCTCGAGTCAAAGGCGAATCCTTACGTAGCGATGACCGATTCTATAAAAAAAAAATATATATATATAACGACCGCCTGCTTCGAGATGTACATTCGTACTCTTGGGCCGGTTTCCTCGGTACGCGCGCGCGGACGTGGAAATGAGCCTTCGAGCGGCCGGCCTTACGCGGAAAAAGCTCAGATTTAACCCGCGCCGTGCACTTGGTTTCGCGCACGGCCGTAAAAAGAGTTAATACGACGCGGATCCCGGGAGAGCGGCGTTTACAGCGCCGCGGGCCACTTTGCGCGCCGGAGTGTATACATGTATATATTTACAGCCGGCCGGAGTTACGAAACTCGGGGGCGCGTGAAATTTCCAGCGGCGCCGAGGGCCGCCCCGGGGATTCCCCCCGAGCCGCGGCTAAGCCCGCGCTAATATATATATACGCGCGCCCGCGTATATCCCCGCGGCTAATAAAAAGCAATATACGTGCATACTTATTGATTCATCGCTGACGTTACGACGGGCGCCATAGTGCGCACACATGCATTGACGCGCTGCCGCGACGGCGGGAGTCAAGGCCGCGAGCGATTGTCCGGCGACTGGCGCTCGCGCGCGGTGCATCGCCGGCCGTTGGAGTTGCGCGGGGGAGGAGGCCGTTCCCTTTTTCTTCCTCCGTTGTATTTTAGCGCGCGACGGGCCTGTATTTTTTTTTTTTTTGCTCGTTTTATACCGAAGGTCCCGTGCCGGCCTGTCAACCAGGCGCGCGGCTTCGCCCCACCTGTATGTATATATATACATATATATATCCTCGTGATTTTTGGCAGGCCAGGGTTAACTTTTGGCGCACGCGGGTTTTAAATAAAATATTCACAGGGCGCGCTGGTAATGTTCGGTGTATTTTGTGCGCGCGGTCAACTAGCCGACGCTCCAGTAATTCGGGAGCCTGCCATTTCCTTCGCTGGCCGAGCACGAAAGTGCAATAATAATTATCCGGAATACAGGTTTTAATAAAATTACAATGTGCACTGCCCCGGCGTTGATTGATACTTGCTCGGTTATATTTAACAAACCCGCGCGCGTTTCTCGTTACAACCGCGTTTATCCGATTCGAAAACATCCGCAACAATAGCTCTTACGTAATTTACGGCTTCTACTAATAATTTAAGCCAATTAACATGGAACTTACGTTGCCTCGCTGTCTTGGTCTGTATTTAATAATAGTCATCTTTCCCGTTTGCTCGATTATTGTTTTGTGGCAATTAATAGATTTTAATTCAGATATTCGTATTCTAAACCAATTGATCAATCAGCGGTAATTATGTTGCAGTTTTCAACCTCAATTAATGTAACAAATGTCTAATAACAATGACACGGCCATCAAGAGATATGTTAAATTCATTTATTCATTGTTTGATTACCGTTGTCTGACTTAAATCCAGCTATTCATAGATTCAAGTATTTTACAACGTGATATTGTGTAGCGATCATTGATAAACCACTCAGGGGGAATTTATTAATACATGATGTACACGACTGCGGCTTGTATGCCCTCCTGCAATTCTAGGTATAAAAATAATTTTTTTCAGTTTACTTCTCTCGATATACATTATATAAATAGCAGCGCTTATTCTTATCTGTACGCTAACAAGTATATACTTACAGCTGTATCTTAGCATAATGCATTTTTTAATTATCCGTTTTTGTAATAAGTATTGAACAATTAACGAGATTGTACATTTTTAAAAAAAGAATTATCCAACAATAACGATCCTTCTCTGGCACGTGTCAAAAAATAACCCCCCAAAGCGAGCTCGACGGCGCGATGACTCTCGCCAATCCAGCGCGTAATCAAACCTGCATGTCAAACCAGCGAAATTTGTCAAACGGCGCGAAACACAAAAATCGGCCCCTGCACCCAGGTCCGAGTGAAAAAGCGCGCGAGCCGCTCGAACCCGTATGACAACGAGAATTTCCTGAGTGAAAAAGTTTCGCAGTCACACGAACGCGGTTAACCCACACGGCCACCGGCTGGGATCACGCGAGCGCGCGCCCGCGCACACACACACACACAAGTCCTCGCGGGCAGCTTCATTGAGGGTCAGAGAAAGAGCCTCTCGCTCTCTTTCTCTCTCTCGGCCGCGGGGCTATTCTCGACGGTCGCGCCTCTAATAATAACGGCCCTCTCGGCCGCTGTATATATATATACGCGCGCGGCGATCGATACAGGAAGCCGGAGGCGGCGCGTCTTTATCGCCGCGGTCCTTCGATTGGGCCGCCGCCCCGAGGACGCGACGGAGGAGACGCCGCTGCGGCCCGTCCCGCCCTGTCTGGGGCTTCGAGGCCAGCCAATTTTCCCCCTACTTTTTTGCCAGTGCTTTTTTTCGCGGCGGGAAAATTTTCCCCGCTCTCGTCGCCGCGTGACCTTTTATGACCGCTTTGCTTACCCCCACCCGAGCGCTCCCACACCGAGATTAGCGAATGCTTGCTGTCCCTCGTTACATTACCTTGGATAAGATATTTTATGTTGCGCGCTTGCCTGGGTACTGCCCGGGTGCATGACTTAAAGAAAACTGAAGGATTTGCTACTTGAGAATTGTGCTGTTGTATCGGCAGTCAGTATTTGTTACGAACTCGGGAGCATCTATACAAGTAAATGTGCAATCGTTATTTAGTGTTTTATTAAACATGAACGAGACTAAGCTTTTATTTGAAATCAAACTACTGATTTATTTGATTACTGTAATTTGTTCGATTGTGGATATGCGCGCGAGTCCTTGTCAATACTGCATCGATATATTGGAATTCCATAAAGTTGCGCTGCAGCAGTAATGAGAAGATCCATTTTCAAGAAGTACATATAAAAATTTTATTTAATTCTTCGCTTAATTAAAATACAGTATATATAATGAAAATACTTTGAAAATATCGTATATTTGCATAATTAAATCTAGAGAAAAAACAAACAGTTCGCGCCCATTAATAATTTCAAAGTTATCGAAATAAAGGAGTAAATTTAACACGATAAAGGCAGTTAACGGTTTCGATCGCCAACATAGACGATAAAATAATTCTCCTCGAACAGAAAGTTCCCCATAATTCCAGCTTTTAAAGTCTATATTTAATCAGTAAAAAATAGTTAGATCGTAAAAAACACAATAGTAAACTGCTGACAAATTAAGTGGCATTAACGTTCAATAGTGCCTTTCAAAAATAGTCCCACGCAGTTCAGAAAACAATCTCTCTACAATAAAGCAATTCCTGATTTTTTTATGAAATATTATAGTGCCTCGAAAAGCTTTTAAATCCCCTCTCGAACAACGTAGTCAACTATCCATTCTTTTCAGACAGAATACTTCTCTCCGAGATCGTATTTCACTACATCTTATACTTATATGTATGAAGGAAACCCAGGCTGCTAACTCCATTCCACCTTTGACCGTGGAAAAGTCCGCTTTGTGGTTGATCTCCTAGGTCTCGGGTTCATCTTGCGATCAGTTTTACTGACTCTGGGTGGAAAGAGGTTATAGTACTTTTTTCACGATTGCGATAGCGGGGGATTCTCGTGTATGCTCCGACTAATAGGGTACAGATAATGAAGATAAAAAGGGCTCCCAGAAGTATCCCGAGCCTACATCGGTATCGAGAGAGCGCCCTTACAGACATCGGTAAAATACTCTTTTCTCGTAGTAAATTACAGATGATTGGCTGTTGGTGGCTTAAATACCGTCTATTCGCTTTGCAGCTGAATACATTTTCGTAATGATTTGAGCTTTTACTCGTTTTCTGCAACTAGCGAGAGAAGAATTTCAGATTTCGAAATAAAAAAAAAATCACTCTCATGCAGGGTAATAAAGATCTTCCCGGGAAACTAATCCGTTTGTCCCATCGGGGGCTACCCTCATTGCGGGTCAAGTGCTGTTAAATCCTCGCCATCTCGCCGTCTGGCCGGTGATCATGTGTAAATGACTGTAGACGGCTACGCTCTCAGCTGTTGTCGGCATTACGGATGGTTATTTCTAGAAGACTTTTATTAACTGTCTTAATAAATGATCAGCGTCAAATTGATTATGAAAGTATAAGGTTTTATTAACTCGAGGCGTCCAATTAAAAATATTTCATTTATTTGATCACCCTCGCAATGAAATCTTTTTTACTTTTGCTACATATTATATCTAATATTTAACTTTTTGAAATTATAATTGCAAACACAGGCATAATTAAAAAAACATACTGCATAATATTGTATAAATACATTCGTGAGTTTTAATATATTTCTTTCTTTCTTTTGTTTTAGGTAAGTTTGTTGAAGTCGATCCAAACTCTTTCGATCTACTTGCGCAGAGTGAGTAATTATTTCTTAAAAAAATACACTATCTCATCATGAGTTTAATGATCATTAATTCAACTTTACTTCTGAAGATGATATAAGAGAAATAAAAAAAGTCGAATAATATTATACAGATATCAGAAGTCAAAAAGAAATCGAATAACGCAGCGAATCAACCAATTAAATTTGGCAGGCTTTTAATTGAATTTTTCGAAAATTAATTTGATTTCGTAAACTAATAAGATTACACAAGACATTTAATCTGGGAAATATTTAGAATTCACAACCCAAATCCGCGGCGTATTCTTATAGCCGGGCTTCAATTAAATACAACAAGTGGAGCATCCAGCGGAATCCGCGGGCCGTAAATAGACCACTTGAGCGCGCGTTCAACTCTTATTAAATTTTTCCGGGCCATTACCTATCCTAATACGGCGGAGAAGTCAGCTGCCGCCTTCCTCCAAACAAGCAATACTCGCGAGCGACAAGGCGTCCCGAATTCGAAAACACCGCGACACACAAGGCTTGCAGTGCCACGCGAAAAAGGGCGTCCTCGTAAAAATTTCAATTTCCCGGAAGTCGCTCGCGGATGTTTGCTCCAGCCCGCTTCCTCGGGTTCCGCTCGCGGGCCGAGTACACCGCGCCCTTCACTCGCACGACTTTCGCGCGGCTCCCGCTCCCCGGGACGCTACAATAGCCCGCGCAATTAAAGGACTTTTCTTTCCGTCTCGCTTTCAAGTAAATCGGAGGCGCGAAGCGAAGGTACTTTTCATTCCCCCCCCTGTACGTCGGCTGCCTTCGAGGGCGTAAACTTGTTGCGCCCGTGGCGCCTCGCGATATATTTTTCCGTGAGTTACAGTTACAGCGTAGCGGGCGAGTGTGCCCTCTAGGTTGCTACGTCGACGCGGGCCCAATTAGCCGACTGGCGAGGATATACGGCGCACAGTCGCGGGTAGATCGAGAGCCGTGTATATATCGGCACGCGGCGACCTTCCCAGGGCGCCACGCTAATGCCCCCGGCATTGACAGTGGAAAAACATATCGCTCGCCGACATATAGACCGGCGTGTGCGCGAGTCGCTGGCGATCGCAGCGCCCCCCCCCCCGCGGTTCCCACGCGCGCCCCGAAATAACGATGCACTTTTGGCCGGCTGGTGAATAACGAATGCCTGCCCGTGACACTGGGCGCCCGCGGCATTATTTCCGCGCTAATGCACCTGCATAAATCACGACCGACGCCGGCGGCGGCGGCGGCGGCCGCCGCTAAAAATAGCCCCCGCATCAGCGGGCCGACATATAGCGCGGCATAACGCGCGCGCCGAATAATTCACCGGTGTAACCTTTAGGAGCGAACTTCCCCCCCTCCGCGCTCGCTCCTTAAATCATTTAGCTGCTGAATAATGGAGCGCGCGGGGGAAAAATCGCCCGGGCGATCAATGATTGATGGGCCCCCGCCGGGGGTCGATTCGCGCCTTTTCTGCATTCCCCGCCGGCCGTCTAAAAAGGGGATCGATTGCCTACCCCCCCCGCAGCCCGCGCCCCGTCATTTATTCAGGCGCGGTCGGTCACTGTTGTGGCATAACCTCGCGACTCAATCTCCTCCCCGATGGTACAGCGACCTGCCCCTCTACGTATATCGGCGCGGCATAAGGGCCCCCTTTGCCGGCCACCTGACAGCTGCTGCGCGTTCAAAGTTGGCCCGTTACAGCGCGTCCACATTTTGTTGGCCGGCGCGGTCGTAACCCACTTATGAGCGGCCGCCTCTCGTCATCGGTCAACGCGACACCCTCTCTATCACGGGCCGATTAAAAGAAATGAAAAAAAAGTTGGACGGAGGAATTGTTATGCCCGACATAGGCGGATCGCGAGCCTGCCCTCGCCGTGGCCACGGGACTTTCATCCGACCGCATACGCGCACAGCCGAGTCCCCAGTGGGAGCTGTGAACCAGTTTTTTTTTTTTTTATTTGTTATCTGAAAGAGGCGGAAAAGTATATAAGCAGTTGCGCGCGGCGGGACGCGGGTTAGGTAATGTCGCGATGTGCAGGCCGAATGGAAAAAGTGACTCGGCGCGTAATTTTAGCTCAAGGAACTATTTATTTAGCATTGTTAAAGCAATAATTTATTTAAACACCGTTATTTTTGCGCGCGCGCGCGCGAGCGCGCCTGTGTTTTTCCAACGCTCGCGAGCGCGACCGCACGCGCGCCCCCCGCCCCCGTCTTTTTCGTGGCCCTTGAACTAAAGAGCCTCCGAGCAATTAATTGCTTCATCGATGCATAATTGCCGACGTTGTTGTACACGGTTGAATAGACGGTATATATAAAAAGCACCGACTTGTCCGCTTGCGTTCCGTCGCCGATAGCCCGACGGCCCATTTTCCCTTTTGCACTTTACCTTTTTCCGTCGCCAACGGGCTTTAAACCCCCTTTCCACTTTTTGTTTTGTCGCCCTTGACTCCGCGATGCCGCGGTGCCCGGGAATTGGGGAAAAAAAAAAAAAATTTCCTTCCCGGCCCGGTTATTATTGGCTCGGAATTATTATTCCACGGATTGGCAAGCGGTGCAGTTACTCGGCCGCTTAATTAACGTCATATAAATATAAACAGTTATTTTACTGACGGACTGAAAAGTCTCTCCGAGCCCTCGGATACACTGTGCATACAAACAATCGATCGATTAAGCCCGAGCAGTCCCGCGGTGGACGGGGCGCTATCGACTTTTTCCCACGAGTACATCGACGAGGCCGCGTCGCTTTGGAAAAAAAAAAAAAAACTTGTATAACCCAATCTGCACGTTTCCAGTGTAGCCGGCGCGAGTCCGCGCATTGTAATCCACGGGGAGTTATATCACGCGCAGCCGAAAAGTGCCCTCGGCCCTGCCCGATAACGCGGGTGGCTTAAGCGACCGCCAAATCGGCTCTCCATCGCGGACGATCCGCCCTGTGTCGCCCTCGTAAAAAAATCCCACGCCTTTTCGGCGGGCCAAAAAGACCCCCTGCAATATCTTCCCTGCGAAAGGGAGGAAGATCCTCCTGTATATCCATCTGTCGTAAACCCACCCAGCCCACCTCGCCCCCCGTTACACCGATAGTCACTGCAGAGTGCATATAGGAAAGGAAAGGCTGCCGTACCGACGGAGCGGAGCAGCCAGGTGCTCGGTGAGCGGACCCCCGGCGTAAATCAATCCGCGCTCGCGGAAGGAGCCGCGCCCGGCGAGACGAAACGCCCGCGTATTAATAATTCAGCGCGGGAGGGGGCGGACGGAGGGTTCTAGTGTGGAGGTTGGCGCGCCCGTCACTTGGACGGCCGACAGATCGCGGCTGCCTCGCCGCCGTCGCCGATTGCGCACGAGGTTTGATTAAATGGCTGGACAGGTCCGCGCGCGGGCGCCCGCCGCGATACCATCTGATGTATATCCCCTGATTTACGATCGGCCGCCGGGAAAAACAAACCGGACGTCATAATCGGCGCGCGGCCGTTTGCGTAGCTGTGATAATAAGGGCCCGGCCTATAAATAAAGCGCCGCGCGAGAATCGACGCGCGGTATCGCCCGAGGCGCTCTCTTTTCCCGGGCCGGCGCAGACTCCGCTCGCTCCCAATAACGCAACGCAGCTTCCCCGTTGGTGATAGCGGGCAAAGTGTCCGGTGGCACGGGACTCCGAAGCCGTTTGCCCGTCGACTACTCGTCGCGGCCACTGCCCGCTCGTTATGCAGAATAAGAACGCTCGGTTAATTTTCTTTTTGTTTCGTTGGCACGCGCGCACAAAGCAGAGCCCCCGGTTCCACCCCCGTAACCTTTATAACCGACCACCTGCAGTTCACGAGCCCCGGAGTCAGAGCTGAAAAAAGAAAAAAAAAAAAGAAAACGTTACGGGAAAACGGCCGGTTTCTTTTTTTTTTTTTTGATTGGCGTTTGTCGCCACCGCCGCCGCGGCGCGTCCGACTCGTGACAGCGATTCAAAATAGCGCCCGACCGTCTATTTATAGCCAGTCCGGGGGGGTCCGTTTCATTGCGCTCGTTGGACGTCCCGAAAAACGGCTTTTTCATCGACTCCGCGTGACATCGAGCCCCGCGAAGGAAACAGCCCGGGACGATAAAGTCCGGGGGTCGGGCGAAGGTCCGCGGGCGAGGCGCGACCCTGAAAGAGCCCCCGGGCCGACTTATCAAGACGGAGAAAGGAGGCGACTCGCCGGCGGGCCGCGGCGGCGATGATAAAAAAAAAAAAAGGGGGAGGGCTGGCCTCGCTTCGGCACGTCCCCGCGGAGAAAAGCCGCCGCGGGCGGCTTATCTCGACGAGAGTCGCGTGCACGTCGCCGAGGTGAGCCGGCTCGAGGGCCAGATAATAGGATAAAGCAGCGCGGATTCGCCGCTCCTTTTTTTTTTTTTTCGGCGCCCGGCGTCGCGACTTTCCCACCGCGGCCACCGTCGCTGCATAATTCCCGGCTGCCCTGCCGACCTGCAAAGTTCTGCAACGCACGGCTCCGTAAGCCAAAGAGACGGGCAGAGTGCACTTTTTGTGTTCGTTGTGCTGTCTTTTGAAAGTGAAATCAAGTAGTCCAGTTCTATTGACTTGCACTGTCTGGATACTTATTTAAAATGTGTAAATCAGAACTTTGATAATTAGTTAGTTTTTCCTTTGTAGAATTTAGTAAGTCATTTATTAATGAGGAAAGCCTGATTGCATCTGAATGATATAAACAAGTCCAATCTGTTATTTGAATGTGTTACTGAATAAGTTAGCTTGCTTTATCGTTAGATTACATGGTAAAAAATAAAGTTTTAAAGTTCTAGACCTATGATGTATGCAAATCTTACTGTTATCTAATCAAATTAAAACTTAAGATTTTTAACTTAAAAACTTCCTTATTTGTTGATTGTAGTAAAATTTAAGTGGACATCTTGTGCATAATATTGCAGTGGTCTAATGAAAGAAAAACTTAATATTTTGAGGTCAAACTGTCTTCTCGCGTTTATGTTGATCTTCAAGAAAACAAATGTATGCAAATAAAATATTATGAACTGGAGAAATTCCTTTTCAAATTTCATTAATGAAGGGAAGAAGTAGTATTCCGATTGAGTCTCTGCATGTTGCTGTATTTTCCTAGTGCAAATGCAAATATTTGGTAGGTGCATCTACAGTCAATCACTGAATCAATCGATATTTTTTTATGCGTTATTTCGTAGACTTTGAAAACACTAAAGTCCAATTACACTACACAGTATACTGATTATCCGAAGAAAAAACACAGTGACAATTCCAATGGGCTTTAGCGCTAATCCGCTTTTCTAAAGGTAGGTCAGGGATTATTTGCAATATTCGCGCGTCCAGTGTATCAAAAATCCGGGTGATCCGAGGCTCGAGCGCCGCGCTCGTCCCGCCGAATTCATCCGGTTAGCGGGGCGCTCTCGAGAGACGCCGGGCGGCCGAGACGATGGGAGCGTGTAAATCCCATTACCGGTCGAGAAAGCGGCTGCCATGTCGTTTTATCGCACGGGTGTCGCGCCGCGATCCCCCCCTTAATTAATTGGCCCCGGGGCGGAAGGAGGGCGAAATAAAGTTTACGGGGGGCGGCCACTCGACCCGGTGACTTTATCGCAGTGATCGGTATATACGAGTATACACGGCAAGCCGATCGGCCCCCGGCTGCAATTAGCGCGCCGCGGCATCCGGAAGCCTAATTTTTTTTTAAGGATTATATATATGTGTGTGTGTGTGTGTGTGTGTTCGCTTTAACGGGGGAAATAGGTATATTCCCGGGGGAGCGCGTCGTGGAACCAACAAAAGAAGAAAAAAAAGTAAACTTGGTCATCGGCCGGCTAAGCCCCGGGCGAGTGTCGCGGGGCCGAACCGCCGGGATCCCGGCGGCGAAGCCCGCAGCTTTAATTAAATACCGCGCGCGGGGAATTGCAGAACTCCGGGGGCCAAAGCCCAGGGTCGTTACGCCCGGGGGGAAATAAAAGAAGCCGCCGCGGGAGCTTTGGCCCCTTGAATTTTTTCTTTGCCACAGCTTACGGATATAGATATATATATATATGTATATATATATATATCGGCCAGGCGCATCGGCGCGGACTGCTTATCCGCCGGTTTATCGGGCCGATTAATATGTGCGCGCGGGATTGCCGATAAACATATATATATATATACAACGCGCGCGCGCTGATACTTCTCGCGGCAGAGGACCGTCTGGGCGTTCGAGGGCGTCCTTTTTTTTTTGCGCGCGGATCTCCCTTTTAGCGGGACGGGCATAATATAGGGGCTTTGAAGAGACCTACTCGGCCGCTCTGCGTAAGCTGATTATTATGGACTTAGACAATGGACAGCTGTTTGAAGGGGGCGATGTTCGCTTTTAATTAGCCGACCTTAGTACTATCGTCCCTCGGAACGGCCGTCCCCGACGAGCGGCAAACGAAATGAAAGCAGTGATTCTGCATTTGCAATTTGAAATTTATATAGGGCACTGAGAGTGGGGATTTAATTCCCGGGGATCCGAACACCTGCAGAGGGCTGATAAAATCCTTTGGAAAGTTTTCGCCCTCGGGGCGAAAGTGCGCGCCGCGTTTAAGACACACGGAAGTCACCTCTTACATGTGAAACAAAGCGGTTCGTTGAAAACGCTTTATTTGTACGGTCGCGATCGGTGTAGTCGCTACCACGCTCGAGACGTGACGGTGCACAGACGGTAGCGCGAGTTTTCCTTTCGGATTGAATTAATCCTCGGGTCTGTCGGGGGTATAGACGCGCCGAGCGACAAAACTCTCGCGCGATATCTCTATATGTATTCTAAAATAAGCTTGATTACAAGCGATGCAGACAAAATATTCGAAAGAGACGGGAGAGGCCGCGAGAGCGCAGTAAAACTAAAACATATTGACCAAAATTAAAAATAGAGCGCGCGCCGCGCAGCCGTCAGATTTCTTCAAACGCAGACTATTGCCGGCCAATAAAAACCAAATGGTGATTGGTCAAAGTGGAAATTTAATGGCAAATAAAAATGGTAATGTAAATAAAGCGGATAAAATTAGAGGGGAATCGGTTAATTGCCGAGCCCCCGGGGAAAAGCCAACAGTGAAATGGGAATCTTTGAACGAAAATTCACGCAGTTAAAAATACTAAACTTTCAAAGTAGTGGCTTGGCCGTGTGTTAAAAAAGCAGACGCGTGGCACCCGCGAATTCGGAGCTTTCTAGTATACATCAATCCTCGACAATCTTCTAAAAGTCGCGAGCGGAGTAAACATTCAGTTATACTGTACATATATATGTGTATGTATGCCTTATAAGATATACGTACGCTCAAATTTTTGTAGCTGCTTAGCCACTCTAATGGCTAAGTGACTACGCAGATCAATCAGTTTGGAATACATTTCCACTTTTTCGCTGTTAAATCTTCCTACTCTAAAACAACAAGTGATTTTATCCTGTGTAAAACATATCGAATATACGTGGAAATGATTCAAATTGAAGAGTGATGTCTATGTGAAACAACAACATACCACCTAATAGCATATAAAATCAGTCTGGTCTCGTTTGTTTTTAAGAGCTTTCCGGGATTGTAGTAAAGGTATAAAGTAGTGGACTTCCATTCAGGTTGTCCAATTTTGATTTATTGCATCGGACATTCGTATTCAGAAAAATTGCGTTACATGTAATATTCCATTTCAGCTCAGTAGTGATTGTTTGCGACTTAATAAAATTGTAAATTATTAAAATTTTAATTTTTCTTAACATCGTGTAAAATAATTTAGGTTAAAATATCAACATATCCAAAGTATAATAATTTCCTTAAAATATAATCTTTTATACAATAAAAATTTTTATTTCAATAATAGTATTATTTAATAATTATTAATATGTTTCACAAAATCTATTATATTAGCAAATAAAAATCGTTCCAATCCGTTTTTATAAATTTGAATAATGTAGAAATTTTCTAATATGACGCAATAAAAATAACTTTGTAATAGCCTACAAATGTCATTCATTACTCTAAAACTACTCATAACAAAGTAGAATTTCACTATAAAGATAGTGTTATAGCTTTTGGTCAATTGTTATTCGTGCAGAATGTTCAATATTTATTTTGTTTAAGAAAATAATAACAAAAGAGAGGAGGTCAACGGTACGCGGGATTCCCAAGCGGTCACCCATCCAAGTACTAACCGCGCCCAACGCTATTTAACTTTGGTGATCGGACGAGAACCAGTGGACTGAACGTGGTATGAGCGTTGACGTAGGTTGTGTTTCACCAAAAATATTATATGGTACATATTAGTCAGTATACTGAAGAAACCGACTTGACCATACATATCGAGATTGGTACGAGACACACTAATCAGCCGGCAACAAAAACATTTCAATTTTATTTAAAACTAACTGCGTTCGAAGTGAAAAGACGCAAGCTGCGTAATAAATCTCATGATAAACTATAGGAGCGATTCTTGGCAGTGCCCCTCAAGCCGCCCGTCCTCGGTGCAGCGGCTTTCCTAATGACTTTCCTCGAGCGCGGCTCGGCCGCCGGTTCCCGGAAAAAAGTCTACGCACGGGCGGCCGATACGCGGCCGGAAAAGCGATCGGCCCGAGCGCAAACAAAAAAAAAAATCACGGCGGGCGCTCCGCGGGCCCGGCCAGCTAGCCCCCGCTAAAATTAAAAGCCCCGCGCGCACAGACTGCGCGCCTCTCTGCCAGGCGCGCGTATAATTCCTCCGGACAGCCTTCGACAAACGCTCGAAATAACAATAATGCCGCGGCGCGCGGCCAAGCGGCAAACAGCTGAGGGCCATCAATATAATCCGGCGCGCGCCTGGAGATGCGCCGGATCGATCCGCCCCCGCGGATCGGCCGAGTCGCTCGTTTTTTTTTTTTGCGCGCGGGAGGTTAATTCTGTAACTCGCGTGGGCGTGCAATTAACGCGGTCGAAGGCGCCTGACGGGCGATTGTGGCGAAGGGACCGCGCTTGGCTGGCTTGGTCGGGACTTGGATCAGGGAAGGTGCACGGCGCAACTTGGCCGTTACACGCTCGAGGAAAGAATCGACGTTGGCCTCTTAATTAACGCGCGCAGTGTTTAGTTGCAGGTGCGGAGTGGCAAAATTTTGGCTGTTTCGCGAGTAACGTACGTGCAGCTCATTAACAAACTTAATTAGTTTGATAACAAGAAAATGTCGTCGCGCTAGTAAATCCTTTTATAGGTGTTCCGGCCTGATCCGCTGCTCCCTCTGTATAATTATGATTTTAATTGGATTAAAAATTTCAAGTTTCTCTTCACTTTCCGAAAGAGTTCTACTCTAATCCTCTTTAATTTTAATAAATGCTTACAAAATCTACTTGTAGGCACACACGCTAAACGGTAACGCTACGGCGGTGACTTTGCGCAAATATCCGTGTTGAGGGTGTACGTAATACACGCGCACGCCTGTACAAATACGCAGTTTGTCGAAGGCTGTAATTGAACGCTAAATTGCAGCGCACCACCGAGTCTAGTTTCTGTTTAAATACTTCCAGGCTCTTGACTTCCGTAGCCTAATTAACATTTGAAAATGGTTCGATGCCTTGATTAAAACGTCGGTCGTTGCGCGCCTTGCGAGGGAAAGCCAGCGAGGCTACCACACCCCTTTGTAAGGGCCATGGCGCAAACGAGTAAGCCACCGAGCGATTGTGTCCTCTCCTGATTATTCTCGTTTCAGTGGCGAGCTTCACGACTCCTGTTTATCACTCGTTACCGAGCATTTGTTTATTCTCAATTTACGATTCATTAGTGGGGCGTGCCTCGCGTTCTACCACCAAATGAACACGATATAGGACATTAAGAAATCTTACACTTCTCTCGCTGATATAATAAGGAGCTCGTGTTCCGATGTATGGAGAGAAAAAATAGAAATGGTTACCTAACGGTTATGTAAACAGAAATCAGTTAAATTAAATTTGACTTGGGATCACCTTATAATTATGGCTGTTCTGCTTCGGTTCACTTTTTGGTAATGAATCCCTATATTTTTTAAATAAAAACTGATGAGTGGTATAATGCCATTAATTAATTAATATATCTTTTAGTAGTTTAATTGATGTTTATTTAATTTTATTTTTGTCAAAGTTTAATTTATTTCGTGCGTGTGCACGCATGTGTATCTAATACTCAGAGTGAGACGTTTATGGACGTCAATAGTATTATATACGACTGTTTACTATATGTAAAGCCGATATGATGTAATAATTTTTTACTTACTACTAAATATCTACTAATCATTATAAGACAGACGATCTATAAAAAGTCAAAAAATAATTCGTTGTATCCCCTTGGGTTAGCAGTATTATGTAAATATTGATAAACTTTGCTTTTTGTACAACAATAATTAATGGTACAAATTGAGTTCACTTGATCCCCTGTATTATCTAATAAAAGAATAACTCAAACTAAGTGATCGGCTGGAATTATTAAGGATCCAATGTTCAAATCTCGAACTCTGAAAGTTTTTTTCCCGCTATCAAGCCAGATTATAGGACTAGTTCCTATTTCAGTATTGTATCCATTACTATCTTATCTCATTATCGAAGTGTTTGAAATGAATACTAATATTTTTAGCAACTAACTCGCTTCTCTTTCCACATGCTCATGTATAAATATTCCAACAAAACATTCCGAAGCGGATAAGATTCATTCGTATTACCGCTAGACTTCTATTCGAAATCTCTCGGGTACGGATCGTTCGTTAAATCGACCCCAGTTAGCTCGTAACGCGATCGAGTAATACTGACTTCCTGGGCATAAGCACCGCGCACATTGAGTTTCTTAGTTGGCTCTCGTATTTTAGTGGCTCGTGATCTCGCGAAGGACTGATTTATAATTACCGCAATCGCTATTCCGTGAACTGCTTTCAAATGAGCAGCCGAGAGGAAAAAGGAACGGTTGCCCCACCGTCCGCGGATTTTCCCGCGGCTCGCGTGCAAAAAAGAAAGCCCCGGTCGATACGTCCGTTGAACTGGATCCTCGCATCGAACTTCTAACTCCCGAAGCCCCCTTTCGCAACTATATTCCCCACGTAGGCGAGCGGCTCGGAGAGCAATGTAAGGAACTGCCCCGGCGGAGACTCGATACCTTTCCACTTACACGAGGGCACGTACAAACTGCCCAAGTTGGCGGAATGGCGTCGGAGGTGGAACTCGGCGCGTTTATCACGAGTTGGCCCCCGTTTGTTCGGCGGCGAGTACCTTCCGACCTCGCAGCTGTCGCCCCAGCGAAATTTCGCAAAATCCCGCTGCGTGTTGAAAAAAAAAGAAGGCGCACACAAGGCGACGCGGCCGGTAAATAATTGCGGGCCGCGGCCCTCGATCGAGTGCGCGGACGGACCTCGCGCCGGAGATGCGCTCCTGCCTGGCATTGGCGCCTCTCGCGGCGATGACAGTCGCGCCATTACTCGCCGCTCTCGACGCCTTTACTGCGAAGCGGACACTGTGGCGTGTTCATCCCGACGGCAGGCCAGGCTACTTGGAAAAATGGCCTTCCCGTAAAGCACACGTGTGACGCGGTCTGTACGTTCTACATCTGAAAGACAACGCTGGATTGGTATGCTCGCTAGGTATATGTCGGTATCTGCGTAGTTACAATTGTACTAATGGGCCCGTATAAACGGGATGATCGTTAGGAGCTCAGCTCCTTGGGTGAGCACCAGCATAGGAATTAATTCACTCTGTACTGTAAAGGGTGCGTTCCTTTGAAATGGATGGCCCAGTCGAATTCGCGATTCTCCTTGCCTTAAACCTTCATTACATGATCATTTAAAAGATCCTCTGCAGTTAATACTGCTTATAACGCTAGGCGCTGGATAGCTCGGTCTTAGGTTAAATCCTCCCATTTGATTACCCCGTTCGCCCGATAGATAGCAAACGGATCTAACTGCCAACTGACAATTAATCAATGATTACGCTATTACATCATTGTTCAATAGCTATACATGGAAGAGTATTCATTAACGTTACGATTGCGCCTAGACGCGAACGTCACTCGTCCATTTATTTCTCGTAATTCACTTGCAAATAAGAGCGATACCCATCTATCTATTCAGCCAGCTATATCGGGGATCGGGTGGGTGGGGGAGGGAGCGGCGCTATCGCGCGGCCTCGAGACTCTTCGTCCGAGGGACTTTCTCTCGTTCCTCCCGGGCGCGCGGGCGGCCGACTTCCGGCGGGCGCCGCGCCAAACTCGGGCCAATCGATAGCGGGGCGCCTCGGCGCGCGCGGCCGCCGCCGGGATAAGGGCGGGCATTAGCCAAGCCGCGGGGGCGGAATGAAAAGTTGCGCGGGGGCGGATTGAAGGCCGGCCGGCGTCTGCGCCGCGTGCGCGCGAGCGCGCCTGATTAGCAATCTCGCGCCCGCGCCCCAGCCGGCTTTTCATCGGGAAAACTCCCGCCGAATTAACTAGTTTTACGCCGCCGTCGACGCCCCTTAGAAAACCGGGTCAGGGGGATATTTTCCTGCGCCCGTGTGCCCCACCTCCGTGTGGGTGTGCCTGCTAATTTAATAAAAATATGTAATCTCGATTAGGACGAGGGGGTTATTGGGAAACCGGTTGGGCCACGGCTTGCAGGACACGGGATTGCACAGGATGGAATTACTGCTTTTAACACTTTACCGAATATATGCGCTTTTGTTTCGCGGGAACTTCGCTAATGCGCCCCAAATCCCGTGATGAATGGAATTTAGGAAGTATTCCACTTTTTAACGGTTTTCGTAAACAATGATGATTGGAAAAATTTATTACCTCCTGTACTTTTTTATTCTCGCGTAAAAATATTGTTGAAAAATTGAGCCACAGTACTCACGATTATTGAAAATATTATTGAATCCGATGTAGCATCCCAAAAAATTCAAATATTTATGAATCTTATCGTAATATACATAAACACTTCTGCTTCAATCTCCCCTTATCGTGTACTATATAGTTATATACTCTTTATGTACAGTAGAATATTCCGAGTACAGCGAGACACGCTGTCAATTAGACTAATCTTACTAGAATCATGGTTTTTGTAATCACGTTTGCTGGCACGACTCTATTATCAGCTACTTCACTATTCAAAACATCGTGATCGTCCATGTATATATGTTATCTTAGGGTGATTAACGGTATTTAAAAGACACTTATTACCATAGGCGTGAACGTGTCATTGTCCAGTTACTAATCGTCAATTGTAATGTACAATAATTCTAGTGTGCAATATGCGACTCTTATTACTGTCAGATACACACCGAGCAGATAAAGGAGATTTAATTAGCCGATTTATTACTAAATCGTAAAAATAAAAGTTATTATTGATAGTAGGTTACGCGTAGATAAATCGTTCTAAAAATAATACCAGAGCAAAGAAACACTTTAACTTTTACACCGTTACCCCAAAATAAACACAGGAAAAATGTTAATATCCTCCCAGTGTATATATATATATATACGAGCAGACGCGCATATAAAAGGCTGCACGCGTCTAGTGAATGACACCTAAAACAAATGAAGTACACGACGCGTGAGTATATTTTTAACAAGCTCGGCGATGCCATCGTAAAGAAGCCCAAGGGGCGATAAATGATTAGCCAGGGGATCAAGTATGTCATCGATCGGTCAGAAATCACGGGCCAGCGTCACGCAATCGGGCCGGGCGGGAAAAAAGCTCGAGGGCCGGGCGCAGCTTTGTCGAAAGCTCGCGGAGGCAATCCGTCATAAAGCTCGTCTAATCCGAGCCGTCCCCCGGACGGACATTGTATAATCGCGCCGTAAAAATCCATGCAGGAGAGAACTTTGGACGCCTAATGAAGCGTCGCGAGATCGTTCGATTGGTGGGGCGCGTACACACACACACACTTTGGCGATGCCCCCGAAGGGTAATCCCGGCGCCAAGCCCGCGAATCGCTCGCCGCTGTCTGTGTCGCCTTTACGAGGGCTTTGCCGGCGCTGGATAAATGAGCCAGCGGAATCGCGCTGTTTTCCCCGGTCCGCGGGGGCGAAGGTCGGCGACGTCACGAGGGCGCCAAGGCCGATCCTCCGGACGGCGGCGTTACGTCAGGCGCTTCGGGCGGGGGAAGCAACAGCGCCGCTCGGTTGCCAAATAATCCCGCGGCCTCTCGTCATTAGGGCGACGCGTGGCCGCGGGCCAACCCATTTTTCTCCAGCGCAGGAGAGCAGGCGAACGTTATTTCCATCGCGCGCGGCCTCTTTCCCGCAGGCGCTACCTACGCCCGCAGTGCCCCGATTGTGCAGCCGCGGATTACTCCTTACAGGCATATATACATGTGTGCTTGACTCGAATGGGTGCGGGGAAATTTTTTTGCCATTTCGCTGCCTTCGATCAGCAGAAAATGATACGTACGAGAATTAGCGGGGAACGGGGGCGCGAAAGCTACACTCGCTGAAAAAGTAACCTTGTGCAACGTACACTGCACGAAGAAGACACTACTTGATCAGCGATGCATTATTATAATACACGTAATATAACCATGCCAATTGTGATTTTAAGCTACGATCGCCGTGGACGTTTTGTTTACGCGTCGGAGTACCACAGGGGACCCGTGTGTATTATTACCGCGTACTAAATTAAAACACATCCGTACCCAAACAAACGCGTCGGTCGCGCGGGGTTCCGTTACAACCAAAAAAGAAAGAGGCACATATACGGGGGATACATTGAACCGGACCGCGCGGGGCGCAATATTAATTACCGCGCAATCGATAACGACGCGCCCGCGTGCGTTAATTACACATGGACGATTAAGGTCGGGCCCGCTCGTTCGCTCGGCGAGCCCGGACGATCCGCGGCTAATCGATTCGCGGGCGGAGTAAACAGCTGGGAGAAAAAAAGGCCGGGGCGCGTGCAGCCGGGCAGCTTGAAAATAACCGAACATTATTTATAAGCGGCCGCCGCCGCCGCCGTCTGGCTAATTCGTCTTCGCGGAGGCGCCCGCGCGGCGAAAATCCATCCCGGAAACGCGGACGAGAGCCGGGGACATTGTGTGCGCGCGCGCGGCATACTCGCTTCCGCGAAGCCGCAACAAGGGCCGCCAGAGGTGTTTTTTTTTTTTCCGCTTCTGTTAAGAGTCCGCGCGGACGTACTCTTTTCGAAGAGTGCCGAGGGCGTGCCGTTTTTAATGCGTCCCGCCGGCCGTCTGCTAAGCGCGGCTCTTGTTTATCATTTGCGAGCGTCCGCCTGAGCGGACAAATTTCTGGCGTGAGTGAAAATTCGCGACGGTATTGATTAATTAAAATTTCAATGTCGTCTATGAATTATTAAATTTGTTGACATATTTTTAGCTCTGGTTACGAATATTCAAATAATCTGCTTTATTTGCAAGCTTATACAATATGAAACATTCTCCTCGGCCTTTATAATGCTGATATTCTAATTTCTGAATAATAACAGATTGATTGATTTATTGATTTTAAAGTTTTCATCGAGAGATTGAATTTCATAGATCTCTAATGGCTCTAAGTAATAGTAACTATTTTTAAAAAGTAGAGACCAAGTACCGTAACAACTGCTGCGATACACTTTGGCTCGTAAAATTTGTACAATTAGGATGCGCGCTTATTACTCGAACGTTTTTATAGGCTATACAATTTTCAATTTTAAATTAATACTAGGAATTATTCAATTGGTGTTTGTCTAAAGCACGAAACTTATTGGAATCAGATGAAAAAAATTAAAAGATATTGTAAATTTTATTACAACTGCATTTAACGATCGATAAATATCAATGTTCAACGATTATAGACTTGAGTTGCAAAATTATTACTGAGATAATGTATTCTTTCTTGAAAAATCGATTAGATACAAAGTTATTAAGAGTTTTCCATTTAATTTAAAGTAGAGCGAGTAAAAATGGAAAAAAAATTTATTACATCTACTCGTCATTTCATTCGGGTACACTGTAAGAATGAGATGATCTCGTAAAATTTAAAGACTTGCATAGCCTGCCCAAAGAGTGCAATGTTATAAAATTATGATCCAACGTTATGATACAGCATTGCAAATTATAGGGTAATATGCTTAATACTCCGAAATTGTTATCGGCATTAAACTTTGTTCAGCGAGTAAGTATAAAAGAAAAACAAAATAAAGTATTTAATTTAAAGGAATCGTATAAAAAGATAGGTATAAAAAGAAATAAAATTATGGAAGAAGTAAATTAATGGTATCGTGTCTAGTATGTGGATAGTGGATACGTTTATTTTTTAGAGATGCCTGTTTATTCTTTATTCGTTCCGATTTTTAGAAGCAAATAAACCTTGAATAATTGATTTCGTAAAAAGACCAGCCGCGAGAAATTAATGCGGGCAGCGTATAATGATATTTTCAAGTTGAATGACTCAATGCGGTGAAATTTAATTAATCTCTTGACGCATTCATATAAATTAAATATAAATTTTATTATAGTTCAGCTGTGTGGGTGATTATATTCCGTATAGTACTTGTAAAACAGTTTATAAGGCAATTATTATACCCAAATAGCTTTATTAATTTTTTTCGCCTCGATGGAATTGGCCGTTGTTTTTAGTGCTGGCCGCAGTGACATAATAAAGTCATGAATGAAATTAACTGCGAACAAGAGATAAATTATGATAAAATAAATGAAAGACGAATGGCCGTAATATAATGTAAGAATACGTAATTTATGAGATAGTTACATAAATAGGCGAGCCGGGAAAAGAGAAGATTCAACGGCGGCAATCAATTACGAGGTATATATTTTTTCATTAAAGGCGAAGAAACTTTATAACAGGGCCGTGTAATGCACTTACGCAACAATTTGCATTTCGCGATATAGCTCCTGAACGAGTGGCGTTTCTAAAATCAAAAAAGAAACGAATTAGAGGCCGTGGATATAATGGGAAAATTATCCCGAGGCGAGAGGTGTAATTTGGAGAATATAAGAGGAGCGACGTCGCGCGCCGGGGGCACTTTCAATTGCAGCGGGAGCAAAAGAGAGAGAGAGAGAGCCGGGGGAGAGAACTATAACAGTAAAACTAATAGGTGGCAGGGCGGCGATGGGCCGCGCCGGAGCCCCGGCAAAATAAGGGCAATAAAGAAGCGTCGAAATAGGGTCGGACGAAGACGGACGCGGGGCTAAATGCGAGAGGCAAAGGCCCGAGGAAATAGAAAAGTGGCGCCGCGCGCCCTCTAAAATTCCCTCTCCCTCCGGCGCGTCTTGCCGTACACACGTACGCGCCCTCCGCCCGGACCGGCGCACTCTATTAATTTTCCCCCGGCCTCGGTTTATCGGGCGCTTTTCAGGCGGGCCCGTGTTCCCCGGGAAAAATAGCGGGCCGCCGAAAAAGCCGTCGGCGAGAATAATTGACTTCTCTTTGCGTATATATATATATACACAAAGAGGAGGGGGGGAGGGTGCGGGCGATCGAGCCGGGCCGCATCAATCACTCGCCGAAGACGGGAATCCCGCCGGCTTCGCGCCCCCGTAATTCCCGCGGAACGAATACGGCCATCTGCGCCCCCCCGCGCGATTTCCCTGGCCGGTATATATATATATACCGCGTATATACACATCTCGACCCGCGGTCAGCTGTTCGCACGTAAACCGAGACGGAGTGTGCATGTACGCGCGTACACGTGTACACGGGGCGCACTACTTCGAGACACATTTCCCGGGACTGCGCGCTTGTAATTGAAGACGGCTCGCGTGCCGAATCGCAGGAGGAATATTCGAGTATTTCGCATCCGGCCGCTTTATGTCGCGGGGCAACGCGCTATATATTGCCGCATTCTGCCCCGGCGAAATGGAGCCCCGCCCGTTTTTCCATATCGATGCCTGTCCATTTGCCGACGCTCCTCGCTCGCCGATGTGTGTGTGTGTACGCATTTCTCCCCGTGAAATACCGGCGGGCGCAAAAAAAAAAAAAAGTAAAAAAAAAAAAACGCCACGGCAGCTCCCTGCCTCCCTCCCCGGCGGAACAATCCTCGAATACGAAAAAAGAGCCACCTCCTTATCGCCCTCCGGGGTATATATAACGTATCTGTAACTGGCGCCGGATCGCCTCGTTATACCTTCGAATGACGGTGTATATCGGAAGGGCCCTTATATATCCCTGTAAAAATTGTCCTTCGACGATTTATCGCGCGAGCTTTATTCCTCGGCGTTATTGCAAATGGCTCGTTCGAGCTGCCTTCCTCCTGTAAATTAAGTGAATTATGTTTACATGGGCGCGCCCGTATCGAGCAGTGAATATTTTATAATCCTCCTCCTAAAAGGGCGATAACAATCACAAAACGCTTATATCATACGTGTATATACGCATCGAGGGATCAATTCGGGAGGGTGTATTAGGCCCCCCCTTTGATTAACTCATTAGAGGAGGATCAATTTTTTTTTACTTTTTTTTATACACCGGCCCGTATAATCAGGGCAATCAATTGCCCGGTGATTTCCAAAGTCGTATAATATTCGAGCGACGGCGTGGCCCCAGCGGCCTGTAATTAAGCCGGGAATCTATACCGGCCGCACGGCGCAAAGGCCTTAAAGCCCATCATATAACGGCGCCCGGTCGATCCTTTCGACGATCACGTGGCTGGGGCGCTCCATTGTACCACGGCGGAGGCTCGTTAGACCGCGCGTCCTCGAGTGCCGCGGCTCCACGGGGAATTTATACGATGCCTTCACGCGTGACCGGGCCGCGCGACTAATCCCACTTGGGCCGCACTTCCTTTTATCTCCAAGTATTATAATAGAGGTGCAACCGCGGCTGTTGAGCAAAGCGGGGCTCCGTCTCGCCGGTTGTCCTTCCGCCGAGGGAAGAAAAAGGAACCGCCCTCGGCAATCGCCTCCGTATCAGCGCCGAATGACACTCCGGCCGCGCATTAACGCGGGCTCGTACGCGACAAAGTACAAAAAAGAAGGTCTCGTCTCCCCGCTCCCCGTGTGTTCATTCTCTCGCGGACGGGATCATCCGTCAAGGTCTTATCGAGAGCACTCGATCCAGGTAATAGGCCGGCGCCCACCCCCGAGATCGACCGGGCAGATATTGCCCGACTGCCGATATGTGAACGGGGCGCCGCCCGGGTGCTTGAATACGACCGCGTGATGTATACTTGAGCCGACTGCGACCGACTGGCTTTTCGGCTCCCCGAATGGCCCGCTCAATTATTTCCTTTTTTTTTTGTTGGGCACGAGCCACGACTTAATTTTTCACGATAACGAGGCCGCTGATTATTTTTCCAACTTCCCCTTTGGCTTATCTGGGCGGCGCGGCGGCTCCCAGACGAAGATAGCCCATATCGGCAGTAATTAAGAGACGAACTCTCCCTGTGGCTGTCCGATCGACAGGGGACAAATGACACCCAGTCCGCGTGTATTTTCGTGTGCGTATTGATACACAGCTCAAGCAAGGACTTAAGGATTTATTTAATTACCCGCCCGCGGCGGCGGATATAAGCACCTCTCGTTTTTTTTTTGGCTTATTATTATAGATATATACGTACCATCGACTTTTGACAAGCGGCTTGAACTATATCCGAGTAATGTGATGCAGTAATTACAAGTTTTTTTTTTTCCTCCAATTTCATAATGTTCGGCGGGTCATATAAGTGAGACGATAAAGTAACTCTGACAGGGGAGCTGTAATGATATTGCCAATTGAAGGTTGGGAAGCCCTCGTGCCCCCGGTCTATTTGAAATACCGCGCGATCCGCATCGGGTGGAATTTTTAGTGCGCCCCGAGCTTTTTAGGTCACAAGATTCCGCCCGGGGATTGCGACTCAAAATTCAATTCCGCGAGGTCATGATTCAAAAATTTTTAAATTTAAAACGCCCGATTGAAAATGACGGCTAACGATATTGAAATATGGATCCCTTTTCCGCGCCTTTTTCACCACTGGGTCGCACTCGCCGAGTGTGATTTCCGGCCTGCATAATTCAGATTTACGATCCAAAGTTCCTACGGTCAATAATTGTCTTCGGAGTCGCTTGCATAAAGGGCCGCGGCGCCTAATGAATATTCCTCGCGGGGTGTATATCTAGCAGCCGACGTTTACTGCGAGTGATCGACGCGCCGACAAAAGACGCTAACAAAGCCCGAGAATAACACGCGGATATATATATATACGCGCGTGTCCGGATAGGTATATATCGGCGGCTGTGAGCGCTTCCAGCCCGGCATTTGTCAGGCGGAACATTTTAATAAACGCGTCGCGGCCCCCGTAAATCAAAGCCGCGCGCCCCCGTCGATACGTGACCGACCGAGTATAATGATCGGTATATGCGCCGTTGACAGGTACGCGCCGATTTATCGGGCCGGCTCACCGCGCGCGGCTCCTTGGAAATTTCGGCCCCGCATAAATCGCGAGTGTGCGCGCACGTGCAGGCCGTCGCCTCGGAGCCGAAAATAAATTCCCGCGCGTGAGCCCCGCAGGATTATCGCCGGTTGGAAACAAGCGACAGGTTTGCCACTCGGTTGCGCCCCCACGAATACCAACAGCGCCCTGTAGAAGTTTCGAGGACGGTCAATTAGCCGATAAGTCCGCTAAATATTTATCGGGGCGAACTTCGCGGCGGCCTTTTATAAATACACCCGCGTGGAAACGGCACGGAAAGCGGGCCGTTGGACCCCCGGCGACCTCCAGTCGGCCAACTTAAATTTCGGCAGCCGACGGGGACTTTAATTGGCGCGGCGGTCCGTTGGAGAAGTCGGAGGCGATTTCTCCGGGACGATTGGCTGCATTTTTCACGAGACTGTCCCTCGAGAATTTATGGAGGTTTTCCGGGGATTCGAAGCCGGCGGATCGACGGCTGGCCGCCTTAATTATTGCGACTCAGTCTCCCGGATCAGATCTCCAAGAAAATTCGCCCGAGTGCCCTACTCCCGCCTGTTGCTTTTTTAATTTTTCGTCTGGGACTAATTTTTGCGGTGTTAAGCTCATTTAGAAATTCAGTCAAATTCCAATTCGATTGCCAAGTTCCGAACGGCTATAATCTTTATATACTCGATAATATAATTTATACATTCATAAAATTTACAATTGTTGTAGCAATTCCATGATAAATCTTGAATATTTTCCGGGCTTATAGTATATACCTCGATCGTTCGAGCTTTATTTAATTGTTTCCTGCATAATTACACGATACTGCCGTAGTCACAAAATTCAAAGTTAATATAATTATTAAGTCACTCGAATAAATTACGCTCGCTCGCCTTGTTATTAACGAATACTTTTTCCAGGACGTAGCACTTTAACAGTCGCCCTCTATACTACATCACATCTATCGCTTGTAACCATAAATTTTTCGATCGACTGGTTTATCGTTTAAAAGAGTTTCACGTGTAAGGAAGCGAAGGCGAAGGACACCGCTTCGACCATTTGCAAAACATAGTGCCCGTCAGATTACATCTACATCCTAATCGGTCGGTGAAATTCGTTTTCTTTCGCATCGAAAAAAGAGCAGAAGGAGCAAGGCTGCGGATCGCTAAAAATCGATAGACCTTCCCTACTGCATTCCCTGTCGGCCGATAAACGCGCAGCGTCAATCGAGATCAGCCGCGCGTGTTTGGCACACTATAAATTTTTCGTTTCGCAAAGAACTGATTTCTATCGCGAAGGAAATTGAAAAGAAGTCCTTCGATGGCATAGGACAAGACTATCTCACAAAGATCGCCACTTTGTAATGTCCTCCTTGCGCGCGGACAACTTAAGCCACTCTATTGTCTTTGTTTTTGATAAAAGTAATAATTGAAAGCAGCCAAAGTTTCTTCGAGGCTCTTCTTTAAACAGTCTCTTAATGATATTTTTTTTTCTGTTTCAGAATCCTGCTAAAACATTCACCAAGATTCTAAAAGGTCAGCACACATTATTGATTGTTTAATACGTAAATAAGAATTTATAGACCTATGATTTACTGCCACGATTTTAAGTTTAATATATATTTTAGAGAACCATTACATAACAAAATCAGTTTAATATAAATAATTCTCTACTTAAAGTGCAGAATTAAATTGAATTGTCATAATTGAGAGCTTCTGAAAAGTAATTAGTAATAGTACTCACTTAATAATATACCTTGATTTAAATTTATACTACAAGTATTATAGACAATTATTTAATACGTACTTAATTCTTGCTACATAAGTCCTTTAAATTAAGTTTAAAGTAAAACTCCACTATCTCGATAAATTTTTGTAATGTACCAAATTATTTATGTGCATATAGCAACAGAATCTTGGCAACGGACAAATTCGCGTTTAACTTCAAAATCCGATTCTACTTTCCAAAGTTGGGAAAAAACCATTACGAATCCGGATAAGTAGGTTAAAATGCAAGCGATTCGAGTATTCCCTCGAGCAAGGAAGCCACTGCGTATTGAAAAAATAATTACCTCCGACTGCCTCTATAGGCCGACAAACAAACTTTTCTCCTCGAAAGCTCCTTGGGTAATAACTTGGAAGGCGAAATTCTCGAAAGTCAGGCACGGGGAACTTTCTTCGAGCCAAAAAATAAGAAGCTCGGGGGTCGTACAGTGCACAAGCGTGTATATATATATATATGTCTGTACACAGCGGCGGTTCGAAACATAGTCCCACAGAGATCGCGGAGCTGTGGCGCGCCGATTTATCGGACAGGGTGTCGAGGGTCACCCGAGGCATTAGCCTCCGAGGGCGGCTCAGCCTCCGGCGCGATATTGCACGCACGTGGCAGACGGCCGTGCGAGGGATGAGCCGCGGGGGCGGGGAGGGCCGGGCGCTTGAAGGGGCGACTTTTTTTTTGAGGGGGCGGCGACTATGGCCGAGAGAGAAAAATGGCTCAAGGCCGGGGCGAGAAGAGACGCTCGCGATATTGCCGCGGGGAAATTACAGTCCGTCTGGATCGCTCGGCTTTAAGTCGCCGGCCGCCGCTGAAGATGAGGCCGCGGTTCGCATTTTGTTAGCGCGCCCGTTGTAAGGTCCAATGGCGCGATACGTCCCGCCGGCCGCGCGGCCGAACAAATGCCCAGGAGCGGCTCGGGATTCTATGGGCCGAGTTGCCGAGCCCAGTAGACAACTTGGGATTATGCTTGGACAAGTGCCTCTTATATGCATTGTAATGCGCGCGGCGCGGCTGCTCTTCTTCGCAGCTGCCGGACGGACGACTCGCTAGTCTCCCGTGTACGCCGGTCTGTCCTACTTCGCCAGGAAGCACATAAATTCGATGGCCGTAGGAAGTTTCCCTATCCAGTTGGCTTCCGGACAATCGGCGTTGTATTCGGTACGAAGTAATATTTAAACATGAAGTTGGTGCGCGGGGTTTTCCCGCGGGGTAGGCGGGGGAAGGGGTCACTCGGCGCGGGGGATTTTTTCAAATGGCGTCGATTTATGGTTTTGATTATGAGTGCAATCAAACATCGCGATCACTAAAATTGGATCGTAAATCTCGGGCGTATCAATTTCTCCGCTTGACTATTATTTCTATTCGGCTATTATTGGTGCAATAAAACTGTAAACAACCGAGAATCGCGCTCAAATAGAGCAATAGAGCTCGAGTAAAAATTTCTCCATGTATTAATTATAGAGAATTGATGTATAGGCTTTTCGAATTGCTATCAATGTCAAAAGCTAGCGCGGTAAAAACTTAATTGCTAGAAATAGTTCATTGGATCGCATAACTCCATGCTTTCACTGGCCAACACATACCTCGCAGAGCACTAAAAAGTTAGTTAGTCATGCTATTGATAATGAGTATTGATTTATTTATTATTACTAATTTGTAGTTTAACATGCTGTGCAAGTATTTAAATAATTTAATCATTCAATGTAAATGAGTTATGAATGATGCTTGAATGAATTATATTAAATAATAAATAATAATAACACCAAATCAATTCGATATTCAGTTCACAAATTTAATAAGTATTCTGTATATAATTATAATTTTAATCAAATATGTACCCTATAACTTTATACAGTTGTAAATGTTCTTAATACTCATGCAAGTACAGGAAGAGTCGTTTGCAATAATGTATGAAAGATACCATAACATCAATTAATACTCAATCAAACTATGATTTTGACGTACCCGTAATCTCTGTATGTACGGTTTTTTCTCCTTGGTACGCGAAAGACCCTTGTCATCGGCTCGGACCGCGAGCTCAATCACGTGATATCCACAGAAAGGAGGAACGGAGTTCTCTCGGTCAGCAGTCACCATCCGCCAGACAGTCCGTGCGCAGTCTTCATATAGACCTTCTCGGTCGCAGTCTCGATCGTCCTCGTCACGAAACGTGACTGTATAAGAGCTTGTTCGTTTACATACAGGCATATATATAGGAGCTCCCGCTGTACCTTCATGTAGAGCGTACGTCCGTTCCCTCGCGCAGGCGAGTCGCATGTCCACTGAGATATCTGTATCAGCATCTCCCGGCCTGTCAGGGAGGGAGTCCGCATCTAGTCGCCTAATTCCGCATCGTCGCCGAGGCTTCCAAAATCGCCACGCTAAGCTACCCGAGGGTCATCAGCATGCGAACTGTATTCTAATCTGTTCAACTTACCGTGCTTTCGTCACTTTCATTGAATGTTTTTTATTTTTTATTATTAAACTTATTCCGAATCTCTGTCTGTATCTTTGCGCGGTTAGACATTCCACTAACACTGCCCTATCGTTTGTTTTTCGAATGTAGACTCAATTTTCGACTTTCTTTAATATTTATTTTGAAGTAAATGTTCTCTATATGCACAATAATCTATAACATATAGTAGTGATTTTAATAAAATGGATATTCATCATTATTGATGAAGCGTTGATCATAAATAATCAACGGGTATGGTTTATCAATGTAACGATTTTGTTAACAAGTAGTCAGAAAATTATTCGTTCTACATTTTCTTGTATTAGTTTTTTGACGGTCGTTCTCAAAATAACCTAGAAAATAACGTATAACGCATTTAAATCTGTGTTTATAAATCTTAGGCGCAAACGCTAAAATGACTTTTGCTTCTCTCTCTCGACCCATAAATTATAGCATTCTCATTTATATTGACTGACTGAAAAAGGTCGCAACGCCGCTGCAGGCGAAGTCGAGATGAAACGGTAATCAAAGGTAGAATTTTTTGTTAAAAAGAAAATAGGCCGGAAACGGAAGCAATAACCAACCAAGTGGATCTTAGGGTGGCTAATTACCCCCGGGGGCGGACCTCGTGGAAAGCGCGTGGGGTCCTTGGCTGTGCTGACGGAGGTCAAGCAATGCGGTGCGCTTACGCGTTATCGCGCGAGCCTGCATCTTTCATGAGGATTGTCCTGCATTAATCATCGGGGGATTGAGATCGCCGCGCGAGATAACAGAAATGAGGCGGTTCCCGGGGAAAATATGGAAGTGGCCGATTCGGTCTTTTGGCGCCCGCGAACGGACCTTGGCGGTCGAGGAGTGTTTAACGCGACGCGGAAAAGCGGATCTTCTTCTTGGATAGCACTTTGCAAACTGGTGCGCAAGGTGCCGAGAGCTTTGTTGTCGCGCTTGCGAAACGCGGTAACCGCTTCGCGGGAGCGTTTGTCGCGTCTATTCTTGCAGTGTGCGCTCGGGCGTGTATGTATACGTAATACGCAAGAGCGGATTTCGATAAACAATCGAGTACGTCGAGCAATCGCGACGAGATTGATTGCTTCAGATTATTTTTAAAGCGTGATACTATCGTAGGAATAATAATTCAGAAAAAAAAGAACTGAAGGTTCGCCGCGGGGCTTTTGTCTCCTTGCAAAGTCATGGCTAACGATCGTGTTTTATGCTGCGGTAATACGCGAATGCCGCAAAGTCGATTTAACCGGGGAATTGAAATTTATGGGTTTCGTATACAAGAAGGAAGCATTTGAAGTGCGCGCGCATCGTCATTATAGACGCGCCTTTTTATCCTCGGTTTTTCCCAAACTCCAAATCCCCGGAGCACGCGTAAGCCAGCATGAAGAAGACACAAGGACAACGTTTTTACCTCCTCCCTTCATTAGCAGCTTATCAAAGAATCGTAGTATTGGAAAGGAGATAGATGGACCGCGAATCTCCGATCCCCTTTTGCTAAGTACCAAGTCTGTTGTATGAAGAGCCTCAAACTCTTGCACGGTATTTGCAGGCACGGTATGAAAATATCTGTGTTCTCTCCTCATCTTATATAAAAATTATTTATTTATTTATCGGCAAGCGACTCGAAGATATAGAAGAATTTCTAACATCTAATGAACTGAAATTGTATGAACAAGTCGTGAAATACTTACAGAACCAGGTGTTTCAAAGGCGGCGTGAAGAAAAAAACGGTAAGAAATCGCGAGAGAAAATTGCAAGTAAAACTGTACTCGTCGTGGTGCTCGCGAGCGTTCTTAACGTTATATCTATAAATATCCATCGCGGAGTGACAAAAATTCATGAACGCGACTTTTGACTGGTAGTCGAAAGTAAGTTAATGGCGCCTGGAAAAAATAGAACATTTAATTATCACATAAACGCGAAAATACTACTGAAAAGTTCGTTGCCACGGTGAGAAGCGGACATAGAAAACGAATACTGTAAGCTTGTAAAAAGGTTTCTCTACGCTGATTCATTAGCCACAAGTAAGTTTTGACGAGCGGAGGACTTCCGGAAGACAAGGCTGCAGTCGCGCGAAAATGGAGTAACCAACTATAACGTGCGCCGACGACCTGGAACTCATCTATTGCCGAGCGCGAATGCATAGGCATTCGGAGCCATATGCTTTCTTCGTGCCGAGCGGACGTCCGTCCACTGATGCATATACGAGCTCTCCCGCGAGCACTCGCTTAGTGCTGAAGATCTGTCGCGTGCTAGACCTAAATTCCTCAAATGGCACTCCGACTCGGGTTTTCGCAGCCTCGCTTTTTGCAGCGAGCGTCGCGCCGGCTCGGAAAGTTGCGCGAAACGCTGAACCTTCTAAACGTCTGCTCGCGCGAGCCGAGTTGTTTTGTGACTTTATTGATCCTTCCCTCCCACTTCCTTCGGCGGGCAGATCCACATTGCTGTTCGGCACAATCGCAGTTGACAGCCACCCTTGAACAGTCAAGTTTAGCTGTCGAGCGGGCGGTAATGAAGCCATGTAGTCGAGAGGATTCGCTTGAGCAAAGCTGCTTGACATAAAACGAAAATTAACCGATCGCGTCCAGTTTAGAAAAAGGTACGACTGCGACTCGGTCGAGTTAAGCGCGCAGCTTACGCAGGGCGAATTTTTCATCCAAAGGCTCCGTATATATCATCCAGTATCCGTTCTGATGATCGCTGATCGCTGACAAAAAAAAAATGCCGAACAAAAAAAACCAGGGCGTCGCTGTATACGACGCCTGTAAAAAAAGATCCGACCGCAGAGCCAGACCGTCCCTTTCCAGCCGGAAAAGCCCCCCGACGTAGCCGGCGAACAAAAGGTACACGTCGGCCCGTGGTTCTACTGGCGAGAGGACTCCGCGCGAAATTTCAATCACGCCGGATCCATTGCCGCGGCGGCGAAAGTCACGTAGATTC
The DNA here is from genome assembly GCA_018906755.1 of Sycophaga agraensis. Taxonomy (NCBI): domain Eukaryota; kingdom Metazoa; phylum Arthropoda; class Insecta; order Hymenoptera; family Pteromalidae; genus Sycophaga; species Sycophaga agraensis. The sequence goes on from JACCIE010000004.1 coordinate 277,731, forward strand.
CATAATTCAGCGATTACCGGGCCCGATCAGCCTTTTTGCCGCGATCCACATTAAGCGGGTATCGGCGAAGGGACCGACTGCCTTATCGGGCGAAATATACGTGCCGGCGCATGAAAAATGGGGCCTCCGGGGAGCCGCACGCCGATGTCTCGGCGCGGCGACGCGCCCGGAATATCCAGGCTGAGCTTTTTGCGCCCGGAGTGGCGTAATCACGCGGCCGAGTGGACGGCTGATTAAGCCTCGCGGGAGAGGGCGCAAGAAGCGGGCGTTAAGTTTGTTTGGCCGGCGCGCGGATAAGAAAGCCGAGCTCATAATTGGATGGCCACTATCGCTTTGGGTCTAAATCGGCGTGCCGAATTATAGGGTCTGAATTTGAAGGGGGACACGTAAGCAGCTTTCAAGGGGTCGCGTGCGCCTTGAGCCGCCGTCGCTGCTCTAGCGGGTTAATAAGCATTATGAATTCACGGGGCCCGTGAGTTTTATCGCGAATCTAAGCGCGTGGTCCTCCTTCCCCCAGAAGCCAAACACGCTTCCGAGCGTCGGCGGACCTCGCCCCCCGACCTCTGTGTTATTGACTTTGGCAGTTTTCATCATTGGGCGCAAACTCCTCCGAGCTAGGAACCCAGCTTATGTATATATATACATACCCTTAGCGAGAAGCCCGCTGCGCTGATTAATGAGGCTATTTCACAAAATGAGAATCAATATTTCCGTAAAAGGACTGAAATATTAGGCAAGGAGATTGGATCGGATTATCCAAAATTTCACTGAGATATTGAATTTCGATGTTACGCTACTTTATTCGCTTCGCTCGTGTGTAACATTTGCTCTTTGACCTACGATACATTTATTATGAATTTCAATGGATTAACCAAACATTCTCAAGATTGTTTGATGTCAAGGAATCGGAGGGTGAAATGAATTGAGAACCCAAAAAAGATTAAATTTGGTTTCATGTCCCAAACTTAAACTACATGGATATAAAGTCAGTGAGCTGAAAAGAGCGCCAAGGTTAAAATTTGCGTCGCAACCAGGTCAGAAGTCAGTACTCGGAAGTCATCGCGGCTCTCTCCTCTTTTCCGCCTCTCGCTCCCCTCCCTTTTTCGTTGGCCGCCGTGTGCGGGTCCAAATTCGTCACTATCCTTCTCTTCCTTTATCGTCCCTTTTCCCCTTTACGAAGATGATGTGAGCAGTTACCCACTGTGACCCACCCGAAGGCCTTCCTTCCCTTATATCTTCTGATCGGATCTGAAAAGACACACAAACCAAACTTACTCAAAGAAATTTAAACTCCCTTCATTCTGATGTGGATGCACTCTCGCAAACAGAGTTACTAAAGTGCCCTTTATAAGTTGTGTTTATCCTTAAAGCTAATTGGCAATTTCCTTGTAATATATTTTCATCCTACTTATTGCGGAATGAAAATATGTACAGATTGAAAAATGAAAAATATCATGATGAAATCATTAAGCATCTCAAAGAGAACAATTTCAATTATTATACTACTTTAGCATAAATTGTAGGATGATTTAAATAATTTTAATTACCTGTATCATCGCAAAGAAATTTCTTAAATATCTCGTATAATCAAACATTAATGCTACAAAACCTATAAACGAGCATAAATTTTATTTGAAATTCTTTTATTCGTTATTGTATAAAATTCAAGATTAAAAATTATAAGTCACAAATTTTTATACATTATGTAAAAGAATTTTAATGAAATTGAACTTTTTTTAATCGATAAAAATCAATAATTATTTTATTACTTTTATTTCCAAAACATCACATTCATTATCTCTTGAATAATACATCTACATAAGATAAAATATTAAATCTATAATTCAAACAATTGATCATTCGTTAAGCTTGTTCGAATTTGTTGGAAGTTGAAGATTTTTGTCAGGTTCCCTTTATGAATATGACTCCCATCCTTTTACATACCCTCGACTTCCCTCCTTTTCTCCTTTGACACTCTGTCGATTGCTCACCGTTCATCGGCGAGCATTGTGAGCTCCTACGAGCCTCCCGAACTCTCGTGGTTCGATTACCCCCTTCTGTGAACATATTAATCTGTCGGAATTCCGAGAGAGTCACATTCGATCGGTCCTCTGAATAAAATAATAATAACGTATCTATTGCAGTATATAAAATCCGCAATCCGAGGTCTTGCATACCTTAGTTAAATATTCTGCAAAATACAAACCTAAATCTAAAATTTGAACTAATCCTTGTGGAGTTCGATATCGATCGAGATAAAAAATTTACAAAGACTTTTTATTGATAATCTTATTATCAAATATTTATCTTTCTATCGTAAAATGTCTAGTATATGAAGCAATATGTATCGTGCTGACAACTTGTCAACATCAGAGCTATTATGTCTAATTATCCGGATCCGTGTGTATCTGGCAATTAATTCTTTTGTACACAATGATTTATATTCCAAGTTTGATTTTCACACGCTCACTAAACCAGAATGATTTGTCCAATCTTTACTTATGCTTATGCAAAATTGCTTAAGAGTTCTAATTCGCTGAAAATTCCAAGGTAATTTAATTCTTTCAATTGCAAAAGATAGAACCCCACTAAATTTTCACAAATACCTTCTCCCGAGCGAAAACATGGACTTACGATGTACTTGTAAAGGCATTGTTTTAAATCAACAAAATAGCAGTCAATCTGTAATTTCCTTCAGCCAATAACGAATGCACCTCACAGTAGTGAGTCGGCGAACCAATCAATTTAGAAGGTAACAAAAGATACACGTATTCGAAGCTCGTCGAAATTGATTTTGGGCCATTAACGGGTGGAGGCAACAACAATCGCAGTGTAAATTGAGCCGTCGAAGATCGGTGAGCCTCCATATCTGGAGCGCGTCGTGCTAACGTGGCCACGGTAGCGAAGTTTCCTCCTTCCAGTACGTAATTGTCCACTCCACGCAGCAACAAAGTAACTTTAGGACATCATGTACAAGACGAGGTAATCAAAATTGAGTTAATTAAGCAACTTTCCATCTTCAGATGGGAGATTGTTACGTGTCAAAGGGTCCGAGGGACGATTCTGTACGTGCAACCGGGCTCTTGGCGGCATCCGCTAAATTTGCGTGTGCCACGCGCAACTGACGCGAGCCTTGCGTGCTACAAGGGGCGATAATTTATGAGACTTGCTGTATAGTTGGGTGGAGACGAGGTTTCCTGCGTAAAACAGATAGACAAATTGTAAGATTGAAAGTGTTTCTTGTGACGATGTTGCTGTCAACAAATTTTTAATAAATGTTCTCCATTTGTGAACATGGAAAGAGTTTATATCTATTTTTTGAAAATTAAATATATACTAGTGACTTAGTTTGAATTAAAAGTCATCAAAGAAATATTAACATTTCAACAAGCATAAATTCTGTTTAGATGCTATATTTCTGAATATTGTATTTTAAAATGTCAGTTTGGATCTTTTTTTATAAACATACGAATATTTACGTATTACTCTATTTTGTATTTCGTCCAGAATGTTTCGAATAACAATATTGTCCAGTAATTAAATAGTGGGCCATGTTAGAATTATTCCAAAGGTAATCAATAGCAATGAAATATCCATGAGCCTAAATTTAATTGAAACTTTATTACTTCGATCTAGCACTTGTGTCGATTTGCATAGAAATACATTATAAATCACGTTATACAGTGTCGAAAAAATCAATGCAATCTGTATTGCGTATATCATCGAATTAGTTTCGTACAGAATTGTTGCGCTGCTAACAAGGCTACCGAAGATTCATTAATAAACTATAATCGAGCGAGCCCGAATGGCAGACAGTTCCCTTTTGAAAAGATTCCCATGAGATACCAAATGAATACGCTATAATAAAAGACGCGAAGAGCGTTGGCTCGTGCAAACTTCATCCTCACATGTGCGCAGACAGGCTAAAGCGTCGATCGAGTGGTACAAGACGGCCAGCGATCGATCGGGATATTAGCGACTGCGCGGCGCTTAGAATGATTTATGACTCGCGTCCATTTGCGCCGCGCTGGATTTCTCTTTACACGAGCGTGGGTGAAGCACTGATTTTGACGCTCGACACGGCGCACGTGTGCTAAATATTGCGAAGCAGCTGTGTGCTCGGAGCGGTGATGTGTAAATATTCGTGAATAGCTAGTTTAGCCCGTCATCGGAGATCTCTTTATGCTTGCATTAGTAAGTCTATATTGCTATAAGCATTTTTCATTTGGACGTATAGTCTTAATTATGCAAGGGTGGGATATGCATGATACGCACGCATAACCAATGCAGGCACGCATTTTTATCCTGTTTTTCCTGAGCTTGAAACCCGTGGAATCCACACAAGCCTGCGCAAGAACGCGAGCGCGAAAAAGGCAACATCTTTATCTCTTATTATCCTTACATTAGCGGTCAGTCAGAGGGTCATAGCAATGAAAAGTAGGTAGTCCGTCTACAGATTCGCCATCAATTGGCAACTTGAAATTCTACCAAAGATCATTAAGAATCAGGCTCTCGAATGAGCTAGACGAAATATCGCTCTAGACTATATGCGCTCCAAGAAACTGAGCCGCAGTTCTCGCTCAGTAAGGACCCGCATATATAATAGACAAAAGCAAGCTGTGCTATACCTTTGCGCCCAATGGACGGGCGTTCGCTGCCGAGCAGAATGGGTAGATCCAGGAGTAATCTCCTATTACTGCTGGTCTGTCGCCTAATAAGGATCCTGCACATTGATAAAGGTGATATTTTATAACTTTAGTCATGCGAGTGTGTCGCACAGAGAATCTCAAAAACTAGCTCAGCACTTTGCAACGAATGCTGTACCCACAAAAGATTTTTATTTCCTTAATTAATAATTATTTTATTTTTAATCTTTTGTCTTTTAAATTTCTTAACGTGGAATTCAACAATAATGATTATTTAAAAAATGATGAATCTTATTAAATACTCTAGCTTAACACAAAATTTATGATATAAACACAAAATTGTTTCTAACGTCGAACTGCGGAAGAAACTCTCTAATTTCGTCAATTCCTTAAGAAACCTTTAGAGTGGCCATCTCTTCAAAAACTAATCAATCCATTGCAAACCAAGCTTTAATTAATGACTGAAGAGGGAATTGTCCCGAAGGGAAAAAGGGATGGCCGATTAGAATCAAACAGAGTAAATTCACTCGCGCAGACTCAATTAATGGGGACACGGGGAGATTGTCGATAAAGGAAACCAAAACCCTATGGAACGGATAGCCGATTGTCAACGATTCGCAGTTTACTTATAAAAGCCACACGCATGTAGTACATTTTCCTCACCATAGTTCAATCTTATACTGTAGACATTAGAGCATTTTTTCATCTCACCCTTTTGTACTCGAAAAATACAGTTACAACTACTTCCATCTCCTTATTCCGATATTCTCATTGTTATCTTCACTGTGCATATTCCCGTTCCGCGAGGTTATTCCTTTCGACTGAGCGAGTAGAATGTAATGTGCATTCTTATTCTTGCATATAGACGAATAGGATGGCTTCGATTTTTGAATTCTTGTCATACACAAAAAGGTAGTATTGAGATATCTGCTTCGATGCAGTCAGTCAATATGGTAACGAAAGTAATTTTCTGAGTGCTGTTTCGATTTTTGTTTTAAAAACTGTACATCATGACTGTCAGACATACTTCGATATTACCAGAAATCAATGCGTATTCAATTATTATGGAAAACATTTTAATTCAAATGCAAATATTTCTATTATTGATTTCCATATTCATAAATCAATTAGAAATATTAAGTTCCTCGTTTAATTAAATTACGTTTCTCATATTGTATAGTTTCCTGAGACAAGAATCTGTTTTAAAACTGCAGAAATCAAGGAAAATATGAAATAGTCTATTTGAATTTTTTTAACGAAAGATTCCTGGAATCAATCTCACATAATCACGAATACAATCGATCTCAATAATACAGGCTCTGAATTCTAATGCATATGTAATCAGAAATCTCGAAAAGCGTAGAATACTAATTTGCAAAGCAATTAATTGAATTGACGAATTGTAATTATAATTCAGACTAAGTAAATTTTCAAATTGGATTTAACGGTTGCATCAATCCACCCTATCGAGATCGAAAACTCAAGTAATTATCAAGAAACATAACTCTGTGTTCCACGGAATATCGAGTGAATATGTTTCTCATTTTCAATTTAGCTATCCATGATTAGTGATCTCATTTTCTCATTAATACTGTATTATTACGAGAATATACGATAGTTTTGTTCTTACATATAACTTTTATACAATGTATTCATGTAGAACTCACACCCTTATTTACGACTGATATGAGTCTTCAATCTATACAGAGATTTATACAAACAAGTTCTAAATCAAAGTTATTGTTATAAAATTCTTCAATCTTATAAATTAAAAATAATAAAAAGATAAATCTTATATCATAAGTTCTGTAGATTTTCGTGAATCAAAGTGGCAAAAATCAATATACGATAAAAGTCGAAGAAACCGAATAGTAAGAAAAGTTAATATAAATATTACAAACGCACTATTCTCCCGCTCAAGCTGAAGATTCTCAGCGATAACCAAAAGAATTTCTCTAGTCCAGACTTCCAATCCGACAACAGGCGGCGGCCAAGTGGTATGGGGTCAAAGACAGGGCAAGCTATAGTAGAACGACAGCTCAGATCGGCACTCGAGCCCATTCAGCACTGGACGTTGCGAATCCCTCACGCCTTTATAGGTGCACTTAGTCGGGGAATAACCGGCGCGGACCGAGTAGAGCGCTTGAGCTTCGGTGGGATGAGGTGATGGATAGACCGAGAAATGAGCGGCGAACGAGTGGGCCAAATCTCTGCAGCTAACGACCCCGCGGTGTGTAACGGGAATTTATGGCGACTCCTTAATCCACCATCTCTTCCCTTCTCTTATCGGCGTAATTTTCAAGGTACGGACGGGAAATTACTAAAGGTGCTCGTGACTCTGGCTTCTGGCCGAGTGACTTCTCGCGTGGTGTTGAGCGTTCATGTTATTGCGAGAATTCACTGTGGCAGAGTTATTGTTATTGCAAGCCTTTCTAAAAAATGGAGTAGGTTATATACTAATATTTTAAAATACTATGATTACATTATTATATAACAAGACATTTAGACTGCAAGATAAAATTAAGCATCAACAACAATTATCTTGAAAACAGTATGAATCTTCCAGGTCATTAGGTAAATGTATGAAATTCAACTTTGGATAAAGTTCTCATTTATGATCTTTATTTCATATAAAATTAAATTATTTTAACTATGTACACTATACTTTTATACAATGATTTAAAGCGTAAATCTGTTTAGTATACTAACTCTAGACACATTAGTATATTATATTTTCACTAGATCGTTGCAACTGGAGTTGTAGTCTCCACTAAATTCTTCGATCTTGAATTAAAAAATCCACGACTTATTTCGTAAGAAGCCGATCGAATGTTTGATGAAAGCTTATTAAGTTTAACATCATTAATAAAAGACAAGTAATATCCAATCTTCGTAAAGACCGAAGCATTTCCAGATTTACCATTGGGTCCGTTACTTCCACTCAATACTCCGATAACAGTTCCATCAAAAACTAATGGACCACCGCTGTCACCCTGTTAACATTAATTTTAAATACACTTTTTTATATATCTTTATGCTTTTGATACTATTATGTATATAATGAAAGTATATATAGCAGATAATATTTATAATAAAACAATATAATACTTTCGATATACATTTTCATAAATTTATTAAATGTCTAAAATTTTAGAATTTAATATAAAATAGTTTCTTAAAATAAGTTCATGCATAATTTGTAACATAAACTTATCTTAGTAATCTTTATTACAGTACTCGTTGTAATAATATTTTTTTCCTATAATTACTTGATAATATTAACTTTTTATAATTATTATAGTTTATAAACATACCGGACAAGTAGAGCCTTTGCTATTAGTGTTCTCTACTGCTAATTGAACACATAGTTGACTAGGTAGTAGTTTACAAGCAAACATTCTCTGACACTTCTCAAGTGGAATTACTAATGTTTTTGCATATTTCAATAAAACACAGTCATGACAATATGATACTTGTTGAGATCCAAATAAATCTTTACTCATAATGATCTTATTATATCCGAAACCTGTGATAGTAGGATCCATATATTCGTAAGTCGATAAACATTCCGATACTTTAGGCAATTTTACTTTGCCTAAAGCATCGTTTGTATTAAGTCCAAATGGGTGCTCCAACTGTACATAATTTGTATCAATGTCAATATGTATATGCATATATATATATAATAGTTCATTAATATGTACAAAAATGTAAAGACGAAACGGTTAAAAGTAGATTAAAGTCGTTTTTTAAAGTAATAAGTTAATTATTGTACCTTTAATACAGCAATATCGGCTTTTATATTAAATTTGCCATTGGATGGATCAGCGATATAAGAAAATTCTGAAGGAACATATATTTTTTCGACGTTCACTTCAACTCTACCAGAATTTTTCTCATTAACATCAATGATTCCTGCTACAACGATAAACTCATGGTTCCTAAACTTCAAGTTATCGTCTATAACGCAATGTGCAGCAGTAAGCACAAATAAATCATCGATTATAATACCGCCGCATACTATTTGACCATTAAACATGAGTGAAACATGGTACTTGAATTGACCATGTACAGCGTTATTTCCTCCAATCATTCCTTCAACGATACCTAATCCAAATATGTAATTATGAAATTGATAAATGTTAATATTTAAAAATATCAAAAAAGTTAAAATAAAAAACTTACCAAGATTAAAGCATAAAGTAATAAAGGCATTGACTAAGAATATATATAAATACTTTTTATTCATTTTTAAGTATTATAAATAACTTTTTTTAAATATATTTTTTTAAAACTATGTAATGTATAAAATGTTACTTGTCTTAGCCGAAAGCGAAATATAAAATGAACTTTATTATACTTTACATAATTGAAAAACTAATAGTAATTACTAACAATTGTTGATTATTATTTGAATAATAGATATGTATATTTATTTTTTGAATGGTGCAGGTGTATTTTTTATTTGATATGCCAATTAAAATAAACTATATTGTTATGCTTAATTCAATAAAGAATGTCAGCATTATATAATTGGATTTCTCATTTCCTCAAATAAGAAAAAATGACATTAATATCCGATCATCTTTAATATAATTTATATTAATATTTAAAACTAATTATTTTATAAAGGTTCAAAAATATTTTTGTTAATTAAATTATGGAAAAATGAAAAATATAGATAATTATTAAACGTTTATTATTAAAAAAATATTATCTTAAATCTATAAATACAGTTAAGAAAGGTTTGAAATAAAATATTGATAATTTATTTTCAAAATAATCTTGACGTACCTTAGTGATGTAGTACATTACAAAAATATTAATCTATAATTTTCTAAAAAAACAATGAGTCGTTAATATAATACAGTAAGTATTTATTTTTTTTTAAAATAATGATTTAAAGAAGTGTTAGAGAATCCCACATCAACTGATTAAAGTCTTTAATAATTTTTAATTTCTACTAAATATCGTATTGGAAAAATGGTGCTCATCCGGTAGGTTGCCACACGAATATTTGGCGATCTTTCATCGTATTTAGCTTTATTAATGAAATCTAAATAAAACCCAACTTTAGTATATATTCCAGCTTTATCGCCATCCTCATTGCAATCTTCATTAACACCAAATAATACACCTATTATGGTATTTCCGTTTAAAACTAACGGACCTCCGCTATCACCCTGTAATACAAATTAATGCAATTTACAGTCAATATAAATATCTACACTTAATTCATTCTTTCATTTTTATAAATACTTATTAAACTCACTTTACAAGTACCCTCTGCATTTTTAGAATTATGTTGTTTTACTTGAGCACATAGATGACTTGGACGAATTTTGAGACTGTATGTAGATTGACATTTGTTAGATGACATAACCCATGTTTCAGCAAATTTCAAGTGATCGCATTCACTGCAAAATTCTACAGTATTAAAACCAAAAATATTTTTCTTGATAACTGCTTTGTTGTAGCCAAAACCAGATATAACAGGATCCGTAAACTCATAGGTCTCGAGACTGTCACTCGACTGTGGTAAGTTAAGCGAACTCAAAGCTAAATTTGTGTTGAGTCCCAGCGAGTTCTCCAACTATATTATACAAATTTAGCAGTTGAATAACAACATAGTTACAACCCAGTCATGTTTAAAATCTTGTTAATTGATTATTTGTTTACAATGAAACATTAATCAAGAAAAATCAAATACTGATAACATAAATAAGATTCACCTTAAGAACAGCAATGTCTGATCTTCCAGCCTCTTCGTAGTTCGCAGACGTAGAATCGACTGTAATTGGTACAAAATCTGCGGGAACATATATTTTGCTAACACGGCGTTCAACTTTGTTTGGATTTGACAGTTTGTCATTAAGGGTTCCAGCAACAACAACCCATTGGTATTGCCTAAATTCTAAATTATCTCTAACGACGCAATGAGCAGCTGTAAGAACAAGGTCGTCACCGATAATGCTACCGCCGCATGTATGGTAACCATCCACTTGAATTGAGACTTGGTACTTCAATACACCGGGTCCAGCGAAATGTCCACCGACGATTCCTTTAACTATCCCTTAAAAATGAATATATTATACATGATTACCCTTTTTTAAAAAACAATTGCCGAATATTTTCTATTACAAAATTAATATTACTTTTATACGATAAAAGCATGATAAAATAAATGAAGAGTAAATTACCAATTTTAATTGAGAATAGGACAAAAATGTTACAGAAAAATAATAAGTTGGTCCAATTCATTCTGACTTATCAAAAAGGATTACTCAACTTTTTGTTCAAATGCGCGCACCGCAGACAAGAAATTTATAAATCAATGCATTAGCACTTACTTACTTTATATAAGGATTTCACAAATGTTATGACGAAAAATATTCTTATCTTCTTGATTTTTGTACACGAAGTAATAGTAAAATTTATAATTTTTTCAAATACTGAGAAATTTAAGATATGATAGGTATATTTATCATGTTAATGAGAATAATCTGTAGTATGCCTTTATAAAAAAATATTCATATTGAAGTAAATATTTTATTAATATATATATCTGCATTAAACCGAAGAATACATTCGATATTTCCTTTATAAAATAACAGTAATCTATAATTTTGTATATAATTTCAATAATTACGACAATTTGATTAATGATTGCAAATATAACATTGTATTAATTATGTTATAAATAATGTGTAATGAAGAATATATAACGTGATGGGTGTATTTTCAAATTAATAATTACATCAATTATGATGCTCGACATACTCTAACAACTTCAACTATACTGCGCTAACTCGAAAATCTATCCTATAGCCAGATGGACGTGATTATATAATTCAGAGAGCAATTAATTATTGCCCCGCAAATAGTTGTCTTCGAATTTTAAGGACTTCTGATTACATGCATTAAAACTTGGAGCCCACTTACCAATACTGACCATATTCATGAATCGAGTCATGACTATTATGTCCTTTAAATTTTAAAATGAATTCTAGGAAAATAATGAAGAAATATTATTTTAAGAAGTTTAAAAAGTAGAATATATGAATAGTTAATAAAAATAATAACTATTTATTAAGAATAACGAGTTCAAGACAAGACGGAAAAGAGAAATATCAAATAAACTCATGGCAGATGGCCTGCGTCACACTGTTCACACATTAGACACTGATATCGCCTTCGCGCGATTGGCCTGTCGTTGCACGCCCAACGAAACTCGCGACATTACAAAACGATCACGGCGACGCGATTGACCTGACACCGCACGCAAGTCCCGAGCTCACGCTCGGTATAAGCGCCTCGCAGACTCTAAGTTCACGTCAAAGTAGTGGGCGATCCCGCCACACATATCCCCTCCTCGCGTGCGGCCTGGCTCGGGTCGAGGCTCGGGTATCAGGCTCATGCGTCCCAAACTACTATGCGCGGCTCCTGGCCGCTCTTATCAAAACCCTGCGTTCACTCCGCGGGGAAATGGCTGTGAGAACCCGGTCCGGGCAGCTGGCCTTCGCGCACCTTTCCCCCGGCGTAGCCCCTCGCCACCCGCACGACCGAGACAAAGTTCGGGCGCGTCCCTATCCGGCCCTCACTAAGTTTCCCGCCTGCACTGTGCATATATGTGCCGCGTGCTAATTCCCAGATGCTTCCGAACACATAAACGTAAACAAATGCCGGGTGGTACTCAAGGGGTCAGTACCCCAAGTCTCGGGCGTAATTAACAATATTATTGAAGGCTGGCGATTTCGGTACAGGATGTATCCATAGATTTAATATTTACTTAGGTAGAAGTTCTTATCAACTACAAATTGAATAAATTAGAGTGGCTAAGAGTAATTCAGATGTCGATTTCTATTATTATTTTGCTTAATCGAAGGCTAATCTTTGTCAATTGCTTGTGATTTCTAATTAGGAAAATCGCAATTTGATTTATAGTACATTATTAATGCTTTCAAATAAGTTGATATAATATTTTAATTCAATTGATGTTAGGGTACTCTTGTGATCAAAACGAAATAAAATTTAATAAATGAGTAAACAAATTAATATGTCAATAGTAAAGTGAATAGAAAAAGAAATTAGAAAAATAATGTGAATAGACAAATTTATGTCAATGTGAATCAATATGGATTAATCGAATAAAGCAAGTTTGGGTGCCTGCACTGGAATAAATTCCATGTCGATTTCGATAGCTACCAGAAAAAGACACGCTCTAATGGAATTTATCAGAGAAGATATCCGAGATTTCTCTGACGAATATACGATTATCTAATAATGTCACTTTAGCTAGCTATTATTATTGCCTGCCCCTTATTCCTATGCCTCATTGATAATATTAACACTCTCTTTTTACCAGTGCTCTGAATTCATCATCCTAACCCAGCAAGGGATGTTGACGTTTTGGGGGTATTACATTTATATGAAGTGGCATAAACACATAAATTGTCTTCAGAGTAAACACTTGCACAAATTGCTTGCAATGGCCTTAAATGTTAACTTCGTAAGCAACTAGTCTTACCTCTATACATTGCTTGTCAGTTAACCACCCTAGAAGGCTTGTTACGACTGTTTGACGTCAACATCTTGCACGAGGCTCCTCAAAAGATTTACCTTTTCTACTTAATTCTCTGTTCTTTTTCTCTTATATACTGCTAATAATATTTTAATACTTTAGCAAAGTGTTGTTACTTTGCTTATCAATATATCTATGTTCCGAAAATATTCTTTGATACTTGAAAAAACGTCCATCGCTTTTCGATGATAATCAATTTTGCGCATATATCCGTCCGCTATATATTCGCTAATGAAGTTTCAATTTGAAACAACGCTTAAACGAAATGAACAAGAATGTCGAAGACGTCTTTACCTCTAAATTGTAGTTACAATTGGCGCGATCGATTGCACAGAGTAGAGGAACCCGCAAAAATAGCCCGCTATAAGCTATAAACACATAATTGAGCTAAAGAAACCGCAGTATGACGCGCAATAGCTTGTACATGTAAATATAGCATAATTCTGCGAATGAACGATCAGTTAACCGTTTGACATCACATCACGCGCTCTTGACCCTCGAAGACAATTTAATGAAACATCGGGAGAAAGAACAATACCGCGATACTTCTATACAGGCCTACAAGCTTCTATACTGCTTTGTCTGCTGTTGCGCGGAAGTTTGGTTTTAGATTTAGCGTCGAGTGTTCGCCCCTAATAGGCGTCGCGCGCTATAGCCTATTTTCGTGCATGTACGCATTAAGTACACCCAGCCGTGCGTTATGCACTTAATGCAGCTGTTCGGGGCGTTCAAATGGCCAAGTTAGTGCTAGCATCGTAAACCCGCTTTGAGAGAAAGGTTGTAGTAATGTACTGTAACGCGTCGAATCCACTATATAGATTATGAAGATATCGAAAGCGAACGAAATAGCTTCGCACTTACGCACTTACCCGCGGGAGTAACATAGGGTATTATCCAACGTAAAGCGATCGATTTAGTTAAGCTTTTTTGTTGAAGATGCATAATCAAAATGGCGTTTGAGTTGAATTATTTGGATAATCGCGACGCTTCTGCCGTGCCCGAAACGTCCATTGTAAAACGTGTCAACGCGTTCGAGCAAAAGTAAAACTTTTTCAGAGTGCTCGAAATTGTTACATACTGTTTACTAGGGGAAAAAATGGAAATTGCAGGTTTCCTAGTACTCTGCGTTTAAATATAACTCGGCCTTTCCTCCTCCGAGCGTTTAAACTCTTTTAGAAACAATTTCTGCTAATGATCTATTTCGCCATTTTCCGAAAAGACTCGCGACTCGGCCGACGGATAGGATTTACCCGCGTGTACAATTTGTCATTATAAAAAATCTATACTCTCATAAGTAACCGCAGCGCATCCTCTCGAATCCAACGTAATTTGTCCTCGCGAGCCCGGGCTTGGGTATACACTCCCCACGGGCCGGCCGTGCACAGAGAGAGCGCCTCGCCGGGGGGACAATTGCTCCAGTGGAGCTTGATTTAAAAGTTCATTCACGCGCTGGCACTTTAAATCGGCGGCCGGGCTGTTTGTTTCGCGCGAGACACTGCAGGCCGGGCCCGTGTTTGCCTCGCTCGGCCTGGGATCGATCGCCCGCCGGGCTTGGCATTGTCACGAGGGATGACGGCTGTCGGCCGATCGGGACTAATGGCGGGGTGAATACGAAATGTACAGTCCCTGGGAGGGAGGGCGCGGCTTTCCCTAGCCCCGGGGGCTAAGCCGAATTTGAACGGCGTCAATTTCGAGCGCGCAATAATTCAAGACGTCCGCGGACGGCGAATAATTTCCGCGCGGCCCGGATTCCGCGCGCCCGGCTCAAATGATGCCGGCGCCTTGCCGCTCGGCCTTTATGGCAGGCCCAGACAGTTGGGACTCGAATTGTTGGGATAACTGCGCCTCCGCGTGCGATTGCTTCGCGCACCCTGCGCTCAACCCACCTATATATCCTACTGCGGAGAAATCCTTCTTGCTTCAGTTTGGCAGTATAACCTTTATGCGGGTCTATATGCGCGCATAACTATGTTATTGCCCGTGTACAACAACCGCCAGCGTCATCTTTTGCCTACGGCTGCAATGGAATTTCTTTTTTGTTTTTGATTTTGTCGAACAACCCGTTGCTTCCCGCTTGTTCCGGCGTTAAAAGAAAAATTTCATTTCGCGTTTTACCGAGCCAACTGTGTGTTTGTCGGCAGAAACCGCGCGCTTCCGTTCGGTTTTTTTATCACCCGGGCGACACTGCGTCAACAAGGGGGGGAGGAGTCGGGCCGATCCCCGTTAAGTAAGCGGGTACGCGCGTACGCTGGATTTATCTCGCTGCTATGGGAAGATTGAAGCTCATCGAGCAAAACAAAGGGGCAATTTGGATCTTTTTTACTCGGCGGGTCATCCGCAGCGCTACGCACATATCGTGTTTCTCGGTGGGCCGATGGATCGCGCCCAGTCAGCTCCCCATTGAATGTATCATATAATACGCGCAGCCGGGACGCGGCCCCGGGGTCAAAAAGAGCAGCGCGCGGCTCAATGAGAGATGGGGTGGGAATAATAGGGCGCAATGTTTAATGCCGTAATTGTGTCACGGTTCATGAATGCATCAGGTGCCTGTTAAATTGTGGGTGCTCGGGAGATAGAGCGAGAGAGACGGAGGCGGGCGGGGGGAGGAGCCAGACGGGAATTTCGCCCGGGGGTGGAACAATCGCGCGCCACGCTCCCGTGATCGCATTTCGCGCGAATTATAACCGACTTTGTGATACTGCCCGGCTGGATTCGCCGACAGAAAGGCCGTAAAAAGCGTTTAAAAAATCATAAAGTCACGCGGAACTAGGCCTCGGCCTGTGGAGTCACGCAACTGCAATTAACCCGCACCGCGCACTAGCTTTCACGTGCCTGTATGTATATCTATGGATACACGCTGCGTACAAACTAGGAAATAATTGTTTTATTTGAGCGGTTTTGTTAATCGGGCTCAGCCTCAGCCGCCTTTCAATCTACCGTAAACCTGCGAGCTTCTTGTATACGAATGGCGTTATGGCCGTTTTTCATTGCCGAGCGATGGGGTATTCTTTATCAATGCCACGCAATGCCTCTTTGACGTAAGGCCAATCGCGACGTCCACGATTCCGCATAAAGGAGTCGGCTGCACCACCGAGGAAACGGGGACGAGCGGCGGGCGCGAGGCAAAAAAAAGAAAAAAAAAATCAATCGGCGGGGGAGCCGACGGACTTGCGGGATCGCCCACGTAGCTAATATAGGTTAAGAGGATGCCCGAGCCGATCAATTAGCGGGCGGGAGCTGTAGCTCGGCCGCGGGGGTCGACTGTTATTGCCGAGACCACTTGAAGCCGGATCAATCGCTTTTATTCGCCGGCGGGATATCGGGACGTCTTTTTTTTTTTTCTTCTTTTTTACACAAGCGATCCGCTTTCAATTGCCGGGCGGAGTTGCGCGCGCGAGGGCGTCGTCGCCGCGGGAGGCTGGATTGATCGGGGGAGAGCCGGCCAGGGCGTCGTCGCGGCCCTCGTCACGCGGGAGTCGGCCCTTTCACACGCGCGCGCCAGTGCCTCACAGTCAAGGATGGCGATGCGATCGCCGAGATTGGACGAGTGTGCAACGATGATTTGCCGAAGATTGCGTTCGAGTGGGTTTGACGGGAGGAGGGGGGGAGACAGGCGAAGGGCACGGAGAAAGCGCTCGCGAGTCGCGCCTCATTAAACTCTTTGGAATTATTCATTAAAACGGAACGCGAGTTGCAGGTTGCGTATAATCAATTGTTTTTTAAGTCGCATGAAAAATGCAGAGGTTGCGTGGGGACGTTGCGAGTAAATGGCAGGAGGTTAAAAGCATTTAACGAATTTGGAAAAAATCTGACGATTTTTTCATTTTTGCCCTGATTTATAATGTCTTGTGCCGACAATATTCATTGTGTATCTGAGAGAAAATTGATCAGTTTTAATGGAGTGGACGTGTTAACATAATGGAGTCGTAAATCCATAGAATTAACCTGTAAATGCAATAAAACTTATCGCATAACATGACCGTTCGCTGAAGCACATTATGTCAAAAATATTTGTGTACTAAAGAGTGAGGCTAAAAATTAATTCGTCTCCTTCCTATTACTAAATGGCTGAATATCCCATTTAATTTCTAAGCTTGTCAGAAAGTGGACTAAATTTGTTCTACGGCAAAACATAGGAAGTCATTACACCTACATGTATACAAAGACACTACGGAAGAATTCTCTGTCCCTCCAACCAATGGAATAATCGACAGCATCTTTTTCGCCTTTGGTCCAAATATGCACTCTCTGCGTTTCTTCATCTCGAGCGCAGCCAGCCGATGAGCGCCTCGGTCACTTGGCTCGACCTCCCGCGTACATTTTGCCCTCTTTAATCGCCAGGGCGTAAGCGAGGTGTTTTCGCGCACGAGATCCCCCAGAAGTCGGCGAGTGCACAGAGGCGCCAAACCGCCTCGACCCACTGTCAGAAAGCGCGTGACCTTATCGCGGAAAACGCCGGGCGATCGCACGGCTCCGCATCCGCGACGTAATCGTACGCGGCCACGCAACGGCGCAAAAGGCCCCCCCTGCCTTGTTTGTTGCCGCGGGTATAGCGGCCGCACGCTTGTCCGCGCGGGGCCCGTGCGGTCTGTTACAATTTTTGTTTACTACCATTTCCCCCCCGTTTTTTTTTCCTTAGATTAATCTCCGGGGGGGGCGAGGGAGGAGAGACGACTTGTGCAACTTATGCGCCGGCCGCATCATCCTCCTTCCTCTTTTCCCCCTTGCGCGCGAGGCTCGCGGTTGCGCAACGGCCGGCGCGCGATTCAAGAAGTATAACGACCGGTCGAGATCGATCGACCGACTCCGAGTCTGCCGCGGCCGTGCACTCGTATGTGCGCGCCCGCGACCTTCGCCGAGACCGCGGGATGACACACTTGCGCCGCGCGTGCGCCACTCCGCATCCCGATTGTTTATCGCGCTCGCGGCGAGGCCTTTTTTTGCCGCGCGCGTGCGCTCGCTTGAGAGAGAGAGAGAGAGAGAGAGAGAGAGTGAGACGGAACGCCGGGATTAATCCCGCCCCCGCTCGCGCGCCCCAGCGGCTGATCTCGCGTGCAGCGAGCTCGCCGGGAAAGAGGACGTTATTATGCCGCTGGATTTTTCGGAGACGAATTGCCGCTCGTTCCTAGGACGCGACTTCTCCGAGCATATGTTTATAACGCAAGAGATTGATCGCGGGGAAAAAGTTTTGTAGTGTTATAAAATGTCTTCCTCGTTGAAAAATGGCCCGTTTAATACATACAGAACTGGAAATCTTCGTACAACAACGAACAGTGGGAACATTAGTCACTTTGAAGGAAGGATTCATTAAGTTAAAAAACTTTATTAACCGCTCCACTGGAAGACAAACGATTTTTTCTGGTCGATTTTTGTTTGTCGAATAAAGCGTCAAAGCACTAAAATTAACCTGTAAATGTTATAAAAAATTGTCTAAAAAGTGATCGTATCTTAAAACAAAAGCTGACAATTACGAACGTAACTGAGCTAACGTTGCCTGTGTGCACTTTGCATACATCTAAAAATTTTATTTAATTAAGAACGGGAATTCAAACGTTAATACGGACTATAAATTTGACCGATTTCAATGTTAAGAGGATGTACTTACACAACCAGTTGGTAACACATTTCTGGCAAATAGGCATCAGACTTTTAAATATCAATTTTGATGTATTTTTGAAAGACTTGTTAGGAAACCGAGACTTTAATTGCCTTTGTTGAATAAACAATAATCAGAAATTTTATTTATGATTTTAAAACAATTTTATTCATAATAACATTCAACAAATTTAATTGAAATTTTTGTTCAAGTCTCGTGATCTCAATTATGTATCGAAATACTTTTAAATTTAACACTATATTGTTTGTTTAAAACTAACTGCAAACACAGAGACCAATTATTTAAACAAATGTTTTTTCGAACATTTTTTTATATGATATTTAATAAATTTTTATTTCAAAAGAAGTTCTATATTTGCCTTAATTTTCAAATAAAAAATATAGTGATAAATTTTGAAGTATTTCTGTTCATAATTTAGTTTAAGAATCTTGGAACAAAAATTTCAATCTAAATTATTGATAGCAAATGTAAATATAATCATTAAAAAAATCTACTGAATATATTTTATTTAACAAAAAAGTAAATATTAATCGCTGTTTCTCAACAAGTATTTCGAAAATACATAAAAGTGTACGGCAGAACTCTAATACCGAACGGTTGGGCTAGTACATCCCCTTAATAATTGCTGCGAAGCTATATACATGTAAAGATTATTTGTATTACACTTGTATTTAAAGATTACTTATAAGTTTTCAAAAGAAAATCGGTTTATTTATGCCATAAGGAGGTCCGTCTCTCGGTATTTTCAGAGGCAAATAGACCTAGACTTGGTCTATAGCACGCTTCCTCCCCTCGAAAAGCGAGGCCCTCGTTAAGAAGCGCCTTGACTCGAGCTCGGTCGCGGACTGCCCCGATCAATGTGACGAGCGCCGTCAGGCCGCGCAATGCCATGCAAATGCCGCGGCGCGATCGCATTTCAATTTATCATGTAGGTTGGTAACGCGACGGCCCGGCGCCCTGGCTCCCGGCGGCAAAAACCTATCCAAACTTTCCCCGGGGAATTCGGGCCCCCGTATAAATCGCCGCGGCTCCTCGGGGGATCCCGCTAATAAAAGCGACCCCGTAATTCATCGGCGCCCCCGATAAAGAGGCCGGGGACAACGTGGGCGCGGGCCAAGGAGCCGTCGATTGGTTAAAGGGGCTCGGCTCGAGCGCGACGCGACGACGCCTTCGCGCCAACTGGCGGACTACATGGCGCGGCCGGCGCTAATGCAGGAAATCCTGATCAAACGTAATCGGCCCCCGCGAGCCACCGCCTCCTTCCCTGAAAGCCGGCGCGAGCCGCTCGAATCGTTTGTATCAATTAATGCTCTGATTCGAGCGCTAAATGGATTGGACCGATGTGTAGGAGCGCCGATGTCGGGCTTTTAAAGGGAAGCTAGTGTGTATCGCGGCGGAGAGCGCGAGGTCCGAGCTCTCTGTTATTGTTCGCCGGCCGTGTATCGAGATCTAACGAAACGCGAGGCCATTTTGTTGGAGCGAGCGAGCGCCGCGGCGCTCCCCCAAATGGCTTCCTATGGCAAAGCGTTACGAGATAGTTTAAATCTATCGAGCGTCCATCAAAATTCCCCGCGGTTTTACCAAACAAATCTCCGCATAGAATACCGGATTTCAATCCCGAGCCATAAAATTATTTTAATACGGACTGCGGGCGCTTTCACCGCATTCCGCGCGCTTTTCAACTGAAGCTACCTTGAAGCACGAAACAGTTTCGTCTTTAAATACCTACTCCGTCAAAAGCATCGTGTAACGCTTTCATTTTCAGGGGGAACAATCGTCTCGGCCAAGAAGCCATTTCTTTACCGAGGTCTTCGCGAAATATTCCCCCTTGGAGCCAAGGAATTATATTTTACCGGCACCGTAAAATATGTAGATGCCCTTCGAATTATCACCAGCTGAAATACCACGCGTACAGAACGCGTCGCTTGAATTTCAAGAATGTTGCCATTCCAAGTAAGAAATTACTCAAATATTGATCCAACGACTTAGAGGTTATAAAGAATTTTGTTGTGCAGGAATAAATTTTTATTTTCATCTATGAATTTTTAAGAACTTTCATAAAATACGATAAAAATTATGGTTTACGTCGCATAAATACTTATGATACATAAAAAATTGACCCGTAAGACCTGTTTTAAAATCAGTTTATTATTGCTTTAGAAATTACTATTTCATGATCGTGAAACAATTATTAGATCTTACGTGCGTTTATTTAATTCATAGTACTTAGATATTCATGCGCATCTAAGAAAATTGTGGGACTATCTACGCAACGGAAGAGACTTAATCGTACTGTAACGTTCTCGGTTTAACGCTCATAGGTCGCGCGCGGGAATTCGAAAAATAATCGCAGAATCTGATTTGAAGGTCAAACTTTGCTTGTCTACAGTCGTTCTCGGTATTATTTCCTTATGAGCACATTCGCAATCGCAAAGAGCATGAAGATCGCATATATATTATAGTCTATTATACGAGTATATAAAAGCGTGAACAAACTTATCAGTTTTAATACCATTTTCAAAGAGACGTTGATATCATTTGTCAAGAGACTTTGGCGAGAGCGTGATTGAGAAAGTTGTTAGAGGAGTTTAAGCAAGCGCCACTGCAACTATACATGTGAAACAAGCATGAAAACCTACTGGATAAAATCAAAATAGAACGAAGAGAATAAAGATGGGATTAACAGGCAAAGATAAAACGAGATAGATGAAAGTGACGGTAGGGGATCTGTAAGTGAACCAGTGGAAATGAGAGGAATGATAGTCGTAGTCCAGGTGACGGACATCCATGGATGGACCCAACGAGACAAAAGCACTCAAGGACTGAATAAGAAGTCAAGGAACTAATTCTTATTTATGTACCCTTATATAATGCATTGATAGCACCACCATTATTTTAATACTGAGATTAATCAGGATCCCTAAAATTTCAAATCTTTATCATTATTTCAACCGAACTTAATTGTTTAATTAAACATTATGTATTTGATTTTAATAATTTAATGAGAATTAAATAAATTAAGATCGGATACCGAATAAGATTATTACAAATTATAAATAATTTTTATTCTTAAATAGTAATACCTTTTTTTAGATTTTTAATCGATATTAATTTATAAATACTAACCTTAAACTTTAATAACATTGTCTAAGATTGTTTAATATCAATTATCTACAACATAAATAACTTAAATAATTAAATGAAAAGTCTTTTAACCTCAAAACTTATTAGGATTTTATTAAAATAATAAAAATTTATTTTCAACATTGTTGCTACGATATTGCCGATGTTTTATTGTGTGCAATACTATATAATATTATATGCAATGATATACTATACGAGTTTTATTTTTAATAAAATCATCACTATTCTTGATATGATTATTTATTTTTAATTTATATATTTTTATTATGTTATAGGTGAGTTATGATTACCCGACAAAAATACTCGTTAATGTAAGTTTGCCATATTTTTTATACTTTATAATTTACGAATCAATCAGAAACATGAGTAGAAACAGCTACAGGATAACAAGACCGTAATACAATATAATGTATCAATAAATATAATTTTCGTTTTTATAAATATTTATTTTGACCTTGTAAATTATTACTTTCCATATTGTATTCGCCGAGAGAGTAGTATAAATATTCGAATATAAAAGCATAGATTTAAAGATGTATAATACATCGCATAAATTTAAATACGATTCGAAAATCAGAAAGCGGAAATTTGATATTAAAAGTTTGAAGAAACAGTACGTTATTAAACTCGAAACGCCAAAAGTTTCCTAGGAAAAATGAACCGTCGCAGCAGCTTGCCTCTGCTAAAGGCTGTATAAAAAGAAGGGACCTTCCGTCACATAAAAGTCGAAGGCCGGGTAAAGAGAATGTGTCGTTACGCGGTCCTCCTATTATCCCCCATCTCTCGCTCTATCCCCTGCTGTATCACTCCAGCACTGTAGCTTCCACCTTTTGTCCCTTTGCCGTAACAATTATCGGTGCCGACTGTCGCGATCGCCGATTGATTCGGTCGAGCCTCTCGATTAAAGTGGATTTTCGAGGACCAAACATTGCGAGGCCGATTAGAAGTTGATTGAGCAGAATCTCGTGCTGAATTTGTAATAACCTATATTGGGATATATTGATTGCAGAAGTATATGCCGGACTGAAACAATCGCACGGTTATACTTTTGATAAAAGTGACAGTAGTAGGTTACAGTGAATATGCGGAGCATCGGGGCTAACTTCTAAATAAATTATTTTAGAGAAGCGCGAAATTAGGACAGCGATCGCTCGGGCGCGAGTATATAACAGGGCAACAATTGATTATTCTCGAGAGAGCGAGCATTGCGATAAAAGGAGGGAGCACACACACACAGACACACAAACTCAGCTGCTCGTAAATATGCACGCTAAATTTGTTATTTCATCTTGCAAATGCAGCATTACGACATATAGATTTTATCGAATCTTTCGAAAATAATCAGGTCATTAGTCGGAGCTGTGAAACCGGAGCAAGAAACGCGCGAATACATAATAGACCTTGATCGTGGATCAAATTTTATAAATACCAAAGTTACGTAAGATCGGGCCGTGCCCAAGGTCGGCCACTCTGTAATTTCTCCGAGCGCCATTTGACGAATTCGATGAATATGTATGTTTCCCCACCTCCCCCCCCCCCGAAGGGTGCAAATCCATCAATATCGAGTGAGCCGCGGCGTATCCGAGCGGTTTTGCCCAGCGGCAGCCACGAGCGGGCGTCCCGGGGCCGGCACAAGCACGCCCGTAATCGCATATCGCGATCGGCCGTCGTCGGGCGGATTAGCGCGGCGTTTTTCAGAAGACAAGTGGGCGTCCCGGGAAAGGGCGGGGAGCCCGAGTGTCCAAGGAGCGCCGGCCGGCCTTGAGGCGGAAAGCCCCGGAGATACGATTGACATTTGGCGGCCCAAGGTCGCGAGATAAACTTTCCCGCGGAGATTGGGGCGCCGCGGTCGCGTGCCGGGCGCTATGTTACACGCCCGCGGGCCGCACGCGATCCCGGCCGCTCCCCCGAGGGCCTTCCCCGTGCTTTTCCCACCCCGCGTTTTTATTTTCCCTTTTTTTTCTTTTTTCGTTTCGCGCGCACCGACCCGGGGTAATTGGGCTGTCGTCGGGCGCGTGTGCGGCCCGCGGGGAGAGGAGCCGGCCCGAGGCCGTTGTTGCGCGCGCGGGTTATTGGCGCTCGGGATTTATAGATTCGTCGGGGCTTGCGCCTGGCCCTCGGCCCGTCCCGGCCCAAGGTCGGCCCTGCGTGCACCTAATGGTAATGTTATTGAAAATGCTGCCAGCCGCAAGGCCTGGCGGACGACGGTTAGGCGAGCTGCCCGGCTCTGCGTAAACGAGGAGCTAAAGGGCCACGTGAGCTGGGCCTCTCTTGCCGTCTGTTCTCCGGATCCTGCCAACTGCTTCTTTAATAGACGCAGCTTTTAATTATGGGTACGTTTTAATTGCGCGTAAAGCAGAGCAGGGATGCCACACGGCTGGAATGATCGATGGGAGGAGAAGTACTTTGGACAGCTATCCACGGTAGATAACTTCGAAAAAGGGGAAATGGAAGAATCGCGTCAAGCCCGGGACAACTTCTGGCTAATACTGTCTTGCATGCAGTGCGAGTTGCGACTAATTCCGGCCAAGGTGCAGTGAGCCGCGAGCGATTCCGAGTACTAGCTTCTGACCTACACACGAGGTCAATTCCGACCTTGCGATGCACTTTCTAGATTCCCAAATATAAACGCCAAGATTCAATAGTCCGAATCTGCAAAATATTACAAATTAAAAATCCATTTTCGAATTTATTTTTATTAGCTGACAGTTCAATTCTTTTTACTTTCTAATTTCTAACTACATCAAAGTATCTAAAACAGTTTGACTTTTTACAATTAAGTATTTTAGAGCACAGCTGTTGATAAGTGTTATTTTTATATTTATTCATCGGAGTTCTCGCATTCATATACTTATCTGTTTTCCCGTTATTGACTTTTTGTTTCGCGAGTATTTCCTCGAGTATTTCTCTACCGGTTACATTAATATTACAAGTAATTTTTACCTATAATGAATTTATGCTCAAACATTCAAAACATAGCTTGGATAATTACAGCTTACAAGTTTTCGAAATTTTTTTTATTTCATTATTTTGAGCATTATTTATCTGAACATATAGCGAAAAATATAAGCTTAATCTAAAGATTAAAATTAATTTATTTTATTGATTAAGTATTTATAAAATAATCAATCATGAGAGTCTTTCCATAACAATGAAGGTGCTAAAAATGTTGAAATGAGAATAGTGTATCGTGCAAGTATATCGTCAAAAAATTTAAATATAATAAAATCAAATGAGAATAAAAATAAATAAGTACCACGATTGAATTGCTTACGCATGCATTACTTATGTGCACGTAATGAAAGGCACGTCAATCTTCGTTTCAATTGAATGGAGAGTTTTTCTTACGGCTCTGCACTTATTCCCGAGCTCATTCCCCAGTGTATTTTCGTTCTTCCGATTCGCGAAAGTCGTTCTCACGCAATAATGATTGATATTTCGGTATCAATTATGTGTCACTCGCTATACTTTTATGCACTTTTCCATTAACCATTGTGACCATTATGAAACGTGTTGAGAGTTCTGCATCAAATTCTAGATTTAAGTCTTTTGCATACCAAACGAGTTTATAAGGTAAAATATAAAGAAACTTTAGATTTTTATTTACAAATAAAATCACATAAGAAGTAAAAATAAGGACTTGTAGTAAAAGATAAGTTATTAGGTAATTAAAATATATTCAATTTTTATCAATGAATGATATGTAATCAGATTGTACAAACACAAAGATTCGTTTGTCCAATGACAGGTTCATTATTAATTTATGTGCTGAGGAAATTTTAATTAGGATAGATGGATTCGAAAGAAGATTGATTACAACTAAAATTGGCAAATACTATTTCTTTTTTTTGTTGTAGAATCGTACATGCTAAATAATTAAAATATTTTAATTAGCGATTTTAAATCTCTATTTCACAATTTCTAACAAATTAAGCTATATTATCGCTTGTTTGGAACAAATAGTTATCTAACCCTAGAGTAGTGCTTAACTGTACCACGTCAGGATGCCCGAGTTCAATCTTATAGGGCTCTGCTAAATCCCTTTTTATTTTGTATACAGTTATTTTCTAAAAATATCCCTATTAACTCAGCAGGAGTTTGAAAAAGTCAGTTTTAAAATAGAAATTTAATTAAGACTTACTACTCCAATTATGATTAACCACTTAATTTATGACTGATATGATCAGTCTCATTTCGTTACTCATAATATTTAAAAAGTTTCAAAACATATAAATACAGGAATAACCTATGTAATTCACTTTGTTATTCACGTTTTGATCTCAAGTATCCTATTTTATGTTGATTTACTATTTTTAGCCTATAGGCTTATATTTAGAATTTATTTTAAATATACAAATTGAAAATTGTATAAATTTCGAAAAGTATGACGTAAATTAGTGCAAGAAATTATTTAAATTTAAATGGACTAATTTATAACATAGAATATTTATATATTTTTATTTATATTTAAATACGTAAATATTTACATTTTTTTAAATTTTAGTAAAACTTTAGCTTCTTCTCATTAGCTACATAACTTATGAGTAGAAACTCGATTCTTGTTATATATGCACCCTGTTCATGTCTAGCTTATGTTGTGTTTACGAATATTAGTATACCTTTGAATTATATTATATATATTTAAATATTAACAAATAATAGAATCCGTTATACAAAATTTTGGACTAACATCCAAAAACAGGTGTAAAGAAGAAAAGTGAAATCTAATAAAACTGAAAAACCAATAAAGTTATAGAGTACGCTAAAACTTTACTTTTAACTATATATCATTTTCCAAATATGCGTAGTAACAAAGTTATGTTAGTTGAAAATTTTGTAATTTAATTTATTTAACACAAACATTGACCCAAAAATTAGGTTTTAGAAATTGCTCGTCCAGATAAAATCGATAAGTCTTTCAACAACTCTCATCGTCCCGTATAAAGACTGAATTCTAGAAGCCTGCGTTGTTCCTCATTGATGCACACCAAAACTGGGCTTAACTCGTTTCATATCAATGTAGAGTATCTTTGGTACGGACTTTCCGGTCGAATTCATGATCTGCAGACCTTCCTAGCGTTCAAGCGTGCGGTTTCCCAACATTCACTCGACTGCAACAACAGCGACGGACAATGATGCTTCCCTGTCAGCTTGCACTAGTTATCTTCTGTTTTGTGAACAGCGTTGTTCAGGAATTAGACACTACAAGTATAAGAGCATAGTAGCTATTCAAACACACTACACTGACACAAACATTCGGGCACTCGTTTGGATACTCTCTCCTATCACTGCTCTCATATGCCTAATCTAGCACTGCAACATGACTGAGAAATTGTATGCATATAACTCTGCCTCAATAGCATAGTTTTTCCAGCGTGAATTTATTATGCATAAAAAATAATGCACGAAAAATTTTTTTCTATATATACTTTGTCTGAACTGGAATACTAAGAGAATAAGGTTAAAAGCTTAAATATTCATTTATTTGTATTGCTAAAAATATTTAGACTTTTATAAATCCCAAGCGTATTCTTTTTTATAAGTTAATTCAATATTGTTTTGTTATTTCTCTCAATTTCGACAATTTAAAAATTATTGGATTTAAAATTTGGTGACTGTTATTCATGGAAATAAATGAAAACCGATTGAACTAACAAAAATAAACAAGTATTAATCAATTAAAAAAATATCATTTATGCTTACTAACGCCAAACAGAACTACAATAGCAAATTTTATCAATCTAAAAAAAATGAAAGAGATCAAAGTATTGTGACATTGATAGAGTTTCAATTGACTTTCAGTAAACACGCACACATAATACTCTACTAAAGATTTAGTTGTAATAAGGATTATTTAAAGTATTATATCAGATTTTAAGCTAAAACTCAGTATTATTTAAATAATCTTTTTATTCAGTATGCAAACTTACAATGATTATTTTTTACAGAATGAAAGGAAAAAAGGTATACAAATAGGTTATTGACGATTTAAAAAAATTATAAAGATAATTTCTTTTTGTAAGGAAAAATAAAGCTTGTGAAAATTATATAGATGGACATTTGTATGAATAGAGCAAAAAGACAACTAGACATTCAGACTGAGATCCATGCGTAATACAATGAATCGGTTGGTTGTCAAGTATACATGTATGAATTGAAGAGAGTGACTGAGTGACGCATAAACGTTCGCAGTCAAAAGGTCAATGCAATATATAATTATGCACCTGTTCATATAGAGACGGGCGATTGCAAGAAGACACATTTTTCTTTAAAAAAAATAAAAAGAAGTTAAGTGAGACGTTATTTATTTAGTTCGTACTTGCTTTTTAAACATGAATTCTAATTTTTAAATTCAAAAGCTGAAATGAATGAAAAGAAGAATTCTAATTTTAAATATGTTAAATACAAATGAACTATAGTAGTAAAATTAATCATTAAAATTTTAATAAATTACCATTATATTCTTGACTATTTTTAGCCTATTTAATCAATCATTTACATATGCGTAATAATTAATATAGTTTTTATCTTGATAGAAAATTAAATAACCAACATCGGTTAATAAGCAATCATTGAAAATTTTTGTATTCAACGGTTTTGCGGTCATCCATATAGCAACGGTTGATTAAAACTGAAAGGCAAGGCTACAAGGCAAGAAAAAAGATAGTAATCGATCAAAATGAAACAATTTCAACTTTGAGTAAAGTTCTATTTAATGTGAAAAATGCGAACAGATAACAGAAATTAATTATTTCTCATAATTTATTTATTATTTATTACATTCTCTTTTACATAAGAACGTAATTTAAAGTCAAACCTAATTTATTAATAAGTTTTGTCTTTTTTATTCTTATTTAGATTTTTAAAAGTTTGTTAAAGAGATCTATTATTCACGAATATAATACTTGTAGTGGCCGTAGATAAAATAATTAGGTTTGAAATTCATAATTTTAGAAATTATTAGATTTTGCCTTTGGTGAAACTCATTGGTAGTCGAGATTAAATAAGACGAATTAGATTGTAGATTTAGAATCGAGTAAATAGAGCGTCCACCAAATTGAGGGTAATGAAGGATATTCACAGAGATGCTCCTTTGCGCCTCCTTCGCCGCTACCCTTTTGCCTAAAAGCGATTTGCGCCTTTGGCGAAGTAACAGGCGTTATCAACCTAAAAAAACAAGCGCAGGGAACATCCACCCTGTTTACGTAGAACCGTTCGTGAAGATATACGACATGGACGTTTGAACGAGGTTGGTTAGGAGGTGGTGGATGAGGTTAGCCGTATCGAGCCCACAAAGGGCACCAACGGTCGACTGGCTCGATCGCGAACTTTGATCGTGGCTGGTAGCTGCAATCGTGCCGTGATATGGGAGAAACAGAAGAGCGCGTTGAATGCGGAGTGACCCGTGTCACGTACGGCGAATTTCGGGAGGAAAGTCGCCCGGCGAAAATCCAGGTATATCGCGACTGGTACCGCGTGCGGGCATGAATTTCATGAACCGTTTACCAACCAATCGTCTATTGTATCTAAACGGTAAAGGGTATTGTAAACGGTTGGGCAAACAGATGTAATTTGATTAACGGTCGCTAAACAGTTAATTAATCTTTTTACCAGGAGATAAGATCTCTAATATCAGTAAGACAAGAGATGAGAATCGCTGTTTCAAAGTATCAAGTTCTTGATACTTTATATATCGCAATGTTTACAAACTATTACAACTAACAAAAATATCAAGTAAGTAGTACACTAATTTTTAGTTATATTCGTTAAAAAAACTTTGATACAAATTGCTGAGAATGCAATTATTCATTTTTGAAATGCATAATTTTAACTGTTATGTGCTGAAATCTGCAAAAACAATTTTCTTACCATTAATATACACAATACGTTCGATATTACTGAAATAATTTGGATGAGAATTCGCAGCGGCTGATTTAAGTCCCCTCTTAATTATCACAATCCGTTGGCGATCTATTTGCCTCTTTTTCCTGCATCGCCGCATTAATTATTTCGAACCAGTCACGGTCCTAAATTACCGCACGAGTGGAAAAAGCTGTCCGGTCGCTGTCGCGGTATGCACACCGCGCCATTGACTTCCGGGCGGAGCCGAGCGTCCGGCTTCTTGCCACCTCTGATTTGCGCGACGGTCTCGCTATGGTGCAGGCGTTAACCGCAAGTTCAGAAGACGGTGCCGCGGAAATTTATAAGTAGCTTCATAACCAATTTGAATAAAGAGGAATAATTTAAAACTTGCAAGCGGTATTTAAATAATTATTAACATAAAGACGTTACTCCTTGTCTTTGCAAAATAAATACGAGGAGATTGCGAAAATCGATAGCTTCTCGAATCCTCATGTTTCATGTGCGAACAAATTAATGAGTGTAATCAATACGATCATATACGCTGTAGTTTTTTATCGTACACGCATCGATGTAGACGCTTAATCCGAGCGCTTAATCACTTGTCACTACGTATCGATCAGTGCTATGTATTTACTCTAATTGCTCGCTCCTACACTGCGCTTTTAAATTGCATAAATTATGCGTATAGCGAGTAAAATCGAGTAAAATAGAATTGATTAATCCTTTCGATCGGTGCTTGTAATAGCCTTTGACCTCACAAACGATGAGTACATAATTATATAAACAAACAAGCTTCTCCGATAATCAAGGGACGAACCAATCGATCAAAAGCCACGGAAAAAACACCTCTTATCCGAAGCTGAAGGAAAAGGCATTATCAAATTAAGACGAGAAGAAATATTGAGTGGCAGACAATTCCATCTAATCAATAGCGCGGGAAAAAGCATAACCGAGCCCTTGCGTCCCCCGCGGCTACAGGCGCACCGAAAAAAACTCCAATTCCTCGCGCGGGATCGATACAACCCCCGAAGAATATCGAGAGACGGCCCGCTCAATTATCGCCCCGGGCAAATTGAATGTAGCGCCGTGGCCGGCGGGCGGAAAAGCCGCCGATGGAAATCGCCGGGTCACTCGGCCATTTCTCCCCATTCTAGAACAGGCGCGCGGCCGCCGTTGGGTGGACATACCCCGCGAACTTTGCGCCGCGTGATTCATTGCCGGGGCGCTGGCTGCACGCACGCCGCCGCCCATTAATCAGCCCACTCGCGAAATCCGCACGGCGCATTATGCGCGCCGCGGCTTACGTAAGAGCGAGCGCGCGCGAGGCATTATTCAATTACGCGTTTCAAGGCTGCGGCCGCGGCGCGGAATGCGCCGCGATGATCGCCGCGCCCGCCTGCCCGGCTCGCGTGTGCCCGAATATATATATATATATATGTACGTGTGCGTGCGTGTACGTGCACCATGTGAACGGGGCGAGCGGCTGTTGTTTCGGCGGAGCAACGTGATTATCCGCCGGTGAGTCTTCTTCGGGCTATCGCGCCACAGCCGGAGAAGAGCGAGCGTCTGATGCAACGCGAGTGCGATTACAAGCACGCGATTAAAAGAGCTTTTGTGCCGCAGCGGGGAAATAACTTTTGCTTTGGATGCCGCGACCTGCACACTGTAGGACTCTGCATTATTTATGCACCGGCCGCTAAGCCGAGCTCTGTACAAGCATAAGCTTCCTATTTAATTCCGAACTTCACGGCATCTTATGGTATTTTGGAAGATTCATCGCTGGACTTTTGTGAGTCGCGGCGTAATTTAACGATCCGCCCAAGGACACTTTCAATTATTATCCTTCTATTGTGACCCTAAATAAAATCGTATATATCTTGTTTAATGCGAAAAGAAATCGTCCGTGTCTTTTTAATAGCGATAATCGATGATATTCAGCTCTCTTGGCATTGGTAATTTGAATGGATCAGGAAATCCGTGTGAATGCTCAAAATTAGTCATTCTCCTATTTGTTTGTATCTCGATTTGTATGGCAATAAGAAAGAAAACATTCTTTTGTTGCATTAGTAACAAAAGGTTCTTCATAACAGAACATATAACATCCGTTGCACATTCCGTTATTCATGCTTCACTATATTTATCTTCCTTGAAGCGCATTGGAATGCTGTTGGTGCAAATCGAAAATCGTTGGACTTTGAGAGTTTTCTTACAAACTCCAATACAAACTAATTAACTGTTTCAAAATTACTTTGATTTGCAATTAAGGTACTTGATTAAGTACATTTCCGCGAAATATATATTCAATGTTGGAACTCATTAATCCTACTAATATTTGTTCGCTTTCACTATTCATAAAGTTACAACAATTGCATTACGACAAACAAAACAAGTTAAGCATTATGAATAAATGGGTTGATTAGACCAAGTATCACTTTATCAACCCCATTATAACATGATTTATTATTGCATTCTATTAGGATGTATGATTTTATCCTCGCAAATAGTTATGTTACTACATTGACATGATATAGTGTAAATTTCAAATATAAATACATAACATGTAAATAATCCAAGAAAGAATATCTAAAATATTTATTCTGATAAAGTGAAAACATGTCCTACACCGTTACTCTTTATCTGAAGTAATACTCGTCAATTACGGTTATCTAACAAGGCTCTTTACCAACTGACCTGGATTCCTGAGCGAAACGGATCGCGCGAATCTAAGTTTCTGACTACACATATTGTAGCCCTATAGCTTAAAAAATTGTCGCTTTGAGAATAATTACGTAACTTTTTGTTTCAGAAACAAAAAGAAAAACAAAATTAAGTTCAAAGACCTTTGTTGAACTTCTCACTGTAAAAATTGAAAACAACCTCCAAATCATTATCGGCATTTCCAGTCATACTGTTAATGACTTCCGGTAGCGTAAATTACAGAAAATAGCGTATCGCATAAAAAGTTCAGCAGTCGTGATTATTATAAAACATTGAAATGACTTTTTATATTTTTGTACGTTTTTGCAAAATTTTAATTGTAGTAAATATTTTTTATATGCAGCTGCTGCTGAAACTGAAGTTTTTATAACAAATCTTTTCAAAGGTCAATTTCTGTTCCATTTGAATTGAATGAAATTAAAAGAAAATGAATAATGTTGGTATAACTTGCAAAAACAAGTGCTCTTTGTCAACACAATTCTTCACAAAAGAATAAAAAGAATTATATGAGAAAAACTACCTACGCGGTATCTCTTTTCCACCATGTTGCGCAATCGCCCTCGTATACACCCTAGTATCTCTTTCCACTCTTGGCTTCCTCTTTCTAATGAGCATATAACGCAGCTACTCCCTGGGGAAAGAGGAGCTTCCTAAGTGTTTAGCGTTACATTTCATGTATGCATGTCGTCAAGATTCGTATTATACTATTATAAACTACTCGCAAATGCTTCCCAAACTAATTATACTTAAAAGAAAGTTTGTTTTCATACGGTGCTAGTAAAGTTAATTTTCTACAATCAATTATTTAAAGCTAAGTTTAACGTAATAAAATATTATGTCAACAAGAATTTAATTGGTTTTCAAATTATTTACAAATCTTGAAAAGCAGAATCTTGTTTGTAAATAATGGTAACAAACATATTTCTTAAAATTTTCTGTACAAAAATATTCTATTCTAAAAGTTCAAATCAAGTTCAAAATGAAATTCTGGAATTTTTTATCGGTTTGAAACTCGGTTTAAAGATATGGTAAAGGGTGCAGACAGTTAATCAGGCATAAATTTACTAAGACTTGTATGAGTTCGTCGAGGAGTTCGTTATTGTATATTCACTAATTAATTAATCCAAAATGACAATTTAAAAAATGGCTTAGTGGAGGAAGAAGATTATTTGTCTCTCGATTTGTTTCCGTCATAGATTTGGCCAGCGTATTTATGTGAATTTGTGAATTACTCAAAGAGAGACGATTTATCATTATTTCGAGTTAATTAAAATGCGAATATAATGACAACAACAATTTAAATATTAAATTCATTTAGGATACCTAGAAAGTTAAAGCTTCGCTGTAACGTGAAGCGTATATAGTACGAACGCAAGTTGTGTTATTGTTTACAAACGGCGAGGCCAAGGCCTCTCACGTGGCTCAAGGCGCTCACCTACTCGCACGATTTGCTCCAAAACATATAGTTCTTTAAATTTGTGCGGGCGCCTTCAGAAAAGATTCAAGATATAGTTAAACTTACGTGATACCTCCCTAGATTCCTGTCTGCCCACGATATCTACCTGTAGATAAGTAGTATATACGATCAGCCGAGAGTTTATATTTTCCTTGTAAAGCATGTAAAGGTTGAGCGTATCGCGTGGGCTGCACAATTGTATGCCGCAAATAGACTTCGCAGACAAAACAGAGAACTAGTGCAATTTTTTAAATTTCATTCAACTAAAGGTACTCTAAAACAAGTTGATTTGGAAAACACGCAATTAAACTTGGATAAAACTATGATTGTCCTTCGCTAAATCAAGTGAAAAGATCAAGATTTTATCAGACATTCAGTAGTAAAAAAAAATAGGACACGTTAAATTCTCAACGTGAAACAAAACGGAAATAGAAGATTTTTTTGAATCGTTATAGAATTGGAATAAAAAATTGAACGGTTTAATAACAAAAAAAAACAATTTCTTTATCATAAGAAATAATTTATCGACATCCTAAATATTGAGTTGATATTTAAAAATTGAAAATTTATTATTCTTTCGTCGTAAAGTTGTCGAATGTTTAGCGAGCTAGCCCATATACGATTCAAACTGGCTAATAAATTGGAGAGTGTTTATTTACATTGTAGTGCTCTGCCAAATGCACTTCGCAGTCGTCAACTCTAATTTAGGATCGCGATCCACCCGGCATCTTTATTTATAAACGCCAATTATATATTTTTCAACAGAAGCCTGCACTGCAAGCTCAGGTGTATTAATCATACTTCGTTACGTTCCTTTGTTTCAGGTGAGGACTAGCGCTCGACGGCTCTCTTTCGAACCGGCCCCCGCGCCCTCAAAGTAAGTCGTTAAATCGCTGCCCCCTATCCCTCCCCCCCCACCAAGGGCCTCGCAACGACCGCCCAGAAGCCGCGACAAAACTCTTCGCCCCGAAACAAAGGCTACCGGGCATAATCTAGCGGTTATTTTGCACACGGGACGCGCATCTCTGGCGGGCAATCAATCACCCCGCGGCTCGAGACGCCGAGAGAGGAAAGTGCGTGCGCGGCCCGCCCTCGCATCGTACGGTTTCCGTCGCGTGACTCCCGCCCCGGCGCTTCTTCCCGGGCGCGCGTCAATCGGCGCGTGTCGGGCCGAGGCATCGATCGCCCTTAGCTCGCCGATGACACTGCGGTAACCATTCTTCGCTTGCGGGCATTGTGCGCGAGTATTTGTATTTTTTTTTTCTTTTTGACGGTGTTTAGGATTCCTCGCGCGGTGATAAATACGTGTAATTGATCGTTCTAGTTTTCAATAATTGACCGATTTAATGGTAATCGGAGGAATTTGATCGATTTGAATAATCCCCGCGCGTAATGCTGAACGAGCGAGATAATAATATTAGTTGGATTATTCCTTTGGCACATTTGCGGTTATTAGTGAATTCTTGGACAATTGGTTCTTGCATTCCTTCGAACAACAGAGTAACCTCATTTGTTATAAATATTTGCAGGTTTCTTTTCTCTCAAGAACAAAAACTGAAACGTCTTGGGCATTCAAAAAATTCAATTGTGTCGCATTTATAAGATTCTTCAAAACTATTTGAACAATCATTATATATTTATTGCTGAACTATCGCAAATCGTGGAAAAACTTATTTGTCACTCTGACTTACAATCGAATCTTCGGGAGTCGACTTATTATTTTTATATAAAATTCAATCGAACTGTGCAATAACGATATAAATATTTAACTCATTCCTACATCTTAATTCTTTATTTTATATATTTTTCTATATGAATTAAGTAGACTAGATGAAAATTTATCATGAAAGTCCTTCAAAGTGTATTATTCAGTTTTTGAATTTTTAACTCCAATCATTAGTAATTTGATTGATTTTATGCTGGCATCATTCGAATACATTCAAGCGTATATATTATGCATAATCTTATTATATAATAACTCGTCGCGTGTTTGTTCTTTATAAAATTTAAAACCGAGATCAGAAATGCGATATTTCTGTTTATATCGTAAATTGTTTATGAACTCTGTTTTTATATTTTTTTTTGTCTATTTTTAATATTAGAATAAGGAATGATTTGCTCGCTGTGCGAATGGATCGGAAAACATTTTGCACAAACGCACAAAGTCAGTGTATCAATCGATTGGAAATAACAGCTCTGGGCCCGCAGCTTAACCGCACTTGACATGTTGGTACAGCGCTAAATGTAAATAATAAAGGCAGGCATGATGGTAAAAAAGATTGAGGATCCGCGCGAGGAAATAAAATGAAGCTCTCGAGCTTAAGCGCAGGCGGGTACTTTGTCGGCGGTTGAGGGCAATTATAAATTTAGAGCCGCCCCGGTGGCGGCGGCATTCCTAAGGTGTGCGTCACCCAACACCGTAAATGCACGCCATTTCTTTCGGGATCATTACTTACGTAGGAGCTGCAGCTTTAATACTTTGAAGTGAAACTACTCGGGCCGTAATTGTACCCCCCACCCCTGAAATGGCCGGCACTCTTCTTTTTTTTCCCCCCTTTACTACCGCGGCCTCCCGCAAATGAACTACAACTCAAGCCATATACATATATACATACAATCGAGCGAGGCGCCAGCATGGCCCGATGCGAGACAAGCGTCCCCCCAAGCGGTTATTAATTCGCGAGCTCGGGATTTCGGGAGATCCCCCCGGTGTCTACATAGCTCCCGCGGTTTCTAATTGACCGTCTCCCGACTACAGCCCGCGAGACGAATCGGCCCTACGCACACACGCACGCACACACCTCCCTTGTCCCCGGCGCAACCTCCCCGAGGGCTTGCGCAACCGCGCGCGCATATACAGTGTACGCTCCGAAAAAAAAAAAAAAGGCCCTTTTACATAAGGCGGATATCGGGCGTTCGGAATCGCGTTAGCCGGCCGGCCCGCGGCTTGCGTAAGCGGCTTTAGGTAACCGCGCGCGCCGCCGCCGCCGCCGCCGGCGACTAAAAATACAAAAGCCGCCGGCGAGTTTTCGCGCAGCCTTGCCGCGGCGGGCGGCGCGTGCCGCGAGCCAAGGTCAGCCCCGGCGGGCGAGTCGCGTGCGCCGGTTCGACGGACCTCGGGGTGGACGGGCCGCAGGGTCGCCAACCCCCCCGAGGAGCCCCGCGGGCCCCGCGACCTAGTACCTAATTGGGAAGGAGGTGTGCCCCGGGGCGCCCTGGGAGTGCGACCCTCTGCGAACGTCCTCCTCTGCATCCGCCGATGGCCGTTTTTACGAGGGCCGCGGCGGGCCGATTTATCGTGCTGGCTTTAAGAGCCACTCGAGCGATATGGGCCAGTTCCGAATGCCCCCGTGCGAGCTGTGCTGTTCCGACTTGTTTTTATCCGATTCGAGGAACCCCGCGCGAATGAAAATAAATCTTTCTGTGGGTGCGTGTGTCCTTTTTTTTTTTTTATATCTTTGTCTCGCTCGGCTCGCTGTGTTCCCCGCTGTTAATTCGATCGGCTTTTATTACTCGTTATTGGAGCCGATAAATCAAGGAGAAATCCTCCAAAGCGTTTCGCTGTGGCGCGGCGAGGCGCGACATTGGCAAGTAGTAATTGTAAATTAATACAGTGCAGGACAGGCCGCCGGCCGGCGCGCGCGCACACACACGTACACACATATATGTTTCTTTTTAACGCCGCGCTTTTAATCGCTTGTTCGTCACGCGTGCACGCCACCTCCGACGCCTCCTCTCTGCGCGGGCACACGCGCACGTAGGTGCATGTGTGTGCACGCGGCACTTGGATGTACGTACACGCCGGGCGCTGTAGAATGCTCTAAAACAATATACGCAGTTTCGATATCGCGCTGAAGAATTTGTTTACGAGGAATAGATAGGAGCGGCCCCCGGAATACCAGCGGCGACGGCTCCGCTCGAATTTGATAAAACAATCTATTGTCTTGCCGGGAGGTCGCGCACGCACTGGGACAGGCAGCTCAGGGCCGAGGCGCTCCCGAATGCGCGGGAGAATGCGCCGACGCGCCGGCTCCTTCGCCCGCGAGGCCAAGTAGCCTCCCTTGCGCCGAGGAGCCTCGAATTAAAATAGTTGGCCGCTCGCCCTGCGCAACGGAAGGATAATCGGCCCTGCGGCATATATCTCATCGGCCGTCTCTCGCCGCCCACGCCGTATACGCGCGTGTACGTACGCGTACGCGCCGGCTCGTTCGAAACAATTAGCGGAATCCTTGCGCGCGCCCGTAAGCTTCCGGCAGTTCGGTTGAACTCGGTGCGCGCAATTGCGCAAAAAGACCTGCCGCGGATCGTGTAATTGCGCCACGCCCCCCCCGGGACGACAGCACCGCCAAATTGAGGATGACACGCGCAAGGTCCTTCCGCCGCGCGCAGAGGAAAAAGGAGTCTTTGTGCGGTCATAAGAACCTCCATTAAGTGTTAACCTCCCATTGTACGAATAAAAAAACGTTGCCAAACGAACACACACAGATATATATATTTCTCAATATAACGGCCAGGACGAACGCGAGGCCATGATATCGCTTGATTTTCACGCCAGAGCGATCAATTTCTACGCAATTAAACGCGCACTCAAGTACGATTGATCCATTATCCTATATATATATCGAGGACTCTTATCTCCGATGTGTATCGCAGTCGGGGCGCGCGTCACGCGGCCTTATAAAAAAAAAAGAAAAGGAAAGCGTTTGTCCATGCTGATCCTCGGGGGATTAGCCGGGAAAGTTTGCGGGGCCGGCTCGGGCGCGCATACTTCAGCGTCCTGGGGCGCGAGCCGGCCAATTATTTAGCGACCGCGATCGCGGCGGCCGGCCGATCCCCGGGCGACCCCTGTAGAACAAGCCCGAAAGCAGGCCGGCCGCACAACCCGCGCCGCCACAAGGCCTCCCTAACGAATCGATCAATCGCCGGGGGTTCCCCTTGGAAACCGCGGCGCCCTCTAAACAAGCCGCTTTGTTTCTCGGCGCCGTGGCCCGATTGCAGTTGCCGAAAAAAACGAAGGGGGGCCGCGTGCGCTGAGGTTGTTGGTTCTTTGACGCGTTCCCCGTGATGGCCGGACCGAGTCGCGGGTGGCAATCATGGAAAACTGTCGAAGGTTTTATGTACATTTAGTACGGTATTATTACGCACATGAAAGCGACCGTCGAGCGAAGGAGTTGGACAATTTTGTTATACTACACAGTGAACTTAAAAACTTCAGAAGGATCTTGGCTTAGAGTAATTTCTTTGATTGATGATCTCCTTTAAGACCCAGATTAAGCCGATTTTTTCTATTTCTCGAGTAATGCGTATGCTCCAATAGTTTGCACTGCAAAATCATGGAATAAAATGTATATAGGAATTATCAAGTCGTTGGCGCACATACTGCTCTGAAAATATAGCGAAACTCGGAAAAAACAGCGGATGCGGCTCTAATTATTTATTTTAAACGCAAGCGGCCACTTTCATCCACGTACCCTTTGTAAAGGATGGTGCGCCTGTTCCGAGAGAGCCCGCCGACCCAATTCCCAAGCGGAAGCAGTTTCCGTGGCGGCACAACACACTGGGCCATCGTCTTAATTAACCGATCGGCCCGGGCGGAGCTTCCCGCAAGGGCCGCTGCGGCTCGTAGGCGCGCCCCTGCGTCGGCGCGACTTCCGGGGAGGACGGGGCAAAAAAAATAAAAAAAAAATTTAATAACCTAAATAAAGTAATG
The DNA here is from genome assembly GCA_018906755.1 of Sycophaga agraensis. NCBI lineage: Eukaryota > Metazoa > Arthropoda > Insecta > Hymenoptera > Pteromalidae > Sycophaga > Sycophaga agraensis. Next base: position 317,466 of record JACCIE010000004.1, read on the forward strand.
GCCGACCCGTGCAGCCCTCGTATATACGTACATATATATATTTGCTCAATGCGCGGCCGCGCATATTTGAGACGCAGCAGCCCTCGTTATCTGGGCTTTAATAATCCGACGGGGCGCGAGAACGGGGGGAGCGAGAAAAAAAAAAGGTGGCGCGGGAAGCCATTAAAGCTACGTGTTTCGAGTTTAAAAGCCGATATAGTCGACCCCCCACCAGCTCGGGGATTTTGCACGCGCCGGCGGACACTCGGCGAGTCTCCCTCTTTCTTTTTAACACCTTCCGCGTGTTGTTGTCCGCTCGGTCCTCCGGCTACCTATCCGCCTTTCCCAGCGCGGGAGATCCAGTGCGGAGAACAAGTTTTTTTTTTTTTACGAGGAGTTAATAAGGGCTGCGAGAGGCCTTCCGATCGTCGGGCGCCTCTACATGCTCCAAGAGAATTCCGTGTACAGCGCGGGGGTAAAGATGGTAGTGTATTATCGGGTGACGCGTAATCGGCGTCGCGTCAAGTGTCGATTTCCACTGTTGCTGCAAGAGTCCAACTCCCCGGCGGGACGTGCCTTCTCCTCTAAAAAATAACCACTCGCAGAGGACTTTTTTTTGAAAAGTCCTCCAGCCGCAGCATCCGAAGCGGCCTGAATCCCGCTCGCGGGAACTCGCTCGGTGCGAGGCAGATCGCATTTGGCGCCGGGACTTTTTACCTCGGCCGGGCGCGTCCATTATCGGAAGACGCGCGCACCTCGCGCCGGGCCCTTTTGCCGGGCCGCGTGTCAGAGGAGGATCGCAGTGTCCGCGGCCGGCGTAACCGCCCCCTCTTTTCACTGGTAATTACACCTCCGAGCCGGCGCGGCTCCTCGTTACCCGGGCCACTGTGTCGCCGCGCAATTTAGTTAGAGCGCCTGTCTCGTTTTTCGCGGATTAGGCGGACCTCGCCGGGCGACCGCGTGGCGATTCATTAACGAGGCGGGCCGCAGCTGCGGGGTGAGAGGAGCACCCGGCGCACACGCGCATCGAAGCGCCCGCAGAGAGCAGCTGTCCCCCTCCCCTCCCGAAGAAAGCCATCCTCCCTCGGCACTTTATCGGCCGCCTCCTCGCGGCGCCATAGACAAGAAAGAAGCGCCGGTACGATATACCGCCGGGATCTCATTCACGGGCCGCGGCCCAATTGAACGGCGCGTACAGTCGGCCCCGATTAATCGAGGCCGCCGAAGCACTCGGACCTGATCCCTGCCGCGGATCCCGATTAATCGGCCCTTTCCCCTCTTTCCGTTCGCGCGCGTGTAAAACGAAATAATAAAAATAGAAAAAGTAAAGGAGGAGGGGGTGCGCCGGGCGCGCTCGTTGTTCCCAGCGGGGCCGATTAATGTATAAAAAGCTCCTTGAAAGTAAATTGCCGCGATATTTGCATTTTTCTCGGGGCTCGCGTGCGTACCGGAGGAAATGTTATCGCGAGGCAGGCGCGCTTGCTGTCGATTGGGCGCCTTTCGAAAGGGATTAATTAACCCAGGAGCGATGTTTCGTTCGATTACATCCACGGGTGGAAAAAGTGCCCGGTATCTCGGTTTAGATTTCCTGGCATGTATACCTACGTATACCGCGCGGAATTAAACAATTAATAACGGAATTAATTATAGATTATAGGCTACCGCTACATTGTAGATTGCAGTACACAATAATCTCGCCCTTGTCCAAGCAATTATACATTGAATTGAATGGCGGTTCTTTTTTTTTTTAAATTCAAAATCGAGCGACGTTCGAAATGTCCGCTCTTTCTTTTATCCTCTGTTTTAACCGCGCGCCACCTGGAAGTCCCCGCGCGTACGTATATATATATATAACCGGCGATTAATGAGCCCTCGGCCGTGTAACGGGACTTTCATCGAGGCGACAAGGCGAGAGGCGTATATTCGTCGCGAATAACGACTCGCGTTTATATCCCGCCGAAAAGGAGTCCCCCCGAAGACAGTCGGCCGAGCGCGGCCTCCTCGCCGATCCCCGAGATTATTCCGCCACCTGTCGCTCAACTGTAAGAAAGTAGCCGTCCGATTTAAATTGCAAAGGACGGCGCCCGGGGCCAGCCGGCGGCGGCCAGCCGGAGATATAGCCCAAAGGGAAAATCTCGCCCGGCTCGGCTTCCCCCGATTAATATGTGCCGGCGGCAAGTTATCTCTTCTTCTTTTGTATTTATTGCCCCGGGGAGACGCCCGCCGCGAACCTTATCGACGGCACTCCGCGCGGACCGCGGCTTTAAATAACGGCCAAGCTCTGCGCGCTTCCCCGGAGATTAAGCTTCTGCCTCAGATTTTTACCGCGCCGGGATAAAGTTAACGCTGTCAGAGTGTTTAGTGGGGGATTTCAGGGGCTTGGCCCACTGTACACTCAAGAGGACGTTTATTACCAATTTTTATTGTGTCGAATCGAATGGAAAATATAAGAGTGGGCTCGTGAAAAATCCTTGTATTTATTTTAATCGAAACATTCGTAAACGTTCTCCATGTCCGCGCAAAATTGCATTGTATATTCATAGTCGTGTACTTAGCTGTAAGGAGAGGAAAGTAATAAACACGAAGTCAATATAAAAGCCGCATTTAAACAGAAAGTTCGAAGGAACACTCCAGAAACGGATATGTTCAGCTCGGCTCATTTTGTTAGCGCGTTCGCGAGTTTATATAGCGGGTACGTCTTAAATTTGCACCCATGCAGATTTCCTTTTGGCACTCGTGCTTTGAGGTGTGATTCGCTATGAGCGAGGTCCCGGGCTAAAGTCGCGGGCGTGGAACATGTTTCTCGTATAATAATGAGGCTATAATTCACCGTAAAGCACGGAAGTGGATTCCTTGTGCCGTAGTGAAAAGCTCTGGGAGCGCGGCTATAACACCGCCGGCAAGAAAACGGTTATATAGAGAACGAGTTTCTTGCCCGGCCCGAGGCCCTGTCGAACCATCAAGGGCGACTTAGGCTGACTGACGCGTTCATCAACTCCATTAGTTTACCAGAGTCTATTGGCACTCGCGAATTAGCGAGAGTTATATATACAAACATCGTATAAGTAATATAAGAAAGTTTAATGCGAATTCAATTATATCTGTAGTCAATAACACGCTTATACGAATTAAAATTTAATTGTTGACGATTATGTGGAATTCTATTATGTTGTTCCACGGTAAATTAACAAATTTATTTACTATGTATTATCAAATATCCTCATAATGCCATATACAAGCATAATTATATAAATATAATTTAGATTGCAAATTGTTTATACATTTAGCAAACGGTAATTCTATGTAGAATACGCCCCATTTCGAAATATTTAAATAAATACGTAATAATTTGTATGATTGTCACCGCGGCCGTGTCACCAGTTTGCAATCTAATGCAACAAAAGAAGTCCCATTAACTTTTTCAGAGAGTGCGATAAAGCTCAGACGAGGCGAGGAGGACATATGAAAACGCCTGCACGCAAAGCCGCGTACGCGAGGCTGTTTCGAGAGCTTGCTTAGCGAAGGAAACCCGGAGATATATATCCGGCGAGCATCGGGCGCTTACACGCGTCAGTTATAAGTAAGCGGCTGTCGGTAAGCGAGCGGCATTAAAACGTCGGCGGCCCTCTGTATCCCAACGAGTCAATCGCGAAAATGGCGCCTTTGAACGCCCGCAGGCGCCTGCCCTTTGATCACAATAACCCGGGCGGCGGGCGACCCCGGGATTCCGGCCCCGAGGACGGCTAATGCCGGCGGCTCGATTAAGCGGATTCTTCGGCGGCGTTACAGGGCCCCGGAGGCTACCGACCGAGCCCGCCTGCCTCGCACGCCGGGATTCCCCCCTTTTTTTTATCATTTTTTTTCTTCGGCAGGGGCCAACCAACGAACTCGGGCCAGGGCCGAGCGCCCGCATAGTCGGCGACGCCGAGCGTACGACTCGCTCCGAGGCGGGAAAACGGCCGACGGCCTCTTCCGGGCAATGCCACGGCCGCGGCGGCTGCAGCCGGCGGCGGCCTCATGCACGAGTTCCCGCCGGCATTGGCACTGCCCACCACCCGCCTGTGTATTTAAAGTGCGCGCGGCCAATCGGCCTTGGCTCGGGCCGAGGGCGAAAAATTAGCGAGACAAGGATCGCGGGGGCGCGCGTGCGCCGACGTATCTCGCGCCCGTCGCCCGATTTTCCCCGGGCAAAGCTTCTTGTTTTTCGATTTTTCCGAAGGCTGCATGTGAGTCGCGCGGCGGAGGCCGCCCGCGATCCCGGGATCGCCCTCCAACTGTAACTGACCGCCCCGGGCTTGATAACGGCTAATTGCCCGCCCTGTAACTCGCACCGGCTTCCTAAGCCTTTTTCGCGATAATGCGTCATGAACGATGTTACCTTTGACTGCAGCGAGCAACGCGGCCGCGCAAAAGACAAACACGACACTCTACATTTGTATATGTATATTCATTGCATATTCATATTTAAACCAACTATATCGTTACTTATAGTGTTATGTAAGTAACGCAATTTTTTTATATCTATAGTTTGTGTTGTATGTCATATTTACGTGTTGACGAGACAAGCTTTTATTGTTTTCATTAGATTTCTAAGACAAAATGAACAAAATGACAATTCGAAAACCACTGACTGTAAACAATTAAGTTAATGTAATAATAATCATAATAACAATAATAACCTTGATAGAAAATGGAAAATTGGTCTGGCTAAGGATCAAATATTAACTACAAACGTGTACGGTATTCTACTAGATTTACCAACCGATTGAATTCAGCTAATAAACAAATGAGTTTCGAGTAATGAATGAGAGGTGGATGGATGCGTTTCTCTCATGCGCACGTACTGAAAATAAACGAAAACGCTTTGGCTGTCCTCTAATATTGTTAGTCTACTCATTACGTGAAAGCTATAACATATATATCTGATTAATATGTTTTTATTATAATGATTTGTTATTAACATATTATTTACAAATAATATTTAGTCGGATTTTTACACTTTTATAATATAACTATATAGATTTGTGTACAAAAAATAAATTTAAAATACTTAAAAACATCGATGAATATTAAAATATTATTCTACGGTTATAAAATTATAAAAGAAATTTAATTTTACCTATTAATGCACTACAACTTCAAATACAGCGTTAACTTAAACGTTAAATTACCGAGTAAATTACCGTATACAAGTCTCAAACATTCATTTATGATACACAAACATTTATTTTTAATTTACTATTTATAAATTTAACAGAGTATATATATTTTCTAAAAAACACATTATCTTGCATGATTAGAATTGTGATAAATATACAGTTGTCTCAAATTAAACGAAAAATAAAAAATATTATTAATATAAATAATCATAGTATGCAAAATTAGTTGTTAGATGTCACATGAAGGATGTGAAAATAAACTGCCAATTAGCAGAAAGTACCTATTACGCATACGTGTTTAAAGATACGAGATATCCAAACATGCTCAAGGGTATATCTATCTCCGTATATCGATATTTTCAATTTCTGATAATTATTGTCCGGAAATCGGCATGAAAATTATACTAGAGAATATTACGAAAGTAAAGAAATTAAATTTGAATGCAAATCGAATTAATTGTGGATGTAACTTGTTGACGCCTGCTGCGGCACGGTTACCGGGATCTCCCGAGCGTTCAGCCCCACCGGCCAGCTGGCCACCCAGAGTAGGGGAATCTCAGTCGCCGCGCTTCAGCGGTACAACCGCCAGGGGATGATGCGCAACCCTTAGCTAGAATTGAGCGACAATGTGGCCTTAAGACACAGCCAGAAAGGCTCATGTAGCTCGCCCCTAGACGGAGGGCACATGTCATTTGGCAGAGCATCCGTCCAGGGTGCCAATCCTCCAATTTTCATATGAACTTAATTCCTCCAGTCCCAAGGCAGTTGCTGTAACAGCTCTGCGTGAAGGTGACAGTTTATCATACGTACTCTTGTTTTTCATATACTCGACGGTGTATGAATACAGTGTGGCCATGACGATCATTACTTTCTTACTTTGAGATATAGTCCTAACTTCAAGAAGTTGTTCCTCAGTTGTGCGAAAACATAAGGCGATGCTAGTCCCTATCGATCTAAGATTTAATACAGATTTAACTTATGCCTTTCCTAGTACATAATCCGCATTACTTAACAACCACATAATAGGGGAGAACTGATTAACAATATCTCTCAAAGAATAGGACAGAGATTCCAAGGATTCTATTCTGGTTATGGAACCGGGCAAATGCAGCGATCGGTTGAAGCCCTACTAGGGTGCTATTAGGCCGTCTACTGAAGCTTCCGGCGAACGAGAAATCCCGCAGGACGTGGACCCAGCAGCAAGGAAACTCCTGCAAGCTGTCACGGCGACTCAGGACTGCTACCTCGGCCCCCACTGCATGATGATAACGCGCCCTTTCTCGCCAGGGACAGGGTATACGTACAGCTCGGGATTCTGGTGGCAGGCCCGTTACCCTCAAGCGAATCGAGATCCCTCCTCGCAGACCCCATCGCCGCAGGAAATCCCGGTGCACGGCCGGCATTATCCCGTGCAGTTGCTCTCCCTCCCCCCTCCCCCCCTCCTTCGGCAACGGCCGCTCGAGGAGCCAGTCACCGTATGGAGGCCAGTCCATCGACCGGAAAGAAGCCCGATGACGCCCCGAGTGCCCTCGCGGAGTCTGGGACTATCTGCGGAGGTCTCGCGGTACCGTCCTAGCTGAACACGGCCACCTTTCCCCCCAAGCAGGAGGGAGGAGGGTCGCTCCCAATCAAAGTAAGAGTAGCTCCCTCTTCTCCCCTCCACATACTGATCCCTACACGATGAACGCCGCCCTCCGTCTAGGAAGCCGACGTCATTGTAACGGATCGTAACTGATATGGAAGAGGTTTGTCTACAGCCTTGGTGCAAGGCGAGATCAATGTTTATGGACTTGTAACGGCCGTATCAATGTAATTATATAGGTTCCCGTTCGAAAATCAATACAGGGAAGTACTAGTTGAAATTCCATTAGGAAATGGCGGATCCAATTTTCCAAATGATTTTAACTCCATGTACTTTTTTAAAGCAATTATATCGGAAGGTTTCCTAGGAGCGCTGCAGGCCGTTGCTCAATTTCGTCGATCCTGGACTTCAATTTCCTACTAGACATACTTACGCACGGTGCACTTTAAAGACAAATTAGAATTTGCGAAAAGCGCGAACAAAGCCTTACACAAACACGGCGATAAAATAAAAAATTGAATCAAATGAAAAGCATATTCCCCGGCTTGTCCCAGTCGCGTGCCCCAGGCTAATTACGTCTGGTGCAATTATACCGCAAAGGATGCGAGGCTCCACCGTCCAAAGATCCAGCTCCTCGAGCGGCACGCGTGGGCGATGATAAGCGGCCGGTCGGCTGCCGCAGACTCCGGACTCCACTTGAACCTCACCTTCGCGCCGAAAGGAGAGCCGGTGCGATCGATGCAGGGCCGAAGATCCGGTGCAGGCGTCACGCGCGGCGCGTATCGATTGCACCGCTGGAAATAAGCGGGAAGGCCGCGCTCGGTCAGCGCCTTGAACCGTGACAATGAACCGCCTAATGACACGTCCGCGCCATTCACGAGCGCGGCGGTTTTTCGGGGATCGATGCCCGGGCGCTCTCGCGGATCGCCCGGGAGGCCGATTGATCGCGGGCGGCGCGCGCATGCGCCGCCGCCGCGAGGCCAGCAGCCAGTCTATTTGCTGGCTCTCCAGAGATGGAAAGACTAAGGGGCTTCCCTTCGCTCGCTCAGCCAGCTCATTGCCGTTTGCCGAGAGTCTATAGTTACCGATAGATGCTAATTAGTCCACTTGAATGATCGCGTGCGGCCCCCACCGGCTCCCACTTGATTTCATCCCGCCCCTTCTCTCACTTTTATTTGACCGCCTCCCTTTTGAGGCTATATCGCTTGCCCCGCGCCACTGATTCCATCTTTCCTGCAAAGAAGAATCGTCCACCTGGTATTCATGGCTTTAATTACGAGAATATGGAGCTTTTATAAGGGGCGCTGCTTTATCCTTAAAATGAGATTGATATAAATCGTTTTTTCTCCGATTTTCATGAATTCGATTAATAAATAACGTTAACGTTCAATAAACACTAGACTATATAATTATTTATACAGAAATATATGTTATCTGTTTAGTTTCTTACTTACTCCGATATTGCAATGTTTGTCGTACTGTGATTTATATTTTTATGATTTAGGTCAACTCATCATTTTGAATTTATATAGAGTATACACATCAAATTTGTAGCTTGTAAACAGTGATTATAAATATAATATTTAGTAAGTTAAGAATAATCATTTTTCAACAAATTGTACAAATATTGCTTCAACTGTGTCATTTCCAACTTTATTCCAAATATTATAAATATCATAAGTTTTGAAATCCATATATCAATTATATATTATTTATTTTACTCAAAACATAAACAATTCTATTAAAGAAAGTAGGTCTTTTACAAGTCGATATATTTGTTTTTGTGTAACATTCTTTTTAGAATGACAAAATTTTATTTTCATGAAATTTGAAAAGATTGACAAAACGATTGAAATTTTTTACTATTTCTTTATACATGAGAAATCCTTTATTGGTATGTAATACAAAATATTGCAGTATACGTTTAAAAAACTGTGGATACTCACTTTTTTTAAACGATTTTCAGAAAACTGACACTATTGCTTGACTACACTGTACAGTAATATAGATTGTATAAAAATCGTTAAAATTTTTTTAGACGATCCTACAGTTGAACAGCATCAAAGTCACTGCAAGTTTAATGAAAAAGGATGTCATTTAAAAAGAATTTTCAAACTTTCATCGAGGCAAATTCCAAAGTCAATGATGTAAAAAGTAGTTCATAACGCCCATAAAATTGGTAATAGTACTTTTTCATCCGAAAAGTTTTTAAGACTATGTATATAAACTGAGAGACTGATAAATCCACTGTAACTGCTGAGAAAATATTTCAATCTTAACATATATCCAGTTTTACTCTTATCCATATTCCACTACAGGAAAGTCGTATATATGCAGTATTATATGTATAATATAATCACTTAAACCGAATGCACAAAATGAATGATACATACACGAGATAATTTATCAGTCTGGGGGCTACGCAATTTCGTTACCGAAATGCATTTCCGCCCACGTTTTTTTTAATAGATATCGCGACCCAGATAAACTGCCGATGCGTCCTCGGGAAGAAGCGCAGAACTATAACCTTCAATACAAGGGACTATAGGCAAAAACGTGGCACCGTTCAGTTTTTAGGAAGCCGCGACGGATAGGAGGTATCCTGGCCCAATTAGAGCGGGCGCTTTTTCAGGGGCAGACGGGAGCTTACAGGTGTAGCGGCGCAATCAGGCCGGTCCGTAAACCTGCCCCGCGGAATGTGCCGCACGTGCGCTCCGGGCACAATGGGGAAAGCAATCGAGGCATTAATCACCGGGGTGGCCGCGTCGGGGCAAAAGCTCCGGTGCCCGCGCGCCCCCCAATCAATCGGCCGCCCACCGGCTCTTACGTGGGGGACGTGACCGCGCACAGCGGCGCATTCCGCGCGGCGCCCGGAATTCCCCCGGATTCCCGTTGCCGCTTTGCGGTCTTCTGCCCGTAGTTTTCGAGTCGGGTGCGCGAGGCTCGAGTCGCCGGTTATACCGCGAGGTATTCCGACAAGAGAAGACCTGCCGATGTTCGTCCTCGCCGTTTGGCTGACGCGCGCGTTCGAATTTCACATGGGCTAATGGCGCTTCTTTTACCCCGGCCCTAATGGCTTTGCGTCAACTTTGATTATCAAGTCTCTTGCAGGGCCGCGGGGATAAAGTATCTGTAAAATGTCGGCGGCGATTACGCGATCACTTATTCAAACATCCCAGGACCCTTTATCAGGAGCTTACTGAAGCTACCATCGGGCCGCGATCGCTATTCACAGTGTGCATGTATTAGCACTTCAAAAAGCGTAATGAAAAAAGCTCCGTTAATACCTTACATGTAAGCTTTTGTCGGAAAAGCTAGCTTACGTATTTCACAAAACAAATCCTCAACAGACGACTAGTGAGAGTTTACCACGCTGTGCATATTGTGCGTAGACACCGCTCAAATTTGTGAAAAGCTTATACTCATCTAGAGTCTGCATTTATGAATGTATGAAAAGGATTGCTGTAATTTACATTTTAAGAGAGTTCCATTTTTATCCTTTACCAATAGCTAATGAATCACTCGTAACTTTATTTTCAGTTACTTAACTTTCGATTTTCGACTAATTCTTCTATCGTGTGTCCTTTACGCTCTTCAGAATAAATTGTCAAAGTGAAATAGTTCGAGTCTTGTTTTATTTGATTTATCAATTTCCAATAGCATTTCTAATTGATAGAAAAGACACTGTTCTCTCTTTAAATTTTAAATGGTAAGGCTTCGACCTAGTTAAGTCAAGAGTGAGTGAGTCAGTAGGTCAAATCGAAAATCGCGTTTATTTCAACGATCCAACTATTCTATGCGGAGGAGTAATTCCGTAATGCAACTGATTCAGAAGTGTGACAACATATCTGAAAATTCGGGAAACAAAGTAAACACTTTATTTTTACTGTATATTCACAAATATAGAAACATTAATATTGTCAAAAAAGTTTATTCACATGTTTTCTCTACTCCTATAAATGTTTTATATTTACGATAGCGCGATGCTGACTTCGTTATACAGTTACTCTATCACTCAAACAATAGTGATTGCCGGCACTGAAAACTACCGATGCGTCGCTCAGTTGTCGCGAAATCCCGTTTTTTTTCGATCTAGAACACGCGGGGCCTTCATGTGCAATTGAATCCATGGATAATTATTCGCGAGAGATTGACTAAGGGCCCACCCAGCAAATATACCGAGGCGGTGACGCAAGAGGCTAATTATCGATTTTCGGGAGTCGGCCCTCGAAATATCAGCGGCTGGGGTCCACCGGTGGAATAAGGGTTGATTTGCCTGTGAACCTCCGACAGTTGGCTGCTCTGGCGCGGCGTAATTAATTATTCCAATTGAATGGGGAAGGGCCAGGCCGCGGGCTACATTTGGTCGCCTGGTCGTTAATTAGACGCGAAGCCTCGATGCGCTCTGACCTCCTCGAGATGGTAATATCTCGGGGAATAAGCCCAGGGATCCAAAAGGGATTTTCACGCCGGGGTCAGGGGCAATGAATTCGGCGTTCTCCTACGCGATGTATATGTCTCTGTTGACTCTCGGCCTCTCAAACGATCCTTTTGGAAGCCGAGCGCGCGTCACGGCCGCATAGTTACCGGCCGAGGAGCTCGCGCGCGAGCTTCTACTTCGTCGCCAACGGCAGCGTTGATTAAGCGGCCGCGTCCCCCCTAAACGAATTTGATTCGGACCTTCCTTGTCCTCGAGCGGTTCCCCGCTTGATGAACGGCTTGCTCACACACACACACACACACGTACGTCGCGATCGATCCGGCAAAAGAAACCATCGCGCTTATATTCGTACCCGTCTCGGTCGTTAGTTATCGCAAGAGAAGGGGGGGGGTGGGGGAGCCACGGCGAATAAACAAGCTCGCGGCGCAGCTCGTTAAGCGGGCGCCTGGGCGCCAAGTTGGCCGTTAATTCCGAGCGCGAGCGGCCCGCCCGCAAAGCCCGATGATGGAGGAGGCGCAATTTACGATTTTACGCAGCTTCCGGCCGGCCGCGGTAATCCCGAGCCCCGGTGCGCCGGCTAGTTTACTCGAAAATTATCGGCGACGCACTCGCGCGCCCACTGTGTGCACACTCGCGTTTACACGCAACGCCGAGGTGTCGGCTTTTCCTACATATGTGTGTGTAAATATACGTACGTGACACGTACGTATGTATGTGGGATTCTTCGAGCAGGAGTGGCGGGCTTTTGTCCTCGCGCCCGTTGGACGGCCCGCCGTTATCGGCTTCCTCCTTACGGGAAATTTTGGGAAAATTAAGGCCGGCCCGGATTCCCCGGGAGCCTTGACTCCGAAAGCCGGGGTGCTTTATCGATGTGCCCGCGTGATCTGTCGACCCGCGGCCGGCGTGCATATGCACATGCGTACACGGGGCTGTAAAGTCCGCGGCTTACGCGTGGCGCGGCCTCCGGTAATTCCGCGGTGGCGAGCGTCGCGGACCGCACGCCGGATATATTTGCCTTGCAGACCCAGCGTGGGAGTGGAAAGTGGATTCTGCCGGGATTCTATATTTATATATTTATTGAGAGCGCGGGTGCGAGATTCCCGTTTTTTTTTTCCCAAGGTAATCCTCTCCAATTGGCAGTTGTTCCCCCGGAGTGTGCAATCGCGAGCTTCTTGAGGTCGTTACGCCACTGTAAAAAAAAAAGTGCCGTAGCTAGGCCTCGCCGCAGGGGTGACATGGTATGAAAAAGGGGCGCGGCTCGTGGCCTGTTCCGGAGGTTCCCTCGTCCCGGGGGTCCCAGGCCGCGTGTACCTTCGCCCTTTCATTCGGAGCCGCCACTAAATGCACGAGGCTTTCAATGCCGGCGCCATAACTCGGGGACTCTTTCCTTTATTTTTTTTTACGGGGACGTAAATTTCACGTGACGTGGATTTCAGGTTAATGCCGGCCCTGGGTGCATGATTTGTAGTATAGGAAAATAATAAAAGTTGTCTGGGAAGGTAAGCCGGCGCGGCGGTAGCGCGAGCCGATCACGCGACCGACCCTCCCCGTCATAGCCGGGGATATACACAGTCCGATATACGTACCGACTGCCGCGGCCACCCGAGCTCCAACCGCCCGGAGACGATCGCGCGACACGCCCATGGCTTCTTCACCACCCAAAGCCGATAGACACGCGCGTGTCCGCGGGAGCGTATACCGACCGAGCGATCAGCGGCCGGGCCGATTGTTCAGGCCTCGCGCCGGATTAACCCGGTGTGCGCGGCCACGTGTACGTATATATCCATCTTGGTTCGCCGGACTTGCGAAATCGGCGATTGTCTATCCGGGAGCAGTTGACGCGATCGATCATCCGGGCGATTTGTTGCGCCACGAGGCCGCGCGCATTATATAATAAGCGCGTGCACGTCGGCATCGATATCGTGGGGGGATCACCCCGCCCCCCCACCCCTTGGACGCCGCCGCGCGTGCGATGATAAATGGACACGCGCAGATCGATAGGCGTGGCGATAATTGTGCGATCGTCGCGCGCCGATCCTTTGAACTGCGGCGCCCGGCTGTTTATTAATCCAATTAATCAATTTTAAATGAGCCGTAATTGTGGCGGCCGCGCGCGCCCTGACGGCCGTAATTAAGATTGATGCCGCGAGAGTTCGACGAGTCATTATATGCTGGGATCGCGCGGCGCCTTTACCGCCTGTACGTCTCTGTGTCTATGTATATATGTATGCATGAGACCGCCTCACCCCGCGACGTCGTAATATCCGACCGGCAGGCGTTACATGTATACGTCCCCCGAGTTAATCGGCCGAGTGAGTGACTTGCGTTACTCCTCGGCCGCCTAAGTTGCCAGTAAATCGAGCGGGAACTTTGATTCCTTAGCAGGCTCAACCGTTCACTCGAATGTTTATCCAACGTAAGCGGAATGTCTCTTGGATTTTCGAAACTCACTAATAGAGTGTAATGTCAGCGGGCGCACACGTATCGTGAGTCATTAATCTTTCGACGACGATTCATGCGTATTATTGAGAGTGGCTGGTTGCTCGATATATATATATAATTGCCAGTCTGGCTAAACGATGTATTCAATTATAATCGTACGCTTGTACATGCCGATGGCGATAACGAGCTCCGAGTGTTGATAAACAAATATTCGTAGAAGGAAAGGCGGCATTATTATGCTCTCGCTATTTACATAAGCGGGAGAAATGAGTTTTCCTTGAAATCTCACGCGCAGTGCATTCGCAGTGCGACAGAGGAGAAGGGACGGTTAATTAAAAAAGCCCGAGTTAAATAGAAGGCAAAGTTGAAACTGGGTGTATATAGAATATTACAGTGAGACTCGTTAAGCTTAAACTGGAGAAACTACAGCGGCAGCTGCTTTATCTCGCGCATCGCGCCGAGGAAAAAAGAGCCTTATCTCTCGTGGCAACCTCGACTCCGCGCGACGAAACGCATCCCCCGGCCAACGGCAGTTACGTACCCTCCAAACAGATCTAGCTCATTAACGATAAAGCGGCCCCGGCTCTCCCCCCGCCCACGCCCAGCATCCACTAATGAATTACATCCGCGGGCACGTACGTATGTCTATCGGAGGAAGGCGCATCGAAAGCCGCCCCAGAGACGGACGCTGACACGGGGAGTCCCAATCGCGGCGCAACCGCGATCGATATCTCGCGCCACGCGAAGGGCCCCTTTTTTCTTTTTTCCTTTCTCGGGGCGAAGGGGCAATTATTCAAGCGCCGGGACACGTCGCGGGGGCGCGCCTTACATCCATCAGCCGCAGGCCCCGGGGAGTCGGGAGCACACGGCTTTGTTTGCCCGCCCGGATATCTCCATAAATCTGCATAATCCAGGGTCGAGCAGCCGAGTTGGCTGCAGGCCTCCGAGCCCTTCGCGATGACACCTGCCCTCGTCCGGCTTTCAATCGTGACCTACGAGACGTATAGTAGCGGCCCAAGTTCTGCCGGCGATGGACTGTTTTCCTTTCGCAAGAAACGTGGCGGCGGATCGGAGGGAGCGATTAGCCGCTCGCTTTTCAAGACTGACAATCGGATAGAGGTCTTGGCGATCTCGCTCTTTATTCATCAGCTAGATATATCGCTAGTGTCTGTGGTGTTGATGGAATGGGGGCTTGAATTAGTCATATTAACAAGGAAACACAATAAAAATCGTTGAAAAGCGAAAGCTTGTCTTCAAATAGTACACAACTTGTACACGTTTGCAGGCATTTTCGTGCATCTAAAACTCTTGTTTAATTAAGTATGTAAGTCTCCTAACCGGGTTAATTTAACGCGCGTAGTATCTCTCTAACCTATACCCTGATCTACGTGCAATGAAGTTTCGTTAAAATTATTTGTTAGACTGTCATAGATTCACTGTCTTTCGCGCGTTAGTAAAATACAAAGTGCTTTTACATTATCGCGATGAAATCTCCTTAGCGATATTCCACCTGCTGCGGAAAGCTCTAACAGAACGGCACTCTAATACCGTATACACTACACCCACACCGCCACTTTTGTATTATTACAAAATAACCCGTATCTGCCTAACGACTCGATCGGACACGACGCCAGGCATCGCGCCCTTTTTTTTTTATCACCAGCGCGACATCGTCCCCGGGGCACAGGCGGCTAAACGGCCATTTAAACTCGGCCGCGTGCGGCAAAAGTCTACGGTATAATTAACTTCCGCTCGACGCGCCTTCTCCCCGCACCATGAACAATCAACGCGCGCATGCGCTCGTTTGAATAATCGAATCAGAGCGCGGGCGAACGGGCCGTTCGGCGGATTTTCCCGTTCGATTGCCCCGGCCGCGGCCGGCCGTCTCCGCCGTGAACCCGAGCGAGGACAATGTAGACCGACGGGGCTCGCGTGCAGGGCGGGGCCGATTAATTATAGGTGTCGCGGGCCTATTCCGGGCTTGGCGCGACGCTCCCTTCGCCTTTTTTTTTTTCTTCTCGAGTTTTTCCAAAGCGAGACCGGCCGTCGTCGCCCGCCGCGGGCCTGACTCACCCCCGTATATATACATGTCGGCCCACGTGCCAGGGCTATTCTCGGCCGGCCGTTCGACGGCCCGGGAAAACCGTTGACCGCGCCCCGAGTTTAGAGCCACGTCCGCGGGAGGCGCGCCGCGGACGGTTGAGAAATCGCGACTTTCACCCCGGCCGGCGCGTCCTTGATTTTTAGTATTTTTAAATTGCGGCCGACGGGTAATTTGGGTTTAAGAGCCAGCCCGGCCGGGAGAGGGAGACAAATTGGTGCGCCAAGTACGGCGCCGGCGACGGCCCACACTAAATAATCCTTTAAAACAAGCGAAAGAAAGATTCCGACAATTGTAGCAGTTTAAAGCTAATGTAGAATGTTCAAAAGAGCGATTAAATGTTTATACGACTCGACATTAAAACCCGCGAATTATCCCTGCTTTCTAATAAGCGGTTACCCGAGCTAGTTAATAAATCAACTTAAAAATTAGCATTTAACGTCATTTTATTGGGTACGATAAAGAATACGCTTGTTCTCACAATGAAATTTCATCAATTTATCGTCTTCCTCCATTCTTTTACCTAGGCGAAATTTTCATTGTGCGAAAGGACGAAATAAGGTTGTACCGGTATTTCCGCGAAAATCTTGGAAATAATAGAAATTTCAGAAATGCGAAAACAATGGCCCTATCGTCGCGTTTTCTCTCCTTCTTTTTTCGAGAGAATTGCATTAAACATCTCCGGTTTAATTTATTGCTCATTAATTTAAACGATGTGGGAACATATTCGCCGATATAAATCTTTGTTCGCAGTGTAGTCAGCCGTATTTTAACGGCGAGCGGCGCGAGACCGCCATTACCCAACTTCCTACATTAAGCATCGCGCATTACATCGGTAATTACAGTGTGCCGAGAAAAAAAGAAATACCCCCGGCCGAATCTCGCGGTGCTCCCGAAAGCCGCAGACTCCTTAATGTTGGCCCCAAGGAGCCTCGCTGTCCCGCGGACATTCAATGTAAACCAGTGTGAATTATCAAGAGGGCGCGCCGGCCGATAAATCAAGTTTTTCCGCCGACGGTTATACGAGAGGCCGCGGGCGCAGTTTACCACTCGTGGCGAGGGCGCGTGTGTCCCGATCGAGGGACGCGCGCCTTGCCCTGTAAATCCTGTGCCGGCCGACCGGACGCGGCCGTTTACTACTGGAGCGCCTGACCGTCCCATAAACCTACCTCGCGGAGTAACCCATATTTTTGACTGCAGAGCATATATATATATATATATGCGTGTGCGTGTGTTGCTTTCTATATATACATACATATGTATATATCTATATCCACGGTCAAAGCGCCCGCGACGGCAATCAGCGGGTAATTATCGGGCGGCTGATTAGCCGCGAGCGCCGGCCGGTCTTTGATTGGGATTTACGCGGGGGCCGCGCGATTGTCCCCAGGCGGCCGATGCGCCCCCGCGGATCAATCGGAATTGCCGCTGCGGCCGGGCCGGTGGCCGCGACCCTTATTTAAGGCCGTTTGCGGGCCGCTCCGGTGCGCCCGGGCGCTCCAGCGGCCCGCGAACCACGTCGAGTTTGGTTAGACTCGTGGCTCTCCGCTGGAGCGCGAAGCAACTGACTGTCGCCGGGTTCCCGCTGTCGCTGCGCGCCTGGAAAATTAAGTGTGGAAATTCCCGAGCAGGCTTTAAAAACAAAAATTTAGTTCAACAAGCTCGACTGCGTGTAGTAGCGTTAGGAACATTTTAACAGTGTTAAGCAGTCATCTGCTTCTGTAATTTATAACAAAGATATAATCCAAGTGTTATGATCGCTTTTATACAGAACTCGATATATAGAATTATTGACTAGCATTTAGAGATGGTTATTGTACTGAAAATCTACTACATATCATACGTCTACAGACATAGCTGAACTTACTGGGGGAGTATATTTTTAACCATGAAAGTGAATTTTTCGAGGAAAGTATGCTTCTATGGATATACTTGATCAAAAATGAATGAGGTTAATTAGTCTGCTAGATAGTTTCTTTTACGACATGTCTCATGGCTAAATATAAATACTAATTCGATAAGAGCTCGGTAAAAGCCCCTTAAGAATTCTTACAAAATATCGATCAAGATGTGGTGTGTCTGGTGTATATGGGTCAAAGTGTTCGTCGATAATGAAGCCGAGAACGAAGCTTTACACGAATAAAATTAACCTAATAAATGCAATAAAAATCATGGAAATTCGTCAACCACCAAAAAATCGTTATAAAATGAAGAAGCCAATCTTACAAATGAACTCTTAAAGGCTGATTCTTAAAACCATCGATATAATATAATGGTTATGCGACTAGATAATGAACGATGTTGGTAAGCGGGCAATAATACCGTTTGTTTCCCGCGCGCGTACAATTACCGTTCCTAATGGCTTAATAAGGAGGGCGCCGGTTCCTTAGCGTTCCACAGCGACCTAATCCCTTTAATACTCGCCGGGCTCCTTGGCGACGGGCCGGCGAGCGCTTGCCCCGGCGACTGCCGCGATCGCGATCGAAAATCGAAATCAGCGCGTGTCCCGGATCCGCGCGCTTAACAATCCCCGGGCACGACAACGGCCGCTTAATTGCGGGGCAACAAGACTCGCGTGACAAACCGGGGGATGCGCCCGCACCGGGCCGACGGATAAACTAGCGGCCGTTTATTTATTTTTTTTTTCCGCCAGCGCGCGCGCCCGAGGAACACGGCAAATTGCCGCTTGTCGGGGACGGCGCGACGTCAAAGGTCGCTTCGATTACACGCGGCCGGACGGACTCGGGAGTTCGCGGAACCGAGTTCCACGACGCGGGCTAGTCCTGTCATCGGCCGACGGCCGTGGCGGGATGCGGAAAAAAATAAAATATATATCGAAATGTGCAAAGAGATGGGTACGTACCGGGTGATCGAGTTCGGTGGGAGTAGCCCCGACGTCCTTCTCGTTATTTCTTTGACCGGAGCGCGGCCTTTGCCGATAAGGCAATTTTCTGTCCCCGCGCGCGCCGACAGCCCGCTCGATTCTTCCGACCGGGGAGCCGATATACGTCCCCGGCGCTAATGGCCGCTTCCCCGTAACCCATCGGTTAATCCGCGGACGGGGCCCGAGGCGCTCCGGTTTCGGGCGGTAAACCCTCTTGTCCGCGCGTCTGTTACCAACAAGGCGCGGCCCGTAAAAGCCCGCGGGGGAACACCTGTTAACCGTGGCGTCAGGGCTCATACGTACCGTCTGGGCCCGTTGCCCACCGCGACATAAATATATAGGTATATACACGACGGTGACGCGAGGATGCATCGGTACAGGGCGCATCCGGCCCGCGGAGCCGTACGGGGGATGAACCTTGCATGCCAAGGGATTGGCGCGTCGCGCCGACTCGTAAACCTGGCCTTCCCTTCGGTGTACGCGCACCGGCTTAATCGTCGCGAAATATATCGGAAGCAGTTACTCAAATGGATCAATTCCGCTTTACGGGCCAAAGTCGTAAAGATCGGCGGAGTGCGCCGCTTTGATGGGGGGGCCGCTGCTGCGGGCGCAAGACGCGTACCGCATGCATTACCGCCCGCCAAGCCCTCCGACCGCACGCCCTGCGCGCTCGGTCCGTCGGGAACTTGCGCAGTGCCTGTGGCGGTCGGGTCCGACCCGGACGAACCGGTGAAAAATCGGTTTACCGGAATCATTCAGTTCAATGCAGCCGATCGAGATCGATCATGTCGAACTTGCGGAGTAAATTACAGCCTTAAACGACTCCAAGTCATAATGTCAGAAGTATAGCGTTCTTGATATACCGTTCAGATTGACACATGATCTTGCAAAAATCAGCTGAATCAGCTTTTTTTATACATAATTATTACACAATTTGAAAGAAAAAAAAGTTATCCGTGCAACATGATCAAACTCCCGTGAACCCTGTGACCTGGAAAAAAAGATTACGCGCATAATACATTATACGATTCACTTATACGTTACTGCGCTCCTTAAATCAGACGGTAGTTTCTCCGGGCTGACAAACAGAAGCACACACACACACACACATGGCGCAGTCGGCAATATAAATTTGGAAAAATAAAAATGCCCGTCGGACGTAAACCCGACTCCGGCGGTGCAACGCGTACACACATACACGTGCAGTGGGCGATGCGCGAGGCGGGCGCCTTTTACACCGCCGGCTTAATGGCCGTGGGCCCCGCGGTAAGTGCGAGCACGCGCGACCTCCGGGTTCTCTTTTACAAGGCCCGTAAACCAAAGGATATCGCCGAGCGGCGCGGCGATGGTGATTCGTTCGATTAAACTCGATCGGAACTCCTCGACTGCCTCCTTCGGCGCGCAGGAATCGAGCCAAAGCGGGGGGCGAAAAAAGAAAAATAACAAAAGAACAGGAAGGGCCTCCCCGGAGCCGTTTCACGTCGATGATTTCTTTTTTTTTTAGGCGATGGTACACGTATCTAGATATGATGCGGGTATGTATGGAGATTGGAGGGGGCCTCGCGCTTTGATTGCTAATTCGCCGATCGAATAATCCACGCGACCGCGCACTCGATAATTCCGGCAATTATGCAAAAAGAAATATCGTGGGGGCTCCGCGCGCTTTGCGGCGGCGGTCCTCAATCGGCAGCGAGTGCAACTAATCGACCCGATTGATTGGCCGGCGGGCGCATTTAATAAATTAAGTCGCAGTGCGAGCACTCGCGAGTCTATATAATCGGCGGGCTCCGACCGCGGCGGCTTATCCTGTCAGGGGCGATAAAACAATTTATGCGGGCTTTGGCGAAAAGGCCATAACTGCCGAAACCACGGCGATATTTCAACGCGGTCCGTACACACAGGCGCCTGTATTCCCCGCCGACGTATATACACGCACGTATCTGCCGCGGCGGTCCCCCTCCGGCACTCTCATCCTCGACTTGGAAAAAAAAAGAGTAATAACGAGGACCGGCGCTGAGTGACACTCGGCGCAAAGCTCACGCGGCAAACTCTCCGCCGGACTCGGGCAGTGTAACGAGCGCCCAAGGGACGACGTTCCGAGCGTTCGCGTAAAGTGTGCGCGGGATGCGATATGTATATGCGTGCCAACGGGTAAACGGTGGACTACGCACGTTTGTTTATCCGGAGGGAAGTCCGGGCGGCCGAGTCCCCCGCGGTTTTTTTACTCTGCCGGCCGGCAATCAAGGCGGATCGCCAGGGCGCACCCAAGCGCCTCCAAGCGGAAGACCCGCGGCATCATAACAAATCAAGCCCCCTCGCGAGGGCTTTCAGCGGCTGTCGGCCGCGGCGCCCGAATTAAAAATACACCCGGCCACGTATCGGTTTACGGAATGCAGAGGCCGCGGTCCCCGCTTCCCTACCGCGCTCCCTCGCCAGTAAAAACCCCCGGTGAATTATCCAGCAAGAAATAAATGAGAGAAAAAAGAAAAAAAAAGGGCCTAAAAATAAAAAGCCGCGGCGAGCCGGCCTCTGCAAAATAAAACCGCCGGCGAATCGTACGTTAGAGGGGCCGATCGAATTTCCAGGGCGCGCCAAATTGGCCCCCGCGCGACTGTCGGCCTCTTTGACAAGTGCCCTTTTTTTTCCCGACGAGCGCCTACCTCAGCGGCCGACCGCTTTCCAATTAGGCGAGTGCGGGCGTGTACATGTACGCGTTGGTATACACCGGGAGTTACGCGGCAATTTTTCCAAGTAAAGCCAAAAAAGAAACAAGAGGGAGGGGGCAGAGGTCGGGTATGTAACGCGGGCGGGACGATATCTTTCGGAAGTATATTATCCACGCGCACGTCCTCGCGGTTCCTTTGGCCAAGGGGGCAAAGAGCGACCCGGTAAAGAACGCGGCGGAATTTCGCGAGACCTTATTTTTTTTCCTTTTTTTTTTCTTCTTAAATCGAAACGAGCGGTCGCGCCCTCGGCCCGCTTCCGATCCGGCGATGCGCTCTTGGCCGCGCTGACCCACTTATACCGGGCAAGTAAGAGGGCCGGCGGAAGGGTCGGAATTCTTCCCCCGCGCAAGGAGCGGGCGTTATGCGCGCGCCTCCGTTATTCCCCTCTTTTTCATTTTTCCGGCCCCTCGGTACCTATCGCCGATTGTTGTATGCCGCCCACTCGATATTCCCCCCACCCCGCAGGCGGAGGCATCCGACAACTGTAAACTGGAACAATATACGCGGGGAAATAACAAACTGGGCCGTTCGTTATGTTCCTCGGGGGACGAAGGAGCGAGGACGTCGCGGACTAATATTTCGCGAGCGGCGCGGCCCTCCCTCCGCGTACAATGCATATATATATATACGTGCACATATAGACAGCGAGGCAGCTCGTCAGGATCAACAGGGCGCCTGCGTTTGCCCCGGGCAAATACGGGCCGCGCGACTTTTTCGCGCAGCCGGAAATTTACAGCGGCCGGCGGGGCCCAGGTGAGGACCGCCCGCGCCACCTGCCCCGACGACTGCTCACACACATGTATATATATATAAATCGCTCGTAAACATAAGAGGAGGCCCGTTGAAGCGGCATGTGTGTGTGTCTGTATACGCCCGGTGTCCCGACCTCGGGCGCTATTTTCGCAGGCGCACTTACATTGTTACGTCCCCCCGCGCCCTGGGGACTCCCCCCGCCCCCGAGAGGACGCGCTCTTAATTCCGGCCGGTTAGCCTCGCAGCGGGGAGAAGAGGAGGCGCACGCCGGGGGGGGACGCGGCCGGCCGGGAATATCCCCCAGCGAGCGTTTGGCCGGCTCGCCCCGGATGAGAGCTCAGCGCGGGAGTCACGCGGCCGCGCAGCCCGGTTTCTTTTTTGTACACGCAACGAGACTTGATTTTTCCCTTACATGCGTAGGCGAGCGAAATAATAATAATAAAAAAGAAGCATCCCCGCGGTTGGATCCGTCCGTGGGTCCCGGGCCAGGTGAGACCTCGCCGGGAGGACCTTATCGATCTATCCCCTTGATAAATCGACGGATTAGGGGCGGCACCTGCGGGTACGGGAGGGGCGCGCCCGCTAATTGGGGGGGCCCTCCTCTCTCTCTCTGTCTGCCTCGTATCAAGGACGACACGGGCTCGCGCGCAGGGGGCCGTTTGATCTCGGGGCGCGCGCACGTGCGGGGGCGGCTTTCGTCGCCCGGGCGGCTAAAAGGACTTTGGAGTTTTTCGGGGCGGATGCGTACGTGGGGGGAGGGTCGCCGAGGGAGAGAGCCGCCGGATTTCTATTCGGGGCAGTCGGCCGCCCGGGCGCGGGGGCCTCTATTAAATTAGGCTCCCCGGCGCTGAGTGCGCGCGGCGGCGCCTCCGCCAAATGAAGATATAATACGTCATCCTTATGCGATTTGGAGGCGCGTCCTGCTTAGAACACGGAGGGTAAGCGTCGTTTGATAAAAGAAAAGGAAAAAGGAAAAAGGCGATAGACGCGAGGTCGTGTTCCAATTGCGGCCGTGTCTATCGCTAGTGTCCCCGAGCCTCGGGGAAACAGTCCTCGATTTAGGACCGACAGTTCCATTGGTACGCGCGCCCCGGCGACTTTTTTTTCTTCTCCCCTCCCCCCCGGAAATATACGTCACCAGAGTTCGCCAACTACCCGATGTGGTAGTTCGGCGTGCCCTCGCGGAGTACATGCATGTACACGGCAGATGGACTCACGGGGGACGTGGTTTTTTTTGTGATTGCAGGGGGCGGCAGCGGCCCGGTCAGGCCTGGTGATCGCCGGGGGACTCGCGGAGCCGGGCCCAAGGGGAAAGATCGCAGCTGAGCTGGCAGAACGCCGAGGGCCGCCGGCGCACCGCAGTCGCCGGCCCCTCGGCACCGGCGCGAGCGGCGCCGGCGGCCACCGCCACCGGCTCCTCCTCCTCCTCCTCCTGCCGCTCCTTCTCGGCCTCCTGGCCGGCGAGGCGCGCGCGGCCCAGCCACGCAGCCGCGGGGATGACCGAGCCCCAGGAGCCCCGGCCCCGGGGGACCACTCGGCCGCCCCGCCCCACCGGCTCCTCCGTCACCTGAAGGTCAGCCGAACCCTCCCACCCTCCGATTATTATTCATTACGCCCGTCCGGCGACTGCTTTTTTTCCTTTTTTTTTTTTCCGAGAGCCGTATATACGTGTGTATATAGCAACCGGTGGACGCGAGCCTCGCGGTCCGTATTATTCGCCAGGGGAATACCGCGAGCCGAGTCCGCGATTTATCTGCCGCCGGCGTCTGCTCGCGCGCGGCTGGCTTGTGATAAGGGCCCGGGTGTAACCGCGTATATACCTCCCTCGAACTTTCATCTCGGAAGCGCGCGGCTGCGGGTTATCGGCGGACCGACAGAGGGCCGAGAGGAAGCCAATGCCACGGAGGGAGATCCCAGTTAAGGAGATGCTTCTTGGAAAACATGATTTTAAATGTACCAAAGGACCGGAGTGCGCTACGCCCGACGATCAAAACGATAAACTTTATAAAACCGCCCGCTCGGAATATACCAACTTCTGATTGCTATTTACATTAAGCGCGCGGCCTCGGCTCTTAAATATTAACGATCGGATAGACTTTTATCGCTGCGGAAACTTTGAGCGCTATTGCATCGGGGGGAGAAAAAAAAAACTTGAAATCGCCTGGGCGATTGCCATACCTATAGGGCGCGCGAGAGAGGCAGAGAGCGATCTCACGAATGTAGGAAACGCTTTAACGCACGCGGTATAAATTTCACGAGAATGGCTCTAAATACTTTAGGTAGCGGTTAGAGGGCTGCAATTTTAAGACCGAGGTAATAAAATGGATTTCATATAATTCATCATCCGATCCGTCTTATAATAATTACTGCGTTTTAAACCAAAATTTATTACAGAGGTAAGCTTGAATGAAAAACTACCTTTGTAGAAAATTAACTCGAAATAATGAGATAGAATTACATGTAAATTGAAGATTACTGAGAATGAAAATGATAATAGAGTACAGACAGACATAAAATGCTTACTGATTTGCGCACGTCTATTCTATCACACAATATCAAACAACTAAGCATTAAAAGCATATTCTTAATATTATCAAAGGTAAAAAGGTATATTACCCTCGATATTACCGCGATACAGACCGTATTTAATCAACCAGTGTTAAAATGTCATAACTATTACAGGGCTTTTTCAACTTTACTTTTAGTTAGAAAGAGCCGATATATACAACTGTTCGTTTGAGCTAGTTAACATTCAAAAACCAATTAAGGTAGCAGGTTACCCGGCTTGATTTAGTAGCGCTTTCTACAGCCCCTACACGAGAGCGCGCCACGCGATAGCAGTGCCCTATAAAAGCTACGAACCGCGCAAGTGATATACTCGCAACAAGGAAAAAACGGGCCCAGCTAACCCCGAGGTCTCCCATTATCGTTGTCACAGGGCGCGGAGCAGCCGCGGACGAGCACCTCGGCATGGCCGGGGGCCGGCGACAGGTGGGCCCCGGGCGGTGGCCGGCCGCGCCGCGAGGTGCATAGCATGCCCAAGTGGCCGGCCGCCGGGGGCAGGCGCGCTTCCGGGCCCGAGGAGGCCGCGGGGCCCGAGCCAGCTGATCGACGCATTGCCATGTCCTTGGCGGGCGGGCCGAGCGGGCCCGCGACGAACGCGAGCGCCGCCCTCGCGCCCGTAGTCAACGAGACGGCCGCGCGGGCCAACGCGACCGACCAACACGGCGAGCACCAAATCGATGTGTCCAGGTAAGACTATACATGCGTCTATGATCCTTGTTGTCAGTTTTATTATTTTTTTTTGGTATTCATATTATAACTTGTTGTTAATGACTACGGGCTACAGGTTTTTAATATCTTAATGATCGTTAGTAATATCAAATATCAACAAAGTACGTGGTATACAAAAAGCCTAATGATGCCACATTAAAGCAAATAAAATTGGAGGTTAATTTTATAATTTGTTCGCGTCGTTAAATGCATAAAAGGCTCATGGAAAACTATCAAATAACTATCTTATTCGATGCACGATCGAAAGGCATTTCTTTATATATATCGTTCGATTAATACAGACATTCAGTAACTTCAAATTGCACAATTATTGCTAAACTGTGATCACATTATCGCACCCATTTTTTACCGCGAAGGTTTCATCAAAATCTCTGTCACGAAGACGCGGAAACCTCCTTACAAATGGACGAGGGAGCATTAGTATTCATTTTCGGGTCGATAAGGGGGAGCCGGGACTTATGAGAGTTCTTTGTCGAAGGCTCAACTCGACTGTATATACGACCTTTTGGAGTCGTAGAAATATGCTTCGTCTTATCATTGCTGAAACTTGATAAAGAAAGTAAATTTCACGCGTAAGAAACATACGTTCTTTGCACAATCGTAAGAATTCTAGCTCATTTCTTTTTCTTTCAAAAAGAATTTATGCTTTTAAAAACTTTGACGGTTCACTTCTGACTATATTTTATATGGCTTAACTTGGTTTAGAATGATGTTAAAAGAATGAGATAATATAAAATCGATAAACAGCAGTAAAACTAGTGAAAGAGTAATTTATAATACTTTATCGTGCCTGTGTACGAGATCGCCGTCTTTTTATCGGCAGAAACGCCATCTCGATTGTTACTGTTTGGTTATAAATGTTTCCTAAAACCTCCAAAGTTAGTTGAAGCTCGATCGAATTCAAAATGGCTAATGTTTGTGAAGTTGGGTGGGTGCAGTGTAACTAATGTGTGCTCTGGGAATTCGACAGAGCGATAATACTGGGCTGCATCCTCGGGACGATAATAGCCACGGCTGTGTTCGGTAACCTGCTGGTGATGGTGTCGGTGATAAGGCACCGTAAACTGCGCATCATCACCAACTACTTCGTCGTGTCGCTGGCCCTTGCTGACATGCTCGTCGCAATGTTTGCGATGACATTCAACGCCTCGGTACAGATAACCGGGCAGTGGCTCTTCGGTTACTTCATGTGCGACGTATGGAACTCACTGGATGTATACTTCAGCACTAGCTCCATTCTTCACCTTATGTTTATCTCGGTGGATCGGTATTATGCCATCGTCAAGCCCCTCATCTACCGGATTAGCATAACGAAACGCGTGGCCATCTATATGCTTCTCGCCTGCTGGATCTCGCCCGCCATCATATCCTTCGTTCCGATATTCAACGGTTGGTACACCACCGACGAGAACGATCAGTTCCGGCATTCCCACCCGAACGAGTGCATGTTCAAGGTGAGAACCGTCCGTTTTTTTCCAAAATTCGTACATCTTCTACCTTGTTATATGACCGATTTCTGAACTTGCTGTTATAGGTGAACAAAGGCTACGCGATACTCTCGTCCAGTATATCCTTCTGGATTCCGTGCACCATAATGATCCTGACGTATCTTGCGATATTCAGAGAAGCGAATCACCAGGAGAAAGAGATGCACAGTCGAATGGGAACCGCCATGCTGCTAAGCTACAGATCGAGTAGGGATCTAAATAACGTGAACGGCGAACTGAACAGCGGTGGCGATTCTTCGAAAACTCTCACGCTTAACAAGGTGAGGCAAAGCGACGTTCGCGCGGCTTGATTGCAATTCCCCGACAATTAGGAAAGATTGGCCGAATAAAGAGCGCTGAGCCCTTTTTTCGTTCATTTGCTCCCGCGATTCTCGTCGTCTTGATTGGGGATTTAATTTCGGATGTTTACTTTTAACGAGCTCTGATGGTGCTTCCGAAAAATCGGCGAAAAAGCGCGCAATTCATTCGTCCTCCGGCGCTTGATAGATTGAGTTTCATTTACTTAAAGAGGCATATAGATCGTACTTTTCATCGGCGTAACGCGGGGACGAGTAACGCTGTTTGTCAAGCGCGTCGTCGTCGTCACACCCACGTGTGAAAAAAACGAAGCGTCCGGGACAGATGATTCGGCGACGAGGCTTTGATAGGCGCGTGGTGGCGATTCATCAACCGGCGCTTCCCCCGATTTCCCCTAACATTCGTCATGCGCGTGCGCCTAAATGAAAAGGGGGGTTCACAGGTCAGCGGGGTAGCGGAGCAGCTACACACCCCGACCAAGGACAAGAACGTGATAAAGATGAAGCGGGAGCACAAGGCGGCCCGCACCCTCAGCATCATCATGGGGACCTTCATCCTCTGCTGGCTGCCCTTCTTCCTCTGGTACGTGATAACGTCGATCTGCGATCCGGAGACCTGCCCTTGTCCGGACATCGTCGTCTCGATCCTCTTTTGGATCGGCTACACTAACTCGGCTCTTAACCCCCTCATATACGCCTACTTCAACCGGGACTTCCGGGAGGCCTTCAAGAATACGCTCCAGTGCGCCTTCTGTTCACTGTGTCGCAGGGAGCCATCGGACCTTGAGGCCCTTGACTTCCGCAGGCCCTCGCTCAGGTGAGAGACAAGGTGTGCTTCCCGCTGCAGGTATATGTAGTTGCTATAGTAGTTGACAAGTGTCATGCGTACGCGTGGCCACAGCGAGTTTCTCACAGCGCCAACGCCGCTTTTTGCTCGTTATTGTAGAAAGCTAGAACTTGTGGATCGCTTCGCATTACTTATACATTATGTCCAGCAGTTTCATATGCGAATGCTTTGGCGAAACCTTACCCCACTGCGGGTATCTTATACGCACATATAAAGCAGCTTTCTGATAACGTGCAACGGCGCACTAACTAAAGTGGGTGGAATATCGGACTCGGTTAATTGTACCCCATGCCGGCAGTGTCTAGCATTAGCGGTGAAATTTGCCTAGACTATGTCCCTACAGTTAAGTGATATCGGGTTGAAATGAATTTCGCGCGCAGTCTTCGGATCCACCGAGTTCCTGCTGATTTCCACAGATGGTACGCGTTAGTTTCTATTTCTACGATGCGCGTGTTAATCGGTAGAAGCTCGTAATGAAATTCGAAACACCTTCCAAAACTTAGACGACCTATCCGAACGACGTCTTTAACAATTTATAATGATCCCGAAGTACAAGGGCGTCGTTGCGCGACTAATGACGAACCTAATGGGTTGTCGCGGCGCACCGAAGACGCTGAAGAAAGAGAGACAGTCTCAGATAACAAAGGACGTCTATTCGGAAGTATAACGAGACATCGGTATCGGCACCGCTATAACGAGGATCAGGGTGATTACGGCCCTTGTTCGATCAGCGGGACGTATAGATCTCACTCGAAATCGCTTCCCTTTCGTAAGGCTTGGCAGTGTCCATAGCTTGCTCGGGCTTACTCGCAATATCTGATCCCTCAGTATCGCTACACTCAAAAAATAGAGAATAGAAACTGTTGCAGAAACAAAGATAATAAAGAACGCCGCTATTTCTAGATATACTTACAAAAAATTACCTGTCTAGAAAGAAAGGATTCCTTGTAGTTAATGAATCAATTTTCTTGAAATTCTTGAAACAGACCAGTATTTGGATGATATATCGATTCACTGGTAGTAAGCACGCATGGGCTTAGTGATGACCGCGTTAGTGTAAAAATTACCTTCAGACTGAAAATAAGAAAATAAACGATATTGCAGTATTTACTCTATCGCATGATCATATAAGCTTTCGGTTTATTAAGAAACATATTCTTATGTTTATTAATACGTTAATGCACATGAAAAAGTATGGATTAGAAAAGCTATTAATGAAAAGTTAACTGCAAAAAATCATTTATTACCGTGAATATTTTTAGTATCGTTCATCAATATTGCAGTCACTCGAAGTTACTAGGGTTAGAAATTTACTATACGTTCACTCGGAATGAAAGATCAACACGAGTGTAAAAAAATTGTCTTCAATATTCACAAGCATCCGCTTGTTGTACATCTATACGCGTGCATAGGCCATTCTTTTGCAGCCGTAGAAGCAGTGGCTTTTGATATCTGTTCCCGCGACAGTGCTTTCTCTGATCTTTTGAGCGTAGCGAACTCCACTGGCGCAAAGCGAGGGCGTCGGGGGGCGGTGGCCAGGAGCCGCCCGGCGCCCTCGCGGAGAACTCGGCGGCCTCGCGAGCCCCCGGCGGCTCGGCCGTACCGACTGAAGCGGCGGTTGTTGCAGGTACGACGACCGCACGAAGAGCATCTACTCGGAGACGTACGTGAAGCACAACGACCGGCGGACCTCGAGCGACTTCGGCAGCAGCCTCTGAGACGAGAGGAAGCTTAGGTTCTAAGCCGCCGCCGCTGCCGAGGGGGAGGGGGGGGCCACCCCCGGCCTCCCTTCATCCACACGGTGTTTCACTCGCGCATACATAGGTTTCTAATCCGCATATTGCCAAAGTTAGCTTGTAAGCGCGCGCGCAGAGCTTCGCGGCCGGGCGGCCGGCTGTCCCCGGCGGAGGAGCCTCGCCGGCCGAGCCCGGGCCGAGGGCCGCGCAACGGAGCCGCCGGCCGCCCGGTCGACCGGGTCCCCTTTTTCCTCGAGCCGCTGTTTTCGTTACATTTGTACAAGAAGTTTTATTGAATGTTTGTATACGGTTTTAGCTCTTTCCCGCCCCCGCCCCCTCCCATTGTTTTCCCCCTCTATTCTTTCTCCCCCCCCCCCCGCCCCTTCTTTCTTTCCCGCGCCCTGGCCGTATTTCTTTTTTTAATTAACCCTCGTTGTTTTACGGAATTCAACCTTTCTCATCTCTACTTACGTTTAAATGAGTACATGATGACGCAAGGATAAACAAAAACCAAGTTGTAATTGTGTAAATACTGTTTGTAAATAAGAAAACTATGTACATATTGTTTACTCATGCTAGATTTTATCAAAAAAAAAAGTGCAAGTCGAGTCGAGAGAGAAAAAAAAAACAAGTATACTTCCCAAGCCCATGTCCCTCCCTGTATCTTCCCATTGCCCCCGAATGCAAATGATAAAATATACATGTTATTTTTTAAAGATTATATACATCCGCCAACGAAGCTTCATTTAAAAATAAAGTATTCGACACCCGCCACACCAGAGTTTCTTGTCTTTTATCAACATTGCATATAAATACTTGGATATATTTTATAATCGCGCTACTTTGTAGCAGAGGTCTATTGAAAGGTGGATGTAAATTGCGAGTGTGTCAAATGAAGCGCTTCTCTTCTGTTGCGTGTATAGAGATGAAAAGATGACGCGACCGTACTGGCGGTGTTCCCGTTACCGAGAGAAAAAGGAAGAGTGCAATTTGAATAGCGGGAGAAAAAGAGAAAGATATAGCGAGAAAGATATTGAGAGAGTTTGATTGAGAGGAAATTTATTATTTAATTGTTGCGAATATTATATATTATATATCGTTTGTCACTGAGAGTATTTATTATTTGTTCTGTTCGTTTGCCTCGGAATAAACGAGACACGCAACATGCCGCCGTCACGGAGTTGCGTGCCTCGCGGCGCATGTGTACCGTAGAAATTCTACGCTGATAAAAAAAAAAGTTACCAGGTAAAGATTTATTACTATATATCAAATATATATATACAAATATCATTACACGAGGGCGTTATATCTCATTGCACAGCCACTGGATAATAACATCCGACTAACGATCACCCAGAGGAACGACACCCTGTGCACACCTTGATTTTCCCCCGCGAGAAGGGCCACAGAGGAGGGAGGATCGCACCCCGCGTTTAGCTAATAACATCCCTTCTGTCCGAACGTCCACCCCGGCCCATTATTATACATTGTCGCACCGCGGGAGTCGACTCTCCCGAGACGCGCGAGGACGCCTTTCGATTCCGGCGGCCTGGTTTTATTGGCCGCGACGTCGCTCCGGCTCGGCCGAGGCCCGCGGGATCGCTATAAATCAGGGCTCGTTCCCCGGGTGGAGCGAGGCCGGACGACAAAGCGGCCGATCTTGAATGGCGGCTGTGTCAAAGGGGCCGAGGCGCCGCATTCCACGGGGGCTGGTACTCGCGCGATCACGAGAGAGAGAGAGGAAGTAGCGGGGGCCGATTGAACGGGGAGAGCGAACGGGCGACGATACATATAGATACGCTGTGTGCGTGGCATGATTGGAAGCCGACTTGTGTGTACCCTCGCTTTCGAAAATAATAGAAAAAAAATACTCCACCGACGGTACGTCTGAGCTACTCGTCTCTCTCTCGAGAGAGAGTTACATCATTCCAGGTGACGCGCGTGGAATGAGACAGGCGAGGCCGGTTGCGCGCCTTAACCGCCTCCTCGTGTAATTCGAACGATTTGTAGGCCGGGCGGCCGCAGGCTGTGTCCCTCCCGAGGGAGCCGCCTTCCCGGCGAATCGCAACCCAGGAAAACCGTCGGATCCCCGAGGTGAAGGTGCTCGGCCCTTCCACCTCCTGCTGGACAGGATCACACTTACCGAACGTCTGCCTCGGAGAATACAAAAAAAAAATTGACCGCCCGGGCGCATTAACTATTTCATAAACGCGCGGGAGCAATGAGTTAGGGGGCCGGACGGATATATATATATATACACACATATATATATATAAGCCATAAAGCTGATTGTAAGCGGATACGGTACAGGCTAATAACGGTAATTGCGGGCCATTGGGCGCCTACACACATACATACATATATATATCGCGCTAAGCCTCTAATCGCAACAATTCAAACTTGGGAAGGGAGGGCGCGGCAGGCCACATCTAACAAGCGAAGAATCACCCACTCGGGACTATTTTCACTGGGATGCGGTACATCGATAAGCCGGTTGGGGGTAGGGGCCGACTCGCCGGGGTCGTAACTGGCCGGTAAGCCGATCAGCCGGGCCGGCCACCCTGGAAAGCGCATACGTATATCCGGAGGCGCGGGCTCCGCAGCAGCCGGAGAAAAGCCGGCGATCGATGTGCCTCGGTGACCTCGCTGATTTCGCCTGGGGGGAGGAGGGGGGGGTCGAAGCGCCCGTCGGCATCACGTGCACGCGCCCGGTGCGCCGACGTCTATGCCTGTGTACGCGGACCGTATTATCATCCCGGCTCCTCGGGGGTGGGAGACGCGCCGGCCGAGTCCCCGGAGGCACCGCCGCAGTTGGAACGCAGGCGGCATGTGCGCGCCGCGGGGACGGACTCGCGGGCTAATCGCCGGCGCTTGTATCGAGGCGCCCGGGTAATCCCCGAGGTCGCCGCGAACGAGGCCCCGGGTGCGATCGGCACTCGCTGCGCCCCGGGTCGCTTGGCGGGTACAGCCGGCACGCGTGGAGAGGATTCCCCTTGGTCGATGTCGTTAGCTTCTTAACGGATTCGCAATGGCTGACTTACAACAATATCCTGGTCTCCGTTTCTTCACACGTGCAATCCTTACCGATCAATAGACGAGTCGCGGGCGGATATACACCCAACTGCGCGCGGGAGCGCGTCGGGAAACGCCGATTGATTTCCCTTCGGCGCGTAACGAAGCGGCCCGTCGGCAACTCCTTCTTCCGGGGCCGCCTCGTTTCTCGGGGCGCGTGGCCGGCTCTCGGCCGAAGGCAAATTGAAGATCGCAATCGCGGCCCGGCCCAAGTTTCGTCATTAAAGTTAGCCCGGCCCTCGCACCCCTTTCTTTTTCCCGGGCCTCCCCGCGGCAAACTTGGTCAATTACGCAGCCGCGTCGCCGTCCGCGGCCCGGGCGTCTTTTAAACCCTGTAATAAAGAGCCCCGGCCGCTGATCCGGAGCGGCTCAAGTTTTCCGGCCGCCTCCGCGGAACTTCTTCGCGCCCGGAGGAATATCGTCGGGCGAAACACCCGCGGGAATATCGGGCGGTCCGAATAAAAGTTTCCGAGGCCGCCCCCCCCCGCAGTCCTCTGCGCTCTCTTTCTCGCGGTGCCCCCCAACTCGCGCCCGTATAAAGCCGTCCCGCTTGATACGAGAGCGAGGCGAATAATGAGAAAGTTTGTCATTCACCGGGAGATGAGGCGTGACGCGTTGCCAGTTTCTTCTTTTTTTTTTCTCTCTCTCTCTCTATCTCCGCCGCGGCCCGTTGTTACGATCCCGGATTTGGTTGCAGCTGCAGCTTCAGTTTGCCGAGTTTTAAAGCTGGATCAAGTTAATATCTAAAGATTGCGAAGAGGTATATTACGAGTGCTGGTCATTGAATTATAAAGGTATATGTACAATGCAGTTTTTTATATCGTCAAATTTTGATAACGTTTGCGTTCATATATATATATACATATATAATGGGTGTTATTTACGTTGGCGCGTTTTGCATTCGAGCATTTTGGTTTTATTATGATACGCGAACCGCGGTACGAAGACGCTACGCTCTGAAATGCCATTCCGCGTCGGGAGTTTTACCTGACACTTGCGGTACAGGTGCACTCACGCACACGCGGCGAAGAAAGGTTGAGACTCCGAAACTAGCCACGTCAGCTGGGAAATCAATTTGCAAGCTCGGCATTTGAATCATTCATAGAATTCGGTTAAACAATCGTACTTTTACCGCAGTACCCTTCCGGCTCCGATAAACCACAAGATGAATATTCATTTCTTCCTAGTTGTGTCAAAACGTGCGGAGGAAAGAATCCCATCTCTCGACCTACATAAGGTGCATATAAGTCTAGCTGTATAAATCTCAATGTCGCTCACTCAAGACACAAACGAATCAAACGTCTCTTTTGTACGTACCCGGACGCATATATGCATATATATGTAACGAAATATCCTCCCCCGATCTCCTGCATACAACAAAAAATCTATTCTAAGAAATTCCATCAATCGTAGTAACTTAATGAATATCTATTAAACAAATTAAAAACGTGTATATTATAAGAATCGAGTTAAATGAGAGAGATTGAAAGCGAGAAAGAGAAAGAGTGTGAGAGAGAGGCATGAAAAAAAAAACCCAAGCAATAAAACGAAACGCTGTATAAGAATTGAGCAAAAACAAGTATATTATACCCCGGAAGCACTGCAAGCAATTAAATTATCGATGTCCCTTTTGTATATGAAAAACTTAAAAATAATAAAAATGTTGGACGTGAAAACTATAAGGATGATAACGCGCTTCAAGTCATCCTCGTCGTTGTCGTGTTTCTCAATAGCTCGGCCCGCGCGCCATCACCGATGGCTACCACGGACAATCAAATACGGCGATAATAACGACAGTTATAAGCAACCGTACACACGGCAGTACTAATAATTAAATATGGACAAGCCGAAACGTTCTACGTGTTTATATAATGTGTAATGCGATTTAGAAATTAAAGGGGCGTGCTTGCGACCACCGCCATTTCGGGGTTTATTTTACCGACCCGGTTAACGAAGTATGTCTTCTACAGTATCCAACATAGTTTCAGTGAGCCTTCAAATAATTTAATTTAAAAAAAAAAAAAACATGAAAATAATCGTAGCAGTGAGCGAAATAATTTGAACTGCAATGGACTGTATCTCTGGTAATCTAACAAAGTTACAGTCGGTAAAGTATGCTTCCTATATATCGTTCAGATTCCATATATTATTTAACGATACAAAATTAAATAATTTCCATAGAACTTATACTCCATTTTTAATTGTTAGATTTAAGAAGGTGTAAATGTCAAGCTTTAGCAACTGTACAATATAATAACATTACATATTAAGCTTCATTCAGCAAATTCACAAATCCTTTGACAGTTAGACTAAAGTTACATCCACAGAAATATTCTGCCCGAAACTGCATTTGAACCTATGAAAGTCACAGGAGTGATCTGCAGAGTTTATTCTCTACTAAATTCTACCTCGATTTCATGGATTTAAATGGAGTTCGAACAATATCCCACTGAGTGTCATTTTAGTTTTAGAAGAAAAAATCTTTAAAGAGATACTTCTGCTCAAATTATCAATCTGCAATTTTTCGTAACTTGAAATAACCACTGACAATGTATTATTGTTACTAATTGTAAAAAATCATGCGGGTCTTCGATAATAGATATGTCCTGATATATAAAATCAAAATTAATTAAAATAATGATTTACTGAATTGAATATTTTCTGGTCTATAACTTCGTCATACAACCAAGTGTAAAAGATATTAAAAAATCTTTTATAGCAAGATAAAAAATCTATTTTGTGAAGGTAGATACCATGAAATATTGACTTTGACAGAAGCAAAAATACATTCGCACCTTCGACGAGTTACTTTTTCTGTGAATCAAACTGTGCAGCTCCTACGATTTACTTACATGACTAGAGGATATAAAAGAGGAACTACGTGCAACGCTAGCACGTACGCCGTTCCGTACAAAAAAAATATACTTTCGTCGCTCGAAGAAGGAGGAAATGCAGGGTGGCCCAAAAGGGATATAAAAGGGGTCGACTTCAGAGCGCAAACACGTAGAAAATGGAATTTTCGTGTGCATTTGTAACGCCATTCTCTCTTCGAGGCGAATTTTATAGACGTAATTTCAGACGCACGATGAATGTATACGTTATCCAACGTAAACTAGAGATTTTCAATAAATAAATAAATAATGTGTATCAAGGCGCAAGAATTCATATTCTATCCGTATGGACAGAAAATAATAGATAAATGAAAAAAAATTGAGGCAGACACACATACGTACAGACCCACGCAGAAAAATGATAATAGACGTGTATGTGTAGCAAATATTATACCTATATGTATGACTGCGTGTAGCGTGAGAATCAAAATATCGGAGGCAAAACTTGTAAGGAAAAAGTTACTGCTAAGAAGCAAATAAAATATATATATAAATATACACGTTAAGTATCGATATAAAGATTATAAGAAAAATCATGAAATTAATGACAAAACTGAATGTTCTTGTAAATAGTATGTATATGTATAAAGAATTTCGTCACACACAACAAAAATAAAAACTAGGAAAGGGTAAAGGGGATGCGAGATAGGCCGGCGTGCGTGATTACTGCAGTGCATTGCAAAAGCAACGCAGAAGAAAGAAAACGAGGCAGAACAAAAGATAATGAAGTGAGTTGAGGGATGCGCGAAAATGCTATTTCCCGATTATACATAAAGGAAAGCTAAACAAAAACATGACATGATTAATATAATTATGGTATATTAGCTCGAAAAAACACTAGCGTATACCCGCGATTGTATTTTCAATGTTTACGATTTCTTTTTGTTATATGACCTATATTTAACAAAGAACGTACGGTTGGATAATAAACATTGTTTTTTCGAAAAAAAAATCAATCGAGTAATTGTGTCAACTTTTTTATGCTTTCAATCCGAAACCCTTATCCCACCTGCCACAATTATAATTATTAATTATGTTGTTTGTCGATGGCCGGCAGAGAATCAGCAGCTCATAATCAAACTTCACGAGTAAGTACATCAACATTTTATGTTTTGAAAATATGCGATGGAGCACCTGGATTTGATTCAAGTGGTTTAATTACAACGGGACATTGAACAATGGAACGAATTAGACTAGATAGGGCAAAGTATTGATCGATGTGCCGAATTTGCAATTGCGCGTTCGTTAAGTGACGGGAGTCCCTTTTTCGGAATAAATCGCGTTATCGGATTGAGTGCTGTCGGGCGCCTTTCCTCCCTAGATTAAAAAATAAAAGCTCGCCTTTGTGAAATGAACGGAGTTTAAAAGCGCAACGGCTAATAGCATCGGAACATCCGCGCGCTAGAGTCGAAGTAGCGGCTAAACGCATAAACACTTCTGCAGGCAGCTGTAAAGAATGTTAGGAACTTTGTTAGGGCATCGTTTTTCTTGAAAATGTTTGCCGGCAACTATGCACAATAAAGAGTACGGATAAGGAGTGTTAATTAGGCAGGCAACAAAGTGTTGTAAAACTTTGCAAATTTAGTTACTTGGCATGCCTCCTTCAATCTTATTTATACTTGACACGTGTTGGAATTTTATATCCTCGGTATTTATTGAGTACCCTTGTGATGAATGATCGAAATGATATTTAATTAACTATTTAAATCAAATTTTGTAAGCAAATAATTATAATATAAATTATATTTAGAATTTTGTATTACAATCTGATGAAATATATTAAAATAGTTATCGCAATATTTCAAAATCAAACAACAACACAAAATTCAAGCGTATACATAATATTTTATTCATTAATTTAACAAGACGTAGCTCGATTGAGAACAATTTTAATCCGAAGAGTTATATAACATTCTACACATCTTATAAAAATGTCATTTCGGAAAATATCTTTTCATAATCGTAACTTTGAATCTTATCTTGAGAAATTTTTTTAAGTAATGCGTTATTAATACAGATATAGTAGGTACATTATATCATAAATTCTAGCTGTCTAGCTTCACTGTTTTAAAGATATAGCATCAATTCAAAGTTTAATCACAACTTTATCAGTATATTTATAGCACAGTACAAACTCAATCTGAAATTATATCCGTATTTTTTTTATACGACATAATTTACTTATAATACAAACATTATTAAATGCAATGCTGTATTGGATTAAAATATATAGTCGAGTTCATTTATTATCTTAACGCTCATCATCTCGCAGCGACAGCGTTGTCTTGAATTATTTTACAATTTTATTCGCGGTTGCAACAAGGCAGTTTTTGCACCTCGTGCACCAGACTCTTCTGCTCAATTTTCGCCAATATCGTACTGTAAATAAAATAATGTACTGTTTGTTTATGTAAAGCGAAAATTTACCGTGCAATATTAATCAATTGACATACTATTTCGCTTAACTTAACTTAAGAAACAGATTCTCGGCCGTTAAAGTCACTTGATCAAATCAAGGCTTCAATATTCCGACCATTAAAGGAAAACGCATTAATAACGGCAGAGTACATTTCCATGCCCCTTGAAATGGAAACATTTATTCCCCATTGTCTCGAAGCGCCAGCTTTCGGCGTTGCTGCAGCGAAGCTCCGTGTTCTTTATTGATTATTATCTGAGAGAGGAGCTGCATTAGTCTTTTTTCCCGAAGGCCTCACTTGAGACTTTTTGCCTTCTCACGCCCTCCAAGCCCAGAATAATGTATAAAACTCAAGCGTCCTCCTGTGCGAGGCTCAAGCTTGAACTTTAACGGCGGCCCAAAGCAAAGGAATGTACCAAGTACTTCGTATGGCATGGAATTCTCTGCAAAAAATGTCATTAGTGTTTATTAGCGAAAAATATTTCCAGTGAAAGATGTATATGAGAGCTCTTGATATTTGCGCGCATAAAGCATTTTCAATGAATTTATAAGAATTGAGGATCAAGGGAAAAAACTTTGTATAAATTGGTACAATAAATTTATTACAATAAATTTAATTATAAAATATATTTTGTATATAATTGAGTTTATGGTTGAGCATAAATTGTGAAATAAATATTCTATATTCTCTGTAGAAATCTGTATTTATATTTGACAGTATTTGGTCTTTTTGTTTTCATAATCGTTCATGATGCGATTCTTGCAGTTGCATATATGTACATATAGAGAAACCAAGTAAAAGTAACAAGGAGACGAGCTAGACTTCTAAACTTCAAATCGAATCTCTAGTAGAATGCGCGAGTCAAAGAAGATTTTTTTCAGTAAGTATAACCCGCTTAAATTGTTAGGTTATAATAGGAAAGTCTCGTCGATAAAGCATGGATATTTGCTACATTCCATTATGCATAACAATTTATGTGTAGTAGCTGTTATACTGATTTTAGTTTAATATAACTTTATGAACGTGATATTATTTTGCAAACTGATTTTTGCGACCGATTAAGTTTCTTCAAGAGATGTACGATCTTAATTCTTATATATAATGCCATTGGCATTGGATGAAAGTTATCTTTTAATGTCATTTCAATACGCAGCCTTGGTTTCGGCATTTATTATAGAAGAATTTAATAAAAGTAAGTGCGCCACTATATAATATACGTGAGATACAGTATGATTTTATCGCCAGCGTTATGTATAAAAGCTTCGCAGTGCAAATTGTTTGTCCATCTAACGAACCCCTTAATCTACGTCAAGCTTGCTATTGGAGAACCGCAACAGTGAGGGACGTACCGGGACGTACCCTTCACAATCACTGCCGCGACAGTAGTTCAAATAGCTTCCCGAGCTATATACGCGGTTCATATCAAAATGCAAGACGTCCGCGTAGCGAGACAGTTTGTCGGCAAATATATATAGAGCAGCTCTCAGAGACGAGGTCGGAGACAAGGGATAATCTGAATTCGTCAAGCACCGTATGTTGATTTTTATAGGGGATAAATCGATGTTTGAAATGCACTTTGAGGAAAGCATTCGCGAATGGCCCGGAGAGCACATTAAGCATATACATTCTACGAAGCAGACGTCGCTTATATACGAATGTACTCAAGCCCCGCGCCTCCCCCCACCCCTTAGCAAAGAGAATACCAGATTGAACGCACACGCGTCCCGTGTGTAGCGCGGGCCGGGCCAACGGAAAGCAATCGCTCGCTCTTATATATATACGCTCGCATCAACTCCATCCGGGGACAATGTGTATTGCGTCCCCCGATTGATTGTGTGTATCGCTTAGCCAGGCCTCACAAGTGGCCCCGCCGGCGAAAGGCTTGAGGGACCCCCCCCCCCCCCCGCCCCGCACACACGCCACATATCTCAAGCGGAATGCGCCCGTCCCAAGGCTCCGGAGGGCGGAGGAGGAGGGCGTAAATAAACCCCCGATTGGAGGAAATATTTGAACGGCGTGAAAATTCGAGGGACCGGGTTATTTTTCCTCTCCCACGGGTCCGAGAGCGCCGCGTTAACACACGAGCGCGCGGGCCCGTTAAATAACCACCGAGGGCACACGCGTGTGCGTGCGTACGTGTGAAAGAGAGGGTCCGAGGAGGGGGGGGGCGGTGGCGATCGATCGGCTTTCCCTCCCGTGCTTACCCTCTAATCTAAACAGCCGGGCCATTTAAATGCGAGTCGCGTGCGCCGCGGAGAATGACGCAGGCCGCCGCGGCTCCACGTGCGCATATAGCGCGCGGGACAACAAAAAAAATAAAAAAGATAAACAAACCGAGCGCCTCGGCCTTTCCCCCCCTCGTCAGACGCGCATTGAACAATCACGGCGGATTCCGAGGCGCCGCCCAAGGATGCGTATGCGCGCGCGTAGTTTCTCCACTCGAAAGGAGGCTGTGCACACAGGGCCTGTCCGAGCCTTATCCTCGCCCGAGCCCCGGGAGAGTTACACCGGAAGACATCGGCTTTAAGGCGGGCCGATACGGGCTCGCGCACACGCACGCGCCCACACAGGAGATGCCGCGCGGCGCATTGCAGCAATCGGCCGATATACGCGAGGGCGAGGCGGCCGACCGGGATGAATTTTCCAGGGGGCCCCGGACACCTCGGCGAACCGGATATGGCCTCTGTACGAAGGAGACGGCCGGCGGTGTTGTACAGCTCGGCCCGCGGTCGGACAAGGTCTCCGGGGCGCCTGTCTCGCGCCCTTTGCGAATAAATCGACGCGCGCGCGCATGCACGGAGTGTGTGTGATTCCGTGCCGAAGTCGTCGATGCCGGGCCGCGATAAGGGAAGTCGTGTAACCCGCGCACTTTCGCTGCTCGGAATCCCCGTGTGTACATGTGCACAGCTCGACAATTACACGCACACGGGGCTGGGTATTAAAAAAAAACGCGCCGCGCGGGCTGCATAGATCGGCGCCGGATGAAATTCGCAAAAAAAATTTTTATCGCTCGCTGTGTAAAATAGTACGTAACGGGTATCGAACGAATGTGCTTTGCATAGTTTGCGCGGCTGCTGTGAACAAATAACAATAAAATGTGAAATTACACTTTTGCCTTGCCACTTTATAGTGTGCATGTGCGGGCCCTTCTACTATATTTGCAAATTTCAGATAAAAAAAAAAGAAAATGCCTTTGGGAAATCGAGTGAATAATTAATCTAATACTTTACAATGTACGCTTTTCGAAATATTCATAAAGTAACAATTTTAAAAGTCAATTTACTTTAAAACTAGCATGCAGATTGTACTCCCATTACGTCCACCGTTACGTCCTGCACGTGCTGGGTAACTAAGTTGTTGAGTTTGACACTGATGCGCATCTCAAACGAGATCTCAGCTTGATTCTCTACAAAATTTAAAATCAAAACATTTACCTTTATTTTTAATGTTTATTAAATTGTTTGACGCTTTAGTTTTTTTATTTACTATATTCCAATGTTATGTATAGCATTGTACAAATACGTAAAAACAGAGAAATAACTGGTTTAAAATTTCTGAAACTCTGAACTGATGTTAATTAGTGAAATTTTAAATTATTATTGTAATTTTAATATTTTGAAATAGTTTGATAATAGTTTCATTATTTACATATTGGTTACCAAAAGAATAATATAAATGCTACTGCATTAATGACTATAGAAATCCTCGTAGCTTACTCTAAATAACAAATCTAAATATTGCGATTCTAAGAATTTCCTCCATTAGTTTTTAAATAAATCGTAGGTAATAGAATTGTTTTTCTTGATACGTTGCGCGTATGCAGTGGAGAGTAATAAAGTGGGCATATACACCTTATATTGGATTAGCTTCTGTATTCTATGCTTCCGTCACACATGACGAAGTATCAATTTTATTTTTGTTCAATTTTCATTTAACTTGCGTTTTGAATAAAGAGTTTGATTAGATTAGCGTTGATTAGATTAATGCAATTCATTATGCTTTTGAAAACCACATCTCTTTAATTGCCTTTTGCAGAACTGCCAAGGCATTAATCTAACAAGCAACATTTATTATTTATATAAATCATTATAAATTTATTCTTGACTACAAAATATAAAGGTAGATTCACTTAAAGTCAAGAAGCTCTGTTTGATTCAATATATAAAAGAAAATGCGAGTACTCTATTACATATTTCTTTATCGAATTCTCGTTTACTAATTTAATCTACTTTTTTGCTTTATACTGCATATGCACTTGCATGTAACACCGGACTCGATAATGTAACCCTAACTTATCTGCTGGTCAACGTAACCTACGTACAAAGTACGTTTACGACCCAATTTTTCCACGCACGCTAATTCCGCTCGCTCGCTCGGTATCACTTCGGCAATCGGTAAACTCGGTAGCGATCGTTAGTCCTTACCACATGAGCTGCACGCTGCGTGTATACAAATACATACATATATTTGACTTTTCGAAAGGGAAAAATGAGTTAAATTCGCGGCTAACAGTGGCCATTGTCGCGCGCGCGCGCGATTTCTCCGCGTTGCTTTGGCCGTCCCTACACGCTACAGCTCCGTCTGGCTCCGTCCAGTGCAGGCGTACACGTTGTGGCCCGCGTGGGAGCGAGCCGGCGAAGTCTGCCGACGAAAGGACTCGTACCCCCGGGTGCCCGAGCATCTGTTCCCGCGGCATTTTAATACACGCGAGCGAGCCCGCGAGAGAAACCTGCAGCGAAAGCGACTGTGATTGAGCCGGCGAGTACAATAAGCCGATTGCGACATTGAGAGAAAAGCGACGACTTCTCAGGCGGCTAATTAACCAGAGGTTCAGCGTCTCTGACTGGCTGATCGACAAGAACTTCGGAGTCATTGCCTCATCGCCTCGCGTGGATACCGCCGCCGGCGGTCGCGCTTGACGAAGGTGGGTTGTGTGAGCATTGCAAGTTGCAACCGGCGTAACTGCAAGTTGTTTGCACTTGTTTGTTTAGGAACTGTTTCGAAAAAGTAGAGAGTGGCATTGAGCTTCGTATTAGTGATTTGTTTTGAGTAGGTTTTCGTATCCAACTGCAGCCACGGTGTATTTGATACATAACCTAAAAGAGGTGCATTGTTTATTTTGAGTAGTCCAGCAAAGAATAAGAATCGAGTAGTCATTACCATTTACTATTTAAATGATGCAGATTGAATAGTGAATTAAAAAATGTTGACACTTAATCTATGCAATGAATACTTTAGCAAGGTTTAGTTTAACTGAAGTAATTTTTTAAAAATCGTACATTTGTTTAAACACTATTTACCAGATTGAAAACATATTTTGTTTTTATGTACAGAATCATTTAATTAGTTTATAAATTGAAGATGACCAAAGGCAAAGTAACTGCTAGACCAATTAACAA
This sequence comes from Sycophaga agraensis, assembly GCA_018906755.1. NCBI lineage: Eukaryota > Metazoa > Arthropoda > Insecta > Hymenoptera > Pteromalidae > Sycophaga > Sycophaga agraensis. Next base: position 360,993 of record JACCIE010000004.1, read on the forward strand.
TATGAGGCCAGAAGGGATGACTTTACAAATGGAATGCATTGATGAGCCTTTGAGCCAATATCAAAAGGCTGCAAGAATGAAAATAAAAGAAGAATGTGATAAGGTACTTTTCATACGAATAGTAATTTACTAATTTAAATTTATTAAATTAAATTAACTCTTTCCTGTAGGTCTCTAAAATGTTGGAGTCACTTGTGAAAGAGCATGGAGGTACACTTATTTGCCAAGCTGGTGTAGTCAGTGGATACCAGTATCAATTGTAAATTTGCAGAATATTATAATTTAAGTCTGTTCATTTTTCTTTTTGGTTATATCTTGCATAATATTTTTTTTAGGCCATCAAGTGCACCTCCTGCTGCAACTGTAGTCAAATCAAATAGTCAAACTCAAGTTATTGGAGTTGTAAGTATAATATTTGTTTATTAAATAGATTTAGAATGAGACAAAAATTAAATTAGGAAAGTATGTTTAATATTTTATTTTAAATCTTTTAGAATCAAACCAATAACTCTAATAATCAAACAATTAAGTTAAATATGCTAAACAGTTCAGCGACACCTCAAGGAAATATTCAACTTGTTATGGATCCAAGAATGGGTGTAATTCTTGGTACAGTGACCCCTCAACAAGGTATCTATTTTCTCCACTTAGCTTAGTCACTTAATGGAAGACAAAATTGATCATAAAACTTCAATTTGAAGGTGCTGTTGCTCCACCTATATCTATAATGGCAAATATAGCTAACACAACTGCTACTACAATGAGCACTATGACAACTACAACACCTGTTATAGCTCCTATAACTCCATTACCACAACAACCACCAGTGGAACCTACAGTAATTAAAATTTTAACTATTTTCATATAAAATTAACCCTATAGATAAATATAAGATAATTTAACTACCCAATAATTTATTTATAATTTTAGTTCAAACCTACCAGAGGAAGTCGTAAACCTAAACTTTTACCAATGCCACCAGCAGACATATTAGAAGAAGTATATACAAATATTTTAATTTTAAATTTATTTAATTCAGCATTTTTAATTCTCAATATTTCTACAGACAGCTGGTGTTAAACGATCACCAAAACCAACACCTACACAAACTCATGTGGTTACACCAAGTAAGTGTTTGCAAAAAAAATATTAGTTATAAATATTGTATCGTTAAAAATATGAATTTTTCAGCTTCAACTACACCTCAAGGTGTAACCAACCTTAGAATAAAAACTTTACCAAAACAGCCAATACCACCAAATCACATGTTATCGAGGCCATCAGAGCAAACAAGTGTAGGAGGAATTTCAATTGGCAATAAAATAGCAGGTATGGATGTAAATATGATTGGTTACTTATTTTGTATTGCTGTGAATAATGTTTTTTGTTGTAATTTTTTTTTATTCCCTAGCTGGTGAAATTATTGAGGATATAAAAAAAAATCAACCTGATGGAAGAGAAGTGACATTTAATAAAATGAATGGTGGACGAACCTATCCTTCATTAGTTGTTGTTGCTAGACCTAATCTTAAAACTAAAAACATTAGCTCACAAGCTGCACAAAAAGAAAGAGCTGAATTGGGTAAAAAATTGATTATCTTCCTATACTAATATTGAATTATTTAAAAAACAGTTTAATTTAAAAATTTTATTATGTACCCAACAGATATGAATGTAAAGGGTGTATTAATGTATGCCGCGTCAAAATTCACCGAATGGCTAATCCAACAAGGTCTAGTCCGTGCAGATCAATTTTGTGATAAGCATACAGCACAGAAGTTGAAGTTAGGCATGTACAGTGAAGCTGTTACCTTTCCGCATACAGGTGGCTACGTATGGATATCCACGTGCTGCCCCGAACGTTATATTTCGGTTTTTGCAGGCTCCATATTTCATGGGTCACCCCATCCACCTACCGTTCTCCTTAAGCTCATGTATCACTGGTCCTGTCAAACTAATGTCCAGAACGTAATTTCTTGGGTAAAAGTAACCAATTATTACGTTAAAAACTTTTATGCCAGTTTGAGAAGTGTATGTACTGCTGCTGTATGGGAGAAATCTAAAAAAATGGGTGGCAGAAATTCAATGATTCAAGTAGGAGTAATCAGTTTAGGTACCACTTCGCAGGATGGTAATCTTCGACAGGTAAGAATTTGACAAATTTTAATTTACTCGAACATAATTTTAGATAAAATATATGTGTGAAATTTTCGTTTATCTTGATAATAATAGGTAAAAGTAGAAGTTTTGGGTATACTCGATCCTGACACATTAGAATTAAGATTGCGAGCTTGCGAACCCTTCCAGGATGGTGATAGATCTTACAAGCGACGATTCAACAATATTCTAAATCCGCTGTCTGAATGGGTTCACAAAGAATCAAAAATACTCACTGACAATACAGTTGACAAAGGGACGCTTTACGAAATGGGCTTCCAAAATGTTACTCAATCGGCGTTTAGCGATCAAAATCCTCGAAACATGGCCAGCAACTACCTCATTATGGAGTATCTAAGAAAAATCGTACCAAGGATGTTTCAGAATACTTTAAGTCTATTGAGCAGAGCCATGATACAACAATTCTTAGATGAACTCGTTTGGAGAGAAATGTTTGGATTGACTCCCTTACGAACCTTTGACAATCTTATAAACCACATTTCTGAACAAATTAAAATTGACTGTGGTGAGTACTTAAATTACTTAAAAATTAAACTGATTTATAACTACATTTCTAGATAACACTAATGTTTAAATAAATAAACCGGTAGAGCATAACTTTTTGGAACGTTTGGCGCTAATTTCCGTAAATCCCTTCGCCGATTGGTCGTACTCGAAGACGAACAATGCCATCTCATCAACATCGTCAATGAATACCAACAATGCCACAACTCCGGTACCAATGGTTACCATACCAAAGGATCCAATTATTCAGTCAGGTGTTGAAAACCACATTAAACATACTCAAAATGAGCGACCAGGGCCGAAACGTGGACGCAAGAGGCCATATTCGAATATTAGTCCTGAGACAGTGGAGCGAACTATCACTCCCGAACCGAAGATGCAGAGAGATTCCAAAACCGATCATGTACCTCTTCAAGAGTTATATTACGCTACAATGCCAGGTGACCGTCCACCTGCTAGTAGCAAAGAAAACATCGAATTCAATTTCAAGGTACAAATTATCAATTGTTTATTGACCGACAGTCTCTATAAATTTTCCAATTTTTATCTTTTGAAAATAGTGTTTCCTATGTACCACAATAATGCACTCCAACACGGAAATGATGGAACACATGGTGAGTCATGTTCCACCCTTAGTACCTGGACAATCGGATGCGCCAGTCTGCCGATACTGCTGTACCGCTTTCTCCTCAAAGCACCAGATGAATGTACACGTCACCGAAGCCCACAGCAACTTTGGCAACTCTGACAGCGACATGCTCGTCTGCGCCATTTGCGAACAGAAATTTAGTACGTCCTAGTCTCGTGCATAATCACACGATAAAATGTATTATGTTAATATGCCAAGCCTGCTGATCGTCATCATAAAATATATTTGCAGGTAACGGTGGACTTCTCGTAAATCACTTGTCGTCGATGCACTATCCATCTGAGATGCCTTATAAGTGCGATAGCTGTGGCTACCGCACGTCCAGTCACAAAGATGTCATCGATCACTACTATAAAAACCACGAGAAGTGCGACGGTCTGCAATGTCCTTACTGTCTAAAAGTTATAAACTTCGTAATCGCGGGTGGACAGCCAAGCTCATCGAGTGTTCACGCTTACCTCATGCACATGCAACGGCACATTGTGAGGCGAGAGGAAAAACTAAATAAGTGTCCAAGATGCTGCCTTTGGTTTAACCAAATGAGCTCGCTCAAGGCTCACGTAGATCTGCACAATCAAACTATCGGACCGAGTTAGTTTTTTACATCGTTATTTTCTTCTGCGTGAGTTTTGGTTCTTATCTGACACGTGTATCTTTGTTTCAGGAGTTACGCCTTACTCGAGTTCCGACAATTCGATAACCGTGTCCAAAAATCGCAACGCGGTAAAACGTTATATATTTGATGATTATGCGCATGAAATTACTCCGACGGAAAGAGTAAGGAGATGGTTAGCTGGACCAATCAAACTTCATGTTCCTGCGGGGAGAAGCTGTCAAGAATGCGAGGAAGATTTAGATATGAGAGATCACTATCCGTAAGTACCTGTACACAGTACATTTTATCTATAAATATTCAAGAGTGAGGATCATTCCAAAAATATTTATATTTATTAACATCTCAGAGGTGAACTTAAGTGTCAAAGATGTCGTTATGTTACCTGTTGTTGGCGTGCTTTTAAAGAACATCAAAGACAAATTCATAACGAAAGACCCATGACAAGTGTTATAGTACCTTCACCACTTGTTAATATACCTCTCGAAAGTGAAATGCATTGCAGTTGCGGCTTTATGACTCGTGATGGAAATCATTTAGGTAATAATTTACGATTGATTAAATTATAAATAATAGTTTAGTTATTGTAAACATAAATTATTTTAAAAATTACTATTTTAGCGACTCATTTAGTCAAGTGTAAAAAGCGCACAGCATATCCATCGGATGAAACAAAACTAGGAATAATAGACAGCTTGGGCCTTGTACCTAAATCGTCACCTGAGGTTAATTAATAATATTTTTTATCAATATCACTTTTTCATTGCGTGTACAAACCTCTTTACTGCCGAAAATCGTTTATTTGTTAAAAAAAAATTAGTAAAAGAAGCTTCATATCAAAAATATTTATAATATTTATACCGTAATTCATGCATTTTAAAGAAAAATTTTTAACTAGGCAGTCAATTGGTTAGTGACAATATATGTTACAATTTTATTTTTAATATTTAAAACTTTCTTTTTTTGGTTTGTGTCTTTAGGACGAGAAAGATACCTCTTCTCAATCTTCAAACTCTGTCCCAGTTACAAAAACGTCAAGATGCTCAAATCTAGTAAATAAAAGAAAAGATGACAGATCTTTAAGAAATAAATGATTAATAAAATACTCAGACAAATGCTAATTTTCAAAATAAATTGGACTTCACCGATAGAATTTTTCTGAAATTTTGCAACAATTGTTAGAATGGATAAGTAAATTGAATGCAAGAATTTCAGATGTATGTATTTTCTACTGTGTGTAAAAATGTCAAAAGAAGATTTTACAAATTATTCTCCTAAATCAAAATTGCCATATAATTCAATTACAATATTTTGCAATAATTTTATGACAAGACAAATTCAAAACTAAAATCAAACTAAGAAGTTTCAACTTCTTATTAATCGCAAAAGTATATTCAATAAATTTTATATACATACCAAATGTATCAAAATATTTTTATTGTATACATTAGATGTATCCTTAAAAACTATATTTAAATACGCAATACTTTAAAATTATCAAAGAATATATTTGTGAAGAGTACATCATTAAGAAATGAATAATTATGTACGTACACTAACTTTTGTTGTGTATAAAAAAAATTATACAATTAGGAATTGAATTGTTAATAGTAATTAATAATTTTTTTAATAAAACAATTCACCTTTTATTTTTGACTTATATTAATATATAAAAATTATTCATTAAACTGGTTTCAGAGATAGATATATCAAACCGGGGCACCTATGGGCGCTAATCGAATTTCAATACTACTTTACTTTTGATTTTTCTTGTACTGAAATATGACAATTAAACTTCGATTTTGATATTATTTTTAAACAAGAATAATTTAGGCTTTTTGTTTTTGCGCAACCTTTGTAGACTACTGATACATAAAAATGCACTGGATATCAGTTTAACTAACATTGTATTTGTTTATAGCAAAGTATGTTTTTATAACGAAGTTAGCTTTGATTTATGATTAAGTCATAACAATCAATCTAAAAAGCATATTTTTTAATACATTTTTCTCAAAAATTTCAAGAATAACCTTGTTTTTTCATGCATGTAGTTGAAATTTAAATAATTGAACTAAATTTTGGCAATATTTCAATTAAAATGTAGGAAAATCTATATTTGTGATAAAATACATTCAAGCCATCCTTAGGTATCAACCTTTTGTCATTACGTTCTTTCAACTCCGTAAATTTAGTTTGTATAATTGCAGATAGTTCCAATTTTAATGTACTAAAAAAATCTCTTTATATTAATAAATTTTTCAATTTTATTAGTATTATATTTACAAATGTAAATAAATGACTATTTAAATAATATTTATTACAAATTTTCTACGCTTAAAATTGTAAAAAAGTCTCGTTAGATATATAAATTATACTTTCCTTATTCTTAAAGGATAATAAAATATTTAATTATTTACATTTAATTTGTTTCCATTACTTATTATTTTAAAACCAAACGTGATAGCAAATGTTACAGTGAGAGAACTTGTGATATTATCGACTGCAAAATAAACCGAATATTGCTCGCAAGCCATCGACGGCGCTCAGTTTCAAATTCATTGCAAGTTCCCGCGCTAAGAATGACCGACGGGGCTTAGCGTGATTGACCGAGTGCCGGCGCTAACATCGCGCTCGCGCTACGCGGTATAGCCCGCCGCTCGGCATCGCAGATCATCTGGTGTGCTCTGTGGGCTAGCAGACATCACGAACTACTCCGAACAGAATTCAGATCCCGGTTGTTGCATCCGGAGTTCGGGCCAAAAGACCGGCGGCAGCTGTCCAGTTTGTGTACCAGGTCCTCCTGCACGGGAAAAACAGTGTCCGAGCGAGGAGCAAGTGACTGCTCTTCCAAGGTAACTGTCAGCCATGCTGGTGGTCATGGTTCTCGCGACAGTAGACGTATCGATTTCCGCGCTTTCCAGAAAGTACGCGCACGATGACGCATACACGCGCGAGTGTCGCGCTCTCTGTTTACCAAGGGTATAACGCAAAGCGAGGAGACCGAGAGGCGTCGAATCCTCTTTATTCCTCGCAGGCTTAGCGGCGCCTTCTCAAGGGCAGTCAAATTGTAGTGCGCAGTGTTTTTTTTCCCCTCCAGTTACGCCCCCTGCCCTATAACAAACGGCAAAGGGCTGCGAAGTACCGAGGCCTTGAAATCCCGCGAGTCGTTTGGACTGTGCCGAGTGTATACTTGAGTAACCGCGTGTGCGTGCAGGTCTCCTCATCGGCCTCCTGCCTACATGAGCTTGGATTTCACTTCATCGAAACCTGTCTCACTAGTGTGCGTTTGTCAATGTTTGTTAAAATAAGTGCATGTGCAACTGTGTCGGGGCTATTTCATCAGCTCGTGTAATCCAAGGGGGGTTCCCGCGACATTACGAGAACACCTGTGTTGATCGCGCGTGCCAATTCTCAAACCCTTCACTTCCAAACAATATTTTGAGTATTCCGGTAAGTTAGTCGAAGAATAACGTTCGTGCAACGACAGTCTAGTAAACTTAAATTTTTATAGCAGCTATTCGCGACTAATGACAGGTGTAGCTTGCTCGTGGAATAATAGCCACATAAACGTATATTTTGTTAAGCGTAGGTGTGCTAAATAGTTGTAGGTCAATAAATTTTTCTTGACAACCTACATCGATCATTTATGCATAAACTGGCTAATAATTTTAAGGACATAGTACTTGTTTATATTAAGAATATGTACTACAAAATTTTAAAATAGATCACAACGAATTCAAAAAGTAGGCATTAGACGACGGTTCCTTGGGTTGTATACAAATGAAGAATTTCTGAGTATACTAATCTTAGATTCACTACTACAAATTTTTTACACAATCCAACTAAATAATTCTGAAAACTGCTGTAGAAAACCTAACCAGTACGTAAATCTTAAAAATAACGTAAAAGTTAATTAATTTATATAAAATGGATGACGAACTGTTCAAAAATTGTTATGGAAACAATTGAAATATGACTCATTGGTACTACCGCTATCTCGATCGAGTATTAATCGTTGATCTACTAAAAAAATAATTCTCTACGTCTTATGTTTCAAACTTAGCGAAGTACTATCGGTCGGATATATGTAATATCTCTATGGAATTGATGTAATCAAGTTATCATATTTCTGTTAAAAATAAGTGATTATTTCATTTACAGATAAACGTATACATCTGTAACTTTTTAAAATCTTGTTATTGAGATGGCATTGCCTAATGTTTTTACGGTATCGAATACGTCAACATATAATATCCGTATAGCCAGTTTACTTTATCTATATAGTAAACCACGCCCGAGGCTATTGAGTCCGTTACAGGCGCATATTTTCTTTTACTTAGTTTCCTGTTCATTTTTCTTATATGTATAATAAATCTTCATGTAAGATTTATAACGATTTATATTATGCTTATTAAATTAATCATCTCTCTCGTTACAAATTTATGTGGATAAAAGCTAAAAAACTGTTATTTAATATTGTATTATGATAGAAATTTAAAAAATGATAAGAATATAATTATTTTTTTATTTCAAGTATACTAATATCAGTAGAATCTATGTTATTTTGAAATTATAAATCATCTGCAAAAGGAAATCAAATTACTTGGCTTATAGAGAATGACAAATATAATTCTATTTCCTTATTTCAATAATTTTTACAGATTTATTTAAATAAAATAAAACGTTTTTAACAATAAGGTACATGTTAAGGAATATATTAGGAAACGTGAATATTTTGAAATTGTCTGTAATATTTAATTATTAACGGATATAATTGATATTAAATACAGTTAGATCCAACTAATGATTTAATCATAAATCTAAAAAGCGATAAATGATTCCAACATTTTTATATTTAGCTATTTCTTTTAATCAGTCAATCAATACAAAAATCAAAGTATTGATTTTTTACATTGATCCTACATTTTAATACATATTACCAAATTTTCTTACTTATATCATATTTTAAAACTTCATTTGTATAGGAGTTCGTATTATTGTACAAATCAAGACTAATGTCTGAGAATTAAACAATATACTAATTTTTGACAAGAAACTGGATGTTCAAACACTTGCGTGAAATATATTTGCATATTAAACAATATAAATTATAGTAATAAAAAAATGAACATAAAAAAAACAAGTATTGACTAGTAATGGCTATATGTTGTCTTTAATGGACAACAACAAATACTATATATATTGATATTATATTTTATAATTTTATAAGATATTGAAATTAAATTTTGAAATTGTACTGTTTAATTGATTAAGAGTTATAATATAATACTTTTTCCAGATGTTTTGACTTTTATTTTTAACATATGATACTGTAACTAATTTTAAAACATATGAAAAGTAGATTTTTTGTGTACTAAAACGTTTGAAACCTGCTAGTTTGCTTTCTGCTTATTAATCGTTTAGGATTTAATTTACAGCAGTACTTGACCACTCAGCACTTGTATAAAATTAAATTGCAAAATTTATTAATTGCATACAAAAAATAATTAATAAAAGATCTTTTTAATTTCTAAAATATATTATGTTTTGTTTTTTTAATAAATTCATACTTGAATTATTGTTTAAATAGCATGATACGATATTATTGGTTCTGTATAAAAAATTAAACTGTGTAAACTTTTTATTCATTAAGATTAATTTTTAGGTGTAATTTTTTTTTCATACTGTATATAAATTTCAAATATTAGTTTTTGATTGTTGAATATTATATGTTTTAAACATTATAAAATACTTAATATTTGTTTAATATTTTTGGTTTACCAAATAAATGATTTATCTTTATTTATTAATTATTTTCAATTTAGTAATAAGATACAATGTGATTTTCTTAATCCATTTTCATGTGAATATTTATTAAATAATTAATAAATTATAATAATAATGCAAATTGCAAATGAGTGTTCTTGTATTTCTATGCTAATGTCTAGTTCTTTTTCAGTTAGATTAAAATGACTTCCTGGCCGAACAATCCTGGCGGCGGTGCTTACCATGATCAACAAGGTTTACAAATTTTATAAATAAGTAATGCTTAAGCAGAAGATTATTAGAAATATTTGTAATATTTTAATCACGTTCGAGATGTAAAGCTCACTAATTAAATGCAATTCCTGATTGAAAAATTAATATATTATTTTGTATTAAAAATCACAGAATATATTCCAATTGTAATTTATAGGTTATCCAGGTTATCCAGGAGCAACACCAGGAGGCTATCCTGGTTATCCAAGTGCTGCACCAGGCGGTTATCCAGGTTATCCAGGAGGAGCCCCAGGAGGTTATCCTGGATCAAATCAAGGAGGCTATCCAGGTGGTAATTCAGGATACGCTCCTCCACCTCCTGGATTTGCACCACCATATTCAGGCGATACACCAGGTAGCTAACAAACTTCTATAGACTTTGATTTTAACATATACAGAAATAATTAGAATTAAAATCAATAGTACTGCTTATGACAAATCAAAATTTTTCAATTATCTTGCAGTTAATTTTTTATAAATCAAGTATTAAAATATATAAATGCATAATAAATAAATGCTTGTATAATTTAATTCAGTAAATTATATGCTTGTTTGTTTTTTATTTATTTTCAGGTATTAATGTTTAGTTTTTAGTATTAAAAACATGTACATATACATAAACAAATAAGACATAAGAAAGTAAATTAAATTAAATATTGTAAAGTAAGCTAAATATATATTACATGTATAAGTAAATTTTAGCTCCTGCATTTGTACCACCACCAGTACATCTACCAACTCAACCAGGCATGTATGGAACCAATGATGGTGAGGACATGGAAATCAAAGGATTTAACTTTAGTGATAAAACCTTGAGACATGCATTCATCCGGTTAGTAATAGAACGTGTTTTTCAAACATTATCACTAGACTCAACTTACTTGATTTTTTTTATTGCAGGAAGGTGTATGCAATACTCATGCTACAGCTGCTTATTACTTTTGGAGTTGTTGCATTGTTTACGTTTAGCCAAAATGCAAAACTTTTTGCTCGTCAAAATATGGCTCTCTTTTACGTATGTTTGGGTGTAACAATAGTGCTGCTCATCTCAATGGCCTGCTGTACAAATGTTCGCCGAAAAGCCCCAATGAATTTCATTTTTCTATTCATATTCACGGGTGCCGAAGCAATCCTCCTAGGATTTACATCAAGCATGTACAAAGAACATCATGTATGTATATATATTAACATTTGCTATTCAAAAACTTTAAATAAAATAATTTATCTTTACAAATTGTAATATACTAATATGAAAATCTTTTGCAGGTCATGATGGCAGTTGGAATTACTGTTGTAATAGTTTTTGCTTTAACCTTGTTCTCTTTCCAAACGAAATTTGATTTTACTGGTTTTGGAACATATTTGTTCATTGGAGCTATAGTGCTTATGCTTTTTATTCCCATCAGAATGATTTATCACGGTTCTACCATTAATATAATTTACAGTGCTTTTGGGGCTCTTCTATTTTCATTTTATTTAATCTATGATACGCAACTAATGTTAGGCGGTAATCATAAATATTCAATTTCACCAGAGGAATATATTTTTGCTTCCCTCAATTTGTATCTCGACATCGTTAATATCTTCATGTACGTTCTTAGTCTTTTGAATTCTTCTAGTGATTAACTTTAATACACAAATATTGATAAGCAAAAAATCGATGAAATTTGGTTCTAATGCATGCAAAAATGCGATTTATCAATAATAAAGAAAAGTGATTTTCAAATACATTTAAAAATTTTTCCATTTTAAATAAATGACAACAAAAAAATTATTTTGAATATATTAAAATTTTCGTATCATTTTTAATACCGTAATATTAATTTTGAATTTCAATTACAATTTTGTGTAATGAGAATTGTACGTTAACTTTTATAAATCTTATCACACGTTGCATTCCGCATCATATTGTGAAAACTGTGTTAAAATAGTCATTTTGAAGATTATACTACCGATGTTTTCTGTCGATATTATCGATATAGTCCCTTAATTTGATTATTTAACTCAAGTATTCAAGAAAAAAATACCAAATAATCAGTAATTTTCAGAAATCCGGTTCTGCAATCACCCCTCAAAAGTAGTCAGATAATCTAATTTAAATTTTGTTACTGTATCATACTCATTAAGCACTTTTTATGATACATTAAATAAAAACGAAATTAATGTAATACTGTTATGCCTTTTTTAGTTTTGAAATTGTAAAACAAATTAAGATCACTAGTCTTTAATTCCGCTAATTCCGCTATTTATTCATAAATTAGTGTTCAGAATTTAAATTGTGTATTTAAATGTTATATACCTGATAAAATTCAATAATAATGTTTTAAAAGTGCATTAATAAGTGAATGGTGGCTTATCTTATATTTCAGAATGATTATATATTTAAAGATATAAATGTTAGAAATTGTGTATTATTCAGTTTGATGAATGTTAAATAAGAGTGATTATAATTTAGATTAAAATGTATCTAAGTGTTCCTAAAACATTCTGTACATTTTTGTAGATCATATTCACTAAGAATGGTTAATACATACATAAAAAACATCCCATTTTATCAATATTATTGTAAAATATACTATGTAGTATATTTATATAACACATGTTAAAGAAAACATTTAGACCTTAATTTTCAGCATAATAATATATTAATAATATATATATATTCAACGATCTAAGATACGTTTATATGATGTACATGACGTTTAATCCGTGTGGTGTACTAACGAAATAAGTATTTATTATTTTCATATGAGATATATAATGATTGTTTTATTAAAAAAACAAAACCGCTAAAATGAATATAGCTTTTTTATTAAAGACCTTTTCTCAGTAGTAAAAATCTACTTCAAGTTCTGTCTTTGTTTACTCTTAGGGTTGGATATAATAATAAGCATTCAAATAAGAATTTTTCTCTGTCTACATAATTTATTACTGAGTAGAAAATTTTTAATTAGTTAAGCATTATCAATGTATGCAAACAGTTATCCACTTAACAAATAAATTTGGTAAAAAAAATATTTTTGAACAAGACAACAATGAAAGTCAATAAACACAAGTAAATGTACTTTTCCAAATTTGTTTTATTAAATGCACGTTGAAAAACAGGCGTAAGCGATATCTAACCTTTTTAAAAAATATTAATCGGTACATCCTTCCTGTATAATGCTATATGACAATGAAGAATTCTATCGAGTCAACAGTACAAAATACAAACAGTTAATAATAATATAAAAGAGCTTCACTTCATTCGTTTAGTGACAAAGCTCATACTGACTTATTGCCTCATATTGCATATTGTACAATAGAAAAAATATAAGTGACAAATTTTATGAATAAATAAGTATATAAATAATTTATACAAATGCTTGTTTAAGTGTTTTAAGTTAAGCTTAACGGAAAAGTAAAGACTATTTATGTAACACCTAAGTTCAATAATAAAACGGCTCGTTAAAAAAAACAATTAGTTTATTATTAAATATGCACCATCTTATTTTATACTTTCTTTATATATATACATACATATAAATATGTATATATCAGTCATTAGATACTTAGAAAAAATGTGTGTAATAGTTGAACGTTGTACCCCGCATGTATCCCTTCTACTTATAGGCCAAGCATTATAGACTTTTTGTAAAAAAAATAAATAGTTATCTGACTGTGCAATAATATTCGGGACAGGATGAAAATGTACCATCGTATACTAAGGACGCTATTTCGTATTATTAACTTTTCTATACAAATAGATCTTTTTTTTCTTTTTTAGATATAAATGACAATATTACAAAGCGATCAAAATGCTATACAGGACTTATTTATAGATAATTTTAATATCAATAATTCTAGATTTGAAGCAACCTGATCGAATAAATAGAAATGGAGAAAATTCGAAAATAGCACTGTAATGTGTATAGTGATAGAGACGTGCATAATGGTGAATTTTCATTTGTGCACAGAACTGTTTACTTTTTTAACACAAAAAGTCTATAACACTTGATCTATTATTTCATATAAAAGATGGTTATTTGTGGTTATATTATTTGAATCGTCATTTACGTTTTTAAAAATGATTTTCTTTAATGGCAGTAACAATTTTAATGTTTTTAAACTTACTGAAATCTTAAAATAAAATTATTTTTTTAATAAGCAACTGCTACGTTCTCAATCGCTCTTGATAATTGCTTCGTAATGTACATAAATACACGAATATGATAAAAGAATTATTTTTATAGAGTTTAAAATACTAAAATTAATAACACTCGTTAAATTGTAACGATAATGTTCACCACTTCTCTCAAAAACGTTACATCACAGAAATTACAATATAATCTATTTTTTGTATGATAATATACATGAAGAGGTAGGAAACGTCTTCACGATTACTAGAAACCACAAGTTGTTAACGCTCCGATTTTAGAATAAGATGAATAAACGAAAAATAATTACTATTCGTTGTAACTGTAAAAAATAGTCTAACGCAACAAATCTTTCATACCTCCAAAGCCTCGGTAGTAAAACAAAGCATATGAATAGCTTCACTATTAGTAAATAAGAGGTCAGTTACAATAATGTATAATAAGCAAATACATCGTGCTATTACGCATCTACCATAAAGCTAACAACCACATTGAATAGTAATTAAATACCGGAAAAATTAATTAGAGATTCATACTAACTTCATAATCATATTAAGAGATTCACAATAAGTTAAATTTAATTAAGAAAAAATTCGATTAATCAAAAAATAAATTAATTTCCATGGATCAAGCAAAAAGAAATTGTCGTAAATAAAATCTATCAAATTGAATCTAAATTAGGAAACTTCATTGTTTCATAAATGTAGTATGATCTTAATTCCTATAACGAAAAATTAATAATCCAGTGAAACTAATATTAAAAATAATATTAAATTAATTACATAAAAAGTTATTTTTTGTATATAAATATAACATACAAGTTTTTGCAAGAAATATAATTAATTCGGTAAAGTTTTCTAGATAATTAAGCCATCTCAAGGTAAAATAATTATAACTTTACAAATACTAAACAATCGTTTAGTGAATTGTTTTTTCCCCTTGAGATCTTGTTGCAATTGATTTCAATTTGAATATAACGAACAAAAACTCAATAGAAACGCTAAAAAATATATAGTGAGTAGGAATTTGTTCGTTAGTGGCGATTACGTGCTTTTTACAAAGAAAGACGAGATTATTGTAGATTCAGCAGCAGCGACTGGATGTTCGTTCGACTCTTCGATCGACGGTCACGCGATCTGGTGCGTCTTGCGGTTCCTTGCCGAGATCCAGAATAGCTTCAGCCAATTCTCGGAAAGCTCGATCAATGTTGATATTGGCCTTTGCCGATGTCTCCATGAATCTTATGCCGTGTTCTCGTGCTATCTATTGAAGCCACACATTTATTTTTTTACAAGTACAAGCTAAAATTTATTATTTTATTTTAAGTACAATCTAAAGAATCAAAAATGGAGAAATTATTATCTAAATTCAAATTTAAAATCCATTTTTTTATTGAGCCTTGCGGTGGCTAATGCGGTAGTGTTGTGCTTGTATTTCAGAGGTTCCAGATTCGATCCCCAGTGTCATCTGATTGGTGCAAGTACCACTGAATTTTCTCACATACTTTGTTTATCAGACACCGCAAGGCTTCCTTGTTGATTCACATCAAAAAGGATGCATAAATAAAATAACGTTAAATAAAAAAACTCAATTTTTGACTGTACAAAAATACTGTATGAAAAATTTATTAATGCAGTAATAATAAATAATATTTACTAATAATACGATTTTATTTTTTCTATTATTAAGCTAGTAATCAATCAAATTAAATTTATCTCAAATTCTACTTCCATACAAAGCAATACTTACTGCTTCACCTCTTTCAGTACTAACTTCACGTCGATCTTCCATATCACTTTTATTTCCCAATATCATTTTTTCTACGTTTTCATTTGCATGCTGCAAAATACAACAACAACTTAATTATTCTTTATCATTTGATTATGATAATAACTAAAAAAAATTAACATACCTCATCGATATTTCTTAACCAGTTAACTATATTTTCAAAAGTTTTTTCATTAGTTATGTCATATACTAACATTATACCCATTGCACCTCTGTAATAAGATGTTGTGATAGTGTGGAATCTTTCTTGTCCTGCCGTGTCCCTTAAAAATATAACAACCAATTTTGAACTAAAGAAAAAGGAAATACTAATTAGTTTGAATTTGATTCTTACCATATCTGAAGTTTGATTTTTTTTCCTCTTATATCTACAGTCTTAATTTTAAAATCGATACCTAGAGTTAAAAAATATATCGTTAGTTATAGATAAAGTTTTTTCTCGAGTCTTTCAACATTATAGATAAAACGTATCATAACGCATTTTTTACCATGTAACACAACACGTATTTTTTGTTTTAAGAAAAATGAATAACAAATATAATACGACGACTAAAGAAAAGTTTTTTTAAATTTAATGGAATAAATTTTACATAATAAGTGATATTAAAAATGATTTTTTATTCTCTAAAATTGAACAAAATTATTTTTAAAATAACAAACATAATCATCTAAAATTCGATGTTTATAGTCTAACCTTTTTAATTTTTATGGCGATTTAGAATGAAAAGCAAGTACAAATAGGTCTAAGGCAAGTCTACATTGTCTATTTACGTAAATCACCCCTTCCTTCTTGAAAAGTAAAGTACAAATACTCCTCGCAAAAAGCGAAACAAAAAGAGCTAGCCGGCAAGCTGATGCGTGAATAATGCAGCATTTAAAAATAAACTCAACCGAGAATTGTATGTGTATACGTGCGTGTGCGTTCGTCAACGCACGTCACGAATTTAAATCGGCCACCCCTTTTCTCTTTCTTACGATCACCTATGGTGGAGATGAACGTCGTCGAGAACGCATCGTCGGAAAAGCGAAAGAGTATGCACGTCTTGCCGACGCCGCTGTCGCCTATCAGCAGCAATTTGCATAGCAAATCGTACGTCTTCTTCGACATTGTCCTTCCCCCGAAGCGAGTTTTTTTGACTGTTCAATCCGTCCGACCTCCCTCTCTCTCACGCCCCAAAAGATCTCTTGGTTTATAACCTTCGCTCGGTGCCAAAGAGTTTAACGCGAGCTTCGTTCGCTATATACCGCACAGCACCGCACAGAGCGATCCACTGACGAACACTGCACTGGTATAATGGGCGACTGCTTTAAAAAATATGAAAAATGGGAGAGGGAGTAGAACGGAGAAGCGAATGGGGTGAATGCACGACTTTGGAACACTACGCGCGCAAATCCAACAATATCTCGTACGAGGGATAGGAGACTAAAGCACTAGTGCTTGTATATTCGCGCAGAGCTACAGCACAGGCCAGACAGGCCAAGGCAGACGTATAGTGCGGGCCAATTTCCGTGTCGTTTTTGCCCGTGTGCCTCAGTAATGTACGGTACTACACGCGTTCGTTTGTGTTTGTGCGCCTCGTATATATACTGCACGTGTCCTTGCCGTTCCGTACCATTCCGTGTGCGGACTGCGGAAGGTGCGGATAGACATCTAACAGTACTGTGAAGCATATTAGGCACACTGCAATTCTTAACTCATTTGATATTTGCATATTAACCTCTAGACCGCCTGGATTACGTCATATGGCGCGTAACTTTTTTTGTATCAATATAAGTTTTGAGCATTCTGAACTTTTGACAATTTTAACATTGTGTCATACCGTAGGCCGCCGGGGTGCGCCATATGGCGCGCACCCCTGATTCGCACACATCCACCCTTAAAAGGGTTCTATCCTATTAGGCTTCAGAACACTTTTCTATAGGAAAAATCGAATTTTCGTTTTTTCAAAATCCCGGCGCTCTAAAGGTTAATAAGGGCGGCTTTCTAGGTTTTTCATGCTGCTGCCTTTGGGGAAAGAACGAAAACAGAAATTCAAAATTCAAAAACTTATCCAGAACTTGAAAATACCTAGAAAAAATGTTTAAATTCTAATCAAGCTTATGCTTGGATTTCACACAGTAAAAATATAATTTACTAGAATATGAAAAATTTATTATCTAACTTCAAGCAAAAGTTTGTAGTTGCAGTTGTAGTACAGTTTGTCTCTGGTTTAATATTTTTGATCAAAAGTCATATTAACACAGCTAATATGAAGTGTATATACGTATGTATGTGAAGCTTTTCCGTAAACTTTCTGAATCTCAAATCTGTTGTAATAACTTTTCGGCAACTGCTTTTTTTTAACAATTGACGTTCAAAATAAAAACGAAATTTGATAAATATGACATTTATAATAACCTTCTTTACTCTTCCGAAAAATATTCCAATATTTCATATTTTTTTTCGTACAATTCAAATCTCGTAATATAGTATACCATGAGTCGATAAAGTAGAAACCAATCTAACTGATTAAACTGATTATTGCTTGAAATTGACACGGAACTTGCAGATCGTCATACAAATGAAGATTAGCGCACAGATACTTTTTTCAAGAATACCGTAATACTCGTTTAAGAAATGAAGGAATTTAATAATTAATCTGGATGATTAACAAAG
This sequence comes from Sycophaga agraensis, assembly GCA_018906755.1. Classification (NCBI taxonomy): domain Eukaryota; kingdom Metazoa; phylum Arthropoda; class Insecta; order Hymenoptera; family Pteromalidae; genus Sycophaga; species Sycophaga agraensis. The sequence continues at coordinate 379,556 of JACCIE010000004.1, forward strand.
ATACAATTAAAATTAAGACTTAGACATTGAAATTTTTTAAGAAAAAAACCTATAATACCTTTGTTTTCCGGCGTTATATCTATTCGACATGAAAATAAAAGACGCGCAACATCAGTATTGTACTACAAACTTCGTCGTGAAAGTAACGGACAGCACCTGACAGAAGATTTTACCTTTTTTGCTTCAGAAATTAAAAATAAATATAGAAAAATAAATTTAATCATATAAATGCATCTAAAAAATATGAGTTTAATCATCCGATACGTTAGTCTGCCATCGAATTGCAATTAGGATTTAACTTGACTGGCTTGCCTAATGGGCAATCAACTTAAATGAACAACGGTGAAAATGATCATTGATGCTGTGTCGAATAACAAGGATGAACACTTAAGCGACAAGAGCTTAGAGAACATGTCTCGAACCGAGGAAATATATGAATGGGTCGATGATATTCCCCTCTCGAAGACAGCAAAAAATTACGCTCGAGATTTTTCTGATGCCGGTATTATTCTTTAAGCTTTTTTAATTTAATTTAAAAAATGTAACATTATGAAGTTATTCATATTGGAATAATTTTTTACCTAACATCGTCATTATAAATGAAAAACTATATTTGCTGCTTTGAAGTTTTATTCTTTAGTTTGTAAAGTCCAAGAAAGAAAGGCAAAAAGCGTTCTCTATTTTTCAACCAAATACCCTTGTACTCGTAGTGCTTATGGCGGAAATTCTCAAGTTTTACTACCCGCAACTGGTTTGCTCATACAACTATATACCGGCAAATAACGTGAAAGCGAAGAAGGAGAATTGGTACACGCTGAACAGGAAGGTTCTGTCAAAGTTGGATATGCGGATCAGCGGCGAAACGATAAACCTACTGGCGAACTCAACAATAGGCACGATTGAGAAGGTGTTGGCCGAATTTCGCGAAAAGCTGACGACCCAAAGTATGAAGGGAGCCCCCGTCGCCATGGACAGCCGCGACGAGAGCATCGACAGTGGGTACCCTTATATCAAATAAAACTGTCGTTTTTCCATCGTTCAAAAATCCAGCCGACGCTATAACGGCAGCCATCATTGTTAACGATAAACCCGCTCGAGCAGACCCAGAGTCGATCCGGGGCCAAGAAGAGATCGACGAGATCCCAGAGCAGGATCAAGAGCAGGATCAAGAGACGGATGAGTTCTTGACGGCGAACGAATCCATTCAAAGCAGCGTCGTTACCCAGGTGGCCGTCCACAGGCCGTGGTACAAGTGCCTCTGGAGGAGCATCGTCGGCTTCTTCGTGTTAGTCTTGAGCTACTTGTGCTTCTGGCGACTGTTGAGAAGAAAGCCAGCCAGGGAATCGGCGCAACAGCGACACACCGGCGAACGAGGTATAACACGACCGGCGCTGCGCTCTGTACATATCCACGAAAATCGGCGCCTTGTATATTTCGTCGGCAGACTTCGCGAAGGGCGTCGCGGGCCACTCGAAGGGGCCCGAGCTCCAGGGGACGGACTCCCAGCTGGTCAAGAGCCTCGTCCAGAAGGTGGCCTTCCTCGAGCACTCGGTCAAGCTCAACGACAAGCGGATCGCGAGTCTGATGGCGAGCCAGCTGGAGTGCAGCAACGGGGACGGCTCGGCGAGGCTGTGCTCGCCGCACGTGAGCCTAGTGCCCAAGGCCAGGAAGAGGCCGCAGACTCAAATGTAGCCCACGGCGGCTGTCGGCAGACGCCGGCTCGTGCGGTTCTACCCGGACCTTTCGAAAACATATATGTACTGTATTTTGTGCAATGTCCCTCTTTTTGTATAACGGTTTTTACGACTCTTTTTTTTAAATTTATTCCCTTTCGTATATATAATAAACTTATATCGCTTTCTCTATACTCCTCGTTCCTTTCATTTGTGCCGGTCTACGGTAGTATCGTTTTGAATAGGTGATTCTGCGCCCTCAGGACTGAGGCACGCACGTGTAGCTCTCCTCGCGCGCCGGTCAATGCAACCGACACGAATGCAAATCACATCGGCAAAAATTTTGGATTATCATGTTATAGATATTGGAAACGGTACTTTGGCAGGCTATAAGTTTCTCTTGTATAATTTAGAGTCGAAAATAAATTTTGCTGAGAATGACAATGTTAAATAGTAAACTATAGAAGCATTCACTAAACCGCGTAGAATATACTTTAGCGGGTACTAAAATACTGAAAAGTATATTTTCATCGTTCATTTTTACTAAGTTGTGACATGACTCTACGAATGCCTCTCTAAAGCTTAAATAAATCTTATTCGATATTTATAACAGTATAATCACAATAATAAATGAAGAAAAAACGGAGGCAATCGAATACATTTTTCTAAGTGTATATATATCAAGACTGTATGAAGTATCCGAAACACGTGTGATCTTACGCTGAAACAATCTCTGGCATGAGTCTGCAGTTTCTTCGATTCATAAAGGTCGCGCGTCCGCGACTCCGATAAAACTTATTTGGTCCAGGGTTCAAGGCCCTGTGTGAAGCCGCGCGCGCGTCTAGATCCGCCGGCCGAGTGTATTATATACACAGCGACACGTCCGAGCGAACAGGTGGGGGATACCGGTCGCGTGGGTCTCTTTCTCCGGTACCGTAAGCCTGCGGCCGAATCGCCGGTCCGTCCGGGGGCAGACGCACCTCAGCTGCCCCCGTGAGAGCATCAGCCTTCGTGAGTATATACACATACTGCACTAGATATATTGGTCCACTTGGATATCTCACCTTCCCGAAGTGGCCTTCGTCGCGCCTTTTTTTTTTATATACATATATTTTTTTTTGTTTCCTCTGGAAAAGTGCGCTCGAGAATTATACGTGGCATTTTAACAATCGTCGTTAGGCTCGCGCGCGACTGCAGAGCGACAGTTGCACTGTGACTTTTTTTTCGTGCAGCTCCGTTACATGGTGAAGGGCATGTAAATTTCGACAGCTGGCGACCACCCAGCGAGCCTCGTTTTTCGTGGTGTTTGCATGGTTAAGGTGTTCATCTTGGAATTCACTAAACTTTAATGTAACCAGCGTGAAAGCTCGCAAGCGCGTCGGTTCTGGCAAACCGTACTACTCAAGAATGAAATATTCAAAGCGCGACCGTGAAAGTCTACCTGTTGCTTCATACTCTAATTACACCGGTCATTAGACGTTGCCTAGCCGCCTCGCCCGTGCATTTCTTCGAATTACGGATTTTCAAGCATTCGTAGCAATCGCACGTGAACCACAATGTAAATATAACAATAGCGTTCGCGCTTTGAAGATACTGCTCGTCCTTTGCATGGGCGCAATTTTTCAATCACCGATTTGTTAATAACGATTTCTCTAATGTGCGTTCATGGACACCTAGTCGTCATCGTCTTTTATCACTCGGAACTTTTCCAATGAATCGTACATCCGAACGCGACATAGAGGCTGAAATTCCTGTGCCCGTGTTGAAACCCGGCTGGGTCCCCAAAATTCCTGCGTAAGACCGTATACCCCGTGAAAAGTCGGAATACTCGAGGCCGTACGCGCATGAACGGACTTCCACGTGGAACCGGTTCGCCGCTCACCTTGACTGCGCACTATAGCGCCTCGGATCGTCTCGCTTCTCGCTGCGCCGGCACAATTATTGCTATTCGGTACACATATAAGTGATTGCACAAATGGGGCCGCGTGTGCAGCACATAGGAGGTTTGGAAAGTTTTAGACGAACCTCCGCGCCTAACGTCCGCGAGTATACACAATATATATCGATGATTCATTGACCGGGTTGATAGCCTATCGTTGAGTCGACTTGTTTCCCAGTAATGATCGTTAAACTTTGTCCGAACGTGTAATTGATGGTTTTGAATTGATCTACGCCTTTTTAACACTCTTAATAGGTACATAAAGTGCGCGACGAGACTACGGCTCGGGCTGTATTTTGTTGCCGTTATAACATCATTCAATTTCGATTTCAATTGATTGTGACGAGCAGAGTATTCTTCTATAAAACGAAAGATAGAAAAAAGAAATTGAAATAATAAACTTTGAGATTTGAGATGAACTAAAATTACACCGTATAATTTAACTTTAATGAGTGTATATAACATGATGGTTGTAAAAATATTAGTTTTGCAATTACGTTTCTACGAGTCGCATATCAAATTATAACGCTTTGATAACTCTCACATTTGCACTTGGTTAAAGTGTCAGGTATTCATGTTTTATCCAGAGGAAAAAGGCATCATTAGGGTATTACACGGTATATTATTATCGTGTCCCACTAATAATCCCGCGCCTCACAACCATTACCCGCGAGAATAACACACCAAACTCTCTCCGCTGGCACTCTAAAGGAGCAATTAACAATCAACGCACTCTCGCATACAGGCGATACAAAAAATAAAAGTAAACTTGACCGACTAACAAACTGTTCATCTCTCGTCACTCATCGCGCCCTGACAGGCCGTCGCCATGTTTCTAAACCTTTGGTCATGCTCGATCATATGCCTCGTGGTGGCAGTCGGCTTCATCGGCTTCATCGTCTTCCTCCTGGGTCTCCTGCGGCTCTACGTGTACATCAGCACCGGCGTCTGCAAGAGCAAGGCCAGCATGAAGGGCAAGACGGTCCTGGTCACCGGGTGCACCTCGGGCATCGGTTGCGAGACGGCGCGCGACCTGGCCAAGCGGGGCGCTCGGGTCCTCATGGCCTGCAGGAACGTCGAGGCCGCCACCAAGCTCCGAGGTAAGTCTTCGTAGAGAGTTTTAGAAACGCCCGAGGACGCGGGAGTTCCTCGGACCACTTTCCACTCGATGATGAATTCGCTATCCTTGGAATTGCATATTCCAGCCAACTGATCCGAAAATAAAGAAAGTATGCCAATACCGCGAGAATCGCACGCGGAGTGAAAGCCCCGCGGCGCCTTAGGCCAAAGGAAGATTAGCGCGTGTCTGGTTCCATTATAATAAGAGACTAAAATGGACATTAGTAAATAATTATCTTCAAAATACGTTTAATTAACCTTTCAATGCAGCAAGCTCCTTTGCATAAGAATTATAGCATAATAATTAAAATATTTTGTTTATACAGTATATTTAGTTCAAATATAAGAGAATCATATTTTCTGTAACATCAGTATTAATATCAGAGATAGTCTTGTAAATATAAATTTAATTTTAACATTTATTATATCTGTTTTAAAACATAAACTATGAATAATCATTGTAATATAAACGAATTCAATGGTATAAAAAGAAATATTTTAATCAAAATAATAATTTACATTTAGTTAACACTAACTTAACTGCACTTCAATTCATGAATTTTTAATTTACTTAAAAATTTGCATTCTGTGGAGGTATCAATATGTCTAAAAGTTATGCAGATATATTATGCATTAATTTATAAACTTTCACCATAAATTCAAAAATTATAGTTCAATGAAATGCGGATATTTTAGAAAGTACAATCTTAAAATTTTTACATTATGTTAAATAAGCATAAAGTTTTTTCAACTTAATATTTTGGAAATATCTGATTATATATAGCTTATAGATACTATTGTGGACTCACGATTAAGACAATAATTAACTATGATTAATAAACAATAAGTACTTAATTACGATACATTGACAAAAGAATCATAGTTTCAAGTTATGCAGTTATTGAATTTTAACTACAATGTTTCTAAATAAAAAGTTCACGGATACACTTGTTAGAAAACTTCTTGAAAAGTCAACAATGAGTGATTTTGAAATTATCGGTGAAGTAATCATATTGTCATGCCTGCATATTTATTCGAAATAGACGTGAATGGCATTTAATTAGACTCTCGCTTTCGACCCGTATGCAAATTTTTGATCGTGCAATAAACTCACTAAAACAATGTCGCAGTATCTTGAAACATGAGCCAATTTATTACCCAATTTCCTTCATGGTTGTAATAATATAAGATAAGATTTTTATAATATTAAAAGATTAAAGTTTAATTCTTTGATAAATATCAATTGAAGATAAATAATATTTAAGATTAATAGTTAGTGTTAATAAGAAAACAATGTTTATAGGTTGGTGAAAAATTGATTATCAGTTTCATTATCTCTTCAATAATCTGTATTGCTTGTTAAATTACTTTAGAAAAAATCTATTATTAAGCTTTTTAAATTATTTACAGACGAGTTGGCGAAAGAGAGCGGAAATGATCAGCTGATTGTGCACCAGCTGGACTTGTCCTCCCTAAAATCAGTCCGTGACTTCGCCCAGAAGGTGAATCGGGAGGAGAGCCGTTTGGACGTTCTTATTCACAATGCTGGAACAGCCGAGACCTTCAAGAAGAAGCTGAGCGCTGATGGGATTGAGATGACCATGGCTACCAACCACTACGGGCCATTCCTCCTCACTCATCTGCTCATCGGTAAGCTTCAAAGAGACGTTCGCACTTTACCACGTAACGAGAATCTTTTATAATTATACAGTACAGCTTAAAAAAAGTTTAACGGTACAGGGATTTACTTGGAGGTGTACGTTTTTACCGATCAGCAGGTGGAATTTCTGGAGGCTTTCTTTATATTACCCAGCTAATAGGCTATATAGTAACGTTATAAATGCCTGATAAACTCTCGGATAAACTGCTCTTCCCCTTATTTATATAGGTAACAGTCTGGTCGACATTCGTTTTTTGCACCTGTGAAAAATGATATAGGGGAATTCGTCAAAGCCTTCAGTCACATACCGTTAAATAGCTCCTCTAGATCTTGCAATTCATTCCACAAAAAACATCCGATAGAGAGGCAAAAAGTAACTCTCGTGTTTTTTTTGCACAGACCTGCTTAAGAAATCGGCACCTAGCCGCATCGTCGTGGTGGCTTCGGAGCTCTATCGGCTCTCCACCCTCGACTTGAACAACGTCAACCCGACGACGACCTTCCCCGCGTACCTCTACTACGTATCCAAGTACGCCAACATCGTCTTCACATTGGAGTTGGCGCGCAGGCTCGAGGGCAGCGGCGTCACGGCCAACTGCCTGCACCCGGGAATGATCGACAGCGGCATCTGGCGCAACGTCCCTGCGCCGCTGAGTTGGGGCCTGCAGCTCATCATCAAGGGCTTCTTCAAGACCCCCGAACAGGGCGCCCAGACCACCTTACATTTGGCCGTCGCCGAGGAACTCAAGACCATCAGTGGAAAGTATTTCCTCGACTGCAAGGTGAGTCAAAGTTGATTCGATCTGCCATTGATGCGCAAAGGGGACCGTTTTTTGTTAACGTGTTCCGTATTTATTTTCTAGGAAAGCAGTGTGTCCTCGGGAGCTAGTGACCCGGCCAAGGGTAAGAAATTCTGGGAACTCAGCGAGAATCTTGTTAAACTGCAATCTAGTGATCCCAAAATATAAGATTTTTATAGAAACAGCGGTTGATTGTATATCCGTCCAAGCGAATAAGTATCGTGGATTTAATGTTTTAATTAACGATTATTTTATTTAATACATGATATAATGTATTTAAATTTTTTTATGAGTTTTTGTATGTTAAAAAGAAGTAGGAAAAATAAGGAGCAACTTTATCATATTATAAAAGAATATTTTATTCTAGACTGTGTAACTTAAGGGGAATTTGAAGCAGTAATTTTTTAAACAATATTCTGTGATAAATTTAATAAAGATCAATTTTTATATATAATATAAGATACAGAGCGTTATAAATCATAACATGAAAATATTTTAATAAAACATATTCTTGCCAATATTTTTTTTATCTTATAAATAAACTGCTATATATTTATAATAAATAATATATTACTTTATTTATAAGAACATCAAATTATCTTTATTTTAAGCGATACCATTTTAATTTACAGAATGAACGCGTAAAATATGTACGCGATAGCATACAGTATCAATATATCAAAAACAATTTTAAGAAATTTAAATTGCATATAATACAAATGAAATGGTTTTCGTAAACTATATTATATAAATGTATAAATAATACTTATAAATTTAATACATTTTCCATAGAAAATTTCAAACATAAAACAGTTGAGTTTTTCATTCTTGTATAATAGAAATGATAAGATTAAGTTAGCTATATAATAAGATTTATCTATTTACGTTGATCTTTTCAATTATAATGTTATTAACAAATATATGATGTAAGTCATCGTAAAACTAATAACATAAATTAGCAAAATGTATTCTAAAAAATTATAATTAATGTAAGATAATTTCTAAAGAATAGTTATATATCCAGTTTTTTCAACAAATGGAAATTCATACGCATATAATAGAATTAGTTACATATAATACATGTCGGTATCATGAATAATAGACATATGCAATAGATACGTAAATGGATAATCGGTAATTAATGGTGACTAGTACAATATCTTATTCAAGATACAATTGTGAACCTCAAGCGTTACTTTGAGTAGAATAACCGGTAAATCTACTGTACAAGAAAAATACAACTGGTCTCTTTACTTTCCCAGATCAGTCGCTGTCACTTGTCGCTGAAACTTAAATAATGTTGCTACCTATATTTGAATGTGTATTTACTCGGGCATGAAATACTAAAGATAGCGTGGAATGAGTTCATTCATTCAATAGTGACTTATCAAAATTAAAGGTCACATACGCTGCATTCAATATATACACGAAATGATAAATACCTATAGATTTTCAAAAATTATATAACGTACAATTGAATATTAAATCAGACTTTTATATCGAGTTTATTAAACTAATTAACGTTTTCGCTACATGGTCTTAATTAACTTGATAGAATCTATGAATCTATCGTTCATAAAAAATAATCACACATTGTCTATGCGAGCGCGAATAGAGTTTCAAATAGTGAATCAGCATAAGTGAAAGTTGAACAATATACTATTATATGATTGAAATGGTTTGATAATGAAAAATCATTTTTTCTAACAACATTATCATATTGCAAAGTGTTAAATATACATGTAGAATGTATTTTAAAAATGCTCGTGTTTTTACGAACAGCGAAAATGTTTCGCGGCCATTGACAATTCTACAACTATTTAAATTCCTTCAATTTTTTTTATTCGAGTTACTCCACGAGAAAAACAAGAGTGTCGCCCATGTGACGAACAGCAGAAAGTCTCCCTGGGCTATTAACTCAACAACCTTTAAGCATCTCGAGTTAACAAATGATCAAGCGGGCGCGCAGACCCCCACCTTAAAGCGTCGGTTTCCAGTGGGTGGCTTCTCGTATCTGATGCCCCTGAACGAGTATATCCTCTTCCCCAACTTGCTGCTCGTAAAAAGATCCCCTAATCTGGCGGGGCTCGTGGTGTCCATCGCGGCCTTGCCATGCGAGCGTCTCGCACTGCAGCAGCACAATTGTACAATTGATCTTCATGTTCGCGCAGGGCACAATAAAGCAGCCATAAAGAGAAGAGCGAGGGTGGGAGTGTAGGAGAGACGTCGCGACATCTGCAGCTCGCGACGCTTTCTCCGTGCCCGCCATTTTTAGCGCTTCTTGAAGTACAATGGTAAATTTGAAAACGACGGTTTTTTTTTTATATTCTAGATGTAGAAAGGTGTCGGATTTGAAAAGTCGAGATAAATTTGGTGATTATATCCCGTGATTATATTACGTGTCTACATATAATTACAATACAATTGTAATTTGGAAAGAAAGAACGAATGTATTGCTGGGACCATTATTAATTAATTAGTAGTTGTCAATAAGAGAGGGTCTAAGGATTTATGAGATAGTACCTGATAAAATCTACTTGCGCGCGTGGATTTTCCACCACAGAGGGAACTAAATATAACGCGCGTGTATAATTACGTTGAGTGCAAAAAAATTTTTTCCAAGATTTTTTCCTCATTCAACGCAGCTGTCATACCATAGAGAATCGTAAAAAAGTGAACGAGCTCGCGCGGGATAAAAGCGGGTCCGATCGTTACGACATTACTAACAGTCGATGAAATAACAGAGTTTTATTGCCGTACGCCCAGCACCATAAAGAAAGTTTATTTTCATTTTTCACACGTCTTCCGTGGCTAGTTGTAAGAAAAGCATTATACGTTCAATAATTCATTATTTATTTTTAAGCTTTCCGCGTAATATTCGCGGTTAAAAAAAGAAACGCCTTAAATCATATATATGTATATATGAAATGTAGTCTCCGTATACATCGGAGGTTTGACCGAGCGGTGAAAATCTTCGCAATAGAGGAGGTTCGCGGTGAAGCAGGACAGCTGTATAACGACCTTTAATTTTAGAGTCGCGGACGAAGGTGTGGTGAGAGCGTGAGGTTAAACAAGTCCAAAGTGCTGCGAGCGTGCAGTGAAGCGTCCCATTATATTGGCCACAATACATAAATAAAGCTTGTACGTATCTCCTCGAGGTTTTCAAAAAGATCAGAACATGGCGACGCACGAATGACAGCTTAATCGTACCCGATATCAAAGACGTTCTTCGGAAAGGTGGACCAATCCGCTGATGTACCGTTGAGCGCAAGCCAATGCATATACATTAAGAGCGCCGGGCCGAGGGAGGTCGACCCGCGGAGACGTGGTACGTAATACACAGGAGCTCGGGGCGAGACGGGCGACTTCTGCAGCGGAGGACCTTATAAATATACCCAGGAGAACTCGTTTGCCGGGCTGCGCGGCCCAAGATGTCAGGGCGCTCGCATATTCACGAGGCCGCGTTTTTGTCCCCCCGGCCCGCTGCCGATTACCCGCGCACCCCGGGGGGAGTTTCGAAGGCCCGGCGGCAGCAGGCATGAAAAAGCCCTCCCCCGGGCGCGATCGCGGAGGTCGAGGTCGGGCGGGGGTAGGGGAAAAGCCGGTGGAAAAGCCGGCTCATCGGCCATTCCGCCGGGGTCCGCGGAGGAATGCGGGGGCAGGCGGGGGCTTCATTGCCATGCGGAGGGCGCGCGCAGGAGGATATGCGGCGAGCGGGCCGCGCATGGCTAATGTATAACGAGTCGTCGCCCGGCTGCCGATTGACATTCGCGCGGTAGTTGCGCCCCGGCGCTTCGCCGAAGACGCCGGTTGTTGATTTTTTTTTTTTTTTTTTGGTCCTTTTCGCCGCCGCGCGAACGCCGATACGCGTATGTGTATATACGTACACGCGAGCGGGCCGCGTGTTTTTTCCAAGGCCCGCGGGACGATCGTCGCGCAGGAAGTACGTGCAGCCCGGGCGCCAATATATACGTGGTACCTTGACGGTGGAAAAGAATGGGGGTCGGCCCTCTCGGCTTTGTCTGGATAGAGAGCGATTCACGTGGATCAGGCCTGTTATAAACGCCTGTATATAATCCCGCGAAAGATTTTGTCTTCAAGTAAGAAATTAAGATCGCTTGGGCCGCCGGTTGATTTATCACCGCGGCGGGGATTATTCCAAACTGTTAAACGCCGCTGGAAACAGTGACTTGTAAGTGGACAGGCCGTCATAAAAACAAGGTGTAAACGAGCAATCAATAATCGATACTCCATAGTCGTAGCGCTCGTGGAGGCCGATAACGGCGCCGTTATAAACCCACAACGGATAAAAACCAGTATTTATGAATATTAATCCGCCTTTTTATTTCAAATAATCTCCTCGAAATTTGTAAATCTTGCCGGGCACTTTATCTCCCTTTACGGTCTATTTAAAATTACATTCGCATAAGTGCAGATACGAGCCAGGTGCGGCTTTCTACCTCTGTGCGCGAGTCTATAAATACCGCGAAATTATACCTCGATATTAAACCTTTTTTTTTTCCGCCTTTCCAATGGCAAATGACTAGATCGAATTTTCACTGATTTCGTATGCATCGCAGGTAATTACACTTATCTGGTCCAATTATTCCGCGGAGATTAAGAGTAATAATTGCTCCTAGGAGCGGACCGCCGGCATATAAGCGTTCCGCGGGGCGTCCCTCTAATAAAACGTGGCCATTGGAAAAGTGCCTGTCCGACGATCCATTAGGATATAGAGCAGGCCATTACGAGTACAGTTAAGTAGCACTGTCGTATCCGCCGGCCGGCGTGCATCATTGTCGCGGCGGCGGCCCCGCGACCAATTAATATGTGCATTATTTAGCCCTGGAAACGAGTCCAATCAATTCCGTTAATAAATAAAAAATCCCGAGGGAAGGTCCCCTCGGATTAATCACCCGCCGCTTCCGGCTATATTCCCCGTGCATAATTCGAGCCGGCCGCCGCGTATGCACAGCGCCCGCGGGCCTACACCGATGACATTATCTATATACACATTTATAAAAAAAAAAATACAATCCAGCGGGCATGTCCGCGACAAACACGCGTACGGATCTAGAGTGACGATTTTTTTTTTTTTTTTTATTTCGTTACCGACGCTCCGAGCCGCGTATAAGCGGCCCGCTAACGGTACACCCCCGGGCGTATGTTATACGCACAGGCCGCGCGGCCGGGGGCAACTCGGAGAGGCTCCCGCGAGCGCTTTTCTCAATTCGAGTAAGCGCGCGCACGTACGCGCCCAAAAATTAGCATTATATGTGTTGCGGGCGCGTGCGGCGAATATCGAGGGGGCGATTCATCGGGGGGCCCGGGGGCGGCCTCATGCGGAGATTAATAAATCGCGACTCGTCGCTCCCGCGGCCGAGTTGATTTATCGAGGAGCGCCGGGCGGCCCTCGCCCCCTCGCCTCTTAACGGTCGGTCAACGCGTACGTGTTGTGTACCTACGCACGTACGTGTGTGTTTATGCGTGTGTTGAAATTCAAATTTCGCGGGGCGTTATACGCGTCGCGGGTGTACAGGCAGGGTCGCGCGAGTTACCGATCGCTACTTTAATTGGCTCGTTGATAATAAAGTAACGAAGATTGATGGGCGAGACAGCCTCGGGCGACTACTGGAATTCGATTCCGCTCGTTTCTCCGCCGGCTCGGATTCGGCGGGCGCGCCTCCACTCGCCGGGGAGGATATACGGGCGAATTTCGGACCGGCGTGTATAAACAACATATATATATACACGTATGTATACGCGGGAGATTATATTCGGCGAGAGGCCCGACGAAAATGATATCTCGCGCGAGGTCATCGCGAATTCGGCGTCGCGCGCCGCCACGAGATACCGCTCGGCAGTGAGATGTATATAAGTGGGAGCGTAACGCTGCCGGTGTCGGGCGAAAGAAAAAAAAAAAAAAATAACCTATAATTTTATGCAAGAAATACAATCAGCCCGGGCAATCATTTGGGTTAAACGCCGGCCCTCTTCTAGAAAGTATAATAAAAAAGCGATTGCTCGCTAAATAACTAGGAAAACGAACGAGATGTTTTTGATAAGTAGAATATATTTTAACGTCTGTAAAACTATAAGCCGTACAAAAAGTACGAAATATTAATAATCCAACTAGTGTGCGGATTCATCGTTATTTTTTACGACGTATTATTATCAGCTGTAAATTCTGAAGAAAATGTAGGGTATACAGAATTCATTATCAGGTTAATAAGAATTCAATATATTTATATGTATGTATATTACAAGCTAAATCAAGTTTACATGTTGCATTGGAAGGGCATAAGAAGAAACAACATGTTGACATTATAAATCAAACAGCATAATGTAAAACTTAAACGTTAAAAGAAAATATGGTTATATCGATATTACGATAAAAATTGTAAAAAGATGACAAAGAATTATAAAAGCAAAAGGGACTCGTCGATTCTCTGGAGACGCGTGCCGTGGAAACAGGACACGAGGCAGGAAAGTAAAAGAGCATTGCAACATGAGCGCAATGGACAATGATGGAAGCCTAGCGCAATCAATAGAAATGTAACCATTTAAGCCGGCTCTCGCGTGATTCCTGAAAGGCGTAATGACACAACGCTCTGCGTGGTTAATCAACAGCCCTAAGGAGATAGTCGAGCAGCCAGAGGCAATATGCGCGCACCAGCATACATACAGCCGGGGAAGGAGCCCCGGGGATCCTTGGGAGCGCCCGCATAAAATCGGGCGCATGATTTAGGCGCGGGTCGGTGTGGGAGCCGCGCGAGCGGCGTGACAGTCCGGCGTCCGCCCACGCTTGGCGGCCCCCCCCCTCCACCCCGGCGGCGGAGACGGCGGCCGGGCCCCGGGCGCTCGGGGCGCTCGCCGGCTCAGTGGGCCGCGGACGCGCGGCGCGTGTGCATCGACAGCCCGCGGCCGCCCGCACCGGGATGCTGGCGCCGGCCTGAGACCGCGCCATGGCCCTCGAGATGCGGCCCCTGCTGCTGATGCTGCTGTTGCTCCTCGGACATGGGGCGGCGCAAGGTGAGTCCCCCCTCGTAAATCATAACCGGCCGCACGTGTGATCGTTAATCGGGGGGGAGGTGCGCGGAGGTATCCGGGGGACCGGCCGCACGTGTGCAGCCGGGGTCCGCGCGCACTTTTTCTCCGACGGGGATGCTGCGCCGGAGGAGCCACGGCCCAATTAGCGCAGTCGATTTGGCGCGCGGAGCCTCCTCATTAACTACACCGCCCCTGACAACTGCACCGTATATTTTCCCGGGCTCTCGCAGTCAAGTCCCGGAAGGCTATCACCCGCGACCACCCGCCACATGTGCTCTCGCGGCTCCTCTTTATCTCCCTTATTATTGCCATCGCACCGAGCGCTATGTTAAGCCTTTGTTGTAAAGCCCGTGTCTTGCTCGGAGCTCTTCAAGTGTCTGTAATGTTGAAGTTTTCACGCATTACCATAATGTCACGCTTGGGTTCTTTGTACTTTGCCTATTTTTTTAAATGTGCAAAATTAGCAAATTGCATACTGTCGCTTATGGAGCGAGCTATTTGTAGCCTAATAGATGAATAGATACACAACATGTGTAATTATTGAAAAACACTTTGACGTATAGATATATAAATAGTGTTTTAAATACAGAATTCGGAAAGATTGACAAATTTGTCTAGTTAGTTAGTTTACAATAATTTTTCATTGAAAGAACAGCTTTTGTCAAGTCGGTGGGGAGACACTAAATGATATGCAGTCGAAAAGTCTTAAATTTTAAATGAGGAAACCTTAGTAGCCACACGTAGTGGGTAATAAAACGTGCGCTGAAACTCTGTAAAAATCCACTTTGTCAGATGCATTATTCATCCGGTTGAAAGGCCGCAGATCAACTGGTAATTCTATTGAGTTTGGAGATAATTATCTTAAAGGGTATACGGTTATAGGTCACATTTAAATTTGCAATGTACGCGCGGACACTACAATTTAGCTTTATCAAGTTTTACCCCCTGGCTTCCGTTGGGGGGCCAATTGCCGGATTATTATTTGATCACCGCGGCCTAACAGGCTTAAATCCACCCAGTGCAGCCTCGCTCGAGATCGTTCCCCCGTAGTCAGGTGACCCCTCGGCGAGACCGCCCGACCTTGCGAATCGAACGTCGCACGCACACACACACACACGGAGGATATGATCGTCGTCCGGCGAACCGGCACCGGGCGCCTTTACACCGCGGAGTATATATATATATATAAGCTTCTGTGCGCGGCAGTGCGGCTGGCTGCTCGCGGCTACCGTTTTCGACTTAGTGCCGGCTCGCTTAGAAAGATCGATATATATATATACACACATCGGGCGCAGCTCCTGTCTTGCGGGCGGTATCGCGCCCGGGGCGGTCGGCCGGGGATGCGCGGGCCGCCCACGCGTTCCCCGGGCGCGCCGGCCAACGGGCGGATCGTCGCGCGCCCGGTCATCCTTCATCCCCTCCCCCCTCCCCCACCCGTCCTTTATTTGCGCGCGCGCCCCGCCGGGGCTTTTACCGCGGGGGGGGGGACACATATAATTTTAGTCTCGCGCGCGGGGAGCCGCGCCGATTGTAAAGATAGAACCTGGAATTTTCGCCGGCGTCTCGGTTTCTGTGTTTTTATTTTTTTTTTTTTTGCGCCGGGACGGCCGCTGCGATTCCGCCCCGGGACGCGTGTGCGCCGAGGCCGCCGGCTCGTCGTAACACCTATATCACTGCGAGTATAGACGATCCGGCCTCCGCCGATATATAGTATGTATATATATATATGGGACTTGCCAGAGGCGTTCTTTTTTTTTGATGCCAATCGAGGTTATTCCTGCTGGGTTAGATTGACTTTGTAGAAAGTGTATTGGCGTCGGTTTGCGCAAGTAGGTTGGACGATCAAATGTAATTGCATGGGAATATAGTTACCTCGATATCGCATACTTTGACTGCACAATTATGCGCCGTTTGAAGGCATCGCTCCAAGTGTTCAAAAGTGTCCGTCATCACGAGTAGCTGTTCTGTCAGTTGCATCTTGCTAGTCAAGTGCTGCGCTCGCGTACGCAGATTTACGACGCACACTTTCATTGTAATATTGATTCTCACTTAAATTCTCACGACAATAATATTACGCATAATCTTGGTTTCCCCGCGGGCGATCGTTTTACTTTTTTTGGTACATATATATCACAAGCCCGATGATAACCGGTGATATTCGTCCCACGTGGTTAGATATATTCGCCTCGCATATATTGTATCGAAGCGAATTTGAAACGGACGTGAATTCTCGTCAATTAGTAGAGGAAACGGAGGGAATGCCGGGAGATAAGATTGATCGCGGTAATGAATCCGCTTGTATAATTAACGATCTAACGACTATTTGTGCAAGCGGCCGGTTGAACAGCTGTTGATCGGCGGCGTGCACTCGGATAAGATCCGCTCGCGAGTCTGCAAAATATTTGCCCCCATCTGGTAGACGCGCGAGTATTATATAGAGTGCACATATAAAGCGGGAGAAACCGAGCGACGTCTCGCTCCGGGGGAGACATCCGCGCTCGGGACTTTAAACCCTATGGGGAGCCGGGCCCGTAAATTTCATCGGGCTCTATACCTGCTGCGGTCCTCGCGCTCGATTTATCGGTCCCTGCCCTCCCCCGGGGGGGACTGATATCCACACACACATGCATATGTATACGCAAATCCACATACATGTCTCTCTGTGTGTATACACATATATATATATAGTATGAAAACAATCAAGGAAACTCGATGCGAGACGCGCCCAATTACCGCGAGGTGTTCCTACGCCGGCCGGATGCTCCCCGGTTTCCCCGGCGATCGAGCCCGCTGCACAAATCAATTAAGCGGCATTATATTAGCGCGCGGTCCAGGCAGCCTCCGCCGCGGCCAAACAGCCAAGGGGCTAACTAATTGCCGGCGTCCACGCGATCCCCGGGTTTGCATATAAACCCGCGCGGCTCGCGTGCGCGCGCCTCCTGATAAACGGCCGTCCCCCCGGGGGCAAAAAAAAAAAGAGGAGGAGGACCGACGGGGGGAGACGAGGGCCCGATCCCCGGGCGCCCGGGCCCTCAATTACTCATCCCCGCGCGGGGCCCGGCGCTCGGGGGCGTCGCCGGGCAGACGCCCATCCCAAATGTTATTGCACACCGAGATATGCATCGGCGCGAGGTCCCGGGGCGAAGGGGCCCGCGCACGGGTATTCCGGGGCCCTTCCGGACACGCGCGCGCCGGCCGCTTCCGCCGGCCGGTCCTATCTGCGCCCGCGATAAATCGGCGATATCTCCCGGCGCTTGCGAAAGGCCCTTTCCAGGAAGCCCCCGGCATGCGCACACCACGAGGCTCGTACACGCGGCGAGCCGTGCGGGCATATATGCGCGTGCACGCACGATGCATCCTTGTGTGTGTGTATATATATATGCGCTTTATTATCCCGGCGCGCGGTGGGTAAGACGGGAGCGCATGATCGGGGGAAATCGAGCGGCTCGAGGGTGACGCGCGAGGTACACGGGCCCGGGCCGGAGTGACGCAAGCGCCCGCGTGACATGCCCGCGGGCAATTGACCGGACGGCCGAGCGCGGAGGTCCCGCGCGTATATATATACGTAGGAACCCCCGGCTGCGGGGAGTGCGTGCGCATATATAAGGCGGCTCGGCCCGCATGCCTTCCCACCAGCTCCCGGCCTGCACTTTCATCCATGTAAATTGGAGAAACGATGAGTGCGTATACCGAGCCGATGCGATGCTTGTCAGGCGTGATGTGTAGACAGTATCGCTCTCGCTTCATTACCGACTGTGTGTATACAGGGTGTGGGCTTGATATACGAGTTAGATAAGCCCCAACGAGGTTAATAAGCTTTGGCTTAACGAAATCATAACCGGCCGGCATGGAGCGAGGATAAGCCGTTGAGGCGGCCGATCCGTCCGCGGCTCGTTTCCATGTAACGCGCCTCGTTTGCCGGACCTTCGGCCGCGCTAATCCGAAGCCCGGGAGTAATCGAGGCGTATTATAATACAACGCGGCGCTCCGGCCCCCTCGATTATATCCGCCCGTGCGTGTACATATAATGCACACTTGCCGCGGGCATTATACCGACGCGCGCGCGTACGTAG
This sequence comes from Sycophaga agraensis, assembly GCA_018906755.1. NCBI lineage: Eukaryota > Metazoa > Arthropoda > Insecta > Hymenoptera > Pteromalidae > Sycophaga > Sycophaga agraensis. The sequence continues at coordinate 397,870 of JACCIE010000004.1, forward strand.
GCCGAGGCGAGTAATCCCGCTTTCTCGGGGTCTCTTCCTGCTCCGCCGGCCGCTTGGCTCCTGCATGTACCTCAATCTCGATCTCGGCTCCCGATTGCCGTTCCCCGGGCCCCCGTAACATTTCTCCCCGCTCATTAGCCGCGGATTCTCCGGGCTCGACTCATTAGCCGTGATTCCCGAGCGATAGGCCTCTACACTGTCCTGCGCATAATGCGCGCACCCCTGCGCATGTAGATATATATATATAGGCAGTCGCTACCCCGTCAACGGACCTTACACCATGCCTCCAAGTTAGCCGGGAAGTATGTATATACACTGTACAACTCGGCTTCCGTCGCATATACACACGTACGTACGTATGTATGTACGTATCACCGGTCATTATCTTTTGCAATCTATTATCTAGTCTATCAAGCCACTTGACCATACAGCTCCATACCGAGCAGGCGGATGAAAAGCCCGGGCGTTTAATACGCTATAATTTACGGGATTCTCGAGCTGTCTTTCTGCGAGTCCCAATTGACCACTAGCGCTCCCATACGCAAGGCGTCGCCCGCACACACACACACGCAGTGCAGATAGTCGCTCCGAGCGCTCGCGAAAAATCGGGATAATCGGCGCGAGTACGAGGAAGCGCGCGGCACAGCCGGGCGACATTAATTCTCGAGGCGGCCGATACCGATATCACTGGCGCGGCGGGAGTCCGCGCGCAGGATGCAATTCCGCGGCGGGGAGCCGCGTTTCCGGCCGGGCGCACTCAGACCGCCGTGGGGCCCCGGGCGACATACGAAAATAGACACGGGGGGGGGGAGCCCCCGGGGCTTTTTCGCGCTCCGCTCGAGGCCGGGTTTCGCGGGGGGACGCGACAAGGCGCGCGGGGGTAAAAATCGGGCGTGTATAAATATGCACACGCGCACGTGTGATAAGGTCGCTCGGTGCGCCCGCGCGTTGGAGAACTCCCTCGGCCGCTCGCGTCTTCGCCCGGGGCAAGCGTGTGTGCGTGCGCGGACGACGCCTCGCCAATTTGCCGCTAATTGGTATTTATTGGCTGGAATTAAGAGCCGGGCGAGGCGGCCGATGCACCCGGGGGATATGTATATATATATGTGTGGGCGCCGGGTGCAGAGCCCGGGGCCGAGGCGCTATTGTGCCCGCGCGCCCGCCGATTCCGCGAAGGGGCCAAGCGCGGATTAGCCGGATTCCGCGGAGCGAGCCTCGGTGCGCCGCCTTTGCATAATGCATTCCCCCGCGCGTAAATGGCCGGCGAGATACCGATCCTCCCGTGGCTACATGTCCTTCCCTATATCCGCTTCCTTCCACGCGTCAACTCTCGTCCTTCGGCTGTTCGGTTTATTTTCTCGCCTCCTCCAATGCATATATGTATGCGCCCAGCAAATGGTACACTTGTCAAGCGTAGTGAGACGAAGATTCTTCTGAAGAAGCAATTAGCATGTAGTCGTGCGTACGCGAGTTGCAAACGAGCCCCCGTCATTTTCAACCTGCAAATTCACGTGGATCTAGAATAATGAACGTGTATACGCACGTTGGATGTATTGCACATTGACGTGAATTAATATTCGAGGCAGGCGCTAGTCAGTTTGAAAACACGATTTCAACGAGTTGGTATAACGAGGATATATAGTCCGCACACCGATCCGCGGCTACTACACGCACGTACAAACGCGCTAAAAATCCGAAAAGATTGCATCTAGGAAAAGGCATAACTTATATCGTTCCGCATGAATTGTCATCTCCAATTGGCCGCTGAGCGAATTACTTAGGCTCGCCGGAGTCGCGCGCTGCAAACCGCGCAATTGCGCCAATTGACAGCACGTACATGCGTATGTATATGTACACGCACGCACGTACGCCGGCGGCGGCCTCGGGATTCCCATGGGAATCGTTATATGGGCGCGGCGCCGCGGGAAAGCCGGGGCGCCTCCGGTTACCGGGCCTGCATTTGGCCCGCATGTGCCGGCGGCTTTTCCGCACGTGCAGCGTGCGGGCCCCGAGGAAGGGCCGCTCTTTTGTTTCGCCCGCGTCAATTCATGCGACCGGCGACCATTGTCATGGTTATCGAGAGCGGGGGTGGTGGGAGCGCCTTTCCCCCCGCACAGGCACTTGACTTGGCGCCCTGACACGAAGCAGCGCAGCCCATCTACATATAGCTCCTCTTCTGTTGCAGAGATGGCCTGCTGCTCGGCGGCCTCCGGATCCTGCCGCACCGTCTGCTCCAAGGTGCGTATGATACGCACGCCGTGTGGGAGGGCCAGCCGCGGCCCTTTTGAAGACGCGCCCCGGCCGGCTCCCCCATCTATGTGCGTGTACCCCAGGCGTCTTTCAATTAACGGGCAATTGACCGGGAGACACAGTGCGCCGGGAGGCGTGCGACTCGAACCCAGCTTCCAATCTATAAGGGCCGGATGATGGATATCGCGCGCGCGGCCGCTCGGTGAAAGTGGCGCGCGGGCCGCCACTGCCGCCGGTCTGTCCTCGTGCGCGTGTGTGTATATACGACGTACGGGCGCCTGCAGATATGTACGCCCGCGAGACGCTCCGTCCGAGGCGTACGACTTCTCCGCGAGTCCGCTAGGAATAACAGCCGCGTTATTTCCCAGCCTATATATATACCTGTATTATCCGCAAATATTATTCCGCGGCCGGGCGACGCCTATTATGCGCACGCGGCCGATTAGCCAAATGGATTTCTGTTTGGACTTCGAATGGGCCCGGCACGGGATATATACGCGGAGATACTCTTCCGCTACGAAAACAGCGCCGGCCCTTGGATACACAGGCCGGGATAACAATCGCGCGGGCGGTCGACAAAAAAAAAATTCAAATCGGGTCGACTGTCAAGAGGCCTACACAACGCGCGCTCACGTGTATGTACGCGTACGCCATCGCTTGAGCTTCCAACAAAACGAATACACACAGATATCCCGCACAGAGCTTTACAACTCTTAGCCGGGGTACGTGCACATGTATATATATATATACATCTGCACGTCTCGCGTACGGATTCCCCGAGTTAAAAGCGACCGGCGCACAATCGCCGTCGTCTGCACGCGAGGGCACTCGCAGAAAAAGGGCGCCGGGAGCCAAGTATAGCCCCCGGGGCAAGTGCGGACGTCGGGAAACGGGCGGCAGGTGCGGCGGGCCGCTTTTATATTCGGCCGCGAGGACAGTCGCGCGAAATATATATAAACACACGCGTACACACACTGAGAGAGGGAGGCCGGGCACAGCACACACACGCACGTGGCCCTTTGAAGCTCGGCGTTTCATCTCCGCCGCGCGCGCGCCTCGGCCGATTACGCGCGTCCGCCGGGATTTACAATCGCGCCGAACGGGGGCTAATCGCGAGAGGCGCGCGTACGTGTGCCTATGGTATATATAGGCATCGGGCGTTGCGACAACGGCAGCGCGCGCGCCCGTTTCTCGCGGCATTATGTGCGCGCGGGGGGGGGGCGGCGGGGGAGAAAAAAAATAGGGGGCCTCCTTTACGGGCGCCTGCGTCAATGCCCCGCGACGAGTGACTGATATCTGCCGGGCGTGCACTCGCGGCTGCGGAGCCACGGGCCGAGTGAAAAGCCGGCTCTTGTCCGGGGATATTGGCTCGGCGCACCGGCGAGCCAGTGTCCCGGTAATATATTTGAATCGGCCGCTGCGGTGACTATTGCGCGGCCTCGTGTACAATGGCGCGTACTGGATTTTCTCCCAGGCTCGAGGCTCGCGGGTGCAGCGCGCGGCACTCCGTTCCTGATTTATGCTAAAAGCATTTGGTACGCGCCGCGGAAAAGTCTTAATATCTTAATAGGCGCGGCAATAAGCTATATATATCGGCCTGTAACAAATGGATGGCTTATCGGCCAAACTTTCTCCCCGTATAATACTTTCGCGGTCGATTAATATACGGTCAAGGGGAGGAAAAAAAAAATGGCCTCTGATAGGAGTATTCTTGATTCAGGTCTCCTTGGTTTCCCTGGCGGCGGACTCCTACGCCCGAGAAAACGTCACGCGCACGTTTTCCGAGTTTTGCTCTTCGGACCTGGTAAGTATGCATTCTCCGCGCGGCTTATATATATTCCAATGGGCCGCGTATTATGCGCGCCTCCGTGTATTCAGCTGTCCGCGCCTATCTTTTTCATCTGGAAATATGCTTTTGTGAACGCGGGAGGAATGCGCGGAGGATCAAAGCGCCGGGATAATCGAATTAAACTGGCACCTTTTCTTACTTTCTTTCTTCGCTGCGATAATCGCGCGGCCCGAGGGCCGTGTGAACCGCGCGCGACGATCGAATTATCCCGAGTGTGACGGTTTGATCGGCGGGCGGGTTTCCCGGCGCGGTTCGCCCGCTCGCATTGTACGCGGCCGACAAAGAGAGGGAAGGCCGCTCGTGAAAACGCCCGGAAAACGAGGCGCTTAAGCGATCGATTGTGTCTCGCGGGGCGCGTTTGTCGGGCGGCGATCGATCGATCGATTGAAAGCCGAGCGGGCCCTTAGGCCGAGGTCAACCCCTGAGCCTCTGCGCTTCTCTGTCCCGCAGGTGGAATTCTGGGAGTGCGTCAACTCGACCCTCAGAGGTGAGTACGGGAGGTGGCGGCGCGCGCGAGGGGCGCAGGATCCGGTTGGTGAACACGATCCCCTCTATTCCGCAGAGGTCGAGCTGCACGAGGGCTGGAGCGGCCGGGGCTGCTGCCGGCTGGCGGGGAGCCCGGGATGCCAGGCGGCCTGCGCGACGGCCGCGGAGCGCCGGCAGCTGCGCAAGGCCTGCCGCTGGAGCGACGAGCCGCGGCTGGTCGACTGCCTGGAGGAGCGCGAGGCCGCCGAGAGGTGCTGCGCGACCGTGGCCAACGCGACCTGCCGCGCCATCTGCCGCGAGCTGGCCCACCGCCCGGGGAAGCAGGCGGCCCTCAAGACCTACAGCAGCAAGGGCTGCTTCCACCAGGTGCCCAAGTGCCTCAAGGCCCACGCGGACCCCAAGGCCGCCGAGGACCCCAAGCTCTGTGAGTCTCAGCCCCCGACCCGCGCGATCTCGGCCCAACTCGGTACCCAACCGGTCTGCGTAGAGGCCAACTAACCCGGGCCTCTCCCCCAGATCTTCATTGCTGCGATGAGGCGCCTAGTCAGGGCTGCATGGAGACGTGCCGGCGCGCCCTGCACTCGGTCCCCTCGGTCCACGAGATCCTGGACGCCCTGGAGGAGGCCTGCAGCCCGATAGTGCCGCACTCGCCCCTGTGGGGCTGCCTCCTCAAGTCCTCGCCGGCCAAGCCCCAGCGGCTGCCCCTCAGCGCGGGGAAGCTGGCCTGCTGCTCGCGCGCCCAGCGCCGCGGCTGCCAGACCCTCTGCTGGCGCGCCTTCCAGACCGACTGGGCGGCCTGGCAGCAGCTCGAGGCCACCTGCCTGGCCTCCGGGGCCGAGGCCGAGCTGCGCCGCTGCCTCGAGGACGCCGAGGAGCCCTGCGAGATGGGCTGCGCCGGCCTCTCCTTCTGCTCGCGCTTCAACGGCCGGCCCACGGCCCTCTTCCGCGCCTGCGGACCCCGGGCCGACGAGTCCGCCAAGTGGGAGGCCGACCACTGGCTGCGCGGCGGCCTCGTCGCCGCCCTCGGCGTCCCCGTCCGCCCCGGCCCCGGGTGCCCGGCCGACAGCCTGCGCGCGGCCGCCTGCCTCCTCCAGCTGCGCCCCTGCGAGCCCACCCGCCACGAGACGCGGCTCTGCCGCGAGGACTGCATGGACCTGGTGACCGGCTGCGTCGACTGGCCGGCCGTCGAGGGCCACAACGCCGCGAGCCTCTGCGCCAAGCTCTCCGCGCCCAAGCCCGAGGCCGCCTGCGTCTCCCTCCGGCCCTTCCTCGAGGAGGAGCCGCCCGGGGGGCCCCCGGACCCCGCGCCCGCCCTCGAGGAGGACATCAACATGCCGTGCCGCGCGGACCCGGGGCCCTGCCCCCCGGGCCACCTGTGCGCCCTGCGCCCCGGGGAGCCGCGCGGCTTCCGCTGCCTGCCGGCCTGCCCCCTGGGGGAGATGTCCAGGCAGCTGGTGCCCGTGGGCGCCTGGGCCCACCTGCCGCGGCTCGACCACCCGGGCTGCTACCGCGCGTGCCGCTGCGGCGCGGCCGGCGCCCTCGAGCGCTGCCGCGACCTCAACTGCCCGGCCCTCAACACCTGCTGGCTGCAGAGCAGCTTCGTCGCCCACCGGGCGACCTTCTACCTCGAGTGCAACCCCTGCCACTGCTTCGACGGGGAGATCACCTGCTCGCGCAAGCGCTGCGGCGCCCCGGAGGCCCAGGCCCCGGCCCTGCCCTGCGACTGCCCCAACCACTACGTCCCCGTGTGCGGCCGGCTCGGCCTCACCCACGCCTCGGCCTGCCTGGCCAAGTGCTCCGGCCTCCTGCCCAACGAGGTCGAGTACAACAGCTGCTCCTCCAAGGACCCCTGCGCCTCGAGGCCCTGCGGCCCCAAGGACCGCTGCCTCCGCCGCCCGCGCGTCTGCCTCTCGCCCATACACAAGCCCTGTGACCAGTTCGAGTGCGTGCCCCAGGCCTGCGACCACCGCGAGGACACCCAAGGTCACTGCTACCGCCTTCATTACTCATTTTATTCGTTTTTTCTCTTCTATCTCCATCGTTCATCGTATGCACGGCCTGCTTTTGACCTCCTTTTTCTTAAGCCTTATCATTTCAATAATCATTATCTTGTTGCAACGTCGCACAAGGTGTACATTTTTTCAACGTGCCTACAATAAATTAACTCGTGTATGCATGATGAGTGTTACGTTAAAGCATGCGGACCATTAACACTAATGAAATAAACTCAAACTCACAATCTCCACGGACTGTGTGCAGGTCCGGTCTGCGACACGGACAACCGACAGCACTCGTCCCTCTGCTCGCTGGTGCGCGCGGGCGCCGCCCTGGGCTACCGGGGGCCCTGCCTCCGGGGCTGCAGCCTCCGCGGGCCCGTCTGCGCCATCAACGGGGAGACGTACGCCAGCGAGTGCGTCGCCTGGGCCGAGCGGACCCTCGTCGACTACCCGGGGCCCTGCGTCGCTGTCGGCCTCGTCGGCGAGCTGCCCGAGCCCCGGTGCGGCCGCGCCGTCGTCTGCCCGCCCCTCGCCGAGGCCTTCTGCGTCGGCGTGACGCCCCCGGGCGCCTGTTGCCCCGTCTGCGGTGGGGCCGCCCGGCTCTTCTACTCCAGGAAGCAGGTGAGTCCTCCGCGACCAGTCCAGTAAGATTAGTCCCAGAGCCGATGACTGACCGGGGTTGTAACCCGCCTTCCAGCTGGACCGCATCTACTACCAGCTGACCGACGAGGCGGACAAGCGGATCGTCACCCTCGAGGCGATGCTCGAGGCCCTGTCGCGCCAGCTCCAGGTGGCCGAGTGCGCCCTCCGGGGGATGCTCACGCCCGAGGGCGACATCTTCCTCGTGAACCAGCCGCTGTCGAAGCGGCCCTCGCGCCTCCAGCAGGCCGCCTGCGTCGCGGAGATCGAGAAGCTCGTGACCCGCGTCGCCGAGCGCAGTCCGAGGATCGTCGCCGAGGTGCCGCTCAGCTCGCTCACCCGGGCGGAGGTCGCCCACGCGCGCGTCCCCAGCGCCGCCGGAAGCCTGCGAGCCTTTTTCCCGCTGATTGTACTCCTACTCCTCGTCGCGAACCTCGACCCCTAAGACGCTGGCTCCTCCTCGAGTAGTCCCACTGGCTTCCAAAAGATCTCCAATGTTTTCGCCTAGTTATCTTTATATTGCTAGTCTAGAGTGCGAAACTATGCTGCATGTCGCATTGAGGATCGTTGTATATACAGGCCAATGCTGGATTTTTATCGCGCGCTCCTCGAGACTCGTGAATGTAGATTTTGCCTACATGACATTTAATTTTAGCTTATGATTACTATTTGTATAAATTATCTTTGACGATTCAATGTTAAAGTTCGATCCATTTGTCTTCCAATGTTTATGCCATATCGCAAGCATTGACAGCATGCGTATATTGTGCATTTTAAGAGACCCATTATAATTTATATTATTACTTACTATGATTTCCATTTAGATTCAAATTTTAGTTACTCATTCATGTTTTATATTTAATAGCTGTAGTCAAAAGTACAATGAACGCGAGAATCAAATTACAAAAAATAAATGGTTTGCACATATTGAATAGAATGAATTCTAGTTGAAGACTATAGTGCCATTTTTTACAAAATATGCGTACATCAATGTTATAAAAAATAATAGATTTATTATCAGTTATTTTTGTTTCATATTACGAAACTGCCATATGCCCGAAGATCAAACATACTTGAGTAATAATTAATATCAATAGTAGAAAATCGATTAAATATTTACATGCCTAGTGCGCGTTTGTTACGGTCGCAAGCCCATGCAGCAACCAAATTTTATGGTAATGTTAAATGATTCATATTTATAGGAGATTATGAGATACTATTTTCTTGCATTTTAAATGTTTACAATAAAAACCAAAAAATCGTTATTCCGTTATTAGAGTACTTTGTAGTTATCAATGAGTAGGTACTATTTTTTAAAAGCATGTAATAATGAGCAAAGACGAGACACGAGCCTCGTACCTAACATTGTTTGAAAGGTAATCCATACAATGTCTGTGATTCTTCTATTGCCTACGTAATTACATTTATCAAGTACTTTTTTATAAAAAACGTTTTCTGTAGTTTAAAGTCAACCGTGTCTCTGATCAAACACTGCCAAAGAGAGAGAACGTGAGAAGGAGAGTGTTTAATTTAAGTCTGTATATATAATTGTAAATATATTTGATACGTATTTCGATATTTTACGTTAAGTTACCACGTTTTAGAAAAGAGTACCAAATATATTCTATCGACGTAATAAAAATTGTATGAATGTTAAGTAATTTTTGTAGTCAGGACTCATTTTTCAAAACGATAACATCGCTTGTTACTCCTGTTTTAAATATTAATTTTTTTATTATTAATATTGTCATTATATACAATAAATATGTAAATTGAAAATTGAACTCGATTTTAGTAACGCCACAACCCAGTTTTAAAATCTTACCTTAATCTATAAATCTGTACAAAAATTATCAATATTTTGAAATATTTGTATGAAAATGGTTGGAAATCAGGTTAGTAAAGAATACAAGTAAATCCATACAATAAGTTTTAATAATCGTACTAGCTTATTGTTAAACTTATTGAACATTCATTCGCCTAAGTAACCATACATTTTAGTTGTTAGTTTGAAAGTACAATGTTTTTTATAAACAATGTCTAATGTAGGATTTAATTAATCCCTCGTTATACATTATGCTTCAAGCTAATGTTAATCAATTACTCGCTATTGTTAAATATGCTAAAAATATATTATTAAACTGTACTCGTTTTTACGCTTGAACAAGAATTTGACTTTGTTATTATCTAGCGTGTCACAAAAGTTACGTTGTGATACCCAAACGATATATTCCGTATGATAAACATTAAGTTTATGGGTATAAATCCCAACGTTCATTTTACACGTTCAATAATAAATAAAAAATTGTTTATAAAACTATTTAAGTAATGAATTACAATGATTATAAGCAAACATATTAATTACAATTGTTGTTGAATACTAGAATAAAAAATATCCTATCCATTATTGAAAATTCAAAATCAAACAAACCTTAAAAAATGATTACAACGATTTACGTTTTACTTCAAATTAATTCAATAATATTGTTTATACAATTCATTTTATATTTTTGCTTTAACGAGAAAGTTGATTTATATGATTTCTTCTGCATTTTTAATGCACGAGGCAATTGGACTTTTGTCATTGTACTATTTAAAATTAATGGTTTTTAATTCACGAACTAAGTAATTACTTATAAACTACTCAAACGTTCACAACTATAATTGAATGACGATTATTAAAAAACAAAAATTAATGTTGAATTGCGAAGTAAAGAATCTTTGAAAACTTTTTTAAGATCTATTACACTGTACAAAAGTTTTTTTTATAAATTCATACGTTATCTCTGATCGCCATGTTCGTATGTTCATCTATAAAAGCAAATAATTTTATTCTAACTTTTCAAGGATCATATAAATTTTTTAATTTTATTTAGTATTTAAATCTTAAAATCGACTTTAGTTTCAAGAACATCGTTAACCCAATCTAATACCCTATGAAAAATATAATACATTAAAAAAATAAAGATATTATCAAAAAATCATCATCATACTTTAATTTTTTAATGCATAATAATTTAATTTTCAATATACACTGATAATTTTTTAATGTAAAAAAATTATCTATTGTCAAAACCCTTGACTACAATTGTAAAATTAATGTTTCGTAGCTGTATTTTTAGTTTCATCTCAATTAAGTATTTGCAATTTTTAAATATTCATTTTAAAGTTAGATAAACATAATAAAGAAGAAAATTATACTGAACAAACTTTCTAGAATGGATTAAAATACAATTATTTTTTTTGTTTTCAAGAAAACACCATATCTAAATTCCCAAAGATTTATAAAGAAAATTAGTTTTATTGATAATAGATATGGTATTTTCTTTCAATTTATCCATAAAAACTATAATTGTATTCGCTCTAGTGAAATTAAAAATAATTAATGCAACAATTACTTACTCAGTTTTAATTATTAATTACAATATTTTATGTAAAAATAATAGTATTAATATTATATTTTATTACCAAGCAGATGTTTCGTTGGTAATCAAGGGTTTGGGGCATTAAGGTAGTCAATACGTTGACGCTATAATTTCTGACTTTTTTATTAAATTTTTAATAAACAGTAATCCGACATCACAAGCCAAACTTTTGCGAATTAACCTAAGTTCCCAATTAAAATTATGATAATTGCTTTGAGGTTGACTTCCTCCCGACATTCTAACTTACTTTGCTCATGGCTTGGTGTCAGAAAGAATTTAAAGATTTACATTACAATTTTATGTTATGGTACGTAGATGGAGGTTACTATAGTACATGATGGATATCATTTCGCTTGACTTTTGATCCACAAAACGATAAGAGCTCTAAATTTATCTATTCATGCTATAAAACGATATTCTTGAAATTTCCATACGATCCATTTTCGGATGCAAGGTAACAAAACCCTATTAAACTTAACAAATCGTGTTTAAAAATATCTAATATTCACAATTGCATTTAAATCTAATATTATTTGGAAACGTTTTGTCGGTAAGTCACAGCTAATATTAAAATATAAAATTTTAAATATTATCAAAATAACATTTTGTAAAATGCCTGTCAAAATTTTTTTTAGTAGCATCTGAAAATGAATCATTAGGACTAACTAGTCATTTTCCTTTTCAAACGTTTTATTCTTAATTAAATAATGTCATAGAGTACTACGACTATTATTGTCATCCATTCAATGCTCAAGAGTCAGTTTACCTTACTGTATCCTGCGATTGAACAATAAGATCCCAATAACTTGCTCATCGTCGCAATGAATTAAAAAAATTTAAGGAAAAACATTCATACCTCCATACACAAAACGAGCCGATTATAAAAACTATCCACACGTCGGCCGAGTAAAGTGAAGGGGAGCACAGTTGAGAGGGAAAAATAAAGAGACACGAATTGATAATATCTTTACAAGACTTTGTAACGGCCCCTCGAGGCCGTATGCGTGCCAGAGGCTTGCAGTTTGATCAGCTCCTCCTTGATCAGCCTGGAAACTTCGGCCTTGGCCTTGCTCACGGCTAATTCGCTGGTTGACTCGATAGCGAGGTAGAGCTTGCGCTCGCCGTCTGGAGGCGGCTTGCCCGGTGCAATATACGTGCCGCGCACCGTCAGCCCGGCCTCCGAGTACTCGGATATCTGGGCGAGAGCCTCCTTGCTCGTGACGCGCCACCTCGCTTGCTGTGGGAAATCGTTGATCTCCAGTTCCTCTTCGTACTTCCGGAATGTCTGCTCGCCAGTTTCGCCCTCGCCCTCTATGAGGTCCTCTTCGCGCGGCTGGTAGTTGAGCTTTGTGTTCAGCTTGGCAGCAAGTTGCTCGGCTACTGTCTTTGCCTATTTTGTAAAAATTTAGTACACATTAGTTGCGTATATTGATTATGAATAATTCAACAGTTTATTCGAAGTCGAACTTTTTTACAGAGCGCTTTACTGCCAAATACCCCATACTTATTTTCTAATTTTTGTATCAAAGCAAAGTCTGCATCATGCAAAGATATTATTGATTTAATTAGAGTCACGCCAAATTTTGCTTAGTGTAATGGTTTTTTGAGTTATTTAAACTACATTTGCATACAGTGTGTTAGCTTTGGATTTTAAATAAATTCATTTAAATAAATTAATTATATAAATGAGTAAAGGTAGTTATGGAATAGATGATTATGTTTAGGCGGTATTAATAGCGCAGATACTTGTAGTCCATTCGTTAAAAGCAACTAGCGAAAGAACAGAGGGATTTAGGACAACCAGAAACTCATGCTTCTTACTCTTACCGTGATCAGATTTGTTGGGCCAGCTCCTTTAAGAATGGCCTCAGCAACCTGTTGCGTCGCACCCTTGGCCTCGGCGCCCAAGTTCTTTGCTGTATTGATCTTCGAAGCGAGTTTCTTGGCTAGTTCCAGCTTCTCTGTGGCGCTCGGCACATTCTGACCAATGCCAATATTTGATCCGGCCGCTGACTTGGGCATCTCATGAACGATCTTCTTCGCCTGGAGCATTGTTTCGATTTGCTGGTCGATATCGTTCTCGATGTCCTCGTCATCTGAATCCTGGAGCCCGAGTGCAGCTTTTTGGAACTTCTTTTTCTCATTGGCGAGGGCAGCCTCGGATTCGTCGAACTTGTAACCCTTGCCACTGAAGCCACCGCCCGAGTGTACCTTCTTTCCATCCGCTTCCTGTCGGGATTTGTATCCGTCCCACAGGAGTCGCAGCGGCTCTGGCACCGCTACTCCTGCTAATTCGTACGCACGTAGAATTTCGCCAGAGTAGCGCTCTTGATCAGGCGTTATAAAAGTATATGCGTATCTACGAAAATGAATTGTTAGTTTTCTAGCTGTATATCAGTTGACATTTTTCTATTGAAAATTTGTGCCTTACCCTTTGTTTCCCGCTCGTCCGGTTCTACCACATCTATGTACATAGTCCTCATAATGATTAGGGCAGTCATAATTAACTACTAATACAAGACTTTTTACGTCAAGTCCCCGAGCAGCAACAGAAGTCGCTACGAGTAGCTTTACTCTTCCAGCCTTAAAATCTAAGATTGTTGAATCTCGATCGCATTGATCTATACCTCCATGCAAAGACATACATTGATAGGAAGCCTTCATTAGATCTTTAAGTAAGGTATCGGCATTTTCTTGCTTATCAACAAAGACAATAGTTGAACCTTTATCTTGATAATGACCAAGAATCTCCAGAAGTTTGAGGAACTTTTGGTCATCATCCAGTACTACCACATGTTGTTCTACGTCCTTACAAACCACAGAGCGACCACCAACTTGAACTTCCACCGGTTTTGTTAAAATTCGACGAGCCAACGCCTCCATTTGACGTGGGAATGTGGCGCTGAATAAAACAGTTTGACGATCCGGTCGCACGTTCTCCATTATTCGCATCACCTAAAAAATGTCATTATTAAAATTGTTTTGAATACAAATAAAACGCATTTTGATACAATAAAAAAATGTCATATAAAAGCACGTAAACATAAAATTACCTGAGGTTCAAAACCCATATCGAACATCCTGTCAGCCTCGTCAAGTACGACATAAGTTACTCTTCTGAGATTCGTAACCCTACCATTATTAGCCGCTAACATATCAATCATACGACCTGGTGTGCAAACTATAATTTCTGCACCCCTCTTCAACTCTGCGATTTGCTCCGAAATTCCCGTGCCTCCATATACGCAAACGTGTGATAGGCCAAGACTCTTGGTGAACTTTTTCGAATCCTTACCAATCTGCATACATAGTTCACGCGTCGGTGTCATAATCAGTGCAATCGGACCATCCCCATCAGATAGGGGTGGCTGATCTAGAATGTGCCTAAACATGGGCAGCAAAAAGGCAATGGTCTTACCACTACCGGTTTTCGCGATACCGATCAAGTCGCGACCAGACATTATAGCTGGTATCGCCTGGCACTGAATTGGTGTAGGCTTTTCATAGTTGAGCTTCCGTAGTACATCAAGTTCTTTTTTGGAAACGCCACACTGTGCCCATGACTTAATAGGCTTCGGGCAATTTTTACCTTTAACTCGGATACCCTCTAGTTCTTCTTTGTACAATTCTACATCCTCTGACGTCATTCGAGCTGTAAATTTATTATCGGTATGTTTGAATGTTATCGTAATAATTTTAAATAAGATTATTTCACATTATTTATTATTTCTTCTACCATAATTACAATTAAAACTTCATATTTACCAATTTCAGGTACTTCACGATAAAATGCTTTTGTAAATGGTATGTATTCAGTTAAACTATGATCGACTTTGGCTAGCTCTCGTTTCTGCTTGTTTGCAATACCAGCAGCAGTTTCATGAAGATTTTCACCTTCTTCTTCACTTGAATACTCCAGACCATCCTGATTCTGTTCGATCAATTCACCTTTGTGTTTTTGATCTTTTTTCTTTGCTACTCCACTCATAATAACTACACCTCCAGTTGATGAATTTCCCGTACTATTTGTACCTATGAACGCATACATATATATTGATAGATGTTTATTTAATTATTTAAAATAACTAAAATCTATTAAAAACTAAAAATACAATGATTTATATAGTAACTTCTTTTGTTTGCATTAAAAGAAATTGTCTTCATACCTGGTTTGACATTTTTGTTATCCACTTTATTAACTTTCCTAACTTCTTCTTGTACTTCAGCCATAAAAGCATCTAGTGGATCAATTTCTTCTTCCTCTTCTAGTTTTTTGGTTTCTACTGGTACTACATTATTCTCTTCCTTTACATCCTCTTCTTTGACATCTTTATTCGCAATAAGGGGTGTTTCTTCATCACTATCGTCTTCAAGAGACCATTTCTTTACTGCAGGCAATTGCAAATTTGCTAGCATGGATGATTTTCCATCTTTTTTAGTTGCTTCCAACTCCTTTTTCTTCCTTTCTGCCCGCCACCTCTCAATTCTTTCTCTTCTTTTCTGCATTTCTAATTCTAAACGTTTTTGTTCCTCTTCCTAAATTAAATTATAAAAATTATTTTATTTTTAGAGTATTTAAAGAAAACTAAAAATTTCAAAAATTTATTTTGTATTTACCTTATCAAGTTTTGTATGATCAAATGGTAATTCTTCACTTTCACCTTTGTCCTTTTCTTTACGCTCTCGAGATCTAGACCTATTGGATCTATCTTTCCCAGAACGAGATGATTTTGAGCCTGTAAGACGCTTTTCTTTACCGTCTCCACTAGTATACCGAGAACAATCAATGTTTTTTATTTAATTAAATTTAGTTTTTAAAAGTATAAAAGTATAAAAGTACAAAAGTGTAAAAGATTTAGGTATCGATAAAAGTAATGAACAGAGTATATCGATAGTTTTCAGAACTAACTATTGAAATTCTACAGTTAAAATAAATATTAAGAATAAAATTATCTGGTATTATTCTAGCTAATTGTAAAATTATAAATTCGATAATTGTTTACCTTTTCCTGTCTCTATCACGATCCCTATCCCTATCAGATCTATCTCTACGATCACTCCTTTCTCTTTCCTTTTCACGAGAACGACTTCTTCGATCGCGATGACGAGTTTTTTCTCTGTCTCTGTCACGATCTCTACTTCTTGAACGCCTTCTTTTCTTCTCTGGAGTAGCAGAGCGAGATCTCGACCTAGAGCGAGATCTTCGTCTATGATGCCTATCCCTGTAAAAAGAATTTTAGAAATAAAAATAATTCAATGCACAATAGAAAATATTTATTATTAAATTATTTGACATTTATTATTGCAAAAGCGTTATTAGCGTTTGATATCTATAAAAAACTTATTGGAATTTGTAAATTAAGTTTAGAGGAAAAGTGATTCTACAGTATCTTAATTACGGATTCTGACTATGGATTATTTAATCAATACATGAATATCAAACTTACTAATCTCATATTCTTATATACTTTTAAAAATTAAAAAATAGTAAATCTATTACATTAACGCTAACGTAATAATAGCGTTTCCTACATAACCTGAAAAATACATAATACATTAAAATACTCACTTATCACTACTTCGAACCATTTTGGAGATTTTTTATTGAATTATAGTGTAGCGGTTTTTGTTACACACAAAACATCTTTTATTTTAGTAAAATTATTACTAAACAACAGTCCAAACTGAAAAACACCGCATCTAATGCCTAGCCATTTCAATCCCACGTTTTGTAGGTTATGCGGTATCACGCACACTACCACAGCGTCACATCGACTCCAACGCTCTAATGACTGACAATGACTGACAGTGACGCCTCCACAGTCCACTGCGGTAACAAAATGAGTTACTGATGTTGTCCAATAAGCATTCGATCCCAGGACATTTTTGTAGCAAAAATATCTTATAAGTTGAATGTATAAGAGTGAATGTATGTTAGCATCAGTAACGTGCCTGAATATAAGATTGTGCTTAATTCATAAATCAATTCACAAATGTCAGCCGTGCGCAACTGACACATTGAAAAAGTGCCCATTAATGTTTGTCTGCACATCGGAAAAAAATGTTTTATTTAAATATGTATCATCAAATTTGTTTAATCTAAAGAATTAGATTATAGGAAATTTTAGGCGAATTAAAGATTTATTATATTGAAAACAGTTTTATATTAAATCCAAATTCGTTATAAATTATAAATTAACATTAAACATACAACATTAAATTATTATTAAACATTATAAATTAATTTATTTATTTTTTACATATTTTATATTTATAACATTACTAATTATAATAATAACATAATTAAATATATATTTCTTATATAAGCTGCGCTTAACTATACTTGAGTCCAGAATTTGTTTAGAATTTTATATAAAGATATAGATAAAATTTTGCATACATTATTATTTATCTTAATTAAATTTAAATTCTTTAATTTTAGATTTGTGTAACTACAAGATGATAGTTTTTTGCAATAAACGTTATCTTTGGACGGTGATTAGAATGGACCAAAATATGAAAAAGCTTTGTCCATGTTAAATAAAACATTTGAGAATTCCGTGTACAATCATTGTGTATTAATAGTAATAAAACCTTGAACAAAATACTTACTATATTTGAATAGCCTTTTACTCTAAATAAAATATACGATCGATTTTACATTTAATTCATTTGATTATTATACATATTATACATCGGTTACATTGAAATTGTCGAGATGTTTGAATTTGATAAGTTATTGTACTGGCAGAAAAGCTTTTAATAAATGGCAGTATTCAAATAGAACCGATATTCTTGGATTCTTATTTAAATTCCAGCTTCTTGGCTTCAAACGCACATAAAGATGTACAGTGTACCTATACATCGGGAAAATGCAACTTTTATTTAGATTGTAAATCCGTTCAATGTAAAGGAATGCACAACTACTAAGAATCCCTCATTGATTTACCAATGAGACGGAAGACTCGCGGGAGCAGTGGCCAGTGAGGCGGGAAGGGACTCGGGGATGCGCAGATATCCGCATCGGAATCACCGAAAGCGAGAGAGCAGCCAAATCATGCGTAAACCGCAGCTGAATTTCCCACTGCGTACCAGTGTATCCGTGACGTCTCGGTTCCGTTAACGCATATATATCCTTACCTCTCTTTTATCTATAGCTTTTCGCTCGCCGCCGATCTGCATACAGAGGCCGGAGCTGCAACCGCAACGACGCGGCAGGTAACTTTGAAAAATGCATTTCCGTTAGGCGGGAAGCCGCCAATTAATATCCCGTTCTATATATATATATATACATACATATATATATACACACATATATATATATATATATTGGGGCCTTTTAGCGTTTATGGCTAGACATAGTCGGCATGCATTATTCTGGACCTTTTATGTGGCACAGATAAATATACGTTTGGTTTATGTGTATGTATTTTTATTTGCTCTATATTTAAATACATTACGGTACAAATTTACAAGTTTTATTATTTACAAAAGGTCAGTATTTATAACGACAACGTTACATGCTTATTTTAAGATATAACACCATATTCTCACTGGGATTAATTGAACACTTCGCGCAGCGGATTATGCAGAGATACGTTATTAACTCCAAATTAAAATTATATCGATCTCCTATAGGTCTTCATCCTTGGAAAGTGATCGCATGCACGTGGATTAATATGAAATGCTATGCGCTTAAATTCCTTCTAATGCTATTTAAACATTAACAACACTTTCGTAGTGATTAGAACTTTTTTACGAAACGCGGATTATAGATGTTTTTCTATAAATGCAGGATCGTCGTTTAAAAAATTGTTAATCCTAAAAATAAATGATTCTCGCAACAAAAATTAGCTTAAATTCACATGCATTGAGATGCCACAGAAAGAAAATTAAAATGAAAATCGTCTTTAAAATGCGCTATAAACGCCTTTGATTGAATGTATAAGTCATGTATCGCAATACAGTGACTTCGGAAGATGTTAAATATTGTTCGATCGGCAGTGAAAGAATCCCTGCTAAGCACGTGCGAATCTCACTTGAGTATATCTTTGTGTCGAAAACACTTTTAGAAGGTTTCTTGATTGCGACTTTATAAAGCAAGTTTGATAGCCGCCTTAAAGATTCGACATATTCGTTTAAAATAGCATATTCAGTTTTTTGAGTACAACATAAAGCTCGCAAATGAACAATTACACATTACGGCGGCATAAGCCTATATCGGTCGCAACACTTAGGTTATTGGGTCACGCCGTCGTGACGCCGTTAGTATTAAAACTAAAAAAAAAACATGAAATCGAGTACAACTCTAACGCGAAAATCTCAGGTTTGCGATGATAATACCGATTTCAACCGGATAGCTATCCGCACGTACCTCTGTACATAAAAAATGTTGACATACATGTATTTTCAAATTTGTCAGATCGGTCGATCTTTGCGCCGTTGCCGATCTGGGTTTATAGATACGCTTTAAGGTACCTATTATATTGTCCTCGTAGTGCGGCCTCGTCGAAGGCGCAGCCGATCGTGCGGAGGAGCGCAAAAATCGACCGATCGCATCGCACGTAATATCGATTAACAAACACTCAACAACTCGATAAACCAGACGGAACAAGAGAAGATATATTCGTTAGACAGAACACGTAAATGGCATCCTCACGATTGCTCGCAGTCAAGATCGATGCTTGGCAGCTCCGAACAGTCGACATACAGTACATCGCAACGATTCCACCCTGGTCTTAGGGAAGGCGCGACCTGGAAAGAATGCAGGAGGCGCGCGGGTGGGGGGGAAAGCAGTCGAGCCGAGGCGCGGCCGTCCCCCTCCCGCGCCCTCAAATGAACTCGGTTACGAAGATCTTCTTGAAGTCGGGGGCGGAGCCTCCGATGTCGTGCCTGCAGATCTCGCCGTTGTCGAGGTAGCTCACGTCCGCGCTCCTCAGGATGCTCTTGAGGCTCTCGACGGAGAGGGCCGGCGGCTTGGGCCGCCCCGCCGCGGCCTTGGAGCCCCCGAACTTGTCGAGGTCGTTGAGGGAGTATCCCGGGCTCATCTTCTTCTTCAGCTGGTAGGACTGGATGACGGGCTTGCTGCTGCTACCTGAGCCGCCGCCGCCGCCGACGCCGCTGACGCCCACCTCCACCTGGTTCGACTCGATGATGCGCGGGGTGAAGCTGCGCATGCTGCCTTTGCTCTCGAGGGGCCGGGGCTGCTGCAGCTCCTAGACGGGGTCAATGCGTTTTCCGTTAGAAGCGCGCTCGAGGAGGTCGAGCCATTGTTTTATTTGCAGAGGAAGTGTGACGCGCGCGTTTTATTCGGAGTCAAGGATAATCCTTTGCCATGCGCGAATTAGTCGGATTGACCCGGATAGAAAAGTATGCGGTGTCGTTCGGCTCTTTGTGTTATGCCGCTCGGGGCTCGTTTCTTTCCCTCTTAATATAATAACAGAATGTATATGCAGTTATTTACCGAACGGCCGACGGCGACCAACGAGGTAGGACTGCTTAAATGATTTTTATGCGGTTAGTGTTGCAACGGAAAACAGAGGGAGCGAGAGAAATTAGAAACCTTTCAGAGTGTCGTCATCATTTTCAGATTAATCAAAACCGTTATAAGGTAGAACTTTCGTAATATTATTCCGATCTCCGTTTAGAGTTCGATGAGGTTATCGAAATGCTAATTATTTTCACTGTCGAACGTCCTTGAATTATTTTTAATATTTTGAATGTTGACTAAGTTGCAGTAATTACAGTCGCAACAATGTCATAACTAGTAATTAAACCTCGGTAATCGTGACAATTATGATTTTTTTTTTCATGTAAAAACTGTAAAATGATATATTTTGCAATTTTTTCCCCCCCACCGAGAGACACTTTTAAGAAAAACGATCATTTTTCCACTTGTCCCGTTTCACATGATTTTGAAGTTTGTTCACGAGTGTAGGCCCAAGGCGCATAATAAGGACACGAGGAATTCAAGGACCGCGATCTGAATTTTTGTTTTCAAAGCCATGGGAACGGGCTCACGACACCCGGCCACTTAACTAACGAGCGTACTTCACCAAGTTGTGCCGCTTACTTTTCTTTCCCTTGAAAAACAATTTTCCCCGTTCCCACAAAAACATCATAATACGGGAGTGTATATATATCAGTGGGCTATAATTTGAGGGGCCGAGCGCGAGGGTATAATCGCAATCGAGGCGAGCTCTGCACTTTACCAATCAAAAACGGCAGTTGCACGCGGCATAAAGGAAGTATATATGCATATAATCTTGCAAATGCAAGCCGAGGGTAAAGCTCTCCCCGAAATAACGGCAGTCGAGTGCAAAGGTGAGATTAGAGAGCCGCGGGCGAATTGAAATTTGAAGCTTGGGTTATAAGCGTCGTTGCGAGCGGTTTGCGCGATGACATCATTGGCTTTTTAAGGCCAGGGCCTAATTTAGCGGAGTAATAACAGGGAGCCGTGTAATCGCGCGGGTCGGCCGTCCGCGCGCCGTTTAACAGAGGCGGGCGCGCCTCCAAAGGCGCCGATCGACCGTAAGAGCCTTACAGGCGTCCGGCTAGCGGTGACTGATAAATCCGGTCGGCCGGTACGGTTCGCGCAATTATATGCGCGCGCGCGCATATAATCGGCGCCCGGCGCGTTACTCGGCACAGAATCCCGGCGCGGGCGGCGAACGCGGCCGTAGGGTTCAGGGGGCCAGGTGTACCTTGGTGCCCTTGCGCTGGAAGTACTCGAAGTCGTCGTTGGCGACGGTCGTGACGGAGCAGCAGCTGCGCGCCCGGCTGCGGCACGAGCTCATCGTGTCGAAGTCCTGGCTCTCGAGGTCGCAGCTCTCGTCGTCCGAGGTCTCGTAGCCGGCCTCGTTGTCCTCGTGGTACTCTGCAGGCAGGCGATTACCCGGTTAGCGGGGTTACAGGCCGGGGAGGGTGCCGCGGGCGGACTTGGACTGACCTTGGTCGGGGCGGGCCGGCGGGTCGAAGAGGTGGCCGGGCCCCCGCCTGGGCGCCACCTCGCGCTTGAGGTCGTAGGTGCGCGAGGTCGCGAGCTCCAGCCTCGGTCCGCGGGCCTGGAGGTCGAAGCTCTGGTTGCGCCGGAGGGCCGCGGCCTGGCTGCGCGCCCGCAGCTGCTCCTGGGCCAGCTGCTGGAGGGCGAGGGCGCTGGGTCCGCGGCGCGGCCCCTCCTCGCGGATCTCGTCGAGGCTCTTGGCGAACTGGCGCATCCTCCGGGGGCCGAGGTGGCCGAGGCCGTAGCCCTCGTAGCCCGTCTCCTCGAGCTGCCCGTAGAGGAGGCCCGGCTGCTGCGCCGGCTGCTGCTGCTGCTGGACCTCGAGGTTCACGTAGCTCGCCTTGGCGGCGCTGTTCGCCCGGCTGAGGTTGCGCTGGGCCTTCGGCGACTTGCTGCCCTCGAGCGCGCGCGGCTGGTAGCCCGAGCTCGCGTACGACGAGCTCTCGGCCACGATCGAGGCGTACGCGTTCTCCACGCTGCGCCCGTACGGCTGGATCCCCAGCTGCATCGTGCCGCTGCGCCCTGCGGAAGATTCACGCCGGTTGCAGATGGACCGAGGTTCGCTCCCCCGCCCGCGTATCGATCAGGCCATCCTCGATAATCCGCAAATAGCTTACTCTTGACCCGTGTCGCGCGCAAAGTTAGCGGAGGTTATACATAGAGGCCCTTGACGAGTGCTGTCGGGCTCTATAACGAGCGAGGAAAAAAAAAACCATCTCCCGACAACGGGCCTCTACATGTGCTATACGCCCGGCGATTAAAAAGCACTCCGGCGATAACGTTCCATGTTCCCCGTAGCCGATCTCCCTCTAGACGAGGAAAGACCGCCCGAGAAAAGTTAAAAAAGAAAAAAAAAGTCCCGGCTCCCCAGTGGCGGCGCCGGAAAAGCCGACGGAGGCACGCGCAGCCCTCGCTTCCCGTGCGCGCCCATCAAAAACCTCCCGCGGTTATCGTCGGGCGCGTATAACCTCCAAAAATAGACGGGCTAAGGAGGTCAGCGCGCATATTTCCGTCCGCTCCTTTGTCCGCGGAGGGCCGCGATAACGTAGCCGCGGCGCCTGTGCCCCCGTGTATATATATATACGTACCTCGGCCGGGGTGGTTGTGCAAGCGGCCGTAGAGGCTGCCGGCGCCCGGGCCGCACCCGACGCCGCTCACCGCCTGCGAGAGCGGGAACTTGAGGCCGTGGTTCAGGTTCAGCTGGAGCTTGTACTCGCTGTCCTGCTCGAAGTGCCGGAACTTGCCGTCCACGCCGCCTGTCCGCCCAACAACATCGAGGATTAGTGTCATTCGCGTGCACGGCGAGAGGATGCCGAGCCCTTCATCGCACACACATGTGCAGACCCCACATGTTCTTACGCTCGAGAGTGCGTGCACGCGGCGCGGATATTTTTCTTTCGTTTTTTTCTTTTTTTCTCTCTCCTTATCGCCGGCGCATAGAGAGGCTAGAGCCGCGCCTTTTTCGCGGAAAAGCCGGAGCGCGAGGTTGCGTCACGCGCATTACCGCGGGCCTTCCTTTGTGCGAGCCGACCGACTAGAAAGAAACTCATTAGCGCGGCCTATCACCCTTTCGTTGCGCGCCCGTTACACGTCTCGGACCGCGCGTAAGAGGACACTTGGCCCCTCGAGTGCGAGCTGGGGCCGGGTCACGTGAGCCGATCCGCCGGGAACGAGTGGCCCTCGCGCGCGACTCCAAGCGGCGGCTCCGTAAAGGGGCCGCGGAAAAGCGCTTTGCGTCTATTTGACGCGGGGGGCTTTCGCGCGCCCGGTGGACAATTACAGGATTCCGACCAGCGCTGCGCGCGCGCGCGATAAATTATTCAATTTGTTGGGAAAAAAAAACAAGCGATGGAGTACCGTGGACGCGCATCTGGTGGGTCGGGTATACCCCGCGCCTCTTGACCGTCGCCCTCGAATCGCGCGCGTCCACTTGAAATGAGAATGCGTGGGATCGGCGCTCGCGGAAGCCAGCCGTTATGCAGATATATCGAAAGGAAGGGCCTTGTACAATGGCAGTTACTCCCAATGGCGTATATATATATATATAACGCGTACTCAACGAGCGGATCGACTCGAGTGCGCGCCTGCCGCAATCCCCGCCACGACATAGGTATAAACAATTATGGGCGGGAGGCTTACCGTGGGTCAGCCGGATCGCGCTGTCCTGCTTGGTGTAGACCCTCGCGACGTACCGGCAGAACATCTTGTCGAAGATGGCCAGGAAGACGGGGAGGAGGGTGTCCTTGAGCAGCGGCAGCCAGGTCGCCATGTTCTGCGGGGTGCAGAAGCCCTGCAGGACGTCCGGCCTGATCGAGATCACCTGCAAGCCACGCGCGCAGTGAGCAGGGTGCATATTCGTCCTCAGGGGAGGGGTAGGGGGGGGCGGCCACGGGTCGTTGCCGGCGTCGCCGTTTCCTGCGCCGGCTTTCCCCGCGCGCCGACTTTCGGTTTTATCCGAGCCGCCGAGAGGGAAACTCACTCGCGCACTTTCGAGGCGGGCTCGCGTAATACACGCGATGGTGGCCGCGCCGCGAGGCCGGATCGAGTGCGCCGCTCCTAATTAGAAAATGGCGTACACGTATATATATGGATACGTTATCGAGCCCGGCACATCCGCGGGCCGCCTCCTTTGCCGGGGCGCCGCGTACCTATAGCGAGAGGACCTTGGAAGCCGCTCTCGCCGATACGTGCATGTGGAGATTCGTGCATATATTTATGCACGGCCGCGTGTGCCGCGTTGGGGTTGCTGCGCTCGTATCGCGGGCGGCTTCTCGTAAATTGGAAGGCGAAAAAGGAAAAAATAAAAATAAAAATAAAAACGAGAGCTCGGTAAATAGCGTGAGTTTATACATGTGCGCGCGGGGTGCTCGCGGGAAGTTTTAATCCTGCAAACTGGTTCTCTATCGTAATATGTGCCAGTTGTGTAATTTGTATGCCCATTACTTTCCCTTAATTTCCTGATAATGTGGGTCGAAGCTACGCGGTACTTATGCTCCTCAAGTGCAGTTTAATCTCGCGGGAATAAATTACGCGATTCGAGCCGATTATGCTTTTAATGCGGCATAATCCAGTTGGGCCGATCGCCCGGACACTTTTGAATATCGCGGCTGTTAGAATAAATAGTAATGGTTCAAATTGCCCCGGGAGTTTACCTCTCAATTTGCGGGCCGGCCTCGCAATTTTGATAACTGCATCAGAGCGAGTCGCGCTTATACCCCGACACACATATATATATATATACACACAAATAGAATGCAAACTATTTTCGAGCCTTTCAATGCAGCGCTTAATGACTTGGAAGGTTGGCCAAGAAAAGTTATTAAATACATATATATGTATACAGCGAGTCACACAGCCGCGACCGCGGGCGCAGAACATAATCTACCAATAAATCGTGATCGCACCGACGCCCGCGTAAATTACCCCGCTGACATAATGGACCGGCAGTCCGACTTATTGTAATCGAATTTTCGTAATTGCACTCGACGCGCCCATAAATCATCGGCGTGTGCAAACATTGGCCTCTATTTACCGAGTCACTCCGCGCGCCCCGCCAAATCCGAGAACGCACTTAGCGCGCGACGCAACCGGCTGGAAAACGCGGCCCGACTCTCATATATACGCACATGTGCGCGGCGCTTGAAATTCAACGGGGGACGCGGCTCGAGAGGGCACGCGTACAGCGCGTGTGACTAGAAAGAACGAGCGAGCGGCACATTTTTTTTTTTTTTCAACCGCGACTTTCGCCCGCCGCTTAATATATATATATATATACATAAGGGAGCCGAGGCGGCGGGCTATTTTTCGCTCGGCAGCCCCCCCATGCCGAAATTTAAATCAGCCTCGCGGTAATTCACTTTCTACCAAGGGAAATGTGGAGCGCCGCGGTTTCCCCGGCACGCGTGCGCCGGTTCTGCTCAGGGGCGTGCGTTTATCTCGGGGCCGGCGGTTTTTCGCCCTCGGCCGGTGGCCCGCGAGTCACTTTCTCCGCCGGGCCTTTCTTTCGCCTCAAAATTCAAAGCCGGGCCCGGCTTGGAAAGGAGCCGATCCCCATCGCCCCGGGGGATTCGTCCGCGGCTTTGTGTATGTTTATGCATGTAGCGCCACCGATGAATACACAAGTACAATGGGTGGATACGATATAGCCCGTTTGAAATTATATACTTTGCGGGAAACGTCCCGAGGTGTGATTAACCTACTTTTTCGACTGACTTTTTATACACAAAAAAAAAAGCAACGTTGGAAAAGCTTTGAGACTATTCGGGATGGTGTAATGTTTATAATGACGTGAAAATGATTAGAGAGCCCTCGGGAGAACGAATAATACATGATTTTCACTCGTGCACGAATGTATAATTACGAGCTCTTAATAAAGAATTTAGCAAGGTAAACGACAAGCTCGACAACTCTGAAAGCGCGCCTCGTTATCCTCATCATTATCTCTGCTTCGTGATCCGTATTACGATTATTTATTTTATATTGTATATATAAATATATAAATTATTAATGTCTTTGCATGTTCAAATTGCGATAAGCTCAGGAAGAGTGGATATAGGGTATGTCGCGGAGGAATTATCATTTATGAATAAACAAACGAGCTTAATTAATCTTGAAGGAACTTTGCGGTCAGTTCGAGAGTCATCGCTTTGAGTTAATCGGTTTCCTGCGGGTATCAATGAATTCATGACAGGCTACTGGTAAAGAAGAGAGACGCGCGACATAGGAAATGACTCGCACCACTTTTTGAAAAGGAGGAGGTCAAGCGGGAAAAACTCGCGATTCGTGAAAATGAAAAAGGGACAAAGGGGTACAAGAGCGTTCTAGTGAATTCTGAGTGGACGCAAGTTGAAATTTTGATCCTGACACTCTTTCTATTTCCTTAACTGTAACATTCATATACCACATAAGGGTATTAAAAAAAAGCTAATTTAAATTGACTTTCGATTTTTACTTAGTAATTATTTTCTCATTATATTGCATCTTCAATTTCACCTTCCAATTCCCGTCTATACATTAAGTATTTAGTTTAAATCAATATAGGTTTTTCAGCTCACTAATTAACTGCGCATAAATTACCGTTCAGGGCCATATATTTATAATGTAACTACTTCTAAATTGAACTATTGCATAAATCTAATCCGTTAACTACATATATATGTATAACAGTGGAAAAAACAACCGAAAGTGAGTTTGAGGCAAGCTACATAAATCGACCGAAAAATGATTGAATAATAAAGGCGCGTTAGGCTATTTTTTCTCAAAAATAATTGGATTAACAAGGAAATTGCATCTCGATATATAGAATAAAAGCGTTCCCTGCCATATTATGATGTATACATATGTATCGCACGAGTTAATGCGAGAAAATGAGTAATATTCATTATTCATTTAATAAGCACATGTGTGCAGTAAATGTCGAGCAAAAAACACGTAATTCGAGCGTTCGCACGGGCCGCGACTTTCTAAACCGCGTATATATATCAGCCCATGCGATCTCGGACGTAACCATTTTTCGTATTCCCCATGGATTCCCATCGCCACTTGGCTCTCGCGGCCGACTTACCATCCTCAATGCGTCATTTTTCCCCGAGTTTCCCGTCCGTTGTCGTATTTTCTCTCCAGTTCTCCGAAATACCTTCTCTCGCACCCACTACGTGCACTCGGTCCACGGGCTCGCTTGCCTCCGCCGGGGAATTCGGCGCGCGCCAGGACACTTGACCGCAGATCGCGGGCCGGCAATTTTCCGCGTATTAACAATCAACTAAATCAACAAATAAGCCTTAGCCGGGCTTTTGGGGTTAACGCGCGCCGCCGGCATGCATTATTCACGAGGTGGCCGCGCCGAGATCCGCGTTAAATTAGGAAGGCCGGCCGGGAGAAAAAAGTCGCTCCCGGTCAACCCCGCGATTTAATGCGAGGGCAGTGCGCCGCCGCGGGGGGAAAAGAAAAACAGGGCGCACCGGTTTCAAAGCCGCAAGTATACGTATATATACATGTGTGTGTATGTATATATACATGCGCGCACCTGTCGGCAACTTGGAGCGCGACGTAATTCTCGCGGGCGGGGGGAGCGCGCGAAAAAAAAAAAGTAGCACCGCCGTACGAGTTGCGAAGACGGAAGGGACATATCGCGTCACCGGCATTAATTCGGAGGCTGCGCGGGCGAAAACGAAAGTAGAAGGCAAGAGTGACGTCGAGATCGTGGGTCAGATTTCGGCTCGGGGTCAACGCAGTTGCGTCGAAAGGAAAAAAAAATGAAAGAGAAAGAAAAGCAGGGAGAGGAAAACGAAAGCGTATAATAGGTAGGCGCGTGTGTATGCATGCAGGAGGCTTGTTGTTTTAACTGGGTTTTCGAGGGCGCGTGTGTATTAGCCGCATCTAATGGAGGCCGGAATGCGAGCAGTTCACACGGAAGCCAGATGTCGTCGCGCGGCACACGCGGTAGAGTGCATAAGTGCCGACGGTAATCTTGATTACCGTGATTGAAGCGTCGCCCGGCGCATCAAGGCCAGCAGGGGCTCGCGATTGCCGTCTTACCGTTCCGCATGTATATATATATATATGTATTCATGGTCGGCCTGCCGGCGATCGTGCCAATCATCGTGTCAATCGACTGATTGCGACAACGACGTGTATAAGTATAAGCACCGGAGCCCGGGGTGTCCCCGAGGCGCGATTGTGAATTCGACCTCCGAGTCGCGGCTCCTACGCGCATAAAATGATACTGTTTATCCCCCCCTGGGTATACGGGCGGCCTACACCCGCACGGGCCATCGGGCCGCTCTCTAAATCCAATCAGTGAAACCGAACCGGCGCGCCGTAAACAAACGACCCATAGAAACCGCCTTGGGGAAAAGGCCGGCTGATGTATATCGGCGGGCGGGCCGCGGCGCGCGCCAAATACATACCGATCGCACTTTCGAACGGGCGGCGTCATCTCGCGCAGTCATCGGCGGCTCGCGCATCCTCGGCTCCCCCGCACACAATGCCGGGGTACGCAACGCGGAGGGCCGCTTATATGAATTTTCATACAGGCGCGGCCCGCCGCGGAAGTGGCGCAACCGCCGGCGACGCCCCGTATATATGTATACACGCATCTCCCGGGAGACGTACACGATATCTTCGGGAAAATCGGCGCGATATCGGCATGCGCAAGGGCCTCCCGCGGGAACGAAACGTAAACGGTAAAACTAGGGCCTGTATAATTGGTTGCGCTAAAGCCGTTTTAGCGGGGGCATATATGAGCCGGCCGGCGCGGCGTTACGGCGCGAGTAATGCCCGGCCCGGCGCAAAAAGAAAAAGGGTAATGTGCGCCCGGCGGGAAAGCCAAAGGCGCGAGAGCGGCCTCGGAAAAGCCGTGTATACGCACCGCCGGGCCGAAAACTGCCGGCCGACCGGTAATCGGTCGCGCTTTTCCGCGGGATATCGCGCGGCTCGCGGCACTCGTAAAGTGCACGCGGACGTTTTTCCCACGGACGATCCGGGAAAGATTGATGGGCACGTGTAAGGCAAATCGGCCGCGAGAGTTAAAAAGGAGGAGCGACATCGGGAGTAGTTCCACGAGAACTTTCACAGCCTGTAGCTTCCCGATCGCTCGATGCTCCGCGGCGTCTAGCCCGAGCCACGGGTCATTGTATATATATAGCGCGCACTTGTCTCCCGTAACAGGGCGCTCGCCGCGCGTTTCCGAGCCGTTAATCTTGTCAATGCAAATGCAAGAGCACTGGCCGATACACATATATAGTGAAAAGCCGGGGGGGATTTCTTTGCTTCGAATTTTTTACGATTCGAAAACAGGTGGAACGATTTCGTTTTCTCCCGCGGCGGGCGCACGCGCGTTAATTGTACCTGCGCCGCCGGCGAGCGTAAACAGCCCGCAATGTGTAATTGAAGGCTTGGAAATGCTAATGGATATAGCGCGATGATCGCCAAGCCTGGCGCTCCTCCCGGGGCTTTTGTGAAAACGCGACGGCTGTTGCACTCGACCCAAATATGTACACGCGACTTCATTGGCTCCATCTGCGGTAGCGACAGCTTGGCGTCCGCGGAAATGAGAGACGAGCGCGAGCGACGCGACATTTTGCGTCCCGGCGGCTGTATATCGCGGCCTTCCGATCAACGCGCTCGTCCGTGTATATTTTCCATCTGGAGAAATCGGCCGGCGGCCGCGCTGCGAGAACAACAAATAGACTTGCCTTCGTATAGACCTCCTAGTGTAACTAATTATTACAAAACTGAAAGTTGTGTCTACATGCGTTTGCAGATGTATGATACGCGCGAGTTATGCATTATTCAACGATTCTGCGTATACGTATGGAAAAACATACCGCGGCGGCTGAGCAAAAAATTAAAAACCAAAGGATTTTGAGAGAATTTTCAGTTTTTTAAACTGTCCGTATAACCGAGGCTTACATGTCCGTGGGCATAAGACTTATTAAGCTCCACTTATGGAGAATTTACAATGTATGCTACGAGGTAATTTTACAATGTACAATGTTTTTGTACCCCCGCGCGGGTAGAGTCAGTATACCAGAATTAATTCCGCACACGAATAATGAGCACTATATTATACGACTTCGATTCTTAAATAGTCAAGCATGCATTTTTTAAACCTTCAAGTACGAACATTAACAGCTAAAAACGTTAACACGACAATTTTTTTGACTTCATAAAATTGGTTCTTCAACCTTTGTGAGGAAAAAATCATTTTAAACCTTCTATAGCGAAATACACCATTATTTTCTCGCAGGAAACCAGTAAAGATTTAAAAAAAGACTTCTCCTATTTTATTTGAGAAATAACGTACCTTGTACGTAAAAGTGCCGTTTCGGAATTTTTTTCCCCGTCAAAGTATTGCAAGGCGAAGCCGAAAAAATACAGTTCTCCGAACTAAAAAAACAATAATTTTTCCTTCCCCTACACGCGCTCTCGACCTATTACTCGAGTTGCGCAGTGCTCTTAAGAGTTACCGCAACACCAGCTGCTCATCGCTTCGATATTAAAAGCCAGCGTGCACACGCGCATATACATCCATACACTGCACAAGATCCAGTCGCGTCGTTCGATTTTCCGTTCTCATCCAACGCGTACACATATATGCACTCATTATACAGGCTGCGGTAAAAGTCGCGGCGGCGCACGCACGGCGCTCGTTACAACCCCGCGATGTACATACATGCTAAATCACGGTAAAGAGATCAGCGGCGGGAAAAAAAAAAGTGCAGGCGTCATCGGGAAAGGAGAGGCGCGCGCGCCGGAAAGAAAAGGAGAGTCGCGATATGACGCGGTGCACGACGGGGGCCCTGCGCGCACGCCGGAGCGGAACCTCACGGTCGGCGCGCGCTCTTCCGGCCGATTGGAAAAAAAAAAAAGGGGAATCCCCCGGGGATCAGGGTCGCGGGATGCTCGCTCTCGGTATCCGTGGGCGAGTGTAATAATCAGCGAGTATGACTGCACGCCGCTGTAATAACGTATACACGCGTGCGCCACGCACACCGGTATAGGCAAAATAATAAAAAGTAATAAAAAGGCGGCGCTTTCACGGGAGGAAGAGAATTTAAAAAAAAAAGAGAGGAGGCGATTTCCCGTTAGACGCGAGCTGGCGCCCTTTCACGCGATGCCCGCGGAAGTCACCGCCGACACAATCGAGCCCGGCTTCCGGCACGAGGCCACTCGCACGAATATCCGCGCGCTCTCTCGATTTTTCACCGGGGCGGCCCCCCGACAATGCCACGTTATCTCGCCGCGCGAGCGCCTCTCATTGTCGCGGCTCAATTTTTGCCCCCATTACTCCGCTCTCGCCGGAGCGCCGCCGCCTCCGTTCCGCCGCTCCCGATTGAAAAATCATCGGGGGCTCTTGCTTTCCCCGGGCGGGCGCGCTGATTAATTTCCGATTGCGCGGATACGCGTTGCGGCGCTTATCGCGTCGAAAAGAAACGTTATTATGAATTATCGTTCGGTTCGGGGGCATTATATCGGCGCGCCGATCGGGAAGATATCCTCCGGCCGAGTATAAGTACACTCGCCGATTACCAAAACGGAGCGGCTTTGCCAGGAAGGGAGTAAAATAAGATTCACGGGCTTCCTTGAGTTATTGCGGCTCGTTAACCATTCGCTCGCTAAATTAAAATCCATGTATACGTATACACGTGCATTCCGCTACAAAAATGAAAATTTAAAGAAATTAAGTTACATTTATGAAATCTCGCGGACCGCGTGCACGCCAAATGGGAGATAAATTTTTCATTACGCAGTAACGCTAACTGCATATTGCGGTAACTTTTAACATTTTTTTTTTTTTCAACTTGTCGATTTAAAACTGAAAACGATTATTTACGAGGCAATAGTTAAAGTCAGACCTTTTTTATAAATGACGAAAATAAGTGCAATAAAGTATAATGTAAACGAGATATTATAAAGACCGTGAATAATATTTCATTTTGTCCAATGTTGCAATAAAAAATAAAGAAACTCAAATTGAGTGCAATAAATTTTTTACCTCCAAACGTAACAATCGTACCAGTGTAAGTATTAAGTGTAAAAATGCCTCGGAGAAACCATGTATCGCTCCCGTATACTGTATAGTATCCATAATTGATAAACAGTGTAATAAATCGGCCCGGTCGCTCGCTACCGAAAGACAATTCAGAACAATTCATTACACTGCACCGCCCGCTTCGACGTTCTCAACTCTCCAATAACCTTAACCGCCAATTTCGGCCTCTCGCATCGATCATCCGGCAAAGGCTCGACACCTCTTAAGGCCAGGCTCCACGCATTGAAAAATCGGCCGATATCTAGACCGATATCTCAAATAAACGCCCTTCATTAGCAATTCAAATGAGGGACCCTCGATATATACACCCCGGCTCGGCAAGTCTTCCTGCAGCGGCGCTTTCCCCCCGCGGTGTGGGTGAGCGCGCGAGGCGGCGACCGGTTTTTCCGCGTCGAGAGCCGAGCGAGCGCGGCGCACATAAAAATCGGCACTTTTTTTTTCAAACGCAGGCCGCTGCCGAGGCGCGCACGCGCCTTTCGTGCCGGCAGGTCGCTTGGGATGTATATATACGTATTCGCGGAACGCAGGAGCGCGCATATATGCGTTAATATACGCATTTCCCAGGCAGTCGTACGGGCGGGAGGCACCGTTTCCAGCGCTTTTTAAGGAGGCTGTTACTTTAATCGGTGTCGCAAGCGGCCCGAATCTAGGATACACTCGGGTTATGTTTTACTCCCGAATCGAAAGCATATCGCACCGTTACGTAAAACGAGCAGCGCGCCAGGCGGTGTACGCGAAACGCTATATCGATCCGATCCTTGCTCTATTCTATCGGGAGAAATCGATTCTTTTGGCGCATAAATATAATTTCCCACCGAGAGGCCGCTAATTCGTTATTAATTTTTCTCCCGCGGGAGACTGATTTTACGTTACGTAAAATTACGATCGAAGGCGCGAGTGTAACGCGCAATCAAATTGAAAGATTGTATACATATATATATAAGCAGCCCGAGGGAAAAGATCGACGCAGCCGACGGATCCAAGCGATCGGATCGATCACCGGCTCGATCATCGGACCACGGCTCGTTTCGACACCGAAATAATCGATCTTTTTGTTCCGACGACTCATTGAAAAGCGCCCCCCGCCGGTATAGTCTGCCGGTTAATGCACGCGTATATATAGGGCCGGCGGCCGATCGGCTCTCGCGGCGCTCGGTCACGCCCGGCTGCATCCCTCCGTGGCGAGCGATTCCGACGTAACGAGATATAGCTTTCGGGAGCCGGCGACTCGGTCGCGCTCTCGCAAGAAAGCGATAAGGACCCGCTAAGGACACTTTCGCCGGGGATAGTGGCTCCTTCGCCGCGGCTGCCGGGGAGCGGCCGATTGAAATTTTAAGGGCCCGACTGCGGCACTGGCGCTTTAACGGGCGCCGGTTTATCGCCGATTTCGCCAGGCACCGGGGGGTTTTTATTAGGTGGCGCTGTGGCACTTTGAAATGGCCAGTTAAGCATTAATTATTCCCATCGCGAGCCCGAGATAGAGCGACGCGGAATATCGTTATCTAGACCGATCGTCGTCGGCCGACTTGGGAAAAAACCGGTCGACTTTTTCGAGGCGGCTGCGCGCGCGCGCGGATTACGCAAGCCGTGAAAGCGAGGCAGGCCGGGCACTCACCAGGAGGGGCAGGTGCTGGAACCCGTAGCAGACGAAGAGGATGCTGTAGACGGTGGGCCAGCCGCTGGCCTCGTCGACCTCGTGCGCCCGGCGCTTCTTCAGGCAGGCGCGGCTGTTGGTCGAGCCGCTGGTGCAGCTCCCGCTAGAGGGCTCCCAGTGCTGGTGGTGCTGGCACTCGAAGACCCCGGTCGAGGAGTTCTTCGAGCTGGCCTCCGACAGGTCCGAGACGCTCTTGAGGAGCTCGGCCTTGGGCGAGGGCCGGCAGGTGCCCCGGAAGAGGGCCGTCGCCAGGGCGAGGAAGGCCGTGGCCGCGAGGCAGCCGCGCAGCCCGTTGATGAAGAGGCCGTACTTTGGCGAGATGTCCCCCGCGAGGAAGACGCAGCCCTCGGGCTCGAAGTTGAGGACGCCCGTGACGCCGATGCACGCGGCGATGGCCGTCAGGCTGGCCAGGTGGTACTTGAGGTGGTGCTTCTTGATGCGCGGCGCGCCCTCGTCCCTGGCCGTCTGCGCGGCGAAGAGGCCGACCGTCGTCAGGGTCAGCTCCTGCAGGATGCTCGAGGTGTTCAGCACCCAGACCAGGGCCGAGCACAGCTCTGGAAGCAATCGGGAAGGTTGGTCGGGTGTCCGGACGGTGGGGCCAACAACTTCTGCACATCATTGTGTATGGTCGTCTCGCGACCTTGCTTTTTTTTTTAACTCTTTCCCACCTGCACATGCGGAACCCGATCGTTCCACGTCGGCAGGCCGCCACGCGCTCGAGTAAAAATAAATGTCGCCGAGGGGCGTGGCGACACGTCCGCGCACTTTCCCACACGGCGCGCGTTCCCGCAGATCATCCGTGAAATGTAAACGGGCGGGACGGCTGGAAGCGGGTCAGTGTCACGGGACGTGGACTACTCGCGCCTGTCGCCTAGATAATTGCGGGAATCGTTGCGGCTACTACCGCGATATCCCATTACCGCGCGTTTATAACATCCGATGAAGTATAAAGGCGGAAACTCTCCTAACGAAGGCCTCCGTCGCGGATCTTTTTCTTTGACAAGTTCTTGTTTTGCCGGCCCCCGTTCGGTTTAAGCGACTCGAAATCACTATTTTTTTTTTACAGCCGTTAATCACCGCGCGACGCGCGAACAAAGAGTAATCACACACTCTTGAGAAACAATTTTTTTTTCATTTTTCACAAACACGCGGCTTTAATCCAAGTACGATGGTGCGCTAGAGAGATGACTCTGCGAATATATCCGCGGCTCGAGACGCTGTTCGCGCGAAAGGACAACGAGGATTGAAAAAGCAAAAAAAAAAACAAGAAAATGGCGATCATGCGTGACGGGAAGCGAAACCGCGGGAGACTCCGACGACTGCATTCCGCGGGTGACTTTGACGCCCCGCGCCGCTTTTCAATTTTCCCGGAACGCCTCTCGGCTTTTCGCGAGGTGGAAAAAAAGCGTTTCGTAACGGCCGCGGGCGCCTGATACAACTCGGCGGCCCGCGTGCCCGATGGATTAAGAAGGCGCGCGGGCGCGGACCGCCGCGACCTTTTTGCCGCGATTTCCCGACGGGCGCTTTGTGTGTATCAGCCGCGAGGGATCGCGAGGATGGGGCCGCGCAGCTTCCCGAAAGGAGGGCATCGGCGCTTTCTAGAGCCGCGTTGCGAAAGCCGCGCGCGCGCGTAGACTTCTATATATATATATATACCTCCAAAGTGATTTGCCGGATGGATGAGCGTGAGTATCGCGAAGAGGAGGAGGCCCAGCTGGTGGGCCAGGCTCTGGGCGAGGACCGCGACGGTGAGGACGTCGATGCGCCGCTTCGCCGCCGACGGTTGGTTCTGGTAGATGAGGAGCGACCACGAGAGCAGGAGGACGCAGATCGGCGAGCCGACGCACGTCGCCAGCCACTCGCCCACCTCGCTTCTCATGCCTGGAACAGAGAACAGAAGCGATCGTCAGCGTCGCCGTCGTCCTGGATCCTCTCAGCGAGAAAGTCGCGAGTCGGCCCTCCTCGTCTCGGTTCTTCTTTTTTTTCCCCGCGGGGCTCGTGCCTCGGAAAAGGCGTCTCCTTGCACGCGTCGCGCTGGGAGACGGCGGGGCTTTTCGCTTTTACGTTTCTGGTGCGGGTCGGGCCGTTGCGCCGACTTTGATGCAAACCACTCGCGCAAAAAGAAAGTGAGGTAATGAAGTTCTTTCGTGACACTCGGCGCTAAAGCACATTATATTCTCTCTTTCTCTCTCGGAGCCACCGTGTAGAAAAAGCAACTTTCCACCGGTGATTCGATATTAATTTCCGACCGCGGATACTTGTAATTAATTTTAATTATTTTTTTATACCTCATCGTTACTGCGCCACTATAATTTTTAATTCGAGTGATTCAGTGCTTCTTAAAGGATGGCAGGTTTGTGGTCTGAATTTCATTTCAAATAAAGCCATTAGCTGTTATCCGAGCGCAGGTGCAGTCGTTAAGAAATCTCGTGACGGTTAATCACGTAGGTATTAATATTAATGTACAATCAAATTTTTCGTATGATTATCCTCTTCTCTCGTTCGATTAGTGCATGGAAAATTCAATAATTAAATGATATACTATCGCCCGAAAAAAATATCTTACGCCCATAAAGATGTAACATGACAAGAAAATACATTGTGTAAGCCAAGAGACTGTACCTTATTCAAATTTTAATTACAAAAACGCTTTGTTTCTTTATGCTGGTATGCATTGAGATATTACGTGACTTTTAAACGAGCGATGTCACGTTACGCCTCATTATGAATTAATGATTATTGCACCTTTGGAATTAATATCACGAATTTATTTGCATATTCAACGAGATTTTATTGCATCATTTATTGCCCGCGCAGAACCATAAAGTTTGATCTTCATTAATCGCTTCATCTGTAAGTATACTAAGCAGCTGTATTACATATTGCAATTCTTTGTTCTATTGAAAATTAAAGGCTTTTTTTGCATATCTCGTATCTTTTAATCTTTCCGTTAAACCGTACAGAACAGATATCGACCAATAAAATAAAGATATGGTCCATTGTTTTGTAGCAAACGTAAAAATGCGTAGTCGAAATCAATGTATTGAAGCCTTTTAAGTATATGCTTATGATGGTCGCGTACATACCTTCGCGTTTACCAGATACTATATTACCGATGGGATTATAATGAGAAAAAAAATGTAAACAAACTCGTTATAGTATTTCAATACTCGCTGTAAACTTGAATCGCTTCCTATGTATTCACGAATGTAAATAATACCTGTAATAATCTATCAATGGAAATGCGTTTCATTGAGGTGACGCTTTATGCTAAAATTGGTTAGAATTTAAATTTCCATGTCATGGTTACGTACGTTCGTGTTTGTCAAGGAAGTATACGCAGTTTTTAAAGATAGTTTCCTATCAGTTTACTTCCAAAGGAACTGCGTATTATGAGTATATAATACCCAAAAAATCTCATTCTTCATAACGCATACCCGGTTTAATATGCGAATGTTTACAACAGTCCAAATTTAATAACTCTGTGCACTATTCCCACAGGTTACTTCAATCACATAACACCGAAAATGTTTGGTTGCACACAACAGCAGCGCCGGGTAACTGAACCGCGCTAATTTATGTATATTTATCCACAAACGCTATCCACCTATTACAGTGCAACCGAGTGTGTACGAACGATTTTATTCGCGCTCGATAAAATTACATCGAGGACAAAAAGCCGTTGTAAAGACACGCGCAGTATTATTATTCAACGATGGATAAGTAGAGTTACGTGTCGTATTGCCTTGAATAGTGTATAATAAGAAAATAATTCCACGGATATAAAAAGCTTCACACCCGCGTTTGCAGTTAAGAGCTCGTCACCGACAATTACGTTATCCAATTGGTTTCAATTGACGTTTCTCTATATATCGTTCTTCAAATCGTTGCACTCGTGGGATAATTCGCTTCATCTCTCGCGGTAATTGTGTTTGCATAAATCTTGGCATAAATGGAAAAGGCGCGTTGCGAGACGTAGTGATTTATCGATGAAATAACTACTATAAACAAATGTGTAGACTATGATGTTAGTTCAAACAGCATGAAGATTAATGCGAAGATTAACGTTAACTTTTTTAAATGTACTCGGAAAAATTTATTAAGATCAATTGTGATGATGCTACATGGTAACCTTAAAACTCGATTGCCCACACAATTATCTAAAATTTTAGTCAAAACAAGAGTTTAGAATTACGAA
The DNA here is from genome assembly GCA_018906755.1 of Sycophaga agraensis. Classification (NCBI taxonomy): domain Eukaryota; kingdom Metazoa; phylum Arthropoda; class Insecta; order Hymenoptera; family Pteromalidae; genus Sycophaga; species Sycophaga agraensis. The sequence goes on from JACCIE010000004.1 coordinate 435,925, forward strand.
AGTAAATAGTAGGTTTTACTACGGTATATTTAGTAATTTTTGTGGTTTATCGAGCATGTATCCAGGTTACTGTAAATAGTAAGAATATCTTACAAGTAATTCTGAGCGTTATATTTTCACTTGAATTTGAAACAATAATCGAAGTGTTGCTTTGTCAAAATGGCAATTGTAGCGAAAAATAAAAAGAGGTATACCATGCTTGGTCTATAAAAGTGGAGCATATAAAAATTGGGCACATGAAACCGAAACACGGACTGCACCGCGCCCGCGAAATAATCGCGCGGTTCGCACAGCACTAGAATATTCGAATCAATACAACCCGTTAAAACTCTCGTGAGAAAAAAAAAACGAAGGATTCGACGGCGCGCGCCATCCCAAGGCGAAATATATATATATAAAAAAAAAAGGTCAAAATCCGGAATACTATGCGCGTGGGGCGCGCGCGGGATACGTGAAAGAAGGAAGAAAACACAAAAAAGGCGCACGCGCGAAAATTCCTGCCGCGCGCGCGAAAAGCGGCGGGCGCTCGTTAACCGCGGCGAGCCGAGCCTCGAAAGCTCCCGCGGGGTGTAAAACGCGGAGGTGGGAGCGGCACTTAGGAGGGAATCCGAGAAGCCGCCCGCGGAAAAACGGGAGAAAAGCCGGGGCGTCGGCAAGAAAGGCAGCGGCGTTGCTCAATCTAACCGCGGAGGCTGCGGCCGTTTACCTCTCGGTTTATGTGCCCCTCGGCGTCATTCGGCCCGGCGATTAAAAAGCCGCGCGAGTTGTCGGTTGATGATCGCGTGCGTATATCGCGATCGAGGGATCCGCGGGTGTACGCGCGAGCGGTCGTATATATACCCGGCCGAGTTGGCCGGGCTTGTTTTTTTCTCGCCCCTCGGATTGCGGGAGATTACGGGCCGGTGAACGGTAACGGCGTATGTGTATTAATAATATTCGGCCGGGTCGCGCGGAGTTGGATTAGTGTCCTGGTCAGTGGCCTCGGCGAAAACAAACCCCCCGCGCCTATTATCTTGTCAGGCGAAGGCGACTTGCCCGCGTGTTAACCGGGTTGTCCCGGCACGCGGCCTGACCGCCCAGCGTTGACGGCCGGGGAAACCGACGGGGTGGACGGCCACGTGACGGGAGGAGGCTGCCGCCGCTCGGCGAGTGTGTTTACCCTGTCGCGTGTGCACTGGGCTGCGCGCGCTGTATATATACGCCGGGGAGGCGAGGGACCCCCGAGATATATCCGCGGATAAACACGCGAGGCCGAGTGGAAATATATATCTCGCGGGTACGGCCGTGGAATTCTCGCGTGGCGAGAGAGCGCGCCGTGGGTTATACACATTTTCCGAGATCTCGTGTAATGTAACAGTCCCCGGGGAATTACACCGCCCGGGATATTATTATTCTATTATAGGCACCAATTCGAGCGGCTCGAGCCGGCAATATTAATAACACGTATCGTTGCGATCGCTCTCGCGCGTATAATTGCCCCTATATAACGCTTCACTCTAAAACACTCTCCTTTCTCTTCTCGGCTTTCTCGCCCCCCTTTCTTTCCGATATATATTAATATTTGGCCGAAAATTTTTTTCTCCCGCCGCCGCGCGCGCTTTCCGGAAGCCGCGCGGCTATTTTCTCCGATCTCTTGGCGTATATATAAGCACTCGCCGGCGGACTGCATTATAACGTTACGACCTCTCGCTTACTTACTCGACTCCCCCCCCGCCTGTCCCTCTCGCGCCGTTTTCCCCAATTGCTCGAAAGCGCGCCTCGCGCCCACCAAAAAGCCAGCGGCACAATGTAATTTTCGGAATAATAAAGAAAAAAAAAAAAACCAAAGAAAAAGGAGATTATTACGAGTGGTAAAGTCGCTCAAACGCGAGAGTAAACGGGCGATTTGCCGGTGGCGGCGGATCGGAATAAAAAGGAACGCACGATCCTTGGCTGGTTCGAGCGCGCGATAATCCGGCATAAGCCGCGCGAGGTTTCGCGCGTTGGTACGCGGGAGCGCCGGGATCCGCCTCGGCAATTATAGCCCCGGCGAAAGCGCGAGTGCCGTGCATTATATCCCCGTGGATGGCGAGCGGATGCCCGAGGCGCCGGGCCCGGCTTTCCTTTAAATTCGGAGGAGCGCGAAAGCTCGTGAAAATTTGTCGAAACTGCGCGCGGATCCCTGGCTTCCTCCGACGAAGCCGCAAGGGAAACTTTCCACGGGACTTTCGCGCCCGAACGCGAACGCCGTTATATTGTTCGCGTGGGTTTTTATAAGGGAGCACGTGGATCGTAAGTACGTATACTTTGTGGTTGGAGCCAAGGTAACATTTTCTCGCAATCGGGAGATAGTTGGTGTATGAAAAAAAAAATCATCTCGAAAAGTCTGCGTGTGCGATCAAACGGACGAAGGCGGGACTGTTTCTGGAAGCGGTGACGCTCGATATTGCGTTGATAATGCAATGGCGAAATGGGTGAGGGTGAAAAGTCGCGTCGCCACCAAAAAGGGAGTTCTTCCGAGTATTGCCGTGCTAGTGAGACGAATTTGGCGCAAGCTCTAACTGGCTTAATAGCCTGCAAGAAACGTCGGGCCTGGGAAACAAAGTCAAATGTAAACCTGGATTTTAACCCCATTCAATTTTTTCTTCCAAGCCATTGTACCCGTGTGCGATAGTGAGTCCCAGGGCGAACTTTCTTGCTGCTCGCCTCGCTGGCAGTCGACTTCAGGAAAATTGGCATGAAAGCATGCCAAGACGAGGGCCAAAGCGGGCTTCAAAACATTTGCCTTTAACTCAACTGCTAAATGGCGAGTGAGGGCGTATACTGCAGAAAATCAATGGTACCCTGCGACAACTCCTTGCCTTATATTCCCTTAGAATAATAATACATTGATCGTGTTTTTTTTGACAATTTTCCTCTCGATTTTCCTAGAGATTACGCGCGGAATTTTTAGTTTGGTAATTGTTATGCAAAGCAAACTATATATCTCGTATATGTATGCACGGATATTTCCAGCTGACAGAAAGGTATACATGAGTCGGGGCATTAGAAAATTGGTTGAATATTGCAACGCCGACTGAAGCAACGGCACACTAAGAGAAAATAAATTCTACAGAAGAAATCAGTTTCCTAGTTTCGCGTGAATTCCAATCGAAGGCTGATTTCCACACGAATTACATACCCAGAAGTCGGGAGGTCTGTCCGACGGATTAATCGCCGCTCCATAATCCCATGCGTTAATTAACGAGAGGCGCTCATTAAAAAAAAAAAAAAAAGAGAAGCACGAGCGCCGCCGCTGCAAAGGGGGTCGAATGACGAAAATGTCCTTTGTATACAAATACATATTGGAGAAGGCGCCTCGGTATCCGGGACGCGGGCGTCCGGATTAACATAATGGGACGGCCCGAGGTTGGCGCGAGGGCAGCATTCCTCGGGCGCCACTCGGCAATTAGAAGTTTCTCTCGTACGCATGTATATATATATACCTACACACACGGTCGATGATCGGGATTTTTCAGCCCAGTGCAGGCGGACGGGAGAGATCGAGTGACAAAAAGATGGGCGCGCGCGCGCGCCGGGCCTAGCGCACCACTCGCAGCTACCGCGCGGCACATTTACCTACATTCCGCGGACATGTACTACGGCCGCGCCTCCTCGCTACCGGGGCGCTTCGCGAGGCTTCTCCCACCCCAGCTCCTGTGCATTATAAAAGTGCCCGTCGATCGAGATGCGCCGGATCAATCACGAGTGTGTGTGTATATACCTATCGCAGGCTTTCCCACGGCGGCCCTTCCCGAGGCGCCGCGTCCGAGCCGCTCTTTTCGCGGCCCTCCTCGGGCTTCCTGCGGGGCGCGTGGGAGCCCCACCGGAGGCTCCCACGATAAATACCACGGGTACATATATATATCCCCGCGGCCCATTTTTCGTGGCAACTTTATCGCCCGCCGCGGCTTTTGCACTCGACGCCCTCCTCGTCCGATACGCCCGCGCGTGTGTGCATGTACGCGAGCCCGGGCGGATCCCGCGACGACCGCCACCTCGCGGCTCGTTAACATTCCGCGACGCGGCGCGCGAGGGAAGATGCGCCCGGACGATACATGTATACGTACCGGGCGATGGGAACTCCCGGTGACCTTGGGCCCCGCGCGGGAGGGGCTTCCCCCGCGCATCCGTGATGTCGGGTTAAAAAAAAAAAAATATATGTATCGGGCGAATATATCGCCTCAGGCCTCTCGATCTCCATGCACGCGTGTATATAACGTATATGTACGCTGATATCGGTATTGTGGAGATCGGCCGGTTACGTTTCAGCTTCCTTCTTTTTTTTCTCCCCATTTTCACACCTCCTCCGAAAAAATACACGAGAGGGGCCGCGTAGAGAAGAAAAAAAAAGTAATCTGTAGACGGCGCGTCGCGGCGCTCTTTCCGCGTGTATATATACGCGTAACAATGAGACGCCAGTCGAATTTGCCTGGCGCGCGCGATACGCAGATAGATCGGCGGCCGAACAAAGGGTCCTAAATCAATTTCTAACGGGCTGGAACAAAGCCGATGCGCCGGCTGGAAAGAAAAGACGCGTCTCCCCGGTGACGAAAGGAGTATTAACGCGGCGATATATTCCGCGCGTACAAGGGGCCCCTTAGGTGCGCGACTGCACCCACGAGGCACTTGGCCGGGGGATTATACTTATATATTCATCGGATTAGAAATTCCAGCGCCGGGGACGGCGGCAGTTTTAATTTTTTCCACGTATTATTCCATCCGAGTCATTGTTATGGAGAGTCGATGAGGGGAAAGGCCCGAGCACCGCGACGGTACTGCAATAAATATACCCAAACTCCGAGATTAGACCTAACCTCCTCGTGCCGATTGCCGCGACGGTTGACTCCATGACCCGGGTCTTACACGGCCGGTCCCAGCGCACATATATATATAAACCCCGATATCTTTACGATATATAGTACAGCTTGTCTCGGTGCCAGGTGATAAAAGCCCGTCGGCCGGTGGGTGCAGATCGTCCGCCCGCGGCCCTCGAGGAGCCGGCTATACATGCACGGTTTCGAAAAGGTCAAAAGCCGGTACCGCTCGCTCGACGCTCCCGATACATATCGGCACATTTGATATGCAAATGCGCCGTTCCACGCGTCCCGAGATATGTAGGCCCCCGCTGGAATATATGCCGAGCTACCGATTGGTCGCGCCCCCGCGTCTCCCGGCCGCGGCGCTTCTCCCAGGTTTTATACACGCCGCCGCGTAACATTTAACACGTACGTGGAACTCCGGGGGCAAAAGTGAAAAGTACCGCGGGCAATTAAAGCGGCTTGTATATATATATATGTAGGCATGCATACACCGGCCGGCCCCGTTCCTCTCTCTCACGCGCCACATTCGAATACACACTCGAGCGGCCCTCTCTCTTTCATCGCGACCTTGTTCGGCGGCGGTGGCGCGCGCCGCCAATCGAGCGTCACGCCCCCGCGGACAATAACTCACGGGCCGGTCGGCGTGCCAAAGTTCGGGCCGACCCCGCGAGCGTTGCTCCACTTATTCGCGGAAATCGATACATATATATATATATACACACAAGTGGAGTACGCCGGGTATAGAGAGGACGGCCGCGCACCACCGACATAAGGGCTTGTTTGTTTCTTTTGGCCGTTTCCAGCGGGTGGGGGGGGGAACTCTTAGCTCGATTGGGCAATTGCGCGAGCGATGCCCCGGGCCGAAAGGGATCCCCCGAAGCCTCGCCGCGCTGGGAGAGCCGCCCGGGAATCAACGGCCCGGCAGGAAGCGCAAGATTGCCTTCCATTACTTTTTTTTTCCCCCGGGCTTGTGCCAGCGGTATTCCCCGCGGTGCGCCGGCGAGCCTCTTTACCCACACTCCTCTTTCTTTTCCTAATTTTCGAGCGAAACGTATTTATTTCCCAATGGCGCGGCCGTTAAACTCCATTGCGAATCGGGCGCAATGCGCGTCGATCGTCCCGAGGGGGCAACAACAAAAAAAGCAAATCAGTCGGCGAAAGACCAAAAATAACCTGCACTCGTAAACGCCGTGGAAATGCACGGAAACAACAGTCATTTCCTCGGACGATTTTTAACCAATTTGCAAAAGGCTCCTTTGCCTACGAGTGATTTTTTTTTTCTCTTTTCACCAGAAATCGATCCCGTCCACGCGATCGTCGGCGGGTCCCGTCGTCCCGGCGCCTCCGCAACGGTACGCGCGCGCCGCGAACAATCGCCTCTCCGTCGCGGCTCTTTTTTTGCCGAATAAGACGCTGCGCGGCCGGGCCCCCGGCACCGCTAACGGGGCGGCCGACTCGCGCCCCTCATTAGCTCCGCGGCGGCGGCGGCGATCTCTCATCTCTCGCGCCGGCGCTTTCTAAAATGCAAAGCGCGCGACGTTTCTAATTGGGCGGGAAGAAAAGCGGGCGCGCGCGCGCGTCGGCTTTTTGCCCGCGGCACGCACACGTATATATATATATATATATCGGCTCTATTGGATAATTGAACTTGCCCCCACCCCGCCGCACGCGTCTCGAGCCCGCGCCTCTCCGCGCGGTAATAAGGCGGAATTACGCGCGCTCGCCGCGAGAGTCGCCGCGAGGACAAACCAAAAAAAAAGGGGGGTAAAAAAGACGGAGGCTGGACAGGCCTCTAATTGACGCGTGTATATTACAACGATCGGACTTTCTTGCAATCGGGAAGGCGCGGAAAAAATCGGCCTCGTTCGATAGCCCAAGCCGGGGCTGTCGTTGGGGGCCGGCCGATTTTTCACTCGAGTTCATTGCCCCCTCCCGCAGTGGGCGCTAATCACCGCGGCGTCTAGGATGCAGGCGTCTACATGCCTGCACATATCGGGCATCGGCCGGCTGGCACCCGTATATATATATACACACATATAAATTGACATCTGCACGAGTGAGGGGCTGGCGGCGCGGGGGTGGCAGGACCGAGGCACCGCGCAGGCGCGTAGACGGCCAACGTTTATAACAGGACGCCCGGGCGCGCAAAAAAAGGCCCGCGCGAAGACGATCAGCATCCAGGCCGCGGCGCTCGTAAAGCAGCGGCAAGAAGGCCCCTCGCACGGTCCGTTCACCCGATATCTCCGCCTCGATCCCCGGCGCCGGCCGCACACTGAAAAACATTGCCAAGCTATCCGCGGCGCTCGGGTCCGCTGCTTTTACTGGTGTACAGCTCGAAAAGCCGCCCGAGCTCGATCATGTAAACACAAACCCCCTCATGCAACGCATGTTAATGCCGATGCTTTAGAGTCGGAACTTACGTGCTCGAAGCGCCGGACCCGTCCGCATGCCAGTGCGGAATGCGCGCGCAGGTGCGAGATTCGGGCCTCCGGGCGGCCCGGGCCGCAAGTGTACCTCGCGCGCGGAGGGGCCTCCTCTCCGCTCGATCTACACACACGTACGATACACATGCATACACGCGTGTATATACATGCATCGGCTGTCCGCGTGCATCGTCCTCGGCCACGCCCCTTTTTTTTTTATTACGTTTTCTTTTTTTTTTTCTTCTTTCCCAGGAGGCCCGCGCGAGAGCCCAAGATTCTGTCGCGTTAATTACGGCGGGAGAGATCGTAACGCGGGCGCGTAACGACTCGCGGGGTCAGTGGACCCGCGCCGACATGAATTATTACCGCGGAGACACGACGCGCCAGCCGTTGTTTCTCCGGGGCGCTCGCCGGGACAGCTTGGAAAAAGGAAAAAAAAAGGAGGTGGAGGACCGAGCGAAACTGCCGCTGCGGTCGTCCGCGCGCCCACGCTCGACATTCAATGTAGATTGGCATATGGGCGCGCGCGCGCGTAACGGCCGCCGCCGGTGCCGCGCGTCGTGGAAAAATAAGGGCCGCGAGCACGTATACTTATATATATGTGCGCGCGTAAGATTATATTTGCGCAAACGATGATAATGCACGGCGTGGTACAATAGCCTCGGAGGATAAAATGCCCCCGCGTTGAGTATAATCCGCCGTTTGAATTGTAAATTCGGACTCGCGGACCGAAGCGTTCCGGAGTTAGTTGGGAAAAAATAGTCTCATCTTGTACACTGAGAGAGATGCTATAGTTAATTTTACTATGCGTATCTGAAAATTTAGTAGAAAGTTTGGTGATTTGTCACAGGCTGACAAAACTAGCTTTTTTACGAGACAGATATTAATCATTTACCAAAATAAATCATATTAATTATTGATATTAATCATTTTTATTTTTTATTTTTTTTTTATCTTATTTAAAATCTACCAAACTGCGTAGGAAAAACGAAGACATAAATTATAGTAAATATTCAAATTTTATTTACATGTACGATAAAGTTTCTTAATTTTAAACAAAAAGCACTATAATAGCTTTTGTGTATCTTGATTGTCGTAGATTATGCGCACGCATAATGTGAACATAGCGGAATCGAGAGCGGAATATCAAGTGACGACAAAATAGTCTAATTACCGTTAGACTCTTTCGATTGTTGACGCTAGGAGGAAACATAAAGCTCACCCGAAGTCGCTCAAACATTAGCTCAGTTAGTATATATTTCAGCGACGTTGTACACATGCGATATGTAAGTGTATCGAAATTTAGCGTTGTAAATTAAAAAAATGTATGCAACGTAACTGAAAGATATCTAATAAATTAATTGCGACAAGCGATCGAACCGGATAGGTAGATAAATTTATCAAATCAGTTACACTTCGTAACCTACACTGAAAGGCACATAAAATTAAAAATACTTCTCTCACTCATAGACATTTTTGTGTAAAATCAAGTGAGGGTAAATACAGTTTGGTAAAATTGAGAGTTTTGTAAATTCGAGTGAAATATTTAGGAAAAATTAGTAGACCGGCAATCTATGAACAGATTACCAAACTTTATCGTAAAATTTCCTGCAAATTCCGATAAAATTTACTATAAAATTTCTCTCAGCGTATAATATGCATGTAAGTTGCGCTGGTAATTGCGCGCACCATTAGCGGGTAATGCGCACGACGAGAGGCAACGCGTTACAAGTAATTCAGACGGTTCCCGCCGGGGCCGACGGCCGCCGCGAGTGCATTATTATATATATATATGTACATCGATTGGATGATCAATACGATGACCGATATACACGTACGTATATCTGCAGTGGGCGTGAGCAAAGCTAGAAGGAGGGCCGTCGTTACCAGTGGATGCGCGCGATTGCTTCGTTGCTCAATCCGCGGATGATGATGGCCATATCGTGATTCGTGGGCCCGGCTGATGCGCAGTGTGCGTAATGCTCCAACTCGAGCGGCGGCCCGGTCGAATGTATATCTCGCCGGTCCGAGCTGGTTGCAATAGACCGGTACGCTTTCTCCCGGCGCGCCGGCGGTCACGTACCGGCGACCTCGTCGACGAGGGTGTGTATATACGTATATATATACACGTGCCGGCGAAAGCCGCGCCCCGGGCGGTCCAATTTTCCCCTCGGAAAAAAAAAAGGACACCGGCGAAAACATAATTATTCGGGGGAGTATATAATCGTGCGTTCGCGGGAGGACTATGGTGCGCACAGGAGACGTCGCTGAGAGGACGATACCTCTATACGTAGACCGGCGTTTCGCAAGCCGCGTGCCGATGGCACAACAAAGCCGCGCATTGTGGGCGCGCGGACGCGCAGACGGCGACACGCCTTTTTCCAGCAAGGCGCGATGCCCGTGGACCGGCGCCTCGTTAGCGGCTCCTTGCCGGCCCAAGATATCGGCGCGCCCTCTAATTGCCGAGGCTCGGGGAGAGGGATTGTTTATCCTCGCGCAGCCGCGATATCGGCGGCTTGCGTCACCGCCTGCTGCACACGATCCTCGTGCCGCGCGCTGCCTCGCCGGATCGTCATCATCATCCTCGAGGGCCCGGCTGATCTCGAGAGCGGCTAATTACGGGCCGCGTGCGGGATCGTCTCGGGCGCGCCTCGAGAGCGCCGGCCCGTACTAACACTCCAAATCGGGGAGAAGAAAAAGCCCGACGCCGGCTGATTATGGGAATGATTTTGCCAAGTACGGGGATTATCGCCGAGCGCGGCAAGGGGGTGTCATCCGGCCGCGTGGGCCTACGCGCCACGCACGGCTCTTTTTCGCGACGTGTGCGAATCGGCCGCGCAACCGGCAGCTATGACAGGCGCCTCGCGAGCAGCCTCTAAAAATCCATCGGCCGCAGTGAAAGTTCCGTCTCGAGCCCGTCTGTAAAAGCGTCCTCCTCCGTAAATAAAGAAGCCGGCGGCCCTTGCGCAACGGAATCGTCGACCAGGGCGTGGAGGCGCTTTTCCGACGACGCCCGGAAACGCCCGCGCCGCGCCCCGAATTCCCGGCCCGCTCCCCGGGCCTCCTATATATATATCGATCATCACCCGCTCACCTGATCCGATCTCTCTCTCTCTCTCTCGCAGGGGGCATCCCCGCGAGGGCATCAGGCCGCGGCGGGGGAAAACTCGGCCGTTTTCCGCGGCCGCGTGAAAGTCGCCGGCGCGCTCCGTAATAATCGCGCGGACAGCTAGGCGCCGATCGAAGCGTTGCCCGGAGACGCTGCCGAAAGCGGGGTTGCACGTTTGTGGCACGTCTACCTGCGCGCCTCGTTAATTGCGCGGAGGAGGAGGAGGAGGAGCTTCTTTTTCCTTCGGGTCTACATGCACTAAATCCTCGTGTGCACACGTGTGTGTATATACGTATCGCGTGGAGGATGGAAAGGCGCCCGCGGCCCTCGATTCTCTCGCTTACCGCTTGTTTGTCTATTTTTGCTTTTTTTTTTCTTCCGTTCGGTCGACCTCTCCCCGATAGAAAGCCTGTGCTTATCAGCGATTAGCCCGATGCCGCTCACCGGCGCTCAGGCCTCCGGTGCATCGCCATTTTTTTTTATTTAATAACCGCGTCTTCGCACGCTACATATATATGTATTGAAAAGATCGCTTTTCTCGAGAAAGTTTTCTCCTCGCGCGGATGTGCCTTTTTTTTTTCTCATGAAAACAACGGCATGCTGCACTGGGGCGCGGGCGCCATTTGGCAAATTGTACGCTTTTTTTTCCATCGAGAGATTCGTTGTATACATATATACGATGGGCCGTACCCGATTATATCCGATACGTATTGCCGGACCATACCTGTAATGTGCACGATTCTTGTTAACTTTCTAACAAGATTAGAAACGTCGAATTTGCACGCGGGCCCTGCAGGAGAAAAGCCTCGGCGGCACATATACGAGTATTCATCGCGCGCCTGCGATGAATATAAATATAAAAACAGCGCAGTTACACACTTTCGGCTCAAAGGCAAAGAAAAAAAAGGTAATTCACTCGGCATGCACTGGTAAGAAAGAGCCTCGGTACAGTCGCAAATCACGCAATTGTCGATTAAATAATGTCTATATAGAAAGCGTGTAAACACTCCTATATACGAGCGGGGGCCGTCCCGCCGAAACACGGCTTATGTTCCACTCAATGTTCCCGCAGGCGCGCTTCTTTTTACAGGCCCTCGTACATATACATCTCGCGTTATTCAACCGCGGTCGGCGACTCGCCTCCTGCGGATTCATTTTCCACCGAGGCACGCCACGTTTTCCAAAAGGAAAAATGACACAACCGAGAAGTGGCCCCGAGGCGTGCCCCGGCGATAATTAAGAGTAAAAACAGTTAGCCCGCGATTATCGGCCTGGGCAATTGACGGGGAGGCGCTCGGGGCCAACCCCGTTAAACCTTAACGGCCGGGCTAATAAAGTTAAACAATGCGCGGGCAGCGGCTCCCGGCGGCCGCCGCGAGAAACCCCTGTTACCCAATATAGCCTCGCGACGACGGCGTTACCCAACGCCTCGCGAGAAGCACACGCCGTGGACGTGAGAGGCGAGAGGGCGCCGTTAGGCCGGGGGGGGCGCGCGTCTTTTGAATATACGCACAGCCGGGCGTCATAACGGACAACGAGCGATCGGGCCGTTTCGCCAAGGTGGAGGTCGCCTGCGAGAAGACGCGCCGCCTATCGCACACGCACTAATACGCCGCGGGGGGCTTGTCCATCATCCCGGATATCCCGCAACGGTGCAAAACAAAGTGCCTACGTTATAGTATATCATCCCCGAGGCGGCGCATCTTTCTCCCGGCGATTAAGACGCGCGCGCGGGGAGACCCGGGCTTTCGGCAGGCCGAATCGCCTCGAGCCCGATGCGAGTGTATATACGCGCGGCGCGGGGGTCGCCGACCGGCTCCCCGCGGCCTTGGACAGCTGGCCTGCAGCTGCGCCCGATAATTCGCGTCCTTAATTCGGTCCCCGGTCGTCCGGCTTCTGCAGCGCCAGCGAGGCTCGATGCGAAGCTCGCATTAAGGGGGACCGACGGGACGATACATTATACGTACGCGGATCTCGCGCTCGATTGGAAGCTGAGTTGTCCTACGCGTCGGCATCGGAAAGGCGTACGGCCGCGAACAATCGTATAGCGCACATCTCCCATGCGTACATACGCGGCTCTCGTTTGCAGTAAGCGTTGCACTGCCGTCTGATGAATTAAGGCTATTTACGTACACGTGGGAGTGCGGGCGAGCGACCGCGCGGGAGATATACATTATTTATTGTAACGGAATTGTTTCTGTGGGAGCACCTCCGCGGCCCGCTGCCGTGTCAATGCGACTCTTCTCCTAATAAAGCGTATAACTGTGCGTCTGCCGTCGGGGAACTCATCCCCAGCGCTGATTGACATTCCCCGCGTGTTTATTTTGAGTGAGTCGGCTTCTTATTAGACGGAGCCGCGGGATGATCCTCGCGGGAAGCCCGCGGGACACGCGGAAGTGGGAGGGGCCAACGCCGCCTGTCCAAAGCGCGCTCTCCAATGTACACACGTATACAATACACATCTGTATCAACAGGAGCCATCGTTCGGCCCGTCACCTTAATAATACGCCGGCAATAAATACGTGCACGCGCGTATGATAATAAATATATATATATATATGCATGAATGAGCGGCGCGGCGCGCATTTAATGCGCGTACAATCGACTTACCGATCGTTCGATCCCGAGCTTTACGAGCGGCGCACGGAGATCGTAATCGACGACACTCCCCTGGTATTGCCGCGGGACCCATCGAGGAATGTACCGGGCCACACACACACACACACACGCACACGCACACATATGCGGATACTCACTTGCGTCGTTAAAGGAGCCTTCGGGGATGAGGAAGCAGGTCGCGCCCGGGCATCTCCGGCCGATGGCACTAGCGACAGGCCCGCCTCGCGGTCATTTCCCTTTTTTTTTTTTTTTCAATTTTCACCGGCCCCGGCGACGATGCCGCATTCTCCGGGCGGCTGCTCCCCAGGAGGCGGCGTCCCGTCCACGCGAGCGCTAAGGGCCGCGTCGCACTCCGAGCTTGCGCGTCGACAATGGGGGACAGGGGAGATCGGCTTCACTTCGGGCGCATCGAGCGCACGCGAGTCTGCGGTCGCGCGCGATCTCTTTCCCCCCGGGAGCGGCTGTGCGGCTTGGTGCGCGGCCGGGGACTGACTGCCGGCGCGGCGGCCGCGCGCCCCGGCCGCTCGCATTAGATTTGGGTCAGCGGCACGGGCGCCGCGCGCAGAAGTGAAGGTGCGCGCCGAGCGCTGTATCGGGCAAGCCGCTCCCCCCCCCGGCCGGCGCCGCGGCCCCATCGCTTTCCTCGCCCGCGTATATCAGCGTGTCTATATGCGCGGACCGGGCCGTCGCGGGCGTTGACACCCCGTCAGCCGCCTTTCCTTTTTTTTCGCGCGGCTCCACGCGGCAATCGGTTCGAGTTCGGACCTGTCTGGCTTTTCCGGGACCAACAGTGTGGTAGGATCGTTTCCGAGGTCGGGAAGATCTTGGAGGAATCTGATGGTGAATTAAAGGGAATCGGATCGTCGAGTAAATGTACGAATTAACATTTGAGTTCACAGTTGTAATGTGAAAATTGCGCGATGCAGAAGAAATTAACGATGAAAAGCGTGGAATTAGAGGTCGTGATCCTAGATAGCTCCTAGATGAAGAAGTAGTTTATTTGTGAAAGAGAACGAGATTTAATGAAATATAATATGCATGCTTATAGTACAATGTCAAAATTACTATATTGAAAGCATAAAAACGCACAGGCAATTACGAACAATCGAGGCAGAAAATTGGACAGTACCGGTAGTCAACGCATCTAACAAGTTATCTATATTTTTAAGTAAAAACTATAAGGTTGTAGAGGACTAGTAATCGAGAGTATTATTAATTCCTGTTGTATTTCATTAAATAACTAGTGAAGTCATTTTTATAGATTATAAATATAGAAGAAAACTATAACTAGAGTAACAAGTGAATATAAAAAAAAAATTTAATTCCATTATTGAGAGCGCACGAATTCAAGTAATCACTAAAAAAAGCTGATTTCATCTTAAAGCGAATAACAATTACGTTTGAATATGGAAACGATTCACAAATTTTTCTAGCTGCATTTTTTTTAATTTTTTGGTTTAATTTAAAGATTGATGTTCTTGATTCTCTTAAAATACAACATAGGTCCCACGATGAAAAATTACAAAATAGATATGCTGCATATTATACATGGTAAAATTGCATAATAACGCAAAAGTTACTTGCATATAGATTGCAGTGAAATCTCGGGTTTAATGTAAGCAGAAAAACTGACATTCACAAGTTAATAAATAATAAAGAAGTAAACAAAACAAGGTTTTAAAAAAAAAAGTGGAATTCAGTAGAACGATAATAAAAAGTGGCGTAAAAAGGTTTCTAAAAAAGCGCATAAATAAAGCTTTTATGATATTGTTAACTCGATTGTTAAAGAACCATAAAACGAGGAAGAAGGGCTGATTCGTCTCGCTCGTGGACTAATTAGCATTTTGATTAGAGCGCGGTTCTACTAGATACGCATACATATATATCCACACGGAGCCCTGCGCAGCTGCACGCGAGTCTACCCGGGCGATTATATCCAATTAAGCAGTGGCGCGCACGCGTGGAATTATTCCGCGGCTGTATGCCCGTCGGCAGTGGCTCGCCCGCACTCCCATATTGTCCGGCCCGTCCGTACACTCTTCACGCGCGCCCTTACATCACACGCGTATATGTACGCGCGGCTCGCGGGCTCCGAAAATAAATCAGGCGCCGCGCCCCCTTTATTATTATCCTACTATTTACAGCGGGGGGCGGGAGTGATGGGCGGGGCCCGGGCCCGCGCTTCCCGCCGTAAAAGGGACGCTCGGGTTTTCGAGGCGCGCGGAAGCTGCCGGCTCCGGGTTTACGAGCGGCTAACGGAGCCGCGGGCCGGAAAGCCGCGGGGACAACGGGGCCGCCGGCACCACCTGACCTTCCGGCCCGCGGGGGCTCGAACTGCGCCCGGCCGTTTAAGGAGGCGCCGATACGTATAGCCCGCCTCCGAATCGGCATTCCGCAGCTGCGCGTCGTTCGAGAAGTTGTACCTGCCGGCGTGCGCCTATGGTATCCGGGCTTCCAGGGACCTGGTGTATATATGTATATATGCACGCCTGTGCACTGTTATATTGCACCCGCGGATGTATATTTAGAGGAGGCTAATATTTATCGGCAATTTCTAAACTTGTTACATTCGCGACGATTTATTGAAAATTGCCATTTCGGTTGGCCGGTGCACGCGAAGCGCGCCGAGGAACACGCGCCTTGATAATTGAACGCGATTAAAAGTTTTTATGTTTTAATTGCATATCCTGCCGTTATTATATTGGAAGAACTTTTTTTTTTTTCTCCGCGCCACTCTTTTTACAAGGCGTGCGTGCAAATAAATCACGCCGGATTACGGGTCGATGCACCGCCATCGGTTCGATTTTTCAACCGGGCATAATCAGTAGAATTGCCTTTTAATTAAAACTTTTCAGTGCGCCGAGTGTATATGTGTATATGTATAATAAGGGCATTCGTTTCGCCTTCGTTAAGTATAGAGGATTTTTGTAATACTTTTACAATCAACATGGCAATGCAACCTGTAATTTACAAAGAGTATACTTTTAAGCTCCGCCGTCGTTAACGTTAGGTTTGCCGGATTATATAATAAATTAAACGATAATACAACTTTATTAAGGGGAACGGTTAATTTTACAATTAGCGGATAATTGAAGGGGCCTAGGAACGCGTCGTACTTTCGACGAGAGCTTTGAATAGACACTTTGTGAGTGCCATATTGCTTCACGTGAGATCAAAGAAGGTGCATCGCAAGAGAATGCATGTATTCAGTAAGCGCGAGTGGCATATAGGCGCGAGAGGCCTATCGCACGCCCTGCCAGCGATTTAATTGTGAGGTGCATTCATTGGTAAAGAGCGCACCTAGCCGTTGCATTCCTTTATTATTCAATTTACTTTTGTAAATTATTTTATGTTTATTAAATAAGAATGGCGACCGGTTTGTCGCAGCCCGACGCTCGGTAATATATTGGCGTCCCCATTAAGGATAAAATGAAAGTACGTAAAGTTATTCAGACTTCTACGATCTAGCGACGATATGCGGTCAACGTAAACCCGACGAGCCGCTATCCGGTAAATATGTATGTTTTGGGCTTCGGCCTGCTAGAAATAGTGACTCGACTAGCAAGAAGGATGCATCTACCTTGTTTAGGCTCTTCCTGCTATTAGATATCTTTTTCCTGCACTAAAGTTTTATATAATTATGCCTATATATAACTAAATTAAAAATTAAAAAGTCACAAGTTGTATACTAATCCGTTTAGAGGCCGATTTTCTTTCGATATATTACTCGATATATTACAGATTTCTTCATTTCTTGACAAGAATTGATACTTTTATATTATATAATATGTTACGGTCTTCAAAAATTTCAATTAATTTCTATTATTTTCCATGCATTTTCACAGTTTCTATCCAATTCTTTAATTTGGAAAGTTGGAAATTTTATTAGGAATTTTTCAAATACCTGTCGACTTTATAAAAAAAATTAGTCATTTAAATAAATTTAATCGAGACTACGGTGCGACAACCTATGTACCTTTCGCAATCATCGTGAACTGAATTTTACGAAAAAGCGTGTAAGTTAGATCCATGAATACCTCGGATTATCGGCATGTAATTTGAATTCGATATGCGGCGACTCTTCGCGATCCCTGGAATACTACCATGAGACCGCAATTCAATTTGCAGCTATATAACACTCATGTTTTCGCAAGCGCTAGGTGTCAATTTTATTTATACACCGAAATGCACTTTTAAGGTTTCATTTATATTTTTATACAGATGCTGATATGATGATGGTAGCTATTTTCGTATTTGCTTAACCGTTGATATAGTGCTTGCATTGCAATTATTATCCGACACTATAGTGGATGTATTTACTTCATGAATCCTTGCGCAAATACTTTTTGTATTTGTTCACTTTGGATTCGATTCGTGTTAAATTGTAAAGAATAAACAAAGGTAACGATGCAGACAAACACTGGAATCGCATTCAACTTTTTTCCACCCGGTACTTAATTGTTGGAGAATTTTTTTTCTCCCCCATTCATGTTTTTTATAAGAACCTTGTTCAGAATTTCTAATTTTTTTACATCAATAGTTTGACGAATTACGAACAAGTTCGCGATGACCTGGACTATACAATATTTTCAAAATCATCAAACATAAAATAAACAATAACAATCAACAACAATAAGTAAGACAAGTTAATGAAAACAATTGCATGTTACCTATTTAATACGGCATTGTACTTAATTAATTACCTAATAGTACTCTTATAAGTTTTGTGCAGCAACTGTACTGTATTGTATTAATAAGCCTGCGCAAAATACAATTTTAATGTCAATATTAATGAAATATAAATCATAATTTACTTGGTTGGTTAAAATTTGGCATTTGAAATTTACTGTATCTATATTATAGAAATAATTTCGACATGTTCGAAGTTAATTATATTACGAGGTAATATTTTTCAAAAAATTTCAACTAATAAAATTTTAAACCTAAATAGGATTTAAACAGAGTATAATATTTATTATAAAATACAATGAAATAGGTGTAAAGATATTTGAAAAAATATTATTAAATATTATATTAAAAATTTTTTTAAGTCTTAAATATCAAGGATTTATTAATTTGATTAAATTAATGATGACTAAAAAATATTAAAACAGACTCAAATAATAATTAACATGTTTATTAAGTTATTTTTTAAAATAATGACAAGCTTATTTGACGATAATCTCACAGAAAACCATGTTATATGAAATTGATTATTGCTCATAAAAATATTAATGAGTCACAAAATTATTTTGCAACATTTAAGTTATTCATTATATTTATGCCTTAAAAAAGCATTAACAAACTATATTCAGTCTACAAGTTTCATTCACGTAAATATAGCTTTGGACGATTTGTTGCGTACAATTAATACTTAATAATTCTTAATTAATATCGTTGCTAAAGTAATAAAATTTTAAAAGACCAAGTAAGTTTTACTTAGATATATCAAAGATCACATTTTTAAAAAATAAATTTATTTTATCTTTCTAAAGTTTATAAGTGTAAAAACAGGTCTATTCGATTTTCTCACTTATTTTCTCGAAAGAGAAAAATTTGTTCACAATCAGAACGAGGTATATACAATATTATTTGGCTTATATTCAACAAAATTGGTGTAATTTAATTGCAAAACGACATAACTGGGATTTTCAAATACTCGTCGAAAAGGATGTGCATTGCCTCGGTAAAGTACTGGACATACTGGAATTTTACCCTCACTTTTCGCTTTACCTTTGTCCACTAAATCCCACAATTCTATCATTTTACATCCAGGTTTCCTAGCAAAATTATAAAATAATAAGAATTAAATATTGAAATGGTTTAAAATGAAATGTAACCATAAACATATACTATACACTTACGAGTTTCCATAGCCAAAGCAATTGTTTTTTTCTAGTACAAGATAGTCAACTTTTAAATTTTTTAAAGTATCATGAATCTCGATAACAGATTTTCTACTAAATATTTCATACACTTTCATTGTTCTGTTTCTAAATTGAAATTTATTTTTATTGTATAATTT
Organism: Sycophaga agraensis; assembly: GCA_018906755.1. NCBI lineage: Eukaryota > Metazoa > Arthropoda > Insecta > Hymenoptera > Pteromalidae > Sycophaga > Sycophaga agraensis. Next base: position 454,942 of record JACCIE010000004.1, read on the forward strand.
TAGTCATTTATTATTAAAATAATTTCATTTATATTTACCGCATTTCTTGACTCTCATAGTATGGATTATTTACTATTGGCCTTTTTGTTGACAGCATAACATTTGCCATTATAGACATTTTTCCTGCAAAAGCAGCATTTTTTGGAGTCTTTAAACGTATCCAATCCAACAACTGCTCTTGATATATGTTACTATATTCTCCTTTAAAAAAATCATAATTCTAATTAAAAGAAGTGAAAAATAGTAACTATTTGTAAAAAAGGATTAATAAAAGAATATTATTAATTTTTTTAAGATTTGTTTTTGTTTTGAAACTTGATTCAATTCAAAAATATTTTAATTTACCAACAAATCCTCGCTCCTTTTGTAACTGCTCTATACCATTGTAAGACATAAGAGCAAGTATGAGTACGATTAAGGTAGCTTGTGTTATTTTCTTTTTAATTCCTAATTTTTCCAAATACCTTTTGCTGCATGCCAAACCAGCAAGTATACACAGATGTGGTGTCATAAATAGCTTTAACCTCATTACAAATATTGCCATGATTGTAAAAGCTCCACTTTGTAAAACCGTATATGCTACATGAGGTTCTATACAATTTGGAAAACCATGAATCCTTAAATTTCTATACCAATAATACAAAATCAAAAAACCAGCCAAAATAGCTGTAGGTAACAGAAAAGTCTTGATGAGAGTCTCATAAGTTTCATACTGTAGAAAATCAAATTCTACAGCACAAGTATATAACATTGTATGAAAATCTTTATAGCTTGATAACTTTGATTTGAGTATATCATAAATATGCTTATCAGAGCTATTTGTGAATGTGCTCTTCCACAACTTACTACAAACTACTGTAGAAACAATTTCTAACAATGTCATTATTTTATAATCTGAGTAATATAACGTTAGATACTGGCACAATTTAGATATACAGGCACTTGTAACAAGTAATGCTAGGTGCAAGGAATACAATAGAAAAGTATCTTGTTTTAAATAAATGGCCAGAACTAATGAAATTAAGTGACTATAACAGTAGAAAGAATACATTTCAGTACTGATTATTCTCAACCATTTGAGAATTAGCATAGCTATGGTTTGAGTTAGAAATACAAATTGTGCAAACTGCCAACTTAAAAAACAGAGGTTTATACGTATCACCATGTCCTGTAAAATTAAAATATAGATTAAATTATATACCGCACAATACATGTTAACTAGAAAAAAAATGACACAATGAATTAAGCATTTAAAAAGTATAATACAAACCAAAAAAACCAAAAAAGAAGGTTTCTTTTTTTTCCTTAAAATTTCTGCCATTGAAAACATTTGTACAAGTAGGACTGGATAGCCAAAACTTTCCCTTAAAGGTGGTGTCCACTGGACTCTAGTGCATTCTTTGTGGTTGAAAAAAAATGAGGCTATGGCTATTAAGCCTCCTTCTATGGATCCACTGAGATTAGCAGAATACAGAAAAACTGTATATCCAGTGGCTAGTGCATGCACCCACACCCAAAATAAATAAAAATATACAGGAACTCCTATACCTTCACAGCTTGTAATGGATGAAAGATCTTCTCCTCTGTCAATCTTTGAAAAATGCTTAATATTATTTAATAAATGATTTTATCTTTAAAGTTTACATACCTGCCAACAAACAGGTTTTGGCAAAACATTTAAATATTTTCCTAAACGGTATGTCACTCCAATGGCGAACTAAATTATTAAAATTATTATATATATTTAAGTGAATCATATAAAATATTAACTATATTTATCTATAAAAATAAAATCAAAAATTGAATAACTTTAAATAGTGGTAGTAATATAATTACCTCTGGTCCTAAATTATATTTACTTCTAGCATTTAAAACATTTGGATATTCTGAAAGGTTGTCATTAATCATTTTATCCATACCATCAGAAAAACTTTCAGATTCTACAATAGACTTATAATAGTGATAATACATTCCCTAAACAGTTAAATAAATTTATTTTTGTGCAAAAGAAATATCAAAGAAGTACAATTGTATAAACTGAAGAATTTACCATTTCTGTTCGAAAAGACATTTCCCTTTCCAAATCTGATAAATGAGAGAAATGTCTTTCATTTTCAAACAATGATGACACATGCCAAAGATGCAAAACACCAAAAGCAAAAGCTATTAAAAAATTTATTAATTGTAGTGTATTAAACTGATGTGTTAAGAACTACTAAAATATTTAAAAAAATACCTAATACTTCCATAATAAAAATACTTTTAGAAATTAATCGACTAATTATACAACCTAAAACATCATTTTAATATTTTAAACTGTTTGCGTTGGATGATTCAAAACAAGTTGAAACAATTTTATTCTTTAATTTATTTCTATTGAGTAATTTTAAAGGAATAATTTAATTGACCTTTTTCTATCTACGTGTAGTTAAAAAATTATATATTTAGCTTTCGCTAATTACTTGTAAAATCAGTTTTATTCACTACATTATGGAGTGCGTCGACTGTATAACAGGCTATAGTTATAGCCGAGCCGGTAGGCATGGGAACCAGAGTGCACCCAGGCCCTCTCGCTCGCCATCCCGCAGTAAGTCCGCGGAGGGACACGAGCGCCATCTAGTTGACACTTCTGGCAACTAATGCCAAGCTCGCGACAGCTCGCGGCCCGCGGGATGTTGCGCGATTGAGCTCCTGCTTTTGGCGCGACAGCGGAGGCAGCGTCGGCCGCGGAGACGCTACACACACACACGCACATCATTTGAATAATAATAGTACTCCGGCTTCGTAATTATTAAATACGTATAAACAAATAAACGCTTTTTCGACATATTTAAATAATAACAGCAATAAAAAGTAGAGAATCTTTCCCGTCTATAGATTAGATTTGAGAGATTTGTTTAATATTTTGATTACGTAACTATAAAATTCATTTACACGATTTATAATATAGTTTACATCTTAAAAATAAGATTATTATTGTTAACTAATGAAATCATAAAATGATATTGATTTTCATAAAATCCTAATAATATTAAAACTAATTAAGTTTATTAAATACAATATTTACCAATATTATAAAATTTAAAAACAAGAAAAATGAAAATTGTCTGATCAAGAGAAGGGTACAATTTTTAGAATTTATTAGTATTGTTGAATTCCGGCGTAATTTATACAAACTTTCGCGGGCTAGGGTCTAAGGAGTCCACTAAGAAGGAAGCTGCGCGCGCATCTTGCACTGTCGACAATCGCGCAATCCATCGTCTCTCCGTTGATTCCCTGAACTAAAGAGGCAACTCGTCATCGTTTCCGGAAAATTCGTCGCGCCATCAGCAGGCCAAGATGGCAGTTGAGCGCAGTGGTCTGTTTATTTACTACGCGTTATCTAGTGCATCGTAAAGTGGGCAAAATAAAGGAGGACAACCCCAAGTCTGGCCAAATTTTGGGTTCTCCCACGCGTTACGCGAGCGAACAAACCAATAATCGACCCCCGGGAACTCCAAATCGTGGTTAAAGAGTTTCTTGGAGCCTCTGCAACAGTAACACAAGATAAAGAGAGAGAGACAGAGAGATAGTCATGCAAAGGCGGAATCTGAGGAAATAAAGGAAGCCAAAGGGGACAATTGTGCAGACGGGAAAAGTAGGCCCGAGGCCCACGTTGCTCCTCGACTCACAACAAAGGCAGTGAAGTGCATTGACAGGCGTCAAAGGCGCTCAGTGCCGTCACAGACGCCCTAACCTGTAAAAAAAGAGAACGATCGACGGAAAAAGAGAGCCCGCGGGATTCGCCTGAAAGGCTCTCGCGGTGCACCTCTGGTGGCAATCGCCTCCCCGTAGCAGCGGTGAATTGGAGTCAAAGGCCTTTTAAAAATAACCTCAAAGTGAAGGATAAAGAGCAACGGCGGAGGGCTGGGAGAGGGGGGTTCTGGAACTCTCGGTTATGCGGAGGCTCGAGGACGGCTTCCCGACCAGGTCGACGGTACCATGCAGCGGTCGCAGACTCTGAGCCCGGTCGAGTTGCCAGCCGAGGCAACCACGAGGATGGCGGACGAGCTCTTGCCGGCCAGCTTGGAGAAATTAGAAATTGACCGCCGCCTCTCCGCGGGCTGCTGTCATCGGTCAGTATCTCCGATGCAGGATTTACTCCTGGAGCACATAATACCGTTTGTTGTTTCCTCGATTACAACGAAGCGGGGGCAGTCTCACGCATGCGCTTGACCTTGGGGCGTGAGCGTGTAATACATACACTTGCGCGAGCTTCGCGCGCTCTCTCCTTTGTTTTTCGACATCAGACTCCGCGTTAAAAATCGAAAACTATCCAGTGGGATTTAAACGATTGTCGCCTCAATCGTAGCTTAAAAGTTGAAAACAATTTTTATATTTACTGTAATTATTAAAGTCAGATTCAGATTCTTTGTTTTATTTGGATATATATACTTAGAACAAAGTTTAGATAATACCACTAAGTTTACTCATTCATTGTTGCAAACAAAACAATTCTAACAGGCCTTTTCTATGTACTTGAAAGTTGTACATATAAATTGTGTTTTGAATGTGACTAATGTTTACTGTGCTGATTCAATAAAGAGCTTTATCTAATTTATTTTAAAAACTATTTTGAAATGTACTATTTTTATTTTATTATGTTTTTGTGTCATTGTATTTACCATCTAATCAGTTGCTTAAAATAATCTGTGTCATAAGGGTTGCCAACTTGTGATTGATAAATATTTTATTGCATTTTTTCTATGCAATCTTTGAACACTTGTTTAATAATAACTGTATTTCTTTGTTATATTTCAATTAATTAAGTGCTATTTGCTATTTATTTATCATTGTAAACTGTGTCACTCACATACTAAATATATATTTTTATGAAAATTATGTTTGGTAATAATCTATTGCCTTTTGATTCATGTGATTGATAATAAAATTATATATTTATATTGCACACAGTATCAATATTAATAAATTTTTAATAAATTTCAGAGCTAGAAGCAGTGGTGATGCAGAACAATCAAATCCTTTTAATCTAACTAGCAAAGGTTCTAGTATGAATGGTACAAGTCTTCGTCGTAGGTCTATGCCAAACAGGTTAACACAGCCTTGTGAAAGCCCTAAAGTTAATAAAATAAAAAACTTTAAAACGGACAAGAAGAGAAGTGCCTCTACACAAAATAAATCCAAAAAAAATTCAATTATTCGAGAAGCCGTCCTCAAACTCTGTAGCTCTGATCCCACATGTCTAAGTGATAATCTTGCAAGTACACTTTTAGAGGAAGCTTGCAAACTGAGTATTTCCCAGTTAGTATAAAAATTACTTAAATATAATTTTTTAATTATTGTTTATTTTTATTTAAAAAAATTTAATGTATTATGTACATAAAGGTTAATAATTAAGAACTAGTTTTGAAAACCATAATCATGTTCAGTATTTAAATTTTATAATAAATATAAAAATAATTTTGATATTTATTATTACAGCAAAACTAAAACCTTTGGCCATGGATCTGTAATAAAAGACTTCAAATCCCTTAATATTACTCCAGATTCCAGACATGCAAAGGATGATGCCAGCATTTCAGATGCTTACCAATCTAATAGTTTTCAGAGAGCTAGAAGCAATACTATGCCAAGTCTGAAAAGAAGTTCAAGTTTAACAAATGACGTTCAAAATCCCACTGCTAGTGGGCAGCAACAACCATCAAGTTCAAATACGTGTTCAGTACAGGCCCGTATGTCACCTCCACCATGCGATGTGACCATTGATGAGCTGGCCAGTTATTTTGAAGAATTTGTTCATATTCCAAAGAAAATGTCACACATGGCTGAGATGATGTACATTTAAAATGTGTTCTCTATCGAGTGCTTTCTTGTTGGAAATTAACTGCAAGTTCTTTTTTAATTTTAGTATGTTGCTAGTAATTAAAAAACTTTACTGGCACTAAAAGTATTACTATTCAGGTAGTTTATTATTATTGTACATGATCTGCCATTTAAATGATTTGTCACAATGTTTAAAACGTTTTTGTATTTGAGTAAAAATGGAATTGTAAACATTTTAGAGTGCATTTTATGAGTTAATATATATTTAAAAATCTTAAATAATTTATCTCGTAGAAAATAAAACTTTATAAATTTTACTCTTTATACTTAAATACTCAAATATTTAAGTAGGTATTTTGTTTACGTGAATTGGTAAAATTAATGTTTAATATCATAAGTTTCTGGCATAAATTTTTTAGACTTTAAACTATTTACATAAGTATAAAAAAATCAAATCTGGAAAACTTAATTGGATTAACCAAATTTACTGCATTATTTGGAATAACATTGTATGCTTATATTAATTACATTACAAAAATAGATTAAGAGTAATTTTAAGTTTAAACATTTTTTTGTATTCTAAAATTAAAAAAGAAGTTAAGTAATTTGGATTTTAAACTACAATGAACAATTTAAAAGGCTAAATAAACTATTGAGGTGCTGTTTTATGGATGCAATAAACAGTACAAGACCATACGCACTCGTTAATTTCATACTGAAAGGATCTATCTCTCGTTCATCAACTGCATATTCTTTATAACTTTATTTTTATGGTACCTAAATTATATATACAGTAGATTAAATAATAGTTTAGTAAGCAGGTTTTGGTTTTGTTAACTATTACTTGTGTTCTGAATATTATATTATACTGTTCATTTTTTAGTACTGTTAGTTGAAACTCTGAATAGTTCTATTGAGACTGTATGCATACTCCATATTAATGCAATTATCTTTTGGTTTCTTTGCATATTAACTATAATTTTGCAGTCATGGTCGTTAGCTGGACTCCAAAACAAAATGTAAATATTATACGTTAAAAAATAAATCAATTTAAAAATATGTTCTTTTATGTAAACAATTACATACTTATATTAATTCTTTATGCATCATATACGCATTAGAATTTAGAAGATTTAATCTAGCTTTTTGGTTTTTAGAAGTTTATTCGGTTTTATTACTATCTTATTATATTATATGAATATTTTTTCTTACAGTCATGTATATATCCGGTATTATGAAAAACTGAAAAATAAAATTTATAAATTCAACCATAACATGTGAACCTGTTTACCTTTATTGCATCAACTGTCACCAAATCTTTTTCATCCATAAACATTCCGTAGACCACTAGAGAAATAAGAAATCTCATAAATATTCATAAGTAAAAATAAAACGTTTCATAATGATCGGTTTGAGGAATAATAAAACAATGAACTTCGTGTAATTATGATACATAATATATTTATCTCCATATGCGTATAATAATTATATTAATATTACAAAATAATAGTTAAATTACTTAATACATAAAAAAACTTTGGTACATAAACAATGACGACAGCATATCAATTTTATTAATTGAACCCTTAACCAACTTTTTATCTCTTCTATAAAAAAGAAAGAAAAAAGAGAACGATACTTCTCCTTTCCGATTTATACGGTGGATCTCGATTTCTCACACGCATAGACACGCACTCGCGCATGCACACTAAAGTCAAGAGCAAGACATGCGCAGCGGATCTACAGAAGGAATAATTGCAAAATAAAATAACGGACAATAAGCCGTGTAATGAAGATTCGTTGCAACGAAGAAAAAGAAAATGCATCCTATAAATTTTTCCGTTTTGTTACTATTGTTTAAAGAAACTAATAGCGCGCCGTTGCATATTCGTAATTCAAAAAGTCGGAATCGGTCCTAAATTACCATCGGCGTATGCCTATCATTTATTTACGTAATTCTCAGATTGCGTATTTCGTAGATGTTTCATCGATGACCTCGAAAAAATTTTCCTCATTAACGACGATGTTTTCACTTGCGTATTCGGTAATATATTTTCATTGCGAAAATTCGACTCACTTTAGAATTACGCGAATAGACGGCGAAAAGTCAAGTTGAACGAAACAGTCGGCGCGCTTATTACGTAGCAACGAGAATACGTTTCCGAAGGCCAACGCTACTCCCAATGACTCATCGTGCGTTCACCTCGCCCGTAAATTCGTAATTCACAATTTGAGGTCTGTTACTATATCACAGATTTATCGCGAAATTTCTTCCGAGCGACCTATGCACTCGCCGCGAAATTTTCTCTATTTGTATTATTACAAATTAAAAAAACACAAATATAGATTAAAGTATACATTGTCTCTGAGAGACGTATTATTTTTTATAGTTTTAAAACTATCGCATATTGAGTCAAAAAAAGATATAAAAATGTATCTTAAATAACGATTAAATGCAAATGAATAATTGGTAAAAATAATTGACGATTAATTTATATATATATACATATGTATACATATACTGTAACGGGCACCGGGCATGAACCTGAAAAAAGATTGGTCTGATTTCTTTTGGAGATGCAAAGACCACTTTCTGCGTTCAACTGTGTAGATCCACAGCTTCTGACATTTTTTGTTTCTATTATTAACATGTTTCAAAAAGCGAAATCCGTATCGCAATGGTGATGATTCGGAAGAAGCGTACCTTAGTGGTTGGCCCGTCGTGGCTGTTAATGCAGTGGTTTTACAAGAGCGTGGCCAGAGGTAGCCGTAGAGGCCCCTCCTTCGTATAGTGTACGATTTCATTTCGTGGACATTCAGGAATGGTATTGCGAGATGGGTACGTCTGAGTTTTAGGAGTGGGCCTACAGAGCGATTACGATGAACACCTTTCTTAATTATGACGCGGTGATGAGGAGGATCGCGATAGAGGTGGCTCCGGCTGTAGGGGACGATCTACTAAAAATGGGAAACCAACTCAAACTGGGTTGGGAATTTATAATGGGCGGATTGAGGTACAGCAAACAGATGACTCCTCAAAATACCGAACACAACGTTGCTGGAGATTATGCAAGCTGGTCCTGACTTCAAGTAATACAGCAGCTACTTTAGACCTAGCTTGTTGGGACTGCAAGTCCTAAGGGATGACATGACCCCCCGTCCGTACTTTCTATCGGAAGATGATTGCATGGGTGCTTGGACAAAGGGAAATTCACATGTCCAAATACCCTGATCAATGCAACAAAGTATGCGTGTCCAAAGTGCTCGTTGGGGCAGATATCAGGGAACTTTTGAAAGCTACAGTAGTGGCGGTAATAGATTTGCAAGGGTTTCCAATTTGCGGGAAGAGGGAGGAGAGGTGCTGTGACGGAACTTCTGACCGGGTATAGCGTCAATTAGTAATACCGAAAGTGCGAACCCCGTATCTGGTGAGAGCTACGTGCACGTGCCGTGTCATACCGCGCCGATTTTTCCCGCGTCATGAGTAAAGGAGCTGCTGTGAGCTCAGGAGAGACGAGAGAGGTACACGAGCTTCCCAGGGGAGTACAAGCGACCGTCGACCGACCTCCAGCACAGCCCCACGGAGACGGAAAGGCAACCCGGCATGAGCACCGGGCCGGGAGCACCACGGCATTCGTTGCCGGCGACGCCCGGGTGGGGCTTGTCTTTATTTGGAGCGGCGACGGAGAGAGAGAGAGAGAGAGAGAGAGCGCGGCGCGGTGGGACATGAGTGGCAGCTCCTAGACTCCAGGGGTATTCTGACACCTCCGAGGCATGTCATCCTCGGAAAGGGAGCACCAGACCGCACCTTGAAAATGGATAAGTGTGTGATTGTTTTATCCGTGGGTGAACTAAAAGATCAAGCATCAAACGAGCAAATGGCCATTACAACCGGAAACGACTATGAGAGTTAGGTCCACTAGATGCTGATCATTGATTACAGGCATCTTACACCGGGATGCTCAAAAACGGGGACTTGCATATGAACTGGCTGTCGAGAAGACATCCCTTAGGGATAGGTACCAGCTTCAAACACGTGACGCTCACTGGGCTTTCTTGTACTATAAGCGGGTCGGAAGCCTGTGCTTGATGCGACGATGATAAGAATAGACGTTAATGCTTTGCGGAGGTCTATCCGATACTAGATCTGGCAAACGGGTCAGCAACAGGACAAGTATACGGTTATAAGTGTAAGACAGTCGATACCTATGCTTTATCCGCGGGAGCTAACTGGGTTGAGCAAACACCCGGAGATGTCGCGCTCGGTTGCTGGGGGTGGGGTTTGAAAATTTACGCTCGTTTGGGAACAATGGATTCTATGCCACTATTTGCCTTCACAAAGACCTTATTGAGGCACTGCAACGTAAGGCTTTTTCTAGAGGTTGGTGCGTGGGCTTTGTATACGGTCGTGTCGGTGCAATATTCACGCCACGGATTTCTCGTTACAGTTTATATATATGTATATATATGTATGCATATGATATAAAATAAAACCTTACTTATTATTAAATATAGATAATTATAAAATGAATAATATGGTAACGAATACCAAGAATTAAAAAGACATGTAATTAATTCATTGATGTACTTTTTTGAATATATTGTCACCGACTATACATCACGATCATTTGTTAAGTACAGCGCGTTAAAATTAACATTTCATGGTTTTTTCGAATAATAATTAGCAATCAAACATTTATAATAAAACAAAATTTAATATTTTCTTTTGCCTCGTTTACGATTTGACGGAAGGTGACGAGACGATCAGGATGATTTCATTATCGCGAAGATACTCGTTTTTCCGCTGACGCGAAAAGGTACGGGCTGAATTTTCAAATGCATTGCAGCGTTGAAAACACTGCCGCATCGTACAGATTCTAATCTATTTTTAGGGCTCGGCGCACGTGAAAGTCGAGTTGGTAAAAATAGACCTTAGTGTAAAAACGTACATCTTCTTTTTGTCTCTTTTTCCTCCGAAAGAACCTACCACCAGGATGGATTTACGTATATCTCATTTTCGTACCACAGCGAAGCCCGTTTCAGACGGAATGACCTTATGTATTACAATATCACTCATGGAGAAATCGTGTTAGATAATAAATATATAAGCACTTTCGATATTCTAGTATCGGAAAAGATTTTCAATGATTGACAATATCAAATAAATTGTACTATTTACAATATTTCTGAACATTCATAATTTCGAAAATAATCTGTTTATAAATGAATATTTACGAATCATAAGATCATTCTGCATCATTCCTTCATCGCGTCATAACAATTAAAAATCGCAACGATATATAGTCGATTTTTATTCAATTGGCGCCCGAAAGAAGCCGAGGAGGGAATCGATAAAGTAATTCTATTCAACAATGATTTTAGAGCGAGGCTCTATTAAGGAAAAGATTACGTCGAAGTGACAGTAATGACCTCGGAAATTTAAAGGTTCTTTAACAATCGTTAAATATTTGCCTCAGCGATAAAAATATTCACTAATAATCCACGTAATTCGCCTATGCTTATTTGGATTGAGCAAAAATAGTCATTATATCTTTTTCTTTAATAAATTTGTGTTTCCCTCCTTATCCGCAACTAACTTTTTCGTTTTGTTCAGGAAAAAGCGGAAAATGTTGCCGCTCGGGGCAAAGGACTCAATGCAATCATAATCATATAATTTTACACGATAGTGAGCAGTCGACATTTTTATAAAATAACTTCGACTGATTTGTAATTTGCACCTATAAGTTTCGAGAGCTAACGTATACTTCGATATGGCTCTGGGACAGAAACACGATGTACCGTTATTACTATTTGCGATCGTTAGCTAAGTTTAGCACACTCCAACACTTTCTGCATGGATCAGTGATCAATCCACCCGTGTACATCAATGTTAATTATTTAATTTGATTGCTTGTGTTCAGTAAATAGGCCTTTTTTATTATAAAAAAGATTACCGAATAATTATCAAGTTGTAATTAATATTAACATTGCATAAAGTGATTAAATGATGGAGTATGCAAATTAACCGGATCAAAGGACTCTTTTAACCTAATTTATCAAGCTAATCATAATCTACATAAAATTTCTACATTTACTCTTTACACGCCAAGTATATAACGCCAAAGCTCGCTCAATACATACAAGAAAACTGGAGATTCACAGTAACTTTGGACCTAGTCCAGAGATACTTTGTAAAAAATCGAGATTAAGATGTTCGATAAATACATTTCCAATCATATAGAGAGACGAAATAAGTCCTTATTCTTTATTCACGGATAAGAATTTTATTCTCGAACGTTCGATCGTTATTTTTAAAGGTATTTTTCTTTCCTTTTAAGACGCTCTTATGAATAAAAATTCAGATAAAAACGTACAAAATTCTAAAAAACCAGATAAAACTATTTATCTGACTTTTTCTTTCTATTTAATGTGGAGGATGAATACGAATTCCCTTTTAAACATTGTAAGACTGTAAAAGCAAATAGTATTTAAAATCACACAAATCATTCGCAAACATCGAGTTTGATCAAATTATAATGCTTCATATTTGAACGAAAGATCGAAGGAAATGTACTATAGCTACAGTAAATATAGAAAGCATCAAGAGAGAAAATTCATATTCATACACTCGACCGACTTTATATTCTAGCATTCGATTATTTTTTCAATTGCAAATCAATGCATATTTTATAGTTTCTCTCATATCAAATTCTACAATCTACAATTTTTTGAATTTGTAAATTTTCAGACGTTTTATACTCGTTATTTTGTCGTCTTTTGTCGCGCTTATTAATTAAAAGTGGCAGTCGTTTTTTTGGAAATACATGTATAGGTATACTAGATAAAACTGAAAAATGATTTACATGATGAAAAATGATTCATAATTGTTGTGATTCTTTTCATATTTTTTACAATAGTAAAAAGAATCACGTATACGTAATGTACAAAAAATAGCGGTGCATAGAATAGGTATAAAATAATAAAATGCAAAAACTCAATTGGCCCCGCATTAGACAAAGTGGAAGTATATAATCTTACTGTCTCGTATGCTCGTACCGCTTACTTCTATGTGTAGAATAGAATTAATTTTGTAAATAATGAATACATGTTTTATGCTACTAACACTCCATTGATTGACAATTTTTTTAATCAACGGAAATCATAATCATAAAATTATATTGTATAGTATAGCGAATACGTTACATAATGATATTATATATGCATACACAGTGTTAACACGACACATTTCAGATCTTTTTTTTTGACTGTTGCAGGAGCAATCGATAACAGACAGAGTTATCAGTCAAAATTTATTTTATAAAAAGTTGGCTTAAAAATGTCGAACTCTGTGAGTTCGTTGTAATGTTGTATAATCTTTTTATAAAATCGAATCGCTTCAATGTAGAATATATTTTCTACTAAATATTTCAAAATAAACTATTATTCCATATTTTGTACGTCATTAATTCATTAAGGAGTATACAAGATATGCAGCAAATCATACATTCTTTTTAATCAGATTAATTATTCAGACTATTAATTAAACAGATTTTGTTATTTAAAAATTATTATGAATATTCTAAGTACATCAATAATTTTTTCACAAAAAACTATTGATTATACCTATGCTTAAAAAATGCAATCTGTTTGATGAAGTTGACAAATTTTAAAAATTGTTATAAAAATACATAACAATTCCTAAAATATACGACAAGAATAGTTTTTATCTTCAAATAGATTATATTTTTCTACTAATAGTTTTTAATATATGATCTATACTGATGTTTTAAATATATATTTATAGTAAAAATTTACAATTTATGTTTCTGTCGATATTTTGTACAAGTGATCCATTGCTTAAAGTTAGACTTGGCATAGATAATGAGTATTTGTATCAAATTATTCCTGTATTTTTTACAGATTCATGCATTCTAAATTTGCAGTACAAATGTGTGATATTGCCAGTGTAATTACGATTTCGATCATTGTTTAAATCGAAACTAGATGAAGGAATATTTAAAGAATATTTCTAATACAATGAAAAATGTGACAGTAAAATATATTAACTTAATATATTCTTAATGCATATGATATTTTTTGGTTATATTGATCATATAGTTTTTATTTTTTAATCTATTAATTATATAAAAAATTTTTTCAGTTGTATAAAGCAGTTAATGTACTGCTTAATATATGTTTGGCCTTTTGACGATACTTTATACAATTATCTATTTAAAATATTCTTACGCTAATCTTTCACCTAGAATGATTTGTATTATATGTTATGACAATATCACTGAGAGGTAGAGTGTGCATGCGAGAACTAGTATGAACGAGTGGGGGAAAGCGTAGAATGAGTGTGGAGAAACAGGTAAAGCGGAACCTCTATGCACGCTCATAGAATTGTGGGACCGTCATGCGGAAGGATGTTTTTTAGGTATTGCTGGATGAGCCATGCAGAATGAATGACGGGCGACAAGAGTATAACGGTTGAAAAGCTCAGCAGCCCAGTTGAGGACCAAGCCGCTGTCGCCGCGTCGCAACTCGTGCCAGCTCGACAGGCCTCGAATGATTAAGTACAAGAACGTGCTAGTAGATTAATTTCACGATCATTCACATTCAAGCCTGCTAGTGAGAGGTATCAGGATGGAAAACATTCGTGCATCTCGTCACGCATCATCATGAGGACCTCCTAGGAGGAGTCTACGCGGGACAATCGGGGCAGCACGCTTGATGCCCGTAAATACATAAATTCAGCGAGCATACCGCTTGTGCAACCGTCGCGAGGCGGAAGGGCCTCCTCCCCCTCAGTGGGAATGCGACATGTGTATGAATCATTCATAATCGAATAGTGCAAATTTATAGCGTATTTGATAAACGTAACGAAAAAGAATATTAATTTAAAAATATTGTGCAACACTTTGTTTTCATCGAGGTTTTTACCTTACTAACTTTTACATCTTGCGATTTCGATTAATTACTTCTTGTATTAAATGCTGCAATGATGTGATCTTTCGAATGGAAACAAAAGCTATATATATGGAAATTATATATATTGTTTCTTTTTAAAAAATAATCATTATAAAATTAATGATGCACATAGTTATTTGATTACCAAATAACCATCATCACTTTTGCTTACTTAGTTAAATTTGGAATAAACATAAATCTTGAGCATTTTCTTAATTTGTTGAAATAAATAGTAGCAAAAACATGTATTTAAAACAATCTTTTTTTTTGTTTCTACACATTGTGAAGTTATGAGTCGGCTATCGTCAGCTTCAAATGACAGTAAAATAAAAGAAACATTTTTCTGTATGAATACTGAATCGATTAATTACGTATTTCATATTAATTAAATAAATGCATTAGTTAATTGAGTCTTATTTCCTATTTAAACTTGTTTAACAGATTTCTACAATGTTTCGTCATACGATTGTTTATCCATTCTTAGAATGAATACATTCATCTCATATAATCAGTTTTTATCGAATTTGTTTTTTGTTAATCTTTATAAATATATTCCACTTCTCAGTATCGCAGGATTGAAATATTTAGGGAAAACCCTTAAAACTAACTTCCTTACCTTGCAACGCAACGTATTCTTATATAATTTTTTTTTGTTTCTTTCATATAAATCGTAACTGCCTCTAACAGACTAATTTGCAGTTACACGGTAACTAGTTTTATCCTAACAGTTTAATGCATTTACGTGTAATTGTCGATTCAAAAAAGACCTAATTCTTACAAATACTTTTTTAAAATTATTACTAAAACTTCGTATTCGATTTTTCTCTTCGAGTTTGCTTCCTTTCCACCCATGCTTGAAATCGCATTAAAATGATTTCACAAAAACTGTTTGTACAGATTGATTACAATCTAGTAACGTACCTCCTTAAATATGTCTCTCACTTCAACACCTCTCATTCCCTCACTCTCTCTCCATTTTATGTCATGGCGACTCTCGTTGCGATTTGAGTTCGAATATTGTTATTCAAAAACCGTACGCAACGAATAATGGGTATAGTGTTTCGCACAAATACAGTATACGTAAATATAGATCATATGTACGCATTTATGGCACATGGAGTCTCTTATTGTTGATCATTTACACTGTCAGTATTTTTTACGTAGCTGAAGAGTATAAGATGTTGCGTAGAAGAGCATTTTGAATGAAAAAACTAATTTTATTATGGGGACTCGAATTTGCCCTTAAATTAGCTTCTATAGAAATTACTTTGAGTATGACCCTGCTTATGAAAATTTAATAGATCAATCAAGGCAATTATTCCTGCTAACGTTCTCGAAAGCATTAGGTTCCAGAGCAGATACACACTACTAATAACAATAATTTTAATTTTGTTTTGATAATATCGGGAGCATAGTAAATGTGTAAGTTCTAAAATTATCGACTTCGTATGTTGTTAAAACATAATTTTACTTTTCTTTTACTATTTAATACTAATGAAGTAATAAAATAGAAGCAAAGATAGCTCTTACAAGAATTGACTTCAGGTTTAGGTCTCTTCAAAACCTCTTCTTACACTCACCCGCATCATACAAAGCCTGTTAAACAAATTTCACCTACGACTATTTTCAACGACAACTATTGCCGATATGAACAAATGCTTTTTCTACGCAACGTGAAGATCAAATCACAACCGCTAACCCGTTTCAAGGAGCAGTATCTCAGTGGAGGGATTCTCCCGAATGAATCGGAGAGAGAGGGGCAGTACTTCAGCAATAAATACCATAAAATTCCATGGCACAGTTCATGTTATGCGGATGATAATGTGCATGGTGTGGCACTAGGTGACCAGCCGTTCCGTGGTGGGCCATATATCAGTCCGTCGGAGGCTCGAGGTAGGGTATCTCGCTGGTCACATTGAACGACTCGAAGTAGTGATTGAGGAACTCGAAGGTCGGCCGTTTCTCTGGCGTTGCATCCCAGCACTGCAGCATCAGCCGGTAGATGCTGTCGGGTAGCGGATGGTTCACGGGCTTCTGCATCCTGTAGCCGTTGTTCACCTGGGCTATCACCTCCCGTCCGTGCATACCTGCAAAAGTTCGTGTTATTAGGAGGACCTTGTCTCCTTGTGACCTTGTCTCTGGTGCAGTGCACGGGAGAAGCAACGAAGGATTAGCTTACCTGGGTAGGGTACTTGACCGTAGGTGAAGAGTTCCATGAGTAGGATACCGTAGGACCAAACGTCGCTCTTGATGCTGAAGCGGCCGTAGACGATGGCCTCGGGCGCGGTCCATTTGACGGGGAACCTGCTGCCCTGCTTCGGGCAGTACTCGTCGTTCTCGATGACCCTCGCGAGGCCGAAATCACAGATTTTCGCCTTGTTCTTCTCGCCGATTAGGACGTTGCGGGCGGCCAGGTCCCTGTGGATGAGCTGTTTACTCTCGAGATGCTCCATCCCCGAGGCGACCTGGGCAGCGATGTAGATGAGATCCTCAAACTGCATGTACTTGCCATCACCCGTGCGCAAGAAGTCGAGTAGACTGCCGTTGCACATGTACTCCTGGACTATATAGATAGGCTCCTCCTTGGAGCAGACTGCGTACAGAGCGACGAGGTGGCGATGCCGGAACTGCTTCATTATCGCAGCTTCCTACGATTCAACCGGATGCTCATTAACGGTTCGAAGGTAAAAACGATGGCGCTTCGTATCGCTAGAGCCAAAGAGAGTAGAGAGACACCTACCTGGAGGAAGGCCTCTGTGGACATGGTGCCCGGGCGCAGGGTCTTCACGGCCACCTCGATCTTGTTGCGCCACTTGCCGTAGTAGACCTCGCCGAAGTTGCCGTGGCCCAGCTTCCGTATAAGCTGGACCTCGCTGCGGTTGATCTCCCACTTGTCGCGGAGCTCCGGGCCCAAGTCCCACATGTCCGGCTGTGGCTTGGGGCAGGGCTTGGACAGCACGTGACACAGTCCCAGGGCGTTTTCTGGAAAGTTTGGCAAGCCATACAGACTCTGGAAAAAGGCTTCCGCCAGGACTCGCGTCCCACCAAAACGTATACTCACTGCTGTAAGCCATGACGAGGGCTGGCAGCGTGGGGAATGTCTGGTTGGTCGCGATGAAAAAGCCCCCGTTGTCCAGGGGCTTGATCTTGTAGTGCTTGACGTGGTGGCCCCGGCCCTCCTCCCAGTCCTTGACCGAGAGGCTGTAGCCCCGGGGGTTGTGCTCGCTCGGCCTGACGAGGAAGGTGCCGCGCGGGTTCTCGTCGACCAGGAGCAGCTTGCCCGCCTCCTTGCGCGAGACATTCTCGAAGAACCAGCTGCGGAAAAATAAGGGGGCGAGAACGCCGCTGTAGAACGGGCCTCCCCGGCGATTGTTCTCGCCGGCGCGTGACATTGCCCCGGCGCTTAGGGGCTCGCTCGCGCGGAACGCGCGGCCGTCCAACTTCTTTCATCGCATTAGCATGAATTGGATCGCGGCAAGTGGGGAATTCCGTGGGAGGATTACATTCTATTCAAAGCCGAAGCCCGCGGGCAAACTTTTCCACGCGGCAACTTCCCAGACGGGAAGCGTCGCTTCGGAACTCGGCCGTGGCAAACTTCTGCGCACGCGGGGGTAACAAAAATCGCGGGCCGCACAAAAGGATCGCGGTGTATAGGCTGAACTGTGCGGTTATAAGTGGGCCGCGGTGGGGGATTATAACAACCGAGACGGAACACTTACTCCTCGCTCTCGACGGACCGCTCGACCGCGACGAAGTTCCAGGGGATGAGGCCCTCCTGCAGCGTCGTGAGGTGCAGGACCTTCCACCAGTCGGACTCGGAGTCGTCGAGGACCTCCATCCGGTCGCCCTTCATGAAGCTCACGTCGGTGCTCTCGCGCGCCGTGTAGTTGTACAGGGCGACGACGATCTTGTTGGCCCGTTGCCCGTGAGCTAAGGGTTTTCGTGAAAGAACAAAGCGTCAGTCATTCGCCGGCTGTCTCAGCGGGCTACGCTAACATCGATTTTCGTGCGATTATACGATTCGAGGCAAACGAAACGAATATAAACGATCTAATTAACAACTAATGTCACATGCTGCAGCTTAATTATAAATCATATGTGATGAAAATTCGAACAAAGGTTGGCATTGTAGCGTATAATATGTAAATTACTCAATTGAGGTTGCGAAAAAAGAACGTATTTTCCAATTTGAGCTGGGCGCAATAATAAATAACGTCGAACGTAAATATCAGTGGGTGAAACAGGCCGAACATTAAGCAGATAAACATAATTTACGCAGGCAGTTATCGCGACCTCCAAGTGAATTATTACAATATTTATACTTATATATATACATGTCCACAGACTGCACAATACCATGGTTGAAGCATAATAAATTGAACTGGGATAACTGATAAATAATGAATAAAATCATAGTATAATACAACAAGTTCAACATCCATTATCAAACCTCTTAACAGTTCCTTGAAAACATCACTTGCCGCTCGTATCACGGACAGTGACATTAGCAATGCTATTATACATATCTAACAGCTGTAATTGTTATACGTTGCATAACTCGATTGCGAGCATAAATTGTAACGGTGTTGAGACAAAAAAAAATGAGTTCGGGGTAAAAAGAATAAAAGCGTGATACACACATGCAGGCACAACGATAGGCGAATTGGCCTTGCGGGGCTGCATCGCCTGGGGCACGAGCTGCAACTGCTTACAGGGCGTCTGCCTGGGCCTGATGATGTCCGCGCGGGCCTGGACGCCCCTCTGGTTCGGGTCGGCCGAGTAGCGATCCAGGGAGCCGCCATTGCTGTGCTTGGCATTCAGCCCGACCTCGGCCTTCTTGTACCCTGCGGCCAAGGGAAAGATTCCAGCTCAGTCAGGGTGCCCGGGTGTCGCGCCCCGACTAAGTATCAATCGGCTTTGTCGGCCGAGAGGTTGTATATATACGCTTCCCGAGGGGTCGTTATTTACAAGCGTTACTTCACGGGCCGGGAGGCGGCGAAAAAAATAAAACGGGCCCTTTTTCCCGGATATCCCGCGGAGAGGAGCTCGAGTGCTCCTCGCGAGAATCGGGCGAGCGTCGACCTCAGGGGACGACGGGAAAGTCGCATTGCTTACCGGTCGGCTGGGGCTCCTGCCTCTTGCTGCAACACTTGCCCATCGCGCCGATCGCTTATCTCCCGTCGGCTGGACGTCTCCTTGTGGGCCGGCGCTCCTGGGACCTCCTAAGCCGTCGGCTGGAGCGGCCGCGCCTCCATGCCTCGCCCGCGCTGCTTCTATTGTCCCTCCTGTGCGCTTGCGTCACCTGCAACCCAGTTAGCAATCGGGAGTGTTTTATAATCGATTTTAGGCCTCGGCGTCTCAAGACTCACACTACTAGACATCTAGACCTTACTGAACTATTACTTGTCATGTGAAATCACAATGTTTATGTTGGTCGGAATGTGGAGTTTGAAGAGAATATGAGCATAATCTCGTTTCATAATACTCATTTTACGCGAGTTGTAAGAATAATACACTATTCTAGACGACAATGCAACAGTTAATTGGGAAAATCTCGCATCAATTCCCTTTCTGGCGTCATATCCCCTCGGTGGAATGTAAACGATACATTCAGATGGAAGATACGAGCCTCCATTGTATCGCGTAAGCGGCGCCGATCGAGCCGCGCGAAGATCGCCCCAGTTCCCACCGAAATTAGGAGGCGCTCGGCAGGCGCGCGGCCACTTGACGATGCCGCCTGTATAAATCGGGCGGCCGCGCACACGTCATGAGACACACATACGGTCGCCGGAAGTGCACGGCGAGGCCAGCGCGACAGGACGCCTACATATATCAGCCGGGCTTTTGCCCGACGTTGCCATACATACGTGGACAAGGGGAGTCGGCGAGTTCGGAATATAATGGGATCAGGTCGCGGAAGAGCCCCTGTTGGTTTGTACATTGTTTTTGGCACGACGCGACGATAGCATGAGGAGCTTAGCTGAATGCCGGTACAAATCGACGAGGGGTAAGTAAGTTTCGAGTGAATTGAGTACCTAGGGATCCATCGGATTAGGAAACTGCAAAGTTTCTTCTCGGTCGGAGCGCAGCAGCGACGAATACCCTGGGATCAGACGATGATCGAAGGCTATACTCTCTGTCGTGGAGAGTCATTCAAACCGTGGAGGCTGCCGTCCGGATTCTGCAAAAGAAAAAAAAGTTTATCGCGCGTTAAAGAGATGTTTGCTTGGCTGGGTATACTCTTGATTATAGAGTCGTTTGTATGCATGAAATTCATAACGGTATATACACAAGAACAGGGCGTCTATTATGCAGTCAACTCAATTGAGGCTCATTATTATTTTGAGAAAAAAGTTTACGAGTTCCTATTACTGTAAGTTAAATAACTTGGGATAGGCCGGCGGCACAGTGGCCGCGCGCGACTTAACTCAATAATATCGAGTTATCGGATTAAGAGTCAAACTTCCGGGAAAGCGGAGGGGGTCGCATTTAACGGGTCATTGCTTTCCGTCGTTCTGCCGCGGCTCCCTCGCTGCTTATTATTAGCGCAATCGGTTTTTACAAGCTCTTGTATATATTACGTGGGCCCGGCGTCCTTGCGAGCGGAGCGACTGGTAGCGAAAAGCAAAAAAAAAAAAAACGAAGAAGAAAAACCAGATTCCCAGGATGCGGGAACGGGGACTAGAAAAGTCCCCACGCACTTTGGAGAAAAGCGAGCCGTTCTTCGATCTAGATATACGGTTAAAACGGCCGCCTCTCGAAGGAGTATAACCAACAACAAAAAAAATGAGAATTTTCCTTTTCCCGGAGACGTTATATATATATATAGGTTCGAGGCGTGGCGGGCCGGGCCACTTAGCCGAGAAAGTCGCACATAATGGGCTAAGCGCGTGCATCCCTTTTTCGGCAGATCAGAGGCGGTATATCTCCAACCCCGAGCGGCCGGCATTTGCATGGGAAAACACGGCGGACTCCCACGTGTTTCGCAGGCGGCAGGGAGCTTCCTTACCTGGGGCGCCATGTGGCGCTGGCCCGGAGGAGGCCCCTCGTAAAGCCCTCTCTTTGTCCTCCCGGGGATATATATATATACACATTGTGCTCAGGGCGCGCTGACGATCTCCCCGCGGGGTTTCCCAAACGGCTACCGATCTAATGGACCGTCCGCCCGTTGCGAATTGGTGCGAGGCCGCGTGTGTACGTATGCATCGTGGACGCGAGCCGAATACCAAGGAGGCTGCGCGTCACTTTTCCACCCGGCGCACTCCAATTCAACCGCGGCGATTGCCGTTGGGAATAATCCCCGGGCGATAAGCCGCGCGCCGGCTCGGCTCCCCGGCCGCGCGATTCAAGTGCAAACATTGCACTTTGCGTAATTGGCGCGCGCGGAGCCGATCGCCGCGGCCTAATGGACTGTGCGGCCGATTGTTACTCGAGCGCACGTATTAGTCCCGCGCTGCGTGTCCCTTCTCTTTTTTTCTATATACATATATAATCTGCGATCGGTTGCCGAGCAGTGCCTGTGTGTGTGTGTGTATGACAAGTTTAACAAATTCCTCTAATATATAGCGCTCTTAGCACAACGGGGCCGACCGTAGCCCCCGGGCCTGAATGTCAATTGTAGTCCGAACGGTTTATAATCACGACACGGTTTTGAATGCGGCACAAGCCTAAATACGCGCTCGCTCCAATCAATCGGTACACTTGGCTTAATTGGCCGGCGCGAGGGAACGAGTGCTTTAAGCCGGACCTTAGCACCGAAAGCGCGGCCATTAAAAAACAATCCGCGCTTTTTACAAACGGTATTGTGCCGCGGCGAGGCACAATCTTCCGGCCTCGGCGCAATTATACCGCGGCCCATTAAAAAGCCATCGATACACAACTTCCGTCGCGGGGACCTCTGCGCGTGTATGCGTGCCCGTGTATCTAATATACATGTATTTATTTTGTGTCCCCAAGCAAGAGCCCCGGGCGATAAGGATAAAGGCGTTGGGGGGGGAGAAGAGAGCCGTCATCCTCGGCGACAAAGGCATCCATCGGGCTTCTCGGGGCGCGAGAGTAATCCAAATTTCCAAAAAGAACGGGCCGCAGCGTCGTGGTTTTTTTTTTCACTCTCTCTCCGCGCGGTTTATTTCCAGCGCGCCACGTGGGGGAGAGAGAGAGAGAGAGAGACACGAGGAGTTGCCGCGAGCGATCCGGGGCGGTTTAAGGGGGGGAGGGCGACGTCGCGACCGGGGCTCTATGTCTCTTGCACCAGTCGCTGCAACACCGAATCGAATATTATATTGCCGAACGCCGGTTCGCGGGCGTTTCATAAACGCTCGATCTATCGCATATTAAGCCTTGCGTAAAAACCCGACCGTTGCGTCATTTCGGCCGACTGTTGCTCTATTGCTCCCCCGCGCTATCTATACCTGCAGCTCAATCGTCAAATGCATAAGCAATACATATATTGTATACATAGGTAGAGATACATGTACGTCGGGGTGGGGTGGAGAAAGGGAGAGGGTAATAGCTATATCGCGTAAATGAATGCTTTATGTCATAGTAAAAAATTAACGGGTTGCCTCGCGAGCCGTTAGTTGAGCGTTGGTTAAGTGTTAAGCATCCATTAACTTAATACTAAGTTAAGTTAATTCAGTTGAAACGAATGAACGGGCGCTTCGCAAGGTTATCTGCAGAGCGATCTGCTGTTTGTTGGGCTGTAAATTACAGCGGTCCTATACATCGCTTCGGAAACGATAACGAAGTTTTTTTTTTTTTATTTTCAACAAGTTTTGTCAGAAGCGAGTAAAAATGCGAAGAAAAAGACCCGAGAAAAGGTCTCGGGGTAATAAATAAAAGTTGAGCGTTGGTCCGACTGCATAAGCAAACAGCTGACAGATGCGTTCAAGCCCGCGCGGCACAGCATGAGTCCCGAAGGAGCATACAGTCCGCGCATGCGTACCACACCATCAGCGTCAGCTACATAGTTTATAGATGCGAAGCAACAAAAAAAAGGCCCGGGCATCGCAGCCGGATTATCACCGATTATCCGAGGCTCGTTAACGCGTCGGATAATCGGTTGGAAAAGTCATTTAAGCTTGAGAAGGGCAAGCCAGTCGAGCAGCGTAAAGGCACGGCGAGGCCGAGGCTCGCGCGACACTTTCCCACAGCTGGAGGTCGCGGGCGGCTTCGAGTGCGCACGAGGGCCGGGACTCGAGTCGGCGCGCGCCTCCTCGATAAACAAGCGGGCCGATCGGGAGAAAGCGCGGGCGACGCGGAAGCTCCCGGGCGCGCGGCTCCTCCGGGAGGCGGCGCACGTACACCTGGGCGACGGGGCACGCGGGACCTTGGCCGCGACGCCGGCCCCCTGCCCCCGGCTCGTATGTATTTTTGTACGCGCGGGTGCGGGGGGGCGCGGGACACGCCTCGCCGGGAGGCCTCGTCATCTCTGCCTGCACACGCGCGCGCGCGTGTGTGCGAGTAGCCTGTCTCCCCCGAGTCCTCGATTACGTATACGTATACACACGCAAGTATGGGGAAAAAGAGCGCGCGACGGTGCGTTTCCGTGGCCCTGCGACTCGCAGCCGCGCCGAGATTACCGAGATTAGCCCGGCGGCAGCAGCTGGGCGCGAGGAGCCCGAGAGCCTGGCCAGGCCCCTGCACTGACAGCCCGCGTGAGAAGTAGGCGCTCCCCCCCCGGAGGAGGAGCGCGATCGGACGCCTCGGAGATTATACACGGCCTATCTGGAGTGCCCCGCGCGACGCGCACCCCGGGGGAGAGGAGAGAAAAAAAAAAGGCTGCGTATACCGGCCGCGCTTTTCCCACACACACACACGGATCGTGGAGAGCGGTGGGCCGATTTTTTTTTTTCCGCTTCGGCCGCGCGGCCGCGCGTAACCGAAAAATCCCGGGGGCCGGCCGCGCGGGCTTTGTCCGCCGGCTGCTCGGGCATTCAAGGCGCCGCGCCCCGGCGACGCGGCTCCGCACTTCCGCCGCGGCTAACGGCTCCTTCCGCGAGTCGCCGGGGGATCGATGCGCCGGAGCCTCGCCGTTGGCTCGCCCACCATAACTCACGGGCTCGTTCGGCGCCCAAGCGATACACACACACACACACGCGCGCGTACCACACTTGCAGACTTTCTCTTTTTTTTTTGTCTCCGATCGATGCACGCCAGTGCGCCCGCTCGAGTGTGTGTGTGTGTGTGTGTGTGTGCACTACGGCCTTTGCGCCTAATATTCGCCGCTCATTGTCCGAGCCCCGGCGCCTTTTCTTTCGCTCTTCATATATAACGCCGCGACGCTTGCGCTCGCTGTCCGCGCAGTGTCACGCGCGCGCGCCGCCCACGTGTACACACACCGACACTTTTTTTTCTTTTCTTTCATTATTCTCTTTGTCGTAAGGCTCGCGCGCGCCTCGCGCCTGTGTATACGTGTTTTATCGAAAAGGTGTCCGCCTGTCTGCCCCGGTATAATTAATCACCCGTTTTGTTCGCCGCGAGCTTTTTCGGCCGGCTCCTAATGCCGAGCTTTCGTAACGGCCCGTGTAATCAGCGCCGCGGCTCTGCGGCGCCGAATGGAGATCGAGCGTTGATACGGCGCGGGCCCCGAGAGACGGCCCGAGCCTGCGCAGTTGGAGCTCGTATAAATTATACTCGGCCACGGATCACCGGACGAATCTTGACTTAAATATATATATATATGTGTGTACGCCCCGCTTTTATTGACATCGCAAACTTTTGCGCGTGACGACTTTCACCGGAGGAAAGTTTTTTTTTTCGGGGGGGCGATTTATGCGAGCGGCCGCGGACTCGGGGAAACTGTCCACCCGCTTGTATATCGGGCGGAACGACCGGCGGCTGTTTAACGCGCCCGGCCACTCCAATAAATGCCGCGCGACTCGCCAATCCGCTCCCCGCGTCCGTTTTATAATATTCCAACGAATGGCGCCTAGCGAAGGATATCGGGATTTGCTTCAATGGTCATTCGCGCGGCTGAAAGCGAAAACCGTTCATGAATATGAAAAGTCGGGCCGGCGAGCGATTAGAGGGAAAAAAAAGGAACTTTCATTCACCTTGCCTATCGTGTAGAACGATCGAATGAATCGAGGCTTGGTAAACCTAACTGTGATCGCGGACACAATCTTGGCACCTTGTAACTCAAAACAAAACTTCACTTTGGTATTTTAAACTCGACAAATTTACACATTCCCGTACGATTTCTAATTTTTAACATCATTATACAAAGTATCATAAGATTTTACAGATATTTTTTGATAACATACATCGCAGTTTTGAGAATAATTATCAATAATATACGAGCATTATTTATAGCTGATCTGTTTCTATATAAAATACCTCTTTACTATCCTTTTTATCCATTTTCTATTTATTAAATGTTTTCTATATCGGGAAAGTCTTTGTATAAAAAGCGATAAATCTTTAATAATAGCTCAAAATTATTTTAGAGATTTATGACAATCTATATAAGTCACATTAAAAAAATTAACGAACACAAATTTTATATCCTTTATTCTTAGCTTTATAATTTCTAACGCAGGGAAAGTCATTTTTAACTACAGTTCGCGATATCTTTATATATTACGTCTATAATGTATGTAATTTCTCGACGATTTTTTTATATCAGTTTATGTAGAAATACTTATGAACTGAATTTAGTTAAGTAACATAATATTACATGTTAAAAAAAATTTGTCCGTTATATTTGTAATACTGAATTTAAAAATTAAAAATACCTTGACGTATAGATTAAATTAAAAATAAATAGCAATTTTTATTTTCAAATTTGACTGCAATTTGATATTTCCTTTGTGGGAAACTAATCTGTCAATAACATGAAATAGGTCATGAATCTAACTATACGTATATTTGACATGACGTAGTAGTCGTCTGACACATATACAGCTTAGGCTCCAAGCGGCAGTTTCCATATTTCTAATTAAAAGCAAATAGCCGTATTTCTATTACGCAGAAAATTGTAATTAAAAATTTTACTCATTTATAGTCGATTGATTGTAAAGTAAATGCCTTACATAAACGAGGCTAAAAACAAAGTTTATTAATTATTCAAACTAAAGAGTTTATTAAAGGGTTTATTCTGCATTTGAAGCTTTTTGCCAAGGGATATAGTCAAAGGAGTCGACTTTAAACCCAATTATCTGGCTAATTCTATTTTCACTTGATGATTCCTACAGTTATAGCCGAGGTTATAGCTTGAGAGGCGCTTTCCCGGATATTGATCCTAAACTGATCTA
Organism: Sycophaga agraensis; assembly: GCA_018906755.1. NCBI lineage: Eukaryota > Metazoa > Arthropoda > Insecta > Hymenoptera > Pteromalidae > Sycophaga > Sycophaga agraensis. The sequence continues at coordinate 481,989 of JACCIE010000004.1, forward strand.
CATTATATAAACCATCTTCAGTGCGAGAAAATCTTTGTTTTAAACATTAGACCCACATCTGCAATGTCCCGTAAATAGTTTGCATGTTTGAAATGATTTCACACTATACGGGTAAGTCCTTATCGAGATATACACAAGTTTTAGCATACATTGTATACCAGGCGCAATTACCAGATAGCTGCAGTTGCACGCTCAGTTTTGCGCTTCACCGCCAGCAAGCCATTTAATTTGAGTTTCCTTTCTTCGCGGAGCAACAGTCTGCATCAAGTTCTAACATCGATTCCCCAAACCTTACTATTCGAGCTGCGGTAAGAGTTTCATGCGCAGGTCGACGCGGGACAGTCATAAGCTGAAACGACAATAACACGGGATACTTCTGTCCGGTGCGTATATAAGTTCCGACTTAGCCGGTCTGCGTCTAATTTATAAACCTCATAATCTATTCACAATCCCTCCGCACGGAGTCTATACAACGCACGTCTTAAATCAATTCTGTATTCATAAAGTGGTCTCCTCTCGCTCCCCAGACAATCCACCTATCGTGGCCCCAGGTGAAAGCACAACGAATCGAATTTTTACAACTGCGCCTCTGCGCTCTCCCCCCCATCCTGATGAAGGCCTACGCAGCGCGGCCAGACACGTCGATCGACCGGCGCCTCCCCCCGCATCGAGTCCCCCTTCGCCTATACAAATGCGCAGCCAAAAGCGCATAGCGTATATATATGTACAAGCGCTAACCCGGCCGGTAAGGCAGGGGCCGCTTGACCCGCGAGGTCTCCCCTGGCCAGCGGCTAAGATATATACGGGCGCCGATAATTCAACGGGGAGCAGTCGGGCCAGGAAAAAAAATCAATAGTCCGACAACCCCGACGCGCGTCGTCGCTTCCCCCAGCGGAGCGCGCACACACGCCATGGGCGGCCGGCTGCTTAATCAACGCGGCACGCATATGGGGTCGCCATGTTTCCGCGCCCCTATATAGCGCCGAGCGCACGCCAACCCCGTCCCGCGCAACGATGCGCGCGCGCGCGACCAGCGAGCAGAGCCATGGGAAAACCCAGGGGGGGCCGAGGATTTTCCCACCTGCACACCCGAGGGCTGTGCGTACGTCCATACAAAAGTGTACTTTAACGACCCGCTGATGTCCAACTGCACGCGGGTACGCGTATGAACGCGCGGATGCATTTGCTGGTCGTGCTTGGGGGAGAGAATGTTTTGGCTGTTTTATGTTATACAGGACGAGCCGCTGTTGAGGAGAAGATAGTCATTGATTGGGTCCTCCTTTAAGCGATACGTGAAGGCGTTACGGAATGGGTGGGGTGTAGATGAGGGTTAGAGAGGATCATGTAACCACTCGGAAATATCGGGCTTCTTAATAGTGCAGGGCTTTTTTGTTCGGATCGTTAGGTGCACTGTGAAAAATTGCCGTCTCATTATGAAAAGATTTATTATCATGATAACTTTCTTAAGATATATATCAGAATTAGTGATCGTTATATAGGGTCTGATAATGGCGCGGTTTAAGTTGATAGGAATCTCTCCCGATGACAATTAGTGGAGGGACATTTTTCCTCTCGGAGAATCCGCTGGCTTTGAAGTGTAATTTTATACTTGGAATGCTATACTGCAGCGCATGAAAAGAATTATATTTTAACCGCGAAATGCCATACTGTGAAAAGATATAATATTGCTGCAGGCTTGGGGCGAAACACCCTTGTAAGGCTGAACTCGTATGGATTCACTAATATCATAATGTCACAGCCCATATCAAACGGAGATACGCTTTTTCTAGTTCAAGGAATTACGGTATACACGTGTGCGAACTTGACTATTAAATGCAACATTAAGCGTGCAATTTAACAACGCTCTTTTTTATGTAGTCTACATTATGCTGCTCGAGAATCTAGGAATAGAGGAAACTAAATTATCAAAACATTAAAGTAATTCCGGATAAGGAGGTTAAATTTGCCTAATTTCTTTAGAATTAGGTCAACTAAAGTTTATTTTAAGTTTTACGATATTTCACTTAAAAGAGGAGTGACGTTCACTCGACTCTCGTTAAAATTTCTCTCCGACGTTCCCTTAAATCTGCAACTTCATTTCGGATAATGTGAACGCCATCTAGAGTTTTTCCTCTTCAGGACGTCTGATCGTGACGAATTTTATCGGCCATCGCCACGTCACTCCGTACATATAAACTTCTCAAACAATTATATTATATGTCTAAGCCTCGTAGAATATAGTGCGGAATCCACTTTTGTAAGAACGAGAAATGGGCATAGTGGTCATTTTTACTGAGGCTCGGGTGCGATCGTATCTCCCCGAATAATGTAGAGAGCAGTGAAAGAGATTAACGATACCGTGGGCGCATTGTCACTCGCGCATACTCCCTACATTGCAGGATGTTTGCGGATTTGCGATCGAGGCGTGTAATGTGTACATTGATTGCGGTGTATCGGGGCTGGGGTGGCTTTTACTGCGCTCTTTGTAAATAAGCCGCTATTTCGAGTTTCGAGCTTTCGCTCCCGAGCCGTCTCTCTGTGTATAGATTTCCGAGGACGAAGGGTGCAATCGTACCTTTTGTCTCCGGCTTCAGAGGACCCGGGGTCAAAGATATTTATTACCTCCAAGGTATCAATTGCACTCTCTCTAATTGTAGTGCGGAACTTTCCAATAAGTAGATGTAATGCTGCCGCCTAAATTTTCATTTCGACCGATTTCTGTTTCAATGTTTATGTACATCGTATAGGCTAAAGAAGTTTACAAGATTAAACAAGGAAATGTATACAGAGAAAGGTATTAAATCTACGTTATGTCTCATAAAGACATTAATATGCTAATGCGGCTAATTATCAATTCACGATAGGTAAAAGGATTTTCTATTTTTACCCGTATGTACAACGTCGGATTATCAAATTTACGCGTTTATAGATTTAAATATTATTCTAATGCGTCGTGTGTGCATATTAATCATGTATATTTCATAATTATAAAATAGATACTATGCAATATAAGTGTTTTAAAAATCAAGGTAAATGCACGATAAAAATTAGTTTTAAATATATAGAAACCATGTAATATATATGCATTAGAAGCTAGAGCAGAAAATTATGATGTAGTGCAAAGTTTTTTGATAAATTTTCAGAACTATTCATTGAATGTTAAACATAGCCATAAAATTTGATTTAAGCATGGCTCGTGACTTCGCTCTGCGCTGGAATTGTACGCTATCCTTTAGTTTAATCGGACGAGCAACGGCAAGGCGAAACTATACTGCCCTGATTTACATCTATCAATTGGTGCGATTTCACGAGCCGAATTAGCATTGGACCTCAATTTTTGATGACAATTACAATTTCTATGTGCACTAAAAAGGATAATTATACGGCAACGCACGCATTTTATTGCACAAGTTTTTCGTTAAACGTTATTTTTAAGTAATGCACTCGAATTATACACACTTATCGACTTTAGCTTGTTGAATATTTTATGAAATAAGGTCACCAATATACAATGTCCAATTGTACAGTTTAATGTCACTTATTTTGTAAGTGCAAGTTTAAGGGAACTCATAAACTATATGAATATATTATCTAAAATGTTACCCATTACGAATACATTATGTAAAATGTTATGTATTACGAAATGTTCTAATTTGTTAAAAGATTGATACCTTAATATGAAAACTATGACTGCAAAATCTTTATAGTTATGCATATCTTACGTCAAGTCTTATGCGCAGTATAAGAAAGATGATTAAGTTTGGGCACAAATTCTGGATTAATGTAATGAAATTCTTAAAAATCTGAAAGCTCTTATATTCACTCGAAATTAAATTCAAAGATTATATTAAGTCTAGAATATACGACTTTATTGACAATGAAATAGAATTAGAATTATTATACAATAAGCAGTAATACATTTACATTTAAATTAAATTAAAAAAAAAATCTCTAGAAATCCCTCGAATAAATAAGCAAAATAAAATATGCACTTCAAACTTTTTAAGGAACCCTTGAAAGATGAGAATTGATGTGAAAAAAAATTTGAATGTAATCCACCTTTGAAAGAAAAAGTAATGTATAAGCATCAAGCATTGAGGTCGACTTTTCATGTCTAATCCACTCTTGTCCTAAATAGTAAAGTAAAGTCTTAGATTCTATTAATTCTAGCGTGATAAACATCAATTGTCCCTTGATATATTAATCATCGTGGAAAATTACTACACTCCGCAGAGGAAAACGTAAATATAGTCCAACCTCGTTGGAATCCCGTTCATTAAAAGCCACGGATAGTAACGCCTTCTCATGCATGCAGTGGAAAAGCCTCTCGCGTGTCCCGGTAATAATTAAAATTGCTAAACCGCGGACATTAGCGGATTAGATTAAGTAGTTCAATTAATCCGCCGACTTCATTATAACTCGCCCCGGCAACCCTTAATCTCTAACGTTGAAGCATGTGCTCGCGTGAGCGGCGAGTCAGCCGTCGCCTAAAAACCACGCAACACAATGGGCGCAAAGACAATCAAAACTTTCTATATGCCCCCCACGCGGCTCTCGAGCGCGCGCTTGAACTTGGTTGAACATTTGGAGCACGGAGTCGCAGTTATTCGTGCGCCCGCTATATAACGCGAGGAAGAAAAAAGGGGGACGCGCTCGAGCTAGATATACGCGTTATATGAGCTCAAAGTAGCCGCGCGTCAAGCTATACGTGCAATCGATTTTTTTTCTCGCCAATGCCAATGATTTCCTCGCTTTGGTTTCCACAAAAAAGCCTCGTGCGATTCGATTATTCGCAAATGGACGGTTTGTGCGGTGCAGTCGGTGATTCGCTTTGATCGACAATTTATAGCCGAATGTCGGTTAATCGCCTCTCTTTTCACCGACAAATAATTGTTGCGATTTAAACAAATTGAAGTAATCCTCGATAATGAGAGGGATTCCACACAGAAAATGATTTTGTTCATGCGCGCAAATATATATTTAGTAAAGTTATAGAGAGCGCACGCCTTGAGTTTATAATGCATATATACGTGGTTATAGTAGAGTTGGACTGTTGAAACTGTTCCGGTTAGGAAATACTCGTACATCCCATCATGTGTTCAGAGTACTATGTAATCTAGTAAGTTAATAATTGAAGCTTATAATGCAAATGGATAGAAATCTCGCGCACGATAAAAAGTTAGGTTATACAAGAATAATATTATTAAACGAAACCAACGGCGAGCTGCCTCAGAGAGAACCATTTAACACGCTCGAAGCACACCTGAGAGCGCGCGTTAAAGTCCCTTCTAATGTATTTATGTAAATTTGAACAGGCAAGGAAAAAACTTCTGTTTTCCGGCCCGATAAGAGGTGCAGGCCTCGCCGCGCCCTCCGCGTACACATAATAGGCGCGAGGATCAGCCGAGGTTATTGACCCGCGACCATTTTGGTACCTCCTTTGTACTCCTCCGCGAGCGATTCACAAGGCGAGCAAAAAAAAAAAAAAGAAGTCGGCTAAAGGTTATCACGAAATAATTACTTTTTTTTTTCTCGTCGACGACCGCGCGGCTGCTTGGAAAAATCTTCGGCTAGCCTCGCGTTTTTCCCCGGCTAATTAGGAGGAAACGTGCCCATTGTCACCGGTTGGATTTCCTCGGACGGCCAACGAGACGTTGCCGAGTGCCGGGCCTCTTTTTTTCCATCGATTTTTCGAAATGCAACGAATCGTTCCGAGTCCGTCGGCGCATTGTCTTCGGCTGGCAGCCGCGGGTGCGCGCTTATATATATATATATATGTATGCGAGCTCGACGAAAACTTTATAATGGGTAAACCGAGCTTGGGATGTTAACGGACATCGGATACGCGGCTTATAAGACACTCGTTGTTTGAAAGCCCTCGTAAAGCCCGACATTCGAGACAATGTTTTATTAGTTCCCTTTTTTTTGTATACACGCATTATTAAATTTATCCTGAAATGTAAATATGTTACCCGCGAGGTTACCCGCGTAAACTCGCAGCCGCTTGGCAAGTTGAGCAAATATTATAACGGTGGCTTACGTATTGCGCGCCGCGCAGTAAGTCATCGGAACTTTTCAACGGCGCCCTGGGCCGCCGGTTACAAACATCCTTCAAAGTTATTTAATTATTGTAGGATAATATTATATTATGCAGTAGTATGGCTTTTGAATTCGCGCAATATTTTACCTAGATCGGCACTATGTACCTTTTACGCGGGGATAAAAAGTTGCGCACGAACGAGTACACGTATATCGGAGGCGAAAGACGAAACTTTATATACGCGAACTTTCAATAAAAACTTCCTTTTTTTTTTTTATAAATAAAAATTTTTGCCAAAGCTCGGCCGTTGGCACGAAAGCGAAACTTGGGCCGGCGGAGCGCGCGCAAAGCGGGCCGCGCGCGCATACTTCCCCGTTATAAAGTAACGAAAAAAGAGAAGGAGCAGAGGGGGCGAGGGCGAGGGACACGAGAGGCCCTCTGTGCAGGCTGCAGGTATGCCGGTGAGCGATTTTAAAAATAAAAATCGCTCTGGAGCCTTCGACAGCGACGCAGGCCATCGCCAACTTTTAAAAAGTTGGCATGATTCCGCCTCGAATTCAAAAAAAAAAAAAAAAAAAGTGGAGAACACGTGTACACTCGCGCTTGTACATAATGGGCCGCGCGAAACGCGTTGTGTTGCACAATCGGCGGGGATTTACGCAAGCTGTCAAATTTGTTCCTTTTTCACCCCGCCAGAGAACCGCGAGTGAAACGCGGCCGAGCTTTTGTGCAAATTTACGGCTGCGAGTATTCTAATCCCTCTAAACGCGGGCAGTCGGGCCGCACGCGGAAGGAAAATCCTTTCCGCCGTGATAAATACGTATCGGGAGGTGTGGAGCCAGTTTTACAGGGGGGCCTCCGACATTCCCTTAAGACAGCGCCGATGACATAATTCGGGAGTGTGTATGTATGTGTGTGTGTAATTGGTCGCCGGAATCATCCGGCGGCAGCCGCGGAAAGCAGGGCTTGCGCAAGCCGCGTGACGTCGGCGCTCTCCATTCAAGTACATATCTATTAAAAAAAAAAAGACGAACAATGCGCTCTCCCGACGTGATAACCCCGCGGGTTTGACGGGCCGTTAAAGGCCCGCGCGGACACGAAAGCCCCGGCGCATACCGAATGTATATATCAATCAGGAGCCGCGGGTGGAGAGGCGCGGCCGGCTCGGGTCACTCAACTCGGGTTGAAAAGCCGTCGGCGGGCGGGCATTAGGCGGGGGCGGGGCGCCGTCGTCGCCGGGACAATGCGGCCCTCGACACACATTTTTTTTTTTTTCCACCTATCCCCCAAAGACGGCCTACTCTCTCTCTCTCTCGCGTGCATCTCGACGACGACCTGCCTCGGATTCCGAGGCAAGGGGGTAAAAAAATATATACATACATATATACACACGGCCAAGCGAGTCTCCTTCTTATTTTTTTTTTTTTTTCTTTTTTCACCTGGCCCCTAATTACGCGCCGTGTGTGCATAATGCGCGCGGCACGCACCGGCGAGGAGCGTCGGCCGCGACCTCGGCCGCCTAATGGCCTTTCTCCGCCCCCGCTCCTCCTTTTCTCCCCGCTTCGCGATTCTTTGTATGTACGTGTACGTAGGGCCTGTATGGTCGTTCGCCTCCTGCTTTAATGCCCCCCGAGCTTTGGGCTCTCGCTTTTATTGCCCCGGCTAAGGGCCGGGGGACGAGCGTCGGGCCGGCTTGTAATTATTGAGTAACGTAGCGAAAAATGTTTTGGCTTCACCCGGCAGTTTCGATCGCGAGACTTGCGTACATATACGTATAAGCGCCGTTGCTCTCGATGCGACGTGGAAAAGGGAAGAAGAAGTGTATATATATATGTACGTGTCCTTTCATTTCACTTTAGCTTTATGCATTAGACAAATGCATTGTCCACGCGTCGAGGCCGGCGCCTCCCTCGGTTCAATTGCATTCAAACAGCTCTCGAACGAGAAGAATAATTTTGAAGAAATTATTAGGAGATTATATTATATATACGACTCTGCATTAAAATTATATTTGCGCGCGTTAAACGTTTGTTTATTCATTTCGGTTTATGGCAGATGCCGTGTATGCCGTTTTATTATGGCTCATTTGTCATTGTTAGATACACACATATATATATATGGGAAAAAGTTCGCGAGGAAAATATCTCCGTGACGACGTTTCCACCGTGACACAAACTAAATAGCGTTAACGGACAAGCATTTGCCTTGCATTGTTTCTCAAATACTGACTATATCATCTCTCGGCTTTTGTGGGACATTAAATGAGGAGCGCTCGGCTCGCAAATGCCATTATCTCCGCAGTTATTTTAATCGACTTGTAAAGCGTTGCCACAGTGTGTGATTGCTCACTCCGCGTGTATATACAAGCAAAATAATATACGGCCGCGCGGGTTATACCACCAAGAATGAACTTATATGTACATCGCGCCGCGGCGACGGCGAAAGATTCCTCACCTTGGGGGAAAAAAAAAAAGATCGGTCCTCCTCCCAGAGAAATTACAAGCGCGCCGGGCAACGAGCCTCGTAATCAACGCTGACGAAAGCGCTTCCCGCGAAAAGTACCAAAAATACACCCATATACCCAACGCGCAACGCGCCTGCGCATGCTCGGATAATAAAAGGAAAAAGCACGTGTAACGCCCAAGTGGGCTCGGTTTTTAAGTCTGACAGGGCCGCTTTGTCGCTGCCTCCGTTGAGAAGGGACACGGCCGCTTTTCCAGGGGGGGGGGGCGAGGAAAATGTGTCCCGCCGAGAGCAGCCCCTCGGCCTGCGTTTCCTGCCGCAGGTAGAGAGAGGATAAAAAAAAAAGAAAGGGGGGAGCCGATATACGTACATATATATATATACGCGCGCCACAAATACTGTGACTGTTGTCTTTTTTTTAAAGGGTCAATTGACCGGCCGCCGCCGCCTCCTCTCGATGGGGGGAGCCGTCGTCCCGGATAATAGCGCTGGAGGAACACAGAAAGCCTTTCATATAATTCCCATCTGGGCCTCACAAACGCATCGGTAATCGGCGCATCAATACCCGATTACAGAGGCGCGTGAGGAATCAATGTTGTCTTTAGCGCGGCTCCCTACCGCGCGGCCCGTCGTCCTCCGCCCTGGCTCTCGGCCTCCGGTTACGATAGATAGAGACGTGACGCAAAGCTATTTCAATACATATACATATATATATACAGCGGCCGATATATACACGCGCGCGCGTAAGAATTTATTAAAACCACATTTACGAATATACTAGGTGTACTATAACCGGCGATGTGTAACTTGCTCGCCGGCGCGGCATTCCTCTGATTTCCGACCGTTCGGATTTCAATTTTCTACCTTCCATTTCCATAATCCGCGATGCTTATACCGCGTCTCGGGAGCCGCGTCGACGCGTTCACTTCACCGGCGCGCACACACACGCACACGCTCGTTAACCCGTGCCTCTTACACGCGTACCTCACGCGGCAAATCGTACGTGTACGTACGCGTAAGCCCAATTTATTATCCGGCCGCGGGCCGGCTGCTTCGAGTCCAATTCCTCCGGGCTCGCCGGGCATTTGTCCCGGAGGCGCGCGCGGGCCCCGTGACTGCTCGAACGCGTGTAATGTTATGCGCGCGACTTGAGTAATATCCGAACGGCGCACTTGCCGGGAGATAAGAAAGGGGCCCCCGCTTTGCCGTTTTTCGGGCTAATTAGCCAAACACAGTAATCAAAGAGTAGTTCGTTTATGCATATTTATACGGTGCAGGGCGCTTTTTACGGATTTATACTTTCTTGCCGACTTATAAATACCGGGGCGTTTTCTCCTTACGATTCAACTAATTACTCGCTTTATTGTCCCATTAATGTTGCGTAAGCCCGCGAGCGGAACACCATTCGGTGGGGGGCGATCGTACCCCTACTTTTTTTTTTCTCCTCCGTCGTGCACGATTTTTCCAGCGGATAATCGATCTTCCGATGACAATGGCGCCGCGACCGATAATTATAGTTGCTTCCTGCTTCGTTAAAATTCACGTTTTGACCAGACCCGGAGATAATCGAAAGTCCGAAAAAAAAAACTGAAGATATTGCCGCAAAGAAAAAAAAGTAATAATTTAGGTACGCGCATAAAAAAAGGTATCAGCGCCCCGCAAACCAAGGAGGAAGCGGAAGGAAAAATTCGTCGACTTACGCTTTGTGTATATATATTGTACAAAGGAAAAAGGACCTCGACTCTTATTTACAAAGGCTGCTTTTATCAGAGGGCTTTTTTTTAACGAGTGATTCTATATTGGTTAAACAAACACCGCCGAACAGTCTTGACCGGCTTGACTCGCGTTGGATGCTCTTTTTTCTTTTTTTTTTTTTTTTTGAAAATCACGACGACGGAAATTACGTGCACCGAGAGAGCATTTGCTCGCTCTTTCGTATCGTGACCGCATTTATCGAATATTCTCGTGGATTGGAAAATTTTTTGCCATCCCTGCGCTGTCGAGTGTATAAAAGAAAGAGATAGGAGAACCGTGGTTTTCATTGTACGTAGCAGCGTTGAAAATGATCCTTGGTATCAAAGATGTGAAAAGGGCTCTTTATGAACATATATATGTATGTACGCATATAAATCGTTTTGTTTTATAAAAGTTTACCAACTATGTAAGCCCGAGTGAAAGTAATTTTTTTTTTTCGATCGTTAGGCGCATTATATCAGAGAGATGCGATGCCTGCGTAATTGGTAATCAACTTTTCATCGCGTTGAAAAAGGTATATTTAGAAATTATAATAGGATTGGAACGGAAGGTGAAAGGTGCTACTTTACTTTTTCCCGGAGGAATAATCGATCTTATCCGGTAAAAAACTGCGAGTAATTAGAAATAAAAAGAGACCTCTCGAATGACTCATAATCCATCGGCGGGGAGTTGTACAGACGGTAAAACAATATTGTAACCGGCGCGCAACAACCCCGGCTCTCCGTTGGCCAATCGCATCGGATTTTCACCACCGTCCTTTTTTTTTTTTTGTTCTCTCTGTCTCTCTTTCCCAGCCATTGTGCAACCACGACGTAAGAAGCTCTCGCCCCCCCCCCCCGCGTCGCCGCCGTCGCATCGATTATTAATAGAAAATATGTACATCGCGCGAGGAGCGCTTTGATGGCCGCGCGGGGTCTAAGTCGCCCCCCGGCCGGCGCTCTTGCGAAAGCCACCTGGGCCCACTTGACGCGTGGGCGGCCGGCCGATGATAAATCTCGAGTGGCTTCGCCCGGTAATAAGGGATTTTATTGTCGCGCCCGGGATATCTCGCGCGGACACTCGGGGGGGAGACTCGCGTGGGCCGCGGTGAAAGCGGCCAGATGATCGGCCTCGGCTCGGGCCCCGTGCCTACGGCCATTTGTTGCAGTTGACAACGGCGGCCCGCGCGACAACTGCGCCCCGCGAGGGTTACGTCCCTGGCTAATATACGCGGCTGGTATATATGCCAAATTCCATTTTCGCCCGTGGGCCTCTTTAGGATATCCGCTGGAGCCCCGGGCGCGGTGTCGCATCAGCACGTCGCGCCATCGTTTAAGCCTTTGTTACGTGTATGTAGGTGGGCAGTGTAACGTCAATCGAGAAATAGTTTAGGCTTATGTAGGACATTGCGATTAATCGTCAATCGGCTTTGTATCATGGCACGGCATTAATAACCGCGTGTTTTAAAGCCGAGCTGATGCGTCGAGTGATTATAAGCTTTGAAGAAAGCAATATCGGCGTACTGAATAATACCGCAATATTGCTCTCGCCTCCATGGCAGAGGTTGTGTACATCGGTTGGAACTCTTAATTTCAGATCCGGAGCACTTATGATCATTCCACTGCAATGGTGCATAATTGCCCCGGAAGCTTTGTCAGAAAGTTTCTTAACAAAATTATAATTAATATCAGTTAATCATTTCATTTCTCACAATCATATTGTCTCGTTGCGCTCATCATCATCTTGTGTTTCAAGTACCGTGCAATTATCCACTCTCAAGTTCACAAGTCAAGTACCCATTTGATCGCCGCTCTTGCAATCTGATAATATTCAAATCTTGCCTATAGCACATTCAATGGATCTAAAGTATCCGTTAGAAATACAATGATTTCCTCGTCAACCATTCAACGGGAAAAAAACTATACTTTATTTAGTCTTCTTTTTTAGAAGCGTTTATATATCAACAAAATTAATTATCCGCCACATGGCTGTTTTCACCGCTCCGACGTATTTATTCTGAAAAAGAACAGCTGATGACTTTTTTCGTGCTGGCCAGGCTTTTGGAATAAACGCGCGTCTGGTAAAAGTAGGCATCCAGCGTCCTATAATTAACCCGTATAATACACCCGAGAGCATAAAGTGAACTTGCCAATGCAGACAATCTCGGTTGGAAATTGATATCAGTGACGCAGCGGCCGATTGAGAAAAGGGGCGCAGACAATGATTGAAGCAGCGGAAAAAAAATGAGCACGCGACACGGATATTTGGATTCCCCGGAAGACAAACTTTCTCCGACTGACAGAATCGCAGCAGCAGCAGCACTCGATCCTTTCTTATCTCTCCTGATCCTGCGGGAGCGTCTGTCGGCCGAGGGCCCGAGTGACCGGCAGGACACTTATCTCCACCTTAATTGCACTCTGCCAAGAGGCCGCGGCGCGCCTCGCGAGCGCCCTTATCTCGCCTCCCGAGCGGAGGCTCTTTCGCTTACGCAGCACAGTTATCAGCATCGGTGCAGCTCTCGTGGACGTCCGCGCGCTCGCGCTCTCCTGCATGGCAACCTATAATCGGCCAGCTTCCGCAACAAAATCCGAAAACAAACACGCGCCCGAGAGCGCCTAGCTACGGGCCGCGTGCAGGAAAATAAGCCGGCGGGCCAATTTCCGCGGCGGCTCCCGGCCGATTGCTTTTGGGCATCGACCCCCGGCGGGCCGAGGGGCGCCAGGGCCGCGGGGGCGGGCTTTTCGTCCTGCGCGCCCGAGCCCGACGCACACGGACACAAGTGCTCCACACACACACAGACAGACACACGGGCATCCTCCTTTCTCTCGGGGCTCGACCTACGCACCGCGAGTGCAGGGGCCGCGGGCAGGCCGCACGCACACTCGGCCGCCGATGCGGGATTACTTGGACTCACCTCCTCGTCGGCTCCGGGTGGCTCTCGGCCCCTCACGAGTTCCTGGGCCGGGGAGCGGCGCCGGCCAGCTGCACTCGCCGACGGCCCGTCGCCGGGGCACTATTGACCATATTGCCGAACCTGCACACACGGACACACTGTGCGCGCGCGCGCGCTCTCGGACGGATCGGGACTAGCTGCGACACAAAGTCGCCGACCCTTTCTCCGCTATGTGGTTTAAATCCGACCGTGGCACGGGCGACGCGCCGGGCTGCCTGGCCCCGGGGCACCGGGGGCCTAGTCTCCGCGGCTTCCCCGCCGGCGACCTGGGCTTTAAACGCGGCCGACTCCGGACGAGTGCAACTGCCTACGAGCGATGCACACCCGCGGCCAGGCCGTTTGTTTATGGCGGACCGGAGCGAGCCGAGCAGTCGCCAAGCGGAGAAAAGCCCCGGGAGAGGGAGAGAGAGCAGACCGACTCTCGAGCAGACTCTCTCTCCGAGTGCTCGTGTAGGCGTGACTGGTTTGCGGAGGTGCCGGAGACACCTACCGGCTGACGCGGGCACTCGACACTGAGCTCCTGCTTCCCACTCTCTTCTGTCTCCAGTCACCCTGCCAAGTAACCAGTCGTATACGAGCTTCTCTAACTTGCTCCGGCGAGTCGAAGTTTTCAAGCAGCCCAGCATCGTAAGTCTGTACTCTGTACTCCCTGGTGTTCCGAGGGTCGTGGGTCAGCGACCTAACATCTAAGAATGCATAGTATAGGCTAATTTTTCTTGTGTATACGTGCCTTTTCTTTCTTAATGTTGCTACAATACTATTAAAATTCGGGTCCTTTCCAAAAGTTAGTTTATTCTATGAATTAATCTAATACTCTATTTTTTAAATGTATGCGTTGTTTTTCGTATAATGAGTAAGTTGTTTAATCAGCTTAAGTTTATTTTAAGGAAACTGGTAATATACAATATTCACAAGTGTAAAGTATTGTATTTGATGAAAATGGGTGAGCAACTTAAAAAATTATTTTTTTCCTTAAATTTTAATGTGAGATTGTGTTTATTAAACATCAACTCTTGCAGCTGATCCAGTGAGAGCAGACAGGATAATTTGGATTGATTTGGAAGTTTGTAGAGATTATAATTAAACACTTAATTGTTTTAAGAAATATTTTCTTTATTTAATCCAGATGTATCTGTTATATTTTAGATGACTGGACTAAATGTTGAAAGACATAGAATAATTGAAGTTGCCAGTATCATTACTGATGACCATTTGAACATTGTCAGTGAGAAATTTCAATTGGCTATTAAACATTCAAAAGATGTATATAATCGTATGCTTCCCTGGGCTGAAGAGCAGCACTTGAAGGTATTAAAAATTATTACATAGCATTCATAATTATTAAACAAAATATTCACTTCTTATTAGACACAAAACATAATCATGTTTTAATTCAAAAGAAATGAGTTCAAAAACAAACATGCCTTGAATAACCTATAAATTTTGTACAGAGGTAGATAAATAGTATGAAATAAAAATTAATTTTAAAAGATCTTAATAATTTTAATTGTTGCAAGTTGTTTAGTGTTTTTGAATAGTGTATAATTAATCTTTTTATATAACCTGTAACTATTATACCTGTTAAAGACTGGATTGACAGAAGAATCTAAAAACTCTATTTACGATGAAGCAATGGCAGAGGAAGCATTATTAAATTTTATTAAAAGGTATGTTCCATACAAAACTTGCCCTATTGCTGGGAATACTATATATATGGATAAAGCCTTTCTACAAAAATATATGCCAAAAGTAGTTGATTATATAGGCGAAAAGATGATTGATGTTTCCTCGATTAATGAACTGACTAAGTAAAATTTATCACATTCATAATATTATATTAGTTTAAATCTAATTTGTATATACAATTTAATAATAATTAAATTATTTAGGCGGTGGAATAAAAAAATAGCAAGTAAAAAACAAAGAAAAACTGGAAATCACAGAGCACTAGGTGACATAGAAGACAGCATTAACGAATTGAATTATTACAGAAAAAAAATATTTCTATAACATTATGAGATATTTACAAGAGAAGAATGAATGCAAATAAAATCTTTTATATTGTTTTAATTAATTTAAATTGCCTTTTCATGAGGTTTAAGATGTTAATATTTAATAATAAATGTTAAATGATGTATAAAGTAAAATATTAAATTTATGCATATTTTTTCACAATGTTAATAGAAAACTTTATTCATTAATAAATTTTGTGACTTGTATACAGTTTATTAAAATTTTTAATTATTTATTATTTTAAAATTTAAGAACGTCTTTCATATATAATATACATGCTTTCAATACAAATATTCAGTTACAATACAATATATTATAATATTAATTCATATGTACATCAAATGTTTAATATCTCTTAGATTTAAAACTTTATTCCTAAACCCAACCAAATTTTATTTGATGTTTATGTATTATTCTATATGTGTTCTAATATTCACTGTATAACAGTTTACCATATAATTTTTGAATTATAAGGTTAAATTATATTTTCTTTGGACGTTCACCAAATATTGCTGTTCCTACTCGGACCCAAGCACTACCCATTTCAATCTGAAAAATTAAAAGCTTGATGTATATTAAATTTCTTATTAATTACAGTTATATTAGTAATTAAAATAATATTCATTTTAAAAAAACGTTAAATTTCAATATTGGAGTTTTTTTGTTTTCAACACTGAATTTGACTTAATGAATGACACACCAGAAGCACCTTTGTATTAAATAAGAGATTTGTACTGATTTTAATTTTCAGATGTTTTAAAATTTAATTATTAAAATTATAAACAATACAAAAATAGATTTCACATAACATCACATAAAAATACTGAACTTAACATTTTAATGATACTTCCACAATCAACTTTTACTCTTTATAATTACAAAATGTATTGTGATTCAAAAAGGTCAAATCTACAAAACTTGAATGTCAATTATTTTCAATACAGGTAGAGTTTAGTTTACTTTGTTATTTATACTTGTTATTAATTACTTTGTTATTTACTTTGTTTTATTTAAGTTAATTTTGTTTATTAAATAAAATCAATAAATATAGACACCTACCGCATGCTCGAAATCTGTGGACATTCCCATAGATAACTGAATATTATTTACATTAAGTTCCAATTCTTCACAAATTTTAGTTTTACATTCACATAAAGTCAAAAAGTCTGGATTTGGACCTTTAGACACGTCATAACCATATTCTCCAATTGTCATTAATCCTAACATTTCTAAATTAGGACAATTTTTAAGTATGTGTTTTACTACAGTGGACGTGTCTTCAATTTTACATCCACTTTTTGCTAAAAGAAAAAGCAATACTCTTTTAATTCTAAAATAATGTTACAATATTATATACAACAACCATTTTGTAATTTTACTTTAATCTACATATTTCATATAATAAGAATTGAAACTATTAATTATCCATGCTATTTCTAAAGTATTTTTAAAGTATTTTAATTATTATTAAAGAATAATAATAAAATCTTTAATCCTCTTTTTATAAAATAATTTCAAAATATTGAACTAACCTTCTTCCTTACTAGTATTTACTTGCACCATTATTCTTAGTTTAGAATCTTCAGTTCTTCTTAGATTTAACCAAGCATTATTAAGAGCAGTTGCTATTTTTTCAGAATCAACAGTTTCAATAACAGAGAGATTTGCAGCTTTTAAAAGTTTGTTTACGTTATTTCTTTGAAGATGTCCGATGAAGTGCCATTTAATATCCTTGCATTTTTCTAAAATATCAGGATTATTAGCTTTTTCTGTTAATTCGTTAACATAATTTTCTCCAAAATGCCTTTGTCCAGCTTCATAAGCATTGATTATTGATTCTGGTGGATGAAATTTACTTACAGCAACAAGTTGTGGTTCAAAATATTGATAATCCTTAAAAAAGTAAATTAGTATAATATTACACATCATACTGAAACATATGACAAATATTATTTAAGATATTCTCATTTGATAAATTTTGTAGAAGTTAATAATTCATAAGGATATTTAATATATCATATTCAACATAAATTATATTGAACAAAAATGATATAATTACCGGCGATCTTTTTGCCGATGCAGCAACTATTTTACTTTGAATAGCCTTGAGATTACTTATTATATCCATTACTTTCATTAAAGTATATGGATTCAAATAATTAATAATAAAATACTAATTCTATGTAGGGTCAGAGGTTATTACATTAGTTGGGTTATATTTGTTCTATCTGCCTGCTACTTAGCAGTTGACTGCTATATAGGCAGCAGCGGGCTACTCGCTTTGATTTACTACAAACTACGGTCGTGATTTTATGTAGATGAGATTGAGGTTGAATGAAATTTTAAAATGTTTGTCACATAGTTAGAATATTTGGATCTAGATTTCTTTTTCCAGATATTTTTTTAATTCAACAAATGATAAAAAGGTGAAAATAAAAATAAATTATATTCGATAAAAAATGTATTAAATAGATTTCAATTTGTTTGAGAAAAAGGGATTGAGAAATGTGCTATAATAAGTGACGTAGAAATAACAAAATTTTTTAAATTTTTTAAATAAAAAATTTGAACTTTAAATTTTATCAATTTCACTTCACTCTACCCTTTGCGCGACGCGTGCCATCGTGTTTTTGCTAATAGAGAGGTCCAAACTACAAATAATTATTAATACAATAAAATTTAAACTTCAATTAAACGATTATTTATTTAAGGTAGGGAATTGCAGATACATCAACTAAAAGTTATTTAACATCTACAAGTGATATATTAATTAAGAAAACCGCGTGCTAAATAATCCACCTTCTGTAACTTCCTGGGTAATTCCCTAATATCTCGAAATTTAATAAAAGGTACCTAATATTCTAATAAATATTAGGGAAAAATCTCTAACTGAAGAAAATCATGAACCTGAAAATAAATATCTCGAGCTGAAAATAAAATTACGAATCTCGAAATATTAACGCCGATTAAGATTTCAACGACGAGAATGGAATAAAAAGGTATGAAATTAATAAATCCTAATAAATTTTTTTTTAATTTATGTATATTTTTCAGGAAGATGACCACTCGTCACATTTCTCCCCGTAAACTAATGATACCGCCAAGCGTGGACATTAGTTTACGATCAAAATAGGAAATTTGTATTTAGAGGTTTACTACCCTTAAATTACATTATTTTAGCAAAATAAAATTCCTAATAACATTAATTGAATAATGACCAAATAATCAAAAATTACACGTTATTAATAATTATCAACCGAGCAAAACTGTAATCTAAGTCCTTTTATGTATAGTTAAAATAAGTCAAATAAAAAAAAAACAAAAAAAAAACTTAGTCTGGAATTTCTTCACTTACTGGATACTTATTGTTATCTCGATCTACTTTCTTTTATTATCCTCTCGTGTGCTCATTACCTAATAATAATAAAATAACCGATATTGAATAAAACTTAAACATTAAACAACAAAATAACAACAAAAAAACTTGAGATTCTCCTAAAATTGGCGATTCAACGACGGAACACCACTTTTTATTAAGGTTTCCTAACACAACGTTTGTGCTGCAATAGAGAGATGACGCTCATGGGGCGCCGCGCAACTTGGACATGTGTGGAGATCTACTCCACGGAGTCCACAACTATAGCAAAAACGAATTTGTGTCGCAGTGTAAAACGTATTTCCCCAACGGTTAAAACAACTTAATATTGGTAGGTCTACCGTCGGATCATCTGGAATCTCCACCAAACCACCAAAAAAATCCCCTTGCTTACGCACATGAGGCTTGCGGAATCCGTTGCTCCGCTCCAACTTAACCCGTTTCCAATTATTTTCGAATGCCGCTTCAACCGGTCCTCTTGCAATACCGAAATCCCTGCGCATTCAGCTACTAATACAAAATCTTCCTCAGAATTATCATCAATGAATTTATGCTATTTCAAATCGCGAATTCTCCATAAATTTTCCATAGCTTCAAATTCGATTGACCATTTCAAACGAAACTCCATCCCTAATAAAAGACAATGATTTCTGAAATTAACTGGCCGAAACTTTAATATCTTGTTGATTCCATCTACCTCTAAATTTACTTTCAGAATGCCCACCACCTTCATACAATTACCGGTAACACCTTTTACTGCAACACATGTTGGTTCAAAGCGATCGGCAAACCTATTGTAAACCTTCAAACCTACTACAGAAATCATGGATCCAGGGTCAAATAACGCTTTATAATCCACAGCGGCTAGATCGCATATACTTTCTATTCTCCATAAAAAATTTCATCCCCACACTCTTTAAAATCAATTTAGCTTATTCCTGGGAGCGGATTTAAATTATCACCGTATTTATCGAGATATTTCGAGTTTTTTTCAGTTCGCATGTGTCAAGATGTTTCACGGCCTCGGCTGGTGGAATTTTTTTTTCTTATATATATATATTTTTTTCAGAAAAAAAAACTTTTTTACTTCTCCATATAACGTAATTATTACTGCCATTGGCAATCTATCAAGCTTGCATAAATAAGATTCAGAAATCAGTTCAGGATTGGTCAGTTAACGTCCGTCAGAATAAAAGTGTCTGCTTGATCTATACATATAGATCAATGTAGTGACCGCAGTTTCGGCAGCTTTTCGAATGCTAGTCAGTGCCAAGTCAACAGTGCTATCAAGTGCAACTACCCTTACGATATGCAACGGTGCATCCATTGTTGATTAATACAAAATTATTTCGTTAAATCTTATTTCGTAAAATTATGAAAGTCATAATTTATAATAAGAAAGAAGTTCGTCGTATTAATTAAAAAATTATTCTTTTTTAGTATCAACATCGCGTCCTTATTGGTTTGTTTCTGAACAGAGGTAAATTGCTTACCATCAAATAGTTATAAAAATATTAATAAAAATACTTTACTAATATATTGTATTAATTAGTAAAATTATCGTCTAATATGTCACCAAAACAATAACCATTCAAAACTTAACCTAAACATAGTATAAGATAATTATTGCTAATAAATCAGTTCATAATAAAAAAGTTATTTCTTATTTTTTGTAAAAATAACAAAGAAAAAACATTTATGCAATCCTATTCAAATAAATCATTACTTTACTATTTACAATTTATTTCTTTTTTAGTGATAAATTTTTGTTGACTATTATGTAGTGATAAACATGTATATTCATATGTTTATTTAAAAAGTTGTAACAAATAATTGTAGTTGTAGTAACTAAAATAGTTACAGTAAATAAATTTTTTAAATTTTTACTTTTTTTATTTTTTCATTCTAAATTAGGCAAAAATTCAATAATTTGGGTATACAGACGCTATCATAAAATTTATTTAACACAAGAATTAAAGATTCTAAGTATTATAGATTTTAAAAATAATATAATTTATAAATATATCATGTAATAAAAAATTATTATAGGTAAATAAAGAACATCATGATGCCATGTATAGAAACTGTTGATGCTGACTTAATTTGGGAACCAAAGGGAGGTAAACAATATTTCAATACGATTACGATAATTTAATAAAAGTATAGACTCTTCACAAATTAATTTACTAATATTTATTAATATTTTGACTCCAAGTTTAATTTTAAAATTATTAATGTGGATAATGAAGTTCTGTTACAACTCAATTCTAGATCCACTTCAAATTAGTGATGAAATTGACATAAAACATGAGATCATTGATATTACAGAAGATGAAATTGATCAACAATTTTATGGTAAGTAAAATTTTACTGGTTGGTAAAATTTTAATTGGCACTTTATCATTACCAGTTGAGATAAATAAAAAATTATAAATTAACTATTATTAATTATTATATAAATGAATGTTGTATTCAATTCTAATTCTTCACTATGTCAGATAATAATCATTCAAATAAAAAGGAGAACTGGTATACAAAATATAAGAAGTTTGAAGATAATAATGATGCTGTTAATCGATCAAGTTATTCTGGTGAGTAAATACAAATATAAACATGTATTTTATATTCTACAAATGTTACATTAAATAATTAAATATATCAGGTATTACAAAGATAGTGAATGTAGAAGATCTATTGAAAAATAAAATCAGTATGTCAAATGGTTTTGATTCTAAACAAGATACACTTGCATATCCCAATAAGATATTCTGTAATAAAAATTCAGGTAATTAAATGAACACAGTGATAACAAAGTATTAACAGTCATTGTTATAATAAAGTAATTTCAATCAGCAGGTATTATAAAAATAGTAAATGTGGATGATATATTGAAAAATCAAATTAATGCATCAAATATCAGAAATTCTACACAAATATGTTTAAATTCAGGTATTAATACAAAATTAGTTATTAAAATTCAATAAAATTGGTTATGGTTATAAACTATTTTATTTATTACATATATATATATCAAATAATCTTAATAACAAATTACATAAATTGTTAGGTACTGCAAGAATAGCAAGTGTTAAAGATATAATAAAAAATAAAGTTAGTATGTTAGATAATCCTGATGTACAAGAACAACAAATACTTCAATTTAACAATAAGTCAAGCAGTACTGTAAATCCAGGTAATAACATATGTGTAATTTAAAAAAGTTATTATGAAATATTATTGCTATTAAAAATGATAAATTATTAGGTATTCCCAAGACAGTTGAGGTGCAAGAAATATTGAAAAGTAAAGTCAGTATATCGCACGATATTAACTCTAAAAAAAATGAGAAACTTCCATCTAACAATAAATTACATGAAACTTTCGATTCAGGTATTAAAATAAATACTAATTTTAAATATTAATATTATTTTAAGACTATTGTTTCATATAACTATGTAAATGGTTGATTCTGTAAAAATAGGGAGTACAATTAATGAAGAAGATGGTGAACATGATAGAATTGAATCTTATAACAAAGAATCATGCAGTAAGTTTTATATTTATGATATAAATATATTTATGTCTAAATTTAACTATAATTTATTTATAAGTATTATTATAATATAATATTCTAACCCAGATGGAAAAAATGGAATACGAATAAGTTTTTATAATGATGCATAAAATATAATAAAAATTCAAGTTTTTATATGATCCAGATTTTAAATGTTGTTATAGTAGTTAATTTTGTAATTATTTATTTATTACTACTTTAGATTTATTTCCTATTTTACTATTTTTAAAAAATTATTCTTAAAATTAAAAAAGGATATAAATAATAAAAAATAGCGATTAAAAAGCTTGATTTACAGTCTCAAATGTAGTTGTTAAAGAGTTTCTCATTTCTTAAAACAAATCATTAATTTATATAGCTAAAACAATTTTCATTTATTTTATTTAACTTTTTTAAAATTGCATTACATTTTTTAAGAGCAATGTGCTTTATTTATCTATGATCTTATTATGTTACATATTTCTACTATTTATTAAATGACAAAGAGAGCATTTAAATATATTTTACAAATTATGTATTCTTTTGTTATTCATTATTTATTTTCCAGATTGCATGCAAAATATCAATCATTACTGTACTAAATGTGAAGTGTCATCAATTTATAGTAAATATAACACTGTATGTTATCATTGTAAGACAGTATTAAGTTTGCAATGTAGAAAATGCTACAAAAAATTTAAAATGTTAAATAATATTCACCAACGTCTAC
This sequence comes from Sycophaga agraensis, assembly GCA_018906755.1. Lineage (NCBI taxonomy): Eukaryota > Metazoa > Arthropoda > Insecta > Hymenoptera > Pteromalidae > Sycophaga > Sycophaga agraensis. The sequence continues at coordinate 504,851 of JACCIE010000004.1, forward strand.
TTCAATACAGTAAAGAAGTTAATCTTTTATCAAGAGAAAATTGTCAAGTTAAATTTTCATATACAACAGAGCAAACTTATTTCTGTTCAAAATGTAATTTCAAAACTTTAAAAAAAGAGGAATTAAGTACGCACATAATGGAGAAACATGATTTAAAAGAATTCCAAATTCTTAATGAAAGCTCGATGTCAGATAATAATTCCCAAATAAAATTGCAATTTGATCATAAACATCAAAAAATACCGCAAAATATTATGCAAATTATTGAAACTAAGTCAAACGAAACACCTAAAAAAATTCGGCAAAAGATAAAAAAATTAGATTTAAACAAAGACAGTGATGCGTATATTGAATTGCATTGTGTTAGCTGTCAGCAAACTTATCAAAAATGGGAGTATGATGATTTAATTAAAGAGATTTGTCTTTTGTGTAACAAGTACATATTTTATCGTTGTATAATATGTTCAAGAGCCTTCAAATCATTAAATCATATACGGTATCACGTACGACATAGTTGTTTGCTGCGTGTTAAACGATCAAACATATATTGTGCTCATTGCGATTATAAAGCAGAAATCAAATCTAGACTTGCATATCATATCAAATTAAAACATCTTTGTCAAGTTTGCAATCTAATGTATGTAGATCTTAGTAATCACACAAAGGAAGGCTGTGTAGTGGCGGTCGATGAACAATCGGGAGGTATTTATTTAAAAATATTAGTTTTGCTATCAAGCATCTATTCATTTATTCCATTTATACAAAGTTAATCTGTAGAGAAAAATTTCTATTGTTAGCAGTTATTTGTACAGAAAGTTATTTTTATAAATCTTTTTATTTATTTAGATACCTTGTCATTTTATTTTTTTACAATTATAGGAAATTATTGATAACTGCCATTAAAATTATCAAATCAAATATTTATTAATCACTTATAAGAAAATTAACATTAATATTATTACAGATAGAAATTCAAGTGAAGAATTAAAATCTTCAGTTAAAAACAAAAATTGTGTTTTTACTGTTGTAAACCATCAACCTGAATCTGTGATAAGAATATTACACAATGTAAATGGTTTGAATTATTCATTGGGTGAGTAAGTGCATTGAGATTGCAAATACCACTGGATTAATGCGTAAAATATTTATGTCATAAGATATATGCAAGTTAATTGATTTTTCACATAAATTCCCAAACTTAATCTGTAGGATGTTCCAGTTTGAATGCTGATTATTTTTGTATAAAATGCAATGAAGTATCTGCAATGGATATTATTAAACCTGAACCTAGATGTCCAAAATGCTATTCAAAATATGATTACCGATGTACTAAATGTTCAAAGCTATTTAGTGGATATACATCTTTGTATAATCATACACAATGTGAAAGCAATAAAGCATTATATGAATGTAGCCTATGCGGTTTAACAAGTAGGAAAAAAGCTACACTTCTTTTCCATATTAATAATAAACATACTGTATACTTATGTTTGACTTGCGATCGTAAATGTGAAGGTTATACAATATTAAAACAGCATTTAGCTATTTTTTCTTTAAATTCCAACAAGATTCATCAATACTCACGTAAGTGCTATTATACTACACAGATTATTTTTAAAAAGAAACTAAGTAATTTTTATTTAAAAAATTGAATACATTGTTTTTGTAGATATTTCAAAACTCATGGCTGTATGTTGCAAGTACTGTAATAAAGTACGATTGAAAATAAATAATATTGAGTGTACGACATGTCCAAAATGTAGAAATCCTCTCTTTTTCCAATGTCTAAAGTGCAATAAAATGTTTAAAAAGCGCAATGTTACATTTCAACACGTAAAATTTGAATGTAAGCCAAATTACTGTTGCTTAAATTGCTCATATAAAACATACACCGAAAAAGAACTTGCTACCCACATGAAGTATGTGCATGTAAAAAGAAAATGTCCAGATTGTGATTCTATTTTTGATAATGAATTCGCTTTCGTTAAGCATCGTAAATTAGAATTAAAAGAAAAATACTTTAATTGAGAATAGAACGTTCCAGGTACTTTAATCGAATGTTTTAAATTATTAATGTAACATTTTTTATTGCACAACTAATTTTTTCTTTGAAAAAAACAAGTCATAGCAAAAAAGAGTTGAAGTGAATATTCATTAAACTGAATTAACGATTCAGAGCAATATCGTTTTTTGGACTAAAACTATATGATGTTAATAATAGATGTACAGTTAAAATGAATAGATAAATTTAATTTTACAAATAATTAAAACAGATAAAACAGATAAATAATTAAAGATAACCTGTTAATAAAAGGCAAGAAATTTTACATATTGTTACTGAAGTATGAAATATAACATTCATTTAGTCCGTCACAGTGCCAACTTCATCTATGGAAAAACAACTATTGACTTTAAGAATTAAAATTCGTATAATAATGCTTATTAATTAGTTTTAGGCAAACAGCAATTGATTGCAATTATCCTATTGGTACTTAAATTATCTTTTACACAGCTACGTTTTATATATATATATATACACGTTTGTTTTGATATATTATTAAAAAATAATTTTAATAATAGATTTTAATTGAAAATAGTTTTTTAATGTGATAATTCACGATTTTAAATAATGCTGTAAAAGCGATAACGAAACGCTTGAATCTATCAATTTAAAGATAAGTGCTTGTAAATATTAAACTGATCGGTTTATTTAGATTAAAATGCGACTTATAATTTGTACATACAATTTTTTATTTAATATATTGTAACAACAAGAAATCATAATAAATTATTCTATTTTGTAATATTTAAACGTGTATAGAGTATTATTAAAAAAACTACACAATAAAAATAGTTTTAGTGCATTTAATTTTATGAGTGTTAGTATTATATTAAAGAAGTGTACAATCTGCAAGACATTTGTCGCAGTATAACGAGACTAACAGTCATCATATTTATAAAAATGTACATTTGTTTTTTATGTAAAATAAAATAATTTGCTTGAGGTGCTGAAATTTTAAATATCAAACTACAAAGGTGTGACTTGGTTATAGATAATTAGTTTAATATTCCTAATAGCCTTAACTCAGAGCAACACAGAGATTTTATGCGCAAACGTGACTGAGGTATTATACCGGCGATTACTGACTTCTGTTCTAATACTGTAAGGTAACATTTAGTGCGGGCACTCCGGATGATTTTCAACCCTAGAAATAGAATGAATCTCATTTGATATAGAAAGATGTAGAAGAAAATGTCGACGCTCGTATTCGCGTCACTCTCTTACCCCTTAAACAAATGTGGATAGCTGAAAATCCTGCCCTCCTCGCCTTTGTCAAGCTCGTCAAGTTGTTGCAGCTCGTCTTCGGTGAGGTCAAAATTGAAGATGTCAATATTCTCAGCTATCCTTCCAGGATTAGTGCTCTTGGGTATGACAACAATGCCTTCCTGGACCTGGTGTCGTAGCAACACTTGAGCCGTTGTCTTCTCGTGAACCTCGGCTATGCCTTGGACCACTGGGTGTTGGAGGAGATCTGGTAGAATGAGGCTGCCATCGGTCTTGAGGACATTGTGAGTGCCCGGGGAACCCAACGAACTGTATGCTGTCACCACTATACCGTACTTGGTGCACAGATCGCGGATCGACCGCTGTTGATTGTAGGCTTGTAACTCAATCTGTAAGTTGCTCGGCTTGATTTCAGAATTATCCAGTAGGTGCAGGATTTGAGACTCGTTAAAATTACTGATACCAATTGATCTGGTACGACCACTGTACACTTGATCTTCCATAACCTGAGAAATATGTCTTGATTTTTTATCTCAAAAAACGAAAGTAGAAATGCACGCTGAAATACCTTCCAAGTCGCTACATGATCGGTGTCCATGTCCAGAATGATATTCCCGTCTTCATCCCGAGCGGGTATGTAGCTTTCGTCATCCTTGACGAACGTCACCGGTGTATGAATCAAGTACATGTCCACGTAAGTCAAGCCCAACCTCTCCAGGGATAGTTTCAAGTAAGTTTCAACGTCAGATGGCCGATTTCCAAAGTGAGGTAACTGTTAAGAATTAATGATGTGGCTTTTGTGTAAAATCAACCTTTGCATCGGGTGTCGACGATGGAAAATACCTTAGTTGTTATGAAAAGTTCTTCGCGCTGACCACCTTCATCGATCCATTTCTTTAAACTCCTACCGATTGCTTCTTCGTTACCGTACAGAAAAGCTGTATCAATGTGCCTGTACCCAAGGTCGAGCGCTTCGGTAACGGCTGCTTCAACTTCCTCTTCAGTTGCCTTTAAAAAAATTAGGTGTGATTAGCACAACTAAATTTATCATAAAGCGCGACAAATAGAATCGTATCAATAACAGTTACCTGCCAAGTACCTAGACCAACTACGGGCATCTCGTAGCTGGATGATAAAGTGACGGTAGTAGACGCCATGTCTAAGTTGCAAAAGTAGTAGAAAGAAAATCGCCTGTACGAAACGAATTCCATGTAAGTTTTTAGTTGGAATAATAGTTATTTTAAATTTTCAAGTTATTTTAAATTCAGTAAGGAATTTAAATTATTCGTAAAGTTGCTATATATGTATCCTAAAATACAAAGGTATACATGGATAAAATTTGATCAATATATTAAGCGTCGAAGATCTTTTTTGATATTTTGATATTTTATGATTTTATTTTGAAATATGAACATATATAAGATACAATACATAAACTATATTAATTTATACCGAAGATTCGCGCTTACATACACAAATGTTGATTAAAACTGCCGTCCAGGTGATCGGGGTGTTAGTAAATCTGAAATGCACAAAGTTCAATGGTGACTATAATCAGTTCTTGAAGCCGCGTATGGTCGCTTGAAGGGAAAATAGATTAGTGACTCACGAACTACGTATCGAGGAAAATAATTCACAAAAAAGTTCTTTATGCTCGTTGCAATGAAATGAAATTGTCGGGCACGTAAAGTTAATTATTCCAATTAATGGATTGAACTACTGATCACCATAAAACCGAGTATGAATTATGAATTTGAGGAGCCATTACTTATTATTTTTTACACGCAAGCGTATAAACCTGGAGTAGAAGTATAAATGTTGATGCGATTAGTTGGACATGACTTTACATGCAATTTCCTCGTAGTAGAGTTATTTTCACGGAGGTCGTTATTCGTGAATATTTGAACATTTTCAGGGATGTTTTAATATCATAAACCGGTGCACACACGCAGGCTCTATTGTTGATTTAAAACGACGAGGGGCGCCCCAACGCGAAGCAATTACTTTTCCGCGCGCGTTCGGCAAAAAAGCAGTATAGGCGAGTCATCGCGCGCGCATCGATCGGCCACTTCGATATCCAGGAAACTAATGCGAGCGGGCTTATCACCCGCGCGCCACATATCGGGCCGCTTATGTCAGGAGGTAGCCCGGGGAGGGGGGGACTTACCGGTCGGCTGGCTCCAGGGCCCGCGGGTAACAGGTGGGCCTTTGACGCGGTGCTCGGCGCGCGTCTCGTCCTCGGGGAGGCAGGCCGCGCACTGGCGGCTTCCTCCTCCGTCGGCGGCGCGGCTCGCCATCGCGCAAGTCGCGCGGGTAGCCAGGCAACTCCCCGGCCAAACAGGCCGTCCCACGTGCACCGCTGCCCGTACGCGCTTTTATCGAGCGGCTATTTCGGGGAGCGCGTGAATTTTACAATTGCCGCCTCTACGTGCGATCCCCGTATCGACCGCGCGGCCTTGACATTGCCAAGCGCTCCGCGGCGGAGTGGCTTTTTTTAGGAAAGCCGGTCACTCGCCGGATCTGCGCGGCTAATTGCGCGAGGCTTATACAAAGTTGCGGCGGAGTTGCCGCTGATATAACATTTACGCGATTCGCCGAGCGCTGCGGGAGTTCATTCGGATTCGGCCATTGCCTGCCTTTCCGTTATACTTATTGTGCGCGTCTTTATTTTTAGCTCAGGATTTATAACTTTTTTTACCGGCATATGTAATGTGAATGATTGAGTATATGCTTTTTGTTAATTACTATCTTCGTTTATAAATTTGTATAATTTATGTTGTCTCATGCGCTCGTTTATTAATTGTCTTTGTTCCATTTTTTGTTTTCATTATCTTTATGCTTTTTTTAGTGTTATATCTAGCAGATATACATCATCGTAACAAACCACTTTATGTGGCCTATATAATTTATAAATTGTCGGAGCTATAAATTCATAATATTAACTTACAAATGTTATTAATGTAATAAAAAATAATAAAAGGTGGTGGTAATATTTATATAAGAAACCTTAGATAAATGAAATGGCCTGTACGACTGACATTTTTATTCAATTAAGACTGTGAGCTCAACATCGATTCAGCCCAAAGCGCGCATTCAAACGTCAGATTTTTGTTTTCAATCTCGTATTGACCGTTGTACTATATATATCCGACGGAATAGCTTATACTTTAGATCTTTAAATCCTTAACTTGCTACAATAAACAAGATTCGCACTCAGTTTTCATTGATACGAATGCAGAGCAATGTAAGCCCACAGTTATAGAGGAACAACAATCGCATTCGAGCAAACTGCGGATAGAGGCGCGCGCATAAGAGAGACCCGAAAAGAGTACACAACTCACGGTTGATCGATCAAGTTTGCCCAGGGAATGCTTGGGTAATAATGGCTCGAGGCTCGGCCCCTCCAGGACGCCCTTTCGATCAGCTCTTGGATGCCCGCGCGCGTAATTATCGACGCGACGCTCGCGGGCCAATCGAACGCTCCCCGGCGACTCCGCGATGTCGAGGTCCAATTTCTTTCACGTTGTCAATGTGTGCATACACGTATACACGTACGCGGGGCACCGCCGTGGTGCCTTTCAGTCGCTCGATGTAGGAGCCACGGACGCCGGGACGGAAGGGCGCCTCGGACCTCGTAAAGCTGATTCACCCGAGCCGCGATTGCATCGTAATGGTACGCTAGCCTCGTTCAAGCATTTCAGATTTCGCGCGCGTATTATATACTGGAGATACCGTGATTATTCAGGTGATAAGCAAGAAAATCGATCGTTTCTTCGTTTTTTTTTTTATTAATCTCTTTGGATATTCTTTTTACAAATATACTCATTGCTTTAAAGAGGATTCATACACTGAAAAAAAAAGAGTATTAGCTTCTTTTTCTCAAAAGTAATTAATATACTTACATTATGTTTTGAAAGTTGTAAGTGCATGTTAAAAGGAGAAACTTTTGCTTTTTCAGTAGCAGTTAGTTTAAACAACGGTGGACAAAAGTAATCGTTACTAAAAGCATTGAACAGTAATTAACACTATCCTTTTTCAAGTAACAGTAGTCCGTAAATAAGTATTTACTACTGTTTTTTTTTCAGTGTAAGAATTTCACCTTTTCCTCAATTTTCTGAAATGCAACCCTTATTTTTATCTATTCGGCTGGCTAACTTTTCTCCCTGAGTGAATCTGGTGCCCGTACCGCCCTTCAGGTACTGGATGTAGGAAGAAATGAGCTCGTCCAACTTGTACCCAAAGCTCGTCTCGCAAAGCAGGTTGCGCGCTTTCGTCGAGTTGCCGAGGGTCATTTGGAAGTTGGTGTTGCCGCACGACCAGCTGGTGATATCCCCGAAGCCATGCATCGAGAGGATCTCTCGGGTGAAAGGGTCGACGAGGATCACGCCGCTCTTGTTAACGCCCACCACTAGGTCTTCCGGCAGGCTCCGCTCCGACCTCTGGCGCACATTGAAGAAGACCGAGCCGAAGGTCGGCCACTGGTAGACGACTCGGAGGAACCGCTCCTTTGCCTCGTCCTTGCGCAAACCTTCGAACACGAGCGCGCAGCGGCAAGATTTTAGATTGGAGGATGCTTTACGGGATGTATGGGGTGAGGGGTGAGGGTGTGTCGCTGACCTCTGAATCGATTGTACGCGGCGACGATGCGTCTTTTCCAGTCCTTGGCACTCGTCAGGCTTGTCATGTGTGCGGGTACATATTCTTGAAGCTTTTGACTGCAATGCGAAATAAGAAGACGATCATCAATCATTTTAATTAATTTTAACAATCGTTATTTATGTACATAATAGGATTGTACTATTAAAATACTATATAAATACAACTAAAATCATTACTATATATGGAGTAATTCCTCTTTATTATTCCCGTGTCCAGATATATAAATGAAGGCTGCCAGCTCCACCGCTTCCTCGAGGCTGCATTTGTGATATCCGCGTAGATATTTTGCCACTTCTTGATAAAAGTGGAATTTAGAGTCGGCATTTCTATCGCGCCCCGGGCAGCAATCAATCCATATTTTTCTCATAAACAAAACCTGATACTTAGATTGGAAAGCTTGATTGCATGCATGATTTTTTAAATAAGGTGTACAGCCGATAATTTCCTGGAGGAAATCGAAGAAAAAGTAGTTTGAGGGCACTGACACGATGTGCTCCTTAATTTTAAAAAATAGGCCGAAAGCGTCCTGACTACGAAGTTGTAACTTCTTAGTTATTTCATCACACAGCTCATGTACGGTAGTAGTTGAATCGATCTAAAAGATTTTCATTAATAACAATTAAATTATTTTAAAAAATTAATTCTAATATATACTGCATTCATAATTATATATTACTTCGAGGGTTACATTCGTATCATCTGGGAAGTAAACTTCATGTAAAACGTTAAAAGTTTTTGATCTGATCGCCTCTATTTCAAGGATGTTCGGTGGATACATTCGAATAACGTCTAGATTTTTTTTTCTATTCAATCTTCTCAAACATTCTTTTGCTATAATATTATGGCTAGATTTCAGAAATTGCTCTAGTTCTTTGCTAACCAATGGACTACATGTAATTATTCCAGTAGCTAGCCACATTAGTTCCCATCCGCGTTCTTTGCTAAGGCGTATGCGATTGGCTGTCAGTTGGCGAATTATTTGACAATAAATCTCGTCGCAAAGTAATTCCTTTTCGCGAAAAGAAATTTTTTAATTATTTAAAATTCATTTATAATTAACAATCTTAAAAAAGCTATGAAAAGTTTTTTAATACAGGAATATTAATTCATACGTCTGTTAATGTTGGTCCGAAAATTTTATCAGTGTATAGATCATCTCCAGTTTGTTGCTTATTACTTGGAAGGTCACCCATGTACTTCAGTATATTCGTAAATATTTGTACCGCTAATTGGCATCGTTTTTTATTATTGGATAACTTTGCTAACAATGGAGTTTTTATCGGCTCTCGGGTGTGCTTCCATAAATAATCAAAACCTTTACTTTTCTCTGACAAATTTTGATTTTTACTTTCTCCTGGTGAATATGACGAATTCCACGTTTTTTCGCTAGGTATAAAATGCTCATTTGCAAATGTTTTCAATGTATAAATCTTCACTTCTTGTAAAACTTGTTCAAGTTCTTGCTTTGCGATGCGGCCTGATTTCGGTGAGAAATTTAACATAAAAGGTTCCTGAAAAATATCGTAATTGTTAAAAGCGAAAAATTACAAAAAAACATTTTTTTATTGCGTTATTTATGAACTTACTAATAGTTTTGGTGGAGGTTCATTTAAAATTGGTAGAACGTAGACGTATTGACATGGAAATTTCCCTTCTATATTATCTTTCTCTCCAGTTCCCCATGTGGATGTCAAAACAGTACTGCCAAGACAACCTTGTGTTAATTTTATAAGATCTCCTTTCTTCATCGACAAAGATGATTCGTCTGATCAGTGAAATGTTTAATTAATGTAAGCTGGAATTTACATTAATATATTAATTAGAAATTAAAAACTTGCCATTCTTTAAGTAATCCTGAATTGCTACTATATAAATTGATCTTTGTTTTAATCCATTTAAGATATCATTTATTAAAAAAGCTATATTTTCGGAATAATTACATTGGAAAATGAGTTCCTCTCTTTTTATTGTGAATATTGTTAAATTTTGTAAGTTTGAATCTTCAGTTCTGAAAAAAGTAAAATAATTAAAGTAGAATAATACTTTTAACTTTACATTATATCAAAAAAAATATTCTAAGAATACTTTTGATAAGTAACTTCAAATATGTCAAAAAATGAAAGTTGTTGGAGTATAGTCTCTTGACTGCTAACAAACCAAATACCAGAATGATTAATCGCTATAATTATTTTTGGAAGATCAGAGTCTAGACCAGATATATTTTTTGCTTCAAAAAATTTCGAAAAACGAAGCGGCCATAAATTTTTTGCTTTCGATACGATATTCATTTTTGTTTTTATAGAATTGCTATTAACTGCTATCTTAAATTATAAATATAACCAAAAATATTCATATCTTGATATAGATGAAAAATATTATTATAGGTAATTGTAGTTTATTTTACAAACTTTTTGATAATTCTCTATTACTAAATTGTCTAGAGCTAATGACTTTCCTCTCGTATTTTCTCCTAATAGCTGATTTGGTACATAAGAGGAAAAAATATTCTGTAAACCCTTTGGTGGTGATTCAGATTGGGAGTGAATGAATAGTTGTTGGGCAATTATTGCAGCTATGTCGTTCTCCTTAAAAAATCTATTATTACAGCAGTATTGTTTAAAACATTTAAAAATTTCATAATTTTAAATCATGAATATATTTACGTTATGGCATTTATATTCACCGAGCTTAATGCCTTCACAAATCTGGTGATAAATAAGGTCAGTAGCTACTTCATCGACGGTTGCATCATGCCAAGGTGAGAACATTTCTTTTCGAAACACAAGTTGCCATAGGGTTTCATGTTCTAAATGACCTTTTTCTTTAGCATATTGTTCACACAGTGAAATTGCATCCATCACATGATCTCTATCAAAGACGATACATTATAATTAAAGTTACGCGCTTAAAATAAAAAGGATAGCTTGTTCCTCCCAATAATAATGCTACTTTTTCATACAAAAAATTCTTATAATACCTGCCAGCGAGTGATAATATTATCTCATCAATCGTTATATACAAAGAAAAACCAAATGTATCTTTAAGATTAATACTGCTAGTCAATTCATTAACGATTTCTTCTGCCGTACTAGCTGAATCGGCTAATACAGTCTTTGATTTTCCGTTTGCAAAAAATACTTTTAAGGATATTGGTTGTTTATATTTTACTGACTGCAAAAAAGTATATGATTATTAATGTTTTACTACTTTATAATTTAAAAGATCCAACAAAGTATTCTGCTTCATGCATCACCTGAATTTCTATCCAACAAGGTGGATGATGCCGCGAACCATTCACAAGAGTTCTTACAAGTCTCTTTTCACAAAAAGATGCATATTCGTTTGCATAATTTTTAATAAACGAACGAAAATAATTTAAAAGTCTTTCAGACGGTGTGAAACAGCCTAAACAAAGTGACAAAAGAATCCAACCTTTGGTACGCGACGTTTTTGATGGATTATTTATGAGCTGCTTTGTAATTTGACAGTAAATTTCATCTTTCAATTCAGGTAGAATTATACCGTGACCGGTTATGAAATATAATTTTTCAAGATTTGATCTTTTCGTATTTAGCCAACTTTTGTATCCGTCATTAATAATACCTATGAAATAATTAAAATATATATAATTTCAGTATACATTTTTAAAAAATAAACTTTGCATGTTTCTAATACAACATATAAGTCTCCACAGGTATACAAATAAATTATTTACTTAAAACGAATTTAGTAAATGTTAGAAAATCTAAATTTATACTTTTAATTTGTATAATATATTTACCTTTAGAAACGATATGATTTAACTTATTTTTTTTCTTTAACATAAGTTTTAGAAAATGTTGATTTTCTTGTTTTATCAGATAACTGTGATTATCAGTTTTACACAAATGTTTAGATAAAGATTCATTTACTGAGCTTATACTTGTTTTGCCATTGCAACTTTTAAAGGAATTGTGGGGGTCTGGAAAATCACCCATAAATTGTAAAATTGTAGTAGATAAAATTCTGGCTGCCTAATATAACACAAAAGAATTTGATATTAATTTAGCTTGATATCTTATAAATACATTAAATATAAAAATACAGATACCATTTGATCGTGTAGATGTGGTAGTTCTAGAAGAGATTGTGTTAAAGGTTTTTTATTAAATTGTGTATTGCTGCTACTCTTAAAATAAATAGATGCGAATTTGTAAAAATCGTAGGAAATGTTTTCCGCATCAATCAATTCATTTGAAATTCTAAACAAATTATTGTTTGAAGTATCTACAATTTTAATGTGATTCTAAAAAATATTTTATATTTAAAATGAATTATATAGAGATTGAATAAAAATGTCAATCTTAATTATAATATCTGTACCTTGAGAATATTTGATTCATCGTTATATAAAAAATAAAAAATATCATCGATATTATTTTGTGGTTCTGTATTTGTTTGCCTATGTATGTGATCTGCACAGTATTCTCTTGTAACATTAATATCTTTATTTTTTTGAGTCAGAATAGTGTTTATTGCTACGCGCTTTCGCTATAAATTAAATAATTATAATTAAATCAAATATAAATTAGTGTTTAAATTAATTTTTTATTTAATCTTACTTTTTTCTCACAAAATTTTTGTACAAGGTAGCGTCGACAAGCAGCCTAAAAATAAAAAATTATGAATATTAAGAAAATATTCCCGAAGGTCGTATGTACATGAATAATTATATTAACCTGTATTAAAATAATTATTGTACGTTTTTTTTTAAATTCAGCTTGGAATACTTTTGATTTTAGTCTAGACTGCAGACGATTTATTCCTTGACATAAAAGAGAAAACTTTTTTCTTGTACAATAACCTCTCCAAGTTTTTTGAATTAAAACAGCAGCTTTTTTCATTCTTAGAAATCTAAAAACAATTTCATCTGATTATTTAAAAATCTTTAAAAAAACAAGTGTGCTTATTTTACCTTTTCCGAATAATCCACATTTTTATATTTTGCTGTATAATAATAGAATGCGCTTCCAAAATTTTACTCTTTTCGCATTCTAATATTTTATTTTGACTACCTCTTAAAAATATTTTAGAAGTACCAATTTGAAAATTATTATTCGATTGACCTAAAAATTTAGAGCATATTTTTTCTGCTATGTATCTATAGTCAGATTTGTGAATGAATTCAACTTCTTGAGCTAATACTTGAAAATGTACGTAAAATTCAACATAATTGTAGTGTACATCATATCCAGCATTCCGAATTCGAACAGTATTAAACAATCCTGTATAACGCAACTGTCGATTGACACAAATTTTATCAAAAATCTAATAAGCAAAAAATTATTTATTTCATTTTAGAATTACATGTGTATTATATTCATTCAAAAATCAATACTGTAAGCTACCTGAGGTAATTGATTTTCGTTTGGTTTTATGCATCTAATGAAAAATGGATTACAACTGCGCAATGTATTCGAAAGCATTTCAAGTGATTCTCTAAATTTCATTATACTGGTCCTTGATCGTTTTTGAACTTTGCCATAAATCCTAAGTTCATTATTTGAAAATAGACTTTTAAAAAAATTATTGGATGACGATATTATCAGTTCTTTGAAATCTCTTAAGAAAACGTCACGATTTTTATCAAGGAAGCCCGTAATATTGTAATCTACGGTTCCGGCAAAATGTATAATGCCAAAACTTTTGTTTAAGCCGCATTTGGGTTTTATAAAATTTTTATTGTTGCCATGAATCAATGAAACTTTAGATAACAAAGTAGTATCAGATCCCTTTGTAATAAAACAACTTCATTAAAATACTTATATAAAGGTCTATCGTTATGTAGAATATTAATAATATATACCTTCGGAAATATAGTTTCTTCGTCTATCAGAGACATAATATTTAAATGAGTTATACCGATAAAATTTATAATTTTTTGATTATCATCGAATTCAATGGTTGTCCAAGAAATGCCTTCGGAAATATAACGCTCTTGTTCAATTTTAAAAATGTAGTGAACAAAGAATTGTTGTAAAATTTCATTCGTGTAGTTAATGCATAATTGCTCAAAGCTATTAAAATTAAAATTCTCGAATCCAGAAATGTCCAAAATTCCGATGGTAGTTTTTAAATGCTGTTTAGGATTATGCAGGATTTTATTTAAATCATCAACGATTTTTTTGAAAATCCTTTCATAAATAAGTTTAGCAAACGCATCTCGAACTTCATGAGCTTGTGTTTTTGTTAAATGACTCACCTTAAATTATAAAGTTTATGATGAATTTACATAAATTTTGTTTTTAATATTATATTTTTACGGCTGCTTGAGTTACAACACATACAATTATTTCTTCTTTGGTAAAAATTTTTTTTTTTGTTAATGCATTCGTTAAAATAATTTCAGTAACTCCTAAAAATCTGCTTAGTATTTGAATGCAATAATCATCATTAATTTCCGTGGCGTCGGTATATGCTGCATTTAAAATAGAATGGTTGCAAGGTATATATATATAAAACTTTGAATAAAAATTCAGAATCTGGAAATTAAAAGCGCTTAATATGAAATTATTAATTACCATAATTTATTTCCTTGTAGTTTAAGTTTCCTAAATGTAAAATCATTGATAATAAGTTTATTATATTAGAAAATGTTTTTTCGTCATAATGCAATAATTGCATGGATGCTTTAATATCGGTGAAAGTTGTTGCATAATTGTTATTTGTACACCAATTTTTCTAAAATTTTAAACAAATACAAAAAAAAATTATTAATGTAACAGTAAACCTTAAAAAACGGCGCTAACTTACTTCAGTTAAATATGCATAATCTGTAACATTCTTAAGATAATATTTTTCCTTGTCCTCGTTTGAGAGCCCAGCAAGAAGTGCATAAAATATATGAAAATTTCTTTCATCTTTTGATTGGGAGACAATTCTAGTTTTTTCCAGTAAATAATAATCAATATAAGCCCCTTGGATTTCTTTATTCGTATTGAAATATATGTTTATATATTTTCCGAATCGCGATGAATTATTATTTTTTTGAGTCTTGGCATTACCAAACGCTATATATTATTCAAATAAAAGCATATTTAAATTTTTAATATTAATTCTTTAAGCTGATGTTTATAAAAACTAGATATTTAATTTCTAAAATTTAATCAAACCTTCAAGGATAGGATTTGCTTCCAATATTTGTTGTTTAATTCGCGAATGTCTTTCTGTATTGACTGCTGTTAAATATTGTAGAATAAATTTTGTACATTCAGTTTTACCTGCCCCACTTTCACCACTGCAGAAATAAAAAATTTTCCATAATTGAACATGTTACATCAGTTAAATAGTTATATTTAAATACCTTATGAGTATACATTGATTTTGTTTAGTCTCGGTCATGGCCGAAAAACATTTCTCACACGTTGCAAAAATATGAGGTGATAAAGATTCTGATTTTTTCTCTGAATACATCAAAATATCGTTCGTTGAAAAAATATTTAATGTCTGATAAGGGTTGACAACTACCAGCATATCTGCGATGTACGTCTATTAACATTTTAATTTTACTAAACATTTAATTTAATGTTATTGAGATTAGAACGAATGTTCTGACTAGTTTTTACTATTTAAGAAAAACTAATTAATTATTTTTTAAACACAAGAAATTTATTAACTTATGAATTATGAGTGCGTATGATTACGTATGCAGTTAATAATTATAGATTAAATATTTGATTTAAAAATTTCTTTCGGTAAATTATTAAAAATTTTTAAATGAATAACTCAAAAAACCTACATAAATTAATTTATTTTTATATCTTAATTCAAGATTTCGTAAAATAGCATACTCCTGTAGGTCTCCTAGATTAATCATATTATCGATTGATCCTATTGATGATGTATGCATAGGTTTGATAATATTATTTTGGTCTATCCATTTCATCTGCAAAATTATAGTTATATAATGACAAGTAATTAATTAAGGTATTTCCCTTATTGATTTGCTGATCTCATATTGCGTTTGTATAGATCGATAAGGTTAGACAATGTTTTTTGTGATAAGTAGTAGATATTAATATCTATTTTTTTAATTACCAGTTGTTTATTCACATTCACAAAAGAAATAAATTATTTTTAGACATGATTGGATAACATATTATTAAATAATTAAATAATTTAAGAAAACAACGATATAAAATTCTATTTTTCACTAAAAATACGAATAAGTATCGGCTTTAAATGATATTTTTTCTGATTTCATATTGTCCAACATAAAATACTAATAAATTTCTTATTTTGTTATGTCTTCATTTCGAGTAAGTTCACATATTTATTAATTGGATCTAATCAATTTTTATATATACATTGATAATGTATGACTTACATGACCATCATCATTTTGAACTTGAATTTTCTTTTTCTCAATTCGAGTAATTATACACCCATAGGGGATATTGTATTCCTCATTAGTTCCATGCTCTATCCAAATATGATCCCCCTAATCATTCATTTATACTTCAGGATTAATATATAAATTTCGTAGTTTATTTCTAATACTCACGATGGAATACATTATGGAAGTAAAGTATCTTCAAAAATCACTGTTGCAATCGATAGCATCAATAAGAATTAAATTTGCACTTGGAGCTCCAACACATAGCGGTAAATTGACTGGCCAAGTTTTTTATAACCTTCGTAACAGAAGATAGCATAGTAGCCGGCTTTATCGTTTGGAGATATATCAACAAGTTAAAAGGTGAGTTACATTATCTAGTGATTTAATCTTACATAGCTATATAAATCGACGATATGGTGCTTTTAATCAATAATCTAGTAAGTATATTTTATCTTTACGATCCATTAGTCTATTTTTATAGTATTTACCTAATTAAGAGAATTATTAGAATTAAAGTTAACTGACTAATTTTAAAGTACATGTATAGAATACTTCATGTACATTAAGCGTACAATGTATTCAATAAATAAACACATTAAAATATCTCTATTTTACTTGCTGAAACCAACTAGTTTTCCTTTTAGTTTGTTTTGGCACGGTATTCAAACTACATAATGCATATCTGTATATATGAGATCTTACATAAAAAATGATATTTATTATTGAATTTAGGTATAATTAGCTCGCCGCATCATAAGTATGGATTAGTTCTGCTACGATCGTTGTATAGTTAATAATGTTTTAATTATTGTACTTGTTTATGTATTATATTTTATTAAAATGCTTATAAGAAAAAGTACGGATAATATATAAGAGATTTTGTTAATATTTTATTCCATATAAATATTCTATATAGATATTATGTTTATTACATTTTTCAGAAAGGTCACGCTCATTTAATATTATGAAATATTTGAACGCATAATGGAGTTTTGTGCTCTTATGTACTTCATTATGTGCTCATGTATATACTAAAATATCTCGTACTATATCTTTTAATATACCCTCGTAGAGCTCTAACATTTCTCGCACAACATAATCTACAATTGCAAATTATTATTACAATTATGACTGCAAGAAAATGTTTTTAAATAATATTTTGCAAATTAATTTGGTTTTTCAGTTTAATGACCGTAACTAAAATATACATAATAGGTGCTCTTTATAGTTTATAAATAATACCAACGCTTTGTAAAAAATGAAGCTGCGCCCAGCAAAATGAGACTATTCAAAATTATTCGGTAATTATTTATTTTATTTTTAAGTTAATTAAATATCAGTATTTCTATAAACTTGATAATAGTTGAAGCTTGAGAATGTTAAATTATGATATTAATTGTCTTTGCGCGTCGAACCTACGTTATAATCAAGTATACTTGGTCAATACTCAATTCAAGACACTTTAGCTCATGTACTTTGCAGAGTCCATAGATATTATATGTGTTCTTGTACGTGAAATTCACCATATAAACGACTTTCTTAATGCCGTGCAATTACCATACGTCATTATAAATAGATTATAACATAATCTATTGATTATTTAAATATTCAAGAAAATGTTATGTCTTCATAGTAATTGTACAAGAAATTGTATTTTTTTATGTCATAATTTTCAATGGATAATTTTAAAAAATCATATTTTATTTGTTTCTTTATTTCATATTTATATTTTACTTAAGTTTCAGTAGAAATATGAATATAATTATTGGGTAATGAAAATAAAAGCAATTGTAAATGTATAAAGTTGAACGTAAGTTCCAAATAGTTACTTAGCATTCGGCTACGTAATAGAAAGTACTCCAGATGTATATAGACCATAGCTGTAAATAGCACATAGTAAATGCGTCATTTCGCTCTTGCATCAGTTGGCAACTGAGGGTGTTACAAAGTCAATGCGAGAATTCAGTATAACTTTGATGAGAACACACGTCTCACAAGCCATTATTGGAGAAAACCGAGTAGAAAACCTTCGTTACTTATATTTACAATGAGTATTTGAATTGTGTCGTATTTGTTTTTCTGATCGTCGAAAAATAGTATAAATGTAGTTATATCATCGATATGAGTTGTGACATCAAATGCAAGAAAAACATCATAAAACTACGAATAAATCCGCATGACTTTGCGTTGAATTTAAAAAACGTTCTCTCACTCTCACGTGTATTTTGTTGCAGTTAATCTAGAATATTTGGAATATTTGGTATGGATATCCTAATATCCATTAGATTATTTATATTAATTTTTTAAAAAACCAAATTCTAATACCCATTAAAATATTTAAGTTACAGTAGTTTGTATTTATTATTTTCAACATCAATTAATACAATAGTCTGTTTTTAAGTTTAACTTATAGAGTTATTCAAAAAATAAAAGCAAGTTTTAATAATTTATCTTCACTTTTTATTAAGGAATGACTGAAACGTAAAACTTTATTTTATATTGAACATTAAAGAAACTATACAAAGCGCGTTATTATGATTAAGTTGATATTATGATATTTTTATTTTGTTATTAATGTCTTACTAATTATATGTCTTTATTAAAGTTATTTACCGTGGTCAGCTACATTAATTTAAATAAATAAAGACAAAAAAAAGTATTTAAAAACTATATTAATTTGTTAAGTTTGCATCTACTAATCAAATTTTAAATTGATTTAACTATCTTTTAATACATTATGATGAAATGTGTTAAAAGCATCATAATACATTTGTTTATGTAATTTTTAATTGACTACTATATAATTGAATTAGAGAATTTAAAAATAAAATTATTCTTAATTGATACATAATACTGTACGTATAACCTATAAATGTCCTAAAAGTTTTGACACTTGTCGCCTCCGTGGCGCAATTGGCTAGCGCGTTCGGCTGTTAACCGAAAGGTTGGTGGTTCGAGCCCACCCGGGGGCGTTTTTTTTTTGCGCTTTAGATAAAAAAGTGTTAAACAAACTTTTTATAAGTATAATTTAAAATTTCAAAGAATATGAAATATCATTTGTTTAAATATTATTTCTTGATATATTTTAAAGATATATAGAAAGTTGTATAAGAATGAAAAAATATCAAGTATACTATATATATAACTAACATTCTTTTTTGCCTTCAAATACAAGTTCGTAAAGCAGAAAAAGTTTATTTACAAAATAGAATAAAACCGATAAAAAAGATATTGATTCAATAGTATTCCACTTTATCAACAGAAATAAGAAACTGACCAAGCATAAAGGAACAAATAAAAATAAAAGTTGAAAAACAACAACTAAATAAGGATCGCATTTAACAAAAATTTCATTGAAAATCTTTATTATAAACATATCATTAATTCAAAAAATATTAAAAGAAAGTTAAAATCAGTTAAATTAATAAGTTCAAATTACCAAGATAATTAAATCTGATAGAAAAAAATAATTCTTTACTAATTAAAAAAAACATTTTATACTGTACAGATAAGAACGTTATTATTTTTATTTTCTTATGTTTTAAGTCGGATAGGATTTATGTAAAGGGTGTGTACTATTGTCTTAGAAACATACGTATATATATAAAATTAGCATGAAATATATTGAATAAAAAATAAAAAAGGTGTGACAAAAATTTTTTGTAAGTTGATTTCAATCCTTACCTGTAAAACAAAATCAAAAGTTTATCAGTTTGAAATAAAAATTTCCATTTCGTGTTTTGGTTTTAATTTGATTATTTTGTAAATTATTTAAGATTATATAATAATTATTTTACGATTAACTATGTTTAACTACTTTTCTTTTTTGAAAACATTGTTTTTAAATTATGTTTCATGTACATATGTGTTAACTAATATTAAAACTATTTTTGTTCCTTTTTTTAAGACTATCCTTATTATTTATTTATTTAATCACTTAATAGATAAATCATATTGTACTTTCATCCTCAAAGCTCACGAGCTAAACATCCAAAAATTTATTCATTTTAAATGAATAAAAAATTTCCAAAAAAATTTTCTAAAATATTCATATTTTGCTTCTAAATAATACTAAACTCATGGTTAGATTATCAACTCGATTATTAACTCAGCATACTGCTCAACGTTTCATTTAGATAAAAAAAAAATCTTTTTTAATATTATTATACTTGCAAAGTCGCATTTAGTCTCTTAATAACGGCGAAACCAGCCGGCAACTCGCTCTTGCGCTTTGGAGAAGGGACGGATAAGGTATAGAGAAGCCGAAGTAACCGAACGAAGTTCTACCCATCACCTTGCAGCGCTTCGGGTGGTCTCGACCATAACTATTGAATAGCATTATAATATTTTAGCCAATGATCCTATTTGCGTTTCAATCCCCTGGCGGAGACCGCATCTCTGACGCATCCCCCGAAGGCTTTCGTTCTGTTCGGGACTGTGGGCAACATGCGTCCCCGAGGCCTCGGATCGCCCTGGGGTTTCCCTGCCTCCTTGTAGGCCCTCTGGGCTCCGTGTCCATTTATATACCTCTTTTTTTTTGTCTCTCTCATCCCCCCGCACTGACGCTCACGCTCAAATTGATTATCCAACTTGCAATTCGACAATTATTTATTTTTCTTTATTTTTTTACTCGGAATTTTATTCATTTTATTTATAATAAGCCTGCATGATAATCACGGAGAAAATATTATTTTTTTTCTGGTAACTTCCCTGCCGTGAATTGGGAGCACAGTTGTTTTTCTTGAAACTTCAAAATGCTCATGAATAAAAACTACGGATGACAATAATTACAAGCACTTTGTTATAGTTTGAAATTAGGACTTACAAAATACAATTATTTTACATTGTTAGTTACTACTTTATATTAACTAATTCTTCCTTTGCAATAAATACTATAAATAATTGTTTGAGATGGCAAGATTCAAAGGTCTGCACTTCATCAACGTATCACGTGACTTGTAGATCGCATAGCACGCGATCTGGTGGTCGGTGAATCATTCTATGCTAGCTATGATACCGAATAGTAGTACGACGTGTAATGTAACGTTGCTATACATGTATATAGAGAGGAGGATTTGCGTCGACTCAGCCACACCGACTAACTGTATATATAACTATGGTCTTGCGCGTCCTGTTCTTGTGTAGACCTGCATCGACCTGCATCGGCCGCTGTCAGCCGCTGCTAAACTATGACTATATCAAACAATTCTGGAAAGAATGAAGCAGATTCGAGTAAAGGTATTCAACTTGAAATGAAAATAAATATTTTATACTCACATACTTTATATGAATAAAGAATACATTATTTATCAGTTTCGGGGATGATGATAACCAGAAATATGAAAAGAAAACTTGAAGATAAGAAAAGCAATATGCAGCAAGGATGCAGTGCAAATGGAACAGAGGTAATTTAAAAAATATATTAATAACTATATACAAAGAATAAAATAGAACTGCTAATGGAAGTTTAAAATTCAAATTTGAGACTTATGACAGTTAGCAATATTGATAAACATTTGATACTCTTTTGGTTTCTAATAGCAATTACTTTTTAGTTTTCACTCGATTTTGTATTAGTATGCACAATTCATATAAGTACAATTTAAAAATAAATGTAGGAACATAATTAAAAGATATTTCTTTCTTATTTAAGGTCCACCTAGGAAAAAGAGACATTAACAAATTAAATTCTAACGATGATGAAGGATATCAATTGCGGCAATTTAAAGCTTATCCAGATTTGAGAATGTGTTCATTTTTAAGATGAGAATTTGTACAATTTTGTGTACATTATTTTTTCAATAATATAGCAAATGCAAAGTCGGATTTTAAAAGATTGTAAAGTGTTTCACAAACGCTTAAATATTATTATTAAATATTATTACAATGTAATAAATATCTAATTTCAAAAAAAATTTTGAAATATTTAAAAAGAAACTTGCACAAATAAAATTAGTTTTTAATAATTCTTACATTTTTGTTAATATTCTGATTTATATTTAATCACTTTTGTATAGTATGATTCAATAAATTAAAGTGACTAAACTAGATGAATAAGGTAATTATTTTATGATTGTAAAATTTGAAAATTGAATCAAAATCCCCTCTTTTTGATCAAAATTGACAAATATTCCGCTATGTATATTGTAGCGCTAGTATCGATGTTTTTTATTCTTGAGTATACTGTGTTACTGCAGCAATACCTTATACCACGCGCATTCCTTACATCTGTAGATAACTCCATTTTCCTAGTTTCGCCGCACGAGGAATCGGACGATAAAAGTTTAACCTCTTACAGATCGCCGCGTTACGTAAGATTAATTGTTTTTACAATAATTGCAAGTAAGTTAAATTAAAAATAAACGAATATCTTTACTTCTTACAACTTGCTGCTTAAAACTGTGAAATTATCATTAGAATTAATTGAAAAATAGTTTTGTAATTTCTACAATCGAGCCGGTATATTTTTAATTCATTTATTGACTGAATTACATTGACTTTTATTTATATCATTATATTGATTTTTATTTTTAAAATTTATTATTTATTAGTTAATTTTCATAAAGCAAGATAAACTTGTATCTTTCTGAACTTGTATGTAATTTTAAGGTTAAGTTGCATGAGAACATTGATAACGTAAAACAACATTGTATATAGACTTTTAAGTAATTACTTTTTTTTATAGATAACTAACAACAGAAATGTGTGCACAGTTTTTTAATCGAATAGGCCAATTTGGTTTGGGTGTTGCTCTTGTTGGAGGTGTTGTTAATTCAGCATTGTACAATGGTTTGTTTATTATTATTTAAACACATGACTTAAATTTAAATCGTTAATGTGCAAAGTATATAAGACATTTTTTAAAAGCAAATTATTTCTGCATTATTATTTTTTTAGTCATTTTAAAGATTGAAACAATAAATTATGTCATCAGTGATGAGTACAGGAAATGATACATAACTTATTATTGAATATAATTAAGTATTTTCATTTCAGTTGATGGTGGCCACAGAGCTGTAATTTTTGACAGATTCGTTGGTGTGAAGAGCTTGGTTACAGGAGAAGGAACACATTTTTTTATACCATGGATTCAAAAGCCAATTATGTTTGATATTAGGTCGAGACCTAGAAATGTGCCTGTCATAACTGGAAGTAAAGATTTGCAAAATGTGAACATTACTTTACGTATTCTATTTCGACCAGTGCCTGAATCATTGCCAAAAATTTATACAATTCTTGGTGTTGATTATGATGAGAGGGTATTGCCATCTATTACTACAGAGGTTTTAAAAGCTGTAGTTGCACAATTTGATGCTGGAGAACTCATCACTCAAAGGGAACTTGTTTCACAAAAAGTCAGCGAAGACTTAACTGAAAGAGCTGCCCAGTTTGGTGTTATCCTGGATGATATATCTATTGTAAGTAAATGTTATTTTATGCCATTAAAATCAATCAAATTTTGTTCAAATAACATTGAAGCATAAAAAATGTTTATAAAATTTTTAAAAATTTGTAGACCCATTTAACGTTTGGTAAAGAATTCACTCAAGCAGTTGAATTAAAGCAAGTTGCACAGCAAGAAGCAGAAAAAGCTCGGTTCCTTGTAGAGAAAGCTGAGCAACAAAAGAAGGCAGCTATTATCACAGCAGAAGGAGATGCTCAAGCAGCCAGCTTGTTGGCTAAGTCTCTTGGAGAAGCTGGAGATGGTTTAGTTGAACTGAGAAGAATTGAAGCTGCTGAAGATATAGCGTATCAGCTAGGAAGATCTCGCCAAGTCATTTATTTACCACCTGGTCAGGGTACATTACTGAATTTACCACAGTAATGGATATAATTGAAATGGTACTCATACTATGTGCATTTTTAAAAGTTTACAAGATGCTATTATTTTGGTCTAAGACCATCAGAGAGAAGGGAAGAAAAGAAACTCTAGAATGTCCTATCTTATAACAAATACTAGTGTAGCCTGGAAGCTCATAGACATTTTTTGACTTAAGCAGTATAAATGGATGTACAAATGTGTTATACTTTTGCTACATTAAAAATGGCAATTGAATAATAATCTATTTAACGATTTAATTATATGTTATTCATTTATAGGAAAAATATTTTATGACAATCTTTGACATTCTTACAGTTAAAAATTAGAAATAGTTTTGTAGAATTTTTATAAATTTTTGTGTTTAATTAAACCCAAGTTTATGATAAATTCTAAGTTCTATTCTTTTAAATTAATGAAATTCTTAAGTTTTATATAATTCTATGTACAATTCTAGTATATTTAAAATAACGTACTATTATAAAAATAAATTTAATCTTCATAAATTGTCAAGAACTTAGTTAACTTAACGATAATAACACATCATAAACATATTTTGAACAGTGAATCTGGCAATATGTCTTAATACCAAAAAGTCTTTAATTTTTATTCTATACACATTCCTAGAATGATGAAATAATGACAAAAACCAACTGCCATTAATCGGATCAAACTCAGTATACAAGTAAAAAAAAACTTGGCCTTAAATTCAAATGGTAGCAAAAGTACAGTTGCATTTTTAAAAGTAGTTTATTATGTTACAATAGTAAGGTTCAGGAATAATCCTGGTAATGGTTGTACAGTGATAACTAATAGATCTTTTTGTAAACCAGATCATACAATTGTAAAAAAGCTTACGTAATTGGTTTAAATTTTGTTCTTTCATAATCAAACATAATTTTAAAAGAAATTTAATTATACCTTATTCATTTTTTCCTTAAATTTAAGTATTTTCTTCAAAAAATAAGGAATTAAAGTCTAGAAAAGAAATAACAAATGATTAAATAATGTTATATACTTTATTAAGGAGAATATAAATAATTTTTGTAATATGGCATGTAGTCAATGCCTAGTTATAAGTTCAGTTATACACGACCTAAATGGTTGGTTAGCTAATTAAATAATTTAAATAATATTTGGATATTTAATAAGAATGGGAACAGGATGTATTTGTTAATTATATCCATAAAAAGAGTTTAGTAACACGGTCTTCCGAGGGAATGCAGAATTATCAATTTTCAAATTGGAGATCGCAGAATCAATCACATAAGCTAAATCTAGTTAATGTACGACAATATTTTATTTTATTTTAAAATTAAGATATTTTCTATTTTAATTTAAAAATGTTTTTAAAAATATTTTAATATAAAAGCAAACAAAACTAGATTTCAATATTTGTTTGCTCATTGTTTCATATCAAACAAGTCAGCTAATTTGAAGTAGGCCAATTAAAGCGTATTAGAAAAATTTTTGTTATTAATTTTCAGGATGTTTATATATTTTTTATTCTTTACGTACAATTTATATCAAAAGAATCCGTTTCTACAGAACTGTGCATTGACAGCAATTCGTATTCCAGGTAGGGATATTATTTTGAAGAATATTAAATGTCGTACTCTTTCTTAATATCGTGCATCAAACCATCAATTAGATTTCGTGAAACGTTGTTCCCGATCCAACATAATTAACTGTACGCCAAGTAGTTGTACAGCACTGGAGGCAGGCCCGCGAGCGAAAACAGGACCAACGCCCGCAAACGAAGTTATAAAAAGCATTTCCTTTATACAAAAGCCGAAAAGGATGACTGGTACCCGGCGAAGAAAAAAAAAAGGACGAGGGCTGCTCGGTGAATCGGGCCTCGGGCGCGCACCAGTTGGCGAATGCGCGCCGAGAGTCACGGGCGCCCTCGCGTCTATTAGCCGCGGCATTACAAGGGCCGCGATCGGCCGGCCGATCGATCCTCGCGCGGCCAATTACAAAATGTTTATCCGAGGGCGCGTGTCGATTACAGGGGCCGATACAGCGCCGAGGGGCCATTTCATCGCGGCGGGGCGCGCGATGAGACGGCGATCCATCATAGTTGGCCGCGCGCCGCGGGCGGTGCCACCTCCGCCGCCGCGGGAAATTGTTTCTTTTTCTCCGGCCGCCTTCCTCGAACCGATGGCCGCCATCTGCGCGGGCCGCGTCTAACCCCCGAGTTTTCCCCGTGCCGCTTTCCCTGGATTAATTCGGTCGGAGCGGCCTCGAGTCCGCGTGAGCTCAAGAAGGTGCGCGCGCGGGCGCCAAATTTTAAATTCGATTCGATGGAAGTTTTGAGGGGGTGAGAATCGAGCTGTAACATCTCGTGTATTAATTCGTGTTTATTTCAAGCTGCAATCTAGGCTTTCGTTGATTTTAAAAGAACAGGTTTTGTCCTTTGATAAAAAAAGAAAATGAGGCGACAACAGTCGATATTATTTACGTACGATATAATCTATTTCAATATTGAGTTCATATCATTCGGCTTAGAATTTTCTGACAAATTTCGACCAAAGGTGGAGGACCTTATTTTGAACTGATAGCGTTTTTTACATTGATGGTAATTACCTGGCACCCTGAGAGATCTCGACGACAGTACATGAGTTATTATACTTTAGGCTGCGGTGCTTGCTTGCTCGACTGAATACATACTATAAACAAATTGTTTAGGAATTGTATAAGTAATTAACCACTTTTGAATTAAAAATCTAATTGAATTAATGGCTCGTATAACATTTTCTAGCAGGAATAATGGATGACAGAGTTGTTGGGAACCTCTTCCTGAACATTGTCTTTCTGTGGCACCCTTCAACTATTGTTCACCAAGTGTCTACAAGACCTGTAATACAATATAATCGTGATGCTATATATAAACATTTCTCTCTTCTCGGACTGTTATTTGTTGCGCAGCAGAGGAGTCGAGATCCTTCGACACAAATAGGCGCGTAGTCTACTATGATGTTAATAGCCGTTGCGTCACGGGACGCGCGAGCCGCGGCTGCCAGTCAGTTCTCGGCTGCACAGTTGGGCGCCGCGGGCGGCACGTGCGCCCCGTGAAATCCGCTCCGATCGACGGCATTCCTCGCGGGGGCAGTGAGAAATTGGGGCCTCATTGTTCCCCAGAGCCGGAGCTCGCTCGAGCCGGGCAACTGTCTCTCCGGGGCACTTTTTTTTTTTCCTCTTTTTTTTTTTCCTTCTCACATTATCCCCGTCGACCCCCGCGGCCGGCCAGTTATGCCCGTAGTCGGCCGCGGCAGCGTTGTGAAGCGATTTCGTAACAGTTATCAGTCGGCCTCCGCGGATATCCGACGATATCGCCGCCGAGAACTACGAAAGAAACGGCGGGGCGCGCGGGAGGCCGCGCCGAGCGAGAGCCCGTCATTTTTCACGCGGCGCCCCGCGGCCGAACATCTTGTAGCCGCGGGCGTTAATAAAGGGGCGAGGCGCGCGGCCATTTATCACCGGGTGAGCCGCGCCCTGGGTGAAAAAAAAAAAAAACGAGCGGGGGCGTCATCGCCTCGGGAGACAATCGATTTCTCATCAGGGGCCGGGGCCGATCGGTAGCGGAGGGGCCGCGCGATTAGCTTGAGTAATGAAGACGCGAGCCGGCGCTTATCCGCGGACGAGCCGAGCGCTATTGCCGCTCTCCCGGGCAAACTTTCCGAGGACATTGTTTCTCTTTCCCGTCACTTCTGGCTCTTTATCGATTTTTAAGTAATCTCCTCGGCTTTTTTCATTAGCCTATTTTTCATGAAAGATTCAAGTTTGTTTTCCTGCAGCTCGCCTTATTGAATTCGAACTGCTTTCCCCTGACAAAAAATCTGGGTAAAAAATTATAACGAGCACACTTTGCCTCTTCATTATAGTTTTTCTTGAAGTAACTTACCTAAAATATAACCTTCATTGATAATTAATCAGTTTTTATAGTTACAAACTTCTTCGGGTGTGAAACTTTTAATCAATAAAATTAATTCCTGTATAAATGTAATAAAAATCATCGAAACAGGTGGCCAGCTATAAAAACTCAATAATTTTAATATAGTGTGGGTAATGCGCGCGCCTATAATTTCCTTGTATTTTATACAACTTGAAATAAAAAAAATTGTACTACAATTAAACTTACGTATTAGATATATCTACTTATATTTTACTTGTTTTTTGTTTTGATTTTACTTATAAATTATACTAAGAAGCTTATTTAAATTCATATACTTAGCAGTAATTTTGAAATAAGTGGATAAAAACTGGAAATAGCCACAATTTAAATAATTCTTTTTACAGTAACTATAGCGTTACAGTGGGACGAACCAACTGGTAATTGGTACAATCGCTGATACGCCATGCTGGTCAGCCATGCATGTCAAGATACAAGGACGATGGCGCCACAGGCGCTTGGCTCTATTTGCGCATGGGTAACCGAAAGCGGGCCGCGAGCCGTCTTGACCCTTTTCGCAATTAGAGCGCCGGCGGCGCATTCCTCGCGGCAGATGGGCGCGGGCCCCAAGGTCGTCATATGTCGCGGCTACGGCGCACGCGACGCCGGCCGCGGGCGTGGCTCTAGGGCGAAACCGAGGCAGGGGAGCGTCCTTGCCGCCCGGGGCGCGCTCCCATCGCCGGCGTGAGAGGCAACGTGTATATATATGTATCGCCCGGGTCTTGGCAACATCCGCCTCGGCGCGCCCAGCAGCCGATGTCCGGCGCACGCGAGCGGAGCGGGGGGCTAACGACCGCGCACCTGCCGCGCCCGCACGCGAGCATCTGCGAGGAAGAGGCGCCCCGGTTGCCCAACTCCTCCTCCCCCCCCCCCCCACCCCCTCTCGCGACCAGGATATCGGGGGCACTGGGTGACCACTGAGCAAGACGCCTGTCCTCGGGCTCTAGTACTGATTTATTGTTAGGAGCAAACCAAGGTACATTGCAGCACGCTGACCTCACTCGAGGCCGTTTTCGCTCTTGATCTGGCTGGCGAAAGGGTACTCCGGGTGCTTCTCGACTCTGCAACCAAAGACCGATCGCGTGATTAGGGGGGACGTGGCGCGAGAGCCGGCGGCTTGCGTACCCCTTGTCGATGAGGAAGTGGAAGATCCTGCCCTGCTCGCCGAGGTCCAGGGCGTCCATCGCGCGGACGTCCTCGTCCGTGAGGGAGAAGCCGAAGACGTCGATGTTCTCGGCTATCCTCCCGGGGTTGGTGCTCTTGGGCAGGACGACGAGGCCGGCCTGGATCGCGTGGCGCAGCAGCACCTGGGCAGCGGTGCGGTTGTGCTGGGCGGCTATGCCCTTGACGACCGGGTGCTCCAGGAGCCGGGGCCGGCTGAGGCTGCCGGCCGTCCGCTTGTCCGAGGAGCTTCCTGGCGAGCCCAGGGTGCTGAAGGCCGTGACGGCGATGCCCCGGGCGGCGCACAGGGCGCGCAGCTCCCGCTGTTGGTTGTACGCCTGCAGCTCCACCTGGAGGCTGCTGGGCTTCACGTCCCGGGCGCCCTCGTACACGCGCACCAGCTGCGTGGCGTTGAAGTTGCTCAGGCCGATGGACCGCGCCCGGCCCGCCCGCACCTGCCGCTCCATCGCCGCCCAGATCTCCGTGTGGTTGGTCCCCAGGTCGAGGGCGACCGAGCCGTCCGGCTGGTGCGCTGGTGCGAACTTCTGCGGGTCCTTGACGAAGCCGAAGGGCTTGTGAAGTAGGTAGAGGTCGACGTACTGCAGGCCCAGGTGCTCCAGAGATAGCTTGAGGAAGCCCTCGACCTCGTCGCCGCGCATCCCGTACGGCGGGAGCTAGCAGAAGGTCAATTGGAGACTTGTGTGCCTGTGTGAGCTTCGCAGGACGAAGTAGACTTACCTTGGAGGTGACAAAAAGATCCTCGCGCTTACCGCCATTAGCGAACCACTTTTTCAGTGCCTTGCCAATCGCCTCCTCGTTCCCGTAAGTGAACGCCGTATCGATGTGCTTGTAGCCGCTCGCCAGGGCACTCGTCACCGCTAAATCGATCGCTTCCGCTGGCACCTGCCCATATTGTTCATTTGTTATGCTTCATTACTAGCTGTATATTACAAGATCTTTTGCATTTTGTACTTTTAACAATTTTCAAAAAGTACCAAATGGAACTTTTTCAACGGCAAAGTTCATGTTAATTAATCCGATTCATATGCTTTATGTTTAATTTTTTTTAATTGGATTTTTCTATAAATCGCGTATCGCTTGCAGGAGGTCTTAGGTCAAGAGTTGACAGAAATGATTTTATATCATAACATGAAAATTGATTGCATTGTCGTAACTTTACATAAAATATCATTTTTACGAGTCGTATCTTCAGCAATTGAACAAAATTTGATTAAAACCTTGCAGTAAAATTTATAGTATCATTTATTCTGCTTATTTTATCTGTATTTGTAATATTGGTTTTATACGCGCGCACAACCTCGTGTAACACTATTGTATTTTCTAACTAGAATATTGCTACTCGTATTGCTACCATAACTGATATACGTCTCAAATATTTGTTATTAACAGTAGGTAAGATAATTTAGATTTTTTCAGGACAATTTAATTATCCTAAGTATGTTATACGTTGTATCCTAAGTCATGCTCGAATAAATATATCGAAAGGTTATCTTAAATATTTGTTAAATTAATTATATTATTTCCTTTACATCGATCAGTAGAATGTGGTCTATTGATATTATTTTTAACTAGTTACTTTGTATACTGAAGTTATGAAAAAGGAGTTTTTCTTATCAGACATTTATTATTAAGAGTTTTTTTATTATAATATCCTTGTAGAAATATATATGCTATAGGTTTCCGCCTACAGATTCGACATTGATCTTCAATATCCAGCTAGAATATGTCGTCAGGTAAAGATTCTAGTAAGAGCTAAAAATTCTGACTGAAATCTAGGTGGAAATCTGATTTAGATATCTATCGAGAACTTTATTACCTACAAATGTCGCTCTTTGTTAAATGAACTGTAATTTTGATTCGGTTATCCAAATAGTACATGAGTCGCTGTCATTTTGCTGCATCTTAATATGTTCTCATAGAGTATTGGTTTTTTTAAGTTTCTAATAAAACACACTTTAGTTTTGACTCAACTTTACAGTAAAACAAATAGCCTGTTAGATTTGGCCTTTCCCTTGCTTTATAGTATTGCCTAGATTCCAATACATCACAATTGTGTACTTTAAGTTATTTTTGATTGAGCTTGCGCAAATAATAGTAATAGGTAATTTTAGTAAAAGAGAACTGACAATCAAATTTCCAAGGAAATTTTCATTTTCATTAAATTTTGTTATTTTGTAGAGATCTATTATTATAGAATGAATAGAAAAAGTGGCCAATTATTTTATTCAATATTCTGTAAAACTTACCTGCCAGGTTCCTAAACCAATAATAGGCATTTCATGTCCAGATGATAGTTTTATTGTTTTTGTAGCAGATGCCGTTGAGGAGAAGCAAATGGCAAATGCGATGCAGAAAGCTCGAATTAATCTGTGCAATGGCAATATAATACCATGTAATCACAAGTTTTGTCTCAAAAGTGATCAGGTGAAATACAATGCAGGATTTTTAATACATGTGTGACAGGAAGTAATTTTTTTGCACAATTGTCGCTTACCTATTATTGGTCATTTTTGAACTGTTATAAGTTGGCAAATCGCACAATCAAATCGATGTAATAGAAATAATATGTACATATATAGATTAACTGATTAAACAATGGGATTGCTTGAAGAGTTTGAGAAAGGCAACTGCATAGAGCTGCTTGATCTAACTATATTGATTCCTAGCTGCTGGTTGAATGCACTAGAGGCAACTGGAGTCGATAATGCATCGCCTATCAGCGGAGAAACGTCAAAACATTTTCTTATCGTTTTGTATTTTATGTAAATGCCCCTGCTGATTTATAATACCCGGAGAAAGTATAAGACGTGTATTTATTTCCATTTTATTTATTTTGCGTACATAACTATCGCTATCGTCTATATGTTACAAAGAAATGATTTTAACGAGGAAAAAAAACGATACATTGATGGTATAAGAGATAGTTTACGGTAGACGTAGAATCTTCTTCCGTGTACATGAAAAAAGTTAATGCTTACATTTTAACACCGGTAAAAGCAGGGAGATAATTTTATCTCCAATAACAAGATCAAAATAACTTGCAATAAATAACGAAACCTCGGCGATTATTTTATTTTTCCCCCATTAGACATAACAGGAGAGCGAAAATTATTAAAATTAGAATATCCGAGGCGAGTTTTTATCCCGTATTTTCGGACCGCGCGCAGTCGACTAATGATCCGGCCAAACTCGACCCGCCCCCTAGACACGAAGTCACTAAATAAAATCCCCGAAAAAGCCGAGGCGCGCGCGCGCGCGGGCGCAGCGAAAAAGCAACAAGAACAAAAAAAGAGCCAAGAGCACGCGCTGGTATAACGGCCGTGAAAGAAATTCCAATTAATGCGCCCTCCCCCGCCCCCCCGAGGAAGGAGGAGGAAGACGAACAAGCGAGTGGAACAAGGCTGCCGGGCATTATCAGCGGGCATATCAATCGGCGGGCGATTAGCCGGCACTCGGCTTGAAAGCCGCCTGCCCCGCCGGGCCAATTGACTCTCGGAAAAAAAAAAAAGGAGCGAGAGCGCAAACAAAGGGGGCTTTTCCAGCGGCAAGGAAGGGTTTATTAGGTTGGCTCGCGGCAATCGCGCCGGCCCGGGGACGCGGCGAGTCGCGCGGGCTAATCCGGCCCTCCGAAGACGCAAGCGGAGCGTTAAACGAGGCCCCCGGAAACAACGGGCCGGGGCTTTGAGGGCGCCCTCGCGCCCGGGGGCGCAATCGCTGACCGCGCGCGCGTCCCCGCTCCTTTTGTCCCCGGCAGGCGCCTCCTCCCCCCGCCGAGTGACCGCGCCGAAAGCCTCCCCCCCGCACACCGGGAAGTAATTAAGGGGAAATTTTCAATCTGCGCCCTTTTCGCGGCTAATTGAAAAAGTCCATTCAAAGGGGGAGGGTCGCCGGGGTCGGCTCCTCGCCCAGCCTCCTGGACGAAGACAGGGCCCTCGTTAACCGGCCGCGCGCCCGGCCTTGGCGCACATACATGCACCGGGATGCAGCGCCCCGGGAGGCGGTGCACTGGGCCGCCGTCGGGGGATTTGCATGATTGCCGCGCCGGTTATGGGAGGATCGGCTCCAAGGGGGGCGCCCCGCGCGCACGCGACGCCCGGCGTCCGGTTAACACTTTGTTGCACGCGAGAGTGCAGCCGAATTTACGGTAGGCGTCGCCGTCTAGCGGCCCTAGGGTAATTGAATTCGGCCGCTCGCGTTATGCTAATCGCACGGGCCCTCCTAATGGAGCGGTATGTAGACGGGCGGCCGCGCGCACGCCACTGATGGATCTTCCGCTGTAATGGCCGGGGCCCTTTTCTTCCCGGCCCCCTAATGGCCCCGCGAATTTTCGATTTGCTTTTTACATTGCCGAGGTATATTGAAAGTTGTCGGCTTTGCGTTATAAATATTGATGTGTCTATCGGATACTTGATAACCATGACATTGTAATGTATGCAATATACGAGAATTGCCTGGATTATCATACGAGAAACATCACTATCCTGCGCATCAACACGCGCGTTCGCACCTCGACGCCGCACGCGTTCCGGACCCGACGTCTCCGGCTGGCCCGGACTCGGCCCTCTAGGCCAACCATTATAGACTTTTTTTTTCTAAAAAAAACGTAAACCGTTAGCCGACTGTTTCGCATTAAACCAAAAATCGAGATGTACAACTCTAGTAGCAAAACTTCAATATTGTAAATCTGTTATCAAAATTGTAATTAAATAATTTCCCAGTGAGTGAAGCATTTTGCAATTTAGAAGCAGAATAAAATTAAAAATATGCTTGCATCGCAATTTATAAACTGACAGAAACCATTTTCGCACACAATAAAAGTGCATTAATAGCTACTTATTCCCGAAAAAACATGTCTTCAGCTTTATAATTAACAAAGATAAGAATTGAAAAAATAAAACAAAAAATGTCCACTATTTCTGAATTTTCTCCGCTCCTAATTATCCTATCGTTTTGCTTTAAATTTAAAATTGTTCGTATTTGTATTATCTATAAATCTGTTCTTTATACCTTTTTTATCGCTGAGTAATATTTTGAATTATAAGCAAAAAACCAAAAAAAGAGTGATTTTTTGCATAAAATCGTTAATAACAAATAGCGTCGGTAAAATTGCCTGTAACAATTGTTTGATTTTAACGATGTACAGACTATTCCGAACAATGTTGCACAGTCGGCAAACTGTTTAGGTTTTTTTACAAACAAAGTCCATAACGCTTGGTCTACTGGGAGAAAGCCGGTTGGACGACCTCTGGGTAGACCTCGGCGAAGGCGCGGGAAAGCCCCGCGCGCCTACCGTTAGGCTACTTGACAGGTCGTCGCGTGCGCCGGGGCAGGCCGATTCTGAACTCTCACATTGTCAACCGAGGAAATTTCCTTGCGGGGTCACTCGAATAAACGTCCCCGCGTCACGCGATCTGTTTCTTCTGGACGACTGAAGAATTTCTTGGCGACTTCGGGCGACTGTTAATTCAGCGACCGGCACTCGCCGCCGAAAAATTTGTGATTCCGGGGGCAATTCGGTACACCTTTAATTGTATTTGTGCTCGGCCTGTACTGGCACAAGGTATCGTACTGGCAGTTCCGTGGCTTGGGAATCAGGATCAGATCCCGTTTATTCCTCGAGTTTGCTTTTCCCTCTTCGACTTCGATAGCTTCTGTCTTCGATGATACTTGATTTAAAAGCGATATGATACAAACTGTGATTAGAATCAAGACCAAGAACCGATCCATGATGGCAACAATTCTTTTTGTAGATCGTTGTTACAAAGTTTACTGATCGTCTGTAACAAAAACCATGATTTATATATTATTTATTTTATAGCTTATTTATTTATATCTTATTATGTTGGAAAATATGTTTATCTTCGTGCAAGTTTGATTGACGTGTCGGATGATACAATCATGCTATGCTTTTACTTTTAAAGGAATGCATTTGATTTGGAAACTGCAAGAACATATATAAATAATGATATATAAAAGTTTAGAGAGTAAAACTACGGTATATCCTTGCTATGACTATTATTTAATTTTATTATTTAAATTTCTATTTTTAATTATTTGTTATATTTCTATTTTCTTTATTCAAACCAACTATATTACCTAAGATGTAAATTTAATTCTGTGGCCGACATTCGCCGTCTTGATATTTCTTGTCTCTTGAACAGAGATGAGCACCTGTAATTATATTACTGGGCTTCTTAAGAATCTGTTCATTTCCTCTAGAAATGTCATGTGGACGAATTTCTTTGTCGTCATGTCGATTGTTTTCATTTGGTAATCCACTAACTTCAAAATTCATTTCTGTTACTGTAGCCCTACACTGAACTTCGTGATTTAAAAGAATCATCCACACCATTGTGATCAAAGTCGATACCAACGTCTTGTTCATGATTAAAAGAATATTCTTTTATAACGCGTATTCGCAAAAATCAGCGTTTAAATAGATTTGCAGTAAAGTTGGAAAACTCGTTTTGTTCTCGTAAATATGCATCGAGTAAGATTCGATTATTCACAATCGCGCATTACTTTTGGTTATGTAACGTGTATACAAGGTAGCAAGTGGAATATAACATGTTATTAACTCTTGTTTTTATTTTTTTCCATTTTGTTTCATGCACAAATATCAAATGAAAAATTTTACAATTAATTTTATTGTATATAAATGTTTGATAATGGTTCTTACTCCACTTTCATGTGTATATTATAAATAATGAAGGTACAATAAATATAATTTTAAATAATTTATGCTAGGCTGTATCATTCTTTTCGTCTACATTCGCCATTTCGATATTCCCAATTTGGTGGACAATAGTAACTACCGGTAATTGTCTTCGTGTCGTAATCAGTGCGTCCAAAAAATTTATCTGGATCATGATAAGACCAAGGATCATCGTTTGAATTTCTCTTGACTTTAGTATTTTTAACTTCCACACTTACTTCGTCGACTTTATGGTTGATGCTTAATCCATCGCAAATTATGATTAACATTGAAACTAATAAGATCATCTTCATGATGAAAAAAAATATTTATCTGCACGGGTTCCTTGATAAAATTATAGTTTATATGAGTAATATCAGGAAAATTGTCTTTTATATCTTATGAATGTGTGATAATTAATAATCGAATGAATAATTATGTAACGTCCACTAGCACGATGTTTCGATTAAATGACTGAGATGAGAGGAATTGAAAATATAATCTAGAATATCATTTTTTGTTTACTTGTTATGTGTTCGTCTCTTATTTATTCGGATATATAAAACTTTACAACTATTTTGTTATATTTTATTATAATATTTGTAATTTATATGCGCAATATTTATATTTTGTCAAATATGTTTCAGAACACAAATGCCCTATTTCAATCTTTCATTTGAAGCGAGTGAGTATTCAAGTGCATGCTTCACACACGGTCTTTCATCTTCCACCTTTTGCATGCTAGCATGCGTCTGATGAAATTGGACGTTAATTTAGTTAGTGATTATGAAGTGACCAGTCAACCCGTATAGAATACAATGCAAAAGAAATAAGTTAATTGTCAAACGATTGAATTTCTGCAGATAATGCAGAAAATTAAAATCTTATTATTATAGTTCTCTAATTATCGTACTACATATAGTGCAATTAATATAAACAGAATAATGATATTATTTTTCAATATATACAAATAATATTATAAATATAAAATTATTCGATTTTTATCTATGATGATTCTATATTTATTTATTACATATAGATTCAATTGTCATAAATTGGCGAGATATCTGCGATAAGAATACGAGTATTATTTCGTGGCTCCAAGGACGAACAACGAGCTCATGACTTAAATTGTTTTTACATGAATCTGTTACTTGGTTATTATAAAAAGAATTTTATTATATTCAATTTTTACTTACTTAAGTAAAGATTGTTATGACAGCTAAGAAGATGTATTCATGGTCGGCATTCGCCTGCCTCAAATTTCCAGCCTTCTGGACAATGTGAACTGTTTACAGAAATCGTAATTAAGCGATGACGAACAATTCCAACCAGTATCTTTTTTTCGATTTTATCACCGGTGGAATTATAATCACTTTTAACTCTTAAACTTTCAAATGCGATATTCGGTTCTAATATGTTGACGGCTTCGGCGGAATGGCTTAGGATTAAGGCTTCGGAAAGTGTGATCGAAATGATCAACACCACCATATACACGATGAAAATAGTTTACTTTTGAAATGCTCACTAATGTAGTTAAAGATTATATAGGATTTATCACGACGTCGGCAAAATGGTTTATCTTCTATAAACATGTATATAGAATTATATGATAACAGTAGAATGTTTGTTTGGTTAAAGATCCATACACTACGACGTTCTTTCGTTATGTAATTTTTCTCAAAACAGCTTAAAATGATACCGGTATAACAAACATTGCAAATAAAACTGTAATTTCAAATTATGCGCAGATCGTATTGTATTTTTAATAGAAGAGAGAAGTAAGTTATATGTGTCTAATTTCAAAAGGCTTAATAATATAAAATAAGTATTATAAACTATATCAAACGAACCATTATGTATCATTATTAGATGTAAAAAGATTTGATGATTACGATTTTTATATATTTATCGGTTATTTTGTTTAAACGCGTAGTTGCAAAGAGGTCAATCAAATGACTCATAAAACTATGATATAAATAATTAATAAAAATATTTGAATATTGATAAATCTATGATGTTTATCAATAAATTGTAATATTTAAAATATATTAGATTTTAATAATAATTATATATTCATGAAACATAATAACAATAAGAATTTACATTGTTAATTTTTTTTAATTAACAACTATTATAGAATCTAACAATAATGGACATGTTTGTTTTATGTTTCAACATGAATTTGCTTTAATGTTATGTTTACTGTCAACGCAATTGTGATATATTTTGATTACAGTCATTAACAGATAATTCTGTACTATTTATCAAAGTACTGAAGGTAGGTATATGTAAATAGGTACTTACATTCACATTTAATAATTGAAAATGTAATTTTATGTGAATGGTGGTATGTGTAAATATTTAATCAAAGAATAAGTAACATTTTTTTTATTCCCGCGTAAAATTTATATTAACGTGCTTAAATAATGAAACTGCGCGCATAAAAAGCGTCTTTAAGGAAAAAGAGGGAAGGGATGAATGCAGCATTGGATACATGTTTATATTGTCTATGCTTTCAGAAATTATTCCAGTGCAAAAATGCATAAGGTCAAGAGAGCACAGAAAATGACTAACGAACAGATCGATCTGTCTCTATATTTCAACTTCGCATTAACAGTGACCAAAATCAATGAGATTGTGAGCAGGGATTGTAATATAAGCAATTACCTGATTACCTAGACTGTAAAAGTCGATAAAGGAACTATAAGAAGTAAGTTGACATGAGCAATTAAAGAAAACAAAAGTCTTTAGCAGTAGGTTTAAATAATTTGAAAAAGACTTATAGGATTATGAAATTACATTATTAACTTTATTTTGCTTTATAAGATGAGCTTAAAAACACACGAAGAATAACGTTAGTCATTAAGTTAGATTAATTTCTTGGTTGTCTGTGTATGTGAAGAGGTCGCATGGAGTTATAGGTAAGTACCCCAAGTTTTATTTTGACCCAGGCAGCAATGGCACAACAAAGCGATACGAGCTTTCATTCGACGGCAAGTAGAAAAAAGCTGAACGTCAACTCAGACCCTGATGTACAGTTGGCCCCGGAGGTGGCCAGCCCTCAATAGGTACAGAAATGAATAACCGGCAAGTGCGGGAAGAGCGGCGGGACGGGCGCGCGGACCTTGGCGCAGACTCCGTAAGATCAATCGGCCGCGGTACATTAGGCGAGTCGCGGCCCCGCGGCCAGCGAGGCATTGAGGCAGCGCGCGAGCCTGGCTATCGGCGATCTCCCGGGGGCCCGGGGGTTTTCCCCGGTAGTCGGCGGCGCCGCGGGAGCACAAAGCCCCGGCTCGCGGCGCGACTCTGCGGCCCGGCGCGTTCCCACCGCGCGCCTTCCGTGCCGATGAAAAATTGGGGGTGGGAGGAGGGCGGGGGGGGGGCAGGTCGGGCGGCATATGCGTAACGCGGTGGGCGGCGCCCTTCCTGCGGTCCGCCCGGCCGCACGTCCGCCCGGCGCATCTGCGCGGCCGATCGGCCGCGACGCCGATTTTCCCCGCGGATCTGCCGGTCGCCGCGGGCTCGACGCACTCGAAGAAAATCACCGAAAACGGTTACAAAAAAAAAAAAAAGAAAAAGGAAAGAAAAATGCAAAAAAAGAGAGGATAAAAAGAGCAAGCCTCGACTGCATCGGCCCGAAAATTGGCGCTTATTAGCCGGTAATTGCGCGTCGCCCCGGAGGCAGGGAGCGCGCATATGGGACCCCGGCGATTTCGCGTGCGGCGGCCGGGGCACATCCCGTCGCGGCCACCGCACCTATATCACTCGCCGCGCATCACGCGACCCGCGGCCCGGCGATTTTCGCACGTTACACATTCGCGCCGCAGAGGCCCGCGGAAACTGGGCTAAGGGACCGGCCGGTCCCGCGACGCGCGCCTCTGCTTATATATATATATATAGGCCCGCGTTATCTCCGGTGATTGCACGCGCGCGAGCGCGCCGAGGGAGCGATAAGTGCACGGCGGAGGGTTCACCAATTACACCGGGCGATACGTATGTTCACACGTGTGTATATATACGCGTAGCTTGGGGCCTGTGCGTTTTTTTTTTCTCGGCCGGACAATAGTGCACAATTTAGGCGAGAAGGGACGCGGCTGGGTCCGCTGGGGGAGTCTCCAATTCGGCGCCGGGGGAATTCTCACAGTAGCGCTCGCGCAGTCTCCTCGTACCGTCAATTTTTTTTGCTTAAGAAGGAGGTGCGTGATAAACACGGAGGAACCGCAGCAGCGGATGTCTGTCATTTGGCCGCTGTTTGCCAGGATAAGCAGCGGCGAGTACGGGCCCATTGCGCACCAGTCTCACTGCGAGTCGCGCCACGCCACCGTTCAAGAAGGACTCGAGAAGGTCAAGGATGGAGTGACGGGGGCAGGCGCGAGACTCCGCCAAATTAAACGTTAATGCGCAGGTTGGGTTGAAGCGCGCATATATGTACGCAGCGTATTAAGTATGCCATGGGAGGAAATTTCATGAAAAATAAAAAGAAATTACAAGCCTTAAATTCGCAGTTAAATATGTTTTATTATTCGTTAGTTTGGAATTCAGCTTTATCATCTCAATTCTGACACGCGGTAATTAATTATTTGAAAATATTGTACAGTGTGTAATAATGTAATATAAGTATAAGGCACTTTTATTACTCAAGGTACATGTGGGCTTTTCAGATAAATTACAATAACCAATGACTAAAGGTATGCCACGCGAAATGCATTGTGAAATATAAAAAGTAAAAGCTATTCCAAAATGATTTACTAAGGTGCTCTATAAATTTGGTCACGATGCAAGAATGGTTAATACTCGGGTAAATAATACTTGGAGCCATGCGCTTTAAGCAAATTATAAAAGAAAAATATTTCAAATTTAGAGTTTTAACCTATGTTTCTAAACATCTCGATATGCTTTTCTCGTAGCAAACGCCTCGTTTTATAGTTTTGGAGAAAAAAAAACATAAATATACAAATATAATATAAATCTAATCTTTCATTTTAATATTTGGATAACAAGTGTTTTTCAGAGTGAAAAAAAAGGCACAAGCAATTATCCTATATAGCCTTAATTTGCAATTTTAGTTTTAATATTTATACCCAAATGAATATTATAAAGGATATTTTGAAACGTTTTTCTTATTTAATTAATGATATACTGTACAGTGGGAGAATAGATAAGCAAAAGGCTATCAAAAGTTTAAAAGAATGATTATTTATTTAGCATAGTGATGAATGTGACTTGAAAAAGAAGAATTCCATT
This sequence comes from Sycophaga agraensis, assembly GCA_018906755.1. Classification (NCBI taxonomy): domain Eukaryota; kingdom Metazoa; phylum Arthropoda; class Insecta; order Hymenoptera; family Pteromalidae; genus Sycophaga; species Sycophaga agraensis. The sequence goes on from JACCIE010000004.1 coordinate 546,067, forward strand.
AGGAGCATTCCCCGCGCTTATTAGAGAAGCTGATTGATTAAGAAGAATTTAGCGGGGGCATTGTTGGCTAGTGCGCCGGGGCACTCGAGCAGTAAGGCCAGCTGCATAAAACATCCCCCGGGACAAAAGCCGAGGAAAGCCGGGCGCGCCTCGGCGGGCGATCGCGGGCGCGAATCGGCGCGATCGGCCTATACCCGGAAGCCCTTGGGAACAAAAGTCAAGCGGGGCTTTCCCGCGGGCGGCTCGCGTGCGCCGGCCTCATGCATGGCTCATGAGGGGGCCCTGGCTTCCGGCGCCGGAAGCCCTGGAAGTTCGGCCGGGCCGATGATCGCACGCGAGTACAGCTCCCGAAAGCCGGCACGCGAGCCGCCTCCTCTCCCTCCCCCCCGGCCGCGAGAACATCCGGCCGCGGGAGGCTGCGGCCGCCCGCGGGCCTAACGAGCCGCGATCGCACACGCGTATCCACCTGTGCGCACGTATGTGTACGTGAGTGGCGAAAATGAAAAAAAAAAAGGGCGGCGGCGGGGAAATCGGGCGAGCCGGGCGGGCCGATCGGCGGGGGCAGCCTCGTAAATCCGGGGGGTTTACCGCCTGGGAGTCCGGCGCGCGGGCCAGATTTACGCCGACGGCTTTCGGTGTTTTATGGGGACGTGAAAGTCACCTGCCGCGGCCCTCGCCGATGCAATTACTGTCGGCGCGGCCTCGTTATTTATATAGGGGGCGCGGGCGCGAGCGGCTCCTTCGGCCCGAGCGCCCGGTTATTGATAAAAACCCGGAGGCCTTTGGCTCCGAGCGGCTCGAGCGCCCCTCGGTTATACGGCCCCGGACTCCGGACCTCGACCTCTCGACTTTTTTATTCGGAGGGCCGCCCGCGCCGCCTCGATGGACCTCCCTTATGTCTCCCTCCGTAGACTCGCCTCGCCCCTTGACGACCCTATCCCCGCTGTCTGCGCCCCCTCCTCCCTATGCGCTATGTGCTCACCTAGCAGGGCTGCGGTTATCTCGTGTAAAAAAAAACAAAATCCCGCTTTTTTTTTCTTCATTTGGTCGCAGCGACGAGGGATCGTATTTTAAAAAATCATTTTTCCTCGCGCATACATTAAGTTTTATACAGTTTTGTGAACGATGCCCCCTGGCTTAAATGCGTCGACGTAGTTAAAAGATCCTCTTAAAATTTCCTCGCTGATTCGCGCGTAAAAAAATGCACGTATCGAGCGTGCGGTTCCTTTTTTTTTTTCTTTTAATTTTTACCAAGTGTTGACGACGCCGCGCCGGGCTCAAGCGGAGGCTAATCATTTAGATGATTTGTAGGTTACGCAAAGGCCGCAGGAGGAGAAAATTAAAAAAAAATAAAAAAAAAAAAGAGTCGCCCGAGTTTATTATTTTTTTTTTTCTTCTTTTTCGACGATTTCATGAAATATATTGACGACGCGTACCCGCGAGCGCAAATTGTAGATTTAGTGGCACTTTATCACAATCTCCATTACAATCAGAGGCGGGCTCGAGCGGCGAAAATAGGCGCGCGCCCGCGAGCGCCGCGCACTACACCGAGCTCCGCGAGGAGGAAGGAAGGAAAAAAAAAAAAAAAGAGGGAGACTCTTGCGCGACTCGTCGCCGGTCCACGAGAGGCGGCCCCGTGAAACGCGATAGGCGCGCCGTCCGCCGGCCGATAGCCATCGGAGGCGCGGGCAAGAGATGGCCCCGGACAGATTGGCTCGTCGGGGAGTCCCGGGAGGGATTAATCACGCGCCGCGGTCCTCCTTCCTTTCCTTTTTTTTTTTATGCCGCTCCGCCGGCCAAAGAATCGAGGCACGTATGTATGTATGTATGTATGTATATATATCGGAACCGTACGTGTACGTATACACGGATACAGGCATGTATTATACATGTACGTGTAATCGCGGACTCGCGCGCGCGCTCAAGGAGACGTCGTTCGACTTCCGCGGCGCGCACCTCGGGAACCCACTTACATAATTACAGGCGGCCCGAGGCGCTTGACACGCTGATTACCGGGGAGAGATTGACGACGGGCCGCCGGAGACGGATAAAGCAGCCGCGCGCGCATGAATTTTAACGGGGTGTCGTCCGTAGCGCGCGAGAGCTCGAAAAGTCCAGATGCCGCGCGGATGATAATTGCCAATGAATTTTAATAGCCGGCCCTTTTCGGCCGGGGCTCCGCGCAACCGAGCGGCCCCCGGGCTTCCGTCCGAAAACTCCGCCGACTTCCCGCGGGGAAACCTTTTGCTTTCCATTGCGGCTCGCGGAGAAACCTTTCGTTTATTGATTGTGTATATATATATATAATGTCATACGCGGTGTGTGCGCATATATACCGCGTGGACTGTGCACGTGAGGCAGGCTAGAAGAGTCCGATATTCCATTGAATGCCTTCGATCGTGCGTGACTATTGTTGTGTATATATATACTGACGGGAGCAATTGAGATATCAGCAAGTGCGACTTTGAGCGAGAAATAATAATCGGGCGATCCCAGCTCATAAAGCTTGCATTATCCTGCAGAGGATGCGGTACATATAAGTAAAATCGATTGGCCGGCATCGATCTTTCGGGTTAGCCGGCAGCTGTCCAATTCCCGCAACTGGCATGAATGATGCAGAGCGTCTTGAGGCGCGGCTCGACTCGGCCGAGTAGGCGATCGGCCCCGGCCGATTTTCCAGGGTCTCCGGTTATCGGCGGATCTGCGAGGCAGCTTACCATCTGAATGCGCCTCCGGCCGGCTCTCGCGTATATATATATATGTGTGTACGCCGAGCTTTATTGTGATGACAATGAGGCATTAGTATGCTCGGTTATGTCCCGGGGTCGGAGGTCACGCGCAGACTCTCGGGGAGAGCCGCGGGCAATACATCTCCCGCGCGTGCACACGCGCGTGGCGCTCGTGGGACGAGGAGTTTTGGGCGGGGCCGGTGGCCACGTATATGAATTACAGGGCAAAAGCCGGGAAAGAAAGCCCTTGGCGGCCCTGCAATTTCCCCGTGAGCGCTCGGCCGATAAATCAGCGGGGGAGCCGCGGGCAGTTAATAAAGCCGTGCGGGGGCGCGGCCCGCTCGGCGGGCGTATATTAATAATTTAATCGGCTGATTAACAGGTGGCGACTGCCTCGGAGGCGAGTCCTTGCGGAGGAGTGTCTCGGGCGCCGGCCCTCATTTGCCGGGGCTGCGCCGAGGGCCGCGCGGCCCCGCGTGATTTACGCGGCCCCTGATTTACACTGATTACGCGGGCCGCGCGGATCGGGCCCAGGGCAAACAGGGCCCGATTGAATTTTCCCCGGGCGTTTCAATCGAACCGCCCGCGCCCCGGCCCATATCGGGCCGGTCAAAGGCGCCGCGACCTCGGCTCGCCGCGCCGGGGGAGGCCGCGCGGTAACGGCGCTCGTGAAATATACCGCCGGCAATAAAAATGAATTAGACGGCTGGCGCGGCGCCGGCCTAAGCCCCCCCCCTCGTATATGGCCTAATGATCGGTCGGTAAGGAAGAGGGCCCGAGCCGCGCGGCCTTGATGAATAATGCAGGAGGCGCGAGCTGCCAACCAACGTCCTCCCGGCCCTCCGCGGAAAATACCGAGGTGGAAAGAAACGCCGCGTATAACCTGCGTCCCCGGCCCTCGACGCGGTCCATTCCCCGGAGATTCATTGCTCGGCGCCGCTGCGAGCGGCAATCAATACTCGCCCCGCGGCCAATCAGAAAGCTATTAGCCGCGGGCCTCCTTCCCCCCCCCCCTCTCGGCTTAATCCGCTTAACAATTAGCCCCGCGGCGGCGGCGACGACGCGCCCGGCTGATCTACGGCCCCGCGCGCGCAGCTTCCGCCTATCTCGCCCCGCTCCGAATCTCCGAGCCGGCGCATCGAAGGAGGCACGGCCGACCGACCGTAAATCCCGGCCGGTAATGCAACGTCCGCCGCGATTATTTACCGATACTTAGCCGCTGGGGGGGGGATCGTCGGCGCGGGCGGCCGGACCTCCCCGCCGCGGCGCCCGGGGAAAGCGTCTCCGCGGGAAATCGTTCGGCCGGCGGGGGGAATCGAGAACAATCGAGATCGTTCTCCTCGAGAATGAGTTTGGAGGGCCAGCCGACTTGGCCCGGGTGCGCGGCTCCTTTTTCGCCGACCGGCTAATTAAATTGACTCGGCTCCGGCGGACTTTTTTTGTACGCCGAGCCTCGAGGCCGCGACGTAATCGTTTCGCGCCAAAAGATCGGCGACGCGGACGCGCGTGCGCACGCAGTCGGGCGAGGCCGCCTCGGTGTGAACGAGGCGGTAAGGAAAGCCCAAACGGCGAGAAACTGGCCCTGGCTTTACACCCGGCGCCCCGTCAATATCGCATTCGCCCGCGGCCGTCCCTCGATGATCACAGTAATTAAAAGTGAAAAAAAAAGGAAGGGATGTAGCCAGGCCGGCTCGGTTTCCCGCGGGGGCGGCCCCGGGCTCGAGGGGGAAGGGTTGCGCGGGAGATAAGGGGCCCGGCCCCGATTAACGAGCGGTGTTTGTTGTTAATTGCCGGCGCCATTAGGTTGGCAGCGTCTCGGGCGACGCATCATCCCCCGGGCGCATTGACGGGCCCGGGCGAGCCGGCCGGCTTTCATTCCCTCCCTCAATTCCCACTCGAGCGCGGGCTTCTTTCCTCCTCTCGCTTAGGCCGCGTCAATGGCCGACGAGCGGGTAAATATAAACTTCCCCGCGCTCGAGTGCGTCCCATTGCGCGGCGGCTCGGCCCCAACCCCAACCCCCCCCCCCGCGCGCGGCCCCGTAATCGTCCCGAGGGCCGTGTTAATGATCGCCGCCCCGCGAGCCTCTTATCTTTTCCGCCTCATTTGCGCTCGCTGCGCGGCCCACCGGCGTAATTGGACCCGCAGCCACTCGATCCTGCGCCCACGCGCATCCGAGGGGACGAGGACGCGTGTAACGGGGAAGGACTAGAAAAAAAAAAAGAAAAATATCTCGGCCGCCGAATCGATTATACGCCAGCCCGTTGTCCTCTGCCCGAGGAGCCTCGCGGCGCCGCCTCATTACCGCGAGGACATATCGCAGGCGGCGGCGTGCGCGTACGCCCGGGTTCCCGGGGAATTCGCCGTAAATAAACCCGGCGACGCGCGCCAATGATCCTACGGGAGGGCCGCTAAAGACGCGTTTGACGCGCAGCCGGCCATTCATCGCAGCGGCCATAACGGCTCTTTGACCGCATCGGGTGCTCGGCTAAGCGGCCTTTCCTCGCCCGCCCCCGCCTGTAAAACCCGCGAGTAATTAAAAAACAGCCGCGAGCTTCAATAAGGCGCGAAGCGCCGCTTTGTCGGCCCGGCGCGCTAATGATCGCGCCGCCCCGGGTGTGTATATATAATGCCTATATAGGTACACGCGGCCGTCTTTGCCGCGGGGCCCGGTGAAAAGCCCCGCGCGCGCATCCGCCGGCGCTTTCGCGCCATTTTTTCCGGAAATGCGCATGAATGAGAAACGAAAAAAAAAAAACAAAAAAAAATACGTTTGAAAATTAATTGGAACGTGTCAAATGCGCGCGGGCCGACATATACAGGGCGCGCAGTTGACCCTTTTTTTTTTTCCCCCAGCAGCACACCCGCGCGCACGTATCGCGCGGCGCCGGCGTCTGCTATTATCTAAAGCGGCCAGGAGGTGGCGTTTAATCAGGCCCGCGGTGATACGGCGCCTTTTATTTCGTCACTCTGCCCAGCGGCGCGAGGCTGCGGGAAAAGCGGCGCGTGCGCACCGCGCGATACATGTACCGCATTGTCGGCCTGGCAAAGGACTCGCGGGACTGCAGGCGATTAGGAACATGCGCCCGGAAGATACAACTGAATCGACGGCTGGGCAGCCCTGAAAATCCGGTGAAAAAGTCGGCCGACGATCGTCCCCCCGGCAGCGTGAATTTTCCACGTGCAACAAAAACACGTGTGTGTGTGTGTGTGGACGCAGGATCGTCCCGCGGCGCGCGCCGGTAATCAAGCGAGCCCCGAAACAATTTAGCCCGCCGAGGGACACGGGGCAGCCGAGGCTCGCTGTGATTGCCGGGGCCAGCGGGTCCTTTTCATCCCCCGATTATCCTCCCGGCCGCAGTGGCCCGTGCCATGCTCATCTGAATAAGATCCGAGGAAAAGAAAGGGGACGGGGGTGCGCGGGGACGATTATACTTCCCCGCCGGTACAGCCGAGCCCTTCTCTTAATCAATCTTTGCGTTCCCATTAGGATTAAAGGTTATTGGTCGTCTGGGCCGGACGCGCCCGCGGCGCCCTGACGCCCTGTCACCCGAAGGGCGCGCGACAATTGCCGAGCGCGGGGATACGTAAGTGGGGCGTTGTTAACGCGGCTGAATCGGCGCGGGGCCGACGCGCGTGCCCCAACCCCGCGGCTAATATCTCCATCGGCCGCGCGGCCGGCTCGGATTACGCCCGCAGCCACAATCAGCTCCCGGCCCGTAAACTAAGAATTTCGAGGCTCGCGTATACCGGCCGGGGCTCATGAATAAACCCGGCATAAATAAGCCCCGCGAGAAAAACGAGAGTCGGGGGCGAGGCGCGCGCGCGCGCGCGGCCGTCACAGCCGAGGAGGAGGATATAAAAACGGAAAAAGAAAAAAAAAAAAAGGAAGAAGAAGAGGAGGAGGAGGAGGCAGGCTGTTCCCTCTCGCGCGCGCGCGCGTCCGCTCGCCGGCTCAATTTTCCCGCATCTTTATTATCGGGGGCGCAAATTTACGCCGGGCGGATAATTAATTATCGCCAAAAATCGGAATATCCCATGAATACGTAAGGCCGCGGGCGGCGGATCGGCCGGCCGGCCGCTAACCGGAACGCATAAATAAGCCGGGAGCCGGTGGCGCCCACGCGGGCGCATATAACCCGCCCGCGCGCGGCTTTCTCCGGGAGCAGCCGATCGTAAGACTCCCGAGAGCACGCCGATCCCGCGCCGTTCCGCGCGACACCGTCTACACCCTTTTTCTTCTTTTACTTTTTTTTTCCGGGGCGCGATCTACGCGTGCCAATTATGCCCTAGTGCAGCCTGTGCAGCCGGGGAGGCTCGCGTGCGCCCGGCTTCCCCGAACGCCGGGCCGCGGTCGCGCTTTCTGGGGAAAAAAAAAAAGGGCCCGCGAGCGCCCTCTGGGGATTTCAATTTGCCGGCCGCGGTTTGTCCAGGTGCGCGCGAGGCCCTCCGGGCCCCCAAAGCCTTGCGTGCGCGCCCATCTAAATTCATTGGGCCCAGGGGCCCTCGCCACGCTCGCCGCGCCTCCGCTCCTCGCCCGCTTCCTCCGAGGCTTCCTCAAAGTAATTCCCCGCGGTCTTAATTATCCCTCGCAGCCCCCTGGCTTTGATTGATAATCGCCCGGGGACCCGAGTCTGCTTCCATATGATTCGCACTTCTTTCGTAACCATAGCCTAGATGTACTAAACAAAGAAGAAATGGAGGAAAAAAAGCACCGATTAAACTGTCGGCTTTTGCGCAGGGAATGCGTGTGCGCTTGTGCGCTCGAGTGGTCCAACAAATTATGCGTATACTCGCTGATTTCGTATCGAGCCGAAAGGTGTCAAGATATTTTATCTCCTTCGTTGCTTTGTCGCCTTGGATCCGTTTGGCCTTGTAGCAACCTTGATCCTGACCCGCTGTACCGCTGTACTCAAACCGGGCCAATCTGACCTTGGATTCGAATTCAGTGAACTCGAAAACCTATATAGAAGCACACTTTCGGGCAAGACTAAGACTTTCGAATTTTTTGTCTTTAACTGTTTCAGACCGAAAAAATCGCTGGGTTGGTTACGTAACGGATACTACGACGCATTATTTTCCAAGCTATAAACGTGATTAATACTTTTTTAATTTCCAGGACTAGTCTAAAGGTTTTACTACAATGCAACCGATTACGCGACGAAGATTACCAATCTTCGTGTAATATCAGATTTACTCAAAGCTTTTTCATCATTAATTAATTACCGTGGTGTAATTACGGCGTATTAATTTATAATTGATAGATCAATCAGTAATTAGAATAGAAGGTTAGATTTTATCCAGATCGCATACATGTGGCTTCTATTCATTTATAATTATCGGCATTAGACGATGTACGGTGAATATCAATAATTCTATTGTTTCAGAAGCAGAACAATTTGATTGATATTCGAAGGTTCAAATTTAAAGAATTCTCTTCATACCTGTTAATTGATAAAATGTATAAAAATAATTACAATTATTTTGTTAAAATCTAAAAATATTTAAATTTTTCGCTGCTTCAGTATTATGCAATTGTTTCTGTATTTTACTAATTTTTAAATACTTTATATAAGTAATTGTGACAGCACATAGTGTTAGACCACAGCTAAGAAATAGAAAATAACTCCACTCTGTTTGACACGACAGAGAAAAACATACATGTAAAAAGAAACTAGTCGAGCGTAAGCACGTTTCCCCCATGATTTCATTGATTAGACGAGTAATGTCCACATGTAGAATTCAAAATCGATAGGGTCTCTCAATAACAGTCGATGGCACTGCAGCACCGCAGGGATAAAAGTGTTCTCGTGGAGAGGAATCCTTTCTAGAATAGGGAGCGACTGCGGCAATCTATTAAGCACCTCGGCTGGCCCTCCTCGTCAATTCGACAAACATCGGCGACGACACAGGCCGCACGCGCGTGCACCCTCGAGTGCGCGGGGCGTGGGGGCTGCACCGAGTGCGCAACAGACGGGGGACGCGTCGCGCGCCCATCCCCCCCAACCCCCCTGCGGCTCCCCGCAAGCAGCCGTCGGCAGCTAGTGGATTCCGGCCGAAATTAAAAGATCCCCGGCACGTGCGACGCGCCCCCGGCTCCTCCGCCACCTCCACCCTTGGCTCGATCCCGCGCGCAGACACACGCACGCACACAGCCGTACGACGGGTGCGCGCGCCGCAGAGGAGCGGTCGAGGCGTAAAAAGCGGCTCGCGGGCGCCGTTCGCGCGGGCAATATCCCAAAATTAAAAGCCGCGGGCCGCGGCGGCGCTATCGCAAATCGGCCCGCGCGTATAAACCGCGCCCCGGCGCACAAAAGCACCCCCCGGGGCTTTTCCCCGGGTGCAGGCCGCCCGCGAAATTGCGCAATATCATAAACACGGCTTTTTGTTTACGCCCGCGGCCGGCCGATTCCCGGAATCATATGTATGTATATATATATATAGACACACAGAGATCCCGCGCCCGGGTATGAGTTCCCCGCGATAGCGCGCGATTATACCCCCGCGGAGCAGTGGGATCCGTGTCTGGCGGCGGTCCCAGGCAAATGGCGGGGGCGGGAGCCTGCGCCTTCGCCTGATGGATGACCCGGCCGGTAATGAAATCTCCGCGGCGCGTATACAGCCCTAAGAATTTCAATCTGCGAGGGGCGATCGCGACCCCTGCGGCCCTCGCCGCCGGCTAAAAAACGACTCTGCCGGCGGATTGTCTCCCGATCGCCGGTGGCCGGATTCGCCGCAAGGAGCCGCCCTTCTTTATCGGAATTCGCCGGCCCGGGGGCGGAATGCAATTATGCCACTGGGCACAGAAGCCCCCCCCCCCCGCCTTTTTCGGCGCATCAATTTTACGCGGCCGGGATTTATCGTCGGACGGGCCAAGGGGTGGGACGACGAGTGCCGTTTTCCCGATCGGCTGCGCGAGGAGCCGTCGGCAGGCCTATATATATGGTATAGCTCGGGCAATCGCGAGGTCGGAGCCGCGGGCAGCTTTGTCTCCGGGACATTCGGGGAAAGCCTCGAGACCCTTGCCAAGTGTGTGTATATATATATACACGCCGTGGAAATTTCACAAGTGGCCGGAGAGCCGGAGGGTCACAAAGGCTCGCGGCCGATCTCTCGAGGGCGCCACCGTCGTGCCGCGTGCGGTCGCCGGGCCCGCCTTTAATTGGCTCCTCGGCCGTTAATCCGCGAGGAAGGCACCACTCGGCGCGGTCAAGTCCTTCAGCGATTAATTATTCTATGGCTCCGGGAGGAAAAACGCGGAAAGGAGCGGAGACCGTCCCGCGGAGGAGTCGGCCCACCGGCTTTGACGCGGCGACCCGCTAATTGACTCTCCGAGACGTGTATTATAGCCGCCTCCTCGCCAGTGTGCTTTCTTCCCTCTGATATTGTTAGCGTTTGGCCGATTGTACGTATACCGAGACGAACTGATTTTAAGAGCTCTGCGGCCATTATGTCCAACAGACGTACATGCAAGTGTATATCTCGCGGGACATGCGCGATATCCATAGGGGGCGCGTCGACGGTAGTCTTTTTTTTTTCCCCCAATGCACGTTTTCGGACACCTGTAAAAGTGGCGATAGGCGGCAACAATCAGCGAGCACCGCGTCCAAAGGAGTCTGGGCCCGGGCAGTACCTGGGGGGGTAGCGAGTGGCCCGGCCGCGATAAAAGTTATCGGAAGCGTCCAGCCGCGCACATTGTTCCCCGCGGCGGACTCGAATTTACACGGCGGCTCGCACAAAGAAGGAGTAACGGGCGGGGATTCCCAAAGCGCGGCCAGTGCATATATACGTATACACACGCGGCCCGTAAACAAGCGTTGCCGGCGGGAGCTTGCGGGCAGGATTATATACGTGCACGCATCGATCGGCGACCGCGGGACCGAGAGGAAGCCGCGACGCCGTTGTCGTCCTTGCAAATTCCCCATAAAAAAAAGAGGCGGAGAAAGGGGGCCGGAAAGCGGCTAGACGCGGTAATCCTTTTTCACCCCGGGGTCCCGCGTGCACGTAACGCGCCGCGCCGACACTTACCCCGTCGCGGAGGCTCACGCGAGAGAAAAGGAAGAGGTCCCTTCCTCGGCCGGGGGCGCATTATATGCGCGCGGCGCACGCGAGCGCATTGTCCGGGCGACGCCTCGGCCCGCGGGACCGATCACGCGGCCCTCGCGGACACTTCGGGGACGCGGGCCGAGTCACGCGAGCCGGACACTTTCGCCGACTGTGTGCGCCGGCCCAAATATATAATTGGCCCCGATCGATATCGGCCCGCGTGCACCTGCCCCTCGTTCTACGGCCTCTCCGCCCCTCTTCGAAAAAAATGATTTTTAATACCCGCGGCCAATCGCTCGGGAAGAATACACTTGTTCTCCTTTGGCCGACTATATGTGCCTCTCCAACCATTTCGCCTCCTTTACTACGGCACAGTCGTTCACGATAATTTTCGGGCGAAACCTGCACGAGAAATATCCGAAGAAACATAGTCCGATGCCGGAATCGTCGTCTCACCTCGTCTAGACGCTTGCACGCGCTCTTTTGACATCGCCGCGTCGGAATTAAAAATAGAAAGTATACGCGTGAAAGTTATCATAGAAAGTACGCGCGGCGCAAGTAAAAATGTAGAATCAGCGGAAGCACCTTGATTGTCATTAATTAACAAATCGGCTTGAATTGCCATCTTTTCCTCTTGACCTGCGTGAGTCTAATGTCAGCGGGCTGGGAAGAGCGTCAAGGTCGAAATTTGCCTCGCATGCAAATCAAAAGTCGCGAGGATCCTCTCCCACCCCCTTTCCGTGCGGACACCTCGCACGAAGGTCAGAGTGCGTTGCGAGTCGCGTCCCTACATGTCTCCCATTTTCCCCTTTTTCTCTTCTTATTTTTCTGCCTCGTCCAATCACGCATGCAGCCTTCGTCGAGAGGAACCGAAGGACTCGCATCGTTTTCCGTGAGACTAACATGTGTCCTTAGCGACTCGCGTAGCCAAATGTGCGCTCGCGTGACACCCGTAAACCATATTATTCCGCCGATCGGCGTCGATGCCGAGGTCGCGCATCCTCGAATCCCGTATACCTTGGACTCGCGAGTCCGTTCGTTAGACTTGTTGCTTGCGTATACATAAATAATAGTTGGTAGCAATGAATATCCAGCGCGCGTAACCGGTGGAAAAGGTTATTCAGGAGCCTCTTAGGCAGCCATTGAAAAAGAAATAAGCGGCGGGTGTAAGAGAGGAGAATTGGCGCATTGATCGCTTCGCTCGCGCAGGCCACAGAGGTATAGCCTTTCCCAGCTGCCGGCGCGGCTCGAACTTTAACCGAACTCGAGCGCCGCGGGGGGTATATGTATATATATATATATACGCGGGCCCGGGCGATATCCGCCGAGATCCGCCTTAATTAATGAGTTTATCGGGAAAGTCCGGGCCCTTAGCCGGGGCTTCCTTTTTTCCCCTCCCCTCTCGAGATAACTCGTGGCCGGGGGCCGCAGTTGCCTGGGAGTAATTTGGCCGATGAATCGGATTATTTATGCCCGAGGAATATTAATTCCTCGCGGCGCCCGCGCGGCCTCTAGGCGAGAGCGACAGGGCGCGCGCGCGTGTATATATATATATAGCTCGGGCTTTTGCGAATTCTTCGCCGGGTCACACTTAGCGGGTCCGATCCGCCCGTGCAATAACTCAGCCCCGGGCGATAACTCATCGGGCCGACTATGGGCCTTCCCCGGGAAAGAAATTGAGATATTAATAAAATGTAAAACAAGCGGGCCGCCTGGTAGCCGGGCAAAGTGCGCGCGAGGAAGTGCCCGCCGCCTAACAAACTAGGCGCCCCGGGGGCCGGGAGCCCGGCCCGCGACACCCGCCCGCTAATTAATTACTGTGATTAATCAGAAAAGTTGGTAATTAGAAAGTTTCGCGCGGTGCAAATTAAAATGGCGCTGAGTGACGCGGCCGCCGCGGGCAACTTCCCCACGGCTCCGAGGATCTCGGACCACCTCGGGCTCCCGCACAAGCACACCTGCGCGCGTCTACGCAAACCTCCATACACGCGTATGCCTGCACGTATCTGTGTGTGTGTACTTTTCTCGCGGCGCTTTCGCGAATCACGCTCGAGCTGGTTACCTCCCTCCCGATCGCCGTCCTCCCGCCCTCCTCCTCCTTCCCATCCCCCCCCCGGCCTCTCATTACGCCATATTGCCTTAATCCGAGCGTAGTGACTCTCGGGGCAGACGTCCGCCGGGCCGCGGAGAAAAGGGCCGATTCCGCAGCGCGAATCGCACTCCCCCCCCCCACCCACCCGCGGGGCCCGAACAATTTCATTCGAGGGGCCGCGCTGGCGAGGCCGGCGGCCCTCCCCGGGTAATCACGGCCCCGCGCCCCGAGTAATGAGGCGCTTTAATTGCCGCGCGGCATTTGGCGCGGGGCTATATGCGCGCGGGCCGCGAGAGCCGCGAGGGCCGCTCCGCCCGCAGGTAGCTGATGACTGGGCAGTTATCGCCGCTAAAGGGCTCAGGGCCGCTCGGCCTTTTTTCCCAAGCGGCCCGGCCCCTTTTTATCCTCGCCGTTAAAAATCCGGGGGAGACCGGCAAAAAACGTGTTTGCGCGCCCCACTTTAACAAATACATATTTAAATATACGTGGATGTATGTATACATGTATACACCTACGTATTAATATCTGCTTTGTATTTTGTTATATTTTTTCAAAACCTGTATGTTTCTTCGCTTGATCGTTTATGTCAAATTATCCTGGGAGAAATTAGGCCATCTGTCTATTCTGACCAGATTATGTCCAGAAATGTGTACGGAATCTGACTGGAATTATATATACGCTGTGTTATGGGTACAGAAGTAAGTATACGTGAAATTGGGATTTAAAATGAATTTTAATGGTTAAATACATCGGTCTTAATACTTATTATTTTAATTACTTGTTAAGAATATAAAAAACTAATTATGTACACTCGACATTAAATGGTTAATAAAATTCAACTTTTAATTACTGTATTTTTATAAAAATGTAAATATATTGAATACAAACCAATGCTAGAGTTCCTTGATAAAAACTTATTAGAAGTATTTTACCCATATATTAGCATTACTATAATCTGTAGCAAGGATGACTGTATTGCCAAATAGTTTTTGATTTTTTATTTATTTGGTAATTAGAACACAATCTGAGTACTAATACTAGCCGTTTCCTGGTTACGATATATACGGTTAAAATTTCTATCAAAATAATTATTTGTATTGTAATATTTGAATCATTATTAATTATAATTAATTGTACGACCTAGCTATAGGTTTTTATTTCTCCATTTTAACAACCTTTTACATTTGATCGTTTTGGTTGATACTATTATTTTCCGCTTGATCACTCTTTCCAGCTGTCATTTATACCAAATGCTCCAGTCCTAAGTCGCTTAATTTGTGTACAATTTATAGTACACAAAGTATTACAAGAGTTTTACATAATTTTGTTTTTCTGCAATTTACATTTGAAATGTTATTTAACTGTAATTTAAATCAGTAATATAGTATAATTGTTTATTTCAAGTATGTAAAAAAATAAAAATTAACAATTATTTATGCTGAAAAATTTTGAATTAGTGAATAATAATCTGCAAATTAGACGTATTGTCGAGCTTGGTGCATAGTATATAAAAAAATATGCTTTACGCATTGGGAATAATGCTTACGAGTTTGTGCGTTGTAAGATATTGAATGAGAAACACTTCGATGCTCGCTTCGATGAACCTGATCAGACCATAAGTCCTTGAGAATCATGATAAAAATTCGATAGTTTTTTTATCACAAAAAATAGTATAGAGATAAATTAAATAGTATTTATATGAGAAGCATAGGAGTCACAATTCGAGTAAAATAATCAGATATCAAAATTTATTTATATAACATTAATTTTCTTCTGTTTACTCGTTCGAATTTATCTTCCAATACATTTTGTAATACCGTACATTAAAAACGAATTATCGAAACAAAAAGAGTGCATTTAATTAAAAAAAAATGACTTTAAATGACTTTTACAGGGTTATCGTGGCAGGTACTCTTGAGAAAACAGAAGCGAGCAAAGTAATCCTTTCCCGTAACACATTGGTCAACATTTCGGCCGGAGTTTCACCCATCTACCCATTAAAGCATCTAGTTTCTGTACCTTGTAATCTGCGTTTGACGGACTGATTTCCATGCGGGTACATGGACGTTTGGTCAAACAGCGCGGGCCGCGCGATTATTACGCGGAGATGTTTACCGGCGGGGCCGGGCGAGTTCTATCAGCGGCTGATTGCGCTCGGAAATTGCGGAGGCCCGGGTCCTCGCGTGCCGCCGGCGAGAAAATACACAGTAGATATATATCCGGGGCTTCGGGGGGATTCACGCGATTGGTACTCTCCCGGCGAGGACGCTAACAATGCCCTCCCCGCGGCAAAAAGCAGCCCCCGGGCCGTTTAAAATAACCGCGCGCCCGCGTATATATATCTATACGTGCGATGTCGGGGGGCGCGCGCCGTACCGACCAACTATCCTCTACCGAGAATCCGGCGCCCCGAGAGAGAGAAACTCCCCCCGCAATTTTGGGAAGATTTGTCCCGACACCTGTTTTGCACGCGGGCCTCTCCTGCGCCTAATTCGGAAATGGCCGGTTCCCCCGTAACGACGGTAATGGCGCGCGCGCCCCGAGCCGCTCCTGCACGCACACGCCGCGCTTCTCCCTCACCCCCCCCCCCTCCCGTGCGATGTATATATATATACACTCGTACGCTTATTTGCGCCTTCTGGGCTTGCCGCGGCTGATGGCCCGCGTAATTGGGCCGAGCGCGCGGATCGAATGTCGCGGCGAGCCCCCGGCGATTAGCGCCGGCGCGCTTCTAAGGGGCCGCGCGGTGCGACGCTCGCGGTTTCTTTCCCACCTCGGCACCCGGCAGTGCACTCGTCCTTCTGCTTCGTCGCTCGATGTATCGTATTACGCGAAAAAGTTGAACCTTTTCCTCGGATACATCATGCATACATATATAGTGTGGGTAATTTTATGCGTGCATATATTGTCATGGCTTTCAGATTAATATTCGTAGGGCGAGGATAAGGCGCGAGAGGAAATGAAGTTGGCGCAGTCGGCAACGCTGACAATGTCACCGGACCTATCTTTTAATTCGCTCAGCCATTTGCCGAGCCCTCGGCGCGACTGCGTGGGCGCGTCAAGTTATTAAGAAGGACGCTATCGGATCGGCCGCGCTCATCCGATAAGGGAATTAATGCCTTTTTAATTTCGCAATGATCAATCTCGCTTCGGGGACGAGCTGCGAATCAAATGCTGATTAAGATTTTTAATTACTACCTCGCGCGCCGATTCCGATAACAGTTGCTTTTTAATTAAACCGAACCTTGTCCCGCGGAAATAACGATTTATCATATTCATAGAATAAAACGATATTTCAATCATTTTTTTTTAAGCATAGAAGCATAATCCGCAGACAAAGAAAATCTATATATATATATACCCAGAGAGAAAATCTAAACGCAAAGTGGATCAATGTATAAAATGGTCGTTTTTCTTTAAATCGTTTGTATGTTTCATAGAGATTTATCTTTTGCTAAGTGAGTCTGTACAAACACGAGTTCTGCCCGTACGCACGATCAAAACTTTGGACATAATTCTTGCAGAAGCCCGATTAGTGCAGACAAGGTCGTAGTGGTAGGTGTGGTCTTCCTACCCGCACGCGAGTTGAGTTTCGACCATGACGTTCTTTCATTTTAAACTCGTATAAGTTTATATAAATTCAAACGAAACATACGAGTACAGAAAAGTTGTTTGTACCCCTAAGTGTCTCACGGTATTGATGCATATATTGTACAGTGTTTCAAAATTTGGTTATCTAACGCAGCGAAAGCAATCCGAACGAGCAAATGCATCCTTGGAACGTTTTAAGAGCCGGCATGAAAAATCATTTAGTCGTGACGACTCGGTGCTTGTGCGCGTGATTTAATTTGAAAAAGGCGATAAATTCGGTAAAAGGTCGGAATGGTCGGCAGGCTGGAAGGCACGAGGTCCTCACCGCGCGAGAAAGCTTTGCGGAGGTCCGAGGGGGCGCGAGTCACCTGTCGGCTAGCGGGAGATGCCCCCCGCGAGGCCTTATCCCCCGAGGGATCTCCGGGCGCGTTAGAAAGCCGCGGGCGAGCGCCGGCTTCCGCGGTCCATCGCCCCCGCCTTTCTAAAATCTCCCGGGCGCGGCCGCGCGCAATATCCGTGGATTTCCTCGCGAGAGGGGGGGGGGAAAGGCCGTCGTCGGCGCGGGCTACACACTTCCTCCTGCCGCGGCGGGCGTCGAGGCCCCACAAGGGCCTCATCAGCGGCCGCGTAATTACCTCGAAAAAATGCCGATATATAAAAGGGGCGGGCCGGTTGGGCGTCCCTCGGTCTCGGCCGGGCGCCGAGTCATCGTGTAATGACGGCCGGCCGCGGGCCCCGGGCCCCGTCCGACACCTCCGATCGCGCGGCTATCTTTCATCGGGGCCCGGCTCGCGCGCCTTCTCATCCCGGGGAAATCGAACGGCGGAATGCGGCCGAGGAGGAATACCTCTCGCCTCGGCCATTAATCAAATTATACCCTTCATTACTCGGCTCGGGGACAGTGTTTTCGCGCGGCGGCCCGCGGCTCTACGCGGCCCTGCCCCGAGGATGACTGGCCCGCCGCCTCGGAGATGCGGTCCTGATTGGCAAGCCAGTTAATATACGCGCGCACCCGATCCATCTGCGCCCGTCGCCCTGCACACGAGTGCGCCCGGGGCCGATTCCCTCGGCTTTTATTTCTTCCAACTTTCGGCCTTGCCGGCCCGATAGAGCCGTCTCGCGGCCGTGTCATTAGACGCGCCGAAAAACGCGGCCGCGCGGCCAGATGCCCGGGCCGATTGCCCCGGCGGGCTTTTGATCCGCCGGAGGGACAAGCCCGAGAGCGGCCTGTTTATCTATCGGTTTATATCGGGGGCTCGCGCGCGCCCGATTATCGATCGATCGCTCGCTCGGCCCGCGGCCCCTTTCATGCCCCGGAATGCGAATCCGCGCCAACTCTCAAAATCCCGTGATTTATATACGCGCGCCTCCGCCCGGGCCGACGTATCCCCTTTGTGCGGCCCGCGGCCCTCGATCGGCATTGTGTCCGCCGGGGCCGCCGCGAGACGGCTCGTGTTTTGAGGGCTTCATCGGGGCGCAACGAGAGGATAAACAGCGGGCCGAGGGCCGAGGTGAAAGGACGACTCGCGGCTAACGCCCGTGAAATCGGCGAGCGAGCGCCGATCCTGCGCGAGGCGAGTGCGCCGATCGGCACGGGGCATTTTCGCAGAGGCGCGAGGAGCGCACGGCGAACGGGAGCGAGTCCGGGAGATCGGCATAGCCGCACTCGATTAATCACGCGGCTCCCGGGGTCCGGGCATATCGATCTCCGCGCCGGGCAATCCGACCCTCTCGAATTTTCCCGGGGCCAGCAGCCGATATTTCACCGGGGCCCCGCTTCCCAGAAGCTTTCCCGGCTTTATATGCGCGCCCCCAAAAAGATATCGAGTCGCGTAATTAATTGCGCGGCAGGCGAGCCCCGTCGAAACGCGAGCCGGGATATATTCCCTCCCGAGGCTGCCGCCGATCCTCCTCCTCCTCCTCCTCCTCCTCCTCCGGCTTGCCTCTCCTTCTGCCCGTTCTTTGAAAAAAGGAGGAGGTCGATTGTGCCGGAGCCCCGATGCGGCGGTGCCTTCGGTCCGTCTGTCGATGCCGGTCGTCCGATTCGCCACGGCGACTGAGCCTCCGTTTCTTCTCCTCTAGCGATCGGCCAGCCCGAGTGATCGGTATATATATAGGAGCGCCTCGTTAGCACTCCTCTATACCGATCGCTATCAATAATCCCGAAAGTCCTTATGGAGGTTTGCCTCGGGACGAGGGGATTACGGCTCGCCGTGTCCCCGCGGCCCGGCCGTATTATTATCAGGAGAGAAAAAAAAGGAGGAGGAGCGCTTGGGGAGGGCTTCGAGTCCCGATCGGTCCATATCCCGTTTCGCGGCCGCTTCCGAGGATCGGCCCGGCCATCCGTCTTGCTCCGATGTTACGCGCTCGCGACTTTCGAATTAAACCGAGACGCGCGCGCCCCTCCGGGCTTAAAACAATGGCTCGAAGCGCGGCCGGTGCGCCGGGCCGGTCACCGGATCCCCGGGTGTACTATTACCGCGCGCAGCTTATTTTCGTTACAAATCGCCCGCGGCCCACACGGCAAGTGTAAGTTGCGCGCGGAATACACTGTACGTGCCGCGCGTTTCCATCCTCGGCCTCGGTCGCGCCTCTGGCTTCCAGGCCGACGTGCACGCCTCCTCGGGAGCCGGCCGCGACGTTGTCCGGCCTAGGAGCGTAAAGCACCGGGCCCGATATCCCCCGGCGACTGCGATCCGCGAATATACGAGCCCGGGCCCTGATGATCTGCGGGCCGCGCTGACACGGCTTGGCCCCGGAGGATTACACCGGGGCCCCGGGGACGCGGGCTCGGTAAATATTAAACCGGGGGCGGCCGCCCGGCCGATCAATTAGCGGGGCCGGCGCTAAATCACCGGGTCCCACGAGCGCGGCCCGCTCTCGCGATTTCCTCTAATTTATGCCCCGACCCGCCGCGGCTCGGGGGGTCTCCGCGCCTCGCCCGCTTTACGCCCCCGCCACGATTACTTATTTACGAGCGAGGGTTTATCGCGCGCGCGTGGGCGCCGCGCCTCCCGCGTTTTACGGCGCCCGCCGCGCCGATCGCCCATCCCCCCCTCCGCATCCCGCGGGCCCGGACCCTAATCGCGACTTCTTCGCCCGGCCCGAAGGACGAGCGGCACCCCGTTAATTGTGCCTGGCTAACGAATGCTTCCTGCGAATCCTCTAAGCCGATTCTTAGCAAGAGGACAGGCGATCCGGGGCAAGGTTCAGGACCTATCGACCCCCTGCACCGATGCACTCAACCTGAATCTTAATATTTATTGTTATTTTTTGGAATCCTTATTGCTATTAAATTAGCAATATAATTAGATCATTTAATTATCTATTCAATAAATATAATTTAATCTTGTAAAACAAAACATTGATTACGGTTTAAGACTAGAAAAATTTTGTGAAATTAGCTAAGCCATGAGTAGTTTGTTTTTAAAACTTTATATCCTGTTAGAAATGTAAACTATCTATAACTTATCAATCGTACATTTCCACTGTGTGAAAGCACAAAATATTAGAAATCATACCTGTAATATTCTTTTTAATGTAAAGTTTCTTTGGAGTCATTTCCGAGCATTTGTAATAAAATGACTTCGTTTATATTCTTTTTAAAACCTCATTAAGCTAGATGTAGTAACAGATCAAAAAATTATATCTTTACTATTTTAAAAGTATATTTGCGATACCAGTCTGTGATAACAGCACAAATCAAGTCATGCATCGGTTACCTTTTTCCACATGTATTTGCTGTAATCTTTTACAAAATACGTACAAATGTTTAAGGTTTATCGTATTGAGAATATTGGAAAAAGCTGTTAAAATTGTTGTTCTTATTATTGGTAACTAGAGTTTTTTTACTAGGCTATTTTAAGGATATTTTTAATTACATTATTTACGGTTATTCCCTGTAAGATATTGGTATTATAATTGACTAGACATACATCATACGATTATTAAAGATACTTGTACAGTAATTGAAAAATGCCTCGTGAGTTATTGTGGATTTAAAATCTTAAAAGATTTCTGATAATTTTGTGAAATTTTATCAAACTTTTACCGAGTTAGTATTTATGTTTCATAAATCGGCTATGAAGAAAACATGGAAGAATCGGTATAAGTTGTCCGTTCCGTATTCAATGTTTAGTGATACGCTCGAGGTTTGGATGCCTCGAACGTAATAGTTTACAGAGAGGCTGCGTGAGTGAATTTTAAGCGAGGCGAGTTGAGCTTTGGGCCTAGTTCAGCGGAGAAACCGAGTGAGCAACCGAGCAGTAGTCTAACAGGGGAAAAAGGAGCATCGCGATAAAGCGAGGGGAGAGGGACCGCGTGTCCGCAGGTACCAATACTTTACCGACTTTATTTCACGCGGTTTACGGCGCGCAACTAAGCGGAGCGCGTAGGCCTCCATATTTGCATTGCCTGTAAAATTATGATCATTACTATGTCAATTAGACGGCGGCCGTAACCGATCGCCGAGGGGCGTAAATAATCCCGAGGCGCGAGAGCGCGCGCCCGGCATATCATTATAATAATAATCGGCCGCGGCTTCCTAATTTTCAGTTAGCGGTCCGCGGCAAGGTACACACACACACACACACACACACAGCGATCGGCCGGCCGTCGGATCGGCGCGCTCGCCGGCTCGGGCTCCCCCCGCCAAAAAAGTCATATCGGCGCGATGAATCAGCCGCGGGCGGGCAGCCGCACACCTCGCTAAACCGCAGCCCTATTTTGATCCTTTTTTTCCCGGGCCCGGTAAATCAGATGCCCGCATCGCGAGCCGGCCGGATCGATCGGTAAAAAGGCGCGCGACGACCGGTTGGCTTCCCCGCTTTTCCCCGGGGTCATTAAAGCCCGGCCCCTCGCGGATTTACGGGCGGCGCAGATTTATACGGGCCCCGACAAACAAAAAAAAGGAGGCGGGAGCGAGTGGCAGGGGTGCGATTCAGTCGCGCCTAGTCGGCCGATGAGGGATCGCGCGACGGCTTCGGGCCCGATCGCCCATATAACGTCTGAATCTCCGGGGCCCTCGCGGCCTCGCGCGCATCGTGTTACGGGGCGGCGGGTGGCCAGACGCCCGCCCCCGGGGGCATTAATAACACTGGTAGCCGGTCATCTGTTAAACGTCCGGGGGCCGCGCGCGGCCCTACCTACCGCGACGCCGATCTCCCGGGGAACCGCGCGATACTCCTCCCCCCGTCCGATTATCGCTCAAGTGGCCCGCGGACCCCCGGCGTCATTATCTCCCGGGCCGCTCGCCGTGACTAATCGCGGCGCATTCCTCGGGGCCCGCGCCGCCCAAAATCGGCGGCGGGCCCGATCGCCGATCGGCCGGATTGAATCGTTCCCCCCGGCTAATGGGCCCGAGCCGCGGGCGCGCGCACCTCACGGGGGGGCCACTTTCCCCTCGGCGGTAACGAGGTGCCGCCTAATTCATTGGCGCGGAGGAATGCGCGCCGCGGGGGTGCCGGCCGATCCCGGCCGACTTTTCCGCGCAACCGATCTTTCTCACGGCAATTACACATAGCACGTGCGCGCTGCGTTTTTTTTTCCATACGAAACGGGGGGCTAGCCGGGATATATCGGGTCGAGGAAAACTTTGCCAGCGGGACAAAGGCTTCTACGTGAAAAATTGCGCTCGAGGAGTTTCTCCGCGGGAGACGTATGGCCGGGCGTGCATCATCCGCGGCCCGTCCGAGTCACCGATGATCGGGCCCTCGTTGCGCAATAATCGGCGCTAATGAAGCCCCGCCGGCCGACAGGCGACAAATCGGCCACAGAGAGAGAGAGAGAGATCCAAGGTGAAACCGCGGGCCCGGCTTCTAACGACTCTCGATATCGGAGGCCGAGGACCGAGGAGGCCGGCCTTCGGCTAAAGGGCGCGACTCGTTCAATTTCACAGATTGGAAGCGGGCCCCGTGATGGAAAGTGCCGAGCGTCGGAGCCGCCCTCGGGGACTCGTGGCCTTATGCCGGGGAATCGCGGCCCCTCGAAAAGCGACAGGTTGCCCCGGAGCCGCGGCGGCCCTTATCGCTCAAATTAAACGATCCGCCGGGGCGATAAAACGAGGGCCAGGAGCCAAGGCGCAAGTCACGCGATCGCCCAGCTTCCCGGGATTATAAATCCCTTTAATACAGATCGGCACGCGATGCGGGGGCCTCGTTAGCCGGTGCGCCGCGGCTCCCGGGGAGGAAACTGCGCGCGCGCGCGACGTCCCGCGGGGAAGGGAACGGTAGCCGAGCGGCTAAGCGCGAATTTCGCGCGCCCGGGCAATAATGAGAGATCGGCCAGATACGGGGGACCGATATTAATTGCGCCCCGCCGCCCGGGCAACGCGCCGGGAACCTGTTTATCCACGAGCGCGCCCGACTCCCGGGACCCTCGCGGCTAGTTTTTTAGACTGGGCTTACGCGCCCCCACCCCCTTCGATTACTCACGGCTTTTCGCCCCGATGCTCCTTTTTTCCTGCGGCCCGTCGCGAGAGCGTCCCCGGTTTTATCCTCGATTAGGCCTCCCTTGTTGGGAAATCCTTTTCCATGAGCAATGGCGAAGGCCCGTGGGTAACTTTGAGTGAGACAAGCTCGCGGGCCCGAGTCCGACACCGATTAACTCGCATTGTTACGTCGTGCCAAATTGGGCTTTATCTATTTTACTTGCCCGCGAGGGCAAAAGTGCTCAAAAACTTTTTAAGTAATAGTTAGATTAACAGACAAATCATTGTTGATATAAAAGTTCATTGAAATATGTTGATTAATATACAATATGCCTATGCTGGCTGCCATTTGATTCAATAAAGCTAAGTTAATTCATACTATGCTCAATAGTTACATAAAGGTATGCTGTAAATTTTAAACAAAAAATCAAATCAATTGTAAAGGAAGTATCTGATATTTTTTATTATATAATTTTTCACTTAAAATAATATTACTCGGTGTGATAATTGTCGTATAACATTTATCATGCATATTAACTAATTTAAAAAATATTATAAAAGGAAAAATTCTTTCGTACGGTATTGATTCATTCTATATCTTATTTTATTATAAAATGTTTATGTAAGATTTATGTAAAATTATAATTAATTCATCGAAATCATATCTTAAACGACTATGTTTCTATAACTTTAAGTAATCCTATCGTTTAATCTCTATTAAGCTCTATCTCTTCGTTAGTATTGTCTGTGAGCTCGTCAATTGTGCGAAGTACGCCATGTCCACTCAACAATTCGAGCATTTGTCTTATTATTTGTACTACACCAGATCTATCTTGTAAATTATCACACAAATATAATCTCATCACCAGCTACAAAAAAAATTGTAATATGGTAATCGAATTGACATTTCAAAATGTATAATAATTATTTTAAAGAAAGCATATTTCCTTTATGTGACAACAATTTGATTTTATCAAAAAGTAAATTACCTTACAAACGGCGAAATCGTCTGAGAAATTGAAATCGCGATTATCCTGATCGTCACAAATTTCATTGTAATTTTCGCAGGTTGCACCAGTCTAAAATGAATGATTAGGTTAATTTATTATTACAAAACGATTATCAGAATAATATTATTTCATTTTAGGATTATCTATATTATTTTTATTAAAAGTTATTAGAAAATAATATATTTTGATGTACATTACCTTGTTAACATGATTTTCTATTATATCTGTCATTGAATCAACAAGTCCATCCTAAAGTAATGCAAAATATGTATGAGAAAATTAGTTTGAGTTTCTTCTTTAATCCATTGAATGAATTATTTGTTGTTTTATTAGATTTAATTTAATTTTAATAAAAATACTTAAAAATAGTATAATTACAAATCTTACCGGTATTGGCACATCTGTTAACGGAATACCTCGAACAATTAGTACAAATACTGCTAAGTAACAACACAAAGTAATTAGAATGTTCTTTTTGCTCCGCATATTGTTAAATTAAAAAAAAATTGTTTTTCGTACAATATATCTGATGCTTTCAGTTTGACGGTTGTTTCAATACTGCTGAAGAACCGTCTCAAACTTATGAAATCTTTATATTCTTGGCAAATTAATGTTTATACTTTACAATCTATAGATTAAGAAGCTAATGAGACATAGTAAGTGTGTCAAAAATACACATACGTATAATGATTTTTTGAACCAGATGACTCAGTATTCAGATAATGTGCTCAATTAAAAACACATATTTGGTTTGTTTATTCAAGTGTATCTTGATACGTTCCAGTAATGATATCGTAATATAATGTGAAAAATTAGAACAAATCCTAGGAAGTAATAATTTTTCGATAATTTTAAACACCGAACGTAGAAATTTCTTTGATAAGCTAGAATATTGATTCAAAGTAGATATATTTTCAAGAAACGTTATAATTTTTTGAAATTAACAGAAAATGAAATAAAAACCTTTCCTTTAGATAGATAGCTAGGACGAGAAATATAAAGTTTAGTTGTGTCGCTAATGAAAAATTCAAGATAAATAGAATGAAAACAAAAACACAATCGTTTCCGCCATAATTCAGGATTCACTTGCTATAGCAGGCATATTTTTGACCGACGACTATCTACTATCACTGTTACGCATTTTAAATTCAAATAAATAATTACTCATTTTTATCTGACATTCCCAAGTCACTCATGGCCCAGGGAGCGTTTCGTATATAGAGTTGAGGTGGCATTACTTGGGGAAAGTCGACGTACGATTTTATTGAACGTTAGAATCGATGGAATTCTCTTTTTGTAGAGTTGTCAATACAGTTTGATAAGTAATAGTACTTATAATTAAAAATAAGGTTACTCAGGGCAGCAAGTTGTGAAGAAGAAATGGGCGTATGGAGAGGTGACTTGTTGGCCCGGCACTGTTGGCGGGCATCGAAGGCGCAGGTCGCGCAGGTCGGGCCCTATGGAGCGGGGGGTCTCCCTTCATTACCGACCCGGCCGTGAGCGGGGCAGCGCGCGTGCGCCCGGAGCCGAGGGGCCGCGGCTCGCGACATAAATCAGGGCCGCGGATCCCCGCGGCGCGGCGCCGCTACCCGGCTTACACCCCGGGCCCGCGATGCGGGGGCCGAGATTACGCGCCGGGTGAAAAAGCACGGGCGCAGGTAGCGCGGCGACGGTCACGAGCGATCGCAGCGCCCCGCGGCGCTCGCCGGCCCAGGCAGCGGCCCCGCGCGTATATACACGCCGGGAAAGTGGGCCCCGCGCCCGTGGCCATAAGACCGACTATACGGGCCCCGACAAAGGGCGCGCGCGCGCCTCGATAGACGGCCGAAACGTCCCCCCCCCCCCGGCTCCGCTGTCTCCGTGGGCCGCCGGGCGGAAAGCCACTTTGAAGATAGGATCGGCCGGGGAATTGCGCGGCCCTTCCGGCCCTTTGACGGCGAATTAAAATAATCGCGGTCCCTTTTTACGAGTGGCCGATAAGAGGATTGCGCGCCGGCTCGATCCCCGCGCTTAATTCCTTATTGCGCCCGGGACTTTGTGCGCGCGGGCCGCCCTCCGGATATATACACGCGCGCCGCGTATCGTTGCGCCCTCTTCGACGGTTTACCTCGCTCTTCGTAAGCCGACTCTGCGGCTCGGGTACTCCCCGCGGAATCCCCCCGCCGCCTGTCTAAAATATTAATTGCCTGAATATGTACGAATGCGCGGCCTCTTACTCGCCCGCGACTTTCGTCCTTATGCGCGGAACTCGATATGCTCAAAGAAATTCTCCGAGAGCGCCTTTCTGGAGTTTTGCAGAAAGAAAGACGCCCATAGTGATCCGCGGACACACTTGACGTCCAATGAAAAATAACTAAATGCAAGAAATCCCAAGGCTACTTGTACGCGCAGGCGATGGTGTACACGATCTGTGCAATATCGTGGTTTTCATCAACGCACTCTTTACCTCATTATATGCGCGATGTGCACAATGCACTGGCAATAAACGACACAGCTTTCTGTTTGACTCTGGGTTCGCAGGTGGGCGGAACAGGAGAGGCTGCGCGAGCGGGAGCACCTGGGCGGCGAGGTCCTCGGAGGCAGGTGCCCTCCCCCCGCCTGCCGATCCCCTGCAAAATTGCCAGGGGCCACAGGCGCACAATGGACGCCAATCAATGCCGCGCGCGGAAAATCGGTCCACGCGCGAGATTAGCCGGGGGCGCGGCCGACGTAAGACGCGCCGCGGCATTCGGATGCAAAGTGCGCGCGCGTGCGGGCTGTCCCCCCGCGCGAGTGTCGCGCGCACGCCCGCCGGAGGATTACGGGCGCCGAGGTGCCCGCCGCACGCATTGTCCGCCCCCGCTGCCGTTTGATGGGCGCGCCGGGACGAGGAGCCGCCAACCGCCGGCGCGAGTGTATTGTGTGCCGCCCGGGGGGTGGGAAGCGCACGCGGTCACCTCCGGCTGGTTAAGTCCCCGGCGCGGGCGCGTCACGAGGCGGCCCCGGCCCCTTTAATTAAAACGCACGGGCGCGCGGCACCGCAGCGTGAAAAAAATCACGCCCAGCCGGGGGTGCTTTATGTGCGGCCTCGATATCGGCCCCCGACGGAAGCTGGGCCGTGCGCCCGAGATCAAAGCAACTCTAGGTCATCTCGTGGCATTGTGCCCCGCCGAGTCCGCGGCCCGTCCCTCGGTCCAGCGGCTGATTCGGCCGATCGATTGATTCAGGGGGGAGGAGACAGGTGAAGCGGCTAGAATATAATCCGCGGGCGTATAATTGGCGTAAGGCGCTTGCGTGGGGCGGGCCGACTTGAAAGGCCGGCCCCGGGTAATGCGGCTCGGGCGCGCGCGGGGAGGGCGCGGAGATCAAGCCGGGCGAATCAAGCCCGCCGATGATTAATTCCCGGGCGCAGGGCGCGCGCGTGTCCCGCGCGGCAAATTATCCGTCGGTCGGGCGCGGTCGAAGGTCGATTAATAAAATTCGGGAGCGGATGAATCGGGCCCCGCGGGGGGAAGCCCTAATCGCCCGCCCGGCCCTGATTAAACCCGAGGCCCCGCTGCGGAGGGCGCGGGCCACGCAAAAAAACGCAATCGCTCTTACGGTAATGAAAGCGGCCCCGCGGCACTATTCCGGCCAGTTGGCCGCTGCCTCGAGAGCCCGCGCGACATCTGCACTCGCCCCCGGCTCGCTCCCGCCACTTTCCTCCCTCCCCACTTGCCGGGATTCTTTTATTTAGCCCCTGCCCATGTGTATACACGAGCCCCGGTGTTTCTGCACTTTCCCATTTGTCCCGACTTTTTCCAAAATATACGATCAAACAACATTTTAACACTTCCAACAGCTTTTGCTTTGTGCTTTTAGAGTACCGTGCCTAAAAACTTCCTCTAATTTGCTTCAATTAATGATCAAAAATATCACGAGCAAATTTTGTTGCACTATAGAAGACAACTATACATATGGTAAAAATGGAAATTGCCTTTCTGCCGAGATTGTAATTAATTTTTCAAACTAGCTCAATTCTTCTCTAAATTAACGCTAGAAACTCATATACAACTTGTATGTATATAGCTACATTTTCTTATGGCAAATCAATGACAGAGAAAGAAACTGACAAAATACGTATCAATGCGGTAGTGACTGAAGTTATGCAAGTCTATCTGGAGAATAATGTAGACTGTATAGTTGAGTGTATAACAACCTCGAGAGTAAATGTTGAGTATAGACGCAGAAGTTATATAGTCAATCAAAATAATTGTAATTGGCAATAATTATAATTGTATTTAGCAATTGACAGTTACATGTAGTTATAGAACAATGTATATTGTGGTATACATTCTAAAAAGCAAAATTTGGACAGAATTTTTCGCGTGTTCTACTTGCATGGCTATAAAATCTGTTTTGATCTCTACCAGAGTAATCAGTTAATTTCTACTTATAAATAAACAGTAGGTATTCTACTTCCGTTATTGGACACATTGTTGTACATTCATTACGCGTACAAAATTTCGCACACGTAACTGTAGTAACAGTGAAACTAATAACGAAATCTCGTAATAGATCTTCTGGAGAGATACGGGGGCCTAAAGATGAAAATTATAGGTATTTTAGCGAAACAATGTCGGCGAAGATTAGAGAGGTTAGGTAATAGTTGATCGATCGATCGCGGCCAGTAAAAAAGGGAAGGTAGGAGGGATCGCTCGGGGCCGGAAT
This sequence comes from Sycophaga agraensis, assembly GCA_018906755.1. Lineage (NCBI taxonomy): Eukaryota > Metazoa > Arthropoda > Insecta > Hymenoptera > Pteromalidae > Sycophaga > Sycophaga agraensis. The sequence continues at coordinate 574,649 of JACCIE010000004.1, forward strand.
GAAGTAGTTAAAAGCCGTGCGAAACGGGCGCAAAATGCGGGATAAGGCGCGCGCGCGCGCGCGACCAATTAACCAGGGAGGCGGAGCCGGGCGGCCGGGGGAAAAAGTGCGAGTCGCAGATGGCGAGATAGCCCCCCGGGCAATTTGTACGGGCAAGACAAACAGCCGGCGGGCCCCGGGGGCCGAGCGCCGCTAGATTGAGCCGACACGCGAGCGCGCGGAATGCGCCGATACCGATCTGCCGGGCGCGCGCTCGCCGAGACAAGGATCTCCGGGCGGGCGACGCGCCCCGGGGCCCGCCGGCAACCCGCTGATTTATGCCGCTTTTTATGCGGCCTGCCCGAAATAATTCACCCTAATGCCTCCGCTAACTGCCTCGCGGCCGCCCCGGCTTTTTTTTCCCCCCTGCGCCCGATATCGCGCGCGCCAAGAGGATGATCGTCATCGCGGCCGATTATTATTCCCTCCGCGATACGAGGATGATATACGCGGCGCGGCGCTAATTTATGGGCCGGCCCCCCGGCGGATCGGTCCCTTTTTTTTTCACCCAGTGCCACAGGGGACGCGCCTCGTCCGCCAAAGCGCGTCACCTACCTGTGTGCAGCCCAGCGGATGCGCGTCCCCCGGGAAGTCCTTATAGCCGGGCCGATTTCCCCGCGTCGCTCCCGGAAGGCCAGCAGATGGCCTCGCGAACGGAATTACGCGGGCTCGTTACCGCGGCCCCGGGCGCCGCGATTTTCCCCGCCGGCCCGGAAGCAAAGGGAGGGAAGTAGTGGAGCCGCGCTCTTTTTTTTTTTTTTGACCAGATTGCCCCCGCGGGGAGGCGGCGCGCCGATCGCTACTCGGCCCCTTATAATTGCGCCCCGGGCGATGCCGATATGGCGCGGCGCCTCGTTACCCGCCCGCCTCCTGGAACTGCGGATGCCCGCGCGCTCCGGGTAATTAGGCGGTCGGGGGCCGGCCCAAGCCTCGGATATGCGGCCAATTGCGCGGCCCTCGTTGCGCCCGGGCCGCGCCTCTTCCCCGCGGGTCCGGCTTCCGACCGCCATCGAGTCGCCGCGGTTAATTGCGCCCGCGTGACGCGCCGATCGCCGCCGAGCGGATTACCAATCACCCGGCGCGGACTACTTTATTTTCTTGGTGCTGCGAGGATTCGACGCGGCCGTGCGTAGATCTGTACGCGTGTGTGTATACCGCAGGCTTCGGCTTTGCAATTATACATGGATTGGAGGATCGCGACGCGACAATTCAAATTCATTCGGCCGTTTATATTAATTCACCAGCTGGCCAATCGCAAGTTGATGTCTGCGCGCAGATAATGATAATATAATAGAGGTGTATACTACTGTCGTGGAATCGAGTAAATCCTCGTAGTGCAGTGCATTATATGTGCGGAGATTGGATTTGAACGAGCGCGCGCTACGAGACACTTTTACACGGGTACGCGACTCTAGACAATGGGCCGCTTATAACGCGCGGCTTTGTAAGCTTTCATCATTAGCGCGATTATTTATCCCGATGGCTATCGGGATAAATATTAATCAAGCCTCGCCAAGTGCGTGCGGGGGTATAGTTATAGCTTGGTTTCCATCTCCTCGCCAAAGTGACCTCCCCCGATAAACAATTTCCGCGTCTGCCGATATCGCAGACCTAGCGCGCGACATGCACCAAGCGACATCGTGTGTATACGCGCGCGCATCACGGGAGCGCCGGGCCAGTACATACATCTACATCGAGCCTCGGCGCACTCGGCGGAAAAGCGCTCGGGGAAGACGCGCGGGGGTGAGTTATATGCGCCGCGGGAAAAAAAAAAGGCAGAGGGTGAAAGAGCGGCGGCGGGCCTTTATCTCCCTGATCCTCATTAAAAACCTTCCGGCCGCGGGGCTTTCTTCCCGCGCAGACTCGAGCGCCGCTCGGTCTATTAATTAAAAAGAACCTCGGCGCCGGTCAATGCGATTGTTTATTATTTTTTTTCTTTTTAGCGCACGGCAATTATGCACGCGGCCTAACGAGGCTCCGCGGCGCACACGCACACTCGGGGACCGGCGGAGGCTTCCTCGGGGCGGCAGAAGGCGCCCGCGACGGAGGCCGGCTTTAAGGTTAGCCCCGGGGGCGCGCGCACGGCCGGGGCGGGGGCGCCGGGCGGTTGGCTAAAACAAAGCCGCCGCGCCGGTTGGTCGATAGTCCGCGGGCGCCAATCGCCCTCCGCGGCGCTCCCCCTCCGCGCGTGATCCGCGCCGCGCAGCCGCCGTCGTCTCGTCCCTGCCGCCTCCCCCCGCGGCTCGCCCCGGCTAATTTTCCCCGGAGCCGCTCAATCTCCACCTGGTGCGTACGCGTATATTAGCTACGCGGACGCGAGTGATAAAGTCCCCGCGGGCGTCCTCGAGGCTCCTGCTGCGGGGCTCGTCTGCGGCTTCTCCGGGAAAGAAGGCCCGCGTCTTAGGCCCTAATTAGGCCTGGCTTCCGGGATTGAGTTGTAAGCGCGGGGAGGCGCGCCGGCCCATTTATAATTAGAGGAGTCGGCCGCGCGCGCCTCCCGGAACTTTGTTAATTAAGTGGGGCTCGCGCGGGAGATGGCGCGGAGGCCGTGCGCCCGGGCGCATGACCCACGCGGCACTTTGACGCGGCCCCGAGCCCCGCAGCCCTAATGACGGCCCTCGACATCAAACGTCGCGCGCGCCCTTCGAGACCCATCCGAATTCGCCCCGGGGATTACTTCGCACTCTCGCGAGGCCCTCGCCGTCGCCCTCATTGTCGGCGCACTCGGGGATGCCTACGAGCAGCCGGCTTCGCGCTCCTTTCGCCGCTCCCAAACCGTTCCTGCTTACTCGATGCCGCGTCTTCGAGACTCGAGACTATTTTAACTGCCTCGAGATGAACCAATGTCTAAAAGCCCGCTAAAAGACCACCGCTCGTAAAGTTGAATAGCATAAACCCAAAATTCGTTCATTTTGCTTAAAAGATGGTATTAAATAGTTCAAAAAATACCATTAAATCTAAAAGTGACTCCATGAAAATCTACTCAGATTTAGTGAAAATCATGTCAATAACCAAGTTAGTGAATCGTACTGTATTTTCCTGGAGGGAGAAGATTCAGTGCATTCTGATTAATATTTTGATGAATTTATCATTAATTTAACTGGATTTTTTAAATATTTAATCGATTTTTACTGATAGAATTTTACAAAATAATGCAAAACCTACTTATTTGTTATATTCCAACGTTGATATATCGTAGATTGGTACACAACAGATTTCAACTGATAACAAATATAAGTAACGGAAAATAAAAATAAACCGTTAATTATTTAACCGTTAGTTTGAGCCTCGTATTTATTGGTAATGGACTGCAGTAACACAATATTATTGTTCACGAGAGAAAATGGTAGTTTTAACTTTATTCGAGGTACAATTATATAAGAAATATTGTAAAAAATTAAAATTCTTACAAACCATTGTTGCAGCGAGATTCGTAGTCAAGATTGCAGCAGCAGCAGCGGCAGCAGCAGCGGCATCAGAAGGATTCAATGAATGACAAAGATTGGATTGGAGGTGATTAATTACAGATTTATTTATAATAATAATAATAATAATAATAATAATCCATTGTATTTACATTAAAAAGATTGACGTTTAAAGTGCCTAATAAAGTTGATCTCTTAACGAAGTTTTTGTTTATTCAACACTTACATATTAGCATATTATGATACAGATCTTTAAATCGAGAACTACATACAAACTTCTTAAAACGAGCTTAATAGTATTGTTTAGCCTCCTTTATAAGTGGTTCTTGGCTGGTCGAAGAGCGTCGAGTGATCGAGTTGTTTGAGGCGTCGGTGGCCTGGTTCTGCAATCAGAGAAGCAAACGAAGGGTTGAACAATAGGCGCGGGGAGACGGTTGGCCGCCCTGGAAAAAAAGTGACTTGTAGTGGCTCATTAGAGGCCGGGGGGGGGTGGCCGCCAGGGAGCGGGGGCCTCCCGATCGCGGCCCCCTCCCCCCCCCGGAGAGGCGCCGGGGTCCGGGGACTAATTGAAAGCCCGGGGCGGTCCTCCGGGAGGGCGGAAGGAGCCGCGTCCCGCGGGGGCCGCGGGCTTCGATTAGGGCCAGTGTCGGTGCGCGTCAAGCCGTGCGCGACGCCGCGGCCTCGCGGGGGCCCCCCGGGACGGGGCCGCCCGGGTAATTACGCGAGGGGCTTTGTGCGGCTAATGGAGGAGTTCGCGGAAGGGCCCGGGCTTTGTCCGCCGATAATCGCGGGCCCTTAGCCTGATTGCCCGCGGGCGCCCGGCCTTTTTCCGGGAGGTGCGTACGCTGCCCCCACCCCGCCCCCGGGGCCGCCGACAGACCTCCGGAAGGGGTTGCGCGCCCGGGGGAGAGGAGGCGGGAGTCGCGCGAGGGCGACCTCGAGTCGCCGCTGGGAAGCCGGCCCTCCCTCCTAATCCAAGGCCATTATCCGGGGGCGGCCGGCGTCCCGATCGCCGTATCTCCCCTCGGCCGTCGATTGCAAAAAAAAGGGGACGGATCCTCGAGCGCCGGGGACAAAGATGCGTGTCAGGCGCAGCGGGGCCGGCTTTCCCGGGGCGCCTCGAGGGCCGCGGCCTAATTCAAGCCCCGACTGGCTAATTAATTGGCCGGCGCGCTGGCCGATCGTGTATACGGCGTGACGCTCGGCCGCGGCCGATGGTTTTCGAGCGTTCCGGGAAGCCGTGCCGAGGTTACATCCGCGTATTTACACGCTCCTTTCGATTAGCTTTTTTACGAGGCGCCCGGGCGGAGCGGCCCGGTTGCCTTCCGAGAAGCCGCTCTTTTTTTTCCCCCCGCGGCCCAGTTATGCAAGAGCCGCCTAATCGCGCGGGCCCCGACAAACAATTATCCGCGGGCAAAGCGGCCGCCGATACACGCGCGTGCGCGCCTGTCCGCCTCGCGGCCAGATACATCGCGCAACTCGGCCCGACCGACTGGATGACGCGGCGCGAAGGAGTCGCTTTTTTTTTTAGGCTCCACCGATGTCTATACGCGTGTGTATACATGCCGTCCGTGGCGAGGAGTTTGATGCGCCGGACGGCCCCCGCGGAATGGTTAAAAAAGAGAGTTGCGAGGCGCGCGGCCTGGTTAATGTCGGTAATTACAGCCTCGGGCGGCCCAGTCGCCGGAGGGTAAGAGACCCGGGGTACTTTTACGGGCCGCCTCGGCGTATAATCCTCATTGTGCCCGCGGAGATCGATAAGTAGCTTATGGGCACCTCGGCCGGCGTCGGTCGGTCCTCCGCGCCTCCGGTAAACCTAGTCCAGAGGATAGATTATGCAATTCACGGCGGAGCCGGTGTGTACAAAGATAAATAGCGGCGGGCCCGGGCCGGCCCCGGGATTAAAACAACAAGGTTTCGCCGAGGCGTGAAGGATCCGCCGCTCGGCTCCCTCGGATTTTTCCCCGGGCGCGCCCGGACAATTTTCAATTTGACACCGCGGCGCGTAAAAAGCCCCTGGACCCGAGGTGCAGGGGGAGGGCGGCCGGCGGGGACGGAGGAGGCAGAAAGGGCTGCCCGCGAGCTTGGGAAGCGCCGAGTCACGGCGTGTAACGAGCTTCGCCTCGCTTTCCAGCGGGGGGGGGAGAGGGCCGCTCTCCCTCTCTCCCGCCGCGGAGGCCGAGCCGCTCCGGAGCGCGATATCCGCCCGGGGGATCATAGGCAGAGGCCGCGGCGGGGATTTTTCTCCCCCCGGGCTCGCGGGGAAACTCGGGCCGGCCGGTTCTCCGGGAGGCGTCGCCGGCGTTGCGCAAGCGCGCGTCCTCGCGCTTTTCCCGCGGCGCAGGCGCTCGCGCCAGGAGGCGGCCGAGCGTATCGAGCGCCGGCGCGCGGCCGGCTTGCCCGATCAACCCGAAAGGAGCGGCCTTGGGCCCGCGCAGCATCCTTGAGGGGACCGTCGAGGGGCAGGGCAGCGAGGCGCGAAGGGGCCGCCCGGCGCGGGCTTCCGGCGAGGGCGCGATCGGCGCCGATTTCCTCCCGGCGGCGGGCCCCGAGGCCGGGCGGCCGGTCGATCGGCGACGCGCGGCGTGACCGGGCGCATTCCAGGGCCGCTCCCCGGAATGCGGCCGCGGCCCGCCGGAGCTAACGAGGTCGCGGGACTTTCGGCCGGGATCCGCGGGGGCCAAGGGCGTAAGAACCGGGGCCCCGGTGACAAGACGCCGGCGCGGCTTGTTTACGCGGCCCGGGCCGTGACGGGGCGCGGCCGATCGATTCGGCCCCGCGGCCACCGGGTAATCACTTGTTTGTCGCGGCTTTTTCCCCGGCTCGTATAACGAGCCTTTCTCGCCGGCCGCCGGCTTTTTGCCCCGGCCGCCCGTCCGCCCGGGCTATATCACTTACTTCTTCTGGCCTCGTTACTCGGCCCCCCGGCGCACCCGGTCTAACCCGCCGCCCACCGCCAACTGCATCCCACAGGTTAAAGCGCTGCCGAGCGGCGGCGTACACGCGTCGCTCGGTTAGCGAATATCCGCCCGGGAGAAGGAGCCCGGGGCTCCGTGGCCTCCGGTGCCGCGGGTACGGAGAGCCGACCGGCAGCCCCGGGCCCGGGCCATATATAGTCGACCTGAAAAGTGCAAAGGAGCTGCTGCGGGAGGGAGGAGAGAGAGAGAGAGAGGGCGAAGAGATCCTTACCGTGCAGCGCGAATCGTTCGAGGAGCGCGACCCGCCGTCGATGAGGAGATTCGGGTTTCTCATTGGGGAGGGCGCTCACGTCGGCCAGGACTCTTGCACGCGGGCGCTGCTCGTCGAGCTCCAGTCCCTGAAAAGCACAATGCAAGTCGATCAGTTGGGCCCCCAGAGCCCTCTTGGTCCCAGCCGCGCCTGCCTTACCGGCCGAGCCTCGGAAAAGCCCGCTGGCTTTCGGGGGCCGGGGGGAGAGTCCCTCGTCGCCGGGGCCGACGACTCTTATACCCAGTTCATTAGGGCGCCGCGCGCCCGAGGCGCTCCCGCCACCCGAATGCGCTCCTTTCATTACCTCGCGGTTTTTCCCCGCGCAATCTTCCCGGCTTTTTCGAGCCGCGAGGGCTTTGTGCGCCCGACCGCCCCGATAATAAGCCCGGAATAACTCGTTTCTGCCTCGCTCCCGCCTCTCCCGCTCCCCCCCTAAGCCAGCCATCGCCCTCTCTATGTTTGCCCGCTCCGAGCCCTGGACGAGCTATCGTTTAGAGGCGGCCTGCTTACATATTTATACAGGCACTTTCGGAGATTAGCAAATTTGCGCACTTGTTTTATCGCCCGGTTTCGAGTGCCTCCGTCGGATGGCGCTCTGCATACACGGCTTCTCATCAGCTTTGGTACACACTCGGATAATCATTCTAAGCGAATCAATCGAGATTAATCCTCTCTGCACTCGGTGGAAACATATGTCAGGGATTTAATCATTTGCTTCAATTGTTAAAGGGAAAAGTTTCCCTATCCGCATATAATATTATGTATATTGCAACGCTTATTTAAATCCATCAGATTTTCCCACGGATTTCTTGGCTCGCACCGTCCGCGCGTTATGTCGCTCAATACCGCGTGGCAGTTTTACACGATCCCGAGTCAAACTACGGTCCGAACTTTCCGCCTCGGCCGCTCCTCCAGATAGATCGGAGGCTCGACTAAAAAGCAGAGGAGGCGAACAAGCGCGGCAAGTGAAAACATGGCGGCGCGTCCGCGGAAGGGCAAGCGGGCAGCGCGAGTGCGGAGGCCGCGCTCGGCGCGATAACCGCGGCGATCGCGCGCGGCCCCCGGGAAAAATGCCTCTCGGGGCGACCCTTCCGCCCATTCCTCGTCGGCGGCCGGGGCCCGCGCTATCGGCCCTCTTATCTGCCTCCTCGCGCGCGTTAACAAAGCCCGTCTCGCTCGGCGGCCGAGTGGGTGGGTGGGAGGGCAGGGCCGGAGGAGGCGGCGAGGAGGCCCCCACCTCCGCGGCCAGCCAACCAGGCCGGGGCGGCCGACCAACCGGGAGGCCGGGCGCACCCGACCGACCCGGAGTCTGCGATCGAGCGCCGCCGCCCGCGCCCTCTCTCTCTCTCTCTCTCTCTCTCTCTCGCTCTCCCACCCTCTCGCCGCGCGCGCGCGCGCCTTTGATTAATTCCCCCGGGGGCCTAGGATGCGCCGAGGCCCCGAGGCCAGGGCGTTTTTTCGCCGGCCGAGGAGACGCGCGACCGTCGCTCGCTGGCTCCGCCTTGGGCCCCGTATATACCTGTATATATATATATGCACGCGGCTTTTTCGCCCGGTCGATCGGGAGGAGAGATTAGGCCCCGTAATTGATCGAAAACCCGGCTTGCGTGTTTTTCGTAGATTCGAATCTCGAGCACTGCGTGCAGCGCTAGGTGACAATTACCTTAACAGATTTAACGTTCTTTTGCTAAATCAAGTCATTGCAATGTTTCATGCCTGCCCCCTTTTCACTCGGACCTTTACTGCAGACAAACCATGTAACTTTTTCGCACTATTCCTATACTCGTTCATCATTTACATTGTATCATTTATCATAATTATATCATTATTCTCAGTGTTTGATCGCCTTTTTTTTATTTGGAACATTGTAATATATTAGAATTTGCGCATGTCAATTAACAACGTAAATAGAACTGTGTATCGGTATTAGATCTCGTGTTTTTCCGACTGCCTAAAGCCATAATAAATAGAATAACGAAAGTACAGGTATCAAGCTGTTCTTCAAGAATAATCATTGCACAACTGGCAGAACAACGTATGCGCATATTTCAAGATACTTCAATTTTCGAAGTGATACTTGTAGCAATTTCCCTCTCGAATTTCATACATACATTATACGTGTTGCGAGCTGGCAAAACTGCACGCGCTTGCATACACCCTCTACCACAACAAGTGATCGCGTAACGTGCTACTGTACTCGCTGTTCCTGAATTGCCCTTCTGCGTTTATCTGGGCGGAAAATCTCAGGAACGGCCCGGTAAATAACAAGCTATCGCCACCTAGTAGGAGACGCAAAATAGCAAAGTCAATTGTCAGTTTGCTCACGCGGAGCAGACGGCAAAGTGGACTAAACACGTGAGCGTGTGCTAGGCTCGCGTGCCTACGTTCGCCTCGGATGCGCACCCACCCTTAACCAATTCGAAAGCGAGATAGACCAGCGCGAACGCAGTCGGACTAATGAGCGAGCCTCGAGTGTGAAAAATGAGGGAGAGCAAACGAGGAGGGCCCGCGGCTGCGCTAATTAGCGCGCCATATATAAGAGCCAAAGCGCCTAGAGCCGCGGCTCTCGCACCGGCTGCTTCCTCCCCGACCCCCGCGTCGGAAAAGCCCCCGAAAACCCAGGCCCGCCAGACAACTCCGCCCGCGCGCTTTTTCGCAATTACGCACAGGCGCGCGCATATAATGCGGGCCGTTCGATGCCCTCCCCCCCCGCAGCGACGGAGAGGGAAAACACGAGAGGATGCCGGTGGGCCGCCGCGGGTCACGGCGCCTTTTTTTTTTGTGGGCGCGCCAAGCCGGAACTTCCGCCGGACGATCGCGCGCCATAACGGAGCGGCCCACACGGAGGATACGCGTGTACATGTATCGCGGGGCTCGGCGGGATATATGTGCAGGCTGCGGGTAATGGCCGCGCTGTCTAGTTCGAGGGCCGCCCGGCTCCAAAGCGGCTAGCAGAGGATTGTTTTTACGACTGGCCCGATTCCTTCGGAGAAACCGGGACTGCGGCCGCTTTCGATTAATGTTCTACAATGGAATTTGAATGATGCGGGCATAACTTTCGCACTAGTCCAATTGTTCGTGTGTTTCTCTCGGGAAAATAATGGAGGTTTTATGGGGATCTCGGCCTCTGAAAATTATCGTTTTTAATTATCACGGCATAATGCTACACTGTAAAAAAAATTTACATTTATCATTTCAATTAAGATCGATGCTTGAGTATTAACTATTCGGACAAATAAAATATAATCGCAAACAACATTTATTCATTTATTTTATTTTTATCTGTTCAGAATAATTATACTTGTATATAGGTGAATTTCATTTACATTGATACGTTTTGTCAAATCTAAATTTAACAAAATATTTTTTTTAAAGTGGATTCACGCATGTGATTTTCTAGAACAACAATCTCAAATAGAGGTTAAATCAACTCGAATGAACGAAACAAAAATATGATTCCCGAGATAATTATTGATGTAATGAAAAAGCGAAAAAATTGAAATATTCCAAACATAATCAAAATTATATAATATTTACAAAACATTAAAATAATTTACGTGAATTGAAAAATATAAAAAATGAAATCAGTGTCAAATTGAATGAAAATCTAGTACGTTCAACTCTATTAAAAGAATAAATTTGTTGAAGTTAATACTGAAATATTAGTGCTTTTCAAATGATTAAATCATAATTATAAAAAGAATTTACTGTTTCGCTGATCGACTGTACTATAACAAACCAATGAGGCTTTATAACGGATATTTGATTTGAAAGTGTATATCAGATGGACATTAATCGCGAATTCCGACGATCTCTCCGGGCGATAGGATACGCACTCTTACCCGTGACGATTGGATTTTTCACATATTATGGGATGGTTGCTGTCGCACCCAGTGCCGTTCCGGCGGTTTACTGGACTTCCGTTTCCTGCGCGTCACGTGTCCCGCGTCCTGTCAAGGCACAGTGGCTGCCTGCCGCGAACGCTGGCGCTCCGAACGCGGAATCTGCACGAGTGCCGTCCACTGGGATCGCGTGGGTTTATTCGCGAATCTTATGCCTGGCCGATGTCCGTCGCGGGTCGAAGAGAACAGCCGCAGCGTGCAGAGATGCCCGAGCCGAGTAATAATTGCCATTGGATCCAAAGAGTCCGTTTTCGGCCAGGGCGGTGTGCCGTGTGTGTACCGCCGGCCCGGAGATCGGCGCATCCCGGATTATTGCGCAGGCGCGGGCGGAAGGGCGGACAATGCGCGGGAGAAATACTTTGGGGCGGGGGCGCAATTAGAGGGAAAGTTTTTCGCCGGCCCTCGGCTTGTCCCAAGGTTCGTTTTCATATCCTCCTCGCAGTTTAGCCGAGGGGCTAATCCGAGTGTAATTCCGCGGGAGAGGCGGGGACCGTCGGAGCAGGGCGCGAGGAGTCCATCTCGCCCTCGAGACTCCGGAGAGGCGGCGGCCGATTCGTCCAAAATGGACGTCCGATATACATTCGCCGGCAATTACGGACAAGTGGCGGGGGCGCGAGGGCCGGGAGCCCGGGGGAGCCCGGGGGAGCCCCTCAAATATTTGCCGGCGCGCCCCGGCAAACAATCGGCGCTTTGTTCCGCGGCGCAACTATGTGTAAATTTAATCTGGTTGCGCAACCCCGGCGCACCGAGCCCGATACGCGCGCGAATTTTCACGAGCCCTTAAAAATGTTTGCCCCGCTCGGGCAACAATGCGCCCGGTTTTTCCGGGTGGCGCCCGACCCCGAGGCCACCGGCCGGGGGCTGGTTGGGCGCCTTCCCCCGGGAAAGGCACTCGCGCCTGCGCCGAGCGTAGAGCGGCTCGGAGGTATTGGAGCGGCGTCGGCGATCAGCGGGCCGATTCCAAAGCGATATAATACGCGCGCCCCTGGGATTTATCGGGGATCGGTTATCGCGGGCGTATTAGCCGCGCGATTATTACGCCGAGTCGTGAGCATATTGCGACAAGTAGGCTTTTACGCGCGCACGCAATAAAAGTACGGTTATAACGACGGGTTGCGCAAGCCTTTTCTTTTCAGCCGCGGCCGAGCCGACACGGCCACACGTATATACGTACAAAAGCTTACGTAACCCCCGCGCTAGGCCCGCACCCGGGCAGCTTTACGCGGATGTGCACGCGGCCGGACGGTCGGGCCCGTGTGAAAAAAAAAAAAAAAGAAAAAATAAGAAAACAAAAAAAAAAACACCACGGAAGGTTACACAGGCGATTGGAACGCGCGCGGCCTGTGTGCGAATTCGGGCGCAGAGAGCGCGCCGGTCTCCCGAGCTCTATCTCCGGGCAATATCTCGGGCGCCCCGGCATTCCTCGCGGGGCGTGAATACAGGGCCGCCTTGGCACAATATAAGCCCCGTGGACCGCGGGCCGGAGGAATCCGCTGACTCGGCGGCTTCCCCGCGGTGACATCTCACTCGGGGCCTCGTGTATATTTGCCGAAGGAGAGCCGCCGCGGGAAAGCCGCCGACTTTCCCCCAATTAACGGCCGGCTTTTCATCCGCGCCGATATATACACGCCGCGCGCCTCGGCATATCCCGATTGTTTCGTGGACACGGGCGCGCCCGCGCATTCGGCCGCGTTAATTAGCCGACTTTCCCGCGGGCCCCTCGGCCCTCGATCTTCCTTTTTCCTCGAGGGCCGTTCGGAGAAGCCCTTGAGAGAGATCGGCCGGGGAGAGCGGAGGAATCAAAAGGGAAAGGAAAAAAAATGAGACTCATCGATGGGCCGGCGTAGGTGTGCGTGCGGCGCGTATATATATCTGCGGCGCGGGTCGCGCGCGCCACTCCCAAATGAGCCGCCGCCGCCGCCGCCGGAGGAATCTCCCGGGGGGAGCGGCTAGAGCTCGCGCTAATGGTCCCACTTAACGTCTCAAGCAGCGAGGCGCGAGGCTTCTCTCCTCCTGCCCCCTGGGCTTTTTTTATACGTCTACGCGGGGCCGGTCCATCAGCGCGGCCTCCGACCTTAATAATCGGCAATATTTGTCCCGGATCGGTCACGCCTCGGCGTGGCCCCGGCGACGACGGCTCGAGCCGTCCAGCTTCCCGGTGCCCCGCGCGCCACGGGGATATACACGCACGCGTGGCCGTGTGTGCGTCCCGCTGGGCGAGATTCTCTCTCTCTCTCTCTCTTTCCGATTCGGCGCGTCGCCGGGGACAACAATGGGGAAAGGAAAAATAACAGACTGCGCGCGCGGCCCGCTTTCCCGTCTGCCCGCCAGAGAATATACGCGCGTAGTTTGCGCCTATCCGGGACGCGTGTAACCGGCCGGGGGCAAATCATTCCGGGAAGGGAGCGAGATTGCGCCCGCGCACCGTTAACTCTCATTACTCTTTCAGTCCTCCCGGCTTCGGGGAATCGCCCGAACTTGGGGATCATTTGGGGAAAAGGTCGCGTTCCGCGAGCGTCCGCCAGGCGAAACGAGCCCACGGTTCATCCGGCCGCGCGCTCCGTTTCAGATACGCCGAATCCACTCGAATGCCGGGAGCGAGCGGCTCACGGAAAGCGCATTGTCACCCTCGGGCCGGGATGACCTACTGCTCCCCCCTCGGTTTTTATTTTTCCACCAAAAGACCTTATAGTTTATTATTCATTCCAGCTCCGGAGTGTATATGAACTGCAGTCGGGCGAGCTCGTGATGGACGCGCATCACAGGGCGTCCCTTCGGCCGCTCGAAAAACACTCGAGCGCCGCGTCCGAGTACCGAAAAGGAGACCGCGGAGTGACAGCCGCGGCGATCGGTGCATCCGGCGGGTGGGCAGGCAATTAGCGCGCGAGGCCCGAGGCAAAGGATTGCCGGGCGATTGTGAAATATCTGGGAGTCGGAGATTAAGCAATAGGCCGGGCGCTCGAGGGCCCGGGGCTTTATGAGCTCGGGCTCCCCGAGGCGGATTCGAAAAGCGCTTACGAGCCGCTCGCCGGAGATAAAAGGTAAATGAGCCTCGGCGCGCGGGGCCCCGGCAATAAAAGAAACGGCGAGCGCGCCTGACAGCCGAGTCGGGCATTACCCGGGAGGATTGATGCCGTGCGCCGGCCCCAGTGTCACGGCCGTTACGCGAGCTTTCGTCGGCCCCCACCCGCCAAATTTGCTGGGGGTCATTTTTGCTCGAGGGAACGACACTCGAGTTCTCCCCATTCCCCAGTGCCGAAAATTAAGTTTTCGCCGTGGGCCGCGGCTAAGTTACGGCCCGATTCTGCGCGCCGGGTCTCGTTAAGCCGCGGCTCGTTGTCGCGGCTTGTTTATGCTCATCCGCTCCGCGGCGATACGTCGCGGCTCCCGAGAAAGGACCCGATTACCCGGCCGGATTCGTCCCGCCGGACAATGCGCCCCCGCCGCGCCCAATTAACACCGCGCCCTTTTTTTTTTTTGTATTCGTCGCTGTTCGCGGCCGGCCACCGCCGCGAGATAAGGGCGCCGGGGGGGGAGAAGCGGCCGGTGAAAAACCGGCGCGCGCGCGCGGGGAGCTAAGTGTCCCCATTTGTCCGGCGCGGCGAGACTCCCTCGCGCCCCGGAGGCGATTCATCTCACCCCTTTTGTGCGGCCCGCGGCCCGGTCCCTTGGCCCGCCGGCGGAGACGCCGAGGCCGACGGGGAAAATTACCCCGCGCCGAGGGGCGCAGCCATCTTAATTCACCCTCGCCTCGGTGGATCTCTTAACTTGCCTCCGGATTTAAATTGCCGAAGGTTAGACCGTGACAAAGTCCCCGGCGGCGCGCCCAGCTCAAATTGAAATTTAGACCGGCCCCCGAGCCCGGCCGATGGATCTGCGCGCGCTTCCGGCCCCCATTAGTTATAATGAAAGCCGCGCGCTCCGAGGACCCGCCCGCGCCGGCCCTTTCACTCCCCGCACTACCTCCATTTTTCCTACCCGTCCCTCCCGAGAGCTTCTTTAAGCGGCACCGCCACCAAGCTTCTCCATACTATATCCATATTATTTACTGGGAAGACTTTCTTCGACTTTCAAATGACTCGGCATTCAGTTTTATTAGCAAAATCTTCCAACAGCCGCACTCGCAGTCACTCTAGCAAGTCCGTTACCCTTTCTTTTATCCGAAAATTTATCCTAAAAGTATGCAGCCCTATTGTAAGAAATAAAAAAATTATTTATATCCAAGTGTTAAGTAACTTTAAGTCAAAGTTACATTTTCAAAGACTCAGGTACATCAAAATTGATCTAGATTTTACTTTTTAAATAACACATTCTGGTGTATTAACATGCGCGACCATGTGTAATAATTGTAAAAGAAAATAAACATCATTACAGGAAAGCAAAAAAATTAAAAAAAATTTAATAAAGAAATAAAATATAATCCAAGGTACATAATCAATATTAACATATATATAATTTCAAAAATTCTCACATTTAACTTGATCAAATTTTCTGTTAAACAAAATTTTTTTACAAGTCGGGCCTAGGTTAAATAAAATGTAGAATCACTAATTTGATATAAACACTTGATTAACAAGTGCTCGGAAGTTATAATTTACTGCAAGCATATTTGTTATATGAAACTCCAGTCTAATATCCTCAGTCGCCCAACTGTTATAAACTCTTTATGATTTTAATCTGTAAAGTGTCATGAATTTCACAGTAATTTTGTAGTGGAAACAATTTGCGTCGGATTAAGTGTTGTTAATATTTATGAATTCCAAAACGCAAGAAAATTGATCAAAAATGTAATTTTGTTACAAGCAGCTGATTTATTATACTCGAAAAGCGCCTTAAAATCATCCCTTCCATCCCGCTACCCCAAATGTCGAAAATTTCACAGGACATTATCACGAGGGTCCCAGGCTTCTAAAATGCCGTTTTTTCGAGCGATATTGACAGGTTGGATATATTATTAGCGAGTTCGCACCAGTGGCAGCGATACCTTGGCGCAGTGCAGGCGAGTACATAAATCTGGGAAAAAATCAGAGGAAGGATCGGGGCTTGGGCTCGGCGGCGGGGGAAGGGGTCGAGTCACCTGCTGCATACACGGCCCCTCGGGGCGCGTTATTAAACCGCGGGCGCGGCGACATACCCACGGGCGCAAAGGTGCGCGGCAGCTCGCGTTCCACCTCATGAATTTTCCCAGTTGAGCGGCCCGGGGGAGCGTGCGATCGCTATCGCGTTTCCGGCCGGAAAAGGAGGAAGCGGCCGTGCGTGCGGTGCGCGGGGGGTCCCCGATCCATCTTTCCCGCGCGACGCCGGCCAGCGGCGAGCCGGCCCTTTTTTTTTTTCCCCCGTTTATTCCCGGGCGCCTCGAGCTTTCGGCCTGTGCGTGCGCCTCGCTTATGCCCCGGATCGTTTCTTTTTTTTTTTCGTTTCCGACTATCGATTTACGGATGCGCGCGTCGCGGGAGTGAATTCCTCGGGCCGCATATTCCGCCGGCGTGAATTCCTTTATTTCGGACCCCGGCGCGGGCACAATGCTCCTTTTTTTTTTAGCCGACCGCCCCGCGTATCGGATTTCTCGCCGCGGCGGATGTTTTATCGCGCGTTTACTATAAATCACAATATATTGCAACTTTTGTGCAGAGGCGCGCCGCGCATATTAACTCAGGCTCGGCGGGCTAATACGCGGTACGCGTCAGCAGCGCGCCTTCGCCGAACGTGAAAATCTAATCCTTGGCGGGCGAGCGTGTGCGCCTCTGTGTACACGGACGTGTATATGCACAAGGGAAAAACATCCTCGCTTCCTCTGTTTGCTCATCTCCACGCGCGCCTGTGACCGTGGACGTTGAATTATTTAATAGTCGTGTGTTATTTTTTTTTTTTTTTTAACTTTTTTTTTTTCTTTTTTCGTCCGCCGCATCCAAGTCAATCTAATACCCCGAGTGAGATTTTCCGGGAATCGCCACACCTCGGCGGGGCCTCGCGCGCGCCCGACTCTTTCAGTCCGCGGCGGGAATTTCACACGGCCTCGAAGAAAGGACATTTAACGCCGACAATTTTACAGCCTGTAATGAACTATGCGCCTCTCGGGTTTTACTCCTCCAGAACGGAAATCGCGTGACAAATCTTTCCCCAAGCCCGGGCGTTTTCGTGCACGTGCATATATATATATACGTAGATACGCGTATATGGGCGGGCAGGCGGGCGCGCACACGTACGGGCGCACACGTGGACGCGCGTACGCACGGGCCGAGGACCAATGAAACGGTCGCGGCAAAAGTACCTTCGTTAACGATTATTAAAACACGGGCCGGCTTGGCGCGGGCGCCTCTTCCTCTTCCTCGTCTCGCGGCCGAGCGCGCAATTATTTCAAGGAGATTGAAAGTATTAATATTTTTTCCTTGGGCGCGCAAGGCACGTACTTGGGCGGCGCGTGACGTCACGCCACTAAATCATCGGTAAATATTTCAGACGGGCTTACTTTATTTCCCGTCGAATCCCCGGCCGCGAGAGACAAAGTGCGCGTTGATTTGTTATTTTTTTTTATTTTTTTTTTTTTCTCTCGCTCGCCTCCTCTCGTCCTCCTTCCTCGTGGCAGGTGCGCGCGGCGGGGAGAATAGGAAAAGCCGGCGGGCTCGGCGGGTGCGAGGCCGGAGAGGTGTCGCGGCGGGCGCGCCTCGATGATAATAATAAAAGTACGGATCGGGCGGAGGAATTTGGGAGCGGGCGGGGGCCGGGCGCGCCACCTGGTGGGCGCGCGCTTAAGGAGCCGGGGGCCCGTCACATTACCGCGGGGATTTATGCCCCGCGGTGCCCCGGAGCGCCGTGACAAGTTGGCCGCTGATGAACGGCCGCGAGCGAGCGCGAATTTCCGAACTTTCCGCGCGCGAAAAATTCCCCCCGGGGCATTTAATGAAGCGCGGGCTGCCGGCGTCGGCGGCGGCGGCCCCTGCGTAATTGAAAGGTAAATTATTAACGGGGGAGATTTATGCCTCGCCTCTTTAACCAACCGGTGATTTACGCCCGTTAAAATCGTAAATCGCGAGGAATGAGTAAATCTCTGGGCGGGCGAGCGAGCTCGGGACGCGAGTAAATTCGTTCCTCCCGCGGGAGAGGATAATTTGTTTAGGCGCAAGCCGGCCGCCGGATAAAAAGGAGAAATATTTTCATTTTCGGGGGAGTAGCCCGGCCGTCGATCTTGGCGTAAAGCGCCCGCTAATTCGGCCGGCCGAGCCGCGATTTATCGTCCCCGGAGTAATTGAATCGGCGGCGGGGGCCAAGTGCGCGGGGGCCCCGCGGAAAGCCCCGGCAGCCCCGGGGCTGCATATACACTCGCCGCCCGCCGGCCCCTCGCGCCAATTTCCCCTCCCCATCAATCTCGGGGCGGCGCGCCGGCATAATTTCCCCATCGCCCGCGCCGGACGTTTAATTACTCGCCGGATCCGCCGGCCACCGCCGCGGAATCGCATTATTATTTTCCGCGGCGGGGGCGCGACGCCGTCCGAGAGAGAGAGGGACGGGGAGAAGAAATAAAAAAAAAAAAAAGGGGCAAAGAAGTAATGGCGCGGGATTTTAACGCCTCGGGGTGGGGAGGCATTTCTCGGGGGCCGCCAGGTGATAAACACGCCAAGTTACGATTTCTCGGGAGTCGGCGACGTCGGGGGGCGCGTGTCCCGCGCTCGGCTGCGCGGCCCGGCTTTATGCGCGCCGGTCTTTTTCTCAAATGTTATTTAGTTTTTAAAGGCCGGGGCGGCCTGGGAGCGCCCGGCCCCCGAGCGCCCGATCGTCCCACTTGCGCTTTCCTTATATATGCGCGCATATACACACGTGCACGCGCGCGCGCCCGTTGCGGAATCGGGGCCGAGCCCGGCCGATTGACCGGCCCGCGGTCTTCCCGTTTAAGGTCAATTACGCGGCCCGAGCGCGGCCCTCTCCGCCCGGCCCACGTAATTTGCATTAATTGTTAATAAACTCGGGCCGGCAGAGCCGGGATTGACAAATTAAACCTGCCCCCGGCGCAAGAGTTCCCCGGCCCGTCCACCGGGCTTCGTTTATCTCGTCGAGCCGATGTGTAGCCCCGGCGCCCGGGGATGGACTGTACTTTTTTTTTTTTTCCGATTTTCTTTTCCTCCCCCGGGCTTGGGTTCGCGCGTCGTCGCGGCCTCGGTCGCGATGAAAGGCCGCGCCGCCGGTGATAACGCACATCGAGCCGTGCAGAGCCGGCCGCGATTGGCCTGCGCGCCGCGTGTCGGCCGCCTCTGAAATTCAAAGTGCGCGAGTCGGCCGTGGAGAATGAGGGGGACCCCCGGGGGAGGGGGCGAGAGCCGGCAGTCACGCACGCGAGCCTCTCAATGCCGGGGCGCGAGGTGCGAAAACGGATTTTGTCTTAACGCGCGCCGAATGCAATTGCGCCCGGCTCCGGGCCGTTAAGCCCGATTTTCCGGGAAGCCCGGCCTCGGAGTGGTCTCTTTTTGTTTTTTTGCGCGAAGGCGCCTGGCCGCCGGCATCGATTTCTTGCCGCGCGCCTCCCCTAATTAGAACGCGGAATATGGCCGAGGCAAAGAGAAGGGAAAAAAGCGCGAGGAGACTCGGCCAATGACGTGTGTGTACATGTATAGATATCCGCGTGACCGAGCGGATCTCTTTCTCCGGCGATGAAAGCCCCGAGCGGATCGGGCCGATGGCCCGGTCTACGGGGAAGCGCCCGGTTCGCGGAGCCGGGGGGAAAAGCCCTCGCGGCCGGCATTCCGCTGTCGTCTGCACCCGGGCTTCTCTCGTTACCTCGGGGCCCTTCCGGGAAGCCCGCGCGCTCCGCGGAACCCCGGCCAGGCCCCGCGGATTACGCGAGCGACTACGGCCGCCCACGCCTCGCCGGCATATCGGCTTTTCCGCCCGCGGGAAACTGGTCTTTCCCGCGGGGGCACGCGGGGGAGGACACCGCGCACCGCCCCGGCTCCTCTCCCCCTCCCCCGGGCGAGCGGCTCGTCTTTCCGCGGGGCAGCTGGGCGACCTCGCGGTCGCGTTACGCCGCCTCGGCCGGGTGTCGCGTGGCGCGCCTTGTACACACAAGGCCTTCCGGAAAGCCGGCCGGCGATCGCGCGGCGCTGCACAACGGGAAGCGCGGCCCATCGCCGGGGCGCCGGCCCGCGGATTTCACCGCTGCTTAGTAAACACGAATCGGCGGTGCGCAGGTGCGCCGAGGCTTACCCCGAAGCCGAGGTCCGCTTCTGCGCAGCGCCGTTGCGACAGCCGCCCGCTCCCGACGCCTGTGACCCCCTGGTATATGGGCCGGGACCGAGGCCGACCTGCCGATATGTGCGCGCGCGCGCGCCTTCGGGGACCGGCGCCGCGTGATTTATCTCGGGAAAAGCCTTTTTAGAAATCTTTACGCGAGGCTTATCAGCCCCGGTGGCCGTGAGTCGCGCACCGTTAACACCACTGGCTCACGCTCGCCATCGCCAAGGCACGCAACGTCCTGGTAATAAAAACCCGAGACGAGCGTCGACGGAATTGTTCCCTCCCGACCAAACGCTCGCACTCGGTCAGATATTTATCCAGATATTAGGTGGCCCCGCGCCGACGCAATAATCGTTTGTCACAAGAACCAACTGCAATCTTTCTCGGACGATAAAAATCTTGAATCGCTTTCCTCTAATATTTCATTAATTTAAGCAATTATCAGTATCAACTTGTGATCTGTTCTATCCGTTGAGATTCTTTCATTGTAAAATGAGACAAACACTTGGATTAGGTTTGCAAGTTAGTTTTATTTAGATTTATTGTTTGAGGTATAATGTGTTAATTGCTGCAACAATGTTTATGAAACGTGTCTTGGAAGGATGGAGAAATTGCTTTAATATAATATAATAACGTAGGGAAGAAGATACAGAGAATTTGAAAGACGAAATTTATTTTATTACAGCCACTACATCTAATTGCGTATAGACATGAGCACAGCTGTAAATATAATACATAAACTACTCGAATGAGTTAGGTACTTGCTCACTAAATAAATGCGATAAAATCAAAACATTGAATACAATAAAATAAATTGTATAAAATATATTACTGATTAGATTGTATGGATATATACGTGTAATATATGCAAAGTACAAATAAAACGAAATATCTTGGATGATTATATGGAGGAAAGAATAAGTATTTTATTCGAACAATAAATTGGATGCTTGTGGAATTTGCTGAATAGTAATTTAAAAGGCACGGGGCCATGCTTAGTATAAAAGAAAAAGCGAGGAATCGTAAAATAAGAAATAGAGCAAGGGGAAATGCGAAGGACCGGGGAGAAAACGGGTGGAGAGCCGGTAGTGCGTTGGGAGAGAAATCGAGGCGGGCGAGGAAGTGCGCTGGTGGCAGGTGGCACGGCTGGTGCACGGCTGCGGGCCGCAAGATCCTCCGGGCAATGCCAAGATAACCGGGCGCAGGAGGAAAGAAGCAGTGCTCGCGGAGGGAGCGGCGATCGGGGGCGGCAGGTGACCTCGCAGGTGAGTCGGGCCGCGGGCGCAGGTCCGGGGCGAGTCGCGGGGGGCCGGGCTCCCCGGAAGGCCAGGCGCTTTCCCCAAAGCCCGTCCGGCTAGCCGGAAGCGGGGCGGGGGAGGTGCGCGCGAGGCGGCGGGGGATTAGCGGGCAATTAGGCCGTGGGCGGGGGCGCGCGTACCTGTACCTGTCGGCGGGGCCGCTCCCGCCCGGGGCGCGGTCGTAAAGCCCCGGTCCCCCGGGGGCCCGGCCCGTCCGGGGTGGACACTTTTATGGGGGGGCCCCGGCAGTAGTTTCTCCGGAGGCCGGCCCCCGGACCCCGAGGCGCTCCGGGATTTATAAGCGGCGCGCCACCCCCGGCGAGGGCCGGCGAACTCTTCCGGCGCGCCGTCCCCCCCAAAAGCCCGGCGATAAGAGGCCGGCTGCGGCCCCCGATATATAAGCCTTCCCTTTTTATCCATACCTGCCCTCGCGGCCGCCGCTCGGGCGCACTTTAATTCGGGCCGACAGCCGCGCCGGAGGAGCCGCTGCTCTCCCCCTCCCCCCGATCTCGACAGACGGAGTGGCTCCGCCGCCGGCCGAAGGATCAAGGAGAGCCCGAGAGGAAAATAATGAGAGGCCGGGCGGTGGGAGGCGCGGGCCCGATCGCCCGGCGTCCCTCGCGCCAGCGTCTCCCGCTTGACGATTCACTCGGGCCCGTCGCCGCGCAATAAACTGTAGGGGCAGGGCGCCCCGAGCCCCCGAGCGTTAACAACCCTTCTTACAGGCGTTTACGCGGCTCGCCCTTGCGTAAAACGGCCGGCCGCGCCCGTAAACAACTCGCTCGGCCCCTCGGCGGCCCTCGGAATCCTAGCGGAACGGGCGGCCGGGGCCGGCGGGAGCCTCGGCCCCCCGTCGGGCGCGCCGCCGGACTTCAAAGACTCCCATCATCGTCATCGATACGTACATGTGGGCAGCTGGTCCGATCGCCGCCGGGAGATTGGACGCCCGGCCCGCTCTCCTCTCGCCGGCGCGCTTATCTCCGCCGGGACGATAATTGTATCTCGCGCGCGCGGCCCTCGGCCCGAACGGTGGCACCGCCCGATACCCATCGCGGTCCAATTGCCTGATCGATGCGCGCGAGGTGTCGCCCCCTCCACGCCTTACGGACCTTACGTCCGGGAGATCCATCGACGTCTCAGATGCGCACTCGCTCGTGTGTTGATATTGCCTGGAAGATTGATACGCCGTTTACTTTCCCACAGGGTAGGTAACAACAGGAGAGAAAAAAAAGCAGACGTAGGAGATGCCGACGTGTCGGATTGGAGAGTAGGAGCTGACTCGCCTCTTTAAAGCAATAGGCAACATACGCTGCCTTTCAAATCACCGACTCGGCGCTGTGTACTTATGTCATTAGGCCGGTAATCGAATTTCTAAAGATTAGGCAGGACGGTTTTTTCGACGCGGCCCCGATAAGCCTAGGCGAATCCTGTTCCGCGGTGAAAAAAGCCCGAGCGCCGGGCCCCGGTTGATCAATGGCTCCCTCGATCGCTCATTGCAGAAGGGACGCGCAACGAGGCTTTACATCAATCAAGTCCGCCGAGGCTATTAAGGATGCGGGCCAGCCGAGGGCAGCGGACGATATTGTTTTTGCGGGTGGGGGGGGGCGGCGGCTCTCGGGACCTCGGTCGGCAAAACCGCAGCGCCGTCGGTCGGGCGAGACCGCCGGGCGGGCGGCCGGGCGCGATTACACGGGCGCTTGCCCAGGGGGAGAAAAAGCCGGGGGCCGCGGATCAGCGGCGTAAACCGGGGGATCACGAGTATCGCGGCGGGCCCCGGGCTAAGCCCCCGGGCTCATCTGCTCAGGGGCGCGCGGGGCCCGATCGCGACTCGCCCGCTAATTGGCCCCGGCGCGTAATCCGGGGCCGGGGCCAATTAGCCCCCGCTTTGCCTCCCGCGCCCCGAGGAGTGAGGGATCACCGGGGGCGCGGTGCACCGGGACGCCCGGGGGGCGGCTAGCCGGGCGTGAAACAAGGGTTAAACTTTTGCGCCAACAAATTGTTCGGCGCTGTGTCTAATCGGTTTACCGGCCACCTGTAGTCCCCGGGCCGCGGCCCCGTGCTTATGCCTTTGGCGCGCGCGCGCCCCCGCGGCGTCCCGGGCCCCCGGGGCCCTCCCCCGCCCCGGCCTTGGGCCCAAGGCCCTTGACACCTGCGCGACAGGTAGCCAAACGCCTCGCGCTTTCCCTCCGCCCCGAGAGCGCGGATTTCGTGAGATTGCACTTTGCGCCGGGGGCCGCTTCCGGGAAGCCGGGTGGACGGGCCGATTCCGCGCGCGGGCTAAACTTTAGCCCCGGCCCACGAGGTAGGGGGCGATAAATCCGCCCGGGGGGGGGGGAGATTTCCCACTCGAGCTGCCGGCTCGATCGAGCGCGCGCGACTCGGGCCGCGGCCAAGTTTCCCCGGCGCGAAACTTCCGCCCGCGGCCCTCGAGGAGCCGGCCCCCGAGCGTTTCAGTTTCCCTCCTCCACCCGCCCACTTGGCCGCCGATTACTTTGGCGGTTCTCGCGCACCGCCGGGGCTTGATTGCGGCCGAACCGGCGCGTACGAATCGCTCGGTCCACCTGGCTCGGCGCCGCCGCTTTTTCACAGGCTCGGTTGGAGCCTGCGCACCGCGGCCCAGCCGGCCATCATCAAACGCGCATCTTTCAATATTTTACTCCCGGCCCTGCCGCCCTCACTGGCGTAATTAATTTAATTACCGGGCCGAGGAAGAGGGGAAAAAAAAGGGCCTATCTCCGATCTGACGTATCGATGATATCCCCGAAGGCTCGGGGCGCGAGAATCCAAATAGTCCCAATATAACAGCGGCGGCCGGGCGATCATGAAAATTAATTGGAAAACAGAGGCGCGGCGGGCGGGGGCGCGAAGCCACCAGTCACCGGGCCCAGGCCCCGAGGGCCGGTGAGAAGAAGGAAAAAAAAAAGAAGGCCCCCGGTAATTGACCGGTGCGCTAATGACGGCTGCGGCTCTCGGAAAAGTCGGCCCTCCATAAAAGCCCCGGCGGCTTTATTCTCGGCCGGGCGGGCGCAAAGTGCGAAGATGTTTAACGGAATCGCACGGTGCGTTAGCCCCTTACTTGGCGATTTCGTGAAAAATCGGCCGCGGCCCGGCGCCGCTTTGACTGGGGCCGCGCGGGCCCGGGCTTTCCCGGAAGGGCAGCGCCCGATCCGCCGACAGATGCGCCCGTTTTATCGGCCGCCGACCCACCTGTAATTAATCGCCCCTCGGCCGCGCGGCTTCCTCGAAGCAGGTGCGCCCCACCCCCGCCTCGAGGGACTCCTCTCGGCACTCGAGCCGCGCGGCTCCGATTCTCCTCGAGGCCGCGGCGTCGGTGCCGGGCGGGCCGAGGCGGGAGGAGGGACCTGTTCGCCTGCAGGAGTCTCCCCGCGTTACTCACCGCTTGCGAATGCAAATATAATGCCCGAGTGGCCCGCGGAGGTGATCATTTAGGCCGCGCGGGTCAATAACAATCGGCCGGGAAAGTAACGGGCCGTTAAAGCGGCCCCCGCGCGCCCCGTAAATTGCCAGATCGGTAAACATTCCGAAAAATCGCGCCCCGGCCGATAAATTGGAGGCGCTGGCGGGGGCCGCCCGCACCTAAATTAAAAAGTATCCCTCGTTAGAACAATTTATATATATTCGCGCGGGGGGATATTGGAGGCGCGCGCGCGCTCGCGCGAGCCCGGGAGAAAAAGAGGAGGAGGGCGGAGGCCGTAAACTAAAGGCGGCGGCCCCGGCCTCGGAAATTAAGGCCCCCTTCGATCGCCGATGAATTTGCCCGGAGGAATGCGCCCGGCGATGTCCCCCCGAGTGTTTCCCCCGGTGCCCCGGGACGCGCCCTCGGAAGCCCCGCTCGGGGCACGAGGCCCGGGCCCCGAGGAGGCCGCTGCACGCACCGCTCGGGGGAGCAGTGAATAAACAAGGGGATAACGCCGCGGGCCCGAGTTACGGAATTGGGGATCGGCCGCCGCGTGACGCGGTGTGCGGGCATAAGCAGCTGCGACCGGCGGCCCGGGGCGCAAATTCACATTAGCCGGTAATGCCAGCAGTTATTCCTCCGCGACTCTGGTTGCCGATCTTTTTTCATTGCCCGGTCGGCGAGGGCATGGAAATCGGCCGATGCTAATCACCGGCCGCGCGAGGCGTTAATCGCGCCGCGGATAACGAGGCCGGCCATTATCTTCCCCAATTACCGGGATCACGCGGCGGCTTTCGCGCGGCGGCCCGCGTGGACCGAAGGAATTGGCAGGTATGTACCGGGGCACCTCGGCGTTGATTAGCGCGCAAGACCGGCGGCCTTTTCTCCCGGGGGAA
This sequence comes from Sycophaga agraensis, assembly GCA_018906755.1. Classification (NCBI taxonomy): domain Eukaryota; kingdom Metazoa; phylum Arthropoda; class Insecta; order Hymenoptera; family Pteromalidae; genus Sycophaga; species Sycophaga agraensis. The sequence continues at coordinate 600,080 of JACCIE010000004.1, forward strand.
TCTCTTCCTTTTTCTTTCGCGCCCGCCTCGCTGGCCGCGCGGACGAGTTCCTTCGTCCGGGGCGCACGCGACCGGGCCCAATCCCCCTCCTCCCGGCCCGGAGGTAATCGCTGGGCCTCGCGGCGTTGTAATTGCCGGGCCGTCGGCCGGGGCGCCGGACGACCGCGACGTCGTCGCCGGAGCGTCGGCCGAGCGTGGAAATTGATAAATTGCGACTTCCTGGGCCGGCGCAGGCGGTGCCGCGCAATTTCCTGCCGGGGGCCGATAAGCGACCGCGGGGCAAAGGGTGCCTGGAAGGCCGCTGCCCATAGGAAATTGGCCCGTTGGCATTGATTGAAGCGGTTAGCCCGGCCGCCGGCCCTCGGCGCCCGTAATTATTAATCGGTGCGCGCGTCCCCGGGACGAGTGGCGGGCCAAGGCCACCGTCATCCGCCGCCTCGGGACGCGCCGGGATATAGATATCGCGCGCGAGAGCCGTATACGCGGCGTGGGCCGGGGGGGGAGAGGCCGGCGGGCCGGCCGAGTCCATTAGGTGGGCTGGTGGGCCCGGGCGGCGGGGCGCAGGCGCGCAGGTATGCGCCCGAGGTGCGAACCGCTCCGCTCCCCGATGACTCGGCCGGTTGGCCTCCCTTAACGATCGGCCGCGCCGTTTGAACTGTTCCGCGTGCGGCGGGTCGCCTAATGACCCTCGCGCCGAGCCGCCCGCGTTCCTCCGAGGTGAGAAAGTGAAGCACTTAATTTGGGCGTGGGAGGGCCGGGCCCCGGGGCCCGAGGGGCCGTTACGCAAGCGCCCCGCCGAGGGGGCCGCGCACTCGACTCGAGATTGGCACACCTGTGCGCGCCGGGGACCGCGAGGGGGCGCGAGCCGCGCCGCGGGGACGGTTTAATTGCCCCGGCCGATCGGACGGGCTAAGTCGCGGTAATGGCCTGGGCTCCGGGGCCCGCGACGCCGCCGCCCGCCGATGACGATAATCGAGGCGGAGTGTCAAGCGGGGGGGAGCCGGGGGAGCGGGCGACGGGAGGGGGAGCAATCTGGCGCGTCATTCGATTAGCCGGGCCGCGCGCGTAATGAAGCCGCATGACGAGCCAATAAAATATTTATAGAATCGCTTATGCGCGTCCCCGGGGTCGCCGGCTCCGAGGGCGGCTCCCGCTCCCCTGCGGCAGCCCCGGCCCGCACCCCGGGAAAATCAATCGGCCGCTCGCCGATTAGGCCATCAATCTTGGGCCGGGGGCCGGGGCCCGCCAAGGTCACTCGGCGCCCCGGCCGCGCCCCCGTCCCCGCGGGCCTTGACCGGCTTTCTCCGGGGCCGCGGGCCGCCTAATCCCGCCCCGGTGCAGGGGACCGGGCCTCGCGCGAGCGGCTCCCGAAGCGGGCCCGTCGGTAAATCAGCCGGGGCCCGGGCCGGCCCTGCCAATAAATAGGACTCGGGGAGCCTGCGGGGCCGCCTAGCTCCTAGCTCCCCCGGGCCCCGGGCCCCGGCGCATTAATTACCGCGCCCGCGTCAAATCGCCACTCGATGTTTTCTCCCTTTTATCTTATTTTCTCCCCTTTTTTTCTTTTAATTAAAACGGCGGAGCGCGCGGTGGCCGGGGGGGCGGCGCGGGGGAGGGGCCGGGACGCGAGCCTCGGCCATTCGCATAAATCCTCCTTCCGTGCGCGGCGGCGGCGGCGGCGGCGGCGGCGCGCGCCCCTGCAGCCGAGCCGGCGCGACGCTCAGCCGCCCGGCCGCTTCTCGGAACGATAAACCCTAATTTATGCAAATCCTCGGTCGCGCGCGCAAGCGGCTTTTAAAAACTGGAAACCGAAGTCGTTTCGCAGAATCTGTCGCGACAACTGCGACTCCGACGAATGATTGCCTCTGGCCACCCCGCCACCCACCCCCCCCCCTTCCCCCCCGACGAGCTGGGGCCCGGGACGCTAGCTCCCTCGTGCGGGCCGCCGCCGGAGGCCGTCTTATGCGCGCGCGGGCTTTTCGCGAGCGCGGCTCTCGACTTATTGCCTCTCCCGCCGACAGTCCATTCTCCCCTCCCCCCGCGATTTTCCGTAAAATCCGGCCGGGCCGTCCGAGCGACACTTCGGCCGAAGCATAACAAGCCATTCCGACGGCGGTAATCAGTTTTACCGAGTCCCTCGCCCGCCCCCGCGGGCCCCACCGAACTTTTATTTGTTTAGAGAAAGCCCGTGTGTTATATGGGCGAGCGCCGGCGAGCGCCGGCGAGCGCCTCAACGGTAAATCAGTTTTCTAATAAAACCACTGCTGCCCGCCCGGTATAAACAATAAACCTCGATGGTAAAGGAAGCGAGGGCGCATAATTTACCGTTCAATTTGCCTGGTTTTTGTCCCGGGCGCACCGGGAGCGCCTATACCTCGCCAGTCTTCCCTGCGCATTTCCCCCGGCGCCATTTTCTCCGCGGGGCCGGCCGCCGGGAGCAGACCCCCGGACTACGCGCCGCGCGGGAACGCGGATTAATCCCCTTCGCAGGAGGGCAGGTCCGGGCGCCTCGGCGGTCCCCGTTTTTTCTTCCCCCCTTTCCATCCAAAGCCGGCCAGTCCCTAATTCGCTCAATTTTCCGCTCGAGAGGATCGGCTCGGCGGAAGATCGAACCGAGGGGGGGGAGACGCGGCGAGGTGCGAGTCGCGCGCGCCCGTCACTCGGGCTGGGCGCGACGCGCACCCCCCCCTCTTATCGCATCTTTGTCCGCCGGGGCTTTGTCTCCCGGCGGCCTTTGTGCGGCCCTCGCGCGCCTTTTAATCTCGTTAGGAGGCCGGCGGCCCGGTCAGCGGCGACGCCCCGGCTTTCCGGCAAGACGTTGTCGCCGGCATTGTCGCCGGGCCCTCGTCCGGCCCTCGAAAGCCGCGGGCCCGGGGCTTCCCCCCGCGGCTTCCGGCTCGCGCGCCCGGGCACACGTGTCCGTCCGACGCCTGTCGCCGCTCACGGCCAATGCGCACGCGAGGGCCGCCCCGGATCGACGAGAAACCCTCCCCCGGGCGTCAAGCCCGTCGTCGCCTTCGCCGGACTCCTCGACTATGCGCCTTATATATACGGCTCGTGTACCGGCGCTCGCCCCCTGCCGAACGCCTTTTTCTCTCCCTCCCTCCCCTCGCGCACCTCGCTCTTCTTCATATACGTGGCGCGTGCTCGTCCAATTTGCCCATAATCTTACCCCGGGATCCTCCGGAGGAAAACAAAAGAAAAACAGTCGTCCGGGGACGCGGACGGGCCGAGTTTTAAAGCCGGGGGCCAAAAGAGTTGGGAAGGAAGCTCCCTCCACAAATCACGATGGCCCGGTCTCGGCCGGCTCGCCCCGCGCATCCCGTCGCGAGCCGTAAAGACCGCGCGCGCCCCCCCCCCTTTTTTTTATTTATTTGACCGTTTAACGGCCACCCGCGGCTCGCGGGACACAATGTCCGCGGCGCGGGCAATCGGGCCTCAATTAAAACCCCCGGGCTTTTCCACCCGCCGCGTGCAATGCCCTCGTAAAACGGGGAAAAAGGGGGGTTATGGGGGAGGCCGGGCTTTTTCTATTTTTATTTACGCCGCGGGATTGACGGGATTTTCCGGACGGGTGTCTTAGGCGAAGCATCGGGGAAAATTCGTCACGGGCTTTGTATACGCGCGCGTGTGTCTGTGTGCCCGAGGGATTGATTTTTGTTTGCCCACAGCAGGCCGCGTGAATCCGCCTCAGCGGGACGAATTCGCGCGGCGGCAACAAGGACTTTGGCCGCCGCGTACCTATGTGTACATTCATATATATATATGTAGGTTGTAGAGGCTGCGGGGCACGCACTGGCTCAATGGGTCACTGGGCGTGCTCCTATCTCCCCCGGCGGAGAGCGCGCGCGTGTACGCCGGGGACAAAGAGCCTCGGCCGCGCCAATGAATCAATCCCCCAAGCGGGGCTAAGTCGAGGAGCGGCGAATCGGCCCGGCCGATTAATTACCCAAGCCCCCGGGAAAATTATCGGCCGCTCGCGGAGGACTTCCTTCCCGGCGCCCTGAGCGCCGGCGCGTGAGTAACGCGCTCGATTCAGCCGCCCGGGCCCTCGCGCTTCCGGGAATTAACAATATTTCCCGGGCCGCCTGTGCCGATGCGCAGCCGCCTCATTAGGCATAATCCCGCGGGCCGAGAAGGAGGCCCTCCTCCAGCCGGGCTCACCGTCATTTTTCATACGCGAATAATTACACGGGCGACCTTTGAAGTGCCGAGGGATCGCGGGCAAAGCCCTCCTTCCTTCCGACTTGCGCACCCTCCTCCCGCGCCTAAGCACTCGCGGCGCATATATATATATATATAAATCAGCGCGCGCACTCGTCAAGTAAAGCGCCTCTTTCGGTGTCGGTTCATCGAACCCGCGCCCAGACGTTATTATGTACACGTGTACGCTTCATCCTTTCTGCGCGCGCTCTTATCAATCCCCAGGCCGATTGTCTACGGGCGGAGGCAACCATTTTTCCACGTCACCGTCATTTTTTTCCATCGGGCCGACGACTCCTGGGGCCGGGGGCCGAGGCGAGGAAATCGCCGCGCGGGCCGCCTCAGCCGCGGCCGGGAGATTCCCGCCCAGATTCCCTAACGCGCCGACAGCCGGGGGGAGAGGAACAAAAAAAAAAAAAAAGAAAATGGTACATTAGCGCCGGGAGGGGCTGAGTGCGCGGGTGCGAGTCCAAGTCGGGGCTCCTCGACGCGCCCGATCCTCCGCAAACGCCTCGCGCACTTGATATAAACTCTAATTGCGGGACCAGGCGGCTCGCCGGCTTTTTCAGCCCCGGTAAAGGAGCGCGCGGGAACGCGAGAGACGGCGCATTACTCACTCGCTCGCGTAATCCACCGGGACGCGCGCTCATTATATCCCCCAGCGGCCGATCGAGGGAATATACTGGCAAAAAAAAAAAAAGTACAGCCGAGGCGCCCCCGAGCAAGCGAGGAAAATAGAAAAAAAAAAAAAGCAGAGTGAGAGAGACCGGGGGGAGCCGCGAGAGGCGGGGGGGAATCGGGAAGCGGAAGTAAATCATGTTTCCTGGGACGCCGCGTCACGTGATGACAAACGAGCGGCCTCACGAGGGCGACGTCATCGGCCCGCGTTCGCCGCCTCGCTGACATCTGATAGCGGCCCGCCGCCCCGCGATCATTCGTCTCTCTCCCGGTGGCGCGGGCGCGCGCCCGGACAATGCACCGAGCCCCCGCGAAAAACTCGGGGGCCGAATAATCTGATCTCGAGCCTCGACCCCACCCCCGCCCATTACTTACACCCACCGTTCTAATGAGTTTCGCTCGATTGATAAGGGGAAAAATTACCACGCGGCTAATAGGAGGACTCGAGGGTGATGGATATGCGCGCCCGTATATCTCTTGGCTCTTTTTTATTTACGCGTCGGTCGAGCAGCTCGAGCGAAACTATAAGCGCAGATGAGGCGCCCGGGAAAATGTGAAAACCGTGCCTTGAGAGGGCGTGTACACGCCGGAGGACAGTATTACTTGGCGAAAAATCACCTGGGCCGGTGTAATCGCGTTTAATCATGCAGATAGCGGCGCATTTTACAAAATTCTTCAAACTCAATGCCGAATATTACCTGGAATACATACGATTTTCACTGTAACCCAGTTTGCATTAATACCGTGACTCGTGAAAGGATAATTGAAAAATTCATACGATGACGTACGTGAAAATGTTGCCAATTCGCATATTAAATTCCCACTGCTTTTTCAAATGCATCCGTCAAAGGGAATTACGCACGGGGTTGTAAAATCATGTTACGTGTAAGCTCCGATTTCTACATACCTTATATATATACGTGTATATCGGCTATATACAAAAGCGCATATTACAAGCAAATGAATAAGCCTGGTTAAAATGCCGCGAGGATCCTGGAGAGCGAGAGACACGCAGTCCTCGGGGGCAGAAAGAGTGGGAAACCCGAGCGGGATATACACTCCGGAGGGCGCGCGAAGGGGTTGTTCGGGCACTCGAGCGCGCGAGTCTCGACGGGGCGTTGGCGCGGGGCGTTACAAAAAAAAAAAAAGTAAAAAAAAAAGGGCGGCCTCGTAAAACCCGCGGGGCCGTGGGAGGGCGCAGTATAAATTACCCGGTAGGCGCCGGAGGAAGCGCGGCTAAGTGAGAGGAAAAATGCCGGTGCGAGGAGGGCCCGGCCGAGGCTCCCGCACCCTCGGCTTTCCATTTTTTTTTTCCCCGCTTCTCCTTTTGGGCGTGCCCGGGGTTTCGCACCCGGGCCGTCATAAGCGGCCACGCGCAATATGGACCGGCCGTGATTTTATTAGTCGCCGGTGCAGGACGCTATATGCGTCTGCCGGTTTTACATTAGCGCGATCGGGCTTTTCCCCTCTCGCCGTGCGTCCCCGCGCGGCCGTAACTCTCTCCTCCGGCAGCGCGGAAGGGCCGTCTCGGTGAAGACGTTCTCGCGGGGATTCGGGCCGAGCGCGAGTTACAGGTAACCAGTGTCGAAATACATCACCGGGGTAATCAGCGCTTCCCCGAATGTGCGCGCGCGCGGCCCTGCAAAGCCACGTACGCGCGTATCGTTACTCAAGCCTGCGGGCCCCTCGTGGGGGCGTTCCGGGAGAACAAGGAGCCAGGCGGGGGTGTGGTCACCGGCGCATGGAAGATGCAGCGCGCGCTCGAGGGGCCTCTGTGTGCACTCCCGCGACAATGCCGACGACGCCCCCCGAGAAAAAAAAAAAAGAAACCGGCCCGGCCTCTCGGCGCCGACGGAGGAGGCCCTCCCGGCCCTCCAACCGACAATGCGCCACTTTTTTTTTCTTTATTATTATTATTAAACCCCGGGCGCCTCGCGAGAATCAAGTGGCCCTCCTCGGCTGCTCTCCGCCTGGCCGCCCCGGCCTCTCGCCCGCTTCTTTTTTTCTAGGCCGCTTTTTCATAGTCAGGCCCTGCCGACCTGCGTACATGTATATACCCCCCCGATCGAGAGGATCGGCACACGTATACACGTACGACACCGAGTCGGATCGGCCGAAGCGCGCGTATATAATACTCGAGCGATTAGCGTAGTCGTCGCGTCGGCTCCGTCGGCGGTCGGGCGCAGTACCGATCGTCGGCTCGGCAGTCGCTCCCCGGAGCCGCGGGCTGATTAGCGGGAAAGGCGTCGCGCGATCGGCCGGCAAAGCCGCGGGGCAGCCCCGCGGCAAAGCCTCGAGTGCCTGGCTAACGAGGACCTGTTAAACTAATGAACTCCCCCGCAGTCGAGGCCTCGCGCGCACCTGCCCGCGTCCTTGGTCGAGTTTCCACGCGGCGACGCGCCGCCGGCACGAGGTCAGGAATGTCAGGGTCCCTTATAATTAAACGCCGCCCGTCCCCGGGGATAATATTCGCCTCCTTACGGCCGGCCGGCGTCGCCTCGCTCTTTTCTTTCACACGCGCCGAGAGTATATTATGTCTTCCGCCGCGGCGCGATGGACGTGTCGAGCGGGAGGAAGTCGGCGGCGGACCGCCGGGTTAATATCGGTAATTAGCCGCCGGCTCCCCCGGGTTTAATTGCGTCAACGTGACTTTGTTCGCCGCCGGCACGCAGTACGCACGGCTCCGCCTCGGGATCAGCGATTATAACTCGTGTCATTGCGACGTCCCGCTCGAATCTCGAGACGCGCACTGAGCCCCTTGCAACCTTGCTTACGCGGTATTAATTGAAAAAAAAAAAGCAATGCAACTTCGCTGCTGCGTATAGCGAAGCATATATGTTTACATCTCGATAACGACGTACAAATATAGCGTCTTAAATTTGAATCAGTCCAACTTTGTTTGCCTTCGCTCGGTAATGAAGAAAAATGAGAGAGTAATAATACCGAGGCAGCGTTCACGGTTGACCAATTCAAATTTGATAAGCACAGGTCGGTGTAATTGGATAACGAATGACACAATGACTCACCATGATCGCATGGATTCCGAGTAGCAGTTCGATTCGGGGCTGAGCATTTTCCTGTCGCTGTCGGACCTGCAACAATCGAGGAGGCGGCCATTAGCCATAGGCAAAGTCAATCGCGACAGCTCCTGTCTGCCGTGCTGCACACAAATACACATATAAATATATAAAGAGGGCAGGGGGCTGGTCCTCCGCGTGCATCCCCATACGGGTTCGATCTGTACATGTGTACACACAGGCGCGCGAGGGCTTACACGCGCATTAACGACCTAATAGCCAACCGGCGAGCGGCGCATAAAACCGAGAAAGGTCTCATTAGTCGCGAGCCCACCGGCCGGCGCGGACTAATTAACCGCAGGTGCCCCGGTACCTGTTATTTTTCCCCGGGGCGCGCGGATGCGCCCGGGAAAATCGGCCCTCGAGCGATGACAGGCGCGCGCGCGTATGTATATGCCCACTTGACGCCCCGATCGATTTATCAGCCTTTTTGCGCGGCCGTACTCGTACGCCGCTGAAATTATCTACGTACGCGCAGGCCCTTTTGTCCGCGGCGGCCCCGGCTTTTATCGGCTTTCCGCGCCTCCGCCCGTCAAGCCCGTCGCGTTTGACACTGGGCGCGATGTGTCGGCCAGTCAGCTTTTTAATAAGATTTCTATTGCCGGCCGCCTAACCTTGCGACACTTGTCCGCGCCCCGCCGAGCACGCGGCTTCCATTTTCTTTTTTTTTCCTCCGCTTTTTTTTTTGTTTATATATACGGAGGAGGCGCCCGAGGCCCGTTGGCCGTACGTGCACCCGCGTATCTGTACACACGCGTATATATATGCGGGCCGTCGAGCGCGGACAATCGAGCCGGAGAGGGCCGATCCCCTCTCAAAGCCCCTCTCGCGGCGTACCTGCGCATCGGTTTCGCCCGCACGTACATGCGCGGAGCCGCGGATTTTTCCGCGGCGGCCCGTCAATCACGCGGCTTTTTTGCCACGGTCCGCCGCGTAAAAGTATAACGGACTCGACTTTCATGAATCGCGCGCGCCAACCTCGCCCCGCGTCATAAAGTACTTTCTATATCGGCCCGTAGATAAGCCATCGGCCGCGGCCGATGTGTATGCACGTGCATGTGTACGCACGCGTGCGGCCACCGAGATTCCCGGGACAGATTCTCCGCGAGCGGAGCTTCGAAAAAAAAAAAAAAAAATTGAAAAGCACCTATAGGCCCGCGCGATACGGATCGGCGAAATAGAAATGCGTGACGCAATTATCGCGCGGCTGTTGTGACACTGCGGCGGCGTCGGTGCACCCGGCGGGGGGTCGACACCCCGTGAGAAACTCCCCCGGGAGCGCGTTGTGGGAGGAGGAGCGTGACGGGGGGAGCCGGGGAGGGGCCCGGTGCCACGGGTCAATCTTATTACCGGCTGCGCCCGCTCGCGGCTGTTGCGCTAATGGCGAGTTAACTGCACGCCATCGCGTTTAATTCCACCCGCACGCATTGATTTATGTGTTCCTTCACGAGGTGGCTCACTTTTTTTTTTTCACTCGCTCGCGCGGGATGTTTTTATTGCCGTCGCAGGTGCTTTAATACCTGTATATCGATTTGAGGCCAGAGGCGTTAGCGACCAGTTGAAAGTGTCTGGATTTTACATATTTTAGACTCAGACGGCCTGCACTGAATCATTGATAGAGGAAGCATTTTAATATTAAAAATTTCGCGGTATTTTTTTTCATTCCACGCGAAAGTAACAATTTTATACCCATAAAAAGCTGATGCTTTTTTTAATATAAAATACCTTGCGGAGTCACCAAAAATGTTTGATGAGAAGCGCCATTAGAATCGGTGTACCTTCGATGAATAAATTATAATTAATGCAATATTAATAATAAATCGTTATAAATGTCAGGCAGCGTAAAATATTCGTAATTGCGATCGAATTATTTAAACACGGTAGGCATCGATAAGAGATACGATCGCCATTTAAAATCACCCTTGTATTATCCGATAATGCAACATCGCGGACAAATATAGATGCCGATGTAAATCACGAGTCCGCGCAATTATACGATAGCATATCGCGAGCGATCGGGAGGATTATATCGCGGATCGGCGAACCCGTTTACATTCAACTGGGCCGCGACGCGTTGGCTTTTTAGGCGGCTTTCTTGTCCGAGTTCACCGGGATGCTCGTGATAGCCGGGCGCCGCGGAAGCCTCCTGCTCCAGTTAGTCGCGGGCGCGAATAACGCTACAGTCGCTCGCTTTACAGTTACACCGATCGGTATATGCACTCACATTTGTTTACGCTCCCGCCTCGGCACTCGATATAATGACTCTCGATATATTCCCCTCGGCTGTCCTTCTCCCTTCTTTTTTTTTGCGCAGCCCGCCTACAGTTATAACCCGCGCCCCTCCTCTCGCAATTTCAACAAACACGTAATAATTGGGGCCCGGGGCGCGTCGACGCGTCCGTTAAAACGAGGCGAGTCGACGAGCCGCCGCTGTCCCCGTGCGACGATTATACCGACGCGCGCGCGCACACACAGGCCGTGCCGCGTATCTAATCTCGGGGAAAAAGGTAGGCTCGCGGTATAAATCACCGAAAATTCACATGGGCTTCCCGGGATTCGCAACAAAAGGGGGCCCGGCGCGCACCGATGAGGCGGGGGGGAAGGCGCGTTCCGCCGGCGTTGCGCGGGGCGCCGCCCCTCGGCATTCCCACACGCGGCGCCCCTGATTTCCGGGCCGCCCCCGTTTCCCACAGGCGGGCTGCGGGCGCGGGAGTCGCCGCTCACCTGAGAGGGTGGGATGCGCAGGGAGTCGAGTGGTGGCGCGCGGCCCGATCGCCCGGCTAGATTGCCAGCGCCCCCGTGATTTACGGTTACGCCCTGGGGCCCCGGGCTCCCGGGGTCGCACGCGGCCCTCGCACCTTTCCACGGGCATATTTGCGGCTAAGCCCCTCGCTCCGCTGGATCGCCGGCCTACGCGCGAGATGCACTCGCCGCTCCTTCACTTTCCGAGAGTACTTTCTCCCCTTTCAGTGCTTTGTTCTATTTCAAAAAAAAAGAAAAAATCAATGTACTTTGGTTTATTTTCACTGGCTTCCTACCACCGCGACTCTTCGCTTCTCGTCGCTTTTCCACGCACAATCGATCTTTAGTCAACAAATTGTTATTGCCCGCTTTTGCAAGTCTAATCTTACCAATTTCCTTGTATTTTTCTATTCATTATTTAAATATTTAACATTATACTTTCAGGTTATGGAAATGTAGAATATTGAGTACATTTAAAAATACTCAAAAAGATCCCGTGTCAGAAATTCAATTCTATAACAGAATCTGGTTATTCTAATGAGAATAAAACAGTTGTACAGTTCGACTTGAAAAAACAATCGGGAGGTTAAAGAAACCTTTATTAAGCTGTATTTGAAATTGAAACTGTCCCGGCCAGGTTGAATTTAAATAATCGTTAGCTGTATATCTTAATAATCGTTAGGGATCTTTTCACCAGAAAGAAGTTTCACTGAAATTAACACATATTTTGCTAAAGTAGGACGTATAGATAGCTAATAACCCCTCGATAATACATATAAATATATTATATTGCAATATTCATAATGTATGCACGAGCAAATGATGAAATTAGAAGAATATGCAGTTTATATCATTGAAACTATAAAAAGTTCATTTTTAACTATAAAATTAAGTACGTATATCAATTTATGTGATAATTATATTTTTAATTATTAATAAATGTGAATATAGTAAACGCTATGCGTACCTCGATATGTAAAATATAAAAGTAAATATATCCTTGTAAAAAGATAGAATAAATTATAAGCAAAATTAAATAATAATTAAACCCATGCAGTTGGGTACTATAATACTTTTCATATTAGTTTTAACATTTAATGTTCTTATTATATAAACAATTTTATCCAACGTTCCAATAGCTTTACTATAACAACATCGACAACATCACTATAATCTCTGGTACAAATTCCTTTTATTTCTTACATAATAAGAATGTAAATAGATAAAGTGAATAAAATACGTAAATGTAATAATAAGTGCTAAACTTATATTATATATTTCAGATTCGTAAACCTAGAATGCGTTAAAATCATAAATGTTAAAAATAGCTAAGCGTTAGTTATTGTGCTTAGGTATTGTTTGAGTAACTGTTTAAAATCGATCTAAGCTAGCGAATAAGTATATCCCAGCTTCGTTTATTTACTGAGCAAACACTGAATAAAGCAACTTGAAACGCATTCTTTAAAATTCTTTCAGGATCTATCACAAATTAACTTCTTTTTTCTAAAAAAATGATATGATGATGAAAGTAAAAAGCGATTAATACAACGGGTTCGAAGTATCGAGTAGCAGAAATGTCAAAAAGTAGAGCTCGATTGAATTATAATGTTTGTTTGACTGTAGGAAGATTATCTTAATCCGACTACGGGCATATGTACATAGTTAACGTCATATAACACCTGATAATCGGTTAGGTTCTTCGAAGCTACAAGATTTTATGAAATTATGATCACGACAAGTCTGCAGGTAATAAGGTTACACTTGAAATTAGTTCCAGCCTGTCGCAATAAATCATCCATAATACGAAGTAATACCAACTGATGAGTTTTCCTGTCATTCTCTTTCGCAGGTGGTCGAGATTTCATCTCGGAGCAAGTCCGGCCCCGGCTAGATCGAATAAGCAAAGTCGGGCGCAGACAGGAGACAAATGCAAAAAGTCGTGGGCCTCGGGTGGACGGAGCGGCGAGGGCGCACAGTGATAAATATGGCGGGGCGGGCGAAGGAGGTCGCGGGCCCGAGGGCGGTGCATTAACTCGGGCGTCGGCGTCGTCGGCGGCCCCCGCGGAATCATCCCCGGCCCTGCGGCGCTTAATTTCCGCAAGCCGGCCGATGACTAATCGTCGAGGACGCGCGGCGTGACGCGCCGCGCGGGGGTGATTCGGCCGATCGCTAAGAAATATGAAAAACCGGCGCGCGGCCCCGGGGATAAGTAATGAGGGGAGGCTCCTTTCATTCGCCGCGGACTCCTCGCATTCGCTCCCGCCCGGACCATTTGTCAAGGTGACAGGGCAATCTCGCCCACGCGACCTTCCCTCACCGGTGGCCACGTGGAAATTTCAGGGCGCCTCACCTTTCGGGGCGCGCGCGCGCATCGATCGACGACTGTTTTCTCATTGTCACCCCGCCCCCCTCGAGCCGCTCGTCTCGGCTTCGCTCTCTCGGCTCTGCTGACGGCTGCTATTTCGATCCTGGGAATCGTCCAAATGTGATTGCAAAGTCTACGGGCAAACTTGAAAGCGTGTCGTAAATGCATGTGGCTTAATTGTTTGACGAATTGCCCGCTTCTCAATAACCGGAGAGAATCATGCTTTTGCAGCAAGTATTACGGAATACGGATTTGAAATGGAAAGAAACTCGGATCATCTTCAATTTATAAATATTGAATAATTTGCATTGAGCAATTGAGTAATGTCGTATAGAAAGGTATAAAACCGAAGAGAAAATTATTTTCCACCTCATTCTGAGTTATAATGCCTCACGAAGTAATACTTGAGAATCCATAAGTTTTGGATGATTCTGAAATACCAAATTCATCAATTCCTGATTTAATTTTCATTTATTCGATAGGCAACTAATAAACCATTCAAATGCTCGTCATTCGAACAAATGAGTACACCCTTACAAACAATGAGTATCATATAATCGAATGGTGGCTTACCGGCACAGAAGAATAGTTCAAAATTGAGCGATCATTTCTATAGCCACTTTTTTTATGGAATTATATTTTTTGACTCGCAACACTTCGTACAAATCCAGCTTAAATATTCGTTTATTTTAATTCTATTGAATTTTCGTACGCCATAAATGAATTTTCAAGTGGCTTCATAAATGTGTACATACATAATAAAACTTGCGGTATACAGGCCACTAAAAATTCAAGGACAAATTATTTCCAGGGCATACGTTATACATGGGCGTATATACAGTACGCGGAGCAGCCAAAACAAATAATTCGCAAAAAGAGCCTTTGCGAAGGGGCAGAAGTCCCGACAGGAGCAATTCACTTGGAAAGGGGCAAAGTGGGCGACGGGCGGGCCGCGGCTCCACTCTCGCTTAATAAGGTAAGAGCCGAGATCCCCCCCCGCGCGCAAGTGTATCGGCGTCGCAACGCGCTCGCGCGCCGCCGCGGCACATGTAATTTTCGTGTATGGGTACGCGACCCCCCGAGCAAGTACCGTGTCCCCGTCCCGGTAATTACTGTATTTACGCGGGAGAGCCGCGAGAGGGAGAAGGACCGAGTTCCCATAACCTCGTGAACGGCAACAGCGCCGGTCGCGCTAAATAACGTCACGTGCAACGCGCGACCGGGAAATATTGTGTGCGAGCGATGAATTATGTGGGGACGATTCGCGAAAGGCACTGCGTGTCGCGCGCTCTGTCGCCGGGGGATTCCTTCCTGATATACCCGCGCCGCGGCAATGCCAATAATCGCTTTGCCGTCAGTTTGATGCGATAATAATTGTTTTTCCGAGCCGTGTAAATTTTTTTTGTTTTTTTTTTTTCGGCTTCCGTGCAATTAGCATTAAGCGTGATTTTTCTTGCACTTTTTGACAAACAAGCGTAAAGACAAATTTTTTTCTATTAGGCTTTATTGGCTCTCAATGGAATTGTATCTAGCTGCGAGTGCAAACACGTGTTTTTGACACTTTGAAAACGTAAAGTTAACAAAAAAGAAAAGGAACCTGTTACGTTTTATGCTATTGCGGCCGATTTCTAAATATAGAATCTATAGCTTTTTCATTTCAGGTCGTCAAACGTTTTTACGGGTCATAAGTATAGAATTTATAGCCTCGACCGAAAATGATATATTACTGAAATAGATGAAACGTGTCGAAAAGTTCCTCACAAAAGAGGCGCGTGAAAAACTCTTTGACCGGCGGTTCATTTCCACTAATTAGCTCTTCTGCCGAGCGCCGTTAAGATACCAATTCGAAAGGTCTTTTCAAGCTAACTTATACCCGGCCAAGTTAACGCATCGATTGCCGTTTGCGCTGCCGTTCTCAAAATGCCAACGAGTCGCAACTTCCGCAAGCTCGGCGTAGTTTGTACGAAAAAAGAAAATTTGACCGGTCACTTATCGCGACCGCGTACATATCCGCGCGCAAAGCCGAACAAAAAAAAAAGCGAACCCTTTCGCAATGCGCGCGGGGACTCGCGCGACGGGGGAGGAGAGACTCGGTGATTGTGCGCGCGGCGCGGCTCGCTTTGGGCAGGTGCGCCGCTCGGATTTCCCATAGCGCCCCGCCACACGACCCGGCGTGCCGTTGGACGTTAATTAGGGCTCACCTGCGCGGCCCACGGCGCCCCCGAGATTCCCATGGAAAGCCGCCTCCGTGCGCAGCGGCCCGGCATTTAAACCATTGGCTCGCCGATCGCCCGTCTGCATGACGCGCGGCCCAGTGGGAACTCCAGTCCGCAGGACTCGCTTTTTTTTTCTCTCACGCGCTGTCACCGCCCTTTCGGATTCGGCGATTTTCTTCGCCTCCGATGCAGTTTTATGCTAGTTTTTTTGTACGCGGTCGTAGTACACATTACGTTTATATTGATACGAAATCTGAGTATATGAATCTGAGCTAATTATATTATGCCGTTAATGTATGAATTATTTATAAAAAAAATTGCTTATTATCGGTACGTACTACAGTACGCAATACTGGCTTCGATAAATCCTATTCGGTTTGATACTACTCCTAGCGGGTACTGGAATCTCCTTAAAAAGGTCCTGTTAAGCATAGCTCATCTCCATTTTATATATACATATATATATATTACGTGCTTGCCACCATTCTGTGAGTTTAAACCTACGCCATTCCGTGAAGCTACTAATTACTGTTACTCAGTTGCTAAAATTCCAAGAATTTTTTTTTAGAATATTTGTTGACAATCCAAAGTCTTACTCGTCATCATTACAATCACATTAATGCCATAATATAATACCTGATTTGGATTATGAAATGAGTTTGATTCTACTGCGTTGTTTGGAAAAATGAACTATAATGATCTAAATTAGATGTATTAAAGTAGCTATTAAATCATTAGTTACAAATTCGAATCTAATTATTTGAATACTGCAAGTAATATCTATGTCATAATTCAATACGGTTCATACTGTAAGAATTTTCCGAATAAATTCAAATTTAATTTTTATAAATCATACTTTAGTACATGTGAAATATTGAAAAAGCAAACTTTATTTTACCCTCGAAGTTGAATCGTGTTATATTATAGCGGAGAAAAAAAACGAAAAATATTTAATCGCATTTCATCCAATAAAAATTAATTACTACACGAGTCAAACACAAAACGTTGATGTTCGTGATGCCTCTTGTAATTTATTGGTTTTCGTACCTACGTATTGGTAATTTTACCGTGATATCTAATTCCAAATAATTATGCGTGCAGGCAATTGAATTTCCTGCACTCGTATTAAAGGTAAAAAGTACATTGAAAATGGAAGCGATCTGGAAGGTAAAGAGATTGGTTGCAACGCAAAGGTTATGATCGTTTTTAATGGGAAACAACTGTATTACGTATAAATCACCTGTTCGATTTTCACGAGTTACATGAGAGAACATACACGTACTCGTACATAATATATGTACTTTGAATTAATTTGCGTATCATATATTAACATTTATTAATTAATCAGACTTCATTGTAGCTTTAAAATTAATTTGAGTTTAATCAACAGAGCAAATATAATCTAGGCACGATGATATCTTAGTACATCGGGCTCATTAATTATATTGCTTGTGGTTATTATTCTTGCGGGGGAAACAATGCACTTTGTAATAGGGACGTTTATTTCATTCGGTGCTTTTGAAAGCGGACAAAATAACAACAAACGGAGCCGTTGCCTTCGCAACAGCAGCAGGTTAGCCAGGGCTAACTGCACACTCGGGCTCTCGAAGCCCGCCTCGAAGGCTTTTCATTTTCCCCCGGCGTTGAAGCTCCGGCTGGCGGCCCGGGCCCTCGGGCTTTGCCCCGCGAGTCCTCCGCCCCCGCTCGGCCCGCGTATCAGGATCGGCGCGCTGACTAATGAACGCGCGCGGCGGGGCTCTTAAACAAAACATAGGCGCGCGGGGAGAAACGGGGCCGCGCGCCTCGACCAAGGACCCGGTCCATTAAGCCAAACGAGCCGAGAGCGCGAACAAGCCGCGTGATTAAAGGGCCGATTTGTTAGCGGGGACGGGCCGCGTATATTCGCACCTGGCGATCCGTCAAAGCCGGTATCCGCGGGAGGCGCGCGATTCGGATCTTCGGCACCTGGAAACGATTTTCCGGCGTTTAAGCCCGGGCGAAAGGCGGGCGATTAGCCTCGCCTAGCCGCTCCCTGGGCGCGCGCGCGGGGGAGACAAAGCCGGGGCCGCGGGCGCGACAATCGGCAGCGGGCGATCGGCGCCCGAGGCAATCAGCGGCTCCGGAGCCTCCGCGCCCTTCCGCTTCCTGCGTGTTCCGGTAGGCTTGTGGCTCTTCCGGCCGCCCGGTGGGATACACGCTCAGCCGAGCGACACGAGGCGGCTCCGGGGGCCCGCGCGGACCCCCCGCCGATTTTATCGCCGGGATTTCGGAAGCGGCTCCAGGCGGGGCCCGGGCCTCCGAGGCCGCTGCGGCCGATCGATACAGTGCGCGCGCGGCCGCTTTTGTCCCCGCGCGGCCAAAGGAGACCCGGGGATTCTTCCCAATAATACTAGGAAGCCACCGGGGACGGGGCCGACGCTTCCTGGATAATCGGGCCGCGACAAAGGCTTATCGGGGAGAAAGCCGGGGCGAGATAGCGGAGCGGCCGGGCATTATTAAAAAGTTACCTCGAGCGCGTAACGAGCCTCGGGGTCTTTATACGGCGAGCGCGCCGCCCGTGTGTCATATACGTCCGCGGCGGGAGGAAGGCCGGAACGAGCCGGACGCGCGCGCCGTACCTGGAATCCGGTTTCGACGCGCCACTTCCGGGCGTCTCCACGCGCTCCAGATTCCGCGGGCGGATAGCGCGCGGCGATACGACCAATCCGGCTTTCACCCGTCCGCCGGGCCTAATCGCGATCCGGCCCGATCTCCGCTCCCCCGGCTTAACGGCCCCCCCTCGTCCCGCACCCGTAATCGGCGCGGATGGATTCGTTATGGCCGCCCCGCGGCATTAGCATAATTTCCTCGCCCCGATATATCGGCGCCTCTCTACCGGCATGTGTATGTATGGCTACGTACCCGCTTGTTTGGACTCGTTCGGCGCTTCGAGGCCTCTCCGCCCCTGCGGTCGTATTCGATTGCGGGGTACGCCCCTGTGCGACGCCCGCGGGCCGGGTGGAAAAAAAAAGCCTCGACCGAGCATTACTGTAAACAAATAAGCCGAGCGCACCTGGCGGGGCGCGTCGCCCCGTCGAAGGAAATTACACGGATTCGGGCTCGATTGGCTCCCGGGCCTTGGGATCGATCGGCCGCTCGCTCCTGGGCGCGCCAGGAAGGAAAACCGAGTTTCCCGGCTGCGCACCGACCCCCCCTTGGGTTACGTGTCTTTTAATGGCCAATGCATTGTTTAATGGCCGATGCATAAGCGTGACAGGTCGACGGGCTCATTACCGCGGGCTATTCGATAGACGTAGCAAGGGGGCCGCCCTTTTTTTTTCCTTTTAGGCCGGGCCGCACCGACGGAAGAGCCGGGCGGATGTGGAAGTGGAAATTGAGGCAATGACAGCGCGAGACAGCCGTGATTTCCGCGGCGGGCGGCGGCGCCCCGACGTCGGGCTCGACCGATTCTCGCCTCTTTCGGGGATCGTAACGCGCCACCGCGATTCTTTATTGGCTTTTGTTGTTGGCCCTGTGACTCATCGTTACGCGCTCGCTCGTTCTCAGGTGGAAAATTAGAGGTATGGATAATGCAAGACAAATATCGCCCCTCGCTCTAATTAGAGACATATTTCGAGGGACCTTTTGCCGATTCGAGCTCACTGCACAAGGACTTTCGCCGGGATAGGCGTGCGCGATATACCCGCTGCGACCGTCCAATATTGATCAGTCAATTGCGAAAGATTCGAGAGCAGTTGAAACATAAGCACCGGGATAGTGGCATAGTGCATAGTTGACGTACTCTACGCGTAAAAAGGATTAGCAGGCAAACAAGTTCCCTCGGCGAACACATCCCCAGCGCTGACAAACACCATGAAAAATATTCCGTGACAGTTAAAGTTCTTAATCCCATTAGGATGCGCATAACTCGCCCGTAGAATCAGCTCCTTCCTCGTAAATCCTCGTGCGGACTCGAGTCCCGGCCGACTGCGCGACACAGCCTGCGTCCGAGGCTCCGGGCGTTGCGTAACCCAAACGAATTGATAACTCGACGGTTTAATGCACTCGCGAACAGCCCTTTCGCCGGGCTTGTTTTCTCTTCAACGCGCCCGGAAGTAGACAATCCGGGGGCGCGTGCTACTCATTCAGCTCCTCCGATCGGCGGCGCAAGTGGCCCGAGGTAAAAAAGAGTAATGGAAGAACGTCCGCTGCGAATCCGCAAGATGTCGGGCGGCGGCCATTTGCATAATCCGCGAGGAAATGGCCGCCGAAAGTAGCATCGGCGCGCGGCGACTCATAATTTTATTAAAAGTATCCGTTCCGGAACACGAGCGGCATTATGCCGGGCCCGCGAGATAAGCATCGCCGAAGCGGGGGACGCGTCGGCCTGGCGCGCGCGTGCGAACTTCATTCGCCTGCTCCTTCGCCCCGTCGCTGGCGCTCAGCTCCCCCCCGCCCGGCCCTCGGCTGGTCCGCTAGCCGGCCCCGTCGATCTAATCGGTCGGTTGAAAGGGTTGAAAATCAAAAGGGGGCCCCCACTCCCGGCGCGCGCGTTCCTGCCGCCGCGGCGACTCCCCCTATATATATATATATATATACGGCTTGTCCCCCTCCTCCGTGGCCGAGGCGGCGGCGGCGGCGCGCCCACACGAATGTCCGCGGGCGCGGGTGCCGCAGAGCGATTAACTCGGGCCGCCCGCCGGCGATCCTATCGCTCCGGCCGAATATCCAATTGGAAAACCTGTGCATTATGCGCGTCGCCTCTCCCTGCTAATCGACTCCTTTTTTCTCCCCTGCCTCTGTCTCTTTCACTCTGTTAATTTGAAATAAAGTCCTTCCCCCGATTCTATTAGTCGATACAGAATACGTTGCACGATTAATTGACTCGCACGACATGTAACAACTGGTGCGTTGTCTACCAGCTAAGCCACTGCACCTCAATTTTTAATCTATGACTAGAGAATTAAGTTGATCTTATTGGAAAAAATCATTAATTCTTCTTTAATTTTTTATGTGCGTTACATGTACAAGTTATAAATTACAAAAATGGGAAACGATATAAAGGACAAAAGTAATAATAAAAAATTTGCCTTTAATCAATTTAGGCAGTCGATTTCAAAATCACATTTTAATCACTGACAAAAATAATGTCACACTCAAGCTACTTAATATACTTGAGTGTTATTCACTTTGTATTTAAAACTACTTCACAAGTTATGTAAACCACAGTTTTATAACGAATCTAATTAATTGTAGTTTTATTTTTTTAATTTTATAGATTAACACTTGCAGCAGTTCATTAAAGGGTAATTTAAAAGCAATCGTACAAGAATTTATTTTCGATTCAACTAAAGATTCCATTCAAGCGCTTGAATTCCGATCTTGAAATGCGTTATATATTATCGAATCGTCACTACACCAACAATGATACGATTATGCGCGTATTTTGTATTACGTGCTCGCATGCTGTAGGATACAAACGATGACAAATCAAATGGTAGAGCACATTTCGATGAATTGGTCATCAATAAATGTCGCCATAAGGGTCCTTGCGGCATTTTTTTTGATCCTATAAACTGTTGAGCATGGAGAAAAGTGATCAGTTTACGGTCAGAAGTACCATTAGTATTGTTGTGGTAGAATCACATGGTCCGCAGACGCTTGTGAACTAATCCTCAATAGACTATGGCGAGATTAGTAGTAAAAAGCGGAGCTCATTAAAAAGTGCTTAGGCCGCATTCTTCCTCGATTAATAAATCAATCATCGGGGAAGCTCGATCCTCCGTCTTCGGGACTCGCGGCGGCCTAAGACTCCGGGAGCTCGAGGAGGCGGCCCCGATCCGCGAGGCAGTCGCGCAGTAACGATCTCCTCGGCCGCCCGGAGATTGGCAGTAGCGGGGCTTCCCGGCGCGGGGCAAAAAAAAAAGGAAGGCCACCTCGGGGGAGAGAAAAAGATAAAAAAAAAAAAGGGAAAAAGCGCCCGTAGCTGGGTGGTAGCAGGCGGGCGGGGCGCGGATTGGGCCGGGGGACGGTCCGACGTTGCCGGGGCGACCGCGCCGCGGCGGATGCTGCTATGGCGAATCGTCGCGGCAACAGCGGGCCGGCGGCGCGCGGGCTCCCCACGGGGGGAGCCGGGAGCCGGGGCGCACCTGGCCGGGGCCATGGCGGCCTGCCTCCCTCTCCCGCAGCTGCGCGACGGCTACCCCTGCGCATCGCCCAAGGGGATGCCGGCCGGGGGGGTGGGGGTGGGGGACTCCACGTGCGCAGGAGCCGCGGCGCCGTCGTCGTCGCCGTCGTCCTCGGCCGCCTCCGTACTAGGCCCTAATGAGCCGTTTTGAGGAATTACGCCCGCCCGGATCTCGGCCGCTCCTAATTCCCCGGCGGCGCGCGCAGCTGCCGCTGGGGGAGGCCCGGTGGTGGCCGGCCGCCGAGGGACGCGACCCCGCGACTCGCCCGGCGCTTCTCCCGCTTGCGAGCTTGCCTAATTACCGCGGAACGGGGAGGACTCGACCTTGGCCCCCCGGAGCCGTGGAGGTTCCTCCGCTGGAGGAAAAAGGCGCCCCTCGCGGAGGCACGCGCGTAACATTGTCACACGCGAGGACTTGAACGGGCGCGCACGCGGCATATATACCGCCGACGCGGCGGATATATATACGCGCAGACGGCCGCGCGCCGGGCTATGCTAATATCCGCGAGGCCGGATTATCATAAGTTGGCCGAGGCATCGGGCTTGGCGCGCATAGCCGATCGAGCGACCGGGGCGCTCTTTCCTCCCGACTGGGCTTCTCGCCAGCGCGGCTGATGGGCGAATCTGGGCTGCCAGTACTCGAGGCCTGCCCTTTTCCTCGCTGGCAGTCGGAGGCGGCCTGTGGACACAGGGCGTGCACCAAGGCAAGAGGCTCGCTTACCAGTGGCGTACATATGTATACACATATAGACGCGGAGACTTTGGCGAGAGTCCGGGCGGAGTTAGCGAGCGGGCGCTAATTCGGATCGGCGGCGCGAGCGGAGCCAAACAGCCGGCGGGGAGATTGAATTCGGGAGGCGCAAAGACGGGGGAGCCGGGAGAGGCGGGGCGCGCGACTCGCGGCCTCTCAAGGGCACGCGAGGCTCGTTACAGCGCCGGCGGAAAAGGCGGCCCCTCCCTCCCCGTGGAAGCCGCGGGGGGATCGACGGCTTCTTTGTCCCTATGGCTGATTTAGAGGGACTCCCCAGCCGGCCGCCCCGATTCTCTCATATCTCCTGATTTATTCGGGGCGCCGATCGATCGAGGCGCGCCTCCTCCTCGAGACGAGTCGCGTCTCGAGGGCCTCTCCCGGCCCCTCCTCCCGAAATACAGTAATCGGACAATCGGCGGGCAAGCGCGCAACCCCGCAACCGTGGAAATGTAGGTCGAGGCGCGAGGAGCCGGCCCGGCTCACCTGCTTTCCCGGATTAGCGCTTTCCCGCAGCCGGAGATGTCGCCGGGAGATACAGAGCCGGGTGCACTTGCGCCCCGCGGCCGCTCCGTTTTTTTTTTCTCCCTCCCCCCCGTGCGGCGAGGGAGCCAAGGGCGATCGATCGGCCCGCCCGGGCGTACCTGCCCCCCCGGCCTCTCGGAAACTGGCCTCAAAGGAGCCGATTCCTCGGGCGCGCAGGGAAACGCGCTCGGAATCTCGCCGGAGTAACGTATGCCGAGCGGCCCGATTGATTATTGCCCCGGGCCACGGCTCTTCCCGGGAAGTCGGCTTTCCTCCCGGCCCTCGCGCCTTCCGGGAAGCTTTCGAGCCGAGCGCCCTGCCGGTCCAGCCGGGCAGTTGGGCGCGCGAGCGGGCCTTAACGGGGCCCGCGGGGCCAGAGGAGGTTTTTCGCGACCCCCGACCGCGAGGGGCCGCGGCTATCGCGCTCCGCCGATAAATATTCATGGGCCTCGGCGCGCGACTAATCGCGCGCGGCTTTTCCGCGGGACGCAGTAATTGGTCGGGCGGCCGGGGCGAGGCTGGGCGCCCGCGCGCGACAACAAACCCGGCTCTTTATCGGCGGTGCGCCGCGCGCGAGCCTCGGCGCATAACTTAAAAAACTTTATTCCGAAAGCCCCGGAATTACTAATGCCCGTCGCCGCGCGTACTTCACCAATGTACGCAGGCGTATATGCGCCCGTGGGTGTGTCTGTGTGTGTGTGCGCGCGAGTATAGAAAAAAAAAAAGGAAATATGAAAGAGGAAAAAGAAAATAACGAAGAAGAAAGGAAAAATAAGCGAGAGAGCCGGGCGGCCGGAGGAAAGGAAAAAACCGCTGCGGAGGAAGTCCGAGACTCGGGGCGAGAGGCGGAGAAAAAAGCGAGGAGCTGGCCCGGGCGCAGAAACACGCGCTCGCCGCGCGCAATTATCATTATTATATGCACTCGCGTGTATAAATAGCCGAAGGAGAGGCCGGGAGACCCGGGGCCGCCTCGGCCGAGCGCCGAGCCTAGAAATTTGCCGCGCCTTCCTCTCTTTCTCACTTTCGCGACTGCGGCGGCGGCGGCGGCGGCGGCGGCCGCGGCGCAGTCTAGTAAATTACCATAAATTAGTAATATTTTCGTGAAGCGGACTCGGCGCGGCCCGCACGAAATTCCGTAGTTTCGTGCGCTCGCACGATTCGTCGATTTGGGAGGACGTCCCGATGCGTGACGACTCACAAAACCGCACGACGCCGCCGCTCCACATAGCCTCGCCGCCGCTTTCGCTCCGAGCGTGTCTCCTCGTAACCGAAGCCGATCACGGCCCGCTCGCTTTTCCTTTGTCCCTTCTCTCTCTCGCTCTCTCTCTAAATGTATATACATGTATATGTATATATACATTATTTTTTTTCTCCTTCTTCTCCGGGCGCGATATGTGTCCCTGGCCGGCGTCGCCTAGAGTCCCGCGACTCGTATCCTCCGGCGCTCTTTTTTTCCGCTCTTTTTTTTTTTTTTATTGCACCGCTCGGCTGATTTATAGGGCGGCGAGGAGCCGCGGCCCTAGACCGGCGCTCTCGCCTCGGAGTCGCGATTCGCCGCGCCGAGATCGCCCGAGATGAGTTTGCGCCGCTCGCGCCGCTGCCGATCGCGCGGCTTTTGTCCCGGCCGGGCCGAGGGGACAGCGCCTCCGCCTCTTACCACCGCCGGCCTACTCCGCGGCTCCTTTTTTCCACGAGGACACGCTTCTTCCTCGAGCTTTCGTCGCGGACGGCGGCCGGAAAAATCCGTACAATCTCCGCCGAGCGAGATGCCCTTGCACTTCGATTCCGATTAATTTTTTTTTTCTCATTCTTTCATTCCCTATATTTATTAGATTGTTATTGTTACAGCATCTGCGCGGTGTTCGCAAGGACTTGATCGACGAAAATTAGCTCGGACACGACTGCGGTCTGCTGAATTTTGGCCCGCGTCTCGCGTTCTCCCTCGCCTCGGCGCGACTGACCTTAGTCCTAGCAACACGGGACTGCAGCTGAGCCAACACCGCTCCTCTCTATACTTGGCTTTAATTTAAAATCCGACTGGTATACCTGCCTTGCCTGCATACACACAGTTTATATTTGACGTTTTACAATGTATATATGCGTGCTAATTTATGGGTGGACGCGAAGACGTAGGGAGTCCACTCGAGCCCCGTACAAAATAATTAATACAACAGAGTCTGCGGAGCGGACGGCGTAAGTCCCGCGGGCGCAGCTCCTTCCAGGAGGTGGCGAAAGAGTCCGCAGGGAGATAAGCCCGGGGCGAGTCGACGCGGCCCCGGATTCCGCGAGGGCCGCTCCTGAGACCCGGCGAACAAAGAGCCGGCCTCGCGAGCCGCGTAATCTCCGCGCCCCCGGGGCGAAAGCCGCCGATTCCGGGGGCGCGGGTCGGCCTAATCTCCCCATTGAGGCGGGCGCGCGCGCGCCCTCTGGCCGCGCGAAAAAAAAAAAAAGGAAGGAAATTATTATTTTACTCGCTTTCCGCCTCGGCCCCCGTTATAATCCTTAAGGCGCGAGGAGGGCCGGGGCATTAACGGGCGCCGGGCCGGCCGACCCCTAAGACTATTAGCCGAGGTAAACGATAGTCGGCCGAGATAGACACTCGGCCGGCTTTCGCTAAAGCGATGATTGGCCCGCCCGTCGTTCCCCCGGAGCCGCGGCCGCCCCCGAGACTTTTCTCGCCCCGGGAAGGCCGACCCTCGCAGACCCGCGCAAAGCCTCCGATTTCCCCGGGAATTCGTAACGAGGTCGGAGACGGGCCCGAGCTCCCGCCGCGAAACGCACGACCCGCCGACAAATCGAGGGCCTTTATGGAACGAAAAAAAAAAAAAACTGGGCCATTTATAAAATACGGAGCATCTAATAAAAAAAAAAAACAGAATCCGGCGAACGGTGTTTGCCCGCGCGCCCAGCTACGTATACCCGCCCGAATTCCCCAAAAGCGAGGAAAGCCCGAGGGGAAGGGGGTAGGAGGTCGGCGCTCGCGCGGTACATATCGCGCAGGTACGCGGGGACGCCGGGCGGATCCGCCGGGCCGGCGCAGGGAAGCGCGCGCGGCGCGCTCGTTCTGTTCAAATATTAACTGGGAAAACAGAGGCGGACTCGGCGGCTGCCGGCGACGTTTCGTAACACCGGTAGCGCGCCGTTTGCTCTGCCGCTCGTGTCCTTTTTTTTTCCCCCCCCGGTGTCGGCGGCTCTGTTTGCCGAGACTACACGGGCCCCGTGTCGTGTATACGGCACGGCTCGCTGGCGGCGCACGCGCCTCTCCCTTGTTTTCCTTTATCCGCGGCCGATCGGCTAGCCCGGCGGCGTGCCTCCTCCTCCTCCGCCGGGAGAGCCCGGGCCCCTGCAAATTAGAGGTGGTAATTGGGCGCCGAGGGGCCCACTGGGGCCAGTGGGCGCGCCGCGAGATCGGGAATTCCGATGAGATATACGCCAAGGGCGTGGTCCCGCGGAATGTCCAGCCGCCGAGCGGAAAACTCCACGGCTGCGTGGGACTCTATTTTTAGGCCCCGGCCGGTAGCCTGCCGGCGACAAAAATCCCGGGTTCTTTCGCGCGCGTAACTTGCACAAACAAGGATCCACTTACGTGGAAGGTTGCGCTAACGCGATAATATATTCAGCAGAAAACAGGAGATTCTGGTCCGATAAAAATACACGGCGTTCGGGACTCGGGACTCGGGAGTAATATAACGAGCCGGCTCCCCACAAACTGGCGGTAACGGCTCCTCCTGCCGCACTCGCAGACTGATTCGGTAGTCGGGTACCGATCTCCGCTCGCGATACTCCTATCACCTCGGCATACTCGCGGGTACCTACAAAAAAAAAAAACGGGCGAGCGGGTTTTAGTGCGTGTATATGCGCTAGGCGAGGCAATTTTAGTGGCCGACTCGCGTGGAAGGAGGATCGGCACGGGATCCGGCGATCGGCAGCCGAGCCGACCGGTTGCCCCCGCCGGGGGAATATTTTAATTAATTGCCGGGCATCGGGCGCGGCTGAGGTGATGCATCAATTATATGCGCCGTTCTTTCTTTTTTATTGCCATTGTCCAGCAGCTCGGGTGCAGTGCGTGAGCGAAAGCCGCAAGTTGGGCAGGACGAGAGCACTCGGGTAACGCGCACTTGAACAATGGATTGGAGGCGCTCGATCGGAGCTGCTGCTCACCGGGAATTCAAATCGGCAGATACACATATATAATAATGGTCATCGGAGCCGCGCCGCGGCAAAATATTTCCCCGTCCGAAATGAGTAATTGTTTCCCTCCCGCTGGCTTCTCGGCTGGCTCCTCGACCGGCTCGTCTGCCGAGCGCACGGTTTTAATTTTTATTGCCGCCGGCCAGCAGTCGGTATGCTTACGTAAAGGATATCCGAGCGGACGCGGCCGGACCCGTGCGCATACATACACAGCGCACGTGTAAAAAAAAGAGCGAAAGAGGCGCCGGGCGCTTTTAAAGACCAGTAGTGGTTTATTGGAGGGGCGCGGGTGGTCCGCTGGCGGTCCTCGGGGCCCGGTGGACGTGACCCTGGGCAGCGTCGTCGGGGCGAGGGCCGCGGGTACCTGCCCGCCGAGATCGGCAGCGGGCGCCCGGCTGAGCACCCCTGCCCTCGCGTACGGGGCACGTACACAGGCGCAGGGAGGCAGGAGCCGAGGCTCCCCGGGGCACCGGGCGCGATCGCGGGAACGGAAGGAGCTGGGCGGGCGGCGGCGGCGGCGGCGGGAAGCTGGGCAGGAGGGTCGGAGGGGAGGGGGCCGCGGCGGCGTAGACAGTTGGGCGCCCGAGCGCGGCGCTCAGGTAGCGGCCCCCTCCGCCGGGGCCGAAGCCCCGGGCCAGGCAGCCTCCTGCTGCGGGCCCCTCGCGCGCCCGGTGGGGGGAGCCCCGCGACGGCCCGGGCCGCGGCGACCTGCCTCGCGTCGCCCGGGCGCGAGCGCCGGACAAAGAGCGCCGAGGCTCCGCGTGCGTGCACGAGAGGCGCGCGCGCATACACGCGGGTATATATATAGGCATTATCGGGAGCGAGCCGGTAATAACGGGCCGTTTATCAAGCGGCCTCGATTGGAGATTCGTCGGGTGCGAGTCCCGCAGCGGGGCCGACTGCGGGAAAACGGGAGCGGCCGGGAGCGGGCCGGGGGGAGCGAGAGAAGGGTGCCGGCCAGGGTCTCTCCCCCGGGCGCTCCTCGAGTGCGCACCTGGGCGATCAGCCAGCAGCCGTGGGCCGGCCTCCCCTCGGCCGCCCCTCGCCACCCTCGGCGGGGCCGGCTCCCCTCGCCGCCGGCCCCCCTCCGACTGGCTCGCCCGCTTTTTCTCCTCGCTTTGTCCCGCGTCCCGCGCCCTCGCGGCCCGTATCCGCGCCCGAATCCTTTTTGTTTCCTCGTCTTCCCCGATTTTTCACATCGGCCGAGCGCCCGTGGCCCCGCCTTTCCCATGGCTCGAGGGCGGAATCGGCTGCCGATCGAGCCGCCCACGGCCAAAACCGCACCGCACTTTATCGGCACGCTCTAATGTGTTTATTACCCGGCTAGCCCCGTGCAACCTGCCCAATTTTTTCTGCCCGATGCCCGCGCTCGCTAGATCGCGCGTGCGCCTATCAACTGTCGGGGCCCATTCCGCCCGTCGTTTGAGGTTCGCCCGAAGTGCGATTGTCCTACAAGTGGCCGGTAAAACAGGTTAAGTGTCCGGGGATAACACAGCAACGCGCCCCGATCCACTGCCTCTACTAACAAGATATCGCACTTTTTCCTCTCCCGAGCAACGCGTATTATCCCCGCGTGCACGGCAGGGACGGCTCGTGCGCCCCGGGAGCTTATTAGCGTGATCCGGAACCGCGGAACACCGGCCAAATAGGGCCTTATTGAAGCGCATCAATGCCCAAGACAAGAGGGCCGTAAAAAAAAAGATAATGCCAGAGACGCGCGGCGACTTACGGGCCGCATCGGCCGCACGACAATAAAGCGCGGATCGCCCGTGAATGAGACACCAAGTTTCCCGAATGTCAATACAACAATGCCGCGCGCCTGCCCACCCCATTAGGGGCAAAAAGATCGCGGCTCCTCGTAAACGTTTCATCGACGTCGAGCCTCGAATAGCAGTACCCTCGTGAATAATAAAGGGAAAAAAAATGAGCGTATATACCGCGAGAGAGAGAGAAGAGCAGCGAGGGAGGGGGCAATGTGGAAGAGAAAAAAAAAGCAACAGTCACTTACGCGGAGCCATTACAAGGGCTTTATGTATACGTAAGAACGCGCACGCGACCGCGCATCAATCAGGGAAAAGCGCGCAAATACCGAAGGCTATATATATATTGGCGGGTCGAGCACCGGAATCTTTGGACCTGCCGACGGAACGTGTCGCGGGGACCCACCGAGCGCACGCACGCACATTAGGATTCGAAGGATCGACGCACAGGCGACGGCACCTGTGCAAGAAAGGGATTATACAATGAAGGCTCGGGCCTCGCGGTGTACCCGCGGCGCGTATCGGGAATACACCCATTAGGAGGCCGCAGTGGCGCAGGCGCGGCGCGACAATGGCCGCCGGCGTATATATACATACATGGAGCCGAGGCTGCCTGCGCGGACAAAGGAAAGCCGGGCAAGTTTTTCCGGGGGCTGGGCGTTTCTCCCCCCGGCGGGGATGTTCCCGCAGGAAAAACCGGGCTGCAGGTTAGGCGTCCCGGTGATTGTTCGCCGCCGAATATGAGGCTGCGGCAGGTGGCGCGCGCCGATATACCTGCATCTGCATAAATCCTGTCTGCTCTCGCGGGAGACGACGATGGGACCTACCACGGCCATTTAATCAGAATCCGGGGGCCGGTAGGTCGGCGCAGCCGTCGGTCCAGCAGACGCACACGCGTACACTCCCCCAGCTCGGGAAAAATCCCGAAGCGCATATATAGGGCGGCACCGAGTCGTGGCTCGCATAGCTCCGGACATTGTCCGCGCGGCGGCAATAAATACGTCGAGGGCCGGCCGGCGAGTCGGCACTCGGTGCGCACAAAGGCCCCGTGGACCAAGGGCGCGAGGTGCCACGCCGGGGGAAGCCACACGTCCGCATATACACGTACACGGGAGGAAAAGCACGCGAGCGCGCGGGCAGTGTCCCCCCCCCTCCGCTCGCGCTAATTGACCTTGGCGAGAGCCTCGTAGGCCCTTCGGCCCGTTAATTTCTTCGGCGGGGGGTTACGTACCCCGCGCTGCGGTCGCCACGCGAGAGGAAGCGGCGGCCGCGCGTGCGATTGAATGGGCCCGCGGGTGCGCGTATATATATTAGCATGACAGTGAGGCCGGCACTGGGCCATGAGCGGCCACGCGCGCGGCCCAGTTTTCCCCCCGGGGAAGTCGGAGCCCGCGAGGAGGACGGCGTCGACGCCGGGCCCGGCTTTTGTTGCGCGCCGCCCTTTTCTTATGTAAGCCCGGCCCCGCCCGGGGGGTGCGCGCCCGCTTCTGGGAAGCCCGCCGCGGCGAGCCGCGTAAAACAAAGGGAAATCCCCGGTTTCCCGGGCGGCGCGCCGCGGGAGGACCGGGCCCGGGGGTGCGCCGGTGCGGAAGGGCCCGCGGCCCGCTCAGGGATGAAATCCGGTAGCCCCGGCACGTCCGAGCGCGTTAGCCTCGGGGCCTCGCCGCTCGGAAAGCCGGCCCGAGCGGCGCCCGCGCCTTTGAACTTTTTACGAGGGACACGTATACATATTGTGTGGATCCAGCCGAGCCGAGGCCCGGTGTATATATGCGCACTCTTTCCTCCGATTCTCGGGCAGCCGTCGTGGCCTAGACCGAAAACTGCCCCTGCGCGCGCCCGCACTTTCTCTCGAAAAGGGTTGCATCTGCATTCGATGGCGGCCTACTTTGCCAGGGGAAGCGATAGGTGTTCGCCGGGCGGGCCAAGTCCCCGGGAGAGAGAGAGAGAGAGGGAGTATTCGATCCCCACTGCCGGTGTGGTCAGCGGCGTCGAGGTGCAAATTGTGAGCCGTCGATGCCGAGCGCGCGGATGCCACCTTCTCCCGGTTTATTGATATGGTAAAAGCAACCGGCGTTATAAGGACCAGAAGCTGTATTCCACGGGGGCCTCCTGTCCAAAGCTTGCCTCACCGCCTCCATTCTCTACGTCTACGCGCGGCTTTTCTTACACGGGGAAAGCCAGTTATCATGGTACGTCAAAATGTAAACAGTCGCCCTTTTCTCTCATCTCCCAGTCGAAGCTAATTAGGTTATTAAAAACTGCTCGAGAGTACAGGGCTCGAGTTACCGGCTGAATTACAAGGACGTCCCTTTGATAGGAAAAAAAAAAAATAATAAAAAAGTACAGGCGGTTTCCCCGGCGGCCGCCACGCATCCCTTTTATTAGCACCGGCTGATTTTTCTTGGCTCCTCCCCTCGGCTCTCTGCCGAGTCCCGCGGCTCCGACAAGGCATCGCTCATCCGCGATCGAAGCTTTAAAAATCAAGCCGGCTCCTTTATATTCGACCGCGGCCCCACCGGGGCGCGCCTGTCTCGAGTTTCCGGGCGGGCATCGGGATTGATTTTTTTTTTTTTCCTTCTCCTCCGGCTCGCGCACCGCCGGCAATTACACCGAACCCGAGACCCTCGGCCCAAGACGGATAGATTGTAATCCGAACGGCCGTTCGTTACATCCTCCGCGCGCACTTGTACGGCTGCGCGATCCCCAGGTGCAGCGGGCCCGCGCCGTGGACCCGCGGCTCGGAAAAGCGCCGGCGCCGGAAGTTCGGCGGGCCCTTGGGCATGAAATATTCATGGGCGGCGCGGGCCGCCGCCGCCGCGGGTTTCCTTGGAAGCGCGGGCCTGGACGAGGAGGCGTGCGCCGGGAGCGTAATCGCCGGCCACGTGGCCGCGGCACACATTAGAGGCGCGCACGTCCGCGGCGCGCGTCGGGAAAAGTCGCGTGGCTCGGGGGGGGGAGGCCGCCGCGGCGAATGCTGATGCGGTCCAGCCGGCCTTTGTCCGCGCGCCCGTTTCCCGCCAGGCGGGGGGGAAAAAAAAAGGAAAGGGGTGGAGGTGGGGGGTAGGCGCGAGGCCGGCGGCTCGATGGCTCGTGACGCCGCGGGAGGGCCGCCGGCGCTTTCCGCGCTCGCGGACATTCCCGGGGCGGTGGGGCGCGTCGGGCGGCCCGGGCGCACCCAGCGTGTCTCCGCCGCGGCCGCCGCGCCTCCCGGGGATCCCGGCTCGCCCGTAATTGCCCGGCCGCCGGCCCGATTAATTTACTGCGCGCCCGGGGACACCTGCACCCAGGCCAAGTAGACGATAGAGCGCTCCCATTAATTCGGACTAGCAGCTTTTGCGCCTTTTTTCCCGGGCGCACCTCGCCTCTTCCTCTCCTTTGTCCCGCTCATTTGTTTCGCTCAAATCTTTCATGGGATTTATTGCGATTTATCCGGGGATTCGCCTTGGCCAGGTAGCCTCGAGGTAGCCCGGACGCGGCCTAGCTTTCCTTTTGCCCCAAACCTCCTCGCTCCGAAAACCCTGCGCAGCTACCCACCTTTTACGCTGCGCTTTATCCAAATTCCAATTTTTTCTCGGCGTCCAGGCTATTGCTTTATGTTAATTATACTTTACCTATGCCAAACAGCCTGCGACTTCCATCTAATGCGGTTATTTATCTTACTCGCTATACATAATGTCTGGATACTCACCTGGAACAAAGAAATAAAATAAAACATGTTAACTCGATGTAAACAATCAAATCGTACAATTGTACTATTATAATTATAATTAAATCATTAATTTTATAAATTTCTCCTTTTTTTTAATTAACCTACGATATACATGTAATATCATCTGGGATGGAATGTTGCAGTGGAATGCACTTTATAGGCACAAAAATACTCCAAATATTTAAGCTAATTATAGAGCCCTCAAAATTAACGGTGTTTTTACTATTCTATAAAAATATAAAAATATCCGAATAAGGTTCTAAAACACTTAACACTCTTGTGATAATACACTAATATTTAGACTTACTGTTAAAAGGGTAATTCCTGATTTAAAAATAGTTGGTTTACTACTAATCCGATGCATCTCGTGAAATTTCAAAGTATAAATTATATCTACATCAATCAGTGAATTGAAATTATTTTATGAAAAAATTAAGAGCCGAGTCTTTCCCTAAGTCGTTCGAGTACCCTAAAATGTAGCAAAATATTGTTGGCAATTATTTTTATTTTCAATTTAGTAGAACTATAATATTTTAATAATATTCTTGAAAAAACCGCAATTGTATATATTTCATATAGACTTATGCTGTTTTCTAATGTAACAATTCTTAAATGATACGAAAAATACCATTAAGATTGTAAGCTAGCGGATATGTTTATCGTCATTTTTATGTATTTAGCGGACGGAGATCCTCTGTGGAATGTCTTAGTGAAAATAAGAAGGACTCTGCAGGATACCACTAGATACCACTGAAGATGGAAAATTATTATATATCAATGCAATTACAACAATTTGCTAAAGAATTATTGATACTTCATTATTTTTATTGGATATTTTACTTCTAATTTTTAACACTAAATTAATCTTTAAAGGTAAAATACATTACTGATACAATTAGTGAATTTTTCTCTATAGTTATGTCACTAATCTTTTAGGTTTATGATTATGATTTTACTTTACAGATATATCTACCTTAATTATACGGCCTCTTGGATTCTTATTTTGTACTTTCCATATTGTATTTCTTAATAAACGGGTTATATTACATATCTATGCAATGAATAATATCCACTATTCGCTAACTAATATACCCTTTAAATAACCTAGCTAAATATTATTATTTTTAGATAAGATTATTCGTTTAGATTAATAATAAGTTCACTGAAAATACAACGTAATCGCCAGTATTGAATCATTGATCTTATTATTCGTAAACTTCACTGTATTTTTGTTAAAACGAGTTCAAATATTATTAACTGTTATATTTTTACGTACAAAAAGACCAAATGAAACTTACAATAACTAAATAATTGAGCAACTTAATGTACGTCTCCAGTTGAAGCGCTGGAAATCAGCGAGGAAACCTTCAAAGCACCTGATATCCCTTTGTTCCACGCGAGTGTATCTCGGACGCAGGATTGCGTCACGGCCGCGGGCGCGTGCCACTACCTTCACTAAAGGCACATAAAAATCCCGGAAGCGCTCGCGTGGTCCGGCTGCCGCGGCACGGAGTCGGGCCCCGTGTTCGCGCATTACGTGTGTCTCCTAAAAAAATCGAATAGGGGCGGGGGCGGCGGGGGTTCAATCGAACAGTCGCGGCACGTAGGGAAATTATGAGGGGGCACGCGCGCCCGTCTATTATATGCGCGAGGAAAGCGGAAAGAGGAATAGCGGAACGCACGCGCGACGCCCGGAGGGTAATGAGAAACGCCGGAATGTACGCAGGTTTTTCGATGAAAAGCACGGATGCGGCGCGCGAGCGCGTGCTGATGAGTTTTTCTACTCGTCGGCGCGCACTCCGGGATTTAACTGGTTTTCCTGCCTACTGGACTCCTTCCTACTCGTTCCTATCACAAGAAGTCTCGTAGATTTTATTTAAAAAAATTACCAATTTAGCGGCTCGAGCCACGAAAGTGGGCGGAGTCGAAGCGGCCGATTTTACGGTACGCACCTGTGATTTATAATTGGGACATCTCAATATTTTCAATGCAAGGGGAGTCGTTGGACTTGCATATGCATTGCACGGAGTCTGTTTAGAATGGAGATCTAGCTTTAAATTGGTTCTCTGCATTAGGATTAAGTCGAAACCGCATTTATTTATGCGTGCATACTTAAGACACTAGCTCTTAATCTGTTTAAAATGTCGGAGATGGAAGGTCCGATTACATCGAGTATAAGCGATTAGATCGGGAAAGGTTACACTAGAAAATTCAATCGTGATATTGCATATTCAGTTATAGGAGCAGGGGCTTTTCCCCTCGGGGCCTCCGCCCCTCATCAATTTGCATTTGCAGCGTCAACCGCATGGGCCACCCACGCTCGCCAATCGGTGTACCTGACCCTCGGCTGATCGGCCGAGATACAGGCGTGCGGTGTACGTGATCTCTGGCACAACAATCCCTTGTGTACGCCTCGGACAAGATAGCACAGGCGGCTCTAACCTGCTTCATCCCTGTGCCTCTTTCCGAGCCTCCTCAAAGGACATCTTCATCCGTTGTGTTTGGCTTTGGGACTACGTGAAAAGTAAAGTCAAGTTGTTCCGTTCGGCTGTAGCGGCTTTGTGGCGGAGACTAAATCTCCGAGTTATTGTGAATAGCAGATGTCTACAAGCTATTGGTGGGGCGATTTCGTTAATGCCTCACACCTTTGTTGCGCAGCAATGGAATGGTAACGTGTAAATTAGCGATCGGCATTCATTTTCATTGCCGATGACGATATGCATCTCTATTGAAAAATGTTGTTACCAAGCCGTCAAGATTGAAGAATAAAGCTCGACTGCCTAATTTTGTTTTTTGTTTTACGAAAAAAGCCTAATAAATCTCGGGAAAAAATGGCCGAACCAAAAATTCCTTTGAAGGTTCCTCTGGTTTAATGAGGTTAGCAAGGACAAACCGCAATAAAAAGAGCAATTATTTTCGAAAAGAAAGGTCCATAGAGAGCGGGGCCTTTCAGAGTCGAGGCCTGGGCCCGGCGACGAGGGGATTCCTCATCTATCTTCACCGAAATCCAGTTTCTGAATAATTTACGTTTGGCTGTCGATCAAGCCCAGTGGTGCAGATGCAAAAAACGGGATGCAAAGGCCGGGAGTTCATTAAAAAATCGGTCGCGTAATTACGGGAGATGGAGCGAGGGGCACAAAGCCGGGCGAGCGGTAGAGAACGGTAAAGATGATGAACTGTACGCGCGGGGACTGTGACAAAGCGGAGGACCTCTTCCCCCGGTCGAAAAAGCACATCGGGCCGAGGATGCTGCACGCGCCGGGGACGTCAATAACCTGGGCAATATGGCGCGGGCAGATAGGCGATCGGGGGAGAAAAAAAAAAAAAATTGAAAGGCCCTCGCGGCCTCGCGCTTATGCAAAACCCAGGCGCGTAGCCCAGCTGCGGGTGCGCCGGGGGACCGGGGCAGGCGCGCGCGCACACATATATACGTGCGCGCGCATAACCGATCCCCGGCACGTTCGGAAATTTCGAGCCGGGCCGTTTTGTCCGGGCGGCGGAGGGCGAGCACTTGCATCGTGACTGGGCAGTTAACACCTCGGGGGCGCGCGCGCGCGCCGCCTCGTGACGCGCGGTTGAGTCATCCGCGTGTGCGCCTCCCGGTCACGCGTATCACCGGGCCCGCGGAAAGTCACGTGTCATGCCCGCGGCGAAGACGATCATTTTTAATTTCGGGTGTATTCTATGAAATTCCCCCGGCCGCCGCAGCCGCCGCCGAGAAAAAAGCCCGGGATGCGCGATCGAGATGATGGACGATGCGGCCCCGGGCGGCGGCGGCTTTTTTTCGCCACGTTTGCGGCGGGCGCTCCTTTTATGCGCCGGGAGGCTCCTTCGGGGGCAGCGCCCATCCTTACCTTTTGGAGTATCGGTGTCATTGCGATTAAGGCCGAGGGGCCGGCGCCGCCGCCGCCAAAATATTGTCGTCATTTCGTGGCTAGTTGCGCGGAAGATGACGCCGGGCTTTTATGCGCCCCGCGCGGCCAAGGGGGATGTATGCCTCTATGTGTGCGCCCGTGTAATGCATTTGGGCGCGCTCGCAGTCCCGCGATATGTATATATATATATAGACGTTGTCCGCGTTCCGCCGGCGGACCTGATTTTACAGCGGTGAAACGAGCCGTCAGCGGTCCGCGCCGGCCCGCAGGTATTACCGGTCAGGAGCCATTTGTCAATGCGGCCTGCGGATCGGCAAACGCTTTTTTTTCCCTACTCCCAGGGCAGATTATCCGATTGGAAACTTAATTAAATTACAATGATCGCCCGGGCACAATGACGAGCGGAAGCTACTCCGGCGTGGTTATGCGGAGGATTTGCCGGGAATGGCCACTATAAAAGTCGAATAGCAGGTGAAATACGATTGTTGGTATAATCCTGTATAAGAGTTGGAACGGTTTCGGGGCAATAATTCACGCGGCGCCGGGTGGACTTGAGAAGTCCGCGCGCGCGCGCGCGCGCACCCAACAAAATGTGTCAGCGCGAGATTATCATTCACAAGCTCATCGTCCCGTTTAACAATACAGGTAGCAGTAATAAAAAGATGAGCAAACAATCGCGGCGGCGGGGGAGGGGGAGGGCCGGCGTACAATCGACTACATAATCCTATCGACGACTCATCCGGCGCGGGCGACAAACAAATTGAGCCCCGGCGCATAAAA
Organism: Sycophaga agraensis; assembly: GCA_018906755.1. NCBI lineage: Eukaryota > Metazoa > Arthropoda > Insecta > Hymenoptera > Pteromalidae > Sycophaga > Sycophaga agraensis. The sequence continues at coordinate 637,112 of JACCIE010000004.1, forward strand.
GGCTTATCAGGCGGATCCTCATTCCGATGCAAGCCGTCCAGCCATTAGCCGGCCGGCTCTCCCAAGACAATGCACCGACGCAGCCACGCGCACGTAATCCCATACGCGTACACGGGGACGCGGTGCCGCGGCACGTGGCCACCGCTGACATTTCCGATCTTCTGCGAAGGAGAGAAGAGAGCCGGGCACGCGCCGAGCGTACGCGCGAGGCCCCACGCCAATAATACACCAAAACGTGAGACGGAAGGGACACTCGAAACGCGCTTCCTGCGCCCGCGCACCGCCTCTCGGAAAACCCGCGGCCACTGACCCCGACTCGGATTTCCCGCCCAAGGCTAATGCGAGTGTCGCTTACGGGCCCCCGGGCACCTGCGCGCTTCCTGCGCCCGACCTTGCGCTCCTCCCCCCCTCCTGGCCTGATTGAAGGAGAGCGAGCCCGATTTTTTTTATTCGCGGCCCTCGCCGATATACATCAATGGTTGTTTATGGGCGTCCTGATCGGCGCGCTTTTACGATCGTGCATTGCCTCTCACTTCGCGTGCCGCCGCCTCTGGGGTACGCGCGCCGCCCAGGTGCGATAAGGACCGCGCGCCGGGGGCTTGATAACGATTTGCCGAGGGGCCGCCTCGCCCTGGAACTACAGTGTTTACCCGACTGGGAGCAAGTGCTCGGCTCTCGGGGCTGCTTTTTCAATCGTCACTCGACGCTAATACGATTCCCTTGATCGAGCGCAGAGCCCACGCCCCCGGCCCGAATATTGATTGCAGAAATTTTAGGTAATGGTATCGTTAGTATTTCGGTCCGATAATAACCCTAATGATTCTCCCTCTGTTTTACCAAAACAAATTAAACACCCAATCATTTATCACTTTAAGGTGCACGATCAAATTTGACAGGGTTACCTAAAATATTGCGCTTAGGTCAGTATATGTGTGAGAAATTGAATCCATTTGCACGCTATTCCTCAATTATAATAGTCCGACTCCCCTAAGGGATCCCCAGGAGAATATAGAGTATACGGAAACTAGCAGCTCCACCGTGACCAGATATTATTCTCCTGTCCAAGTCTTTGATAGTGGATAGGTCGAGTAGCATTGACGGACGAGCACTTGAAAGGAACACTTGCACGCGGACGGGACGTAATGATAAGTATTTCGAATCGTTTATAATCCTCGCATGTTCATTGGATTAATTTTTAAAAACAATAATGCATCAATTAAACCAACTGTTAGCTATTTATTGGCCAAAAATCGTAAAATCTCACGGGTATTAATTAATGTGGCGGTAGTAATAAACATACGTTCGCTCGGAAAGAATAATTATGGAGGAGTGTTTACGTCAATTATTCAAATTCATTACGGGATAATCGCAAAACTTTATACGCCGAGATCAGAAATTACAAGATGCGAGCTTGGCAAGAGGCTATAATTACGGGATGAAGATGTGGAGGAAAGGCCAAGCCGTAAGCAAACAGAGTTAATAGCCAAAGAAATACAGGATCGGATAAGATCGGATGTTATAAAACAAGTTTTTCATCCTAGTTGACAAGGCACTCCTATGGCCGCACTGCAAGTGTACCAGTTTATTACAATTTGTCGATGCTCCCTCGATTTCCCAGTATTAATTACTCATAAATAATTCCTGCTAAAAATCCCCCCCAGATAACAATCTAACAAGATTAAGCGAGGGTTACGAGTGCTCGGCCGATTACTCAACCGCGTCCAACATTTGCATGCAGCTTTCTAGAAAGGCTCCTTCCCCCTAAGGTGACACCCCTGCCAGGCCCCGCAGTCTCCCACGGGGAATAACGTCCGAGAAAGCGCAGAAAATGGATCTCCCGCAGGTGAGCGGAAATCGGGCGTCGCCCAGCGGCCGAGGGAGCAGAGAGCCGATCGCCGAGAAAGCGCTCGGTTGATGCAGCCCGCGGAGGTCCGTGCGGCGATGCGAGCCGCGCGCGTCCGCGGCCACGGCGCCGGCCTCCCAGGATTTATGGGCCGGCCATTGTTTTACCGGCGATCGTTAGCGCGTACCCAATTAGTCAGCCGCGGCGCGCGCGGCTACGCCTCTCGCGGCCTCGCCGCCTATTGGTAATAATGCTCGGCGGATCATCGGCAAATCGGTAAATCAGCGTTTTGTCGTTTTAATTAAAAAAATAGAGGGCGGCCGGCCGGTCCCAGCTCGCCGCCGCTGAAGGATGGCGCTTTTTGCGAGGTGGGCCGGGTAATGATGCGCCTCGCCGTGATTACCGATCGCCCGAGGCAATTTAGGGCTACACGAATATTGGCCCGCGCAATGCGCGCCCAATCAATTCGCTTTATTTTTCGCCCGCCCGGCCGCCTCCCCCCGGGCCCGACCAGGGAGAAAAAAAAAAAATCCCTCGGAATCGCCGATGCCCAACTGGCCGCGCGTCGCGGAATTCTCGCCTCGCGACGCCGGAGTGGACTTTGACTCAGGCTTAGCCTCCGGCTTCCTCGAACTGCAACATTGACTCGGTAAAATATTCAAGAGTCCGGTGGACTCTATCGTCCGCTGAAGAAACCGATCTCGCGTTCGTGTTTGCTCAACGGCTTTTTTCCTCCTCGCGCGCATAATCCAGTGAAAATATGGGGTCAATATTGAGTTAGAGGATTTGGATGACGCGGCAAACTAACGCCCAGGCCACGTGTGCGCACGCACGCCCACGCTCTCGGCGCGCCCAAATGTCCCGAGGAAGTATATATCCACTGCAGCCGGTGGTTGTTGTTCTTGGTCCACGACGCGTGCAATTAGCGCGAGCGCGCGTATAAAAGTAGGCTCGCGCGGGTAATCGGCTCGAGAGCCGAGCGCCTATATACAGCAACATCGAAGCCCCGAGGGCTGTCCCAGAGGCACCAGTCATTAACTCGTTAATCCCGCGCGGCGGCGGGAGTGCGGGCCGCGGGGCCGCGAAACAAAAGCCCGCGGGGGTACAACAGCTCGGTAAACAGTCGAGTCGCCGCGGGCCGAATAAAAGGCGACGGATCCGGTGCTCATCCGAGGGCTCGGGGGAGGCCCGTCCTACTCCGCGCGGAAAATGCCTCCCGGAGCGCCGTGTAAAAGTGAGCAAATCGAGGAGACAAATCGGCCTGTCCGCCCGTGCAAACAGCCGGCTCCTCCCCGGGCCGTGAGGAAAAGTGCGAGGTTGGCTATCAGGGCCGGCTAATTATGCAACGTCATAAATTAAATGCAAACAGCCGAGGGCGGGAGAGGAGAGCCTCTCCCGGGCGCCGCATTTTCCCTCCGCCCGCCGATTTTCTCCCGGCGCCCGGCGCTATTTACATTTTGCAATTGGCTCTCCGCCAGAGCCCGGCAATTCGTACGTAGATGGGCCCGCGTAGCCCGCCTACGCCTCGGCTTCTCGCTCTCTCTCTCTCTCTCTCCCGGGCGATTTGGCCCCGGCCGCCGCGAGCACTTAAGCCCCGAGTGCCCGCGCTCTCTCCCTCTTCTCGAGGTCCGCGCGCCCGTGTGTGTGTGTGTGTGTACAGCCGCAGCCTCCGCCGCCGACGCAGCCGCCGCGCCTCTCGCCTCCCCCCCCCCCTTTTTCACCTCTCGCCCGACTCCGCTCGACCTCACCTCGGCGATCCGCGAGCGAGCCGGAGGAGGCGTGTGCGTGTACACGTATATAGGAGCCCGGGCTCGGGCCCTCGGGTTCGGGTTAAACAGTAATGCCTCGGAGACGCGCCGAGTCTCGGTCAATAACAGCCATACACCCCGGGGCCGCTCGCTCCTTTTAACAATGTAAAACGCTCGAAGCGACGGGCCGGCGTAGGTGCGACTCCTCGAGTTAAAATCGTACTTCACCTGCTTCGGCCGCGAGCTCCCGGCGCGCCTCCTCCGCAAGCGCGACGCGCTAAGAATATAATAGAGGGAAGATTGTAGAAAAAGGGGGTAAAAAAAAAAAAAAGAAAAAGGACGCGCAGAAGTTTCCGGCGCGGTCGGTTATACGCGGCGATTACGAGGCGCGGGTAAGCCGCCGCGGGGGAACGAAATGCCGTTCCCTGGCATTGTCCCGACTGCGGGTGACTCCCGGCGTCGAGGAGCCGCGTGTCCTCGGCCCTCCAATTAAAAACGGCGATTAAACGATGCTCCGCAATTAATGCAAGCCCGGCTGGCTCCTCGCGAGGCAGATAACTCCCGGCGTCCTCTCGGCCCGGCATAGCCTCCCCGTGCGAAATTCCCGTCATAAATCCTCGATCGTTGCCCGCGAGCGGGAGGCAAAGGGGACGCGCCGGAACAGCGGCGAGTACGCAGAAGCTGCTTTAAAGGTGATTACGAGGCGGGAGGGAGGGCTCGGGAAACGGGAGAGAGAGAGAGGGACGGAGAGCCCGGAGTGCACCCTCGAGTCCTACTTGCGCTTTCGAGACGCGGTATCGCTCGCGCGCCGACGCGCGCGTAAATCCGCGGCTGGAGAGCCTCGCGGCGACGCCGAGACTCCCCGATGATAAATGCGGAATAATCACCCGCGACCTCCTTTTTCCACATTTCCCTAGTTTATAAATATAAACGCACTCCCGCGGGCTTGGCAGTGCGCGCGACGTCGGCTTGCTTTTTCCACGGAGATCATACCCGCTGCGTGACAGCTCGACGTCTCCCGTTTCAATTAAAAGGCGCTTTGGTTAATCAGAAAGTGAAAAGTTGATTCGAGAAATCCTTCCCGATGCGCTTTTTCTTTGATGAAAACGCATAATTATTGTCAGATCCCCGATAGAATATTAACTGATTCTATGGAGCTTCAAGTACTAGTCTAACGAAATGTTAAATTAAATGTGTAAAAGCAAGGAAAATCCTTGTAAATCGATACCCCGACTTGAAATAAATATAGTACCAAAAAAACGTGTACACCTTTATATCCCAAACGTAAGTTAGCTCTCTTATAATTTACCCGAATAACCTAAAAATTAACTAATAGTTATTTATCATTCCATTAGGAGTGAATTTTTTTATAGTATTGTTCAGACATATTGTGTCAATTATTATTAGAATTAATTATTTTTAACTATGAGGGATTTTGAAACTTTGTACATCGCTTATCAACTCAACTGATTACCTCATTAAATGTACTTGTAAATAGTCGACACTTCCTTTCGTAGAACTATTATCTTCATCTTGAATGTAAATTTTAATTTTTCGGCTCTATTCATTTAAGAAGCTTATTAATAACAAATATTCACTCATTATGACAATTCAATGAAGTATCGCTTATTCAAGTCTCATGAATTCTGAAGAATAACATTGTCAAACCAACTTTTTGCAAAACTAGTCGTATACATTTTTTTGAATTAGCCTAGTGTCTAAACGTTGAACCTCAAATTTTGTGATAATAGGACAAATTCCGAGTCAATGACTGCAAACGCCTATTTGTAAAAAAAACCGTGTCACAATTACAACTATTTGGCTAAAAAATTGATATTTGGTCAAAAAATTAAAAACTTCATTCGACACGTGTTCTTATCTCAAAGGTTTTTTCCCATGTTCTCCAATCTGACTAATATTATGCGGTAATATAAGTACATCCGGAAACACCTGAAACAAACTACAAGCGTTTCCAATACCCCACACTTGACTTGATAAATTTATTTGAACATGTAATTTTTTCCTCGATTTTTTCCTTATATAATACAAAAAAAACACACGAGGGCACAAGGCACAAGGTAATACTAGTTAAATTAAAAGACAACAACAATATGTAAATAATATTTTGCGATTAAAAATATTGAAAGGCAAGTGGCGCGTGCGTGACCCACTTGTCCACCCGGTGAACAAGTTCCCGCGACAATATTTATCATTCGCATAGCGTGTATAGGATTGCTTAAAAAATTATCATCCGTCTCTCTGTAGAAGAGCCATGTACATACATAGAATTCGTAGACGTCGAAAAAGGAACAACAGCCGTTAAACTCCGCGTCCTTCCTCCCGCTAGTTCAAACAAGATAGGATCGCGGGCCCGTCGGGACTTGGGAGCTATGAAATCATCGGGGAATCGGCTGGCCGGAGATCTCCTAGCGGAACACCGCCCGGGGCCTGACTCACCTCCTCCTAATCTCCCGGCAAAACTATCGACATCCCCCGCGGATACTCGGGCGCGCGAGTCAGCTGGGCGCTCCCGGCATAATCGCCAATAAAGCGAGGAATTTTCAATTAGCGGGGCCGATATCGAGTCAATCCGACTAACGAATTTCGGGCGGCGCGCGCCTCTCCTATTGTCATTTTAATCCCAGCTGGCAGGCTTTTTTGATTTATCTCTCCGCCGAGAGAGGGAGAGAAAGGGGGGAGGCGCGAGGGACCTGTCGCAGCTTTTTGTCGGCTGCGCCACGTGCAGGCGCGCGCGGCCCCGGCGGTTTCGGAAAAGCCGAGAGGGCGGGGCGCCCGCACCCCCGGATTCCTTGCGGCCCACTTGCCCGATGATTTCAAGTTGGGGCCAATGAGTGATTTATCGCCCGGCCCCCGTAATCCCGCCAAATTGATTTACCGATAAAAAAAGAAATTCATTAATTGGTAGTGAATTTTGTTTTTTGTTTTTTTTTTTCTTTCCCCGCGGCTCGGGACTTGCGTGCAGCGCGCGGGCCCCGAGATATATTGCCGCGGGGGGGTCGGCCCGCGCGAGCCGGCCATTGAGCGCTAATTTTCAATTAATGGCGCAAGAAAAAATCCGCCGGCGTTTCGCCAGGGGCAAGAAGAAGGTGCGCTTTCTATCGGGCGTAACTGTAAAAATGCCGTGTAACGCGCGCGCTTTGTATGTATAATAATGCGTGCAGGCGCTCGGGCCGGCGCGTAAAGCCTCGGCGGCACATATATCGGTGCGCGCGTCGATTAATTTTCTCCGGGAAATATATTGTAAAAGGGGGGAGGGGGGGGAAAATAAAAAAAATCCGAGATATAAAAGGCTGATCGACGATGGTCAAGTCGCTAGCCGCGCTCGCAGGCTCTTTCACCGCGACTTACGCCACCTGGCTCCTTACTCGTAAACCGTGCATATTATATACGCGCGACTTTACGGCGCGAGTCGGAGAAGACGGGGAGGGCCGGCCCCGGAGGGATAGAGAGACCGCGCGGACGGGCCGCGTCTACTCCCCGAATTCTCACCCAATTACCGGGATGAAAAGGCCAAACTCGGGGGGGGGGGGGCCCTAGCCGATATGTATACAGCGTCAACAGGCGCCGCGCGCAGTGTAATTAGGCGTCGCAAACGCGCGCCGTATGTACACGCCCGGGGCGGGCCGGCGCGCCGACTCGAGGGGGCCGCGCCACGCGAGCTAGCGCCGGGACGACGCCGCCGGCGCGCTCCTTGCCGTTCACTCGCCCGCGCTCGCCCGCTCTATATATATACATACATATGTGCGTGTATCCTCGCGCGATCGACCGCCGGGGGCCACGCCGGCGAGGCCGCCGCCCGGATTTCCAGGCCCGCGGCTTTTTCCCTTTTCCCACCGGAGGAGGCGCAGACACGGGCAGCCCGGGAAAGGCGAGTAGCTTTTTCGGCAGGGGTATATAGGATACAACGAGGAGGCCGCCGGTGCGAGGCGGCGTTTCCATCTGGGGAGGCCGAGGAAGATCGTCCGCGTGATTCCGCGTTTTTCTCGGGGATCAGGCGGCGGGAGTGGGTGGGTCGAACGGGAAAAAAAAGGAGACCCGGCAGTTGACCCGAACGTGCGTTGACTCGTTTTATAATCCGTCTCGGAGGCTCGGGAGCCCTGCCGATTCCTGCCGATCCCGCGGCGGCATAACGAGTCTCGCGGATCGGGACCGAATTACGATCGGCAAGTGGAGGAGTCTCTCGGCTGCCGGGCTATGGGGCCGCGCTGTCGAGCCGCCGAGCAAACGCGCGCCGTCCACCTTGGCGAGGATCCTCTGTTTAATATTAATTATGCGCGCGAGGCGCGCGAGACGCGCGAGCAAACACGCGCACTCGCCTCTCTTTCCCTCCTTTCATGGCAAATTACTCTCCGGGGAGGGAAAGGAAGCGAGAGAGAGAGAGAGAGAGAGAGAGAGCCGAGAGTTCGACGACTATAGGCCGCCTCGAGTCTCCGGTCCAAGGTCGTCCTCCTCGAGTGACGAATCGAGTATAGTTCCCGCCGGGAGGCCGTCTGACCTCCGCGGCGTTAAGTGACGAAAAAGGAAGAAGTCGAGCCGGGCAAAAAATCCCGAACTTTAAATTTATGATTGATATTTTGATTACGGGAGAAATTTATCTGTCATACCCTGAGATACGGCTGAAAGTTAGTGGCCGATAAAACGGGAAAGGAAAAGGCGCGCTTCCTTTTTCTTCATCCTTTCTCCCTCCCTCTCTCTCTCTCTCTCTCTCGTCTCTCGTCTCTCTCTCTCTCTTTCTCCTGTGCGCTCGGGCTGTTAAGGTCTCGCTAGTGTGCGCGTACCCGCGAGGGACAGAGGGAGGGAGATTTTGATGATGGAAAATTGTTTTTAAATTAACTTTATCGTCGGCGCAGCGGGTATAAAAGGCAAGGGGCGATCGGGCAGATACGCGCCGCCGCGCGGCGCTCGATGAGAAAGTCCGCTTTTGCGGGAAGTCTGATTAGCCGGTCAATCGGTCCGCGGCTCGCCGCTCGAGCCTCGCGTCTAACGAGCGCATAAGCCGCCAGCTCGTGCACATCCGAGGAATTGGCCAAAGTTGCGCCTTCTTTTTTTTTCCTCGGCCGGGAAATTGCGACGCAGCCGAGGTCGAGAGCGCGCGCTCGCGCCGTTCCCAGTTGTAACGGATGCTGCCGTGAAATTCGAAGCCCGGGAAGGCGAGCTCGACGACACGCGAGAGACAATAATGCGCCGGGCGAAGAAGACTCACTTGTCAGCTGGCTGCTCGTGGCGCTAGCGAGGCATCATTGTGCCGCGTAGGCGAGGATCGCGCGGGGCCGAAGGTCGGCCGGAGCTTCCCTCCGGGCCCGATCGATCGGCTGCAGCTGCCGCCATTATACGGCTATAGTGCACGTAGAGCCGCGGGGGGCGGCGCGAGGAAAGCGGGCGCGGAGCGCAGAGGCGGGGAAGCCCCGAAAAATCCGGGCGATGACAAGGTCGCGGCAGGGCGGAATTTATATCAGCGGGCGCCGGCGATAAAGAAGCGGCCAGTGGATTGGCAATAAAAAAAAAGGAGGGGGGGGCGCGCGCGTCGGCCCGCGTTACGGGTGGCGCGCGGCCCTCGGGGAGGTTTATACAGCCGCGGCGGCCACTGGGACGGGCCGAGCGAGCGAGCGGAGAAACACCCACGGCGCCCGGTGATTTACGGCCCCGGCCGGCTGCCCCGCCCAGGAATGCCGCGGTTTACGCAACAACTTTTCTTTTTTTTTTTTATTTTTTTTTTTCCTTCCAAAAGCGCGTATTAAATTTTAAAGCCGGCGGACCGGCCGCTCCCGGCACGCGCGCGCTCCCGTTTTCGACCCTCCCCCTCCGCGCGTCCACTCGCAACGGAGAGCGAGGCCCCGAGGTCTATAATACGCAAGCGTACATACGCGCGTGTATCCGGATCGATCGGCGCGGGCGGCCGGCTCTCCTCCTCCAAGTGCTTTTGGGGAAACGCGGTTCGGGCGCGGAGTAGTGCATGAGGGCCGGCGAAAAGAGCGCGGCAGTGCGCTTGGAAGGGGCTATGGAGCCGGCTGGAATTCCCGCGGGCATATAAGTCGTTAGCCCGTCAATCGGCCGCGAGCGATTGTTCTCGCCTCATCGCGGTCGTTAAGCCTAAGTGCATTCCCTCGGCGCCGCGCGGCACCGCAGACTTCGTTACGTCCGCGTAACTTACGTAATTCAATTACGCCGGGCCGGGGCGTATTTCAACATTTATACGTGCATATATATATATATATGCAGGCAACAAAAAAAAAAAAGGAGCGAGGAGCGCAGCTCCCGGCCGGCGCCTTCCCTCCCATATTATACGTGCCTCGGCGCCTTTATATTTTTCCTTTTCATAATGCCCTCCCCGAGCGCCGCCGGAGGAGTGCATATATGCGCGCGTCTTTTTAATAGCGCGACAAGCCGGTAAATCCCGGGCGCTCGCCCGACTTTCCCGCGAGCCGCGGGCCAATTACCGCGCGCACGATGCCGGCTCGGCCCTTATGCCGGCCCGTGGGCTTTCCCAAAAGTAAAGGAAAACACCTCCCCCGTGGCAGGGCTCTAATAACGTGACAAATTTCGCGTGAACGGCCTTCCCAGCGTGCGTCGTCCTCCCATGTTTACCCCGCGCTCGCCCCGGGGGTGGGAGGCGCTCCCCGGGACACCTCAGCTCCGCCGGGGATAATTGCCAGTGGGCCAAGCCCCGGGCGCCCTTGTCTCCTAGCCCAGTAATTCCCCAACTCGACGCGAAAGAATGATGCAAATGAGGTAGAAAGTGCCGAGGAGCCGAGGAGGACCCCGGGGGCCAAAGTTTACTCTACATACATTTGCCCTCTAAACGCTCGAGATAACATCGGGAATAAATATGCATAAGTCGCTCGCGGGCTCCTCGTCAAAACGCGCGCCCGCCTTCAAAATCCTCCGCGCATAATATCGGCGAGCCCTCGTCTCGGCCCTCGCGGAGAGGGTGCAAAAGGAAAGAAAACCTAAAAAAAAAGGACGACGCACTCGGTCGATAAATCGGCCTAATTTCCCATGGTTCTAGGAAGGAGGCCCGCGCTAATTAGGCCCCCGGGTGATCATTTGTTGGCGGGCTCCGAAAAGGTTGACCGGCGCGGGTGACTGGGCCGGGCCCTCCCTTTTTCCCTTTTTTTTTTTTTTAATTTTTCCTTGGGCAACTGCGCGCTTCCCGGTAAGGGCGCGACGATCCTTCCGCGTATATAGGTGCCGAATTTTCTGGGGCGCGGCGGTCCCCCGGGGCGCGGGCTCCTCGCGGCCGGCCCGGAGAAAAATCCTTCCCCCGGGGCAGGAAAAAAGTGAAAGTGCCGAATTAAGGCCGCTGGCCGCTGGCCGGAGCCGCGCGGATCCCGGACGGCCCCTCGTAAATTAGCCTTTTTATTGTTGTCATTGTTGGCGGCGGCGGCGGGATGATGATTTGTGGCCTAGGGGAACCAGTTCGCCGGCGCGCCTCGCTCGCGCCCGGGATTTCGGCCCGCCACCGGGTTCACGCTGACCCAGGAATGCGCCCGCGCATATTAGTCCTTTTATTCAAATGAGAGGACGCCGGGCGGATGCAGCGGCGAGCGCCTCCAAAAATCCGCAGATATCTCTGCTCCACGGCGCCCCGGGCTTTTATTGGCCGAGAGGCCGATTTTTTTTTTCTTTTCCTTTTTTTTTTTCTCTCTGACTTGCATCGATCGCAGCCGGTGGAGGCTGTTTCCCGCGGCGACCCTCGGCCGACCGTTCAACTTCCTTTTCCTCTCGTCGGTTCAAGGCCCACCCCCCCCCCCTCTTCCACGAGGATTTTTGTCCTTTCCAACGGGCAACTTTTTTCCCTTGACACTTGTTTTCCAAAATGTCTACGCGAGAGACTCTCCCGAGCTGTACAGCCACCTGCGTTTTAGCCATCGCTCTCGGGCGGCAAGTTAGCGGGCCATCCTACCGCTGGAATATATACGTACGTGGGCTCTACTACTGAATTTCATGCTTCGCGTCCGCATCATTAACTCGCAGAAATCCCCTTGATCGATGCCTCCACTTCTCATGCTTGGTTGCATTGAAAATATCATTCACGGACAAAAGTCCACAAATCATTAGTCACTGGCGCAAAAGGAAAAGAATAAACATCCGTAACCAAGGCATATCGGAATTATGTAGTCGGATTACACTACTTCTCAACTTTGCATCCAAATTGTCTCGGTGCATTAATCTACGGTTGCGGAACAGCCTATATACATCGTTAAAGCTCCATCACGGGCAAATAATTGCATCGGTATAACGAAGATCAATTAAAGCTGCGAGCGAGGCTGCGAGTCTTATGAGAATTCGATTCAGAATCGGGCGCGCCTCTGCGCAACATGTTATTCCCCGCGGCACTAATGACGACGCCCTCGAGATAAATGCGCGAGTCTGTTGCTCTCGTTACAATTTCAATCCGACCGATTTCACAATGCTCGTAAATTTCGTTTCAAAGCATAGGACTTGTGATTGAAGTGGCATGACGATGCGTTATCTATATATACGTACACACATACATATATGTACGTGTACAAAAAGTCGATAGTTGGTGAATGCAAAAACGAAATTTCCACTTTGAATTTTAAACGTATAAAGTTTATTGAAAATCGTAAACACCAAATTGTCGGAAACTATATTTGATGGCAGAAAAATGATATTTGCCGCTCGTTTGAAAAGACTAGCGTGAAAGATACCCTGGGCTACATCCACGCGTGGGTACAGAAAGCGCACAAGTTTTTTTGGCCCATTAAATGTATAAATCAGATATAATCTTCAAAAATGCCAAGCTTAAAAGGTAAAAACTATTTGAACCCGTAAATTGTAGAGAGAAGAGAGGAGGCTCTCCGTCTGAATTCGTACAGGATAATTGGGCAATGCAGAGCGCGCAGGTGAAAGTATCCGCTTGGATAATAAAGTTAGTGAATTCGAAGGCAACTTTTCACCGATAGCGCTACAAAGGCCGAGCGCGATTTATCAGGGAAGAGGCATTTGCGGAGGAAACGCGGGCCGAATCGCTGTTTCAATTAGACCGGTACATCGGTACAATATTCGGCCCGAGCCCTCGCATGAATCACGCGAGGGCCGAGAAAGGGCCCGAGCCGGCTAATCTAATTACTTGATTAAGGGCGCGGGGCATTAATCCGCCGGATAAGGTGGGCCCGGTCCCCGGGAGATAAACCCCGGGAATCAATAAACGCCAGCCGGGCGATATGAATGCGCGGCTATGTCGGCTACTGAAAAAAGAAGGGCAGCGCGCGGGGATACACAGAAAGGAAAAAAAAAAAAGAGTAACCGGTCGCCGGGGCGGCGCCCACGAGCGGCCCGCGGCTCTTTTTGTCGGGGCCCGCGGGCGCAAAGGAGGTCAGAGCCGGCCCCCGCGCGCGACGCTGCCCCCATACGTCAAGCGTTCCGTTCGCGCCGGCCGTTTTTTTTTCCCTTCCCACCCCTCTTTTACACGGGGCAAAGTGGACAGTTTTTACGATTCCGGGGAAGACGACGGGCCTCTTCGGCGAAGCTCGGGGGCAGTACCTGCGCGGCCCCGGCGGCAACTCGGCGCCCCGAGGGGGGTTGACTTTTCAATTGGTCGCGCGTACAATGTTGCCCCGGCGCAACTTTGTCCCTTTGTGCCTGGGCCCCGGGGCCCGAAATTTTATGGGTCGCGCTCGGCCGAATTAACCCGGGCTCCTTGCGCTCCTCCGGCTGCCGGCCTGCGGCCTCCTCTCCCGGTCTTCCCTTTTTTTCTTTATTGTGTCAACCAGAAACGCGGCCCTGTAAAACGTTGGCGCGCGCGCGCGCTCTCGGACGTTTATGAACTCGGGCCGATATGCGTTTATACGCGCGCGACAATGTATCCACGGCCTCGTATATATTCTTCCCGTTATTGTCCGGAGGCCGCCTAATGTTTTCATTCGAGGGCCGCGCCCGGCGCCGACAATGCCGCGCCCGACATAAAATCCACGGTAATTTCGCATTGTCCGCGTAATTTGAGTGAGAATCGACTTGGGAAGGAGGCCGCCCGAGGCATCCCCCTGCCCAATAAACAGGCCGCCGACCAGATGCCGCGGAGACCCGGGGATGTAATAATATCGAGAGGCCGCCTCGGCCGCCGGAAAACCGTCCACTCACGATGGAAGGAAAAAAAAAAAAATGGAAACTCACGCTCGAGGTATATAGGCACGCACGCCGCGGCCGCGCCTCGCGGAGTCCCCCGCCGATTAATCCGGCCTCGCGGGGGCCGCGCGAACGGGACCCGGCCGGCTTCTTATGTCGCCCGATAACGGGACGTCGTCGCCGCGCCCGAGATTATCCGCCGCGAAAGTCGGGCGAGGCGACGCGCGACGCCTCGTTGGCCCGCCCGCTCGAGGACGATATATAGACGGAGGCTGCGCGGGCGAAAATGGAAAGGAGAAGAAAAACGAAGCCCGACCGCCAGACCGTGAAGATCAAATGGTTATATAAGGCAGGTTTGGGCATTCCTCCGGCGAGCCCGGCTTTGCGGGTAACGCGCTTAACCTTATTTTACGGGCGGACGATCGAGTCATCGCGGCAGGCTTGCCTATTATCTCGCGGCCTGATTTCCCAGCGGGACTTTTCCCCTTGTAATTATCGCCTGCGCGAATATAATCGCGCCGAGAGGAAATGACGCGAGGTTTGACGACGAATATATATAATCGGTGTAAAATCATCCTCGAAACGCCGACGGCTGATCCTCCCGAGCCACTGCAATAAACCATCGGCAAGAAAGCGCACTGCCGCCTCTTCTGCCTATCGCGGATTAGTAAATTTATTGTACAAACAAATCAATTGACCGGCAGCGTGAAATCCGCCGAGGCAGGAGGGGGGAGGGGAAAAAAAATTAATTACTCGGCGGCGGGAACTAGATTTAGCCCGACGCGCACGATTAGCCTTATTGATTTCTTATTGGCCAACTAATCCCAGAAGCAAGAGTTTTTCGCAAAAACGCCGGCCCGGCTCTCGGTCGCCCGCACGTAACCTCAAAGTACACGTATACACGTATGTATATATATATGCATGTGTATATCCCGGGCGGGCGGCGCCGGCGGCCGGAAAAAGCCGCGCAAACAATCCGGCGCATTAAAAACGTTTGACCCAAAAGCGTCAAAGACAGGGAATTTTTCTCCTTTCGCGGCGCGGCATAAAGCGAATGGCTCGAGATGAAAGGCTCAGGGCGTTTGGCTTTTTCGGATTATGGGCGCGCTTTGCCCGGCGCGTTAATTAATTGCGCAGGCGCCTCCGCTGATAAAAGCCAACCCGCCGAGACCCGTTATATATATATATATGTGCGAGCGGGCGCAGGTGCGAGCTCGTCGCCGGCGCCGCGGGCGCGAGTAATTAGTGGGAGGCGGCGCGTGTGTGGGTGGCGCGAGGCCCCGACGATCGGCCGGCCCCACGCGTTGGCCCGGCCTCTTCCGCCGGGAGCCGCTCCTAGCCCTCCCGGAAGCCTCAAAGAGTCTAATCAGCCGCGTATTTTCCGCGTTTTACCTTGTGTCGCGCGAGTCTAATTACGCGATTGTCGTGGGTCCTTATACTGGGCCTGCGGGTGGGGGATCGCAACGCGCCGATGGGAGCCGTCCCGCGTATAACAGAGCGGCAAATAGGCCGGCGGCGACGCCTTAACAAGGGGACGCTGATTTATTTTTCGTTCACGCGCACCTCTTACGCCAATATCCATGGCCTAGGACGCTCGCGCGCGGCTATAAGTGGCAGTCAAAGCGCGACGAGCATGCGCCTGCGCGAACATACATCTCTTCGGAGCGTCGGACAAACCACAAAAAAAGAAGGAATCCCGTGTATATATATATATCGGCGTGAGCGGCGTTCGATAACCGATTTCTCCCCGGGGAACGGGACGTAACGCGCGCATACAATTCACCGGGCAGCCGGCCGCGTAACGACAATTTTCCTCGGGAGCTGCGGCCCGCGCCACGTAAGCCGGCCGCGCGGAGGCCGACCCCGTGGGAGTGCGGGGTGATAGCGCACCCCCGTAGGCCGCCTGATACCGGGGATAAAAAGGGAGAAAATTTTAAAAAGAGAGGGGGGGGGGCAAATCCTATTTGCCGAGGGAATGAAAAGCGCGCTCGCGGCTTAATTGCGCGATAAGCCGCGCGGGAACGCAGGTATACATGCATATATATATATGTGTGTTGTGTATGTATATAGGTGTACACGTACAAGTCGGGGCACAAAGCCGGCGCGGTGAGAGCCCGGCGAGATAAAGAATCGGGGCCCGCGGGCGGCAAACGCCGCGTCATTCATCAGGAATCGGGCCGAGCTGCTCGCCTGTATAACACGCGCACCCCGCGCCCGTACCCGCACTCACGGCGGAGGCGCGAGCCGCGTAACGCCGCGGGATATATAATAATCGATCCGCGCGACGCGCGTGACGTAATTAGTGGATGGGGCGCTTGTTAGATCGGCCGGGGGGTTTTTCGGGGGGGTATAGTCCGGCGAGCCGGGCGCATATTACGTGTCGCTGGGAACGCGAGGCCACGTTCGCGCGTCCTCGGCCGCCTCCGTCTACCCCCTGGGAAAGAGAAACCGGTGGCTAATTAATGATTTGGCGCAGCCGCGTATATATACAACTGGCCTTCGCGAGGAGCCGCTTCGGGATGACGCTGCGGAATAATTAAGAGCCGGGGGATCGACTTTACGCCTCGTTGGAGTGCCGACGAGCGGCCCCGCCGCCTGCGGTCGCGTGTAAACCCGCCCGCCGGCCCGGGACTTCCCTCCTTTTCGGAGCTCCTGCGGATCTTCGATCATCGCTTCGTGCCGGTGTAACGTCGGTTTAATATCCCACCTAGTCCACCTTTTGCTCGAGTTTCAACATTTGCGGATTTCGTAGTAGCTCAGATGTCGCGAGCGTACAGTTTTTTTCGTAATTATTCCATCTATGTAACGAGGATGATATTAGTAACGAGGATATTTCCTTCGTTCATTGGCAAATATGAAATGAACGTTTTTATTCATCTATGATTTGAGCTTGATTTATTTCGGTTGATAATTACAATCCTCTGATACATTTATAATAAATAATCTGTATAACTAAGCGTGCAAGTGCATATATTTCGAAATGCAAATGAAGTAATAGGGAATGTGTCCAAGCGAAATCAAAATAAATATTAAGCTAATCGTTAAGACAGGAGCAAGGGTAGAGGCCTAATTGAATGCAGAAACGCAGTAGTAGCGGAGTGGAGATCAGCGCAGTCAGGCGTCGTACAATCTGCGATTGTTTCCTGCGAGCGGCACATATGCTTTCCCAGTTTATACAAGTGAGTGTGCCTGTAACGCAAGTGGTGCCCACTTCAGGTGTCAATATACAAGGCTGGTTTTGTTGACACGAGGCTGTTTGTGTTCCTTCCTCTCGACGTGTCTTTTATTTTTAGCGCACCGCGGCCTAACGAAGATATGGTCTTTTTCGCGGAGGACCTTGAGCCAGGATAGATGTATATAATTGCGCGGACGCGTTTGAACTCTGTGTCCATTGAATGCCAAGGACTCTGGAGCGGACGGCCATAACGCGGGATTCGCTGTACACTTATGAGCCGTAGATACACGCAGCACGCAGCGAGCCAGGGAGCTGCGGCCACCTTTGTGAACCGAGCGACGAGTCGGCGGAGGAATTTAGAGCTAGCGCCCGAAGAATGTTTGAAAGTGACTCGGAATTAGTAGCGTCAGCCGCGGCGAGCCAGCGGTGTAAACTGAAAATTACCCAAAAAGCGAGGAGGGCAAACAGGCCGAGGGCAAAGCCATCGGGCCTCGGCATTCCGATCGGGATCTTGCAGGGCTCGGGTAAAGGACTCGTCGAAGCCGCGAGCCTCGGGAGCTCGGCCAATATTTGCCCTGGCTCCCGGTCATCCGCGCCCACGTACACGCGGGCTTTTTACGCGCCGGCTACCGTTTCCCCCGGCTCGAACAATATTTGTCCCGGGGGCCGGGGCGGATTAGCGCTAGGTGCAAAAGTTCCCCCCCCCCACCGCCTCGGCATTCCGTCAATATTATCAGCGCCATTAGCGGCGGCGCCCCCGGATATACGCGCCTTTTTTTTTTTTTAAAAAAAAGGCCGCGGAAACGGCCGCGCTAATACGGGAATTTACAATGCAAATGATCCGGGGGTATACGGACGCTCGAATTGAAACGACATACAACCGAGCTGCCGCCCGCGCTATAAGCGCCCGCCGCCTTGCGAAAGCCGCCCTCGCCGGCGGAGCCAGTGTTCCGCGCGCCGGATGTCACGGCCCGCAGATAAAAAAAAATAAAAAAAAATAAAAAAGGGACCGGATTATGCAATCGCGCCGGCCCGAGAGCCGGCTGTATACGCGAGGTGGACGCCGGCCGTTATAGCCGTTTGCGGAATGTTTCGTTTTTTTTCTCCCCCTCCGTTTTCAGGCTGCAGCTTGGGAAGAACTTGTGACGCGAGACGTGGGCAGCTGCCGGAAAAATTCAGGAATCCTTCCTTTGATAGGTCGCAACCGTGCGCAGTGCCAATTCAAAGTTGGTGTTTTTTGCAACTTAACTTGCAGCGTTAACTTACAATCTTTGCTTAGCCTATTAGTACCACCAGTATAGTTATGCATTTTTTTGGAAGTTATCGCCACCTAAAAATAGTAACTACTTTTCGATGCGCAGATTTTGAAACTAAAAAGCTGTAAACTTTGTTGATAGTAGTGTCAGATACTTTTAAAAACTAAATTTCTACTTTCCTTTGGGTGTTCTATGTACTTCTATGAAACCGAGTATATTAATTTAAAAAAAGAAGCTACTACTTTTTTTGTCTATCCGCCTGAATATCATTAAAAGGCTTAAAAATAGTCTAGTTAATTATCACTGACATGTTTTCATTTTATAGCTTCTAATACCTTTACATAATTTCAGTGTGTATATATCACACATTTAGCGACATAAAGATTTTCATATTTCAATTAACTGTAGTCATCTTTCCGTGCAACACTTCCTCACGGCAAATCGCCATGATCTGTCGGTCCAGACTCCAGGGAAGGCACAGACCTGCCCGAGTGCATAGGTGAAATGCAATACATGGTAGTGAGGACTGACGTCTGAGAGTTTTCAGACGTTTTCACTGTGCGAGCTTTTTGGGCTTGATCGACCAACCTTGACAAGTACTTTTCAACTATACCCATTTTCCAGGTGTCTCGCGCCTTTTCTCCTGTATCCCGCTTTCTCCCAACATACCGACATTTTCACAGGTATGTCAAAGGTAAACAATCAGCGCTTCCATGCCTAATTCTTGCAACAATCGGCAATTGTCACATATTATCTCTTATAGGTAAGTATATTTCTTCTGTATGTTGGTTACAAAACCGAAAACGATAAAATTCAGTAGGATTTCCTAAGTTTTTAGGGACTAAATAAACTAACTTATAGAACTGTATGTAATTTTGGTAATTATGAATCATTAAAAAGTTATGGAAAGAATTATGGAAGGTATTAGTTATAGCCAAGAATTGAATTTAGTTGTCTCTTTAATACTGTGCATTACATGTAGAACGAAATAGAGAGTTGTATCCTTAAATGCCCTTAAGCACGGTATAAGAGAAAATTTGAGGTATTATAACGCGTACTTTGTGTATACATCCAAATTGTGAAAGCCACAGGTCATTCAAACGATCGGACCGAAAAAATGGGTAAAGTGAACGAAGCACTGGCTAAATTTTCTCCCCGCAGACGAGTGCAGGAATAAAGTTGTTGCGCAGTCGGCTTAAGAAGTCTTCCTTTGGAGGAAACAAGACGAATGGGCAATGGGGCACGTCTTCCCGGAGTGTCGGGATGTATAATGGTCTCGTTAGAGGTTGGCGGGCCGCTTGTCGCGTCATCGCGACGCCGGCCGACAGTCACGGAGGGCTTGTTTTTTCGGCGGTGGGCCTAATGCGGGGGCGGCACGCGGGGCGTCCCGCGGCGCGCTGACTAATGCCGCGGCCCGATGGCAATCGGCCGATTCGTCTTAATTTTCGGGGGCCCGGCCCTCTTTGCGCCTTATCGCCGGCCCGGCTTCTTTCGCACGCGAGGGCTTTATTCATCAGGCGGCCGGCCGGTGTACATACGTATATATGCCCGCAACGATTATAGGCGATCGCGGCCGGTCGCCCGCGCCGTCCGCCGCATCCACCGGGCACTAGTCGCTCGCGCGTATTCCGTTATATATATATGAATCGGCGGGCCTTGGTTGATGGCGCGCGGGGATTGGAAGCCGGGCGCGAGGCTCGCAATATTTCACCGCGTGCAGTGCAAACAAGCCGCGGGTCCTTTTTCCCCGGTTCTCGTTGCCGCTGTTTGCTCGCGGCCGATCCTATTACACGCGGGATCACCGGGAGGCGGTATCTAAGCGCGCGGGCGGCGCCGCCCCGGGGCTTGACGTGGGACTGACGTCTAATTAAAGTGGCGCGCGCTTCGGCCGGCCGTATATCGACACGTCTCTCACGAGCCGCGCGGCCGCCGCGCTTTCTTCATCGGCCGCTCGGGGCACGTGTATCGGCCGGTGAAAATTTTATGCCTTGTCGATCAAAAACGGATATTTCGCCAAGAGGTCCTTTTTACTTTTCCTTTTTTTGTTACGTTCTTGCCGGACTGCCTCTCTACACGAGAGAGTAGCTCCTCTGCCGGCCGGCGAGGCTGCGGCCGGGGCTCTTGCCCGGGACCCGACGTGGCCTCGATCGTTAAATATTTTTCTTTATTAATGCCACGACCTGCGTAACGAGCCGGGGACCCATCCTATAATATTTACATCCTCCGGGGCGCCTTACTCGGCCCTCCTGCACTCCTTGCGAGATTAGTCATTCTGCGCTTTCGCGCGAGCTTTCGCGATTCTTCCCGAGATTACTGTGAGAAAATTATGACAATGAGTTTATTGGGGTTTTTTTTTTGTAAATTGGTAGCAATGCACGAGCCGCGCCGATATTAAAAAGCCAAATTTAAACGGTCCATTTGTTTCGTCCTCCCTCCCGCGCGTGCAGCCGCAGACTCGACTCGCAAGTCGCAGTAAACAGCTGCCCGCTCGCATGCCAGACCAGCGGGCCTTATTCTTTAAGACCGCATATCACACCATAGGAACCTTTTTAGATGGACTCTTTTTAGTACACGGATCGAGAAATACGTACGTGTACGCCCTAAAATAACAGGATTTATCACAAGCAGCGTACCATCGATTATCAGACATAGAGTTTAACAAATGTATTCTCCAACTCGCGAGTAGTACTATTTAAATCAACATAATCTCAAATACGCGGGCGTACAGGCTGAGGTTCCGCTTTTCTTAATAAATCTGCGATGCTGTTGGTCGAGCAGCCCAAGTGGCAGCTCGGTGGCGCACTCTCGTTTTCTCGGCGATTTTGACAGAGGCCCCCATACCGTCGGCCAAGCTGGAGAGCCGCCTCCGCCCACGCGAGTCAGTTGTAAAGATCCTCCCGAGCACCGCGGCCTGGAGAAAAGGAATATTCCCCGGTCCCCGGCGCAGCGGCCTAAAATAAAGGAGGGGCGGAGGCGGCCCTCGCCGCGGATAATCGCGCGCGCGCGCGCAGCATCCGAGCGCATCGGCACCGCAAGGGTCAGAACAATAAAAAAAAAAAAAAAGGCCGAAGGAAGAGAAGGTGGGGAGGGGGGGGGGGCCGAGGAGCAGCCGCGACGGTAAACTCGGGCGAGCGGGGCAGGCGCGCGCCGGCTCGCGGGCCGCCGGGAGGTGGCGGTCCAACCGGTGTGGGGGCTATTAACGACATTAACGCTACTCCGGGCAAACACGGCTCTATATCATCCCGCGCGCGAGCGCCGAGCGCGCGACCGGCCGAATAATAAACAATAAATTCCGGTGAAATACGGCGGCGAACGAGCGTAACCCATTTGTTTGCGATAAACTGACCCCGAAGCTAGTCGGACCAGTCCCCCACCCCTCGCGCGCGCTCCCGAGACCCGGCGCGGATGCCCTCCCCCTCCCCCCAAAGGCCCGCTCGCCGTCTCCTTAGCACGACGAGGCCCGAGGACGACGATGACCCCGGCCGTGGAAAAGCTGCCGGGGCGGCCCCTGTCTCGCCTCCTCCGAGCGTCCGCGGGGACGTCGCCGGCCTACCTCCGAGCCTCCGTCGAGGTCGATCCAAAATCATGTGGTCAGACTTGGCTCAGCGCTGAATTTCGTACCGACTCCGAAATTTGAGCAACTTTTCCAAACTTATTCTCCTCGTCGAGTTTCGCGAGTCGAATTTTTGTAGCATTACGCATATTCGAAAATGAAGTTTGGGAAGATTTATGGATTGTGGGGACATGGAATTTTATTTACTACCTCTAGTCGACATCCAGTCGTAGAATTCAATTAAGCTCTTACTCGTATTTCAATCGCTTGTGCAAGGATGATTAAACTAAGATATTCCTTATTTTATCGACTGAAATTTCCGAGGATATTTTTGAAAGGAGGGAAAATGCGCGCTTGTGAAAAGTTCCTCTGGTCGCGCTTGCCAAACCGAATAGAGCATTCAAGCCCGGAGCCAGGGCGAATAACAAATTGAGCGGGAAGCCCGGCTGTGCCTTGACGGCGACGGCTACCGGCCCCGCGATCGCGAACCCCGAAAGATCGAGTATTACCCATCGCGAGGGCCGAGAGGAACCGTATCCACCTCCTCGGGCCGGCCGAGGAATTCCGGCGGGCGAGCGCGGAGGTCGGCCTCTCTCCTTTCGCAGGTCGGCCCTCCGGGGCCCGCTCGGGCCGCGCCCGTCGCCATCCCGGCTTGCATCGCTAATTCTAACCGCCTCGGAGCTACCCGTGTTGGTAACGAGCCGCATAAATCAAGCCGGCCGCTCTCGGGTTACCGCAAGGCCGCCGGCAATAACAAAAAAAAAAGGGCCAGTCGCGCCCCGCAGCAGCCGGCGAAAACGCCCTCGTCCAAAGGTTGGGGCCCCCGCCGCTCCTGCCGCCCGCCCCCCCCGAGGTCTATACGCGGCCGCGAAAATTCGAAGTTCTCGTTAGCGAGGGTTTTTTTTTTGTTGCGTGGACTATATCGCGCTCCCCCGCGGGCAGCGTAAGAAAGCCAGCGGAGGCTTCTTGCCCTCCTGGGCCGTGACGGGGGCCCGCAACGAATCTCCGGTGCGTGCGCCTGTGCTGGTCGGTGTAAAAAGGTCCCGTCCGCGTCGGCTTTGTCGCCGGAGGGCCGCAGCGCCGGCGCGTCTATTAAGAAATCGGCCCGCTACTCGCCCGATCCGCTGACGGCCGTTTGTCCTCGTAAACGTCGCCCCGCGCGATAAAGACGAGGCGGAGAGGGAGACGCGGGGACTGCGTTCGGGTTCCGGGGGGCCGCCATGGCCCCGCACCTTATGCCGCCTAATTAGCGGATTTCCTCGGGAGGAGGAGCCTCGAGGTGGTTATATAGCCCACGACTGCCAATCTCCGCATCGTGGAAAATCTGTCTTGTCCCTTTCGGTTCTTCGCGAGGTCCCTTAAGCTAACGCTTCGATGGGAATCCAGAAGGCTAAGTCAGGTAAAGTTTAAACTAAAAGTTTGTTTCTCTGTTGTACTCATATTGTTGATGAAGATCGGATTAAAAGATTTGACAGAAATTCAAGTTCCAACCAAAGATTTCATTACTTATGTTTGTATTAGGACGTGTATATATGGACAAGATATATGCCATGTGTTTCAAGCACATTAACGATGTTCTACCAAGTTCTTAGCGAGTAAGTGTCGGCGGGCAGCGAGTTATTCGCTAATTTTTGAAATACTCGTGTAAAACCTCCGGCGGGATTCAATGTAAAGATCCGCTGGCACGCAGGGCTGCCAAGCTTATATCGCGTATAAGCCAAAGTCCCGCGGCAGGACTTTCGCGCCCGTAAGCTCATCCTTATTTTTACGAGGAAACTTACAAATCGGCCAGTTTTCCCGGCGGTTCGATTCCTCCGCCCGCGCCCGCGAGTCCTGCCTCCCCCGGCGCCGCTCGAGCGCCCATATATACATTCAACGCGCGGGCCCGTATTATAGAAATTCGGATTTCTTTCACCGCACCGATAAACGTAGGCGCGTGATCGGCCGCGGCCGCCCCGGCGCGATCCCCGACTCGCCTTTCCGCCCAATTCATTCACCTTCTAATTGCACTCGGCAAAGCGCATCCTAACCCGGTCGAGGAGGCTCGGCAAGGACGTCGGCGGCCCGCCGCTTCCCCGGGAAAAAATCAGGGAAACCGCGGGCTTTGCCGATGCCAATTAGCGGGGGATGCGCCCGCGGCTCCTTTTTTTTTTTATTCCTTTCGGCCCGATTAACGAGGCCAGGATATATTTGCGCCGCCGCGGGATTTCGCCGAGCTTTTTATCCCGCTTTTTATTTCCCGAGCCCCGCGGGAACGAACGGGGCTTATATATATATACCCACCCTTTATTTTTGTTTTGTTCGCCCCCCGGGCCGAAACTCGCGCGCCCCGGCGCAAATCAAATTAATCGGCGCGCGGGCGATCGAGCCGCGCGCGACTCTTTAGCGCCCGCGGTCTAATGAGTCCCGCTCCCACTCCCCCGGGCGGCTCGATAAATATAAACACCGCGGTCGGATGATTGAGCCGGGCGCTTTGAGGCAACAGCCCTCGGTGCGCGATGCGTATACGTATGTATAACCCTAGCCGCGGGCTGTGTGCTCCGATAGGCACAGGGTCGAGGGTCTCGTATATATATAGGCTCACGCGGGCCGTGAAAAAGCCCGAGGCCTGCATATCGGGATACGGCTTTCCAAGTCGGGCCGCATCCTTCGGAGCTGATCTACGATGTGCTGATTTAATAATGCCCCTCGACAGAGTTGACCCCCCCGCGTGTGTATAATTACCAAATCTCTTGCATAATCGGGTGACGCGGGTCTTTGTGCGCGCGGGCCGCCGCGCGCACTCGAAATCGTGGATTTAGAAATACACGCGCGCGCGCGCCCGCCGCTCATTTATATTTATGTACATAAAAAGGCGTGTTTACGACAACGGGAGGAGCCCGCGCCTAACGCCCGGCCCGATCTCTCGGCCCGTTCTAAAACCGACACAAAAGCCCTCGCTCGCGCCCGGCGAAATTATCTCGCGGGCGCAAAAAAAAAAAAGGTAAAAAAAAGCGTATATATCCTCCATCGCGATAAGCGCACTTTCCAAAGCCTCGCGGCGCGCGGCGCTCTATCTCCTCCGATGTACATATACACGTGTGTGTATGTGTACTTTACTCGGCCGTGATTTACGGGCCGAACCTGTGGCTCTGCCCCCGCGCGACACGCCTTTATGTACGCGGCATATTATGATTATCGGGACCTGACTTCTCCCGGGGGCCGCCGAGCCGAGCCCTTGATTTATGCGGAAAAGCCCGCGTCCTTGCGCGCGGCCCGCTAATCTCGATAAGCCAAATATTTTTGTTCTCCCGCGACGGGCCGTCGTCGCCGCGGAGAATAATATTTACCCGCTCGATATATCGCCAGCTGTGCGCGCGATCATCCGCCCGAGTGATTTGCTAAATGGCCGGACGTCTTTCTAAGGAGCGCCGCCCCTCGCTTTGTTGGAGATCGGAAGTACTTCCGATTATCGACAGGCTTTATGCGCGCGATCACCTGCCGATTTATAAATACTACACCCGTGTAACAAGTGGCACGCCGTCCAACTATACCTCTGCCGTCGTTGTTATACAACACCTGCTTCTATGCCCGCCCATCCTGTGCGTACAATATAAGTGTAGTAGAAGAATATCGGCAGAGCGTATAAGACCACGCTCGAAATTAGTCGCGCGGTATGCCAGAGGCGAGAACGGGCCGATATATATATATAACGCACCGTTCCGCGGTCGCTTCAAGCCCCGGCGATATGTTTTATTGCCGACCGTCTACCAAGCAGCGACTGTATGTACATTAATAACTTATTCCCGGCAATTTCTTATCCTTCGAGCGCGCGGTATCGATAAGGCGTCTCGAAAGAGGACCGCGAGGCGCACGCGCGCCGCCTGCTAATGAGCCGCCCCCTCCCGCCCGGGGAACAATGAGACGCCGGGGCGCAGCGGCTCCTTAGCATGCGCGACGCGCCCCGAGGATTCGGAGAGAGCGCGGGCGCCTCGTGTAGCTTGGCGCCGAGTATTTCGGCGATGGCGGCCTACCGCGTAATGAGGGGCCGTGTCCGCACAACGACCGCCGACGGCTTATTTCGCGCAAACTCCGTGACGCTTCCTCTTTTTTTAAAGCGCTTAGGTCGCCGTGACCCATCCGAATGAGCCCCCCGAGATTTACCATTTCGTCTCGCGCTCTCCGCCGACTCTTTTTTTTTTTATTTTTAACAACGGGCATACCGCGTGCGAGTGTATATATATATAGTACTCCGCGTTTGAAAATATTCCGCAGCGCGTCTAATCTGGCCGATCGCTCGAGAAAACGACGCCGCGGCCGCTGTCTGCGTGAGAATAATGCATGAGCCTCGGGTACGTGGACCGACATTGGGAGACGAACTGAGAGAGTCGAGGAGGTCCGCGCGTCAATGGGTTCATTTCAATCGAGCTCCTTGGCTGATAGAGCGAATCCTATTGTTGGCCGCAGGTAAGGAGATCACTGCTCGAGTTACGTTCTCGGTTACGTTCGACATTTTTGCCGATGTGACTCGGCACATGTACAGATTTCTGTACATAAGCGTCAACCTTTCTCTTCGATACAATCAATATTTTGGTTTAGAATACATAATATATTGACCTTAAGAATGTTATATTGCATGTATCAAGACTAGTACGAATTGATCTGTCGTTAAATTGCATTGTTTCTATTACGAGACTAATAAACGACCCAATTTTGTGCTTTGACGCGTGCATTAATTTCTCTTCAATTATATTCAGTTAGCACGTTTAGATTTTAGTTTTCATTTAATCAGATACTTTTTATGCAAACAAGTTGTTTACAAAAATCCAAACTTGGAACACGACTTTGAAATAATAGTTAAAACTAATTAAAGGTATTGTCAGTAATTATTTTTATAAAAATATTTATTTGTAACAAATATACTTATATAATATTACTGAATTATACACGTATACTCATAATGTATAGTTGTTGTACGTCATATTACATAATAGGCGAATTACTCTGACAGAAATCTTCAGTACTTCCTGGTTGTACTTATTGCAAAATTATGGTTTATATAAATTATTGCCTTCTCACTTAAAATTAATTTAGAATTTTAGACACAGAAAGATGTAGATCTATGTAGTAATCTTGTGTTTCAATGTTTGAAAATGATCTTATTTATCATTTGCACTTTTTTTTTGTTATTTAAGGCACCATTTGATTAACATGTTTAACATAAAAACTGGTTAATTTTCTACCCGGGCAATACTTAAAAATAATAACGACTGCAAGAATATATACATATGCGTATTTATTATTCTTTGCGACGTTTAAAGAAAGGCAATTGAATTTTAAGGAATTATGATAATGATCGATACTTTCTGTTATATGAAGAACTTGAATTATACATTAGTCATTAATATTCTGCTCATTGCAGAATGTTACACGTTCATCAAGAGGAAAGATAAGAAACACTAAATCACGAATGTAAAGTAGCCAATAAAATCATGATTAATTACTCATCATTTATGCCATAAATCAATCTAAAATTTAAATTCTTTGTTTTTAATTGATTAACTTTTCTATTTACTTTAGGAAAATAGTCACGATACTTTTATACAGAATAAAAATAAAATACTGATCTTTATTACATGCAGATTGGTTGCATTTATTTCACTATATCAATACCCAATTCCTTATTATCGTATATATATATTTATATATATTGTCCTTCATTTATTATTAAAACATATATTCATATAAAAATATATAAATTATTAAAATCCAGTTTGGCCATCAATAATACATTTATAGTTACAGGTATTTATAATAGAAAATGATGGTGCTAAATTGCAAAAAGCAAACTAAATAATTCGTTATGTGTGTCTCGAGATTGCAATTATGGAAATTCTTTGCAAGACGAAGTAGATATAGCTGTCGTAAATTTTGCACTTGCAATATGCG
Organism: Sycophaga agraensis; assembly: GCA_018906755.1. Lineage (NCBI taxonomy): Eukaryota > Metazoa > Arthropoda > Insecta > Hymenoptera > Pteromalidae > Sycophaga > Sycophaga agraensis. The sequence goes on from JACCIE010000004.1 coordinate 664,725, forward strand.
ATTGAAGAGTATTATATTGATTGAAAAGGCATGTTTTCATTTACAGAACATCAAAGTTTACTTTCGAATAAATTGACCCGCTTGTTTTATTAATAAACATGAACATAAACAAGCAAAGGCAATATACAATACTCTGTTTATTATAATATTCAAATAAATATTGCGTCGAGCCGCACCTTAATGATTCTAGCGAGAAAATTGAATATAATAACTAAAAGGCTTAGAGCGCCACGCGACCTCCAAGTATCTAATCTTAGAAATATTTAAGCGCAGAAAAAATTTCTTTCATGCAAATTGTCGATCGATAAATTGAAATGTGCTTTCCAAAATTGATGTGCAATATCCTCTGAAGCACAAAAAAATGACTGTGTGTAACACACTCGTTCGAAAGGCGTTCTAGCGAAGCGACACAAGTGGCCCAATCGCCGTGCGCGCAGGTGTACCTTGTGCGAAGGACCGCATCCATGCAGGACGCTTGCACCTTGGAAAGGAGACTCGTGACGAAAATCTGCCGATGCGATTAAGATTCGAGTTAAAATGGACAGCCGGCGGCGGCGCGATCGGCGCCCGCCCGCCCGGGAACAGAGTAAGGTAAGGGCGCGTGCGAAAGAAAATCAGCAAGTGAAATCTGCGGCGAAAGGGACGCTTGCGAAAACGTACATATATACATATATATACACTGGGGCTCGGAGCGCGCGGCGCGGTTGGCCCTCCCCCGTAAGCTTTTTCGGCTCCACCCTCGCGGCGGCGCTCGCGGCGCATTTGCATCGGGCGGCCTGACGAGGGAAGGCTTTTAAATCGAAAATACGACTGGTGTATGACAAACAGCGCGTTTATGCGCGGAACTATGGAATATTTATTGGCTCAAATGAATGGGCCGCGCGCACCTCGCCGTCTCCCTCGTGCTCTTTCTCTCCCCCTCTCGGCGTGCTACTCGCGCGCGTATACATATTTATCGCCGCGAGAGAGGGAGAGCCGGCGCGGCTCGTTTCGAAACGAGCCGCAAAAATGGCGACAGCCGCGCGCGCCGCCGCCGCCTGATTTAATGCTGTTCCGCCTGCGTACACTTTTCCACAAGCTCGCGGCCTTTTTTTTTTTTCGCGCACTCTTACGTGCGCGCGAGCCGTTTTTGCGGCGGGCCAGGGATTTTCTCCGCGGGCAATTCCTCCAAGTATGATTATATTGTCTTGGCGGCCGATCAACTTTGCGCCGTAGCGAAAGAGATGGGCAAGTATGGAAGTAAAAAAAAAAATATTGTTTATAATTACCTGATGTTACGTGGCCGAGTTACAGTTCGATCGTCCTTCCCGTGCTTCCTTATACGTGTATACGTTCTATTTACTTTTCGATTTTAGAAAAACAAAAAGTTGAGCGGGCTCGAAAAATTTAACGGCAGTACGGCTTCGGTATTGCCTTTGCCAAATAATTTGAATCTCAAGCCAGTATATAAATGCATGGAATAAAGTGTACAAGCGTTGCAAAAAAAAAAGAGATAAAATGCAGTTAGCAAGAGGTGGGCAAATGCGATTTTTTTGAAAAAGTTACTCGATATCGTGTACGCAAAGTAAACTTGGCTTTTGAACGTATTAACCTGTGTAATATTACGCGGGGCATAAAGTTGTCCATGGTGCAGCAAGGCAAGATAATAACGTGAAAGGATTGTTTGTTGTTCGAAAGGTAACGTGTGAATTTGATATTGGAAGAAATAACAACAGGGAGTACCGAGCTTGACATATATCGTATGTACATATATTGGAAAGAGCCGCGAGGATACGCGGCAGTGCGGCTGCCGCGTTAAAAGGACAGAAAACATGTGCATATTTATGTAGAATAATATCGAGGCGGCTTACAAGATTTGTCTCCCCCCGTTCCGGCCGGTTCTCCGCCATGGCGCGCTCGCTCGCTCTTCATTTCGAGGCGCGCGCCAGCCTCGGACGAATTCCCCCGGGCTTTTGTACAGAAGCGTAAAGTGGAGATTTACGCCGACGTGCCGCGGCTCGTCCCGCGGATACGCTCCTTTGCTCGGAAATAAATAAATAAAAAAAAAATGCCAGGAGGAAGAAAAAAAAAAAAGAAAAATGGCGGGAAGCGAGCGAGCGAGGAAGATGGCCGCGCGTATATACGTATATATATGCACGCAGCCCGATCCGAGGGGCCTATATATAAGTTACGGCGGCGCTCGCGCGCGCCCGTATATGTATATGTATATATACGGGCTAATTGACGCGGAGGCGAGGCGCGCGGTAGCGTCCCCGCCGATGGTCGGCCGCCATATTGGCAGCGCGGCGCCCCGGGGGTGGGGCGATATTGGCCCCCGGGCGCGCGAATTATTTCATTAGGGGCCGAGAGTCCGCGGAGGGCAGCGCCGCCCGTGCCGGTGCATCTCTTTAGCCCGGGGACAAAGCGGCCCGGGCGAGGCGCACGTGTCCCGGCTCGCGCTAATTGCGCCCTTAAATTGCATTAGCTCCGTTTTTGGAGAGCGGCCGCCTCGTACATCATAGCCTCGGCCATGATACGTGTCGGACAGTTGGGAAACTTTTGCAGATATATATATAGGTTGTCGGCCCGCGGAGCGCGTTTATAATGACCCAGATACAGGTACATGCAGGGCGCCCGGGGCCCTCGCGAAGCTGTTTACAAATATACGCGAGTCGTGGGCGTCCCGCGGAAGGAGCCTCCCGGCGTCCCTTTTTCTCACTCGGCCCTCGGCCGCCCTCGGGAAAAGGTATATACATGGGACCGCGTCTCGCGGCGCCTCCCTCGCGGCTCCCTCCCGCTCGGCAGTATGTACATATACAGAGGCGGAACCGGCAAGGCTCCCGTCCCCTGGAGACGGGGGCCGGTGCTCCGGCTCCTGTGGGTGATGTGGGTGTGGAGTATTGTGTGTCAAGAAAAATAACGAAATACCTGATTTTACTTTATATTGATATATAATATATATACACTCGGAAATATAATACACATCTATTATGTTTACACAGTTTTCTTCATTTTTTGCTTTCTCGTATATATAAATATTATGTACAATCGTATACTATAATAATAACGTATCTATACTAGTCTTTGGAGGGGGGGCCTCGTCTGTCTCTCGCACGTCTCCCGGCGCGAGTTCTCGCGATCTCCTCGTGCGCGCGCTCGCCTCTCGGCCGGTGCCCTCTCACTCTCTCTCTCTCTCTCTATCTCGTTTTACTTCTCGCGGGAAACAAAAGGATGCAACAAAAAAAAAAAAAAAAAAAATGTAATAAGAGTAAAAACCTCGCCCCCTCCATCGTCGTCGCGCATGCGCAAAAAAAAAATCTACACGCTCTTATAAATCCTCGCACGGTTTATCGGTTTATCACAGTGGTTACTTGAGGAGAACGAGTCTACCCGTATACTCGTCAACGAATCACTGAGCGTTTTACTTCTCTGTCTCCCCCTCCCGCGCGCCGGCTCTCCCGTCGGCCGACAGCCAACGAGCGGAGAACGCGAGGAAGGGGCGCGAGGGCCAGCTGTGCGGTCCTCCTCCGCGGCGACGGCGAATCAACAACCGTAAAACGTCGAGCGACAACCTCCCAGTTTATCATTTTTTTTTCTTTTTGATTATATCGCCCGCGCACCATACCCCCAGCGCCGCCGGCTCCCGTCGCGCCAAAGTCCTCCGAAGAATGAACCAGGCCTCGGCGCTCCCGTGGGCCCTGATTATTCCTCGGAGGCCGAGCCCCCAAAGCTCCTCGCGCGCCCCTTTTTACCCCATACAACTCCTTTTTCCCATAGACGTTATAAACAAGACATTCTCTCCCGGCATCTCTCGTCAAGTGGATTAATCAATAAGTAATCGTATAGTAATCGTATCTGGTAACTACATACAAAAGCATAATTTACAAAATATACAAGAGGGCCTCAAAGAAACGCATGTGTATGTATACCGCTGCGCTCAACGATCGCTTCCAAGGTATAGTCAAACATCAACATATATATACCAATCAACGTATATATATACGCTTATATATTTTAAATATTTCATATATACGATTGATATTAAAAAAAAAAAGGGGGGAAAAAAAAATGGAAGTTGAGAAGATGGCTGTCGCGCGCGTCGCTCGGCCACTGCCTCGACCACTGGCACTCGCGTCTCCCCCGGGGAAGAGGTGGGAGCGCCGCCGACGGGCCGGCCTCCGCCCCGGGCGACTTGGCCGCGTAGGGCGGAGTCGCCCGGGGCGGCCGCTAAGTCGCCGCAGTAGCCCGCGCGAGTCGGCCCGCGTACAATCCGCCAGAGGATAAAGTCTGTGTGCTCGTTGGGCTTTGCAGCGCGCGGGGGGGGCCCCGGCTCTCCTACTCCCTTGTTGCAGCATCCCAAGTGTCGTGTGCCTGGTCCTCGCTGCCTCGTGTGTGAGTGGTGCTGGATGTCAGTGTGTCCGGGTGCCACGGCTCCTCTCGCTCGCGCAAAAACCGGCGCTGGCTACTGCGGCGACGACTGCGGCGATGAGGCGGTGGCGGCGACGACGGCGGCGGCGGCGGCGGCGGGGCGGCAGTAAGCAACAATTCGCGAGAGGGAGAGAGCTCGGCGTCTCTCTGCCCCTCGAGCCCTTAAAGCGTCATGCACCTCTCGCTCGCTCGCTCTCGATCTCTCTCTTATACTCGTGCGTGCGTGCGTGCTTGCGTATCTCTCTCCGTCTCATCCGAGTGACTTTCTCGGGCTCCTATATCAGGCCTCGTTCATCCATCCGTCCTCTAAGCTATCCTACGAGGTCAGGGATATACTGCGTTAGGTTATTATGTTTCTCTTTTAAATTCACGCTTGCTTATTTTTTATCTTAATTTTATTTAGCTTAAGCCTTTTAGTGCTTTTGTTATTTCTTTAGGGCTGATTTTAAAGCTCGCAAGCCTCGCTCGCCTTGACTGCTTGCGCGCCCGCCCTTATCGTTTTCTTTATCTTACCGCAAAATAAAATAAAAAAAACAACAATGCGGTAGGATGCTCCCCGCTTGGGGCCCGGGAGGCCCAAGCGCGCTCGTCAACTGTCAATGTGTGCAGTGGCTATTTTGTCGCCGTCGGATGGTGCGCGAGGAGATTGGACCTCGCCGAAGCCAGAGAGGCCGCGTCTCGATCCGATCCCCTTGCGCGGACGTTGCTGACTCGGGACCGGCTCTCGGCGGTCCCTTCAAGTCCTGGCTCATGTACTTTGTTCTCGAAGACTTTTTTTTTTTTTTTTTGTTTTTCATGCACAGAAATGGCACGAAATGCTTGTCGAGCATTTCGTCCCATTGGTTGACGGCAATGGCTGTCGGAAGAAGAAAGATGCGAGTGCTCCAAAAGACTTGGTTTGCTCTAAAGCGAGTCCCGCGCAAACGGTCAAAAAAAGTCACGATGCACGCGCGAATAATCGACCAGTCTTCTGAGGCAACTTCGAATCTGACTTCTCGTGCATCGAGCCGACGATGCGGCAACGACTGCCCGCACAGTCGACCCGCGCCGCGCCAAAGCGCGTAAGCTATAAAACCAGCACTATTGCTAACAAGAACAGAGAAAAAAAAGAAAAAAAAGAAAAAAAAGAAAAGAGAGAAAAAGGAGGAGGCAGAACGGATGGAGATACTTACATATGGGTGAGAGGCGGTATGACCGACTGGTGCTGGCTGAGGTCGGGCGAGGGCCCGGGCGAGTAGACGCCGTGCTGCATGAGGTTCTGGTCGCCGCCCATGTACATCGAGATCATCTGCTGGAGGTCGCCCTGCTGCTGCTGCTGCTGTTGCTGCTGTTGCTGCTGCTGCTGCTGCTGCTGGAGGCTCGGGGTCATGTACTCGCGCTTGATCGAGCCCTGGACCGCGGCGGCGCTCGACTGGACGCTCGGCGTCGGCGTGTGGATGCCCCCGCTCGAGGGGCTCATCGGCTCGCTCTTGACGCTGCTGCCCGAGGGGCTGTGGCTGGACATCTGCGAGCCCGGTTGGCCCTGGTGGTAGGGCGAGGGCGAGCCCCCGGGGACGGTCGTGTGCCCGTAGCCCCCGTAGCCGTTCATGTAGCTGTTGATCGGGGAGGGCGAGCCGCCCCCGAGGTGGTGGGCCATGTCGTACCTGGGGTACCCGGCGTTCATGTGGCCGCCGTAGTGCTGCTGGTAGGCGGCCGTCGGGTCGTGCATCATCGCGTACCCGTTGGGCATGTAGCCGTTGGGCATCTGGTAGACCTCGCGGCTCAGCTGGGACTGCTGGCCCGGGCCCTGCTGCCCGGACACCTGCCGCTGGTCGACCCCGAGCATGGCCCCGACGCCGCCGACTCCCGCGCCCAGGGGGAACTTCTCCTTCTTGAGGAGGGTCTTGGTCTTGCGGCGCGGCCGGTACTTGTAGTCGGGGTGCTCCTTCATGTGGACCGCGCGCAGCCTCTTGGCCTCGTCGATGAACGGCCGCTTCTGCTCCTCGCTCAGGAGCTTCCACTCGGCTCCCAGTCGCTTCGAGATCTCAGAGTTGTGCATCTTCGGGTTGTCCTGGGCCATTTTCCTGCGCTGCCCGCGCGACCACACCATGAACGCGTTCATCGGCCTCTTGACTCGGTCGTTGTTGTTGTTCTTGCTCGTGTTATTGTTGTTATTCGCGGCCTGGTGGTGGTGCTGTTGGGCCTGGGCCTGCTGGTGCGGGTGGTGTTGCTGCTGCTGCTGCTGCTGCTGTTGCTGCTGCTGCTGCTGGGCGATCGAGTGCATGCTCTGGGTGTTTTGCTGCTGCTGCTGCTGCTGTTGTTGCGCGTGGGCTTGCTGCTGCTGCTGGGCTTGCTGTTGCTGCTGCTGCTGCTGCTGCTGGACCTGCTGCTGGGCAGCCGCCACGGCTTGCATGGCCCCGTAGTGGTGCTGGGGCGCGCCGTGGTGCTGGTAGAGCGACAGGCTCGACAAGTTGGGCGGGCTGGCCGAGAGGGCCGGGCTGGGCACGAGGGAGCCCAGGGCCCCGTAGGGCGAGGCGACGCCCGTGTGGTGGCCCATCGGCGAGACGCCCTGGTGCTGGTGGGGCGGCATCTGGCCGTGGAGGCTGCCGCCCTTCAGGTCCGTCTCCATCGTGAGCATGTCTTCTTCCCTGTGGCCGTACAGCTTGACGGGATTATTGTGCAGGGGTGCGCGACGAGTTTGTATCGGGGCGCCGGTCGGCTGCTGACTGGCTCCTTCCCTGGCTCCTCGCTCTCTCTCTCTCTCTCGCTCTTCCTCGCTCTCTGTCTCTCCTGGTCTCTCGGGACTCCTAGTGCTCCTCCGGAGTCTGTCCGTCAGGCGAACAACGACGGGGCACGGGGTCCTGCGCGCGACACATCAAGCCGGCTCAGGAGCGTCGTGGCTGGCGCGCGCGCGACTCCAGTGTCTGCCCGGTCGGCTCGAGGCTCATGCCACCTGCACTGTGCACCGCGCGCGTCCTCCCCTGGGCCTCTCGGCGTCCTTGGAGCGTCGGTGCAGCGGGGATCGGAGCGCGCGACCGGCCGCCACCAAGTCCGAACGAGAACTGAAGCACACTGTCACTTTTGCCCCTTCTCCGCGCGCGGCCGTCTCTCTCGCGGGCGGCGGGCGGCGGGCGGCGCTGAGTGGCTGCCTCGGGGCGGGCGCCTCGGCGAATGGCGCGCGGCTGCTCCTGCGGCGCGCTGCTTCGAACGCTGCCGCTGTTGCTGCGGCTGTCGCGGCTCTCGCGGGCCGGGGCACGTACGTTACGCCTCGGCTGCTGCCGTTGCTGCCGTCGCTGCTGCTGCTGCTGCTGCTGCGGCTCTCGTGGCGGGCCGCTGCTGCGTGGGAAGCGAGTCTGGCTCGGGTCGCCTGGGCGCTCTCGGCTGCACCTCCACTCTGCACGGGAGCACAGAACCGTCTGAGCGTCCGTGGGCCTCGGGCCGAGCTCCCAGTGTCCCACGGCCGGCGGCGGCGGCGGCGGCGGCGGCGAGTCGCGGCGCCTCGCTCCGTCTCTCTCTCGGCCCCCTCCCGGCGCGGGGCTCGCGCGGGCGGGGGCGGCGGCGGCTGCTGCTGCCCCCCCCCTCCTCCGGCCGCCGGCCGCCGGAGCGGCGAATGCGCACTGGGGCCGCGGCCGGCGATCGATTGGCCCCGGCGCGCCTGCCATCATTCGCGCGGGCCAATGGCCGGGGCCGGCCCCGCGCCGCCCGCGGCCGCCTGGGCGGGGCCGCCGGCTGACGTCACGCGCACCGCCCGAGCGCCCGGCCGACGCCAGCGCCCTCGGCCCCCAGGCTCTCCCGGCGCCCGGTGGTGGGGGCCGCGCCAGCCCAGATGAGCGCCCAGAGGCCGGCCACCCGCCCGACGCCGCGCGACACCGCCGGCCCGCCGATCGCGCCCGATCATCCTAACTCGTCGAGCACCACGTGCGCATCGACACCTTCCTTTCCACCGGGGCTTTGTTTGCCCTTCGCGATTGCAGAGTGCCGAGTTGGAGGCCGAAGAGCCCCGGAGCCCCGGCCCAGGCCAACCCCCGCTTGCGTTTTTCTCCAATTGTGTACAAATCTGGGGCTTAGTTCGGATTCAATGAATGTGCATTGACCTCGGCATTGACAGTCAAATCCCAATAGACAATACAATGTTTATGAGCTATAATTGATCATAAATCTACTTTTGTTTCCGATCTACACTTTAATTGGCCTTTTTTCTACTAATTAAATACATAGTTTATACCATAAAAACTCTTCAAAATGAATTATTACTATATTAATGAATGCAGCCTTATTGTTTTGCCGTGATATCAATTAAAATTATGCAAACACGAGCGATAACGAGATTCGAAACATAATATAACATTGATTTTTTTATTACTGTACTACTATAAAGATGTATTAATTAGAAATTAATTTAAATCCACTGTTAGAAAAGTAGAATGATTTTTTATAAAGAAATCGAGGTTAAATTGAAACTGCTTGAAGAAAAGTCAATTACCTAAGTTTAACTTGTTCGAAGGTTATAGAAATAGATAAGATTTGTTATCAGTAACATAATAGTTTCTAAATATATTCAATTGTGCACATATTGTAAAACATTCAACGTATCAACACAAATTTTTTCTGCAAACAGGCCTATGAAAAGGAAGTTTTACGAAAATTGTAAAACCATAATTATCTATAAATAGTTTTCTTTCCCAGTATAACAATAGGTACAACCGTTTTAACAATCCATACACATATGTTTATCCAGATACATGCTGCAGGCAAGCCTTGAGGTAAGCCGAAGTTGCAGCGCTGCAATTTCGAGGATACATCGGGACGGTTGCAAGAGGTACATTTGACGGATAAACTGGCGAAGCGGGAATTCCGCGGACGAAACGCCGGAGGAAAAAGCAATAAGGCGAAGAGTTAATTTCCCCTTTTCCGAAAAGTGCGAGGCACTCGAGGCGGCTTCCGCGTACGGCCTGCCGCAGATTCGCGGATCGAGCGTCGGCCCGGGGGCTTCGAGGGAGCATCTCGTATACTTTGTCGAGCGAACGACAGTCGAATCGGCGTGGGACGCGCGCGCGCGGCTCACTCGAAACAAAGTATCCACCCACACGTGCGCATGATGAATCGACATCGACGGCCGATCGGCGAGGATGCGCCCGCGGGGGCGTGCATCAACAGGTCGGGGCTGCGGAAGGAAGGGCCGAGGCCTTGGGCCGATCCGCCGGCACGTATATATATACAGTCCCGAGTGCCTAAGGTGCGCGCGGTGCACTCGAGCTGGCTTTGATCAAAGGCGGCGCGTGCGCGCATCGGCGAATGGCACTCGGCCGCGGCTCAATGGCAAACGTCACTTAAACTCTCCTTTGCGCCATTATCACGCTCGGTTTGATCCGTTTGGCCGGCGGCGGCGGCGGCGGCGGCGGCGCCCCGAAATCCGCGCCTCCTCGCTTTTCTCTCCCGGCCCGCCGCCGGCCTTTCTTTTCCGCACACGCGCACATACGTATATATACGCACGCACCCCGGGAAAAAGGAGAGCGCCCCGTCCACCTATATATATATATGCATACGTCCATGTGCGTGTGTGTATATATATATATGCATAGGACCTGTTGCGGTGGCTCGTGCGCCGCTCCGGGCTCGCGTGTGTGTGCCCCGCAGCAATAATGGGAGAACGCGCCTCGCGGATAATCGCGGAGGAGCGGCCGGGAGAGAAAGGAGATCGGCGGAGAATGAAAGTCGGGCCGGGGAGGGGCCCGGGCATGCGAGCCGCCGGCCGCGGCATTGTCCCCCCCCGGGCCCGGAGGCCCTGGCCTCGAGCGCCCCCTGGAGGCCGGCTCGGGCCCTTCGAGCCGCCATGGCTACTTTGCGTCCCGCTCCCTCCTGCCCCCCCGGCGCCCGAACGCCCACTCCTCCTCGCGCTCCTCCTCCCGCGGCTGTTTATACTTTCCGGACGAGTAGCCCGAAATCATCTCCGGCACACGCGGGCCTCGATTGCCTGCACGCGAAGGATAGTCGCAGACTCCGCACCGGCGTCTCCCGGCGACAAGGGGAGATATCGGCCCGCGGCGTGCAATAGATATATCGCGGGCCGGCGCGCAGAGAGTGACGATGACGGATCGGCCGCGCGCGCGATTCGAAACCGGGCCCCCTTTTTTTTTTCCTCCGGCGGCCCGCCGCGCAGCCTTTGTCCGCGGGTCTGTTTTTGTCGGGCGCTCGCGCCTATAACCGCCGCCTCGGGGCACAAGTGCGCCGGCCGCTCAATCGGCGAATTTACCACTTCGTTAGCGGCCGGCCGGCCGATTGTCCGATAATTACCGAGGCTTTTTCTCGCCTTCTACACCGCTTCGCTCCCCGGGCCTCATTATGTCCGCTCGCCTCCCGCTAGACCTGTGTACGTACGGCTTTGGCCATTTTATACGCGCTCGATTCGCCGACTATGGCTGAAAACCTCGAGCCGTCTGCGGGCTTACGGACCCGATCGAGTAGCCGATCACTCGTTTAAGAAATGAACAAAATTATTTATCGTGTGTGCTTTAGTACGAGCTGCGGCTATAATTATAATCACGATCAAGATTTGTTTTATCGTGCGCGCTCCAATGTAAAACTGAGTACACCCGCTGTCTTGTTAATGTTGGTGTTTGCTAACGCTGTACGTGCTATGTGAACAAAAAATGCTAATAGAAAGATTTTTCTATTCTCCTGATGTAATCGTATTAAAAATTCGTAGAGTATATTCACAACGAGTTTAACTTCGGTGACAAACGATCGGTCTCTATTTCAAATTCTTTGAGAATTATTAATCAATATTAGCTTTGAAAACACGTGTAGGATATGCTCAAAACACGATCCATTAATCAATGCAATTTTTTAAATATATTAAATATACGTCGCATTGTTGCGAACCAAGTGTAATGTGTATTACGCGAATATATTAGCAATAATTTTCCTTGTTCGGATGTGCATGTAATATATTCATTTGAAAATATATTTTCGTCTTTTAACGTTGTCCGAGCACTGCTTGAAAGTTAAATAATCCTCTAGTACGGAAGGTTTCAGAACCAAGTAGAGACGGTCTGACACGTTGAGGCAGGCAATAAGCAACGAGGAAGGCTTCAATTCAAGAAAATCATCGAATACTCGTTTAGCCGCTGTAGGTTAATATTTTCCAAGAAACCAATTGCGACTGAAATCGAACGCTGTAGAAAAATATCTTGGGCGTAAGAAAATGCAATTTACGATTTAATTGCATACAGTGGATTATTTTTAGGCTGATTTTGTTTGAATCGCTGCATAATCATTGAAAGTGTTATTATTTAATCGTTTAAATAAAGCGTTACGATGTGTACGTCATCTTCACTACTGCATTTTATACGTAAATATTCAACGTTATTTATACATTGTGTATTTTTCACTGCTAAAAAATTGCCTATCAAAATGCATAATGATATCTCTCTTATCGCGATCAAGTCTTTATTTGAAATCGCTTCATAAAATTAGTCTTCTAAATATGGGAGCAGCGAGGAAAGTTATTACGTGCAAATTTCAAATAATAAATTATTATTAAATTTATATTAGATGAATGTACGAGATAACATACAATTAAATATATAATTAAAGGGAGTATAATTGTATTCCGGCAGAGTGAAAATAAAACGAAAGAAGAACAGAGTAAGAGCATAAAGTGGACAATTCTGTTTTGCCCGAGAACTGCCGATGCAGAACCGAATGAATAATTTACAGGGCAGGGTGACAGGTGGCGAGTATGCAAACTGTATAAATCAGAATTGATGGTAATTACCCGTGGTGCAGGCTGGGCCGAGTCGGTCGCAGGACGTCACGGCGGCCCGCGGAATTACTCGGCATCAAGTGGGCCAGCCTCCGCGGCTCCTGCAACGAGCGGGAAAAAAAAAAAGGAAAAAAATTTGAATAAAAAGCAGGGTAAAGGCGGCGGGGCACTCGGGCGGCTCTCTTTTCCCCGGGGCGCGCGTTACGCGAGCCACAAGTGGCACATAAGCCGCGCCTTCGGCTAAGTGGATTGATAGGCGCGGGGGCGCGAGGGAAAGAGCAATGGCGCAAGGGAAAGGAAGTTTTATGCAGCGCGGCCGGCCCCGCGCGGCCCGACAATAAGTCGCTCGCCGCGGCCGACAATGGCCCGCGCGTACGCGCGCCTGTGTACACATACGCCCCCATTGTCATTCAAATGCCCTCGTGATACACACACTCGATGCGCCTCTCTACATATATATATGGATGATGACGCGGGGGGATGCCGGGCACGTGGAGCGGCCGAGATAAGGACAACTTTTCCGAGCCGAGAGCCCGGCCGCGACGAATTATTTATTTATGCTAATCCGGGCCGGCCGCCGGGATTCCGCCTTCGGGCCCGACGGGACCTCGACGCGCGCGCCACCCCCGCTGCCGGCGGACTCCTTCCCTCCCCCCTGGCGCCGCGGCGCTCCGCCTCGCCCGCCCATACGCGGATCCCGTCCCGCTCTCTCGTGCCGCCTCTTTCGTGTCCCACTTTTTATTATCGCTATTGGTGCGCCGCCATTCTGCTGTTTATATCAGCCGTGCCCAATTACGCGAGACGCAATCATATAATACCCCATAGCGTTCAACATCCAACAGTTCAAGTTTACTTTGAATTAATAATAATTATGTTTTTTTTTTTTAACTTTCAGAGATAAAATATACCGATATCGGTAGATGTGTGATTTGTCTATTTCGAGGAGCTGGAGTAAACTACGTGTCTATGGAACGTCTATGATTTAGCACCTGGACGCAAGCAAGTCCATCTCAGGTGATGTAATTCGCAGAAGTAGATACCATCGAGACCTGCTTCCGGTGTTCTTCTGGGGCTCTAAAGAACTCGAGAGGACGTGGCGCCTATATATCTATTGTGCATCGCCGCTCCTTTTCTTCCGAGTTTTTTACATCCGCATTCCTAAGCCACTGCCGCGCTCCTATGCCGAGCTCGGCTTTCCAATGTAGACCTTGCGCGTCAGAACTTTCTTGACGGCTCGCCGGCTGATCGACTTTTCAAGTTTTCAGAAATAGCCGAGTCTAGTGCTCCGCGAGTTCGAGCTATTATATATTTGGGCGGAAATTGAACCGAGCCTCGTCCTTCGCGAGACGATCTTGTTAACCGAACTGTTTCTCCCCCGCCGCAGCGATCCAATTCGAATCGAGTGAAAAAATGAACCGGAAGGCTTCCGCACTTGTCAGAAAGCCCGAGAATAATTCCAGTAGAATAATCGTGCAAACAAAAGCCTGTACAATCAACACCGAAGATTTAAATCGGAATAAAAAAAAGTAATCGTATTTTCTCATGTTATAAGTAGATTAGACTCAGCGAGCAACAAAGTCCCCGGGCTCATTATCTCGCCGACCAAATATTAGCCGACCAAACAGACAATCGGCGCTTAATCGACGGCCGGGAATAAACGAGGAATATACATCTGCCGGGGAACGCTTGGAAGACGCTCCCCGGGCGTCTAAACAAATCCACCTGAGGGGCTCCCGCGGCGAAATCTTAACCGTACCCGCCGCGGGTAATAACAACAATTAGCCGCGGCCGCCCCCGGCGTCTCATTATTCGCGGTTTTGAATTACGGAGCGTGACGCCACGATTCCTCGGCGACGGGGGCACGCGCGGGGCGAAGAAACTCCCCCGGCCCCGCGCCGGCATTAATAAACCGATCGGCAGCCAACAGGTTGACTATATGCGGCCTCGCCGCTGATAAGGGCACGCCTGCCCCCTTTCTTTTCTTTATCAGCCGGCCTTCCCCGGTAATCTCGGGGCGCTACCGCAGCTAAGGAGACAAAAGCCGGACGCACGTGTACGCGCGCGTATATACGTATTATACATGTACACAACAATGCATCGGGAATTTCGGCCGGTTGCGGTGGGACTGCGGGCGGCGCTTTGTCCCGGCCGGCGGACCTTGTAAATCTGGGCGATTGGCGCGCCGGGGCCCATCGATTAGCCCCGGCGCTTCCCTCTTTTGTCGCAAACGCCGGCTTGTTTACCCGCGGCCGTTATGTGCGATCGATCGGCAATTAAAGGAGTATATGATCGGGCCGCGGGCGCACAATGGCCGCCATGGGGGGGGTGAAGGAGGCGAGGCGGGGGACAAAGAGCCGCGCGGGCCGTGTAAGAAGCAGGCGGCCGAGGTGGGCCCGGCTCGGTAGTCCTATCACGATTATTAGGTGCGACGGGGGCTTTTTCACAGCGCGTAAAGCGCGTGTAACCGGATTACGGGGCGCGCGAGGCGGCCAGGAGTTCGCCGAGGAGTTCAATGCTCATTGTTGGCCGACAACGATGCGCCATTGTCCCAGGACAGCGCGCGACGAGGCCGCCGGGGCCGAATCCCGGCGCAGGCGAACGCGTGCCCGCGGCGGAGTTTTACCGGGGGCACAGGTGGGGCGCGGAGGACCGGCGCGTCTCCGGGCTGTGGCGCGGATTCACACGGCGGCAATTAGGCCCCCGGGCGCAATTAAGGAAAGGCGGGAGTCGCCCATTGTCCCGGCTGCACTTGCGCGGCGCATCGCCCATAAAACTGGCCGGGCCATAAAAACATTTATCGGGACAAAGGGGCCCGCATAATCGGCACATCCGAGGCAATGCGTGCGGGGCCATCGGCCGGGATAAACAGCCGGCGGCGGGCCGGCCGTTAAACAATGCCACGTATCATCACGTCCTCCGGCTGAATAGCACCTGCTAAAGAATCCACTCGCCCTCGGGCCGGGCTATAAATATTCGCCGGTCGCAGTCCGCGCACTCGCAGACGCCCGGGACCGACGCCGCCGCCGGATTATCCCGCGCGCGCGCGCTTGCGCCGGCTTTCCCGGTACGGGGCCCGGAGCGTACCTGCGCCGGCCGGCCGGCAACTTCCCCGGAACTGCAGCACCCCCGCCCCTTCCGGGAAGCCGGGCCTTTCCCGCTACACCTGCCCGCCGCCGGAGGTTGCGAAACCCTCGCGCCATATCGCACGCCGGCCGATTAAGCCTAAGTCGCCGCCCGCTCGGACCCGCCCCCCGCACGCGTGCCCAGGGCCTTTCCGGGGAACGGGAGCCGCCTCCGTTTTTTCCGGGGGGTGGAGGTCAGATTATTTATGAGGTAAACACGCTCCTCGGACAATGAGGGCCCTGTTAGCCCGGGGCCGCCTGCAAATCCAATTTTCACTCTTATTGATATATGGGGATCGCACCTGACTTCCACCCTCGGCCCGACCCTCGGTTGGCTCAGGCTAAACCACTTTGCGCCCACCTCCGAGCCTCGTGTGTATACACTCATCCTTCGTATTACTCTTTTGCGGTTGCTTAATGACGCTGGTTCCGCTGCAGGGCGTACGTCTCCCTAAAGGTTATCCAACAGTCCAGAGGGCTCTGCAGGTGTGACGCTTGTGGAAGAAACTGTTATTTTCCGGAAAATCAGCAGGAACCTGCGTGTCGCTTATGCGCCCTTGCGAGTCCCAAGTGAATCACTATTTGGACAGGCTAATTACAAACCCAAGGATTAACTTCCTTAATTTCGAGTAGAATTATTTTTAACCGACCTGCGGAAGGAGCCGCTATAGCTAAACGAAGTTAACCCTTTTAAAGGATTCCTGAATACTGCAACAGAAGTCCCGGCTATACTAATCAACCTGAGTCAATAATTGAACTATACTTCATGACCCTCGTATCGAAGTCGCATATTTACATTGTATAATAAATTCATCTTTGGTAATGGGGGTACTATCTAAAAGGAACCTATATCAAATGAATAAATTATGATAATTTTTAACTTGAATTTTCCATTGTGTAAGCTTACATCTACAAGGAAAATTAAATAATGGAATATTTTGGCACAAGTATACATGTGTATATATGTATACCTAGACGGTATATGCATATATTTATATATTCATATTTGTAAATATGTATTTCCTATTTCTGTCTTATCGAACTACAACTAACAACTTTAAACATTACAGTAGCAAGACAATATATCCCATACGATTTTGACAAAATTTTTACTAATAAATTAATGTTTTATAGTATGTTCAAATGCATGATAATTGGATATTTTCGAGTATCAAGTATGATGCATTTACAATTGTATCGAATACCATTTGAATCTAAATCGATTCGGTATTCACTATTTTCCTCGATATTTTCGAACGATACAGTAAATGCATTCTTAATTGTTGACCTAGAGATGGCTATTTAATTAATAAATTTAACTACTCGACAATTTATTTCTTTAGGGCATATTTAAAGTACAAAGTAAAGTTAAGAAAAAATCATAAATGATTATCTCTACTCTTCCCTCTTGGAAGACGGTACAACTCCCACGAGCATTACGTCATTGGACGGACGGTGACCAACCCATAGCATATGTATCTTAGACGCGGAATATGCAAACAAATCGTCAGTAAGCGAGGCCTATGTTTCGAAAATGTAAGATAATTAGTATCGATCGCACGTGGCGTAGAAAAAGAAAACCGAAAAATATATTATTGCCGGAAACAAGCACTACTATATCGATTAACATTTTCCCGATACACGTACGAAAACATACCAAACTGATAGGCGAAGCTTCCTAGAAAACAACTTTTGAAAAACGTCATCAGTAATGGAATGGGAACTTACTTCACTCCACTTACTTGAGAAGTTTTGAAAATACATTAAAAAATTTGTACAGATTTTAAGGAAAAAGAATTGATTTGCAACTGTTTGTGTTTTTCATATATTATGGGAGTTATATCGAGATTGCTTAAAATAATCATAATCATGACTCCGTAAATAAAACATGTATAAGTAATTGGTATATTACCGCAAACGTATTTCAAATGAAAGAATAATAAAAGAACTTATACACAGATCGTAAGATTGAATTGATACAAATGATTATTACAATAAGTATATTTGAATAGATCTTTTGCATGCGAGTATCTTGAAATCTCCGAGGAAGAGCTCGAAGGCTTCTGAAAGGTGTGGGTAATGCATTTATCTAGAACGAACACGTGTAGTTTATTCTAGGCGAAGGCAATCGTCGGCGGTGCGGTGCCCCATAGTACTTTTCCAGTGTGTATCCTCGAAACATTGTATGCCGCGGTATCAGCAGGTGCTCCACGACCTTTGCCGCGATAAACATTTATCAAGCGCAATCACAGGTGTCGCTTGATCGTGCCGACCGGATCACGAGGGCGCCCCCGGACAACAAATCGGCGCGCGGCCGCTTATCTGGCACACCCTCCCCCCGGGCGGCCGGCCCCTCTGCTCGGATCTAATTACCGCCGCATCTATATGCAGGATCGATTGTTCTCGAGGCTTCCGGGCTGGCTGGCCGGCTTCCCGGCGACCGCATGCCCTAATGAGACCCGGGCGCATTACCGGTCGACCGCCTGGCAAATCGCCAGGATTGTTCGCGGCCCTCGACCTTAGGCGCGCGTGAAAAGCACGTTGGCCGCGAGCGCGACGGCCTCGTTATCACGGGCCCGTGCGCGGGATTTGTCCCCGGGCGTCGGCGGCGCCCGATAACAAACGGCACTTTTCGCGCGGGCCGGGGGTGGGGGGCGTGCCTCGCCGGCATTCGGACTACCGGCGTATAATTGACAGTTTAATCATCGCGCTCGATAAGGGCCGGGGGCTCATTAAAAAGGGGACTTTTGCGGGCGGCCATCGGCACGTATACGCGCGCAGCCCGATAAACCCGCGGAATATTATAATTAAATTAACTACGCGGTCTCGGAAAGGCGCAATAATAAATCACTCGGGGCTGTATGGGGCGCGTATTATGGCCCCGCCGTTTGAGCCGCGTCATCCTCTGTGATTGCCAAACGCGCAGCGACGCGTAATATCGGACTGTATGTATGCGGGGCGCGCTCCACTCGCTGTCGAGCCGTCGTGCGCGGGCCAATAGAACTTTTTTTTCAAACGGCGCTTGCGACCCGCCGCGAGAATTGCACTGGGACTGTGGGAGAGCGCGCGGGCTAAGAGACTTGTTAGCGGCGCAGTTGCATTCGATCTCGCGGCGACTGCCAATCTGACGCACCCAATCTGTATTGCGCCTATTTCCCGAATAAAAATAGTTCTTTTCCAATGGATAGCCTTTGAATAGGTTTCACTTTGAGTGTGTTTTATTAAGCAGCTAACGCTCTGCACATTACTATTGTATCACGATTGTACCGCGACGATTAGACTGCGTCGAAGTAACTGAAAACTTGTACTTGTTGTTTTGGTTCATTCATTTGATTTGATTTTCAACCAGTGAGGGATTAATGCAAGTTTTCGGTCGAATTTATCGTTACCCAAAATGTCTATTGGTATCATTTTCCCTATTGGTATTCCTCCTGACCGAGGTAGTTGGTCGTGGTGTAAACAAGTGGGCTTCTTCTGTCTGAATACTGGGCAGTGCTAACGGTAGGACCAAGGATTTGTCAACGGTATTTCGAAACTACTTGCCACAGCGAGCTGCACTTGGTTGGTAGTGGGGATAAGGTCAGTAGTAATGGGGCGCGGGGAGAACATGTCGCTCGCGACACCAAAGCCGAAATTCGACAGAAAACAAGCCCATGTTATAATATTCCGAGAATTGGCGTGATTTTGAATACATCATGGATGTTAATTAAGAAGCAAAATGAAGGATTTTTTTTCATGTAAAAATTATGAAATCGAATGAAAAAGAGTTTAGTTGAAAATACAAAAAAAATATTTTATTTCACATTGTTATATCAGGTCTTAAATAAAAATTGAATAAAGGTAATTTTGAAAATATGTTACAATTACTGAACATATGATGTGGTCATTTAGTTGGACTTTTCGTTTCGTGTTTATAGAAAATACTCTAGGACTGAAAGTGCAGCTCGGAGCAAGTTCGAACCTGCGTATCTCGTAGGCTTACATCGAATTTATAGCGTAAACGGTCTTTGAGGGGAACCCCAAAGCCGAGAGCTGGCCGATCCAGAGACGCGGGCCCCGAATAAACCAAGGAGAACCGAGAGCTCCGCCGCGGGGCATAAAATGAGAGCCACTGCGCGTGGAGGGCGAGGGTCGCGGGCCCCGGTATAGGTCGCTCTCTACCTCCGGCCCGATCCCGCCGCCATGCCTGCGCCCCGATAAAAAGGTCCAGGGGAGCAGCATCCCCTGCACGGCCATCGTCCCCCATGTTTATAGGCGCTCGGGATGCGCGCAGAATCGGTGATTTATCTCGGGCGAGGATGCGGGCCGGGTCCTGAGGGCGCCTTGACCTTGGCCCGGGGGTCAAGTTCGGCCGGGCGGAGGCCTGGGCCGCCGGTGGGCTGCCTCCCCGCGGCAGCTACCCTCGCAGGGGGATCGCATCCGCGCGCCGCCGAAAAGACGGGCGCGATGATCGCGGCCAAAGAAAAGGGGGGCCTCGATATATACCGCGAGGCCGTTAAGCCACTCGAATCGGCGCGCGCGGCCGAGCGGCTCGAGGGCCGCGGCGCACAAAGCGCCGTTATATAATTATCCGGAGAGGGCCCGACAATTACCGGCCTCCCAGCCGGGAGACGCGCCGCGCCGGCAGTAATTGTCCCTCGTTATACGTGCGGGAGCGCGAGACCTTTTAATTAACCTCGCACCTCGCCGATCCCCAATGCCGCCCGCGCCCTTTGTCCCGCCCTTTTCGCGCGCGGCACCCCCGCCCCCCCTCCCCCTCGCGAGTCATTATGCGTGCGTGCGCCCGGTAATTAGTAGGCTGCGGGCTGCAGACCGTGGCACTTGCCGCGGGGATGCGCCGCGGCAGTTAAACGCGCCAGCTCGCGCCGCCCGGGGAAACGAGGTCGGGGCGCCGATGATCGGCCCCGCGTGAATCGGCAAGCTCGCCGGTTTCGGGAGGGGGGCTGCGCGCCGGGGCCTTTGTGCGCGCCGATCGAGCGCCGATCGAGCGCCGATATACACGTATATATACGCTGCCCGGGACTTTGATCGATTCGACCGGTACTTTTCCCGCGGTCAGGATCCCACGATATAAGCCGCGGCGCGTATATATACGTGTCGGGCGGAGGGCGCGAGGCGACCGGTCGCCGGGATTCTTGGCTTCTGCTCCCCGCGAGTCCTAATCCCCGGGGGTCCGGTCCCGCCGGCGCCTTTAAATTAGCATCTCGTGCCGGGAGATCGGCAACAAGGGCGCCAAAGCCGGCCTCCCCGAGGTTAAACTCCTATCAATCTCATTTATGCCAATTACCGAGCTGGACCCGCGCTCCCCTCTCGAGTGGGACCTCGCAGTATATATATATATATATGCTAATGGGGTAGGCGCGCGCGGCCTCGGCGGGGCACCTGCGCGGAGGAGCGGCCGCGGGATGCGCGCGCGCGCTGCAGCCGCCTTACTTCGACCTTCGGCCGCGCGGGCGGAAATTAAACGGGCCGAGGTCGCCGCGGCCGCGGCCCGGCATTGTTGTTGCCGCCCGGCCTACCTGTCAGCGCGCCTGACGCCCCCGTCGCCGGCCCGCCCCCGCCGCTTCCTGCGCCGCCGCCCCGCGATTCATATTTTAATTAGAGCACTGTGCAGCTCCGTCGCCGCCGCCGATACACCTGCATATGTGGACGTGCGCGCGTACACACGTAGGCAGCGCCCCCCCCCGCGTACATATATGCGCCGACTCACGCTGTCGGATTATTGTAAGCCAAGCGACTGCTACGCGTCCATACCGGCGACGCCGCTTCTTCCCCCGGCTCGAGGGCTTTGTTTCGCGAATTAACGGAATTTCGGGCGAGGCGGGGCTTCTTTCACGCGCGCGCGCCCGATTCCGAGCGATTATAAAAAGAAAACAAAAAATAATAAAGTTGTTTCGTAAGCGCCCGCCCGGCTTTCGCTTACATAATTATTATGCTCATCCCCACCGCCGTTGTATTGTGCGGATCGCAGCGGGCACATGCAAGGGTAGGTTTGCGTGTACGGGGGCCGAGGCCCCGGAATTAACGCTCCGCCGGAATAATAATTCCCACGGATTTTTCGTTAATTTTCCGTATTTATCTTATGCGGCTCGCGGCCCTTTCCCCCGCGTCTATATATACATCATTTTGAGTTTAAAGTTCATCGGCGAGCTTGCCCGCAAGGCCGCGTAATCGCGCGGCTGTACGCGCTTAATTCCCTCATTATATTCGGCCCCGTTATATCCGGTATAAATGCAACATTTATTTAATAAACACAACCCAACGAATTCTCCGCGCGAGAGATAAAGACTCGGCGTTGGAAAGTATACCATGTATATACAGTAACCGCATAACTCGAAATTCCTTACGAGTCACTCTTTGATGGGGCCGAACGAAACTCCCTTTGTCCCTGCTTTATTTCCCGACGGGTCGACATTTTCCCAAACGACCTCGCCGGCTCGCGAGGCGCTCTTACGTGCATAAACGCCATCGCGCGGACGGTTGCCGATGCAGTCCGCGGCAAAAGTACAAACAAATTTGCCAATTCCGTCCATTGTGCGGCGGTCGGTCGGTCGTGCCTACATATACACGTATATATATGCATCTGCGCAGGTATGCATATATATATATACAGCGGCGTGCAGTCGTAAAAAGGCCGGGGGGAGGGGCGCCGCGAGCGCGATCGCTCTTCTTTTTTTTTTTTCATTGGGCCAATTTTTCACGATCCGCGTATCCATATGCAAAGGGGCGCTAATTTGGCCCGTCGCGCATATGCGCGCGTATTCCCCTCACGCGCCGCCGCCGCCGCCGCCGACGCCGATGGCTGTTTGGCGATTTGGCGCGCGTACGCGAGCGCCGGCGCCGCGTCGCCCCCAAATTTACGCGATATGTAAATCCAAGTGTATTTTATGAGACGGCTGGACTTTGTGCGCCGCGGCCGACCGACCCCGTGACTATGTATGTATATGGATATGTGCGTGTGTGTCCATATATCCACGCACATGCAAAGGAACAATGGGCCGGGGCACGCGGTTGACTCAGGCCCACTTGTCCGAAACCATTTTTTTCGCGGTGTACCTACCCGGTGTAATGATCTTTGGGGATTTTTAATTAATCAGACGAGGCTCGACGAACGCTAAGTTTGAAAGTCCTGTCATAATATGCTTATATTACTTCTGAGATAAGTCCTGTGCCCAGGATTTCTACTTGCAACGGTTGTAAAAGATCATTCAAATGCTGATTGGTATAAATACGAGTTGTTTTGAACTAGTCTGGCTGTCAGTGAGTAGAAATCACCTACGGCAAGTCCTTATACTAATGATAAGGCATGAAAACCGCACCGGCTTCCTGCATTAGCACCACTATGACTCGAAAGACGGAAGGGATCCTGCGCCAGGGCACTTGAATCTCCTGGTAAGACACACCGCAAAGCCAGGCGGAGGCAACCCCTTCCGTCTCGGATCGTAAGTCAAGCGACCGCGACCGGGCCGGAGCCATCGCTCACCTACGACTGCGAGGGGCGCAGGGCTCGCGAGGCACAGCGACCCCGAGCGGATGGGCGGCGAGGGTCGCGAGGGGCTCCTGCATCCAGCCATCTGCATCGGCCGCCCAACGCCTCGTGCAGCTCCTCCCCCCGCTGAACCAAAAAAAAAAAGGACCGCTGTACCTCATATCTCGACGAGGCGGTTCTCAACCTCCTCGGCCTCGCGCGCGCGAGAAAAAAAAAGATTAAACAAAAAAAAAAAAAGAGGCAAGAAAGAAACATCTCGCTGGGGATCTCGGCGCGAAATTTCGTTGCCTCGCACTTTCGAATTGCTCCTTTCAGCCTGGCGCAGCCGCCGTTCGATTCGCTGTGGGAGAGCGGACGGCGAGTTCGACGCGATAAGGAGCGGATATCGCGGGCGAGCGAGCTCAGGGCCGACGTGCCGGTCGGCTTATCAGAGTAGCCCCGGCCCGACCTACTTTTCCAATTCGTTTTAAAAGCGAGTACGCGTGCCTTTATAGGTCGCTTCGACACTTTTATTATCTCGACTTTCCTTTGCTTTTTTCATTTTAATTCCGTATAATTAAATAAAGATGTCTGAGACGATACCTAATAATAATACTAGATCCACATGTTATCCTAGATACCTAATGTCAATAGTTCTCGAATCATAGATTTGAGTACATAAGAATAGCGACTAATAAATATTCTACAACTGTAGTTGTAGGAGAATGTCGTATGTAAATTTCAATATTTAATTCCTAATAACAAGAACGAATACTAAAAATATTTTTTTAAAAAGTGATATCGTTATTTTAAATAGTAAAATAGATTAAACAACTAATAAACCGATCTGCACCAAGGTCAACGGTTTATATGCAACGATGAATTCTCGTTATTTAAAGATGTATAAGGAATATGTTTTAGACTCTTATCGGGAATTTTTTTTATTCTGTTATAATATGCAAACGTAAAACATAAAAATTATTCCAAATAGAAAAAAAAATCTAAAGGATGCCTTGACAAATTTAACAAATTTATTGCTATTGCATGTTTGTATAAAAACTAGCGGGATTTAGAAAAAAATTGTTAAAAATATAATAAAATATTCACTTTTCGCTCGCCATTTAAAATCTACAATATACTTGGTAATGATTCTCGACCTTTACGTAACTTTACGTCACTAAAACAAATTGGCTGCATCCCCCCAAGATATTTACACGATTTTTCGACAGCGATGAGTTCTGAAAAAAAAATCCTAAAAAATCCAGAAACCTCATTACCTCCTAACTCTAACCTTTAGGGTCAAAAATTGATAAAAAAGACTATATTTAGATACACCTAACGTATGTTAAGTAGTCGCTAAAAGCAACATATATTTGAACTTTTTGAACTACGAACTACGTCTACATACATTTAAAACTTTTATTAAACTAAAAGTAAGGCACTAAAAAATGCTTTGGACTAGAAATTCTACCGAAAAACTCAACTAAAAATAGTACTATATTATAAAGTAGCATAGTACAATATTATACATTTGCAAAAAATTTAATTAACTCCAAAATGACACCATTTGTTATGTAAATTGAGTACTTGAAATTTGCTAGAAGGTTAAATTAAATATGTAATCTGTTATGTAAACAGTGTATAGAGCATTTCAACTGTCGCTACATGCTGCAAACGCGAATATGCAATATGTTGTTATTTTGTAAAGTCATTACAGAGTTACTTACACGTAAATCATGCACTTTGAGCAGATTTATAGGATTAAAATTTTTATTTTTTTATTAAAAATTAAAAATCATGACTTTGACTGATGTATCACCGCAATTACACACAAGAAATAACTGATTATAAAGAACTCGGCACTGCCTACAATATGCTGATCAGTTTTACACTACTGAAATTTCTATATCAGAAGCTCTAAATTAAATTCGGAAAGATGTAAGTCGTTTTTAAATCTAAAATTGCGAATTAATAAAAATATGTCAATATTTTCCTGTAAAATACATTTGTAAACCCTACATAAATGACCTGTTGTGTCAATTCTATATCAATATGTATACAAAACACATAGGATTTGTATAAGTGATACGATATGTATGCGTATGTCATACTGAATGTGATACTTTTATTTGCAAGCTAAAAAGCAATTGTTGTCTTTTTTGTGAATAACGAGCATACGCGAAAGAACAGCTATATTTATTCAATGGTAGGACAATTGCTTTTCAATTTTCATTGCAAGTACATCGAGCGGCTCGCAGATGAAAAAGAGAGCGCAGTTGAAGGTGGCGGTCGAAAGGG
Source organism: Sycophaga agraensis (assembly GCA_018906755.1). NCBI lineage: Eukaryota > Metazoa > Arthropoda > Insecta > Hymenoptera > Pteromalidae > Sycophaga > Sycophaga agraensis. Next base: position 689,764 of record JACCIE010000004.1, read on the forward strand.
GAAAACAGCGGTTGAGCCCGGGTAATAAGTTAGTACACAAGTCAAGTGAGTGGGCCGAAATTGAATCTGACCAGGATTGGACACGGTGGGACAGGGCGTCGGCCGCAGGCCGCATCTCGAGGAGGGGCTCGGGCATTCTGCAGGGGCGAGTGGGGCGCGGGCCTGAAATATCGAAGGGTTGCCGGCGGGCGCAATATATATAATAGGGCTCCCCGGGCCGGAGCGGAGAGGCTGCGTCGGGCCGTAATGCGCATTACCGCCGAGGCGATGATTTGCGAAATAAGCCCTCGCGCGGCTCGGCGGCGTTTACCGACTGTATGAATTAAATTGCCGTTTTATTACTCCCGGGGGACGAGTGGGGCAGGAGTAGGCGCGCCGCCGAGTAATTGCGCCTCCGACGTATATAGCTTGGCATTAGCCCCGGGAAAAGCGATCGCGGCGGGCGATAAGAGGCCGCCGGGACACGTCTACGTACATATATACGCGTCCCTCAACGTCCGCGGCGGGGAAAGCGCCCGGGACACGCTTTCCGCATTATGCACGCCGATAACCCGATCGATCGGAGCGGCCGCGCGATCCCGGGCGCTGCCGCCCCTGCACACACGCACCCCCCGGGCCCATGAATGTTTGAGGCCGCGCGCGGGTGGACGGATCTGGATCGCGCGCGGCCGGCTGTTTGTTCGCCCGGGCCGAAATTAGAAGGAGCCCGGGGGGCTTGTTTGAAGAGGCCGCGCCGCCGCAATCACGAGCCCTGAAATTTTTATCGCCCGCGCCCCGCGACTCTTCGGCGGCCGGTGAATTATGGAGGCGCGCCCTCGAGGCCCGGGGAGGGATCCTTGCCGGCTCGGCGCCCCTGCAATTTTCATGCCCGAGGGCGCGGGGAGTCGGGGGGGAGTTGGAGGAGGGAGGAAAAGTCTGGCCGCCGGATCCCCCGAGGAACCGCAGGCCTGCGCGGCGCTATATCTTGACCCGCGAGCCTCGTGCCCGGGGATCGGCGGCCGATTAGTCGCTGCTCTTCCCGTCTCATCCTATTATCGCGCGGTATTCTATGGCCCGGCGGGGGAAGCCCTAGGCCACCGGAAGGACATCCTGCTCGCCCGGAGTAATGCCGTTTCGATTAGACCGTGAATACTCGTGCGCGCTAAGGAATTAGTCATTGGTTCTCTGCCCTGAAATTGGGAATATCCTCTTGTCTCCTACGCCCGTTTCAATATGCGGATATGTGATAATACGCCCGAGTAATATGCTCAACGGAAATCAAAGTTTCATTTAATGCCTTTCAGACGAATGATTGATTTTTTTAAGCCTCTTTAGCAATTTTGTTTTATTTCCCAACCGTAAATTATCCTAGATATTTATCTTGCTTTCAATAGTGAAGGAATTGCGAAGAAATCCATCGGAAAAAGCACTCATAATTATATTACCATAGAAAATTAACAAGGAACCAGCAGATAATCATTATTAGACTAATCATCTATTTTGTCTAACCTTGATTTAAAATTTTTTTTTTAATTCTTAGACATATGTCAAAGATTAAGCTATTAAGAGACAAATGCATGTGCACTGTGAATCCTTACTTTTCTGTTATTCATCATTCTGTGTCTAATAAACTGTCTACTAAGATTTAATGCCCAAATTATTAAACTTTTGAAAACTCTTTTCTAGGAGTAACAGCTTATTATACATATAGACATATACGTCTCATTCATTAGGTCAACTTGATATTTCAATTTCTCCTTCATAAATATATATACATGTATATATGTATCGGGAAAGCGCATCGGTGTATTATGACGCATTGGCTTATCGAGGTGATTAATTTTAATTAATTCGGATAAAAAGGAAAACGTCACGTAGCGAGGACGCAGGAGGGGCGCGGCGCGCGATTATCCTAAAAAACACATCGGCCGCCGGGGATAAATCGACAGCTCGCTCGGGGGGCGCGCAGGCTCCCTCGGCCGGAGTAAGAAATCAATCTAGAGAGTGGAAGGCTAAAGGTAAACAAGTAATCAGATAAGATTTTAATCGCGTCCTCGGCGACCATTAATATCCCCGCGAGCGAAGGAAAAAAAAAAGCCGGGAGGGTAGTGCACGCGACCTTAGGCGGACGATCGATCAATCGGCGCGCGGCGAGCGACTCCCGCCCGCCAAAGCCGCTGCTGCTTAAGGAAATTAGGGATACACGGCCGGCCGGAGATTTCCCCGGCGGTCGCGGCGGCCACGCCCGAGCGCCACCCGCCGACTTTCTCACGCGCGGCCGCGCGGGGAATTATCAATTATCCTCCCGCGGAGGCGAGCGCAGCATCCCTCCACCCCCCAAAAAAAAGGTCCCCGTACATTAGCCGAACATAATTGGCCTGCGGGCCGCCTTTTTCCCATACAGGCCGGGGGCGCATGTGTACACAGGCGAGAAGACGAACGTAAGCAGCGTCGAGTAGCGATCGGAGGGCGCATTGTGGCCCCGGGGCCGTGTGGACCAAACATAAGCCCGAGATGTTTGCGCGGCGAGGCCGGGGCTCGATTCGGGCCCGGCGTCGACGTGGGTGTCACGGGGCCCCGCGGCCGCGCCGCGCATCCATCAGCCGCCGGGCTTTCTCCGGGCTCCCGGGCGCGCGCCTCCGCCCCCGTGATGGATGCCCCATCGCCGGAGTATATATAACGTCGGGATCCGTCTCTCTTCTCTCTCTCTGGAGAAAAACCGGCTTTTCCCTCCGCCAATATCTCCGGCCGTTATTAAGTTGCGCGGGGCGCATTATAATAAACAATAAAAGTTTGGGGGCCGTCCGGGGCGGACATTGGAATTCCCAGCGTGGAATGCGCCCGATGATTTAGCCGCTTTGTTCGCGGGCCGCGCCGGCCATTGGCTACGCGCGCGCCCGGCTTTCTTAGAACCCGGCGGGCCAAGGCGCGAGGGGGACATTTGCATTCGCCGCCGTCGCCGCGAGTTAATTAGGGGGGAAAAAAGGAGCCCGCGATACTGCGCCGCGGGGATGTATTCCGGAGGCGCGCGCGGCCTCGCCGCCCCAAGGCCGGGGCTTGATGAATTAGCACCGCGGACCTTCGTCACCCGGACTCTCTCTCTCTCTCTCTCTCACTCTCCTTCCTTCGTTTTTTTTTTTCCTTCCCTCCTCCTCCGTGCGCCTCCTTCCCGAGCGGCTTTTTTTTTGCCCGTCCCCGAGACTCGGCGGGAAACGCCGCGACGGCGGCCTTCGGCATTCGGTTCCTCGCTGGCTCCTTTTTTTTTTTATTTTTCGCGCCCGCGGATCTTTGTTATTCCGGGCGCGGCGGCTCCTTTTTTTTTTTTATTTCGTTCCCCCCGTCCTCCGCAGAAGTGCCGGGTTACATATCTCCGAGGGAGCGCGCCATTGTCGGCTTTGAATATTTCGCGCCCGCGCCGCAGCTTTTTTTTTTTTTTTTATTTCTACTCGGCCTCCTAAGCGCGCCTAAGCTCGCTCGCATTCAGGCCGCGGCGATTAAACTTTGGAAAAGGCCCGGTGAAAAGCCCCCGCGGCAGATATATACGCGGAGCCGGGCGTTTGTATTTCCCGCGGGCGGGCCGACAATACCGCGCGATCGCGTCGCCCGCGTCTCGAGGGCCGCCGGCGTCCGCGACATAAAACAAAAAAAAAAAACGCGGGACGAGGTAAAAAGAAGCCCGGGAGAAAACGCCGACGCCTCCTCGCCCCGAGCGCGTCGCCGGCCGGTGCACGAAAAAAAAAAAGAAGAAGCGCGCGGGATTAAACGCGGCCGGCGCGATTTAAGGGCCGGGGCGCGATAGCCGCGCCGCTGTGCAAAGCGCCCCCGGGGCTCGCCGCGATAGCGCCCCGCCCGCGGAAATAGCCCCCAAGGCGGCCTATCGCCCGGGCGCCCGAGACCCCGGAAGCCCGGCCGGCCCGCCGCAGAAAGACTTCCAATCTCCCATTCAAGGGCCCGTCCACCGCGCCGGCTCTTCCTTGTTTATCTCCGCGGCGCTGATCTCCGCGCAGGCTCCCCGGCGCCCTTTTACGGCCCCGCTCGCCGCGCCCCGCACTTTTTCCACGGGCCGCCGCAGCTTTTTCTTCCGCGCCGAGCCGCGAGCGTTTTATTAGTTTTTGCGGCCATTCAGGCCGATGGCCGCCGCGATTTTACAGGCTTTTTGCCCCCTCCCCCGGCTCCCTGGCACCGCGTCTCTGCCCTGATCGAAAGTTTTGTCCCCATTTTTCAGGCCTGCTTACAGCGGCCCTTTGTGTCGTTAATGCGCAGGAAACTATTTTCCATTCGACACGTTGCATATAATAGTCTAATGAGATCGTTCTCTCCGGCCACGTCGGCCCGCCTATAACAAAACTATACGGACAGCATTTTTTAACACGTTTTCCCTGGAATTTTTTGCAACCTTATTGTCAGTTAATATACTGCTCATTTATTTACAATTTTTACATATTTATGTGCTATGAAAATACGTTAAAATATCGTTTAACTGAAAAATATTAGATTTATTAAGTTTATTTAAGGTTTAAATTTAATTATTCTTATATTTTTGAAATGTTACTAAAATCTCTGGAGTTAAATATTTCGGCAAAATAATAAATATATTTAATATTAGTTGAAAATCTGGCTAAATTTTTAGAAGATCATTCAACAAAAAATTTATAATATATAACTCATGGATTTTGATAACCATAACATGCACATTGTCTTTTAACGTATTTACTATTTTTCTATTACATTTACTTTAGCCTTCTACTTGTGTGCTTGACGATACATCAGTAAGTAATACATCTTAAAAATTCTTTTGAGTAACATCATAAACAGAAAAATCTGAGTAACGTATAACATACTGAAATCTACCTATAATTGTTAAATCTAAAAGATGTTTTTATCAGCTTTATAGAGAACGCTGCTATATAATAAAATTTAAATACAATTCAAATTGCTATACGAAGAAATTGTTTGCTTTGAGATGAATAATTTTACTGTAAATTCTTTACATTATACATCATGATTTTACTAATTGTATGAATTTGACACGCGTGTGCCTACAGCGAAGCGGGTTATTAACGTTCTATAATTACGTGCGGCCGAGACCGCTTACTGAACGACTGTTCACTTCTCATTGAGGCGTAGAAGTTGAAAAACGTGACTGAAAGATTTCTCTTTGGTGAAATCAGGATTAAGACAGAATAAGGGGCGTACAAGGAGTCGGAACGTATCCGCAGTCGACGGGATACGCGGTCGCAAAGGATACGCGGGATTTGGTGTCGGTATATACGGGGGGTGACCCTTCTGTACTCTGCGGCAAGTATAGATGTCTGCATTATTTCGCTACATAGCAATCATTCAGGCCTACATTGGTATTATATGAGTCGGAATGGAGCACAGTAACTATTGTTTACAAGAGTGACTACCTGTGTATTCATACCGTCATGTCAGTAAATTAAATTCTTACCACGACTAACTACATTGTGAAACTCAAGAATAATTTGATTTTTATACCCATCTTGATAGAACGATAATCGCTCCGGGAATTAAAGGAATTTTATGATAAAATTAGCCTGCAATAGAAATGCAAAAAAATCATGAACTGGATGATTTTACTTTAGACATTCGTATTTATTCGCACTTGTTTAACGAGGTTGTATTATACACACGTCGTACGAATGAGCGAGGATAATGCGGTTTAAGTTTTCACCAATCCCAATTGGAGTCGCTCGCCTCTTTTTTGTAATCTAACCCTAACACGTCTCAAGGATAAGTAGATTTTTTTCCTACTAGGAAGACGGAATAGAAGAACCGGTGGGTTGAGTTCACTCGCGGCCGCGATCCGAAAAAGCTCCCCGGAGAAAATAAAAGGTCCGCGCGGCGGGCAGGCAGTCGCACGGTGCACGTGGGCATATATACATGTAGGCGCGCGGCGGCCTATCTCGGCCGTCCTTTCTTCGGGGCGGAGAATCGGGGGCGCGGCGCAGCCCCGGAGAAATCCGGTAACCGAAAACTCCCCGGGAGAAAAGGAGATCCGCGCGCGCGCGATATTTATCCCCGGGGCGGGGGTCGAGAGGAGGGCCCGCGGGCGTCGTCGGCTGCTGCCGCGGTACGCCGGCCGTCGGCGGCTGTGGCGGCGCTCCCGGCTCTCGGGTTACACGGCCTATATCTGCCCGCTCCCGAAAATGAAGGTACAATTGCGGCGCGAGCAACGGACGTCCTGCGCCACCTTTTCAATTCGGCCCTCCCCCGTCGCAGGGCCCGCCTTGGCCGCCTCTTCGGTTTCTTTTTCACGGGGCGCGGCGCCGCTTTTGGAAAAGCCCCGGGCCGCGGCGCTTTTCCGGAAATCTCGGCCGGTTGATGAGAGCCTGTCAAGGGCCGGCGGCGCCTTTGTTTACCCCCGATCGGTAATTACCGAGTTTGGGCCCCTCGGCGCTTCCCCGGCCCCGAGGGACTCGGCAGCTCGCGCGCCTGTAAGCCGAGAGCTCGACGATCGCGTATATATACACGCGGCTATTCTTCCCCGGCGATTCTTCTTCCCGGAGAAGAGCCGGCCAAAAATGGGCCTCATTGCCTCGTCTTTTGGGACAAATTATTGTCCCGAGTGCGAGATACTTAGGAGTGTATATCCGCCGGTGATTATTCACTTTGTGCGCGGAGTCAATTTACCCCGGGGCGCGTCCTCAATGGACTTTTATTTCTCCATTCGCGCCGAGTGCGACTGCGTTATTTGTCGCTCGAAAGTTTTTCGAGGAGCCCGGGCCCCGAAGAATGGGGAAAAACGGCCAAGAGCGAGTCAGGCCGAGGGCCCATTCACAAAATCCCGGGCGGAAAATGCAGGCCAGGTATACGGGAGTGCAGCCTCAATTTTATTATAATGGGAGACTTACCCACGGGCGTAAACACGCTCAATGGGCCGCGGGCGCAAGAGTCCCGCGATTGTCTAGATCAAGGACAGATTTTTGTCCGGCCGTGCGGGATGTGTGCCCCACGGCCCTCCGCTTGCGTTTTTCACGCGCCGCGGCCGGCACTCGGATAATAATGAAGAAGTCGGCCTGCGCCTAGAGCCTCCCCCTTGACCTGCCCGAGTAATTGTCCGCGTTGCGCGAAACGCCTTCGGCGAAGGACGCGCGCAGGCTGCACCGGAGGAGGAGATCCTTGGCGGGCCGAGGGCGAGTCGCACGCCGAGTTTCCCCAGGGTGCATCCTGGGCCCCGGGGCGGCACCAGGTATACGCGGCGCACCTGAGGCGAGGCGCGGCCCGGGCTCGCGCACGCACGCACCACATGCGCACGGGCCGTCCGGATTTATCGGGAGCGGGCGCGCCGGGCTATCCTTGGGCGCGGGCCGCGTCCAGGGCCCCCATTGAGCTGTCAGTCAAGCGAGCGAGTCGGATAGCGCGGAGGCCGAGGGAGCCGAGGCAGCTGCGCGCCCGGCCTCCCGGCGAACGCGATACCCCCGGCCGGTCCACACACACACACGCACGCATTATATAGGGGGAGGCTGCGAGGGCCGGGGGCAAGTCGCGCAGGTCCGCGCTCCTTTTTTTTTTCCACGCGTATGTACCTACACGTACGCGGCGGCGCGCGCGCGCGCTCGCACGTGCAGCCAGCCTCCCGCCCTCCCCCTCGGCCCCCGGGGGGAGGCTGCCCCGGCCCTACCCCCCTCCGCCGCGCCGTTTTTTCGAGTGCCCCCTCGAGTGATGTCGGCTGTCAGCCGGGGGCCGAGGAGCCGCTCCTCGCCGCCGGGGGGGAGGCGGCCGCGCGGGCGGGGGAGATGTGTAATTATTTACGGGGCGGCCGGGAGTCCGGGGCGCGTGCTCCCTTTCGCCAGCGCCGCCTCACGGCTCAATTCCCCCGCGGCGCTCGGGGACCGGCCGCGATAACGCGTGCCTCAACTCGGGCGACCTTGGGGCCCGCAGCAGCCTCCCGACGCCCGCCGGCGAGGATCACGAGCCCCCGAACCGCCGGGGAGTCGCGGAGCCGCCGAGGCCGCGCCGAGGTACAAGCCGGCATTTTCCCCGCTTGGGAGCGGACTAATCGGTATGGGCCCGGGGCGCTTTTTTTTTTTTTTATCTATCCCTCATCCGCTCCCAGGGGATGCGTGCGCCGCGTCTCATTGTGCCGGGTTAATTGAAGGCCCGCGAGGTCGCGGCGATGCGCCTCCGGCCGGCTCTCCCTCCCGCACAATGCGCGGGGCTCTTCTGCCCTCGGCGTCCCCGCCCCCCGAGGCCCGAGACCCGAACCCCTTGAACCCCAATTTTCCCTCCGCGATTAGGCGCGGCGGACCGAGGGCCGCACAAAGATCGCGCGCGGGCCCGTCAATACCCACTCGGGGGCTTCTCCTCTCGTTTCCTTGGAAGGTGGACCTATATATCTCCCGATGCGCCCGCCATTATGCGCGGGAATACGAGTGCCGGCCCTCGAGAGCCCGGGACGATTAGCCGCGATCATCCGCTCATTGAGCCCTCGATTCCGCCATCGAGCGAGCGTCTATTACTATTTTTTTTTGTCCAGCCTGAGATACATATATATATATATATATGCGTTTCTCCAATTGTTCATATATATCTATTACCGAACCTTATGCTCAAAACAAAATCGAATGAATCTTCTAGCCTTGCGAGAAAATTGCCTAACGGCCATTCCTTTCATCGGGCTCTCTTGGCTTTTTTTTACACGATCCTGCATTCGTGTGCCCGGCGGCGCACTGATCGAGGTACAGCGGCTTAAGATCGAGGCACACCCCTATATACCCAATCGGGATTAGCCCAGTCCTGATCAGGATCGCCCCTGAAATAAGGGTGGGATCAAAACTGTGTTATATCTCGTCTACACAGTTGAGGATTAGCCGAGATTTAGATTAACTTTTAACGGTCAATAATTCCACAGCTGCGTCACCGAAACGCGCATATAAAGGAATTTTTTCACTTTGATTTTGTTTCACTACGTTTAACGATTTCTTTTTCCCATTCGAATATAAATATAAAATCGTTTATAGGGATTTTGATCAGCACATTCTATCACGAGTTCGTTCAACGAATTTCATCTTGTAGGACATTCGACAAGTGTGCACAGCCATAAAGTACACCATATGGCTCAGCAATCGAGCAAATCAATCACTCGGCCTGGCTAACTTCCGCAGTTGATAAGGCACATTGTAGTGCCGATTAATGATAGGAAGCGCTTACAAATACACGCGTGGACGAAGGATGACTTCGATCCGTACAACGCCTCTTGTTTTGTCGTAGTCAATAACCACATCATGATTACATTGCGATGGATGTTATCCACAGTCAATCAACTAATATCGACAAGTACGACTGTTGTATATCTCTTCTTGATTAATTTTAGTTAACGAATAAAATATATTTTAGTTATACGTCACTCGGCTGCAACCAACCAAGCAAGGATTTAAAAAGAATATTTACTCGTCGCAAAAGTCGTTACAGCTTGGTTTCTTTCAAAGAGATCGTCAAAAGTTCCATAGAAAGAAAGAAGTTGACAACGATCCCATGGAAGGATAAAAAGTTATATTAGAAGAACTAGCCGAAGACGGTCCGTGAAACTAGCTGCGCATGCGTCCAAGTCGACGGAAAGGTCCCTCGTAAGATCAAGCCGTACACGGAGGAAAATAATATTCCATCGTTCCCAAGCCTTTTGTTCGATTGTGTCGAGGCGGCCGAACACTGTAGTATCAATTTCAAAAATGCGCTAACGGTCGCCGGTCGAAAAAAAAAATTAACCAACATCTGCCATTGTGTTAGGCCGCTTGAAAGAAGGAAAAAAGCCACGAGAAAAAAAAAAGAACCAAGCAGTCGAATAACCGATCTCGACCTTTTGACGTCTCACTCACGAATCCAGTAGATGCGCGGTTTCTGCAGCTCGATCGGCGCGCATACCCAACGATTCTTCTCGATCGCAGGAGGGCGTGCCAGCCGAACTAACGCCAGGGCCATAATTGCCCGAAGTGGCGGATCATTGTTCTTATGCAGATGACAGGACCAGCTTCCTACATATGCCCTGAGCGCGGGCAAGACGTTCAAAAAAAAAAAAATAAATGATTTATCGTACAGAGATCCTGATGAGATTTGGTGGGTATGACAGTCACCGGAGAAAACATCCAGGAAAAGCTTTATTAGATTCGTCCGGTGCGGGTCTCCGAGGGACGGGCGGGCCCGGCAGGTAGGGCTACAAAGCGGATTTACACCGGTGATCCATTTAGGCGAAACACCTAGGCGAAGTTGGACTCATTGTGGAGGGCGCGCGGGCGTCGAGGGCCGCGTCGTATCGCAGGCCGGTAATCCAATCTCGGGGCGCGCGCACACACCGGGAGTTTTCTCGGTTAATCGCGCGCGGAGGACGGACCGGCGGGCCGTTTGACCGGGCGCCGCCCGGTAGCCCCGACATGCACCTCGGCCACCCCCCTGACGCGGGGGAGGAAGAAAAGCCCGGTAACCCGAGGCGGCGCGCGTTCGGGCGGCGCCTCCGCTCTGATCTCCTCGCGAGCGTGAGCCCGGGGCCCCCGGTCCTTTCCCGGGGGCGCCGCAGCTTCCGAGAAGGGCCGCCCCGTTCGGGAAGCCCGATCCTCCCAGCGAAAAAAAAAGGCGGCGGGAAGCGCGCGATCCGAGGGGGCCGAACTCGCGGCGCCCCGCGGGGCCCGATCGAATGCGGGCGGCCAGGTCGCGCGCACTCGATCCCGGGGCGGGAAAACCGGCGGCGTCCGCGGGCGGCCGTGAATGGGGCCCGGGCGGCCCTCCCCCGAGGCCGGGGCAGCTTCGCACCTCGCGCCGCTTCCACGAAGCCCGGGGGCCCCTCGGCGGACAATTTACGACTCGGCGCGGCCCTTGAATGCCGGGGGCCCGGGCCTACCTGCGCCGGTTTTCACGCGCGGCCCGCACTTTTTCCGGAAAAGGGGTGCGCGCCCGCGCCTTGACGAGGGCATGATAGACCGTTTTTCCCCGGGGGCGGAAGCGCGTTCACACGCCGCGGGGAGGCGGCCGCGCTCCTTCCCTTCCTTTTTTTTTTATTGCCCCGCCCCCGCGGGACTGCGCGCGGCGTATACAGTCGTCCCCGAATATATATTCATAGGCGCTCCCTGCTCTACGTGTCCGCCCGAAGTTTTAATTACATCTGCGGGGAAGGAGATCGGGGAGCCGCGGGCCGGGGCCGCTCCTCCAAGCTGGTCAATGGACGTAAATAAATTTCGCATTCCCAAGGGCCCTGGAGTGCCGGGCATTATGCGCCCGTATAAAAGAGGGGCGCACGGCTCCGAGGGCCGGCGACGCGCCGCACAAATTAACAGAAGTAGCGCGCCGCTCGTGGCGGCCCCGGGGGCAGAAAAAGGGCGAGGTTAAACGGTAGGCGGGCTGGAGGTGGCCGCCACCAGCCGGACTGGGCAATGGAATTCGAGGAGGTGTCGGCCCCGGCCGCAGCCGTGTGTGCCGCCGCCGCCGCCGCCCGCTCCCGAAATCTTTCGCTTTCCACTTTCGCTCTCCCCCCCCACCCACCTCCACTCCCACGCGGCATTCTTCCATCCTCTCGAAGCGTGAAATATTACGGTTCCAGCGTGATTAGTGACAAATGGTGGTGCGATGCGCGCGCGCACCGCCGCGCCGCAGCGGTTCATTCACCAAAAACCGTCCGGCTCTCCATTCATTTTTCATCCGCTCCTAGGTCTAGGGACTGCCCCCGGCCGAGCGGCTCGGCCCCCGATCAGCCGATACTTTACGACTCAAAAAAAAAAACGCGCGCGCCTCAAAAAATTAACAGGCATTTTCAATTGGACGAGGAAGCCGGCCGATCGCTCGTCGGAGCCCCGAATGTATATACGCACCCGACCGCGGGTACACAGCGCGGCCCCGGCCCTCCTCTCTAAATTTAACCGCGTTGCGTAGGTTGCTTCCGTGCGCGGCATCATTTGAATCAAAGGACCCTTTTTTTTGCCCGGCGATCGCCGCGGTAAGCATTGGCCGCGCGGGAAGATTGATCGCCGGATCGGCGAGTGTAACCCAGCGGAGGAGAAACGCGCTATTACACCGCAGACTGCGAGGCGGGCTGTATCAAGCCCCCGCGTCGGCGGCGGGACCTATCGATCTCGCCCGTCACCGGCACCTTCGTCCCGCGGCTCTCGGTAACACGTGCAAGTGCCAGAGACCGAGGCCGGCCGTACCTCGGTTTCTTTTTTTTTTTTCCTCCTCCTCTCCTTTCGCCCCGGGCGTGGCCGGGGAGCCGCTCGGGGCCCTTCCTGCGACCTTGGTCGGGAAAAGGGCGCGGCGCTGCACCGGAAGCGGCGCCACCCTCGCCCCGGGCGCGCAGGTCCCGTCCTTTACGGGGAAGGGCTTCTCTCTTTTTTTTATTTTTTCTTTTTCTCCCTCTTCACGCTCGGTCGCCGGGGCCGGCGGTGTAAACACTCGTTAGAGGTTCATCGGTCGCGCGGCCTCGGCTTCCCGGAGGCCCGGGAAACCGCTTCCACGAAGCCGTGCCGCCCGCACCATCTCCCCGGGTACTCGAGAAGGAAGTGGGTGGTGCAAAATATATAAATGGGCCGGCTTATCGGGAGGGGATCTCGCCGCGGCTACCGGAGGACTTCATTCACGATCGGCCGCAGCGCCCGGCGGCCCTATCTCCCCAAGACATCTCGCCCGGTTCCCTTTTTTCTCCCGCGCGCGCAGCATCTCCGGCCGGCCGACCCGGTTTGTCTCGGCCGGGCCCCGGGGGGAATATAATCGAGGCTTTTCTCCAGAAGCCCGGGAGTTCCCCTTAAAAAGGATTTCCGAGGAGAGCCGGAGACTGGCGGGAGCCGCGCGGCCTCGCTCTCCTCCATGCAGATGAAGATCGATGCGGATCGGTCGTCGGGGCGGCCGATCGCGGATCGACGGGCCGATCGGTTCCGAGCCGCCTTAGGCCTGCGCTCAGCCCGAGCCGAAGCCGGAAAACTTTCGTTAACGCCAGCTTTGTCGGCACCGGCTTTGGCTGCCTCTCAGGGTTACTACCGATTCTCCCTCCAAAATCGGCCATTTCATTAATGCTATCCTACCTTTCTCTATGTATCTATCTCTTATAGATTGATGTGCTTGCGCTCATTCCTCATAGCTGAACGAATGCTCGATCATGTATCTCTGTACACAGTGTAGTGAAAGTTTATTATATATACCTGACATTTGCTTCAGGCAATAAATAAAGTGCCCTACTAGCTACGAGAAAGCCGATTTTACATCTTCCGATCTTTAAAATTATATTTCGGCAGACAGGTAGATATTGTTTATTCCCACGGGATGAATATCCGAATGGAGCAAAAAATACGATTTTGAATGAGCACGAAGACATTAACGTTGCTCGCGCGTATGCAAAACTAAAGAGCGGGGCCGATCGGCAGAGCCTCGCAGCATTCAATTAAAATGGCCGAGCGGGAAAAATCTGGGCGGCAAATTCATTTAGCGGCCTAGAAAAAAACAGGATGGCCGATATGAGCCTTCCGCTCCCGATCGGAGGGGGCAAAAATGCCCGGTCGCCAAGGGAAGAAAAAGCCTCGGCGGCGTCTATATTTGCAGAGCGGGCCGCGCCCGCATCTGGTCTACATAGGCTATCGGTGTCATAGCCGGCGCATCAAAACGTTTCCCCCGGCCGGGGCAATAGCGAGCCGCGCGCGCAAAAAAAGGGCGAGAAACGGGAGCGGCGGCGGCGGCGGCGGCGGCGGCCTCGCGGGGAGTTAATGATTTTTTCTCGGCGCCGGCGGCGGAAGAGACGAGTTCTACCGGTGGCGGCGACAGGTTCGTTATCGAGCACACACGCGACGGCCCTCTATTCCTCGGCGCTGCGGGCCATTGTTCCGGGCCTGGCAGACAGGCCGAGGCGCGCAGCCGCGGCTCCTCGCTGTCTGCACCGAGGCTGCGCCGCCGCCGCCCCACCCCGAGCCCTTGAGCTTCTTTTTTTTTTCCCTCCTTCCTCCCGTCTTTTTCCCCCCGGCGGCTCGGCCGGGGCGGGAGGCAGGGAGGAGCCCTCGCTCAATGACGCGCCGCGGGGTTCCGCTCTCTCGCGCGCGGCCGCCCGGCCTCCGGGCCGCTCGGGCCGCACAGGTGCCGGCCGAGCTGGTGGCTCTCGCTCGTCCGCGCGCCCTCCGCTCGCCCGTTTGCCGGGCGAAAGCCCGGGCCCGCTCGAATCCTGCGGGGTGCGGCTAATTGGGCCGCCGGCCCGCGCCGAGCTGCTTCTGGACCGCGCGGGCCAAGGCCGTGTGCCCCGCCGGCGCGCATCAATGAAAATCCCACTTTCCTTTTCACTGTTCCAGAAAGCCTGGACATCGGCCGCTTGTCACCCAACACCTGCGATTCCGCCGTGCAATTTCCCTGCGAGCCTCGCTTTCAATCCCCTTCCCCCTTCCTAGCGCTGCGTGCCCGAGCACTGGAGTTTCCAACGTCCTGTAACTAATGTCAATCCGTCGCTAAATCTTTTTATTAAATGGCTAGAAAAGCTTTAGTGTAGCTTTTGTTTTGAGGTTAATGTGACTCTCCGCAGTAATCGTTAAAATTGCAAATCGTTTTTCCTCAAAGGCTCTCCTGTTGAAACGTTACGAATTACGAACTACGTCATCGTAGCAACCTTTTCCAGCTTAGCAAGCTTTAAGTCAACAACTAGAAATATTTATCAATTGCAGATTGCGAATTAAATTATTATATTCTTAAATAGTATTAAAAATATTTTCAAAGTCAATTTCCAAGAATTTAGCATAAATTTAGGCATTTTCTTGCTTGTAAAAAAATATAATTTAAGATCTTACGAATTAAAATAAGAACACGCAAGTTAAAACATTTATTCTACAAGTATTTATAAAATAATTTATTTCCTTAACAACTATTTATTGCCCGATATAAATTTCTCAAGCGAATACTTGCTACCTGTAGATTTTAAAAGAACTAAGAGAGATGTTAATGAATGCTATAAGTTTACTTTATATTAGCTAGCCATAAATATGTTAAAAAACTCAACTTGTTAAGCTTCTGTTGGAGTTACACGCAGTTTACTACAAATTTCCATTTGCTCTAATATAAAGTAATTGGAAAATAAATAACAATCTAAAGCCATGGTTTGGTTGTTAGTGTTTGATTTATTTAAGAAATATAACACGTTAGTATTTTCTTCATTTTACTTTATAGGTTGATAGTTCAGTATTAATTATTCATCGACGCATTTATGTAATTTTTAACTTGGATTTCGAAGATGCGATATAATACATGTTTTATAAAAGTTAAATTCCTTCATTCGCATTAGACTAGAACGTTTATATTTAAAAAATTTGAACAAAGTATATTACGTACAAGTTAAGAAGTATAAGCGAGTTAAGGTAAAGTTAGCTTAACTTACATTCTCATTATCTCTTTAAGCTTGTTTACGATACAAACTGTATCTAAATTAGCCCCCCTCCCCAACCTACCCCACATCTCAGCATCTCCTCTTTCTTCTTTCGCAACTGTCACTGCTAACAGAACGTTGGGGCTAATCTGCACTTGTAGGACCACAGGATTAGCCTCATTAACTCGCGCGTTCGCGCTTACACTTTCTCGTTTCTGTCCCGTTTGCCCAACGCGCTCTTACTTGCACCCATTCTCTCCAAATTGCTTTTTGTTCCCTTTTTTTTTTAAGTAACGTTTAGTAGGCATTTTTTTTCTCCGCATTACAGGCCATGCGGAAAAATTGTCCCGCCAGGTAATAATGAATGAGATTATTTAGCAAGGGACGAGCTCGTTTGACGGATGCGCGCTTGCTTCACGTGTCGCGGATAATGCAATGGCGAGACAACTGACGGCGGCTTTTTCCCTCCCATTGCAAAAGTCTTATGCAAATTACCATGCTCATTTGCATATTTTCGTAATTGAGTAAAGAGCAAACGCCAATTTTTTGTCGTACGCATCAGCTGCCCCGAATACCGTGGGATTAAAAATATATTTTCACGTTTTAATCACCTGGTTCAACATTAAAATATTTGCTTAATTATACTCTTCTTTATTACATAATTATTAAAAGTCGATAAGTTTAAATTAACGGCAGATGACTACTAATGAACTAATTAACTAAATTACACATTCAACAAGCTAGTTAATGATTAAAAACATTAAAGGCGTTAATTTTTCTACGATACTGAAGATAGATATAACAATTGCAAAAACAAAACAATAACACAAAGCGATCTATTGGACGTTTGAAAATGTTGCGTAAAGATTAATCAGGGTAAATCCTACAAGAAATGGAATCCCGAGCGAGTGGCCATCCCGGGACTCCGATGGTAATCGCGCTTATTAGTCCAATCAATAACCGGGGGCAATAGCGCGGGAATGAGCGGCGCGAGGAGTCCTTATCAGGGCGAGCAATAAGTCAGGCGCGCCGGGCGGGCTTGCGCGCGGCCCGGGGAGGAAAGCCGGGGCGCACACGGAGCGGACCGCACGCGCGCTCCCGGAATCCCCGGGGCAAACAGGCCGCGGTCGGGCCGGTGTATCTGCCGATCTCCCGGCGCATCCCGGGGATCGGCCGCCCCGTGGAAATCGTGGGAATGAGATCGGATCGCGGGCGCGCGAGCGCACACAGAGGGCCGGCAACGATCGGCGCGATACGGCTCTTAAGGAGGGGATAACCAGCGATACGACAACAGATCATTACCCGGGCGCGGGTGTGTTTTTTCAGTGGGGGCCCCCGGGGCGCCCGGGCCGCTAAGCCGAATTAAGCGCCGCCCCGGCGGAGACGCGAAAAATCAACAGTGTCCGCAGCAGGTCTCGGGGGCCGGGCGGCCGCCGACGCACGTGGACCGGGACCCGCGGACCGGAACAATGCCGCGGCCCGCATTGTCCGGCCCCCGGGGATGTCGTTTCTTTCTCCCCCTGCTCCCTGCCCGCGCGGCACTCGAACCGTACATCGCGATATTCCACCTCGAGATATCCATCGCTTAAGCCGCGCCGGTGGGCTATATTCGGGTAGTGGCAAGCGGCCTCGGCGCGTAGCCCGCGAGGGGCCGCCGCCGGCTGTGACCTCCGCGCGAAAAAGTGCGTCCTAAGGTGGGCGTAGACGCGGGCCCGGGGAGTTGTCGCAGACTCGCAGCGGCGCGTCGGCCCCGGGTGAAAGCCCCCGGCCCGGCAAAACCGGCCGACAAAGCCAAGCGGGTGGGGCCCCGCGCGCCGCCCCCGCCCCACCTGCTGCAGGGGCATAAATCACCGGCCGGGGATGGGAGGCGGATGAGCCGATCGACTGGCCGCGCGCGTGCTTGCGCCGCGCACTTGTCACTTGCGGTCGCTGCAATCTCGGCCCCGCCCGGATTTATAAGCACCTGACGCCCGCCGCAGGCCTCCCAACTCCCCGGAGGCCTCGTATTTACGAGGGCCGCCTCGGGGGCGCGGCCGCCGCCCCGGAGCCCGCCCGGGACCCGCCCGCTTTTCTCGCCCGCGCCGCTGCCGGTCATCGGCTTCATCCTACGAACGTACGCGGATTAGCTTTTAATTGAAACGCGCACTTGACTCTGATCCGCGCGCGGCCACTTGACTCCCGCCGTGGTTTTTGTCACGGCCGCCGTGGATTTATGATGGCGTGCCGATCGGCTTTCTTATTTTCTTTTTTTTTTTTTTTTTCGCGGCATTGTGCGCCGCGGCGAGGAATACCCGATTGTTCCCCGGCCCCTTCCTTCATTGGCCATTCGACCGCGGCTCTACTTTGTTGCGGCGCCTCGGTACAATTCCACGGGCCCACTATACTTTTACGCTCGGGGCATTCATCAGGCGATTATGGGTGATTGAAATCGGCACACGCCTACTTATCGCGCGGCTTAACTCGTGCAAATCTCGCACAGTGCACACATAATCGAAATACATAAATATCGCCGGGTGATGAAATTATAGGACACAGAAACGGACAGTCGAAGACACGCTACTCTGACCCTTGCTGTTTGTCATTCTAAAAAGAGGAACAACAAAACAAACGCTGTAAATGGCGAAGAACCGACGCGAGATGGTCTCCGACCGATTGCCGGTTCTCCCGCCTCCGCGTAAATCAGGGGAGCCAACGTCGGAGCAGGGCTGACATTCGATTTAGGAAAAAAACTTGTACACCTATAACGTGTATACGTGCGACTGACAATCCTGATGGGCCATATAAGGCGGGGGGAGGGGGCGATAACCTCTTTATTAAAAAAAAAAAAAAAAAAAAAAAACACCAGGCGGCGGCAGCATCATTAAAGGGCGAAACGCGGCGCGTAGCCTTGACAAAAGGGTTTTATAGGCGTGGAAGCGTGCGCGCGCGGGGCTACGCCTCCTTTTCGCGGCCTCGTAAAGCCACGGGCGCGCTTCATCTACTAAACGCGCGCGACGCAATTTCCACCTCTGGGCGCGGGCCGGGCGCAAAAAGAGGTGAGGGAAAAAGGAGCCCGGCGGGACAAAGCGCCCGCGGCATCGGGGAAATCGGACGTTTACGCCGGCTTTTTATTTCCGCCTTTATGGGTATATATATGTGCCCGAAAAATAAGCCGGAGAGTCGACGGATCCGACTCACTCGGGCGCCTCCTTTGACGTCTTTTTTTTTTTTCTTTTTTTTTTTTACGCGCGAGCCTTCGACGCGCCCGGATTCCGGGGGGCTAACGATCCTACGTGGAAGGATGCCTTGTCCAAGAGGGGGCGGCGCGTGTATAAGCCTGCGTGGCCGCGCTCCTTTTATACCCCGGGCGTAATTGTCTCCGATACGAGCGCGCGGCCGGGACGAGATGCGCCGTGACCGATTTCCAGGGGAGCCAAGGTCGCTCGGAAAATCGATTTTTGGCCCGCGCACAATGGCGATCGGAGCGGCGCGCGATCAATTTCCTTAACGATAATTTAATACATCTAGGCGGGACGCGGGCGCGCGGCAGGTCCAATTGTCACTAATGACGAGCGGCGGGCTGGACCAGCCGGCCAATCAAGATCGCCGCTAATCAGCGTTAACGAGGGCGCGCATACATCGCGGCCGCGGGCAAGGCCAGTTGACGAGGAGCGGCCCAGTCGATCCATCCTCGCAATTTGTTTCCATCCGTCGGGCGCGCGGCCCGGGCCCCCGGCGACTCGGTCGCGCCGAGACTCCCGGCCGTCTCGCAGCGGCAGACGAGCCGTCGTCGGCGCGCCGGCCCTATCCCCCCGCTGTCGATATTACGATTAATTCGCTCGTAAATTTTCGCCCGGGCCTCGGCGGCCGTTCCTGGAAGTGCGGAAGGTAATTTATATATCTGGGGGCTCTCTCTCTCTCTCTCTCTCCCTCTCCCTGCCTCTCTCCGCCGGGGCTCCCCGGCCGAGCCACACACCTGGTCCCCCCGCCCGGGGCCCGGCTCTCGCCTCCCCCCCGCTCCTCCACCCCCGGGGACCTCTACCTGGGGCCGCGCGCCAGACTGCGTTGCGCCGCCCGGGCCCCGGAGCACCGGAAACCGCGCGCATTCTTCTCGCCGCGTGAATGAAGCCGCCGCCGCCGCCGCCGCCGGCCTCCTTCTTTTCTCCCTCGCCCCCTCCGGCCGAGGGCGACGCGCCGGCTAATGGATGGGCGTTTTATGCGCGTGAAACGCGCCGCGCCTCCCCCGCACTTGCCGAATCGCCCGCCGGGAGGCTATGGCCGGCATTGCGCAACGGCTCGCGTCCCGGGGGAGGACGCGTGCACCGCGGCCGCGGACTCGCGATCGCCTCCTGGTTTTTCGGTTGGGCGAACGGCGCGGGCCCGAGTCGCCCTCGTATATTTCACCGGGCAATTGCCGAATATATATCGAGTAGGATTGTTGGTCGGGACCGCGGAGAGCCGGCCGCGCTGGGAGATTAATGCTCCTCTCGCGGCATTCGAGACGCCGAGAGCGCGCGCAGCCTCTCTGCCTTGGGCTTTCATTTCTTTTTTTTTTTCTGCTCGTGGAGCCTCTTTAATTTTTCACTCGGGGTATAACTTGGATTTTTACGCCAATATTTCTTCGGCTTTGAGCGCGCGAGTGCCGAGGTGGGCCAACACTCGGATGAAAAGCCCTTTCCAAAGAGTCCCGAGCCCATTTAACGAGAAAATAGGTTCGTTAACTGTTTCATTTCGTAAATATCTAATTATCTAATTACGCCGACTAATAAAGGAAAAAAAAACCTGGATGGACTGATTGGTTGGACAAGACAGGAGTATAGTGTACGGCACATAATAAACTCGTAAAATATTTCACACATCCTAAGCTAAAAAAAAACTACCAGATACAAACGACGGGCGATTGAAGCTTTTGTCAGCTGTCGACGCGCACAAAGCCGCGGAGGAAAAAAAACTCTTATTATCCGAAATATAAGTAAATATTGGCCATTTAGCCCAGGCGGAATCCTTTGACCCGAGGAAAGAATCGGGGCGGCAATGCGCGAGTATCGGAATCCAGCGGCGCGTATAACAGCCGTCGAGAATCGGTTAATGCGCCAGCGAAAATTCCCCGCAATGCCTAGCGGGCGCCGAGGGCGCGGCGCTCCCATAACAGGCCAATTACCGAATCACCTGAAGCGGCCCGCCTCGGCACAAAGCCCGCGGGGCTTCATTCAAGCGGCGCGCCATCCTATCCTTAATCGAGCAGTGTCCCGGGGCCCGACAATGCGCGCATAGAAAACCGCGCGACCGCTCGGGGGCACAAAGCGCGAGAGCGTGAGTTGGCCCGCCGCCGATTGTTGCGTCTTCAATTCGCGCCACCGAGAAATTGACTCGGCCAAAACAGCCGATGGGGAGGGAGGGGGCTGAAGAAAAAAAAGCCGGCCTAATCCGTCTCCCGGGCGGGCCCGCGCGCGGCCCCCGCGGAGACAAAGGCCGATCGGGCCGCAGGCGTATTACCGATCGAGCCGCCCGGCAGCCGCTTTATGCCCCGGCTCCTCCCGCGACCCCGCGATTGTCGCCCGCCACTCCCAGGCTCTTCCTCGGCCCTCTGTTTACCCCGAGTGTATCGCTTTACACGGTCAGCGCACGCGTGCGTGCACAGCGGCTCCCCTCCTCGCTCCACGGGACGCGTTTACAGCGCTTTCCCTGGTTTTTTATTCTTCTTTTTCACTCGAGGGGATATCGCGCATGGAGTATGCCGGCTTTCAAGGGCCGCCCAAAGGCCGAGATATATGTTTCCCTAATATCGTTACGCTGCTCTAACCTCCCGTTTCATTAAAGCGCACTTCGTCTCTCTCTCTGGAGGGTCTTTAAGCTCCCGGCCAGGTAAACACACGGGATGAAGTTCTCCGGGATTCCGGGTCCAGGGCCGCGCGGGCCGCGATCGCTCCCAGGTGGGGCAGACAATGAGTCTCGATAAGCGGCCGCGGCCGGGCCCCATTCGCCACCTAACTCCTTGCACGCGTGGCCATTGTGCTGCCGATCGCGCGTCTTCCCAAATTCCACCTGCGGCCAGGCACAAAAACCGATCTGCCCGTCACCTGTTGCGCGATTCGCGGTCAATGGGCACGCGCGCGCGCGCCCTGGCCCCATAGACCCCCGGTCTTTCCTTTCTTCGCGCGCGCTTTTCTCTTCCTCGCACGCGGGCTGCTCTTTCCCGGGGCCAACGCGCCGCGGCCGCGTCCTTTGATCGGCGGGAAAGCCGGTCACTGACCCGGCATTGTGCGCCCGCGTCAAAGAAGCCCCTCCTTGGTACCGCGCGAAGAATCGCCCGGGGATCGAGCCTAAGTCACTGCTCGCTCGCAGCCGAACGCTAATAATTGATTCGTCCGCTGTCCTAGAGGCCTGCCGCTCGAGGCTAGTTCTTCCTTGACAACTACTCGATACGCCTGCCGCTAACTCAGCTCTTTCTTTTGTTCCCCCTTGTTGGCCCTCGGTGATAATTAAACGGGAGAGATCGGTTCTACCTATTCAATGCGGCGCCTCTATTTTTATCCGATATTCAATAATTCAATTGTCTGCATAAGATTTACTTTGGATACAGCTGTAGATGCACCGCGGTTGTTACCGATCGTGTCCGCATTGCTGACTACTGTCAGGTGTCTATACTGCGACTTCATCACATTGTTCGCAGTGATGCCCAGAGCGGTAGCTGTGATCGAATCGCTCCATTTTCACACCGGAGGTCAGACTTCAATCCGAGAACCTAGAGCAGTATCTCTTTACTCCGGATACTACCACTATTGACTGTATTTCCCTTTAGCTCATTTTCATCGAGTCATACTCTGTTCGCTACTATAGCTAATTAGCATAACGACATGTACTTTGTACACAAATTTGATTTATGCATGCAACATTTTTATTTCATTGAAATCAACAAAGATTAAGTTCAAACCAAGGCATATAGAAAAAAATTAATATTTAATATATACAATAATATATATATATTTTTTATTTAATATATATTTGTTGATATGAAAATGTTACAAACAGGGTAATTGCAAAATGGAACTTAAAACGATGTTTTCATAAACGGATAAGATTTCGGAATATCGTTGATTAACAGTCAATAAAATGTAGGAAGCAGATAAAAAAATACATACAAAATTCTTTCCTGATCAAGAAAAATAAAATTTTCAGACTACATATTCCATAAAGTAATATAGCATATGTTTAAAATATTTCGTATAAAAATAAGAGTAATAAACACAGGCCGACATCTGCAGCAAACCTATAGCATTTCGATTTTAAAAGTTGAGACCTCTAGCGGGCAAATGAAATACTATAATAGTAATCTCCACCAACGAAGCATCTTCCTGTAATTATGATCTAATTTCCAGATAAATTCATTAAAATGTTCAAGAATATACTACAATTAACAATATTCCATTATAAAATGTTATAAAGAAATAGTTATAAATAAAAATAATAGAGTCGAAAAATATGTAATGTCAAATAAAAATTCATCAACTGAAGAAAAAACGAATCATTATTAAAATTATAATTGTTGTTTTTACTCCTTTTCCTTTCACTGCTCCCTTTCCGCTTGCCCCTTTTCGTGGGGTAGTATACTGGTTCTATCCGTAGTTTTACTAGATAAGTATAGAGTTTATATGTAGAACTCGATAAATAGACGTTTCTGAGTAGAATGCATTGGTGTTCTGCTTTAATCATGTCATTTAAAACTTTAATGGAAGTTTCATAAAAAAAAACAAATATTTTTTTGTAAATGAAACTTATTAAATCGTTCAAGTTTCAGAATTACTGAAATATTTATAAAAATACTTTTAATATAGTATTTTTAAGATTGCAATGTTTTTATAAATGTATAAAATAAAAACAGTAGTTTTTAATCAAGCAATTAAAATTTAATTAAACCCCAACTCGATTTGTGTCTAATTTACATATGTAGCACCCCTTGAGTAATATTTAAAAGGCCACTTTCGTTTAATGCGCAGATCATAAAATGCTCATAACCTAAGATAATGATCTAGATTTCTCTAACCCCAGGAGCAAGACCCATGCAATCCCACAATGTTTCCTCCTCAATTACCCTCTGGTAGAGAAAGAAAAAGAGTCTCAATCTAATCGGGCCTTGCGCATCTTGCAACCGTTGCGTATAAAACGTCCTCATCGCTTGCATTTGCCAAACACGTACAAAAAAAACGTATCGGAAGAAACTAGAAAGGGACGAGGACTCGCAAGAAGAAAAAAAAAGGCGAGGCGCACACACGGAGGCTTCTTTTTATAAGGAGCAAATTGTCGTAAAACGAAGAGCGCCACTCTGGCACAGAGGCCGGGGGTAAAAAAAGGGTATAGGTTGAAAGAGCGGGGCATTATGCGCCGGCATATCAGATGCAAGCGTGGTACGCTGATCGGGAGCGACGCGCGCGCCTCCGAGCACAAAGGGCCAAATTAAACAGATCTGCCGCACTCGAGTCTTCCTCGCGGATTCCTGGGCGCAGGGGAGCTCGAAAGCCCCGGGGCGCGGGACCGCTTATCGGCTGCGCATCGGGTCCTCCCGCTATACCTACCTCGAGATTGCGCAGGTGGGCTGTCGGCGCGATGGCCGCGGGCCGTTATTACGCGCCGCGCTCCGATTCTAATTCGAGCCTAATAACAGGGCCCATCAATCCTCCGGCCCACTAACACAGACGTTCATTAAGCAAACTCCTCGCTCATCCTCCCTCGGGCGGCCGCGGCGCACGGTAGCAGCGGCGAAAAACAAAGAGGCCTGATACACCCGGGTAAAGGGGGATCCGCCTCCCTCTCTCCCTCTCTCTCTCTCTCTCTCTGTATCCGCCGAGACGCCCCGGAATTAAGACCGCTTTCCCATGGGGCGGCGCGGAGGAGAGAGAGGAAAAAAAAAAGGAGCCAGCGCGCCGGCGAGATTTCTCATGGCGGCTGCGGGCCCCAACCGTGTATATACCTGCGATCACCCAGTCCGCGATTGAGATTTATCTCCGGGTCGTTTTTTTTTTCCTTTCCGCGGCCCGGGGATGCGCTCGCCTGCAGTTGCATCCCGTGCGAATCCCGGGAAAAAGCATACCTGCGTTGTACGCGCGGCGGAAGCGTCCCTGTATCTCGGGCGGCGAGCTCGCGGTGTCGGTTAGTTTGTCAAGCTAACGACAGGTTTATGTCGTGCCCTTGTGTTTGCAAGGAGACGAGTGTGTTCGCTGTCCATATCTCGCTGACTCATTTGCATCCGTTTGATAAAAATTTGTTTTTATTGCGCTGCGGGGTCCAGGTAGCGTGAAGCCAGTGACATTTATGACACTTGTCATGTTTCGATGGCAAAGAAAGCCAGCGAGCCACTGAGCGCGCGCTTCTTTTACAATGCTTATGATGTATGCTAATATTGGATGTGTCTATTTGTATAGGTTGCACCATTATGATCCACAGGACACAGAAGCGCTCAAAAGTCCGTAAAGAAAAGTGAAAATAGAAAATCAGTCAAAATAAGAAGTACAAGAGGGTTGTAAGCCGTGGATCGCTTTAGAAAGACCTGCTTGTGTAGACAAACCAAAACATCAGGACGGTATTGTTACTAGATACACAACGATCCACTTTATTCAACGGCTATACATACACACCCCTATAGAAATTAGGACTCGTAAAACTATTTCTTGGTCATTAAATGATCATTAATGTTCATTAACGACCAAAAAGCAGCTGGTAAGTTTTTGCCTCAACGCCAACTGCCGTGGTTTAAAAGTTCATAATAGCCAGAGTTTAACATCATCGTTTAACATCAAAGGATTTCTCGACCGCGCGTTTCATACTTCATTCTTCTACTCGGAGTCCTAATTTCTCCAGCTATTAAATGTATACGAAAAAAGTGTCAATTAGCAGCGAATCGAAACCCAACTCGACTGGCATGCGCACCGCGCCAACTATCCTTATTAGAAAGCAAACAAACTCGAGAGAGCAAACAAGGGTGCACGGGAAGTACGTTGAAGACGGGGAAAGTGACCGCGGGAGGCGGAAAAAAGAAGTCCGGCCGCAAGGGGGCGAAAACCGGGAAAAGCCAAGGCGACCACCGCAGTTCTGGAAAAGCGCGGTACAGCGGTCGCGCAAAGCCCTCGAGTACTCGAGAGGGAGAGAGAGAGAGAGAGTGAGCGGGGCGGGGAGGGGGGAGCCGGGGAGGCGATCCGCTCGGTCCAGGATCCATTCAAGCGCGCGAGTAAGTAGAGATTTCCGGAGGCTGCGGGTCCGCGCCGCGGGGGTGTCTTACCTGCGCGCCCTATGGGAAAATCCTGCTCGGCATGAATGGAGGCTGCCTTTGTGCGGCGAGGGCGGCGGTGCGTCGGCGGCGGCCCTCTCGGCCCCCCTTCGACCCTCGCGAAAACTCACGGAAAAGAGAGAGAGAGAGAGGGGGAGAGGGAGGGGCGGGCGCGTGGGGGCGGAGGGATGCTGGGTAGATGATCGCCGGCGAACCACCAGTCGTTTTGTGTCGCGCGTGCGGCTACCTGTGCCGGCTCTCCCGCTCGAGGCCTCTACCGGGAACCGAGGCGTGCGCGCGCGGCCCGAGAGACGCGGGCAGATGCCCATTTCTCACGGAAACTCGGGCTGGTTCCGAAAACGGGAGGCCGCGCGCCCCCCGAGGCGCCCTCGGATCATCCCCGCGCCCCTCCCGGCTCGCGCGCTCGCCTACGCCGCTGATGGATGTTTTCATTGAACAATGTCCGGAAGAGTGGAGCGCGCGGCGCCCGGCACCCCCGCCCCACCCCCGCCGGCTGACAGTTACGGCCCGCGGCAGCCTGTTTTCCCCCGGCGGCTAGGTGATTTTTTGACTGGCGGAAACGCTGATCGCTATCTTTGTTCGGGCCCGGCCGGAGCCCTAGCCTGCCCGGAGGTCCTGACGCTGCACCACCGCCCGGGACAGTTTCGGCTTTATCGGCCGGCCTCCGCGAGTGGCCGCCCTCCTCTTTAATTATCCGACCGCCGCCGCCTGGATTTTTGCACGCGCGATAAATCCCCCTGCTTCGCGTAATTTCCATTACTCTTTATTATCGCCTCGTTAACCCGAGCTCAATTTCGATCCTTATCAGGCCCGTAAATTACGATTAAGTAAATAAAACGCCCTGAAAGTTTAATCTTCATGAATCACGGCGAGTGGCGCGAGCAACGCGCCGCTCGTCGAATTCTACGATAGTCGTTAAATAAATCGCATCCACTTTCATAAGCTAATACAACTTTTACTTTATTTACAATTCGAGCCCTGCAGGTAACAGACAATAGCACAGGTTGCAGGTCATCGTTTCAAGTTAAGGCTACGCGTGATTAGATGTTTTTATAAATTTCTCAAGAGCAATTTTTCTTCTTTATCGATTTTTAAAACGCAAATTCGACTAAGCCTTTGCATTATCTTACCTTGCATTTAAATTCATTTGCATACATATGTATTATTTCTAATAACTTTGAAACCTTGTTTTCAACTCAACTACAATGTCTAGAAACTACAGTACGTGTTAGTGAACATGCTGTAACAATCTAGAACGTTGTTTAAACTGGAACGTTTTTAGAATATCAAGCTATAAATGTTATGAATTTTCTAAGAATTCTAGGCATAAATCGAGGTATAAATATTATGCGGCTCGTAAAAATTTGCTCGAAATATCACTGCATTGTACAAACTGGTGCCGGACTCACTAAACAACAGAAGCGAAAATTTGAGCAAAAAACCGTAAAATATAATCACCTGGATTTTCATTATAATTCATATTAGTAATTTGTACGTGTCATGTAAACTATCTGATACGCTGTTCCTATTAAGTTTTTGAGAGTTGAGTTTCGCTTTGTTTTGCCTGGTGTACGCATTAGTTTTACAAACTGACCGTGATATCATAGTTGCAGTGCACTCGATAAAACAAGGGCCTTTGTTCCTCGGGAGCAAATACCGCAGGAGGAGTAAAACATATCTGCCTATCTAAGTCGAATTAGGGGCTACGGCGGCGCGGGCTCGGGGGCCAAAATAAACAAGCGGCTCCCGGGGGCGTAAACAGCAATCAGGCGCTCTAAATATGCGCGGCGATTAATATTTCAGCGCGCGGCGCGCCCGCGAGAAAAAGGGGCGTCGGCAACAAAACGGGCCGGCGGGTAAAGTAACGAGAGAAAAAAAAAAGGCCCCGCATCGCGCTAGCGCAATTTCGCCGCATTCACCGGCCCCGGCCTTGTTATTAACTCGCCGCGGGAGAGGACTTGCAAGCTCACGCAAAAAATAAAGCGAGGCGCGAGGAGCCGGCCGCTCCTCCGGGACGCGGGAAATTAATTAAGGCCGGCCCGCGCCGATCGTGCGCGATCGATCGAGTGGTCGCACAGCGATTATTGCCCCGGCCGAGGAAGTTCCTCGGGGCCCGGGCCTTGTTCCCCTCGTAAAACGCGGCCGGCCCACAAGGGTCTTATATTGGCGGCGGGCCGCGATTTCATTTTGCCCGGGGTCTTTTGGCAATCGACGGCTTCAAATTGGACTCACCTTCGGCCGGGCTGCCGGAGCGCGCGCCGCGCAGTCTCCTGCCGCCTCTGGAACACAAAGAAACATTTCCCACTTAGGCTATTTGCTCGGCAACGCGCTGGAATTGGGTGCGACGCGAAAAAAATTGTTTGCAGTGGGAATTATTATGCGTCCATCGAAGATTAATGCTTTCTAGTTGTTGGCGGACGTGATCGAATTAGTTTTAACGAACAGTTACTACACGTTGGGTGGAATAATTTATAACATGGGTTATGTAAGATAGAATATTTAATAAAGTAGACTAGAGTGACCGTAGGACTTGTAATGATATCTTGGTACTTAAACACGCTTTCAGGTCACCCGTATGTCACTGCACCATCGCTAAGGGACATGTAAGAATATAATACAAAGAGTACTTCGATTTTTTACATGTCAAACATTAAATTGTTATACTGCAAGATATATTACGACCTCAATACAAAGTTAATTCAATTTTCGTATATTTAAAAAAAATGTTGTTCTATGGTCGCCGAGTCATCATTTTTATTAGATTAGATATTAAGTTTCGTTGTTTAAATAAAATAATACAATCGTTTCAATTTATATTATTATTTTAAAGAAAATTATTTATTCAAAATTATAAGAAAATCGAGCATAATGGTAGGAATTCCGATTTTTGTACATAATAATTTTTAATAAATGACTATTACTAAATCTTTTACCCAGTGAGATGCATACAAACAGTTTTGTCATCGTTTGCGAGAAAGATATGTAGCCTGAAAACAGTGAAAAGTCACTCCCGCGTTAGAATGAAACCTCAATGGATTCGCGTACACAATGACAATTGATTCACTCCAATGAATTCAGAGGGATCCAATTAACTCTCGTGACAAATGTGTTTGACGGTGCAATTCAAAGATAGACACTGATTAGATATAAATTGTTTTAAAGCATTGAAAAGGGCTACAATGTGCGCCCGAGGCGTGTCCTAATGTCATCGATAAACTGCTATTCACGAGAAAGATCTAGCCGTTACACTTCTTTGTTTCTTTGTTGCACCTCATATTAGAGCATTCCATCGGGACCCGGAAACAAAATTTTACCCAGCTTCCAGTCGAGGGACTCCTCGAGACTTAAAACTACATCCGATCATCGGTGATTTTCGTCGGAACCACCCCTTTCCTGAATAAACATCTCGAGGTCGAGCCACTCCCACCGAAAACCCCGTGGACTAATAACAGAGCTTTGGTGTAGGAAAGCAGCTCGAAAATTCCGCGCTATCATCGGCGGGACACGCGGAAATCGGGAATTTGCATCGGCGCGTTTCCGGTGCAACACGCGCCGCCCCAACGGTACATTCCCGGGGAGGAACGCGTGCAGCGGACGTCCATCGCCCTCTCCGCGCTCGGAGAGTCGGGAAAAAAAGGAGAAGTGGACGGGAATAAAAGAAAAGAGGAGAAAAGGTAGTGAGAGACGTCGGAGAAAAGATCTCTCTCGGCGTGTGCATGCGTTTTCTAGGAACGGCTTAGACACAGTGAGCGCTTCGAGTTATGCCACATTAGTACCGGCTCTCTCGCTCTGCCCCACCGTTACACGGGTAAGAGAGAGACGGGCTAACGTATACTGGGTACCGGCTGAATGCAACCAGTCATCCCCGAGGAATCGCCAGACAATGTGGCAGCGTTCCTCCTCCTCCTCCTCCTCCACCTCCTCCACATCCATCCTTAGCGGCTCGTGCGCGCTGTAGCTTCTCTTTTTCCTCTTGTAGTCTCCATCTCACTCGCCCTCCCGCGCGCGTTTATTTTCTTCGCCGCTGCCTCGCTGGCTGGTTGCTGCTGCTGCTGCTGCTGCTGCTTTTCTTCTCGCTCGTCGGCGAATCCTAGCTCTGTCTTAGGCGAGTGGTTGCCGTTCAGCCGCTCTTTGTTAGCTTTTAATTGATTTTTTTAAGTAAGAGGACGAACACTGCATCCCAGAGGTCTCGAAAATTGAACCGAGTATTTATCATTTGGGAAATTGGTCCATTCAGTTCCTGAATTATTCTACTCTCTTGCAGGTTCATACCTAATTTTGAGAAATTATGGCTATAACGTTAGAGCTTCAACCTCGGTTTCCACCTTAACCATTGGCTATTAAACTCTCATCATACATATTAATATGAAAAATAAGAAACTTACACGTTTTTCTTTGAGAAATATTTATTACAATGATTAAAAAGGTTCTATTTTTTAAGTATATCTTATTTTAAAAGTCCATTTAATTGCATTGATTTTAATGCTACATTCAAAAAATATCCTACAACGCTAAACTTGGAATTTTGCGATT
This sequence comes from Sycophaga agraensis, assembly GCA_018906755.1. Taxonomy (NCBI): domain Eukaryota; kingdom Metazoa; phylum Arthropoda; class Insecta; order Hymenoptera; family Pteromalidae; genus Sycophaga; species Sycophaga agraensis. The sequence goes on from JACCIE010000004.1 coordinate 719,865, forward strand.
TTTCTCCGACTTTTTTACCCACCTTTATTCGTATTCGTATAAAATAGCTTTTAACACGGTTAGTTCATTAAAAAGTTTATATTTCCGACACGACGCAAATCGCAAGAAAAACATTTTATGTATACGTACTTGAAGATAACTAATAGTAAAAAACTACAATATGAGCTGATATTCTATGCATTTGTTGCTGTAACCTCTAAATTATACTTTCCGGATATCTTGATGAATTTTATCATTAAATATGTAGATACTACTCAGTAAATGATAAATTAATATTTTGCATATATAACGTAAATTATTTCAATATACGTTTTGAACTTTTTTTTAGAAAAATATTGAACCGAAGTTAATTCTCTTCATAATTATGATATTTTTCTTTCATTATGCTGTAAATTAATGAAACAAAAATCAGCTTTTTATTGTGTTAAATTTATAATACAAACTGCAGTGCGAAGTCCAATTGCATATTGGATATGTAATACTTTTTCGTACATGTATCATGTGCATATTTATGTTATGATATAAGTAATAACAATGTAAGATAAAAAATCTTACCAAAAGCATAATTTTTTTGAATGTATTATATAATACATTTTTTATCATAATTATATTTTGTTTTATGAAAAATTTTATATTATTGATTTCTCTACTTAATTTCATAAATCTCGGCAAATTCCGAGACAAATCCATTATATGGTCGACCGCAAAAGCTGCGAATAAAAAACATAGAAACAGAATTTCAAAAAACATGCCACAAATGAAACCCGCTGCGCATCTCGAAACCTTTGCGCAATTACTACGTCCCGCAAGGACACAATATATCAGAAGAGTATAGAAACTCATTCGGTGGCCACCTATACACAATACGTCATTTTACACATGGCCCTGACCGAAGCTCCCTTATAAATCTCTACAAAGGTGTGAACTTAGTATCCACTTTCTCGTGCCACCGAAATACATAAATCCAGCAAAAGGGTCGGGGTAAAAAAAGTGAGAAACCCCTGCGACACTGGTACCCCCATTACGCATCTTTCCACAAAAAAGGAAAGAAAGGTTGAAAGAGTGCGCCCACCGTTGCAGGCGACCAATGAATCAAACATTTATGTACGAGGTCGGGTAGCCCGCGCTCATGCGATTCTTCACGCTTTTAACTCTTCGAAAACGCGTACGCGCCTCTCGAAGATGACCCGACTTACAAAGTCGCCCTTCTATTGGAAATAAACGCGATTGCCCCTTTTGATTTCCCTACCTATGGTTGCGGTTGAAATAGGAAGTTTATGCACAATACAACTTGGCATAAGTCAGTAAACTGTCGCACTTTGTACAAACGCGTAATAAAGAGAACCTTCAATGGAGAAAACACATACTTGAAATCAATTATAACCGAAAATAAATAGTACTTTTTCATGGGTAAATAATACCCATGATTTTTGACATTCAAAATTATCGTAAGTTACGATGAAACAGATTATTAGCTGAGGAGTACAATGCAAGTGCGATTCAAATACCACATATGAACATTTGGTTGCTTTAAGAAAATTTTTTAATATAATATAATTTGCATAAGCAAAACTCTGTAAGTAAAAATTAATGTCGTATTTAGAGTAAATTACGTAAATTTATTTTACAAATTTCTTAAATTTTTAATTAAAATTATAAATGGATTTCTACTAGCTGATACTATCAACAACAGTAAAAATTGCTGTTTGATATTATTTAGTTTGATTCGATGTATAATCATTAAGAAATTATTTTAGCGAAAATTCCATAGTATTATCTACAACTTAAGATAAAAATGTCTTAAATGAGATCATTCTCAAGACGCACATACAGTATATTAAATAGGCGAACTTGTAAATTAAATACTACTAATTGGCATAAATATATATGAAATTACTGTATTAAATATTTTTATTAAAAATCATTTAACAAAATTCGTCTACATAAAATCATACAGAATAACAACACTTCAAAAAAACAATTATTGAGAAATTTGAATAAAATACCACTGCAGTAAAACTTGTTTTCTCAAAGATGAAAGGGTTTGACGCAGAAATTAAGGGTCTCTTCTCTCATATCCTTGCCATCCAGAAATGGATCCGTTGGACTCGCACGGAACCAAGAGTCCACATGGATACTACATAACGCTGGGATAACGAGCCGAGGCGCAGGCGGACGGAGAAGGCGAAGGGCCGGTGAATAAAATCGACTTAAACGGAACGACCGCTAGCTGGCTTGGAGTGTGCTTTTCCCATTTGAATCTCAATGGGACCGAGCAGCGCCCGTGTGTTCGACGCGAGACGCCGGAGATTAGCCAGTTTATTCCGAGGGATGCGCACTTGCGTCGAGAAACGAGTAGTTCTTCGACTGAGAGAGTTTACCCATTGCTCGCTATCTCCGTCTACCGCTTCCTACGTGACTTTTTAAATAATGGTTTCAGAGTACAGTGAAAGTAGTTTAAGTAATATGCGAGCTTCGCCGAAGACTATTTTTACCCAATGACTTTAGCTTGCAATGTTTTGATTCGTAACTTAGTGAATGGAAATTAAGTCACATTTCGCTGAAAGTTGATGTTCTTTTATAATTTAAATTTACCGTGAATAGAACGAAAGAAAATGTGTGGTCATACATAGTTTCTTAACACGTGGGCGATTAAAAATCTTAATTGTCGTGGTGCATTGGCCCATACGACCTTCTCGACATTAAGTTGTTAAGGCGATCATGGGCCTTAATCTTATATTAGAACCACCACGACGTCAAACGGTGCATTGAGTCAATTGGATCATTAACTAATTTGTCAGAGTCAAAGCTAATCCGAGAATGAATTACCTGCGGTCTTTGATTTTGCAAACACGTCGCGCGATGCGAATATAAACGCTCTAATGATTAATCTTATGGATAATGTGTTAATTTTAATACATTTTATATTCTTGTATCGATGTACATGAATTGAAATTTACAGGATTTACAATGAATGTAACATTGCGATTACATTATTATCCAATCACAGGTTTGTTATAACGCGAAATCATTTATTTTATCAAAATTAACTACACATCAATAGCGTTATTCTTGTATTTTTGACACAATACGTACATTATTAGAACAAAGAATTATATGCATCAATGTACTACAAATATCAATTTAACACACCTCTAAAAGGCACATAAAAATCACGTTTTATCTTACTTGTACGCTTATGTGCATCTTGTTTTTATTTTGCAATTTTCTAAATATAAAAAATATATGTAGATTTGAGTAAAAGAATATCGTTAAAAATTCCAATAAAAATTACATGAATAATATAAAAAATTTCGGTAGAACTCATTTAATACGTGAATTTATGTAATTCGAAATTTAATAAATACTGTTCAATGCTGTTTACTTACATGTATAACTAAATTTTGTAGCTTATTATGTTACTTTACAGACGTTAAAATTACGTCATTAACAATTTTCCAATTTTCTGTCACGACAAGCACGTGCAGGCTAAGTGCTGCAATAGGAAACATTATACGGAGTATAGTGCGCATGCGCATATAGATTTAGAAGAAATTATTTATATTTCTAGTTCTACATTTCAAAAATTTTTACTCTAAAAATTTAAAAAGTAAAATTTCTGTTTATAAATGTTTTCATAATAACAATCCCTTACATAATAAGTTACTGAAATCAGTTGACGTTAACATTAATAAAAATTACGTATTTACTATATTTTATATTCACATTAAAATGTTTTTATGATTAAATTTAATGATTTCTAAAATAGCAAATTATTATATAAAAAGATTGAAAAGAAACAAAAATCTGTACAATTAATTTATTAATTATAAGTAAAAAAACATAATGTTTCGTATTAGTATACTTGGTTTCACTCTACTTTTGACGATTGGAATGTCCAATTGTATTTTTACACCACAAAAGGCTAGAAATTTGGCTTTGAACATCGTAGCTAATAAAACGTCACGTAATTTTAATCCGAAAACTACTGAAAAATTAGATACTTTCTATAGGGATTTTGAAAAGTTATTCGATAAGAATGGATTGCATACGGAAAGAGCAAAGATCTCACTTACTACAGAAATGAGTAAAATGAGTGGACCTATTACGTATGTAAGTATGATATATCATCTTGTGTGGCGTACCAACAGCTCTGAAATGGAGGATTTCGTTAAGAAAAACAATGCTCAAGTCGGAAGTTAGATTATGGTTTAAAAAATGAAATTATAAAGGCGCATGAAATATTTCATTTCTTCAGTGATTTCGATATCGTATTTTCGACATTTTCCAAGAACATGGTAAGAATATTATTATACAGTTATATATTTGATTTTAATGATATTAAAAAATATAGGCGTACCGCGTTATAATATTGGATATACATCATATTAAATTCATATTTAATACACATTTACAACACTTTATTTTGAATTATAGGGTCCCAAAGATGTATGTGACTTTAGTTTTGATTATCAGAACTTGCTCAAGAACCTATATGATATAATTACTTTAACCGAAGTAGAAGTCCTATTGATACACAAGCTTACTTTACAAAATGAGGAGAATCGAGAGAAGAGTTTACGACAAGGTAGGAATATAATGTAGAGTTTTTGTTTTATAATTAAACTGCGGTAAAATATTCAAGAATAAATAGTAAATGCGATGTAATGGAAATTAATGATTTTTCAAATTTGCCATAGACGTGGATATCATGACAAGCAGATTGGATGACAGTTTCAACCGCACATCGAAATCACTTGGCCTGGCTACGAAGGCAGCTGAACATTGCGACCGAAAAGAATGAAAATCTCGTGAGAAACGTGGCTATTTGCGCCACTTTTATACTAATAGCTCAATGACACTGATTAAACATCCATCTGACACGATGAGAAAAGAAGTTGTTGTCTACTCATTTACCCGAACGCAAAAGCAAAGCCCCGCATCGTCCCCATTTGTAGAAGTTCATGAAAATCGGGGCCACCAGTCAAGTCAAGAGCCATCAAGTCAGGGTTGCAGCTAACCTCCGCTGCGCACGCCGTGGTCAAGCCCCTCGCCAATCAATCCCCCAATTTTTCCCCGAAAGGCGCACTCGAGTGGGGGGAGGGGGAACTTTGCCCCCGTGCCATTGTTCCCCGAGTCTACACTTCTGGCGCGAGTACGCGCTCGGGTAACCGTATCGCACCCTCGCGATACAAGGAGGCCACGGCGCCTCCGATATCGGAGGGGGCGGGGGGGCTGGCCGCCGAGGACGGACGTAATTATGCGTGCGGGGATAGAGTAACAAGTCCGGGAGGACGTGGCATTTCGTCGGGGTCTGGCATCCTCCAGAATCCCGAGGCTGCTCGCTCGCTCTCTCCTCCGTGAATAGCGGCTAATGAACGCCCTGGCCTGTCAGTCGGGCTACTCCGGCACGTGGACAATCATCCTTCGGCTGGATGGAGTGCGGGTCGTATACATGTGTATTTATATATATATATATATATATATATATATATATATATATATGTGTATACGTACCAGCGGGTATCTTTGCGGAGGAGGCTGAGAGAGAGAGTTGAGGTGGAGTGCTGCAGAAAAAAAGGGCAACCACGAGGGCCTTCCGTCCGTTAGGATCACTACTTGAATTAATAAAGAGGAGAGGCTCGAGAGCGTGTGTGAACGCTCGCGAGGCCTGGGGATCGCGCGCCTACGTGGGATTGGATTCGAGGGAACGATTTGCTTGAGGAGCGCCGGATGGATCGGCCCTCTCTTTCTTTTTGATTGGGGAGATGGAGATGTGCGCCGCAGCCGCCACCGCGGCTTCTCCTTTCGCCCGGGACGCGCGCGCACGCGCCCATGGATTATATACGTGTGCTTATATGGGAAGATTCGGAGCCCTACGGCCCTTGAGATTCTCCTGGCCCCTCGCCGATTCTTCCCGGGGAATGAGTGACCCGATTCTTGTACTGCGCCGCCCAGTAATTGAGCCTTCTAATTTGGTCAGTTCCTTTTCAAGAGCCGGCAAAATCTAAACTTTTAATTGCCCGCTACGCGATACGCCCTCGCGGCTCATTCTTATTTAAAGCACCGTCCAAGTGTTGCATTCAACACTTAACTTATAGTATTTCATAATTTAATTAACATTGTAATTTTGAAGTATTCGAGCGAGATTTGGATACTAGTACCCTGGTACAAAATTAACAAGCTCAGGTTCTTCGCTTCGTTTATACAAATCTCTTAACTAAAATATATAACTATACTGATTCGGGTAAGAACTCAATAAAAGTTTGCCAAGAACTTATAGTTGAGAAAAATTAATAAAGTGCGTTGAAATAGAAAAAAACTGTTGTATCAAAACATGCAGGTTTTCCAAATATTACTAAAATTCCCTGTGGATTCTTTGAAAAGTTTTGTTTAATGCATTGTTTTTTCTGAGTGTCTATTTCTACAAATGAAGACATCGTATGCGCATGTCATTCATTAGCTGTTACAATCTTTTGATTATTTACTAGGTGTAAAAAATCCTGATTTTGTAGTATGGCATATTAACTATTAGCTAGAATATGATTTTAAATGCCGAGGGTTTCTATCAAGTTTGAAATCCTATAATAAAATCTTGGTGGAAACTCCTTGAGATTTTTACCAAAGCAACATTTCTTTTAATAAGGAAATTCGTCATGTCAATCGTAGACAAGAGACTATATATTGTCCCCTGACGGTCCTGTAGACGCATATGAATATTTGAGATATATGTGTACGCGCAGCTGAGGTCGCCTCGCGCGAACGTCACCATAACTCCAGCGTAATTCATCACTGCGAGCACGAGCGGGAATCATTACAAGATCAGAAAAATTAGACACAGTCCGAGGCTATAGGGCGACGCGCATCCGCTTATAGGGCCGTCAATGTCGCGCGATCGTTCATCAAAGGCTCGCGCGTCCCTCGCACATCCCACCCAGGGGATCCGGGCAAGTCCCGCGGGTCCGGCGGGTCCGGCGGCTCCCCTCCCCCGGCTCAGCTTCCGGAAAACAAGGGGTTGACGGGCTGGCGGTTACAATTTCAATTTCACTATCTGGACGCGTGGCCCCGTTCAAGAGCCTCGGGAAGAATGAGCCGGGGCGTGCGGCGGACAGCCGGCGGAAGAACCGAGGGAAGACGCTATCAGCTGGGGCGGGGTCAAGGCGCGTCGCGGGGGCGGGCAGCCGATCCTCGTTAGAGATTATATATAGGGCCGCTGTCTCGGGCGGCGTCTCGCGGTGGCCCCGGGCGCAGTGAGGAAAACGCGCGATCCCGCGGCCGCGCTTATCGCTCGGGGGATTTCGGTTGCGGGCGCGCGCTCGCCATCTACCGCCGCGGGACAAAAGCCTCCCGAAGAAGAGCACTTACACGCGTATAGGTATGGATCGGAGGCGGTCCTTGGCGACAAGCGTATCGGATTCCGCGCTATCGGCCCCCGGCATCTCCGAGGAAAAGGATCTTAACAATTATCGCGCCTCTTTGTTCCAGCCGCGAGGGCGGAGCCCCGGGCCGCGCTATCTCGGCCCCCGCTCGACGGCTCCTCGAGAAAGAAGCCGCGCGTGGGATCGCCGGCAGCTGGCGAGGTAAGAAGCCCCGAGATAAGAGGCCGCAGGCCCGGCAATTGAAATACATCCGACGGCCCCGTCGCCGATCGTCGGCCGCGCGCTCCTGCGATTGATGAGGCTGTGCGCGCGGCGCACGCACCCTTTGTCCGCCCTGATTGCTTTATGGAGATCCCCGCCCGGGGGTTGCCGCCCGATCTCGCCCGGAATTTTCAACGACCTCGGCCCTGCCCTTACGCCCCGGCTCGATGGACTCGTCCTCCTCTGCGGCTCCCGAGGATTAGAGGAATATCATCGGCCTGATTATTTGCCCGGGCTCTGATTAATGGTGCCCCCGGAATTAATTACCGCCCGGCCCGCTCGTATATACGTCGCCGCCGGTCCATTTTTCACCGGCGGAGATCGCCCAACTCCGCCCCCGGATTTTCTTCATTTATACGTGTACGTACATAGGTGTTGTAAAATCTGCCCCCGCTTTAACGCTCGCCCCGAAGAGTCGCCGCGGTGTGTGTAGGTATAAGCGCGGAGGCATCGATCGCCCGCGTCGGAGGCGCCGATGACAGAAGTAAGTCAGCGGAAAGCCGCGCGGCCGCGGCCTCGCAAAAACCGAGGCAGGAGCGCGCGCGCCCGGAAAAATATACGGCGACACCGCGGGGGGAGCGTAAATAAACCCCGCGTCACCGCCCTGTAATTCCTCTTCGCGATCGGCCGTTGACACTTGCCTTGGCAGCTTCGCGAAAAATTGTTTGCTCTACGACGCCAGGGATGCCAAGCGCGCGCGCGTGTGTATATATGTACTGAATAAACTATTGCCGTCACGTCGATGAGCAACCGATTGGCGAATCGTCTAAGACAGCAGTGAATTTTTCTCCTACTTTATGTTTTTTGCAGTTCGTGTATATATAATATCCTTCGAATGAGCGGCCTAACCTAAAGCTCACATATATCTTTTCTATTTCAATCATTCAAAAGAGCTGTTCCTTGTGCGCGTAAATGATTACAGCAATTTTTGTATTTTTGGTAAAGTACTCGAGTCGAATTATTTGTATTTTATTCGTAAAAGTATGCAAAATTTTATAAATGCTTACTTGTATATTTTTCTGTTGTGTGTAAGACCTTAACTACCTTTGATGATTAGTTTCATTGTCTCGACCAAGAATGTTCGATCTCACAAATTTATTGTATACGAAAAAGATAAAGAATAAACCAATTTACTATATGACTCCTAGTCATTTCCCTATAGAATCCTCACGCAGTCTAGGATTTAAAACTGTGAATAAACAAAAAAGATAAAAAAAAGTGGCAGAGGCACGCTAACAATGGTAAAAGAGGCGTAGGAGGACTGGGAGGGCGTCAGCTCAGGAAGTCGGCAGAAAAAAGAATCCGGGGCGCTTCATTAAATCCGAGAGAATGGCGGATATACGCGCGCTCGCCAAGTTCCGCTAAATATTTATGAACGCCGCGCGGGTGGAAACTCGCGCGAGTTGCCTGCCGCAAGCCACTGTCTATCCCATCCCACGCCGGTGGCATCTCGAGCCCCGCCAAGTTTGAAACGGGCCGCGCGGCCACCGCGGATTAGATTCCGAGCGACCGGCGGAAAATAAAAAAAAAAAGAAGTTCACCCCGGAATATTTGTAACGCTGGCGAGGGGCGCATTTGAATGTTTAACGACAGGCGGGCACACTTTGCCCCGTAATAATCGCAATCAAGCCTTTGGAAAGCCGCGGCGGAGGGAAAAACGACGAGGGCCCTGTGGTCGATCGGCCGGTGAAAACACGGCCCCGCGTGAAACAAAAAAAAATTAAAATCCGGCGGTGGCGAACGAGCGGCGCATTGTCCAGGCCGCGCGAGGAGCCCCGAAACGCCGACGGAAGCGGGCGGCTGGGCATGGGTGTAAGGTTGAGTTGGTGCGCGCGCGTACCTCGAGTCGTCATCGCGACGAGCGCGCACGTACCGAGGTGTTGTTCAGTCCCTCGGCCGAGCGCAATTGTGCCCGCAAGCGCCCGGCACGCATCCTCGCGGCCATCGGAATTAATGCATCTGTTGTGCGGTGATTATCAATTTAAGAGCGCCCTGCCTTAGTCGCCCGCTTCCGACGAATCTACCCGTAAGGATGAGCCTTTGTCGTTGGCCGGCGCTCCTTATCTCTTTTTTGGCAAAAAGAAAATTATCGACCTGGAATTAACGAGCCGGGATTGATGCGATGGGCGTAAGAAAAAGCCCCGTAAATAAGTCATAAATTATCCGGCAATTTTCAAAGTTTCCCGTGATTTATTGCGTTGATCTTTAGGCGGTTTTATGCACGGCTTCACGAATGTTTACTCAATGGATCTGCCTTCGCAATTTTTAACAGAATTACAACAAGCGTTAGCTTGTAAAAATAATCTTGTAGTTTTCTTGTTTGTTGTATCACGGTTTGGTCCGAGGTTTGGTCATAATAGCTTAGGTATTTTCGCCCAGATTCTACATATTATATGTACTACAAGGCCAATTAATTTAATGACCTGCAAAGTGCTAACTGTAATATATTGATCGTGGCTAATTCGAGAGGCCTGTATCTTAATACGCTGGATTTCTTGGACAGAAAGGATGTTCTAAAGCTAAAAAAAATTAAGTTTGATTTTGGTAATCAACACGAAATTACATAAAATCTGGGGTTGCAAATGGATGTAATGTTGGCCTGATCGATGATTTGTAACGCTGCTGAAGGCCTGAGCCATTATGATACACCGAGCGTAAAGACAATTGATCCTCGGCGTGACAAGAAGGCGAGGCCCCCGCGAGACGCCATCGAAAAATCGCGTGTCGGGGAGGGCCCGCTTTGGCTCGCGCCCCGGGCGGAAGCCGGCCTCGCGGCGCAGCTCCGATTGGCCTTTTATCCGCGGGCCGACGGCACGTCTGCCGGGCTGATTAGCCTCGGGGCAGCCGGGCAAGGGGGGGGTGGGGGGTGGGGTCGGGTGGGGGCGAGGAACATTCTTCCAGCGGCCGGCGATCCGGCTCCTTCCGCGCGGCGGCGCGCAGCCGCTCGGCCATTGAGCGTTCCCAGGAGGCTCGACAAAGAGCCCCGGCAACGAGCCGGCCAAATTATCCAATTCGCCGGGATTGCCGGGCGAATGAGCCGGGGGATCGGCCCGCGACGCCCATCACGCCAAGGAGGGAAATCCGCTGCTACGTGCCTCGCGCCCGCTCCCCGGCCCCCGTTATATAGTCTCACCGGCGCGCGCCTTCCTTCCTGGCGATCGTTCTTTTTTCTCTCTCTCCTTTTCTCGTGAAAAATGGAAGGGCCCGGGGCGTTGCGCGAGCTCGGCCGGTATCCTCGCGGCCATTAATTACCATTGGCCAAGAGCCGCGTCCCTCGGAGATGAGCGCGCGCGGCACGTCGCGGCCTCCGCTCGGCGCGATTTTGAGAGCGTGACGAAATTTCGGCGTCGCGGGCCCGCGCGCCATCAATCACGCGGACTCCCGCGGAAGGTCGCGCCGTCGTAAAGCCTCGCCGCCGCGAAGGTCCTGCGCCGGCGCAACCGGGCCGGCCCGATTGAAAGCCGTACACAATAAACCGAGTTGCCACACCGGGGCGCCCCGAGATGAAATCCGGCCGCGGTTTAATTATCGCGAGCGGGGGGCCGCGGGACGCCCGGCGCAGAAAAGACGCCCGGCTTCCGCTGGGAAACTTCTTCCCGGCGCCCATTCTTCTGGCCCTCGGCCGGGGAAAACAGGCCGGAAGGAGCCGGGGAGCCGCGTCTATATACATATCTATACCCTCGCGCGTAATCCCCGGGGGATTTTCGCGCCGGTTTTTCGACTCCTTATTTCCGTTTTCGCGCGCGGGCGCCTCGCCCCGGGGCCAGTGGCGCCCCCTCCCGGCCCTATTAAGACAGCCGAGTCGGCCGCGGACACCCACCCCCCCCCCGGATCAGCTCTTCCCTCTCGCTCTCGGCTTTTCTCCGCGCCGCGGCGAGCCGAGCCGGCAGACGCCGGCGACTCATTAAAAGAGCGCGCGCGAGATGAAATAGGTCCGTGATTACGCGCGGCCGGCGCAGAAAATTAAAAGACGAGGAGAGAAAGAAAAATGTGTCACTCTTCGCGGCGGCTCGCTTTCCCGGCTGCCGCCGCGCATTGAGCTTGTTTGGCCGGCGTCGAGGTTGGCCCGAGGTTACGCCGCCTCGAGATAATTTGGAAACGTCTTGTTTGCCGGCCGGCCGAGTCGTTACTCGACAAAAATCGTTCGCCTTCTGACTCACGGCCCGCTCGTGCTTCCGCTGCAATAAACCGCTTAATAACAATGGTAGTACGCGTATTTTTATCGTCACCTACGTGCTCAAACCTCCTCAAAAAATGTACATGGGTGTGCGTGTACATGTACAACTTTGGATTAATACCGCAAAGTTTTACTCGCACTTGATGTGTCGACATAAATAATTCCCCCCGCTAAAGGATTTAACGTCGCCGCTAAAGTCTTTGGAAAAAGTTATTAAATATCTGGGCTATAAATTAAGGGAATGTAAAAAAGACCGAAGTAAAATCGATTTCACTCGGGCTGCTTAGCGGTTTACCGGTATCCGTAAAAGGGTTAGATCGGCGTTAAAAACGAATTTTTACAAACTATGCGTGTTAAAAAGTTTTTACGCAAGCTCGGTATAACGAGTAAAGTTACATAATTTATCTCTCAAAGTTAGAATATTCGTTGGTTTCGCTAAGAAGTAAAAACTTTACCAGCTCTTATCAAATGAAATTGCGCAGTTATTGAAAATGGTTTCCCGGGAAGACGAACGCGATCGTCTTATTGAAACTCGGACTTTTCCCAAGGCTCATCGCCAGGGGAAAAAAAAGACACGTACGTTATTCTTATTAATAACGCGAGCTTTGATCTTTCGAAAGCTCATTTAGACTCGTGTGTATTAATAGGAGGAACCTGCATAATCGCAACAATTGATCAGCTGATTAAAACGGAGAAAGCCTCGTTAAGTAAGCAGGAGAGTATATATATTCCCGGATGGTCGGGCCTCGGGGCGACCTCAGCGGAGAAAGACGGGGGCCTCGGGCTGAAAGCGGGCTTTTGAAGCGATCAGTAGCCATTTCGCATCATCAAAGCTCCACTCGCGCGATACCCTAAGCGTGTGCGCGTCTAAAAAGGCGCGAGGTGCAGAGGGGGAAAGTGGGGAAAAAGGAGGCACGAGCCGCGAGAGAGCCGCGGCGAAGGTGAGCGGCTGGCTGGTAGGCCCCCGCGGCCATGATGCTGCCGTTCGACGCCCGGAGGAGGGAGATCGCGCCGGGAGAGGGGAATGATTAATTACGAGGGAGTGACGACGACGACGACGACGACGGCGGCGAGGCGGGGGAGCCCTGGCGCGGATGAAAGACTCGGGAGGGGCCATTGGGTGCGAGCGACAGAAGGCGCGGGAGCGCGGCGGCCGCGCGTTAACGCGCGACTCCTCGCGAGAGGAGACTCGCGGGCCGCCCACCGGGAGAATGCCAGAAACTTTAAAGGAGTCGCGAGCCGCCCCCTTTTTTTTCTCCCGCCCACCCTTTGTCCCTGTGCACGCGGCTCACGGTGCGCGCCAAATTACGCAAATTCTTCTCGCGCCCGCGCCCCTCAATGGACCCGGCCCGAGGTGCACTTCTTCGCCCGCGAGTGTAGCCGAGGAGATTTCGCGATCCTCCACTTTTGATTATCCCTCTGGCGCATCCACCCTTCACTCGATGATTTATCACTCTTTGTTTCCTTTATCACGTTCTGATGGCGAGTGCACTACGGATGCGTTTGTATTTCCCTGAGATTTCGACTCGCTGCATATTTTCATACGCGACCGAGGGCTCGGAGGGAGTCGCGCGCCACCTAGCGTTTCGGCGGGCGATCGCGCGCGAAATTCAAATGTACGGCTTGGCGCGTAACGGGAGCATCGGACGTTAGCGGCGCTGTCGTTTACTTCCCTGGCCTGCGCGTCCGTCCAACTGGCGCTCTCGCATATATTCCCCCAAAAACCTATCATCGGGTCTCTCGATTTCTTCATCTCGGATGATCCGTCCGCATCCCCGAGGGCCGCGTCCTCGCGTTGACTCGCGGGGCCATTTATTCAGGACTCAAGCCCCGTAGTTCGATCACTTTTCCCATTGGTGCTGCTGGACCGAGGGAGGACCCACGTAAGCCCATAAGCCACGATAATCGCGCGGAGGTCCGCGCGCACGCGTAATATCGGGAGCCGCACCGGCTGAACCGCGGACTTGTGTCTATGTTGGTGTGTACATATATATGTGTATGTATATATATATATACGTATATACGAAGTCGGGTGGCTCGGCAATCAGAAACGCATTACCGGGGGGCGCCGTCTGTAATATGTCCCGCTCGGAGCCCGCGCGTATATATATATCTATGCGCCGTGGCCCGGGCTTCCGCGCTCGCGAATTATTTTCTCGTCCATCGATCCCAGAATCGCGGGCCTTCGATCTCGAGTACGCGCGGCATATTTCAAACTTTTCCGCCTCGTAATTCTGCCACGGGCTTTGTTAAGCCCCGGGGCCCGCGAGGGGATTCCGCCCTCGAGTTCGGCGAGCTGCTTCGATCCGCTGTTTTATTGGGAGTGCCATCCTCTGAAATTTAATTTTCAATTTCCCCAGCTGCAGTATTAAATATTTTCCTTCCTGTTTATTCGCCATGGAAATGTTATTACTTCCCCGTGAATGCCGGATGAATATCGGAGACGCGGTGCGCCCGCGTGCAGCGCGATTATTGCACTCGCGCGTTACTTTCGACAACTCGGCCGGGCCGAGTCGGAGAAGAAAAAAAAAAAAACGTGTAACGGCCAGCCGATGATCGAACGTCCATCAAAGGCCGCGCGCGGGAGAAAATGGGGGCGTAGTCTCCGAGGCTTCCTAAACGGCCGTCGGGAAAAACATTCCCGGCCTCCTGCGAGTAGCAGCCCGACCTCCGAAGGCGCGAAGGCGCGCGCGGGAATTTGACGAATGACTCGGGAGACGGATTAATAAATCGTCGAGAGCGCGGCGGCGCGGATCGGTCATTAGGGATCTCGCGATCGGCGGCCCCGCGGCTGATGGATCCCCGCTTAATGATTCGATCCCGCGCGCGCTTCTAACGGCATTCGCGCCTTTATTCAAAGCAGCGCGCGAGGAGCCAGCGCCGATGATGATGACTTCAAGTGGCCGCCGATCTTTGTGGGCCGCCCGCGGGGATTAGTTGTGGGGAGGAGCGCGCGAGTGACGTAACTAGTTCCCGATGGTCGATCATTGTCATTGTCGGCCAGGGTCTACTGCAGGCATCTGGTACTCGGGGCTGTTGCCTCGCTTCGATGAGGAAACGGTAATGACTGCACTGTCCGCAGTTAATTAGATCCTTCGCCCATCAAAGAATCAATAAACCCGTTTCGCTTTGATCGCGCGCGTAAGTCGGACCTACGAAAAATCGGTAAAACTATTAGTCCGTGCCACGGTCGAAGATTCGTGGAGCCAACTAATTCGGAAACGATAGCCCGCGCTTAATCAATCTTCTCTCCCAAAAAAATCAGTATATATACACCCGTGAGAGAAAAAAAAAACAAGGAGGAACAAGTCAGGAAAGCAGCGTGATAAATTCAATTTTCTATCGAGCTATGCTGAAATGAGGGGAAAAAAATCTCGGCCCGATAATAAATGAACCTTAAATTCCGAGCTGTCAAAAGCATTTAGCCGCCAGCGTCACTCGCAAAAATCCAATCTTACTGCGCATATAACAACCCGTTCGCCAGCAATATGTACTCGCAGTGATAATTCTCTGATTTATAGTGGACTGCAAAGCGGGAGGAACAATTTATACGGGAGGTCTTGGTTAGCCGGTGGACAAAAAAAAAAGCCGGACCGTCCGCCGGGCGTCACTAGGAATTCATGTGGCGTCTGTATTTATAGACGGCACACAGAGCCGAGGATCCCCGGCAATGCATAACGAAGGCGGTGTCCCTCAGGCCGGGGGCGTCGGCCCGCTCCACCGCAGACGGCCGCTGATGACGGGGATGGTCGAGTTTGCGCGTCGATCCCCTCATATATACACGGGGCGAGGCGGGCGCGGGGAGGGCCGCCTCGACCCCCCCCCCTCCCGGAGCTTTTTGTCTCGCGCCCAAGACGCGAGACAAGACTGACAAGAGCCTTAATGAGATCGTGAAATGTTTAAACGGCCGAGGAGAGATATCCACGGGGTATCGGACGCCTCAGCAGCGCTCGCGATTTCCCTTGCAAAGTAATTATGAGGGCCGTAGACTAATTTTACCTAGAGCAAACATTCCTTTTAATTACGCGGCACTGCGCGCCGTCTCGCAAGTAGAATCTCCGCCCGTGCCCTTGTTCCCTAAGTTGGGACTTGTAAGAACTTTTCTCATCAGCATCGATTCTCGTAGCCGATACACGTTAATAATTAGAAATTATGTTGGCTTTATTTAATGCGCGTGTAGTATTCGATGCCCCTGGTAGACATTTTTCCAAGTATATATCCATTTGACACAGAGGCTTCATAAAATTATCGGATTGCTTGCTGACCATAGACACTTTATAGTAAGGATAACTGTCGTCAAATAAGTTTGGGATATATAATATGTACATGTAAAGAAAAGATAGATTTATGATAAGAATCGTTGTGCTTTTAAGTTCACTTGTACTAACATCGGTATTTTCAAAAAATTGTACTCGTGGATAGTAACTAATTTGATACAATAGTTCGAAAAGTTGACACTTTTAAATAAATGATTGTACAAATATGCTACTAATTCCAAGCATTATTCAAAAATTAATATTTATTAATTAATAAAAACTAATTTGACAACCCACAATGATATAAAAACCATTGACAAAGCTTCGAAGATTAAAAATTCATCAAATAGTTCAAATTACAATCCCGTCAAACCCAATATTTAAAGAAAAAATTTTCTCTATATACAAAATGATCGTGTGATTCTTCCAGTAGGTTTCATTTAAATAAATTTGTAATATCTCAGAATACAGAATTGATTGTAAATTTATGATTAAGGAATCGTCTTTGTTACTGGTATATTTATTTGGAGACGCGATTTAGTACAAAGCCCCCTTGAGAAGCAACGACAGCTAAGACATAAACAAAGCAAGTGAAAGCAGAATTATTCTTTTGGTATCGAGTTTGTAGAGTGCCGTTTCCGCGCTCACGAGCAGCTTTCCAACTGACAAATCCATAAGGCGAAAGAAGCCTGGGTATTAAATCGGCGCGCGTACCGAGTAATTCCGTACGGTAAGTTTGCCGAGGGCCGTGGCTGCGCGGAGTAGCTGTCGAAGCGACGGCGGCGGCGGCGGCGGCCGAGATAAGCATCGCGAGGCGAGGGCCGGGCTCAAAGAGCGCGAGGCGGAAGAAGAAAGGGGGGGGGGGGAGAGAGGCAGGGGCCACGGGAGAAGGAGGTGGTTCCCTTTGAGCCGCGGAGGGACCCCCAAGGCGGCGAGAATCAAAGCGGAGGGCGCGAGCCGAGATGCGAGGCTGCGCGCAGCGTCGGCCCGTTATTAATCAAGTCATTGCTGCCAGGCGGGAGAGCGATCGACGCGCCAGGGGACGAGCGGAGCCCTGGTCCACAGTGTCGCTCCAAAGCCACCAGTCATGCCGCCCGCGACGGGATTAGACGCGGCCGAACCGCGTCCGCAGCCTCTCGCCGGCTCCCATATACAGCCGGACGGCGCAGCTTCGCACGAGCCGCAGCCGGACTTTTCCAGCCTCCTCGTGGCTGCGGAATTTTGAGCGCTAGGAGGCCGGCGAGCCGCCGTCCCCTCCCACACGTACCTCCGGAAAAATGGAAAAAGAATCCCCCCACGGCCGCTGGGTTATTGGCGGCGGTCCACGGGCTTCGGGGAGGACAGTACGGCGGGCAGCGTCTGCCGCGGCGCTCTAATCGGAGCGGCCTCTCGAATCCGGCGCTCGATCTGTCGGCGCTGGCTCCCCGGCTTGCTCGGCGCGTCATAAGCCGCTTTCTCCGGAGGATCACTCGGCCGGGCCCGCCAACCCCCCGCCAACCCCCCGCTAATTCCCCCGAGTCTTTTATATCCGACGAGAGCGCCGGGAGGATATACGTATATCGCGCGGCGCGCCAGCCAGAAAGGAGCGGAAGCGGCCCGTTACGTTGGGCCCCGGCCGCTCTATCCCCGCGGGCATTTGCCTGCGCGAGCCGGCGGTCCCCCGGCGATTATCGCCTCCGAACCCGGAGGAGCTTCCGGTGGGCCGGGGGAGGCCGGCGGTCGGCCCCGGACACCCGGCATCAGAGATGCAGCGGCAATCAGGGCAGCGGCGTCGGAGCCGGCGCCCGGGGGAAAAAAACCGGGCGGGTATAATTGCGCGGGCCGCCCGAGATTCCCGGTGCGGCGGGAATGGCAATAAAAAGGCGCCCAGCCGGGCGGGAACAATGGGCCCTGTCGAATCCGGGGAATCCCCGGCGGCGCGGGCGGCGCGGGCGGCCAATCGATGAAGAATCCCGGCAGGGCGCGACAATGGTCCGAGTCGGGCGGGTAATGAAGCCCCCGGCGCCCGGGCCGCCAGTGAGCCGCGAGCCGTTTCGGGGGCCGGCCCCGCTAAAAAATGCAATATCCCCGTTAATCCGGCCCGTGGCATGTGCCCCCGCCGGCTAATTAGCCCCGGGTTGTATTTGCACGCGCGCCCCGGGGGTCCGCGGCAGCCCCTTGCCTCCATGGCGACGCGGCCCGCCCGGGTGACCCGGCGGAGATCAAGGTCGCGGGGATCGGGCGATCGACGATCCTCCGCCGGGACAATGGACCGGAGGGGCCCCGTCAGCGGCCTCGCGGCCAGGGGGCTTATATCACCTACAATGGATCGCGCCCCCGTGGACTCGGCCGGGGAAGGATTGCAGGGCGGGCGGCCCCGGCTGATCGGCGCGCGCATTGTTGCCGGGCCCGCGGCGCCGGAAAATCGGCCGGTCCCTTTTTGTCCGGGGATTAGGCCGCGGCGGGGGGCGGGGGCATTCCTCGGGCGCACTTGCCGGCAGTATATACGTACGCGGCAATTACAGCTGCGGCGCGCGTCTCATTTCGGCCCCGCGCGGACCTTTCGCATATCGGCGGGGCGCAGCTGGCTCCTCGCGGGCGCGCGTCTCCTCGGCCGCCGGGCATAAGATAAACGGATCAGGCCGGCTTTGTCCCGACGTGATCCGGATGCGGGGGCTCCTGCCGACTGATAAGCAATTTTCACGGCTATTAATTTGCCCGTGGCGCGGGTCTTCCCTCCGATATGGGCGCTCGATCCGTACACGGCGGAGGCTATGGGAACGGCCGATCGGCGAGGCTTCCCCGCCGGCCTCTCGGGCTGCACCTGGACCGCGCGCTCAAAGCGCCCGTCCCGAATCGGTCAAAGCCGGCCGGGCCGGCTATCAATCTCGGGCCGCGCGAGCTTTGACCGAGTCCTCGGCACGTACGCCGCCGGCCCGCGGAGGGCCCTAATGAGGCGCCCGCGCACGCGCACTCCCGCCACGCCCGTGAAACACGGCCGGAGGATAATCCCCGGTGGAACGGGGAAAAGTTACCGCAAGAAGAGTAATGGAGGCGCGCGGCGGAATGTCGACACGTACGCGCGTGCGTACACGTTCGTACATATACATCCAGCGGGGGGATTGACGCGTATACGTGCAGCCCCGGCCCTCGGCCCCGCCCCCGGCTCCCTAAATTAGCCGCCGTGTCCGCCGGGATCCGCCGTCGCGGCGCGCCCGATCGGCAAAGAATCGCCGAGTCGAGTGGGCCGCGGCTAACGAGGCGCATTATCGCGGCCGCTCGTGCACAGGTGCCCGCGCGTGTGTATATATAGGCCGCTCGCGGGGGCTCGAGTGCGCGGCGGAAAACCGGGCGCCCGGGGAATTTTATTATTGCCAAGGACGCCTATGTCCGCGGGTCTAATTATGCCAAGGGCCGGGCGACGGGCCGTCAATGCCGGGCGCGCCGGGCTTTGTCCCAGGGGATTATTGTAATAAGCGCCCCGCGGCTCGGCAATGCGCCCTTGCATATCGGAGGGAATTAGAAAGGCCGCCCGAGGTATATATAAAATACCGGCGGCGGCTCGGAAAATAATAGCCCGCGCGAAATTCGGGTATAGGTGCGCGGGGGCGGGGCGCGCGAGGCCATTGAGCCGGGGCTGAGGCGAGTCGGGGCGGCTCGTAATAATGGGCCGCCCGGCCCCAGGAGCCCTTGCGCGGGGGGGGGCGCGCGCGCGACTCGACCCGCGTTTTTCATGCCCGTTTTGTGCGCTTTCTTCCCCGCGGCCCTCGGAGTTCCCGCCGCCGGCGCGCCTCCTTCACCCTTACCCCCTCCGCCGGCCCCTTTTTTTTTTCCACCATCGACCAATAATATATATATATGTGTATTTCCTCCGGCTGCTTTGAGGGGGAGGACGGGCATTAATGAGGCTAATATGTATACGCGCACGTATAATGCGTGGCTTTGACGGGGAGCGGCCGTCGTCAGAGGTTCTTTGGCCGCGATCGCGGACGCTCCCCGGGTATTAATCGATCCCGTAAACGAGTGCGATCGGAGTGATGGCCCGGGGCGGCCGCGTCAAAGGCCGCTGCCCGGGGCGGCCTCGCCGCCGACAATCCGCATCTCTCAATCTTCCCGGGCGCGGCGCGCGCGCGCCGGCCTATTAATAAGCGTAATATATTAGCCGGTCCTTTGTCAGTCAGGCCTTTCAGCGGCGCGTCACGCCGGGGCCCCGTGGAACTCGTGGGAGGCGACAAAGCCGCCCGGAGGAGACCCGGGAGCCATAGTGGCGCGCGGCCGATGGAGACGTAAAGGCGCTGCCGGAGGAGGCCTGCGGGACTTCGGGGAAGGAGGGCCGCCGAGGCACCTTTTCCCGCCGAACGGATTTTCGTGGCTCACCGATCGCCACTCGATACTCCTTTGCAATTACGTTCTCCGATTCCCAGAGTGACGGCTTCGCTCGGGCGTACGCGCCAAAATCATACTCTTGCTGTTTTTATTATTTCTGTTTGATTTTTCACTAGCAGACGTACTGTCACTCATTTGTATGTCCTTTTTTTAAACAGACTCCATTCTGTCGGGAAGCAATCTCACTTAAAGATGGCGTGAAAATACGCTCGGTGTCTCTATAGTGAAAGTATTCACCGTAGCATAAAAAAATGGCTTAATTCCAAATTACCATTCTAAACGAATCTATTAAATTTAATAATGTATTTCATTTCTTGATAATAAACATTAAAATATTTATTATCTTCTAGTATTTCAGTGGTTATTTACTGTATTTGTATTTTTATGCATTAATTAAGCACTAACGACTCTGGATCCTATAAATAGCTCTAATAAAACAAAAGGAAATAATATAATATAATATACATACGATTCGCAATATATAGTCTATGACGTAATAAATGCAAAAATCTAATAAATATATACAGTATAAATACAGAAAATAAGTAGAACAAGTTCAAAACATTTAAATTTGAATAAATAATTAGCTCGCCAAATATAAGACACAAATGAATAAAATTGTTAGGTTTGGCCGACACTTTTCTATAATACACAAATTGAAAAGCTATTCGGCGAGTGCGCAACCGTAACACGTGAGATAGAATAAGAAGTGAAATAAAAGTCGAATCTGCGGTGCACGTGGAAATAATTTGGACCACTTAAGCAAGATTGATTTTCCACTGGATCAGAGGAAAAGCCCGACTCTTTCAGATTGAGAGAGCTCGCTTGGGAGCGCTATGTGGTCTGGGGCCGATACCGAGGCCAATTCAGGCCTGCTAAATTGACTTCCGGAAAGTGCAGGCGCCGCTCGGCGCCGCTCTTCCGGGGGCTGCCTCGGCGGAGCCGAAATATCGGTAGCGCGGCGCCCGGGCGAGGAACAGCCGGAGGCTCGGCCCGGCCTATCGATGGAAAATACCCCGGGGGCGCACAATGCAGGGCCCGCAATTGAATAAAGGCGCACAAAGGGGCCGCACAATATACCTCGAGGGGGCAAAGGGAAAAAAAAAAGGCCCGGGCAATCAGGCGGCCTGGCAAGCCAGCCGACGCGTCAATTAAACGTCTCGGGCGCCCGGTAGCTCGCGCGGCCGATCCGCGCCGATTCACGGAAAAGCCAGGCCGGCCTTGAAAACAAAAAAAAAAAGGGAAGGAGGAACGCGCAGGCCCGGGGGGAGAAAAAAAAAAACAAAGATCGGCGAGGGAGCGGGGGAAAAGCGCGCGGCCGGCGAGCGGGTGGCGTCCTGTCCCCTCCGCGCGGCTCCCAGCGCACAATGGCGATTAGGCCCGGCGGCGGCGGCGCCTTTGAACGCGCAGGTGGGCGGCCCCGCGGGCCTTCCGCTAATAGGCGCCGAGGGCGACTAAGCCCGGCCCGCGCGATTACCGATTTATCCGCCGGGTGATCGCGGGGCCGCCGCGGCCGGGGATTAGCCCCGGCACCAGCAGCCGGGCCACCGGCGGCGCCGGCTTTTGTCGCCGGCGGCGCGCGCCCCCCGAATTAGCGCACTTTGCGCCCGGGGACGGCGATTAGTCGGGAAAAGGGAAAAAGTCCGGGCAGCGCGCCTGCGGGAAAGGGCGTCGCGCGGGGTATAGGCGCATGCGCCACGCCCGCCGCGCGCCGCCGCCCTTGAGACAATGCGCCGGCCAATCTGGGGAGACAAAGGGCCGCCCGGCAGATTGGCCGCGGCCAATCTCCGAGGCGCGAGCCGAGCCGCCCGCGCCCCGTCTCCGCCACTTCCCTCGCTCTTCCAACGCGCCGCGAGGCTCTCCTACTGCTTATGTGCCCAATGCGACCGGCCACCCATTCCTGCACACCCGCCCTTCTTATGCTCTCCCCCGTGCACCTCGTCAATCTTCCTTCGTACTCGAGTCCGATCAAATTCTTTAATGCGCCGATCCCACTTTCAGAGCGGTATTTTTAACCACGAATTCTTCGTAGTCCGCCCTTAATGACGGCATTTAATCACGGTTACACACAATGAATTAACATATTATACGAAGAATGCAGCCTTCTTCAATGCAAACTGCGTAATATTCTAATTAACTTCCAAATCAAGGTTATATTATGTTGATGAATCATTTCTATATATCTTATTCAAATTGATTTATTCATCAAATCCATCTGTAGTACAATTGCCATTATTAATTTTGAGAATTTTCTCATCAATGTCGAGAGTAGTTAAGTCTTCAAAATATTTTCAAAATTCTGAACGAACATTTTCTTTGCCTCTAATGCTTAAGTTATGAGTAAGCAACTCAATGTAGATTATGATATGGTTTTTTATACGTCAATACATACAGTATATTATACGTTTGTACTAAAATAATTTGAAATCATAGAATGCGTTGCAATTATTTTACAATACTTTTATCATTGTTATTATAAGAGAATATTTCTATAAAGTCCTTTTGTACATCTTGCGGTTATTAAAAATTAATAAAATTTTAATTACAAATATAACATTACAATAATGTTAATTTTTCATGTTTTAAAATTACGTAGTTTTTGAATTCCCATTCCTTTTTATAATAACAATTTTTATCATACAAATATATTTAAAATTTTTATTTTTTCAGGTTCCATTAATTACTACTGTAATCATCAAAACTATAGTTAATTTTGTAACAAAGCTATTAGATTCATAAAAAATCACATGCATATATCAAATTCACGTAAACAATACAGTTTTCAGAACGAATTTCTGTCGTAATTTATGTATAGCGTAACTTTTTTGAACTCATTGTACCACGTAGTTGATGAATATCGAGGTTGAGGAGTGAATACAGGTATTGTATTATACACGTTAAAGATTATGTTCCAATAATTAGTTGTGAGCTTCGGCTGATTGCTGAATGAGCTCGGCAGCTTCACATATGCTTTTTGGGCGTGTTGCTCCGAAACTCCGTCCGTCTCACGCCCCTCACTCTGCTCCATTTCTGCGGTGTCTACATATTTTGTTGCCAAGTATATTTTGCTTCCTCACCCTCGTTAGAATAAATATTTTGCGAGATTGGAATTCAGTCATTGTGATCTTGAGATCTTTTACTTCAGCCTACTAGTCTTGTAAATAAAATTTCTTCAATTTCATACTCTAGATATTTTCTATGAACAAGTTATTATTAATTTGCAATTTTAACTGTATATTTTTTATTTTAAGAAGTTTTATGGCTTTACAAATTAACCTTATACTAACATAAAAAATTTACAAAATAATAAATGGTGGTTTTAAAATTGACGTATAAAGTAGTATACAGTTACATGAAGATAAATTTATAATTAAAAATTTCTATAATTTTCATGAAAAATTACCATACCGTATAACAAAGAGAACGCAAGCTCGACCTCTATCGACTTTTAGTAAAAGGTATAGTAAAATTTGAATTCATCACAATTTTTACATATTTAATTTTATTTTTAATGTATATTAAATTTTAAGCTGAAAAAAATCATTAAATTATACTTTAGCGAGTTTTTTGATAATTAAAACAAAATTATTATTTTAAGCTTATTGAATTCTACAAAAACAAATTAATAATAATAATAATTTTTGTGGTACAATAATTTTATTTCAATACTTCAATTTTAAACCATTTTATTAATTTTTACATAGAATTTATATCCTTGTTTTTGAAACACAGTATAAACTATCTGACAACTTAATCATGAGATATTACGCAAGAGTAAATAAACTGTTCGGCTAGGAAATTATAAAGAATATTATTAAAATTAAGTACTTCGTAAGGCTGTAAATCATGGTTATAATATAAAATAACAATCAGTTAATTTTTGACTATGAATATACATTTTATATAAATTTTACTATACCTCGTAGCAAAAGATATACTATTTTATTTAAATTCCTAATTTTTGCTGTATGTATTGCTGTAGCTATTTTGAAGATATATAATAAATTTATGAATGTATATAATTTTTATGAAAATATTAAATTTCTTGTATGGCTCAAGTTTATTCCACGAAAACTAAAAAATATAGTAATTTTTAATCATACATTTATCCCGGGTATGGTTAGTTATATACTAATTATAAATTAGCACAATATCTGAAATCACTACTAAATTTACAGTGGTTGATAAATTTAAATTGAACAAATTGCTAGAGGAATTACCCAGTAAAGTCTTTTACCTGCCTTAATATCTCAGAAACACAGATACAAATTGGAAAGAAAGCAAACATTCAACAGGGCCTTGGACATTTCGAGAAACAATATTTCTTGGCACGATCACGGGGCTATGGGGAGCGCAATCCGCGGCGCGGTCGGGGGCAAAGCCCAGGAAGCTGATCAGAAAAATGTCCTTACGGTCAATCGCTTGGCGATTTTTTGCCCGCGTGGGCACCCCTGGCACTTTGGCGCGCGCAGGGTCGGGGCGCAGCCCCGGGGGCGGCACGTCGATAATGGCCTCGGCGGAAGCGAGCGCCGGCGCGCGTGACCCCGGGCGGATGCATTAGACGCACTTCCGGCGGAGCGACGCCCACGGGCGGGGGGGGCGACCCTCCGTCTTCGGCCGGCCGAGCCCCGGTTCCGGCCCGGCCCTCCGCGCCCGGGGGCGGACTTAATTGGCGCGCCGCGACGAATTAGCGCATGCGGCCCCGGGACGGCTCGTGCGCGAGGCCCGCTGTCGAGCACACGGCGCCCCCGCCGTCGAAGAAGCGGAACCCCGGGCGAGCGCCCCAGACGCGTGCTCAGACGCCGCGGGACGTCGAGGGCCTTGGTCCGTCGACCCGCGCCCTACCCTCGAGAGAAATTCGAGAAGCGAGGCTGCGCGAATCGATCGGCTCGCCCAACGTCTCACCTGCTCGTGGCTGCCTCGACGCATGTCTCACTGTGAACACGTCGCCGCTGGGGACACGTTCAGAAAATCATTGACATCTCGACCTAAGAACTTTTCAACGTACTTTCCCACTCACAAAACTTGTATCACAATATTTCGCAATGTTGCACTTCTCTCAAGAATAATAGTTATAAACTCGTTCGCGGAGAAATTCTGTAAAAATTTTGACTACTTCTCAGAAAATTCAATAGGACCTTGTCATGTGAGATATCTGTGAAATGATTGTATAAAAAACGAAGGTAGGAAATGTATAACCCTGTTTAACGAAGGTAGGAAATGTACACAAATCAGTATGCTTCATTGAACAGCTGAGAGGTTAGCTAAACGGTCATTGTGAATTCCTCAGATGAAGTGAGCTGACAACAAGACATAAGTGTCATATAATGTTGCGAGCGACAAGAAAGGCCGCGAGATCAAAGGCCAAACTTTGCGAAAAAGAGAGCAATAGCATCTATAGCCGCATGCGAGACTGCCTGAATACGCGGACTATCGATCCAATAACTTTCTCGCGTGGGTGATACAAGTGAGCCGACAGACGATCGGAGTTAAAGCGGGAAAATAGCACATGAGCCGACAAGAAACTGGATAAAACCAACTTCTAAATATCAGGTACTCTCATATATCCTAAAATCTGTACGACCGACAGAGCGCAAAAAGCGAGAAATTCAAGACTGTTTAAAAACTACTCTGGAAACTACCGCTGAACTTGATGAACTCACATATAGCGCCGAGATAAGCGAGAAGACTGAAATTGAAATAGAACTACTAGAACGAAGCGAGAAAATACGAGATGGTGATCAATAGAGAGAGAAGGAGAAGGGTAGGAAAAAGGGTGAACTGTCATAGCTGCGATATAAAACGAAATTGTATAACCAATTTATGAGTAATTTATGAGTAAAATCGGATGCTCGAATAGTATATCAGCAAATCTAAATAAGAGAAATGTAAATAAATATCGAGGACAGATAAAATAAAAACAGTTAGAAGCGATGTGGAAAGAAAAAGAAAGAATGAAAAAGCGGAAACTGGAGAATAGAACTGAGATAAACCGGAATATGCGAAAAAATGAAAGATAGAAAACGGGGTGTGGGGTAAGGGTGGATTGGTGGGTGGGCAGTCCATGCGTGAGTGGAATTGGAATAAATTGACCGCGGGAACGAAGGAATGAGGCGTCGTCCATGTAACGGATGTCCTTGGACTACCTTCAAGAAGATTCGTTGTCTGACGCGGTCGATCAACGACCCAGAGGTTGAGGGTCAGGGTCCTACAAACAAAATCCCTGACAATGCTACTTTTTCACATTCCTTCAGATTTTGTATGTTTAGGCTTTTCTATTACAGGTCTTTGAGTACCTGTATAATTTGAACATTGCATTATTACTAGAATTGGTTTATTTTTCAAATATATCGAGATTTATCCACCTTCGGAGTACATCTACCAGGTCAACTGCAGCTTTATGCGACCTAATAAAAGCGTTTAAAAGTATGTACAGCACGATAGTAGCGAGTAGGAGCTAAATAAAATTTGTTAATCACTTGGTCACCAGTATAATCATCATCGATTTTGTATCGATTATATCGAACCAGTCGATTTCCTCGTAGGACGTCTCTCCCGAATGGCCGCATAGGAAGGGGGCAGGATTGACCCGAGCTCGGCTGGCTGCACATACACGGCGATATACGGAAGAAGCCTTGCGTGGAAAGGGGCTCGAGGAACAAGCGGCGGCGCTCGGGCCGCAAATCAAACAGTGAATAAAAGCGCTCAGTCAATTTGGGCGGGGCGGGTAGCTCGGTGAAAAAGTCAGAGGCATGCGCGGGCCCGGCGCTTCCTTTCACGCGGCCGCGTAGGTGCGCGGCCTCAGGTCGGTGATAAATCGCGGGGGCCGGCGGGGCGCGGGACGGCAAAACGAGGAGCGGCGGAATGCCGCCTCAAATATTCATGAAGCCCGCGGCGGCCCTCCCCCGGCTTCTCTTTCGCCCGATATCGCGGCCCTCCCCGTTTGTTCTGCCCCGCAAGGCCACCCCCGCCCCCTTCCCAATACACGTATGATTCTCCCGCGTCCGCCGCCGGCTCCCTCCTCGTACCCGGAGACGCGGGCGCCCGCGAGCCAATCCTCGCGCGCGCGTATATATTTGCGCGCGTCGCGCCCTGTCTTCCTCGCGCCCGGGGAACAAAGGCCGCCGCGAGGGGAGGCCGATTCGCCGAATCGGCCCCGAGCCCGGTGAGTGCGCACTTTTTACGAGGCCTTGCGGGACACGGGTCGTTCTACTGGGCCGCCCAATGTACCTCTTCGGCCGGTCCGAATCCTCGCGCACTCCGGGATAATGGTTCTTTTCCCGTCGCCGGGCCGAGAGCGACACCCTCACCGAGGAGGTCGTCCCGCCGACGATGTTTTCATATACGCGCGGGCATATACGCCGCGCGAAACGAAGAGCTGCAATGGAATGAAAAAAAAAAAAGAAAAAGCAAAAAAAAAAAAGGGTCAGAGCTGCACCGCGATGTCGGGGCGCATAACGCGAGCGCGCGGACGCGCCTCTCCCGCGGCTTCATTTAGCACAATGAATTTTATCGCGAGGTCGATTCCGCCGCCCGCGGCTATATCTTCCCCCCGCTACCGCCCACCACTCGCTCGTCAGACATATATATGTGTGTGTGTGTGTGTTTTTTTTTCTCGCTGCGGCAGTCACGTCGGCTTCCGGCCCCGCGGAGGAAGAGCCGCTCGTTGTCTCCCGCGGCCCCCCCGCGTACACGTATACATATCGATAATAATAATGAGCGCCCACGGCGCGTATCGCAGCGCCCGGCCCTGTCAGCGCGCCCCCGCGCCTCGACCTGCTACGCGTATGTATATAATATGCCGATCGAAGGCCTCCGACGCCCGGACGTACGATATTCCGATTGTTTATTAATAATTTATGGCGAGGCGTTTGTCGGGTGGATTTATTGGGCTTCATTACACGGGCCAAGGTCGCCTCGGGGGTTAATTCCCCAAGTTGCCATCGGAATTCGCGCCTTGCGAGCCCGCCCCGAGTGTATATTGACTCGCGCGTGCACCGGACAAAGGGCCATTTGTACTAGTTCTTTGCCCTATCTTTATTGCGAGATTTTTCTACTTGGGCTCTTTTGAAGCGCACTTGGATTGATTAATGGCGCCTGCCTCGATATACCATTCCCCTTGGAATTCGGAATCTGCAAAATGCGAGCCTCGCCGAGATATTGAGTTACTCGTGCCTGAATACGGCTAAGTAACTTCATTTTTTTTTTTTTTTCCAGTTTCGCCAGTTTTTCCAGTTTCGCGCCAAAGAACGGGGCGCAAAGGCCCAAGGCCCGAGCATGCGCGAAGCTCATTACCCGGGCGAGCTTTTGTCGACTTACGCGCATGATAAGCAAAGCCTCGCAACGTCAAAGACTATATATACACTGTGCCCTGTCGAGCGGCATCGAAAACGAAAACCTACGAGTTCACTGGAACGCGCCAAAATTGCGCTTGACGAGCGTTTCGTTTCTTCGGTCCGCCGCGCGCTCTCCGATATCAAATTCGTATTTTTTTTCCTCTTCTCCTTTACGAATCGTGACAAAAAAAATGACCTTTGTCGTGTGCGGAAAATGCGAACAAGCCAAGGCTGCCGAGCGTTTGTGGTTGATTTTAAGAAGGCCGCTTTTCCGGCAAACCTGGCATCCGATTTACAATCTCGAGCGGTGTAGTTGAGCGCGTAAAACAATCGGCCCCGGGCGTCCCCGAACGGCGTATATACATGGGAAAAAACAAAGCGTCAGCCTCGCGGCTGCCATAAATCGGGGGCGCGAACCCCGGCAAAGGCGTCCCGGCCGCTGAAGAAAAGAATATCCGGGGATATATATATATATATACATGTAAGCGGTGGGCGCGCAACTTTCAACCCTTTTAGCCCGGCGGACGTCGGCGCGGCAAGTTTAATCGTTAGGCGCGCCTCGTCTCGGGGCGCAATAAAACTTTCATTCATAAATTTTGCCGGGGAGGCGCATCATTCGGGTCAGCTCGCCGGCTAAAGGGACGTTAAACGGCCGATCGGCGCGCGCTCGCTAGACTTTTTGCTGCGCGAGCGCGTTGCCATGGCCACCGCGGCGTAGGCCGTTATTAATCCCCGAGCCTGCCGGGAGTGGAGCGAAGAATGGGCAGGGGAAGAGAGAGAGAGAGAGAGAGAGAGGTCCACCCTCGGTTTATGCTGCGCGCGAGCTTCTCTGATCCCTCAGAGTTGGCTCTCTCTCTCCTCTTTCTCTCCAGCCGCCGCCGCGGCCGTCGGATCCTTGCCGTCCTGTTTTAGATTTTCCCCGGGATTTTTATGCGACCGTTGTATTATTTCAATTGGTCAGAAACCCGGAATTTCATCCATTTTATTCGTCGGGGTTTTTGGCCACCGGTCCTTCGCGAAATCCCCCAAAAGTGTAATACTATTTGAGTGGAAAATAATTGGTGTTACAATTGAATTTCTAATTTGGTTACTTTGAGCGTATTATCTAAAGTTGGTAATACTATTCATTTTTCATGGACGAATGTGAATTCAGGGTTGTTGCGTGCTTAAGAAGCCGTTCTGCATAGTGGAGGTAGGAAAGATTGCGCGGATTGACCGAGGAACTGCGAAACTCGCCGGAAAACCACATTTTAATTAACTGGGTAAATATTGAAATTATAAAGACCACTGTAGAATTGAGATTACATTTATTAAAGTTCCAACGGACTTTTACTTTTACCGGGTGGTAATAATGAATTCGCTCTCGACGACTGCTTTGCGCGCCGTCAGGGCCACTATTAAGATATAATTTAGCTCACAATTTAGCCTTTAAACAGAAATCCTTTGCACAATGGCAAAAGAAAATTCTTTTCACGCGCCCGTAGTAACGGGCTAATGCACTTAGATCGCGCGTGAAATAATTTTTCTTCACTTGGCCCGCTGCACGGGAGGGCGGAGGAGGGCGAGGGCGCGGCGGGGGGCGACAGGCGAGTTGCAAGGGGCACACAAGGCGAAAAAAAAAAAGCGAGCCGACAGAGGCCCAGGGTGCGCATAATTCAAGATAATATCAGACAATCTTGCCCATCTTCCTTTTTTCGCGGCTCAGATTACAGCTGAGCGAATTAACATTGCATCATCGTAATGCTTCGTTAAAGAGGGTTATATACGAGCGGGGGTGGGGCGGGAGGTGAGGGGGCGAGCGGCATAGAAAAAGATTGAGCAAGGGGGTGGGGTAGGAAGAGATAAACATAATGATGCGGTAATGCGAGAAAGAGAAAAACGATAGGGGAATTAGCGGAGGCTTCGTCATTATATTCCCATCATTCATTCCCCTCTCTCCGGGGCCGGGACCCGGCTGCCTTCCTTTTCTTTTTCGCGCTGCCAGAGCCGGGAGAGCTCCGAATGAATCTTTCCCTCTGCCATCCCTCACCCCGCTTTTCCTCCTCTCTCCGCGCCCCTCTGTATTTATTACCTGCGCGCTCTTTATCTTATTTTTTTAAAATTACCTCCGGGACGCGCGAACACTGGTTAAATCATCACCATTAGAGTGCTTTTCCTGTAATGCTTTCATTATACTTTGTGCCCCCGGGATCAGACAACATATTTCGCATCCGATCAACGCGTAAGCACAATTGCTATTATAACTGATATGCGTGCGAGGATATGCTGCAGTTGCGGGCTGCTTCGATTCAATGATATATCGTTATTCGTATCTTTTCTTGCATCGTTTACAATGTGTGTAAGTAATTGTTACAGTGCGTCATAATTTTTAAACGGGCATAATTTCAAGCATAGTGCATTGATACGATTATAATCTATATTGTATATCAATTATAGTTATTATTAAATTAAAATAATAACTTGAATAAGACTTTGGAAGCATTTTTACGATTGGGCAATGGCCTCTCGAGGCGCATTGGTCGCAGGGGCTTCTCTTGCGAGAGAGAAAGAGCGAGAGAGAGTACGCGAATCTTTGCACGTATATACACGTGTAGAGTCGCTGCGGGCCGGGAGGGCGAGCGGACCGAGAATGAGAGCGAGTGAATGGATCGTGCCCGGCATAACTAGATCACGTCAAGATAAAGTCGGGCATAAATAGAGTGCGTTCTTCTATCGCGGAGGCGGAGAACGGGGAGATGGAGATACACGGGAGGAGCAGCAGGGACTCAAGTGGAGCCGAGTTAGGAGCACCGAGCCATCGACTGTGTATTTTATAAGCGAATCGGGGGCGCGAAAATTACTGCCGTGGTAGGTTTTGTCGCTGTTCGTGCATGAAACTACCGTTAAATATTACTTACGCAATGAATAAGTCAGAAACGGCAGACCGTCAGAACGGCTTGGTACTCACCTGGAAGCAAAAAATAAAGAAGCTTATATTAATAAACCAGATTAATAAAAAAAATCATTACAATAAAATAATTATCTCCTATGATAGAAATAAAATTTTCTTAACATTTTATTTCGTAGCAATAACATTGCAAACTATAAGTATAGAACAATGTTATGTGCAGTAGGTTAGATTAGGGACCGTCTATATTCCTATGGAAATGATTATTATTATTAAAATTTTGTCAAATCAGTTAAAGAGCTAATTTAGACGCAAACAGCTAATAATTTCCCGAGACTTGTTTGAGGGTCAGATTGAAAAAAACATAAAGCTAACGGAATGGCTTAAAAGGAATAGGCGAGGCTTTGATGTAAGACAGCGACGTACCGAACCTTACTCTCCCTTTCGCCTTCTCGACTCTGGGCATAGAATAAAAAGGCGGAGAGGACTTTGAAAAATTGGGGCGAGTTTGCGGTTAATAATCCCAGACGAAAGCCCGGGAAGAAACGGGCGATAATACGAGGGGGCAAAGGGTCCGTTAAAGGGCTAACGCGACGGTTCCTTGGCGAGCCGAAGGAACGGCGGCAGGCGCGGCTCGGTCGGCCTGATCAATATTCAGGTCCGCGCAGGGATTTACGCGCGAATCCTTCCTTCCGCGGAGCGCCGAGGCGTAAACAGCCCGGGGTAATATCGCCGGGCGCTAAGGCTTCGGTTTCACCGGGCGCATTCCTCGCATATTTGGTGCGCGGGCCGGGCGCACTCGTAAACGCGGGGAGCCAGTCCCGGGGCGCCGGGGCCATTTGTCATTGTACTTTTATCGCCGCGGGCCGAGGGCGCGGCTCCGCGCCGGGGGCATTAGGCCCGTCGCGCGCATGCGCGCCACGGGCGACACGGAATGGCGGCGCGTCGCCGAGGAGTGGGTTATAGGGCCGATCGACCTCGGCGCATTAACTTATTAAACGCGCGCGGGCCGGCAGCTCGGGGAAATTAGTCGCCGCGGGGCCAGGGTCGCTGTTACCCAAATTGCTCAGCCCGCACTCGGGCCGGAACTGGGAGATTGCGCGGGGATCGGCGAGCGTGCGCGCGCAGCGGCTTCCGGTGCGGGCCATTAGTTGATGAGCCCTACCCCCCCCC
This sequence comes from Sycophaga agraensis, assembly GCA_018906755.1. Taxonomy (NCBI): domain Eukaryota; kingdom Metazoa; phylum Arthropoda; class Insecta; order Hymenoptera; family Pteromalidae; genus Sycophaga; species Sycophaga agraensis. The sequence continues at coordinate 752,699 of JACCIE010000004.1, forward strand.
CGCACCTTGTCATTCCATTCCCGCGCCCCGTGAAAAGCCCGCGGCGGCCATTGTGGGCCCGGTTATTGCAGCCGAGCCGGCCCCCGACTTATGGCTCGCCCCCGGCCGCGGCGCATTCAGCCCCCGGCGGATCGGCGGCGCGTCTTTATCGCCGGCCCGCCCCCTTTTCACCGGCCCGGCCTCGCGGTTTCGGCTCGCCCGCGCCGCCTTACCGCCTTACCGGCTCCCTTTGCTTTTTTTTCCCTCCTCCGCGCGCGCCTCGCACACGTACCCGCCCCGGTACCCGCGCAAGTCGCGGCCGCGGCCCTCTGGCCGCACGGGCCTGCGGCTTGTCCGTCTATGCCTCGCTCTCTGCGCTAGCTTCGATTCCGGATGATTAAAATTGTTTATTTGCGCCAGAGTCCCGACCTTTGTGGCCATGCCCTTCTACGCACAGTCATACCCCCTCTTTCGTTCAATTTCTATTTCAGTTTACTCGACTAAAGGTTCTTGGACCGGAATACTCGTGTACCACCTTCTATAAATAAAGATACAAGTATCGATGATAATTATAATAACTGTAATCATAAAATTAATTCATTTAGTACTAGCATTACAAGGTAAACGCAAGTAATATGACCATAATTATATATAATTATATATTTAAATTCGTTATAGTATGATTTGATTAATTGCTTGTCAAATTATATCTCTCCATAATTGCAATAATTTCACTAGAGAATAAAGAAACATATGGACATAGATTTAATCGAGTGTATTGACAGACAAATGTAGATATAAAAAATAACCGTATGTAAAACATGAATTTTACAATATCTGGGAGTATCCAGAAAGAAATAAGATATTCATTTTAAGATTATTTGTAGTTTTTTATATTCATTTAGTTATGCGGTGTATGGTAAACAAAACAATGAGATGATTAATGGTGCTCCTATCGGATGGAAAGGCTAGGGAAGATTTTTCTTTTTGCTTGTATAATACCGATTCTTTGTGAATACAGCAAAAAATATTATAATAATAATATTAATAATAATAATACATTCAGAGAATAACCTGTGAACAAAATTTTGAACAAGATCGGAACAAAAATGATCAGAACAGAATCAGCGGTGTACCAATTAACCTAATCAGTAGACCTAAAATTTCATATAGATGCGGATACATTCAAGACTGCGTTTAATTTTTGAGCCCGATTCTAAAGTCCCCACTGCCAACGAGATCTGTTTGGATACCAATCGGTTCACTACAGAAGGAGGAGCCGCAGCAGCGCCATCTCGTGGAGCCCATGGGGTATAATGGCCGAGGAGGAGCCGCGCGATAAGCCTCGCGGGCGCAAACGCGGCTCGCCGCGGGTGGGTTGGTAGAGCGGGGGGTGGCGACGGCGGTGGCAGCAGTAGCAGCTCCGCTCGCGCAGAGGTCGAGTTTATCTGCGAAATTACAAGCGCGACCGGGGGTTAAGCCGGAAAAATGCGCGAGCAAGATCGGGACTACTCGGCTGCGCGCGGGAGAAAAAAAAGAGGAAAAAAAAAAGCGAAAAAGAAAGGAAAGAGAAAAAAAAAATAGCGGAGAACGAGGGAAGCGGGCGGGGTAGAAAAAGCATTCAGTGCATTCACGGGAGAGGAGGTCGGGGCGCGAGGGCCGGGCTGAATGGAGCCGGGGAGGATCCCGAAGCGCAAGCCCTATCTGAGGCATTATCTTTATTAAACACCTCCGAGGCAACTCGGCCCGCGCTCTACTCGCCTGCGTTTTTTTTTTTAATTCCTCGACTATAAAATTGGCCGCTTGCGCCCGGGCCGCCGCGATTTCGCGGCCGCTTGGATGATGCGCCCGGAAAATTAATTCCCCGGCTCGCGGCGGTTCTTGCGGCCCAGCCTCCCGTACTCCGCCCTGGGATCCGGAGATTCGAGAGGGCGAGTCTCGCGCGGGGGGCGGCCTCCTCAGTGTATATATATATATATAAATACGCGGGAAGGCCCCGCGGCAGGCGAAGCGCGAGAAATTCGTTGCCCTCCCGGTTTTTCAGCCGACGGGGGCGAAACAATGGCATTCTAATGCCGGGCGAGACGCTCGAGTAGCGGATCTCGGCAGTGCCGGCAAGGCGGCCTCCCAGCCGTCGCGACCGCCCGCGCTTCCAGTACAGCGAGTCGTTACGCCCGCGCCCCGCCGACCCCGAGCGGCTCTCCCTTTCAAAGTGCACCCTGGCCTGGTCCCGTTCCGCGCGCCGCATCCGCATTAAGAATTTTTTATCGATCCCACCCGGGACTCCGCCAGCCACGCTCGCCTCCCGACTACCCTCCGTAAATGGCTTTCTCGACTTGGACGTAACTACTTAAAGCTCGCATCTCATTGCGCGGCCTGCACGCGCACTTCCAGCTCGAGGTCCATCTCTTATATAATACCATCTAACTTTATATTCTGCGGTAAACAATTAATTCATTTTTATATACGGATTACGGATGAGCTGGTTAAGTATCAAATGGAGCTTTAAGCCAATGGAATTAGGTTGAATCATTCATTTATTATAAAATGCGGTTTTCTTCTGTCAGGATTATAAATCATGAGTGACTTTAAACCTGTCTCAATTTCTAAATCTATCTAAATTTGTATCAAGGTATTTGATCGTCTTGTTACGAAATATAAAGTTATAGAATGACAAGAAATTATTTAAAACGAAAAATTTAATTTCGAGATTACATCATAGTATAGTCTATAGTATATGCAAATGTGTCTAAAGCGCAATTTCATGAGTGGCCTCTTGACATCGTGAATTAATTAGTAATGATTTTTGAGTGCTAAATATCGGTTTCAGATTTTCATCATCTTACAAAATAATATTAGCTAATTGCGAGTTTAATAAGGTGATGTACAGCTTGAGGTGAATAAATCTTGATCATATTTAATAAAATAAAAAGTACAGTACTGTAGTCTAATAAAGGTGTTTTTGGTCAAAATTTTCGATTGTGTATTTTAATAAACAATACTACTTTTTTTGGTTAAATATTAACTCATTGGTAGTAGCGAAAGAACGAATAGATAATCGTCGCCGAGCGTTTAGAACGAAATTGACTTCTATTTCTACGACTGCGTAAACCGATTGTAGGTCAAGCTATACAGGAAGTAGTCATGAAAAAACGAGATAAGAAAAGTGGGCGAGCGGCCGCGGCGCGCAGTCCTCGTGACTCTCCGAAGCGGCTCGTCCCGGGTCCCCGGGCGAGTCCTCGGCAATCTCGGCTCGCCCCTCGCGGTGCGGATGATGTAGTGCGCGCGGCCCGGCCCCTTAATTACCGCCGCGTGCAAATTGGAAGGAAAAATTAATCGCAGAAATGACTTAGAGCCCCGGCGAGCGGCCGGGGGCTTCCGGGAAGACGGCGCGCGGGCGAAAGGGGCCGCGAGGAGCCAGAGGAGCTCGCGCACAAAGGGGATGAAAGGAAGTCCGAGGCAATTAGAATGGATGCCCTTTGCGAGGTTCCATCCACCCCAGACCGGGCTTCTTCCTCTTTTTTTTTTTCTTAGTCGAGGAAGAGGGAGGCAGGTGCGCGAGATGTCCTCCGTGGCGTCACGCCCTCGGAGCGTCCGATGTCGCGCGGAGCAGCGCACCGGTCTTGCGAGGCGGGCGCAGCAGGTGCAACCGAGCGCCGAGCGGCTCGCCGAGGCGCGAGATCCTTTGAGCGGCTGCGACTTCGTCTGCGACCCCCGGAGGCTTTGCGCGACTTTCGAGGCCCACTCGCCAGGAGAGCTACTGCCGAAGAAACTCCGCTGCCTAATATACTCGACCTAATAATTGCGCTAGTCAGCCAGCTCCTGTGCCCGTTAAAAAAGTAAAGGAATAACGATTCGTTGTGAGTCGTACTTTTTTCACTCGCTTGAGCTTTTGCGTACAATCTTTTATAGATTAGTATTCCTTATAATTCAGTTGCGCGGGTGTTTGAAGCTTAGTAAGCTGGAAAGAGCACCGAGGTTAAAATTTTCCTACCTTGCCTTTTCCTCTTATGAACTGAATTTTAGCGTAGGCGTGAACTCCTCGCGAGTGATTACCGGCTTTTCTTTTGTCTGTCTTTTCAGGAAATAAATCCAGGATCCATGTCCTTATTCTTTCAACCTAATGATCGTCATGAACCTACATCGACGTACAGAAATCTGGAATCTAAACTACACAGTGATGTCTATGCGGGTGTCGATGGAATTACCCAGATTCCGACTTCAGCTTTCCCTTAAATTCTGGTCTTCCTCAACTGAATATACAGATCGACTTGCGATTCGAATTAATGGGAATAAACCAGGGAATATTATCGTAAAATGTATCGATAAGTATATTGTTAGAAAATTCATTGCACGATAGAAGGTAAAGATATAGACTATATAAGCGAGCTTCGAGACAGCTCAGCAGGACTTGAAATCAGAAGACTCCCTCGTCGAGCAGCATCCCGAACGCAAAGCACATAGAAGAGAGCGTAAGAACACAGTCGAGGACGGGCGAGCCGGGCGCGAGCGGTACAAGCCCCGGGGCTTGTCGGCGACGCGGTTAAACGCCGCATGATTTCCAAATCCGCCGGCGGTCTCTCGGGTGACGGGCGGGACGGCCGCAGCCCCGGGCGACGGCCTGCCACGCATGTACACACAGGGCCGGGCGTAATAATCGCCTCGTCGGCGTCGTCGTCGCCGCGTCACCGGGGCGCCCCGATATCCCCCCCCGCCTTTCGGCCCCGGGCGCGGGCCACACACCCCCGGCGGCCGTCGTCCCCCTCCCTCCTGCCCCGACGGCTAATCCGGCGCGCATAGTTTATACGTCATTAAACCCAGGGGCCGACGGGGGTCGAGCTGGGGCGCCGGGAGTATCCGCTGGACGCTGAAAAATCCGAGTGGGGCGAAGGGTAATTGATGCCCTTCGAGCCCCCGCTTTGCATGGCTGGGTTTCGCGCGCGTAAGGGGCCGCGGCGGAGGCCCGATAGCGAGTCCCGCCGGCGCGCCACTTGGAGCGCCTGCAGCTGGCGTAAATATCTTAGTGGTTAATCAATATGCCCTTGGCGTCAATGTCAAATCGTCAGGTGTTATAACAGTCGATGGAATTCATTAAAGTTGCATTCTTCGGGAAGTTCATTGTGTATTATAGTCGAGAACAAGTCGAAACGGCTGTTCTGCTTTCCGATCGGAATCCGTCTGAAATGGAGGGTATGGATTCTAAGCGAAACTTTAACCTGCAAAATTTATATTAATATTTCCTAGGAGTAAAATCTGATTTTGTAACATATTACATATGCATTAAATGTGTTGTATAATTATTGAGATATGTATTGTTAATATTATTATTTTAGCTACATTCAAATATTTCCGTTTATGTTTATGTACGCAGACAAATAGTCTCATGTAAAGTCATAAAAATTAACCGTCGATGTCTCTGGCGAAGATCGTTGCGCTTAGGGTAATAAATGCTCCTACAGGAGGGATAACCTCTTGAATATGCAATGCATTTTTCGGAGGCGTCTTTTCGTTCTTTTGGTCTCCTAGTTGAATCAGTCCTGCAACAACCTCCGTGAGAGCATCTGCGTTTGCCAGAGTTGTGCCACGTGCATCTATCTTATATTATTACACGTTTCCTTTTATATAAATAAACATTTTATTAAACCCTAAAATCTGCCGTTTTCAATAATAATAGTGAGGATATTATGAAGACAAGTACGGCACAATATTGCTAGTAAATTTTTTTAATATTATAGACGTCCAATTTTGATAATTCATTGTAGATACAAGTCAGCATTATATTAAAGAAAAGTGACGCTTCAAATAAGCGACAGCGTTAAGCCAATGAATTCCTCGTTATACATATCAGAGCAGGCGGAGCCGTTTTATTTGCCCGCAGTAGCGATTACGAGCGACTTAACTCGTGGTCGACAAAGGGACTCTCATCGCTCCGGTCACTCGTCCACAATAATTTCTCCGAATATTTCCCCGTATCGTTAGCCCGGCAGAGTAGCCCATATCCCGGGCGGAGATGTGACAGCCGACGGCGCAGCGGCCCTCCTATTTATCGGGCGCCATATCGGCCGAGCGGCGCGGCTCCTTAAGCGGGAAAGGCGAAGCGGCGGGACACGCACATATATATATATCCCGGCGGGCGAAATTCCCGCGCGGCCCTAAACCCCCCGGAGCCGTCAATAATCAGAAGCGCGACGAGTCGGGGGGGGTGAGTCGGCCGGGGCACGCGCGGAATCCGCGGACGTCACCGGCGCATATTGGCCGGCGGCGGGGGCGGCCCCTGTCACGTCGGATCACCCCGGCGATATGACGGGGCCGCCGGGCCGAAAAGCCTCGATCGAGATTAAACGGGTCTTCTTCCTCGCGACCGCAGAGCGCCGCAGCCGACGTCCCCTCGAGCGTATGCCGGCCGATGAATTTCTGATAGAACGGAAGGGGGGAAAAAAAAAATGGAGGGACGCGGCTGCCGTCGACGAGTGGATGTACACGCGGCCCGCCGGGCTTTTTGTTTAAGGGGCCGGCCGAGGGTGGAGCCGGAGATAATGTTTGGGGACGGCCGCCGCGGACGCCCCCGCGCCCGAGCTCGCCGCTCGTGTGATTTAATAAGACGCCAAAGGCTCAAAGTGATTGAAAGGTCGCCTTATTGGATCGCTTTGGATCGCCGGCCGATACCGCAGTTTCTCCCCTTCCGCCTTTTTATGGACCCGGCCTGCCTCTCTTCTCTCTCTCTCTCTCCCCGCGCTTAATCGCCTCGACTGCGTTCGATGTACTTGCTTATGCCCGATTGACGTGTTAATACGATTGTATTTAAATTCAATCCAAAAAACATTTATCCCTGCATTTACAGGACAGAGCGTCCTGTGGATTTGTACGCCTAGACTGATTTTCATCACGTAAATACTTGAGGGGATCATTTATATATACGACTGCGAGAAAAGCAGTCTCATACATCCAAGAATATATAGCCATGTATCCGCATATAGGCATACTTATTCTGTATTTTGAAGGAAGATGCTGGCGGTTATACGGTTGGAGGCTCGGACCGCTCGATCACACGGCTGGAGATCAACCGTCGGTTAAATACTCACGCAACGATTTAAGACAAAAAAAGTGCAGGCACAACACAAAGGGAAAAATCCGAGCCCACCGCGCTAGTTCCCCAAATAGGAGAGTTTATTGTTCACTTTGATTGGAGATACGGATCGCATAGAAGCCACAATTACAGGGCGCCTCATTGTCGAGTGACGGGGCCCCGGCGGTAACGAGGCAAGAATGAAAAGTACAGCGGGCGCGTATATTAACGGGGCGGACTCCTGGAGGCTGCAGGCCCCGGATCCCCGGCGATCGCGGGCCGCCTAACGAGGAGACAAAAACGGAAAGCCGGGGAACGGGCGCGTGCGAGGCCCCCCCCACCGCGGCCCCGGCGCCCGGGAAAATCGGCCGGCAATATATATACATATATACACGGGGAGCCGCGGTCCACACGGGCAACAAAAGCCGCGCGGCGCCGGCAAGTGGGCCACAATGGCCAGCTGGCGCGCGAGCCGCGGCCGGACATCGGGGACACGCATCTACATGGGGGTCCGCGGGTCCGCTCATCGGGTCGGCGCGCGCGGGGAGATATAGGCTGCGGGTCCGATCGGCCATCGCACCCGTTGCTTTATCGCCGCGCCCCGTTGCAATTACACGTGTCCGGCCCATTATGTAAGCAGGGTGTTGGCGTCGGCCGACGGGCCAGGGCTAATTTCCTTTTTTTTTCTTCTGTCTCCCGTTGTGTTTTCCCCGGGCCGAGGCGGGCTGCGATTATATACTGCCGGGGGAAGAAAAAAAACCGGAGGAAGAAGCAGCTGGGCCGACAAATCATCTCCTGCGGGGGACACTTGAAAGCGCTAATTATTCCGGCGCGTGGATAGGAATAATCGGGCGCTAATGGACAGGGCGCGATAACTCAGCGGCCAAAGCCGCGGGCATCAGGCGCAGGAGGTGTGTATGTATGCCCGGGTGCACCTCCGGCCCGCGGGACGGCAATAAACTCCGGCCGGCCTCGAAACAATGCGCCTCGGCCCTCTGCAGTCAATCCTCCGGCGGCGCGCCGCGCGCTAAAAAGATCCCGCGTCTCGCGCCTCGACCCCGTAAGGAGCCCATCCCCCGCACGCGCCCGCCCGCCGGGACAAAGCCGCCCGGCCGCGATGACGCGCTTATAAAACTAATCGCACCCGGCGGCTATCGATCCGCCTTTAAGCGTGTATGTATATAGATGCACGCGGACGCACACACAGGCCGCCAGCCCTGTCATTGTCGGCTGGCCACGGGTTCGGAAGCTTTAATGAGCGATTACCTCGCCGGCTATCGCGCATATTGTCGTGGCGCGACCCCGCTCGGATATACAGCTCCATCTTTTAACTTCAATTATTAGATAAGCTTTAACTACGGTCAGCCCCCGGCGGAGAGCTATGAGAAATCTGCAAAGGCGGACAGCTTTAAACGGATAGGCAAAGTTAATTTAAGATGCGCGCGAGTGATCGTTTTATTTACTGAACTTCGAAACATATAATCCATTTTGGGAAAAAGTAAAAGTGATTTCGTAATAATAATATCTGTATAAACTGGGAATGCACTATGAGAAACGGTGTCTATAGTTTCATTGTCTGCTTTTGTTTACTATCAATCTGTAAATCTCAATCAAAATATATCTGAAGATTAAATAATTTCTAATTCAATTGCAAGTTTTTTTATAAAATTACATACCCTGATAATTATTATTTATTCTATCAAGATGATTTATTTGCACCGTGATTAGAAATAATGATCATATTATGTAAGTGTGAGCTGGCTTTTCAGCATGAAAAATAGTTCCGTTGTGTAATATGATCGTGAATCAACCACTTTCAATTGACTATATTTCTAATTCGTATTCTTAGAAATTTAATGAAAATTTATAATACAAATTTTTCAAGAATTATACGTATATAAAAGCTAGAGTTTGAAAGTATAATCTACATATGCGTAAGGTACAAATTTCTAGCATTTCAAAATAGATATGTTTACGCATTTACTCTATTTTTGCTCCGTAGTTTTGTTTGCTCATTATTTCCAATATTCTAAATACGAATAACTAGCGCGGAAATGCGATAAAAACCAGTTAATACATTTTCATCATGGGAACGGATTCCGTATATTAGTAGGGTAAAGAATAGGCTGCACTGGGATCTGGCGACTCTGAATCGGCGAGCACGAGGTCGGCGTATCGGTATCGTGGCGGTACGGGGGAGGGAATAAAGCGGAGGCCGACGCGCACAAAAGATCGATCCCCGAATTTTTCATTTCCATTCAATCTCCATCCGCGGGCTTCCGCCCGGAGATTCGCCCGCCGAGATTCGCGTCCCCGGCGATCCTCGCAAGATACAGGGCAGAGCGAGGCGCCCCGGGCTCGGCCTTTTTTTTTTCCTTTCCTTTTTTTTTTCATTTATCAGGATTTCCCCGTGGCTTGACCGTAGGCTCGCGCGGAGTGCGGGGCGCGAGCCCCTTTCGCTCCGTTTTTTTTTCTTCTCTCTCTCTCTCTCGCTTTCCTCAAAATCGCTTTATCTCCCGACGGCGGCGGCGGCCTCGGGCAGGGAAATTCGAATAATGGATTGCGGACCAAGTGATTGAGTAGTTTCCCTTTTATTCGGCCGCGTCGGGGCCGCGTGGGGTGCCGAGGCGCTCGCTGATGACTGATGTTGCGCCCTGTTTACTTTGCGCCGTCGCGCGGGCGTAGCGCTCCTTCTTCGTTTTTCACCCGTCGCCGGCGGCATCCCCTGGGCTCGTGGGAAATTTCGACCTGCCGACAGGTGCCAGTACACACACTTTGAACGGCCTGCAAGACCGGTGCAGGGGGAAAAAAAAAGTCTTAAGCAGCGCATCAGAGACGATGATCTCCGATGAGCGTACAGTCCGTATACTATTAAGCATTGTGGAATTAATATCGCGACTGTTATTGGGGGAGACGGGGAAAAATCACCCAGAAGCCCTTGGCATCGCTGTCTCCTCGCGCCGTTGAAAAGTCCGCATACCAATGCCAGGCGCGCGGCCTCCGCGCGGGACGACAATGAAACAGAAGGCGAAGGATGATGAAAAAAAAAAGGTCGGCATCCAGCGGGGAGAATATATCCCCGGGCGGACGTAAGGCCGTCTTAAAACAATCCGAAAAGCAAAGAGTCTGAAAACAAATCGCGCGGCCGCCTCGAAATCCATCAAAAACTACTTCCTCTCTCCCACGCGGCGGGCGGCGGGGCCGGGGGCTCCCCCGAGTTCATATCGGCGCTCACCGAGAGAGAAAAAGCGTCGGAGCGTACACGCGCGCAAAAAGTTAACCGCACGGACGCGTGGCTGCACAAGCGCACCCCCGAGCAACCGAGCCATGTGCAATCTATCGAAAGATATTCATGGGGCTGGACGCGCGCCCCGCTCGCCGCGTCGCGAATGTCTTATTGATTGCGCGCCCGCTCGCCCGTCAAGAGGAAGCGCCCACGGCTCGCCCCCTCGTCACGTCGTGCTTTTTTTTCCTGTCGCCAGCGCCTACCCCCCGGCCGGCCTCCCCCGTTAATAAGCCTCTCCGATGCGTGTACGCCGTATGAGCGGCCCGTCCTTCCGCGCTTCCCAAAGCCACGCGCACCGCCTATTATTGTTGTGGGTTCGAGTTTTGCAAGAGCCTTGTGGGTTTGTCCAAACTGAAAGCTTCTCGAGGAAATTCAATTTATAAAACTGCACGCAATCCTGGCTATACTTTAGGCGTTTGTTTAAAGCGGGGGCTCTCACCATATTGTGTCGATCATATAGTCTGGATCACGTGCGGGTCAAATAATATCAAATTATCCAATAGACACCTTACCTAGGCATGCCATCATTATGAGAACATCATAAATACAACAATTGTGTCTCAATATTTCAATACTACATAATCCAATTTACTCGATTTGGTAAAATAGAAATTGGTCGAATTATTTTGTAAATTAGCTCTGATAACTTTCTGGAGGTGCATTAAACTTCGTAGGATAAAATAGTGATGACAATAACTAATAAATACTGATGACAAGAGTGTAAAAATATTTATTATAATATACAGATTATAAAATGTGTAGTATTATCAGTAATATTCATGTATATATCTATATTTGTAAAGACAAAATTATCTCTATGTTTTAGATTTCATAGAATAGACTAACCTTACATCTTTAATTGTTATAGATCTTCGAAATACTCGCTATAAATTGCTGCAGTCGACTTTATTTTTTGTGTTTTTATCGTCATAAGTTACTATTTTTTCCATTTTTAATAAATGATGTACTGCGATACAATTCATATACACTTCTATTTGTCTAGGTCCTTCGCATCAGCATCTAAGAAAATATGTATAAAGCTAATTCTTAGTTTAATGTTTACCTGTAAATACTTTTAATTTCCATATTCTTCGATGAATACTTGCTAGCACGAAAATAGTTCGTTTTTTATAAAAATGGAAAACTAATTCATTAACAAACACCATAACAGCTATGAGATATCCTGCAGCTAATACCATCACAAGTCCTTTTAAGAACATTTTTTTTGCGTACTTATTTTTGAATTCCACGTAATAATTCCAAGGCCTTTTATACATATAATTCTCAGACCAAGAGTCGGGAATTCCAGATTCATAAAATTTGCGAAATCTTTTGAGAAACATTTTCGAATATGGTGATGCTCTATTTAATGCAATAGTAGTCAATTGATCAAAAATATGTGTTTTCGATATTTCAATGATATGACTTTCAGTTTCGGTTATATAACTTTGTATTTCAAGTTCTGCTTTAAATTCGAGCATAAAACACGTTACGTTTTTAAACTCAATTACCATTTTTATACAATCTTTTTCACGAATAGAACTTATCGCTTTCGACTTTAGATCGTTCATGACGGGCGAAAAGTTAGTATTGGAAAATATAACATCATAAACTGAAGTACTAACAATTGGCTGCAAATTAGAGTTGTTAATCGCAGTTAAAGTATCATACTTTACTACCTGAAAAATACCTCGACCAAATTTTGCATAAAAGTTGGTTGAATGAAAAAAAGCGACAAATATAAAAATCAAGAACACAAATCTGTCCTTAAACTTTTTAGGAAACCAGTGTATACTTGTTTGGAAAAGTACACCAACAATATCTAATATTTTAATGCTATCTCTCGTCATTTTTAGAAATTTCATAATCCGTACTATACTGAAAACTGTTAGTACAATATATATAAGATTTATAATAAATAGATAGTAGTTTAAATATTCTACAGTGTGTATAATTGGCACAAGAGCAATAAAATGCATGGGAAGGTATTCTAAAGGAATTTGATTTGCATTATGTAACGAAATTGTAGCTGGAATAAAAGCTATGAAAATATTAGCTTCCTTTAACAGTTTATCTCCTTTTACTAGAATATCTTTAACACTTCCCTTTACTGTATGAACGTATTTTATATCGAAGTTCAGAGATTCTATTACATTATAAATTAGAGGAAATTTGGCATTGCTTTTAATTATTCCAATTTCCTCATCATTTGTAGATAGATTAAAACGTGACAATTCATAACCAATTATTTTTATAGGAAATCTGTTAATGTCACTAAGCTTTTCCGGAAATATTTTCTCGCGCGAATTCACTATCCTTGTAACAAATTTATTGTAAAATGGATTAAAATGATGCAACAAAATTAATCGACTCTGAAAATTAATATTTATAATAGTAAAATGTAAAAAGTTTTGAGACCAGGCGTATTCCAAAATCGTATTTAACGATTTTCTTTTTAGTTTATTTTCACAAAAAACTATTGTTAGACATTTTGGACGTTCAAAATTAGAAAAAGAATTTGCTAACAAATCTAGGATTTGATATAATCTTTCATTATTATTGTAACAAGAGTAATATAAAACTATGAATATAGTTTTCGAATTTTCAGTATTCAGTACTGGCAAAGTAATTGAATAATCTTCATTATACTTCCATGAACTTAAATCGTTGTTATAAACTGGTATACTCTGGATAATATTTTGATACATAGTATCATATTCTATATTTCGAACTTTTTGATTGTTATCGAGAAAAACCATTATTTGATAAGGTTCCATACTTAACAGTTGTTGCTGTAAAGCGTCTAACCAGTATCTATCAGCAAAAGTTAATCTTGTTTGAAAAATAATTAGAATAAAACTATAATAAATTCTTAACATTTTAAATAAATATCACTGTCTTGTAACTATTTTTTCAATCACTATGTCAGCTTTTAATTCTCTTTGCAACTGACTGAACTTATCGAATAGTTAAGCGCACGTTTAATGATTTTTTAAATATTGATTTCCTTAATGCGAGTTTTGATAACCATCGAATTAACACTTATTAAAGTGCATAATGAAGATTTAATGATCATGTTTCTAAAAAGTACATAGCAATTACATTTATGGCGATAATAAATTTCATTTGTTAACGAATGCATCTGCTTATATATTTATAAAGAATTCTTTTTATAATTATACTTTTCAATTTCTAAATTGTTATGTATATATATATTAATAACACATTTTTATAGGATTCTATAAAATATTAATCTGTATTTAACATTTTCCTGGAGTCATGTTGGCATCAGTGTTGACAGTTCAAAATAAATGTAGTATAAAATCGATCTATTTGAAATATATAAGATCTCTAGTTATTTTGTATACACAAATCTATAAATCCAAAGTTTATTAATGTACTTTCTTTTCTTTTAAAATTATTTATTTAGAAATTTATTTTAATTATGTTCCTATAAATACGAAGTTTGAATCTTATTTATTCGTCAATTTTTCTAATTAGTCTAAATATTTAAGTATCTGAATTTATTAATGTATAATTTGATAACTTTATGATTTATAGCTTTGCTAGATATTTACGTCTTATAGAAGAAGTGGTCGTTATACTAATAATTGTCCTCCTAGAAAATATATTATTAATGTTGAAAATGATCAATGACTAGTTTTACGAGACTTAGTAGTTAGTGCTAAATTTTGAACAAATTCTGTAGAATATCCTGCAAAAACTCGCCATAAAGACTGCTCTATGGCAATATTTTCTCGTGAGTCATTTGCAAAAAACTCGAAGACCCATAATCTCTAAACAGTAATCAGCGAAATTTTATTGTTTTTCAGCACTTTGATCTAATTCAAATCACAAAAATCGAATCCATGTGAATAAGCGAATATTAGTTAGACCATGCCTACGTCTCCCTGTACCATATTCGGCAATGATCTGCGCGTAGCAATCTGCGCAAATTCAATTACACTCTCGATTTTGCTTTGAGATGAAAATACGAATAAAACGAGGTAAATCATTCTTTATGCGCGACATGATTATTTTTTGATTTCAAAAAAGCCGATAGACCAACCGGAGAGAGATTTATACTAAAAGTTGCCGAGGCTGCCGAGAGCCTTGAAAACGTGGAAAATACGGAAAGTCCGTGGGTCGAGTCATCGACGCCGGCGGCACGGAGGAAGCGGACCGGGGCTCGCGCCGCGCATTCGTAACGAGGCCCGGCTGCGGGCGCCTCCCCCGCGATAAGGCATTCCGCGCCGGCGGCGGCGGCCGCCCGGAATATCATTATCGGGACATAATGGGGCGACGTTGGCCCCCGGGGCAATTAAGCGGCCGCGCGCGTCAATCCCCGCTGAAAGAACAGGATGCCCCATTGAGGATCCGCCGCCGAAAAAGTAAGCCGCATGCCTAATGAAGGAGCCGCGGCGCCCGGCGCGCGCCTATACTCCTTCCTCGGATAAGAGGCCCTCGATCGGGCCGCTGCACTTGTTGCGACCGAGCCAATTACCAAAGGGACGCTGGTAACGTACTTTGCCACGGCCTCGCGCAACTATGTTGTTAGTTTCCTGTCGCCTGCCGCCCTCGAGTCAGGGTCACGGGGCGCTCGCTCTTCTTTTATGCTAATCGTTTTGTTTGCCAACTAATTTAACTTGTTGTGGACGTTCGGAAAAGTTTGTTCGCCGCTACCTCGACTCCCTCGGGCTGAATTTACGCGCGTAACGCTCGAGTAATATACAAACGACTTGCTGTTTCACTGGAAATCAATATAATATCGCACAGCGGCGGGTACACCGAACTAAATACACGTGGAGAAAAGTTCATCAATGTTGATACAAGTATACGGCCAAATGGAAATCAATGAAAGACATTTTTAACGTCTCTATAAATACTATAATTGTTTACCGTGGTAAACTATTTTATAATAAGTGAAAAAACTACCTCGTTGTTTACCTCTTAGTCATACGCAGTCTCATGAGCATTGATAAACCTATACTCCACGCTTCACTGATACTATGTTTATCGTATACACGCACCTGTTTCCAATTGGTGTGATACAAAAAACATTCATGTACGTATAATGCGCCGAGTTATGCATGCATAATGCATATTATTCTAGCAAGGAATATGTTTACTTATTCAAGAATCCCAAAATAAAGCTACTCAACAATGCGCTGGATGCCCCGTCATAGAGTTTGGCGGGGGCCGGTGTGCCCGTGGCGAACGAGGGCCGGGACACGTCCGAGGTGCGAGTCCGCGAAGGCGGCCCTCCTCTAACGAGGACAAATTTCACCTCCTCGGCGTGAACGTCATCCCCACTCGCCCTTTCTTACGCTAATTTCGGGCGGCGCAGGTGTTTCGTAGGAGGGCGCGCGCGCTCTCTCTCTCTCTCTCTCCGCACCTTTTTCCCGTTCCCGATGATAATGGGCGACTTTTGTCCCTCGTGTGGGAAACGCGCGGGCGGCATGTTTAATGCAGTGTTTCTGGGGCGCACTTATATGAGTTGCGCGGGCATTATATGCCCTTGGCCACCGACACGAGACCTTCCTCGGTCCTCTCGATCGAGTGGATTTATGGGAATCGAGGCGTCAAGCAGCTTCATGGGAAACCTTTTCATTCTGCATATTTTAGCAGGCCACTAGTGGATGGTCCATTCGCGTACAACGCAGCTTCCACGTCGGCCGTTGGAAACAATGACGCTGTCCGTATAATAGGTATGTAAACGATGTCCCGCTCAAGCAGGAGTCCTTCAAATGGTTTTGTTTGTATTATTTTAGGGACACGTTAGTTTTCCATTGTATATTACAATACGTCCTATATCAAGTGTGGCAAGTAATAATTATCATTAATCGATCTTAATATTACAGCAGTTTCACAAAGTATCTGTTTAAGGAAAATGACTTCAAAGACAATTAGATGTATAATCAATCAGATTTGATGTTTTCTTATTGTAGATTGCTGATTCGAAGATGGGGGACAAAGAAAAATGCCGCACAAATTCCTCCCACGAATTTAGTCGTCTTTTTCCAAGTTGGAACCGTACTTTTCTGGCATTTTTAGTTTATTCTGGAATTTCGAAGGATCCGTGCAATATCCTGAACTAGGCCACTCTCAAAAATTGCTCTCAAAGGACGCGTATCAAGTTTGATTGCTGGAGCTGTCCCGAGGATGTGCATCCGGCGCGGCCGTCGGCAGACAGTCGGCGGAATGCCGGCGATCTAACGTCCACTTGGTAATAGAATGAAATCATTATAGGGAGCAGAAGTGGAGTAGCGCTGTCAATAGCAGCCCCGGCGAGGCAATCTTTTAATGGGACATCCGCGCCGAAAAGAGTTTCCGATCTGAAAATCGACCTAGTGATGTCGCGCACGTATATATACTGGCCAAAGCGAACCGATAGCTCGGGCCGTCCCACCCAGATCGATCTCCCGACAGTCTCTCTATCGGGCCCGTGCCAGTTTTATTTGGCGAGTATTCCACCAATCGGTGAAACAAGATCGTGTCATTAAGCCAAAGTGACCCAGAGCATCGAGTTCCAGGCGGTGATAATCGAGCTTTCGTGAAAAACAATGAGGATGCGCGCAAAAGCCGAAGCCGTGGCAGTACAACTGGAGACCCAACGGATTCGGCGGCCGAGGATGACTGCACTGGCGGCGCGCTCAATCAAAGCGCACGTCGCGCAAAACAGGGCGGATAACGAGAGAAATGCCCGGGGGGGCGATATGCCACCGGGGCTCCCCCGTCCGCGGGGCAAATAAATAATTCAAAGGCAAAGTAGGTGGGCAGGGGCGTTCGGGAGCACTCGGAAGCCGCAGGCGCAAAACACACTCGGCCGCCGCGGAGCTCGCCGTGGAGAATCGAAGGGCGCTCGGATTATACCGTGACACCCGGGGCGATTCGCGCCGCCAGGCCACGTCCGCAGTTCCCGGGGATTAACGCCCGTGACGGGGCCAAAGTAAGCTAATAAATGCCGCCGCGTGACGTATATCGCCCACTCGAGCCCGGGGCGAGTCCCCGCGATCGGCCCCCGGACCTGGTGGAACGGCCTCGCCGGGAAAAATCGTTAATCCCCCGGCGCCGGGGCTCCGTCCGCTAATTCAGCGGCTTTTCATTTACAGGCGTCTCGTTAAAGAGTCGCCCGGGGGCCCGAGCTTCGGCCGAGCCCGATTAGCATTCGCCCCCGGCGCGCTAAGGAGCCGGGCGCAAGTCCGCTGCAAAAAATCCCATTTAAAAGTTTTGATTAAGAAAGCGAGCGCGCGCGGCCCGCGTCATTCTCATGCTAATTACGGCTCCGCCCGTCCGCCATTTTCCTTTTTTTTTCTTTTTTCGGAGAAAAGCGCCTCCAATTTTTCTTTTTTTTTCCGCCGCCCCCGCGCTGTTTTCCGCCCGCCCGCGGCCCTGAATGCCAAGCCGTCCGAGTTGGATTGCTCGGCCCAAGTGCCTCGATGGGAATTAAAATATTTTAATCGCGGCGGGGCCGGCCGTCCGAGTGCCGTCCCCCGCCTCCGCCTATACAGCTATCAATTTCTTAATTAATCGAGAAACTTAAATTGATAGGCGTTAATTGGAGAGGCGGCTCGCCGGGACGCAGGCCAGCCCTTATCGAGATCGCGCCTGGAAAATCTCCAGGTCCAATGGGCCGAAAAAATTCATCCCACGGCTCGCCCAGGTGGACTGTACCTCGGTGCAAGTGCCCTCGGGATAAGGGATGAATTAATTATCGGGCGCCGATTAGCTCAACGCAGTTCATCGGCTCTTCTGCTCAGTTCACGTTTGCATAATTTAGCAAACAACAGAATGACTCCATTTCCTCATTTTCATTGAAATGCAAAGCATTCAGCACTTTTGGTACTAATCATCAGACGTGTATGCCTTACAAAATTACAATTTCAAATATATCTTTGATTTCAGAAAGGTTTTAAAATCTCAAAAGCTACAAGTAGCTTTTTCGTTTTGCCTTTGTATTACTCATTAATTATTACATTGGATATAAAAATAAAGTTAGAGTCTGAAAGTATCATCAAAGTCGAAATTTCGGGTCGCGCGCAGGACACAAATCAGAACTCTGAACTCTGTATTTCCATTTCCTGTCGTTTTTCATGGGTCGCGAATTACGATTCTTTCCCCGTTTACATCTTATTCCTGTTAATATGTTGAGTGGATAGTCTTCCTTCAAAGCCTTCCTTCGCTTCTTCATCCTGTGATGTCCTTTCTGTTTGTGGACCAAGATCTTCACACGACACGCGGTCCTCATCCCTCAATCATATGGACCGAGACATAGGACATAAGTGTCACGTGTATTATGGGAGTAAGTATCGTAAATCGCCTTATCGGGGCTTTCCCTCTCGCGCTCGCGAGTCGATCGTACTATTCTAGCCCCATTTTCCCGAGAATTTTGTTCCCAGTGGTCAAAATCCAAAATCCATCGGGCTACATCTGATTTTTTTCCTTGCTTTTATTATTTTAAATATTTCTATAAGGATTTTGGGGGAGAGAGAATAATGAGTTGACCTTGTACAGTTAGTCGTTAACACGAGTTAACTGCACAAGGTACACGCATTGAAGGCTATCTGGTTAAGTCGCCATTGAGCAAGTAGCGTATGGCCTAGGCCCGGGGGCCATCAAAGCCCGGGGCTCGCCTCTAATAACCGTCTTGGAAGAGGTTTATGCCATCGGCGAGCCCCTTATGATCCACTCACACGAGGCAGCCTCGCGGAGGCACGCACGGCGCCTGGGGTATCTTCGGCCCGACAAAGCTCTTGGCGGGGGCGGGCCGATATCAGCCGTAGGGACGCGGGCGACAAACCGGCCGGCCGCGGAAGCCGGGGCGAAAGAAGGGCCGAGGCTTTGTCGATCCCATTAAGATACAGGCCGAGACTTTGATTCCGCGGGTCTTCCCGGGGCCGGCTTTGTACGCAAATAATCCGGCGAGAGATAGCCGCGCCGGCCGCATCGCCGCCGGGCTTTTTCCCTCGGTGCTGTCGGCCCTTTACGAGCGCGCCCTAGGCCGGCGAAGGCGGCCATTAAGGCCATCGGGCCCGAGGAGCCGAGCGAGGATGTCCCCGGGACGAGGCGGCCCCCGCATCTGCCTGCCCCCCGCCCCCGGCGCTCTCGCGATCAACGGCCGAGACGTTTTATTACCCGCCTCGGCGAGGGGCTCGAGGGCCCGCCTGTCCGGAATGCCATCGCGCCTTTTGGCTCTTCCTGATTTCTTCGGAATCGCTGCACGCGCCCCGGACACGAGGCACGTAACTCTGCCACGGTCATTTGACCAGTCCCACGTATTCAAAGCGAGCACTTATATCTATACTTATATACACATATCTGTGAACGTATATTTTATATGGGGATGTTCACAGATTTTATAGCTTCGCAAGGCGGGGGAAATAAGACATCACTTTTGCCGATTCCGGTTTCCGTATTACTCCTGGATAAATTAAAAAATAACAAAGAGTAAAAGCGATCGGTAGTTTAACAGAAAACCTCTTCATTGATTTTGCAAAAGTCTGTATCTCGTGTATGTCAACCAAGCGACTGTAAATATGCTCTGATAAAATTTATGGGGTCATATAAATAAATAAATTGATTTGTAAATATAAAAAAAATAAAATAACAAATGAAACACGATTAAACTTGTAAGATATCAACTAACCTTTTAGTGCTGTCCTCATCGCTTCAAAATTATATTACTTTATAGTAGCTCTCATTAAACGTAATTTCAAAAGTAAAAATTTACTTACACAACTGATGAACTGTTTTAGTTCATTAAAACGATTTTTCGTAAAATATAACGATCAGTTTTTCGAACAAATTGGGGTCTTTCAGCCCTTCAATAGCATACCGATATATTATGTACAGAACATTCAGTAATTCATTTGCCAACTAAATTCGCGCTCACTAACAGCCTCGGAAAGTGGGACACCAGACGACAGAGATCTATAAATATTTTACTTTGGCTTCCTCTTAAGCGGGCTCGTATAAAAATTCCAGGCGCGCATCGCCGCGATATACGAGGGCGCGAGTAATGAAAATCGCGGGGAAAAAAGGCGCGGCATTGGAAAGGCGCAGCGGCTGGGGCACAGAGGGCCCCTCCAATAAAAACGCCCGTGTAACCTGGGCGCGAGGGAAAAAAAAAAGAAAGGGGTGGGAGACATTCCATCGCGACGCGGCTTGAAGCGCTCGTCTGCGGGCCGCGTCGGCGGCAGAGGCGAATTTCTAAAAGGACATATAGGCGTGGGCGCGGGCGCGCGACGCCCATTGAAACCCGGCGGCGGGGAAGAGTGAATTTAAACAAGCGTGCGCCGTCCCAAAATGGAGGCGCGAGCTGAAAGAACGGGGCCTCCGCCGCCGCCGCCGCGCCAAGGGCCACAAAAACCCGCGGATATATATGCCTCTGGTGCGCGCGGGGGCGCCATGTGCGTAAACGGGCCCGGTTTGTCGCCGACACTTTTCCCCCCGGGCTATACCCAAGCGAGCCGAGGCGCCATTTGTACCCCGCGGGAGGACGAGCCCCAGTTCTGTTTTCACGCCCGGCGTTCGACGGCCCGCCGGACGATTCGCGGCTTTGCGGGGGTCCTCGGCCTCCGCGAAGCCCGGCCCGCGCACTGTCACTTGCCCGGTGTGATGAACGATTGACGCGCCTGGTCTTTAATCGCCGCCACGTCTGCAGCCGCGAGCTTTTTTTTTAAAACAAGGTGGATGCTGAAAAAGCGCTTGCAATCAACCGGTAGCCACAGCTTGTTTTATTCTCATTAGCCGAGATTATCACGAAATTACATTCTATGTATGTTCTGAACTTGAACTTTCAGTCCCTTTATATACCGAGCTTTATACTTCAGTTTGTTTGTCTGTGCTTGTGCTTTGAATTGACGTGCAACGTAGCATGTTTAATTTTCTCAGACTTTAGTATCTCAGTTTAGATTGTTAATGCTTATTATAATTATTTAGAATTCACTTCTAAATTTAGTCTATAGTAAAAATATTATGTGCATGTATAAGAAGAAAGAATTACTTTCCAAATCTGATTCTCAATAAAATTATTATCATATTAATGTAAATAAATATTTTTTTATTATATTTGTTGTATACATAATTCAATAAACTAAAAAATATTTAATTCGGTTTTATAATGTTTAATATCATAATTTTTAATATTATATGTTCAATAATTAATTAAATATTCAGCATTTATTCAGTATTAAACAATTAAATTCATACTTATTTCTATTATGATCAATTTTGAATATCAATGTGCTATAATAAAACTGTAAAATATGTTACGAAATTATTAATAACATTATGAAAAATAATAATGTTATAATGGTGATATGTAATGTTATTGTAAAATAAATAATGTAATTTTCAATATAAAATTAGTTTAAATTATTACGAAATCCAGAGTTAATGAATTTTATTTGAAGCTTTATCCTGTTCAATTCCATATCATAGTTATAGTGGATTATCCGATTATTATAGATGAAAAATTATTGATTTTTCAGTTGCAATGTACTAATAATTCAGAAACTTTTTGATTTTTTAGAAAAATTGTTCATTATATCACTCATATAAATTTGGAGAGTATAGTCATGGTTATGATACCAGATTTTTAAGACTGAAGACGATAACATTCGATATAGAACTATCTTTCCCTAACTTTTTAGGAACTGATTACGCAACATACAATATTCATATAAATTAGGTGACCAATCCCAAAAAAATTGAGGAACGAGTTCTATCCACTTTTATCGTTTTCGAATTACTATTCCCCGTAGATACAAATCATTATAATAATTCATTAATATATACATGGACCCACACGCTCTCATGTATAAAACTTGTTGTTAATTTTTTCAATTTTAAA
The DNA here is from genome assembly GCA_018906755.1 of Sycophaga agraensis. NCBI lineage: Eukaryota > Metazoa > Arthropoda > Insecta > Hymenoptera > Pteromalidae > Sycophaga > Sycophaga agraensis. Next base: position 774,884 of record JACCIE010000004.1, read on the forward strand.
TCAGCTCACACGGCTCCTTTTCAGGGTACACAAGGACAAATGGAAGGCGAGTCTCGGTGCCTCGAGGGATAATGACGAGAGCCGCGGATAATGTCGCCCGCTCGCGCCGCTATTTATCATCGGCGCGTCGTCCGGAGGAGTCACGGGGGTGTAACTCGGCGAGACTCGGAGCTGGCGCGCTCGTCGGCCGCGCACCTCATGATGGACGATCCGGGTGACGAGCGGCCAAGGGGCCGAAAAAAAAATGTAAATCTCCCGCACATTTGAATGCAGGGAAGGGGAAGCGTGTGGCGCGCGGTCGGGGGTGCACTAAGTGCCCCGCGCTCTCGCCGCTCCGGCGGCCGGGGGAAAGTGGGTCGCCCTCCGGGATCGCCTATGCATACGCTTTAAAGCGTACGCGATGAATAATTAATGGGACCGCGTCCGCTGGAGCCCTTGCGACCTTGGCGCGCGCACCTAAGTTCCCCGGGCGGCGGAGGAGAGGTCGGGACCTCCTCCGCGGCTGCTCGTCCCCGGCGATGGTCCCCCTGGTGTCCGTCCGACTGACGTCGACGGCGGCCCGGCTGACCACCGCGGGACAATGGCCGCGCACATATGCGGGAAGATTGTCGTGAGCGCGGCCCTCGTAAAAATCATTGATATCGGGCCGATCGGCGAGAGGCGCATATTGTCCGGCGCAATTTACCCGACGGCGGCCCAATTGGATTAGCGCGCGCCGCCGCCTCGTGAAAAACGGCCCGACCCGTCCGTCTCTCCGGATCCCCGTGAGAAAGCTCCGCAGCTTCCGCCCGGCCTTTGTCGCCGGTTCGCCGCGCGAGCGGATCGGCTTTAATGAGGTGGGCGCAACCGGCCCGCCCGGCTCCGCAGGGCTTCTTCCCGCGGGGTTTTCGGCCCGCTGGACCCTTCCCCGATTGATCCGCGCGAGGTTAAGTGCCATCATTTGTAGCGCTCGACAATCGCCCGTCCCGTCGTGGTTCGCCGCATATCGGGGCCTATGACGGCCGGGCCGCCTCCTGATGCGTTATGAGGCCTGTCGGCCCGTGAATTTTCCCTTTTTCCACCTTTTATGCCCAGCATCCTCTATTTTTGGGACGATATCTCCCTTCAAAAGACTTTAAAGTGGAGATTTTCTTAGCGGAGCCTCGGGTAGAACGGAACACGGACATTTTTTCAGGACAGGTTATGAGCGTTATACCGTCTTTAAAGGAAAAGTACCCAAGTTTTCCTAAAAATTTATGCACTCTTTTAAAGTTATGTTTTAAACTCGTACTACATCTAGAGATTATATGTAAAAATATGTATAAAAATAAGTTTAATGTTTAATTGTTTATTAAAAGGAGCGGATATGTTCGACTTTGTAACTTGCATGTTTACTAACTGTAAATAATGGTAACCAATTCATATTGGATACAATACGGACTGCTATACGATATCGGATTGCAATGTCCCCGTCACTATTACCTATGCTTAGCGTATACCTGTGTTCTGAGATACCTAAATTCATCGGATAAACAATAGAGATGTCTGCTAGAATGTCCTGCTGTCGTCTTATCCAAGTATATATAAATTACGTAAAATTTATATGCATGCATGAGAATCGACTATAAACATTGAACAAATCAGGTATAATCTTGGTTTAAAAAAATGATCAGGTAATATCCCGTATTGCTAAAGTTGTTATAAATAAAAGGGATACGTTCTTAATAATCCGATTTGACTTTGCTTAAGATTATAGAATAAATTTTCATGGAGATAATTTTTAACGTTAAATTGTTCAGAACTTTCTTTTTAGTAACCTCATTCCTATACTCCCTGAAGTAAGATTCGTCATAAGTGAGGCAGCATAGCCAAGATTTTTGGATCTTTCCCGTTATACTTAGAGATGGTAGTCAGCTGTGTGCAAAGAAGTGGGACTTTCGTAAGTGGCAGGAATTCTGTTCGCTGATCGCGTCCGTGAGTTGTAGTCACATGGAAGTTGAGTCGGTTTCGTTTGGGCGGGACTATAATGGATATGTGGTCAAAACTGTACGAGCTATAAGATTCCGAAATTGTACTATTCTTTGTACCCAGCTACCGGCTCGTATCAACGTAAATTTTTTTATCCAGAACTCTTTTTTATAAAAAACTAGAAAGGTACGTTCGTTGTTTGGATCGAAGTATTAATTAACTTATAAGATAATCTAATGCTTATGCTTATGCTTATGTTGCTTTCGCTTACTCGAATTTACTCGTGTATACACACTGAAATACATAGTATTACGAGTGTTATACAAGATGGCGCAATCAGTTGGTCTACACGCGTCGTGGTGCACGATGCGATTTCCTAAGCAGGAACCAGGTCCAATGAAAAAAAAAAAAAACAAGCGGTGCGGAAAAAAAATGTCGGAGTAAATGGAGGCGGGGAATCGCGCGTTTGGGACGATATTCCATTTGACGAGTGGCCGGCGAATGCAGGCGGCCCTCGAGCCAGCGAATCGATATAAAGGCCTGCTGCGCCCGATGCGAAGCGGCGCGGTGCAATTTCGAAATGGGCCGATGAAAAGTGGCTGCTCGCGGGAGAGTTTGGCCCGGGGACCGAGGCGACTCTTTGACGGAGCCGGCGGGCGAAACTTTCACTCTGAATAAATCAGCGAGCGCGGACGACGTGCACTTTTCGCGCCGCGGGGAATTCCTAATGCCTCCATAATTTGCATGGGTCCGCAGGGCCGGGGGTGGGGTAATCGTTATGTTTTCGCGAGGGCCCCGGCGAACGAGGCAGCCCGCCGCTCGTTGCAAATTGTCGGTTCCGCATTGTTGTGTAGACGATGCTCAGACCGCTGGTCGGATCGAGTTCTCGGACCGAGCAGTGTACACGTGGAAAGCCGAGGCTATAAGGTTACGAACTGTGGGTGATCTCAACTATCGTAGGTTATCTGCTGCTGCTCGTGATGCAGAAGGCTTATTATAAGAGGATGATGAAACGTCAGGTGAATGTAAATACACGTATATGCATAAGGTAAACTGCATCGATAGTAGGAATTATAGCTGCTTTCAAACATCAATTTAATCTGATTTTAATGTGATTTTAAAATGAAATGACAAATCGACTGCCTGTAGCAAAATGATCTACGGTTTTTCTAAAGAAGTACACTCGTGCGTACTGTTACATTGCTCCATTGTATATTTCGGTACACATGCGGTCCAGCTCGCAGTTCAAGTAACAGAATGATACTGTGTAGCAGAAGTGTATAAAATAAATATAAAAAAAGTAGAAAGAAGCGCGGCAGAGGAACGAAGCTGTCCGTTAAAAGGAACATCGAGCTGCACAGAGACTCGACTGCAAGGCCGAAGAAAAGCTCGGCAGGGTCCTCGTCGGTTCTAATAAACGCGCAATAACCGGCGTGGACCGAGGCGCGGACAGCCTCCGAAATTGGGCGCGGGCGAAGATCGCGGATCGATCTCGCCATAGCCCCCGGTGCAGCGAGAGGTGCAGGCGATCGGCGGCGAGCGGCCGCAGGAGAGAGACGGGGATATACGGCCGGGGGGGGGCCGCCCGCGCCGCGGACTTGGCCAGTGCGTATCGATCGCTCGGCGCTGCGTGCGTGTGCCGCGGAGAAGGAGGAGGAGGTGGCGGTCGGTGTCCCCACGGCTGGCCTCCGAACCAATAGCAGGGCTACTCTTCTTCTCCTCCTCCTCTCCTCCTCGGCGCGCGCCGCTCCCACCCGAGCGCCTGTGCCTTTCGCTGCTGGCGGCGGCGGCGGCCCCGCTGCTCTCTTCGTCCCCCCCACCCCCCATCCGCCCCCGGCGCCCCACCCCCCCGTCGCCGGCGCTCTCGCTTCTCGAGCTCCCCGCGGGCCGCAGAGCCGCCTCCGAGAGAGCTTGCGCTCGCTCGAGGATTTTACCCCGCTCGTTGCAACAATTCCCCCACTAAGCTGTTTATGCGCTTGATTTGTTTAAGCCGCCGAGCGGAGGATGCGGCCCCGGCGTGCCCACTTTCGATTGTTCCCCGGAATAATCCCACCGGTGCGACCCTATGCTCCGGGGCCGAAAAGAAAGCACATTACATCGCGGACCGTTCGTCGCGCGTTAATTAATTGCGACTCTTCTCCGTGCTTGCAAAATGATTTTACACGGCCGAATATCAGTGCTTTGTACTTCACGAGTCTTACAGAGCGCCGCACCATTTTGCAATTCCGCCCGACTGTGTACGCGGTACAACTCGCGTGCAATTTGTTTGTGTCCAGTCTATTGAGTTTTTTACCGATATTTGTAGTTTTTGTCGGTTCTTATAGCGGCTTAACGACCTATACTTTTAACCTTTCGAGTACACGTATAAGAAAAACCCGCTCGCGTTCGGTTTTGCATTGTAAAAATCTTGATAAAGCCAGGGTAAAAGTTTTACTCGCATTGTCGCGAAAATAATTATTTAAATTGTGCAAATAAAGAAAAGCTCTAAAGTCTACAAAGTAATTCTACTATTAAAATGAAGTTGTAAAAGTATGAAAAAATAAGGTTGCCGTGGACAATGGATTATTAGCGCGGACAGCGCTCAGAGGAGAATTATCCACGTGTAAAGCGTTAAATGAGCATCCTAACCTGGAACTCATCAGGCCAATAAAAGCCTGAATTGCATAATATCGGAGTGCGCGAGGAGTGGCGCGGGCGCGGCGATTGTCCCCGGATAAATTGTCACTCGCAGGAGCGGGCCGCGCGCCGCCCGGGCCGTATAAGATCCGCTAATATAAAATCCGGCTCCGTCGGGCCAGCTCGGGCGGAAAAAGCGAGGCCCGAGGCGGGATGGAGCGCCGGCCTGTCTGATATTACGCCGGGCGATAACGCGCGGCCGACGGCCCGGGCCGCCATGGGGGAAAACAATAGCGATGGCGGGCCGCGGCGCGCGCCCGGAGAGCTGAATTTAAACGCGGGAGGGAGGCCCGCCGCCCGGAAATCGATGAATGGGAATTTCTTGCGCCGGCCCCCCCCCCGCCAAGTTACATAAATCCGCGGAGTGTCACGTGCCCCGCGCGGCTTCCGTATATAAGGTGGAGCTCCCCCGCGGACATGTATACCCGGCTGACGTCGCGGCCCCGCCGTGTACGCCGAGGCCTTTGAAAAAAGAAAAAAAACGTAGAAAAAAAAAGCCGATCGGCGCGCGTGTGAGTGCACGCGTAGAGTATAATTAAGCGCGGCGCGCGAGCGAGCGGCCTATACTGGGCGGGCCGCTGTAACGGACGCGCAATCGAGCCGCCGCGGCGCAAAAGCAGCCCCGGGGGGGAGTGAATTTCACTCGCGGAATTAGCGGGCCGCCGATCCGACGAGTGCGCGTATGCGCGCCCATCAAACTTTTATAAAATAGAACGTAATTAACGAACGCAATCAATTTGACGAGCGCCGCGGGGGCGGCCCCGAGGCCACGTGCCGCGCCCGGGCGCCCCGCGGCCAATCGATAAAGGGCCGGATCCGCCCGGATTTTCGAAACGTCGTTACGCGCGCGCCGATTAACGGCCGAAATTCGGGATAGGGCTGGAATCGTAAATCCGGCAAACGACTGCCGGCTCCGAGCTTTTTCCGACCTTTTTCCACCGGCTCGAACCTCTGGCTTTATTATAAACCGGCCGACGACTCTTATATTCTTTATTAATATTCTGCCGTATATTTCGATATAATCAATTTGGTAATTGTGCGATATCACTAAAACGTAGTAAACTAAAGTATTTAATGAACTAAAACATTTTCACCCTGTAACGATACTCTTCAAACTGGCAATAATTGGTAAAAACCGAAACCTATATGTACTAAATCTCTATATATATCTTGTATAAATAGATATACAAGTAGTAGGTATTTTATGCATTAAGGACGATTTAGGTAGCAGTATTTAAATTTTATAGTTGAACTTTACAGTAATAATAATAATAAAAATATTTTGAATAGGAACGAAATTCAAAGTAGCTTAAAATTACCTTCGCATTCTTTAAGGGTAAATTGTATTCATATATAATATTAAAAAATTAAACCACTTTTGTGAAAAGTCCTGAATTTTATTTTGGTTTTTAATATTACAGTTAAAAATGCATGATAAAATAATTTTTCAATAAAACACCAGTTTTCAAATCCGTTTCATGCTAGTTAAAACTGGCCGGTAAAAACTCGTCAGCTACTGGTGTATCGTCCAGTTTTACTATATAGTGAAATTTCTACCAGGATGTATATTTTTCTAATTATCATTGCACAAGATCAAAACGTATTTGTTTGATTTAGTTTCGACCAATATCTACTACGATGAGTACAAAAAAATATGGATCTTGTAGGGATCGCGGGATTCCATCGCCCCGCAGCGCAGTATGTACATCCGCGGTTTCGTTCGACGCCTGGGCTTCGGTTTTATTGCGCGCCGGGTGCGCACGCGCACGCCCTCACGGGCTTTAATTTATAAAACCGCGGCCGTAAATCAGCCCCATTTTGTTCCGGGGGCCGTGCGCTGCTGCCCTCGGTGCTGGCCGGAATGAACCGGCCGCCGCGGTTTAGCCGGCTAAGTAAGTTAAGCCTCTGAAAATGCCGCCTCCATTTTTAGCCCCCGGGGGCCGTGGCCGGCGACCCCTTTTCTCCCTTTGCCGGTGTACACGCAATAAACGAGTATGCGCGCACGTGTAATTTGATTCGGCCGGCCACAAAGACGGCATTGCCGCTCAGCGGCTTCAATCGGAATAATTGAGCGCGCGCACTCCTCCGATTTATATATTTCCAAAAGGTACCGGGGCTTTTAATTACTTAACCGCGCGCCGGAGCTCGTCTAGCCCCAGTGGCCATTGTGCGCCCGCGTCGCTACATATATGCCTGTATATCGCGTGTATATCAAACGCTGATTGCAACTTACAGCTCCCGCCTAGATCCATATATATATATATCGGCCAGATACACGCGCCCGCGTGCCGTAACGTGTATGAACGCCTATGGCCGTGGGGCGTGCGGGCCTGCCGAGCCGCTAATTAAATCAATACTTTACGCGGGCCCGCGCGAGCTCTCGCCAAATGAAACCAAGGGAATTCCGGTGCACCTGCATTATTGCGGGCCACCCGACTTTTTAATACAAGTGGCAATAGTTGGCCGGCCCCGTCAGCGGTTCCCTTTTAATAAAAACTGTATATATATATATATACACACACACAGCGGAGAGGCGGAGCGGGCGCGAGGCGTCGTCGGCGGCGCGCGCCCCGAGAGAAAATGCCGGGCGCTTCTAAATCCGCAATTTCAGAAAAAGGAAAAAAAAAAAAGGAAAAAAAAAGAGGAAAATGCAATAATCCTGCGTGGCTTTCAAGGCGCGGGGCGGGGCAAAAAAAAAAAAAAAATTTAATTAAGATTCCCAATATACACGCGACAAGCGCGCCCTGTCGGGAATTTTCGCGGGAAATCCCCCGGCGCCCGTCTCGCCGGGGCGCGAGAGAGCGGGAGGAGGACTCCCCGAGTTAGCTGCGAGTGTCGCAGACGGCGAGGTCCCCGGGAGCGACCCCCGCCCCCCTCGGGGCTCGCCCCTTCTAATCTGGTCTCCTTGGTTTCGCCCCCCCCCACCCCGGCTTTTGCCAGCGCGCGGAGGAGGGAACCGCCGCCCCGGCGGACGGGAGGGTCCGAGAGACCGATATCAAGCCGCCGGCTGACGTCTCCGCCGGGGGGAAAAAAAAAAGGAGGCCCGCGCGCGTCTGCGCCTCGCGGGGACCGCATATATATACATGGGAGCGTGCGTTGCCGGCCCGGCCGGAAAACGTACGTAATGGCCCCCGCCGAGGCATTATATGCAATTACGCAAAACGGCCCCGGGGCCGCTCGCTCGCCCCGCCCTGGAACAACTTACGCGCACCGGCTCTCGCGAGTTTAAAGTTTTACCGCGGAGGTTTAAGGGATTAAGGCTCGCTCCATAACCGCGGGGAAAATTTCACGCGGCTCGCATCTAGATAAATATACGCGTACGTCTGCGCGTATTTATTGTTCCTTTCCCGCTCCTCGCCCTCGTCTTCCGCAAGGGGTATTCTTCCAACGTTCAATTCTTTCGTGCGAAATTATTGTAAAACTTCAGACAAGGGAGATTGGCAGAGTTTTTTTTTTTTACTTTCGTTCAATTTCTCCTGCAGAAGCGCAAGCTTTCCGAATTCTACGTCAACGGGCTTCTTTTTGGCTTCTCACCTCCCATCAATTTCTGCGGCAATTTTAGAATCTCGCACGCGAAAATGAAAACAATAATTTGATAAAAAGCATATTGAAAAGCGATCGGAGAGTCGTTGGGAGAGAGAGAGAGAGAAAGTGCGTGTGTGTGTGTGTGTTAGAGAGAGATAGAGGAAGAGAAAGAGAGAGTCAAAGGGAGAGAGAGCGTCGGTTTAAAGGGTAGAGCGAACCATTCGACAAAGCAACCCTCTTAAAGTTCAGCGTGCGCGTTCTGCCTACTAATGTGACTCTCTGTATACTTCCTCTGCTCTCTCTCTCTCTCTCTTCTTTTTTTTCTTTGACCTCGCGTGTTCCTGGATTGAATGCGAATCCGTACCGATCCCTTTCTCTTTCTCCCTCTATTCTCTGCTGGCTCTCGCTCTCGCTCCCTCTCCCTCTCCCTTCCTTCTTTTTTAGAGTAATCCATTAACTTGGAACCATCGACTGAGAGTGCCTAGTTCTTGAGAGCGAGAGGCAGCCGGGGAGAGAGAAACGAGAACCACTTTGCGATTCTACCGCGTTTAGATTATAATGGAATGGAGCCTCGAGGATCTCGCCTTTTCCTTTTTCCTGCACTTTACCGTTAAAATGGATTTTTTCCGAAATGAAAAGTCAAGACCGATGCAAGTATATATAACCATCTTGGTTTATTGCGTACATGTGCAGATCAGCGAATGACTGTTAGGTTGTATTTTAACAAATCTGCAAAGCCTATATACGCGTGTTTTTGATCTCTCCTTACAATTACGCATCCTAAAAATATTACCGTATTTGATTTAATAAAACTACTCCGCTGCACACTGTATCCGCGAGATAACAATCTAAATTGCGCAAGCAGGGTCAGAGTCAGGAAATCTAGAGTCTTCTAAAGAATCTTTTTGTGTAGCGATAAGCAATCGCCGCCACTATCTACTCGAGCAAAGTCCGTCGGCTAAGCTTACAAAGAAGTAGGTGCGGAAGCTATTTAACGAGACCAACACAAGTCTACTGAGGCCATCCACCCCGAACAAACTAACCGGCCATTATTGCTTTTTCAGAAGCTCTGTATTACCTACCTCGCCGTACGTTCATAGCCAAATTCTGCAGATAATGTTACAACAAATACTTTATGCCTCACCTCCCATCGCCCTTTCAAATGTTTCGTAGGTATAATAATTACGAAAGGCGCTTCCTTTGTTGGCTTTATACAAAATTTCAGCAATGGACTACTATATCAGCACTGTAAATGCGATGCAGAATATTATCGCTTTCATGAAATTAATCAATTAATTCGAGCCTTTTGATCTTTCGATTATTAACTTTATGCCGCGTGTTTAAACATAATCGAAATCACCCCCCGCGACACGGAAAATATATTGTTGAGATGTATAGAGGAGAGAGGGCGCTTGTCGAGAGTGGTTAAATCAAGCGCGCCATCGGTACGCGGGCGCTCCCCAAAAGGAACTGCGTCCCTTCCGCCCTGGCATTCCTCCATTACACGAAATCACGGGCCGGCCGCGCGTCCCTCTCGAATTTCAATTAGAGGGACCCGCGGCCGCACCGAGGACAACTCGGCCCGCGAGCTTACACACCGCCCGAAACACACGCGCGCGGCTCTTTTAATTTCGGGCATAATGAAATTCGCGGAAATCCCGGACGGGGAGCCAAAAAAAAAAGGGAAAAAAAAAAACCGAGGACCCGCGCCGATACCAGCACCGCGCCCCTATATCCTTATTTTCTCTCCTCGTTTCCTGTCGCCCGAGAGAGGGAGAGAGAGTGTCAGCGGTCTAATCTGGGCCGGGAGCCGCGCCGGCGAGCCTAATCCAGCTTATCCAGAAAGTAATTTTGAGTCTTTTGAAAGAGCTGCTGCAGCCCTCGCCCACCGCGGACCCGCCGGTCGCAGCCCACCCCCCTCCCGTCTCCCCCGATCGCCCCCCCCGCGCCCCGCAAGCTCATCTCGTTCGGCCCCGCCCGCGGCTCCTCTCTCTATCTATCGTTTCTCCGCCGACTGCCTGTTCCTTATCGCCTTTCTTTTTTATTCCGCTGGCTCCTCAATTTTTCGCATCTTCTGCCGCTTTATTTCAATCCAACCGCTCGCGCGAGGCTTTCGAACGAGGGCGCGTTTCCGCTGTGGGAGGTGATGAAGCCCGAGCCAGCGCCACGCACGCGGCCCGCGCGAGCTTACGAGTGATTAAATTCAAAGTGAATCGAGTGCGGCTTTCTCTCCGATAATGCTGCAATAAGGTATCGCCCGAGTTATACTTGCTTGGGCCGGCGGTCCAATATAACCTTTGGGTTTCAATAATCGAAGATGGGAAAGAAAACGGGCTATGCGTGACTGTCGAGATGTAGTACGTTAATAACAAACAATTCACGCAGCATAATTCAGACCGAGGAAAAGAAAAGGATTCAAACTTTTTGCCATGACCATTTAACGATGTGAAAACGAACGCAATTTGTGCGCGGATATTTTAAATTGGCGACGGGAGGGAGCTTTGAGCGTATACACGGATAAAAAGAACGAGGGATACGACCCCGGGACTTCACCCCTGGATGAGCCCGCGCTATCAGCGAGGAGCAGTTGTTTTTCTCTTCGGGGCAAGCTTCGGGCCGAGGGAGGAAGGCCTCGGCGCCCGGAAAATTAGGGAGGAAAAATCGGTGAAACCGCCGAGATTTAGAGCCCCGAGTAAGAGGCGCGACTGCGCGAGGGGGCCGATTCCTTTTTTTTTCTTCGGGGCTCTCATTCTCTGTCTTCCCTTAATTCCATGTAATCTTGTCGCCTGCTCCTCCGCTTTACAGTTGTATTTGTACTTGGGCGCCTCGCACATATTTCAAGTCGAGTACTCCATCTTTCAAGTTACGAGGGTGAACTTACTTTTGATATTTTCAGACGTAATTGTTTCGCTGATGATATATAAGTAAAATATGAAAGAAATATCAACAACACTACATAGTTGAAAGATAGATTTTGAAAAGAAAAACATTAATATTAAATTAATAATTGAACTGGAGAAAATTCTTTACATGCATGTGTATGGTGGTATTTTTATTTATTTCCTGTGCCGCTGGAGCAATAATTTTTTTAATTATTCAATCATGCTTTTTGTGTTCTAAGCAAATTTAATAATAGTATACAATCATTGAAATTAATACAAACATTCATTATCTATTTATTATGCATTTATTATTATAAATAAACATTATATTACATATATAATTTTCAAAGGATTATATCATGAATCTATAGAAATTTAGAGATGATTATTGTATGCACATACGGATAAAGTATAAATGCACACATGTTATGTGAGATTATACTGTAAGGTTAATGTAGCAAAATTTGGATACACTTGTACAGTATAGTAGCGCAATTATTGCTGCAATACATTTTCCATGTACAACAAATTGAAATCAAATGAGAAAGTAAATGAGAAAAAGAGTCAGCAGGTTGGAAATGCAATCTATCGAACCGAGCTATCGAATCTCGTATGGAATGATTAAAAGCGAATAAATTATTGAAAATGTTAACTAATATGGATAATACATCACGAGAGAAGAATGCACAGCGTCGTTAAAATAATCAGCGTTTCGATAAACGAGATGTAATTAATTACATTTTCGCAGCAGTCATTTGCATTCTATCGGTTGGCGGTTTACAATTAATCGCGGGATAACTACACATATATTCGAGTTTAATAAATCAAGTGGATTAAACCATTAACTAATCACGGGACTCCAGCGTGCACGAATAAATAAATGAATCGCCGATACGAGGGAGTATCCGGTTGGAAGCCGCCGCGCAGAAAAGAGTCACATATAAAGTCGAAAAATGGCGCACGCAGCGCACATATACACGTGGCTCTGTAGCGGCAAAGGGACATTTTTGGTCCTAAAAGCAATTACCGCGGCAGGCAGGTGCAGGGGCCTTGGGCGCGGGCAGAATTCCAAACGGGTCGCCAACCCGGAGCGGACTACGTGCCGCACAGAGGCGCCCCGGCCGCGAATAATTCGAGCAATCAGAGTAATGCTGCGGGGGGCGCGGCCCGCGTACACAGCCGCTCCAACAGAGGGAGCAGGTGCCCGGTCTGTCCTCGGCCGCGGGCCGACTCCCTACTCCCCCCCGGGGGGGGACATTCAGTGCGCGTCTCCGCGCGCGCCAGTTTTGTTTATGAAAAGCCGGGAAAATCAATCGGCGCCCGTCATCGGCCGGCCGATCCATCAGGAGGCCCCGGGAAAAAAGGCGGGAAGAGAGGGCCGGGGCAAAACGGAGCCGCGGCCTGCGAGTAACGATGACCGAGCGCCTTCGCCGCGGCCCGCGGGGCTACACACACACGCGCGCGCTGTGTATACATGCATCATCCGCGCATTAGGCGAGCCGCAGACCTACCGTCGATATTGTCTTCCCCCCGCGCGCCAATAAAACCCCCGACGGGGGGCAAAGCCGAAAGCCGGCGCGTGCGCGTAAAGATGCTATATACGTATATACCCGCGAGCCGGCAGGACTGACGCGCGGATTCACTCGCCAGCACCGCCTCAAGAATCCGCGTCGCGCGCGCTTGATTAATGCAGAGAGGCCTGCGGGTTTGGCGGGCTTCTTTTTCGGTGCACTCCCAGCGGCGAGTCGTGCGCGGGGAAAGTGCGCCGAGAATAACCGCGCGTGGTATATATGCGCAATATGCACACGGGCGCGTGTAACGAAGTCACGAGCGCTCGGCGCGCTAATGACGAGCCGGTGGGAAAGGCGATTCTCGCGGGGGAGTGAATTGGCCGCGGACACGTCCCGCGCGTGACGGAATAAAACGCGCGCTTGGCGCGTGGGACATGACTCGAGGGCGGAGGAGGAGTGCGCGCGAGGGCGTCATTACCGATTCATGATGATTGTTAAGGGCGAGGGGGGGGATGGGCCGCGAGCGCCGATTCTCAAGCGTGACGGCGAGAGAGATGGATGGAGATGAGCCGGCCGGGAGGGCCGATGCAGGGCCAAGGGAGATGAATTGCGCCCCGGCCTCGCCGCGATCGCCTCGATTCGATACAGTAGCGCGCCCCGCACCCCGCGCCCATATTCCCTAGCTTATGCTGTCCATTGTTTTTTTTTCCTTTTAATAATTAGCTCCCTTGTACTTCCTAGGGCTGGTCCTTTTGATGAATTATGTGTCTACGTCGTGAGCTCAACTGACATTGACTGAATAGCAAATGGTAGACTATCAAAAAGTCTGCTTATACAGCAATCTAATGTATATTATATGTTAAATACGTTTATCTGTAAAACGAAAAAATGACAAATGCGTCCAGTGGAACGAATGTAGGACTTTGAAATACAATTCACGTATAATATGTACATAAATAATTGCGTCAAATAAATAAAAAATATTCAATCTCGCCATGTTCAGATTGACACAGGAGCCCTTTCCTATTTTCATTATATTTTTATAAAATAATTATAATTCCTCTTGAAGGGATTTCTATTCGAAATGAATCAATCCAACTGGAACCTAGGTAGACGAGTATACTAATTGTAAACTAAAATGTAGCATTCTAGTAGAAAAGATTATTGCATAATGACTATAATAAAACCCTATCACTACTAAAATAATAGTAAATACTATGGCAACTCTTCGAATTGAAAATTGTTTAATAATAGTATAAACTTTGTACTTAAAAGTAACAGCTACTTTTAAAAAGTGAGTTTCTATTCTTTTTTGAGCAACTACTATTTTCCTAAAAGAATGGAGCGTTACTTCTGTAAATAGAAAAGTACTACGTTTTTCTATTACATTAGCCATAAAGGTTGTAGAACAGTCCTCTAGATCCTCTCAATCCAATGGGTGAGTTCTCAGGCTCACGATTGAATTGTTGGACGCAACAAGAGAAGCTTCACCGCACAGAGTCAATCATCGCGAGGACGTAAGTGCGCCGGTATACACTCCGTTTAAGGACTCTCGAATGCATCCCGATAAAACTGTCATAATCGGCCAGCCGGACCCTCGCGCACCTCGGCGACAGGCGAGACGCGTCTCCGCGGCCCCGTCACCAAGATTACAAGGGCGAAAAAGGGCGGGGCGCGCGCGTCGGCCAGTAATTGCCGCCCGCGGGGTGCAGCGGCCCGCGGGCCCGGGGGAAATTGAGCCTGGCCGTTCTTCCGGCGGGGCCATTGTCGCGCGGCGGCCCGGCTTCGGTGTCAGTGTGTCACCGGAATCGAAAGCCGCCTTGTCGCCGGGGCTCGGGGCTGCTTTTTCTCCGGGGGAGGGGCCGCGGGGGAGGCCGGCGGCGCGGCGAAAGCCCCGGGAATTAGGGATCCAATCGGCGGATTTGGCTCGCCCGGGGCGCTTTCCCTGCTAATTCCGCCCGGGGGCTTTGCCGCTCTTTCCGCCGAGTGGCCGGCATTGTCGCCGATTCGAAAAACCGGCCGTTCCCCTGGGCGGGGGACGACGTCCTTCGCTGTTACCGGCTGCGGCCCTCGAGATGCGCCGCACCCGGCGATATGCCGCTAACGGGCGGGGAAAGAAAAAAAGGGATCCGCGGCGGTGGTGTTCTAGGGGAAGTGGGAGGGGCCGCGTCGCGAGAGTAGCAGCCGATATCCGGAAAGGCCCGGGAGCCTCCCCCGCGGGTCCAATCAGTTTGGACGCGTTCATTAAGGGGAGAGGCGCATTGAAAAGCGCCTTACGCCGCGCCCGGCAATGTCATTATCTGAAACAACGCGGGACACTAGTGGCGGTACACATCGGAGGATCTGGCCGGGCCCGAGGGGAAGCGCCCGTCCTTGCGCTCCAATCTGTATCCGAGATCTCGGCAAACAGACGTCGCTCTCCGGTTTTCCCGGGCGCGCCTCGAGTCCGGCCCCCGCGACTTCTCTTCCCTTCTTTCCGAGTGTCGCGCGCGCGCGCGAGGACCTGTCTAGGAATTTCGGCGGGCTAAAGGGGATGGACTCGACGTCTGCGTCCTCGCTCCCTTTTCTCCGTAGCGCTCTTAATGCACAAAATACCGGGCGTAATACTTTTTATGGATTCTTCGACGAACCATATACATGTGTACATTGTATACTGTACTCTTATACAGAAAAAATAATAACAAACCTTCATGGCGAGGAGAAAAATATGATCCCGAACTCGTCAACTTGTCAACTCGAGCAATTGCGGAAATTCATCAACTGAACTAAGGACTCATCGACACGAGTAGGGAATTTAAATTTCAAATTTATGCAAGCCGAGGTGCACGGCAATGTATGCCTCTGGAGTCATTTAGTTCAGGATTAAATCCCCGGCCTCGCGTATGTCGTGCGAAAGCAATGAAGAAAACGAGGATTAGGTGACTGCTAGAGTCACGCGTACGCAAAAGAGCAAAGAGCAGCGATGATGGGGCAAAAGACGTAAGATCGTTAACCCAATTGGTGACCAAATCCGATTACTAATACCTGACCTGCGCGATACTAACTTTGACCTTGACGCTCTCCCGAGCTATAAATACCCAGACAGATCGACTCTTGAAAACTGGCTCTCTGGGAAACACTTATAGAATAAAATAGATTTTCTGATCGCTGTTGTATGTCTATAGACAGTATCGCGAACTTCACTTTTCAATTTTTGCGTACACCTAATAACCAAATTAAATGAATTTCCGAAAGTTTTGTTGAATAATCAACAACTCAATTTATTTCAGCGTCACATTCCCGTCCACTCGGAACAACCAAGTACGCCCATATATACGCGGAAGCTAACTATATAATACCCGCAGTACATCTGAAAGGATTAATGAACTGGGAACGAGAAATTTGAACAATCAATACTGCCGATCAACTCATTTAAGTTTGAGAAAGAGCAGCCCGATAAAATCCAATTACCAAGTTGATTTCTATATTATTAGAGGACGCGTAGTCCCGATTAGCCCAAAGCCGTCGGCAAGCAGCTGCGCAAGCTCAAAGCCGGTAATGCGCAGGCGACATTCGCCGCGGAAATATCCAGGGCGGATAATCGGGCCGCGGGTCGTTTTTCCGGGCGCGCCGCGGCCCCGTAATGGATTGGCACGGCGCTTTCATTCGCGCGGCGAGCGGGCGAGGGACACTTCGACAACTAGTTTTCCCCCGGCGAGCCCTGAAAGGATTATACACCGCGCGGCTCCCAAGTTGCCCGGAGGAGCGAGGCCGAGAAACAAAACGGTGGGAGTGAGCGCGATCGCGTCGGCTTCCCCCGGGCCAGTCCGATTTTTTCGGCCCCGATGTGCGCGGCCCTCTGCCCCGACTTGGCAACATTATCGCGTTTTAATTTAACTTCTCGCTGCACTTTAATTAGACTTTGCCTCGCTTTGGGGACGTCGGCGCGCGCCCGGCCATAGACGTTACGTTTCCCTGACTCGCGCTTTATATCGCGAAGATATAAAGGGACGTAATTTTGTCCGCCGCCCGGGGGTGTCGCGCCCGCAGCTTTCTGGGGTTGCCCAAAAATTACTCAAATCTTTCCTCTCGCGATATATTCCGCCTGGCGGATTAACTGGATGGCAGGATGATAGACGCTCGGAAACATTGGGAGTCGAAGCGATGTAAGCGCGGCCCCGGTGGTCTCGAGGAAGCACGCGGGGAAGCTAAGAGGGCGCGGGGTTGATTTTTGGAAGCTGCGGCGCGAGTTAGGGTGGCGCGGCGAATCGTCGGCGCTTTGCTTTACATATTTCCGGGGCAAAGTGCTCCTGTCGGGAGGACGCGTCCCGAGAGCGACGCGTCTTCCCGAACGGCAGCTTGCTCAAACTCTCGTTTTTCACTTGGCGCTAAGCCGTCGCAGCCCCGCACCCTCCCACGCCGGCTTCTCCCCGCTTTTTCCCCTTCTTCTGCCTTTCCCCCAAGACAAGTCAACTTTTACTTTTTTTTCCAAAGACAAATAAAACAATAAACGAACGTCCTGCCACTCGAGTTCGTTTCGTGTTTATAAAGCGGGCCTGTCGTATCCTTTCACCGGGAATCAAAAATCCCCCCCCACGTCGTAACTTAACGAATCCTTCGAATTGAGTCGCAACTAATCTCACGGACGATATAAACGGGGAATTCGCAATCGGCGGTAAAACCGAAGACATAACCTGCCCCCTCCCGAGGTGGCCGCTCAACTTACCAAGTTTATTTTTTTTTTTTTTTCATTCCTTTTTTTTTCCGAGAAATAAAGTGCAATAAATCAGAGGGGGCGGAGAGGCGCCGGGCGGCCTGCCCCTCCCGAGGAGCGATAAAATTCAAACTTCATATTTCCGGGAGGCCGCCCGTTACGCCCGCTACGCCCACGCCGCCCGCGACAAATTGCGCGAAAATTACTCGCCCTGAGATTGACGTTTGATTGCGGGGCCGCCTCTTTAAACCGCCGCTTATCACGCCACGCCGACGCCCGGGAAATTCGCTACTTTTTTTGCCGGGCGTTTTAAGCCGCGACCGATCGACCGGCGAACCCCGCGATACGTCGCGCAGTTGTACGTGACGGTCTAATTGCACGGCGAGATTCGAGTGCGCCCCGATTGCTGTCCGCCCAACGGCCCGGAAGTGCCGTCACGGCGGGAAAAATCGCCGTGAATCAGGTGCAGGGCCCAAGCTTTCGGGGCCGGACGTCACCGCGGAGCCAGGCGCCGTGCATATATCGGCCTGTGTATCGACCTTGAAGCCAGCCCGCACTCGATCTACCTCCCAACTGGGGATGCTGCGGCTCCGCGCGCGTCTGCGCCTCTCGCGAGCGGGCAAACTTCAGCTTCCGCCGCGAGCCGAGCGTTCGAGCGCTTCGTTTTTTTTTTTTCCCTCCCTTCGGACGGCCCGTCCGGACTCATGAATACGGGAGTATTTGCCAGGGCGCGGCCGGGCCGCCCGTGCACACACACATAGGCCCGTGCACACGCGCGAAAAACATTCGCGAGCGACTGCGCGTCGGCGTGCATATATGTATAAGCCGGGCCGCGGGTAGTCGCTCACGTATTTATTGGCCGGCCTGCTTGCCCGGCGCGGCGCATGCAAATTGCACGCGTTCCCCAAAATGGCGGCGGCGCATTATGCCCGGGCCCGGGGGCGGCCTCCCGAGGAGGGCCCGCGGGCTATATTGCCGGGCGCAAACACCGGCCGGCGACGTGCCGCGCCCGAGTGGCCGACGCCCCCGCGGGGCTTAATACCGTATGCAGGGCCGCGAGGCCGCGCCGGCTAATATTCCCGCGCCGGGGCGGGGCCGCCGCCGCCGCCCGGGGCTACGTGTCCCGACTGCCGAATCGCCGCCCGCCCGCGACGCGTATATATACGCCACCTGCGCCACGGCCCCGCCGGATCCGCCCGAGAGCCGCGGATCGCGGAAATTAATGCCGAGCCCCGCCTTGTTGCTCGCCTCGTGTATGTATAGGTATACGTACACAGCCCGCACGCCCCAGCCTTTGTCCTCGCGGATCCTGCGGCTGCCCCGGAAAAATCCCTGCCCGAGTTAAGAGTTGGAGGAGCCACTCGCGAGTTATTGGGGCATAAATTATCGCACTCGTGCACCGGTCATTCGCAGTGTTGGCTTCGACGCCGCGCTCCACCACAGATCATCTTCCCTGCACAACTGTTTTCTCCCCCGGAAATTTAGAGCATGGACCTTCGACACCCAATTCGATTTGCTCCTTGGCAATTCATCCATCGTTCAAACGTTAGTTTTTCTCGTCTATATCTTTTATTTACTTGTGCATGTTCATAAGTTAATTTTATACGCACGTGGGCAATACAAGGCACTTGCTAATATATATGTATATACATGATTATTGCATAATCTTCAAACACAAATAAAATTGTAGAATTCATTATAGAAATTCGATCTTTGAACTCACTATCAGTAATCGTGATAGTTCACTGAATTGTAATATACGGATATACAGAAATATTAATATATTACAGAATATCAAAATTATACACTAATTACATAAATCTCCTTTAAAATCGTGTATGCGCGTAAATCTGTATTGGCTGTTACGAAACTAGTAACATTTTTTCTGAATATATTATCTGTATTATATCACAAAATACATACAAAACTGTAAAATTCCTTGGAATTCATACAAAGAAGCAGTGTTTTGTAACAGCGATTTATTATATTGCTGACACTTATATTTATTTTAGACAATGAATTTACCAAATTCTACAATTATTTGATTATTAAACATCATTATTTGATTAACAAAGCAGTTCCTGAAATAGTTAGTTGTGATATTAGCTTTCTGTAAAATGAATGAAGAATCGAATAAAGTCTCTACCAGTGTAAAAAGTGAATTAATTTTATCGGCCTGTACATTGGCACGGAGATGAGAACGAAACCCTTTATAAGATTTTGGAAACAAACTATTCTCGCAGTCTATAAGCTTCTTAAAAAGTTGAAAAAAAATAGAGGGACGAATATATATCGATGGGGGGGGGGCTGCGGGCAAAAAACGTCGCCGAACTGCATGGGCGATCGGCTCTGGTGGCGAGCGCGCGCGTTGACCCGTTAATAACGATTTAATAATTGGCGCGAGCGCGAGCGCCGGCCGAGTCCCTCCCCGTTGGCGCACAATTGATCGGCTCGGGGGTGGGGGGCCGTGGGGGGAGGCTCTCGGGCCGAAATAAAAAAAAAAAAAAGGAGGAGGCTAGCGCAGCGCGCCAGCCGCGAATGGGATATACGCGCGGTGGGTTTTAAAACGCGCGGCCATTGTGCGGAGCCGCGCGCGGGACAAAAGGGGCGCGCACGCGCGCGCGCTCCCGGCCGATTCGAAATTCGTAGGGATCCGGCGTAATTAACGCGGGCCCGCCGCCTCTCGATAAAAATGCTCGCCCGCGTATAATTGCGCCGCCGGCAAACTGCATCCCCCCCCAAACCCCCGTCCGCCCGCCGCTATCCCGCACTCTGGATTAAATCGAAAATTCCCTGCAGTGCGCGGGCCGCGCCGATTTTTATTCCCCCGTTTTTTTTTTCTCTCCTGCCGGTGGGCCGCTCCTATTTTTTTCGGCGCGGCCATTGTCGCCGGGGGCCCCCGGGGGAGTCGGCCGCATCCGGGTAAACAGCGACTCGCGATTAATTATATATATATCGCTCGATCGGAACAGAGCCGGCCTGTGTGTCGCGCCGCGGGGCCGAATAATAACCCCGCAATTGAAACGTTATTTTCTTATTGACACAGGTGCAAGGTATACGCAGCTTATTATCCCGGTGTCCCGGTGCAAGAGTAACTGGAGAATTAGTCGTGGAGCCGAGGGCGCGCACTCCGCTCTTTTTTCCCCCGATTTTCCGACCTATTTGCATAAATAAGTTGGGATGCCGGCGCGGGCCCGAGTGCGCAATATTGGCGCCAATTTACAGTAATTGGCAACTATTCCGGGCACGCAGCTGGGGCGCGGCGGGCCAAGGGGCCGATAAGAGGGAGATAAGGGAGGCGGAGCCGCGCGGCCCGGGCTCTCCCGCTCGCAGGCGCGGCACGTACCCGCGAACGTGTGATGAAACGGGAAGGAGACGCGGCGGAGGCGGCGGCGGCGGCGGCGGCGCGATAAATAGGGGAGGAGCCGCCGGGGCCCCGGGAAATAAAGGAAAACAAAGCAGTAAAATGAAGCAGATCGAAAAGATAGGACTGATAAGGCGGGCGCCGCGCCCCGCCGAGCGGCCTTCGCTCGTGCCAAATGGCCCGATGCTATACGGCCTTATGCATGCATAGTACACGCACACGCGTCCCTCGGTGGCCGCCCCTCGGGTTTATACATCTCGGAGGATTTTTCGCGAGACGATATAAGGGCTGTAAACGGTGTCCCCGGGGCGCGCCGGGAGCGAGGTTAATTTTCGACCTTAGCGCGCGAGCCGCCCGCGGCGAGGGAAATCGCGGCGAAGCCCAGACTGCCATCCATCATCCGAGGCGAAGGCGCGAGGGCGCGTAAAACGGGCCGCGAGGCGTAGCAGACGACGCGAGTATATACAGGGTGTGAAAAAAAAATAAATAAAAAAATATAAGTAATGGCCGAGGAGGATGTATACGTATATATACGGGCGAGGAGAATCCAGAAGCCCGCGCGCAGCTGAGCGACGGCGGCGGGGAGGAGAGGAGAGAGGGAAGCTCGGCGGGCGCGGGCAGGAGGGAAAAACGGCAAGAAACAGAAGGAGCGGGAGCCGGTGGGCGGAGGGGTCGCGGGCGAGCGCCGGGCCAGGAGGGCGGAGTGGGAGTGTCCAAGATGGCGGCGGCCGCGGAAGCGCGTGACGTAGGTGGGACGGCTGAAAGATAAATGACGCGTCCACTACTACCAGGAGCGCGGGGATGACGCCGCCGCCGCCGGCGCTGCCGCGGCGAGGTTCCATTAAACATAAGCCCCGCGCCGCCAGCCTCGTCGCTTCCCTCCCTCGGCTGTATAGCCTCTGACCTCGGGGACGAGAGCCGGCGGCTGCATATAACCCCTTCGAGCCCTCCTCCGCCGAGCTTCTTCCCCGACTTTATATTTGGCCCCCGCAGATTAATCTTCCTTAGCTTTTTCATTTTATTTTCAGTATCGCGCTTTCATTATGGCTCGCTGCCGGCGAGGAGGGGAGCGCGAGGCGCGCGAGCGGGATAAACAGCGATGGCCGCCCGCAGCCGAGGGAGTCCGGCCCGGCCGCGAAGACTCGCGCCGCGGAATGTGTTCGCTCCTCCTCGCGGTCTCTCTCCGACGTGGCCGGCCGAGCCGCTATTCCAATAATTCATGCGCCATTTCCTCCAAACCCGTCCGCATTCCCTTCCCTTGCATTTTATCATATTTCAGAAGACCATCGCACTTTTTTCTAGTTCGCGTAAATAGAATTATAATTACGCTGTATCAATTCAATATATCGATTAATTCATACTAGTATTATCTAGCTTACAAGGATAAGCTCGCGGTACAGTCAGACATTTTTATTAAGCTCCGATACACTTTTATTACATTCGAGATTGTATCGATGTACGTCTTTATTACTGTAAAACTTTTACTGGTGTGCCTACCGGACATTTATGTGCCACCTAACGGGCGTATACATCGCGAGGTGTAGCCACGTACTGGTAGGGATATTGTTGGTTTCGGCGTAGCGCGAGAAGTAGGTCTGGTGACTCGCGGCACGTAGGCCCAAATTCGGGGAAAACGTTGCCACAGCTAATTATACTCCTAAATCGGAGTGTTTTTTCCGAGTACCATGTGAAGGTAGAAATTTTAAACTACTATGCTGATTAAAAAAAAAACCTTGTCGTGGACTCTCTCACTTTTCATTCCTCTTTTTTTTTTGGTGCAAATACATATACACGCCATTCACGGCCCCTCAATCCTCAACACTGGCCGGGAGAATATATGCTGCCCACAGTCAATATATGCGGCGACTGCAAAAACCACATAGGTATAGGCGAGGATATACAGGACAAACTGCGCGCTTTTATGCAAGATATCATATAGACGGCGCGGTAAAGATCGAGCCTCGGGCGACTTGGCCCTGTCTCCCTCGCCCTTGGGAGCGACGCGCAACTTTGGGCAAAGTTTTTTTTTTCTACCGCTGGAGCGGCGATCGGCGCTCCTGCCAGACTCCACCCACACCCCACTTTTTCTCGATGACCGCGCGCCAACTTTTCCATATATATACGTACGAGTGATTACGCTCGGTTTGCTGCGCGACAAGCGCCGCCGACGGGCTACTCTTTTTTCTCCCCTTCCCCCCGTCGGCGAAAGTTGACCACCAGCCTCGAGGACCAGCGTGTGACCGGTCCGGCCTGGCGCCCTTTCCAAGAAATTGCACCGCGAGCCGTCGGATTCCGGGGGGCCCGGGTCGATATATATATATATGTATATACACAGACGCGGGCGTGCGGGCCTGGGGATAAATTCTCCCGAGTTCATCGGCCGTCCATTAGCGGTCCGCGGGGCCGAAAACCGCCCATCACGGCCCAATATATACACGAGACAGGCGCGATATACGTGCCGGGGGGGCGCGCGGGGGGGCTCACCGCGGGGTCTCCGGTATAATATTGGCCCGGATGCCCGGCATCCATATACATCCCGCATTAGACGCGCGGTCAGCGCCGATCTCTTTATATTGCTCGCGGCAGCGCCCCGATTTCAGGGGGAGGAGAGGAGGCGGCCCCGTCCCGGGGGCCCGGGAAATCTCACGCGAGTGGGGAATTATTCAGCCGGGGCCATTGTGCTCGCGAGGCGCGCGGGGCTGCATATTGCGCGCCGATCCCCTTACGCGCCATTTCGCGCGCCGCCGCCGCCGCCGCCGACGCACGACGCCTTCCTCCCCCGCCCCGGCCCCTTTCATTTTTCCGCGCTTTCTCTCCGCGCCACTCGCGCGCGCCACAGAAGAGATTACGCGCTCCCACGCATTGTAGTGCCTAAATGCCCAAGTGCGCCGCCGCCGCGAGAGCCGAGAGCCCGCCACTCGAGCATTTTTTAATAACTCCCGCGACCTGTTGATCCCCCGATGACTTTTCTCCTTCTCTGTCGGGGACCCATAGGCGAGCCCCAAGGCCGCGATCCGTGATTTACTGATTCCACGCCTCGAAACGGATGCTTTCTCCTCTCCTCATTGCGCACCACTTACGAAATTATATTCCCCATCGCCGTCTGATGCCGATAACTTACTGATGTATATTAAATGGCAAAAGCTTACATTATAGATAAAATATCCTTACCGTATCTTTTGTTTCATAATAATATAGGCTTATACTTATTCAGAATGATTTTAACTAGGTTGAATAGTTTAGCTGCAAACTAAATGCGTTGCAAAAATAACATTTGTTATATAGAATAGATTAAAGTACCAACTAAATATTTTTATCACTCGGGTAATATTCCTTAATATAAACCGGCACATTGTATTTTCAGAAAAAAATATATCATTACGAAAACAATAACAATTCTTTAAAAAATATCTGGGACGCTGTTCAAAGATAAAAGCCTAACATTGAAATCTATCAAAAATATTGTGTGATTTTTCAATATACAATTTCTAAACAATTTTTTGTTAATGTTCCACTTACTATTATGCATAATAAAAATAAAGCTTTTTTCGATACAAACGTTGAACGAAAATTGATTTATACAACTTCTAGATGTTTTTACCGATAGATAAATACTTGTTTGTGCATCTACCGACTAAATTACCTAATCTTAGCGTGGAACGTCGAAAGTATTTCAATCAATGCAAAGGTAAGCATAATCATTGATGTACAAGAATAGCACATAGAGGGAAGGACGTGACGAAAGAGTCGATGATGAGGAAGTCACGCGTGATCGCCCCGGAGAATTGCCCGCGCGTGTAACTACGGGCCAATTGCGAATCAGGATGGTGCGCATGCCACATAGTCGTGTATATAACGGGGCGCAGGCATTAACCCGCGTATAAGGTCGTTAATGAAAGTAAGTGAAACGGCTCGGTGGTCGATGGGCACCCCAAGAGCAATAAACGCCGCGCACGCCCGACACGCGACCATTCAAAAGTTCTTTCCCTACCGAGCACGTATTTATTTCTCGCTGGCCGCCGCGTGCGCCTCCCCCACAGCTCTAAGCCGCAAATTTCTAAATTAATCGGCCTACGAGTACGATGTTATCCCCCACGGGCTGCGCCCAGCCCCGGCGGTCTCTTATATCGGTACTCTTTAAGCAATTATCGACCGAGCGAGTCACCTCCTTGGAAATGCATAAAATATGAGAGGCCCTCGCTCGCGCAATGCTCCCGCGGACTCGCGGCGGCCAAACAATTCAAAGTTCCATTGAAATCTCGGGCGCGGCGGCCGCAGCCCGGCAAACTAAGTCTAAGAGCGATAAATCTGCCCCGCGCGCCCACAACCCTTTCTCATGCGAGGCGGCGCGGCGCCCGCCCCCTAGCGGCGCGCTGCCGAAAGAAAGCGCCACTGGGAAATCGGGCGTGCGCCGGCGGGGAAAAAGCTCGCGCGCGGGCCAAAAAGCCAAGTCCAGTAGATTTATCAGCGGTCATCGTTGGGCGGAAACCTCCCCGACAAATTCCATCGCCGGTGCTCCGGCGGCCCCGCCGCCAGGGGGAGCGCGACCCGGGCCCGAGTGCGCGCGGGAGAAAAGGGGGCGTCCCGGCCCCGGCGCGCGGATATTTGGCCGTCGCGCCCGCCTAAGTTATGGCGGCTGACCGGAAGTCACGGGATCACCGGAACCCGGGATATTTATACGATCCCGCCCCCACGGCGCGGCGGCTCCCCCTCGAGCCCGGCGACCTCTCTGTTTTTCCCCGCTATCTGCCGCCGCCGCCCGCCACCGCCGCCGGCCCGCCGCTCGTCCGACCGGGGCATTACCCGTAATAAGGAAATTGCGAATTTATTACCGGGGGCCGATATTGTCCCGCGGGGGCGGCCCAGAGTTATTTCGGCTTTTATGGTCCGAGGCGACCCGGCGGCAGGCCAGCCGCGCTCTGCTGCAAAAAAAATCCCGGAAGATGCGAGGGCCGCGAAAGTCGCGCGCGAGACGTCTCTACATGTACGTGGTAGTATGCGGCTTTCAAGGGGGAGCAGTGCTGGCAGCTGGACGTCCGGCGCCTCCGCGAGCCTGGCTTCTTGTCGCCCCGCCGAGGTTATGCTGCCACTGCCTGCTGATGCTTTCCGCTCCACGGAGTTAGCCTCGTCATTTCTTCCGAGATTATTGATCCTCTTGCGAGAGTTACTTATAACTGTGTCAAGCTATCACGGACATCAACTCTTCAATTGAAGAAGTAGTTCAGACTGTACGACTACTTCAAGTTCCATTAAGTCCTCTGAATCGAGTACATGGAATGTTCCTTCCTATGGACAGTTCCTTGTATCTATCTTTCAAACTGTTTCTTATTAAATATGTGACGTAAGAAATTTATATTGTAGACACCTACCCGTTGTAAAAATTGTGAGATATCAACAGTATAAATGATTTAGCTTGTTAGTACCACATCATCTGTGATCATATTCATTTTAAATCATGTTGCTTTATTTATGATTGTTACAGAAAATAAATTAGCATAAAACCACAAGTATGCATGCAAAATTGTTATAACTGTAATAATAAAACTTAATATTTTTCTCAATTCGAAATTGTTTCGCTATATGACAGGGTACAAAATCGTTGTGTACGGGTTACTGTATTGAAAAGGGTATATTCTACGGGGTAATAAAAACGTGCTATTCATACCTTAATACGTTCACCTATAGCCTGCAACAAGAGCACTAAAAAAGTGGTTGTGCTACACATACATTAACGTTACAGTTTGCAGGTATTTTAAGAAATATTTACAAAATTACTGCAGAAAAAAGTTATTGTTAAAATGTATAAAAAATGTTTGTTTTAATAGAGAACGTCAATAATAATCCAAAACAATGACTACTAAAACTAAAAGACCACTTTGCCATGTCTACTGCGAATCTTTATCGAAGTTTTTATTCTTTACAAATAACATTTATTCATCTCCATTGTGTATAAATTGTGTATGTTGTTGTGCGTACCAGAGAAAAGATAAAGAGATAGAAAAGAACTTAATCACGAAATAAATAACGTGGTAATCGTCCATGTATACAATGAGAATTTGAGGGAAAATGGCTACACAAACTTTGGATTACAAGATCGCACGGCGCGAGATCTACTTGCATGCAATTTTGTTTCGCGTGAAATCAATGCAATGGTGCAATCGAGATTGATCGAAGGCGGGGGCGGAATGCCATAGAAGTAGAGGATCGCGCCATCCGCCAACGGTCAAAGTACGAGGAGAAGCGCAGCAAGTAAACGTTTGCGCCACTCTCGAAAATGAGAAAGAAGAGAGGTAAAGTAGTGGGAGAGGACTTTGCAAGTAATGCCTTCTGGTCCGTATGCGTGACCCGCCAAAAGGATAAAAGGTCTGGGAGTCTTAGAGGGGGAAGTGGAATTAATAAAAATTTCGACATTGACACTCTTTTTATCTTGCTATAATCAAACACATGTTGCTCGAATTGGAGAAATACATCGACAAAATAACACAGATTTTCGCAGGTTCGATGCAATTGCCAATTCTTTTCACCTTCTGATTCCTACTTCAGGCATCTAAACTCTAAAATTTTACTTTTATGTTTTTATCTCCCGATTTCTACTTTAGGCATTGTGGAATCAAGACAAATAGGTTGATATTATTTGAATTTTGGTGCTGCCGTAGTGCTACCTAGGTGTGATGCATACACGTATAAAATGTAAGCGTGCACACATCGAAGTTCATCAAGTTCTAAAGAGCTATGGTTGACGAACCTCGAGGAAATTAGGGGACCGAGGACGAGGGCGAGGGCGTCATCAGCGGCCAACTATCGGAAGACACATTAGCGCGGGTCTGCGGAGCCAATAACTCGCTCCGTCGGCCGAAAGAGAGAGGGCCCGCCGCGCGGCTGAAGGTCGGCGCCGCGTGTGCGCAGGTGTAAGTGCGCACGGGCTCGCGTCTAATTAGCCCACGATTGATAATCCCCTTGCGTTACACGCGCGATTGAACCCTTATATTCGCGCCGGCTGATAGCCTCGTGCACCGGGCCCGTGTCTTCTTACCCGCGCTACATACAACGAGGCCTGCGTGCACAGCGCGAGGCGCAATGTGTACATGGCCGAGGTACTGCAACCTTGGAACGGTAAATCGGCGCGCGTGTCTTACACACTGCGAGAAAAGCACGATTTAGCCGGATTTATTCTACCTTGCGCGGGCACTCGTTTCCCTTTTCTTTAGGAATAAAATGGCGCTTGACGAGGCCCCAGCGTCTCGGAGCCAAGCTGCGTATACCCACCACGAACCAGCCCGAGGATTTTCCACGTGGGGGAGCGAGCCGCGCCCTCGGCGCGATCGCTTAATCCGCGTAAATTGCTCTTATTTATACCGCGTGGCGCCGTCGGCGCTCCTCCCCGCGCGGGGAGGCCGCTCCGCCATATTTCGCGGATAACGGGGCGCCCGGCCCCGTCCCGGCGCATAAACAGCCATCAGCGACACTGTCCCCCCCTCCTGCCCTCCGGGCCGGGCGATCCGCTTTATTGGCCCCGGTTACGAGGCCGGAATCGTCGGCTTTGCCTCCGGCGCGGCCGATTTTTCACGGATTATTGTTTCAAGGAGGGCAGCCGCTCCTTCGCCGCGCCCCATAAAGGATGCGGGGGGAGGGGGCAGGGGCCGGGAGTTATGCGCCCCGGGGATCCGGGGATCGCGGGGGCCGGCACGTAGCCGACGGGCCGAGCCGGATGCCGGGGGCCGAGCGCCGTTTCCGCGACGATTTCGGCTCCTCACCGGATACGCCCGAATTAATACGGAATATCATTTTCAGCGTCACGTATCGGGACGCGAGTGCCTCCCCCGGCTTTCTATTTTTTTTTTATGGGGCCAATAAAAGGAAGCGGGCCGCGCGGGGGAGAAAAAAAAAATATATCGGCCGGTTCCCGGGGGAGGAAGCCCCGGTCGGATTCCACGGGTCGTAATAGCGGACCTTTTACCGGCCCGATTATGTGCCCCATACCTTCCGCTCCCGCTAATAAAACCGAATCCCGAGCGATAACAGCCCGGCGAATACGCGCTTATGCTCGAAAAATTTATGCCCGAGAGCGTGTTTCCGTTAAAGTAAACTATCCGATACGATTCGAGTGCGGAAATCACATAG
This sequence comes from Sycophaga agraensis, assembly GCA_018906755.1. Classification (NCBI taxonomy): domain Eukaryota; kingdom Metazoa; phylum Arthropoda; class Insecta; order Hymenoptera; family Pteromalidae; genus Sycophaga; species Sycophaga agraensis. Next base: position 803,603 of record JACCIE010000004.1, read on the forward strand.
AGCGGTGCAGTGATTAGACTCGTGTACGTAGGCTAGTCGCTATAAGCCACGCATGAGGTAACCTGTCGCTCATTTGGTAAACACTCGGCATACTTCCATTCTCAATCAAACTATGTTCGCATACTTCACTTGCGCCTATATTTGGATTTATGGAGAGCGAGAGATCGAAAGCGCGCAGCCGATAGCCCATAGCGGTGAAATCTGCCAGTCAATCTTTATCAAAATAAATAATGCCAGAGCCGCGCTAAGTGAATAGGCCCGTTGTATCGCGCGGCTCCTCTTGCACCGTCTGCTCCTTCCGCTCTCTCGCTTCGGGGAAAGCGCCATAAAAGTGCAGATCAGCTTTAGCCCCGGAGCGCAGCATCCGCCATGAGTCACGCCCGCGCACGCACTTGCACGTACGGACTATGTCAACGCCTGACCACTTTCTACGTTATATTATACATTCCGTCCGGTGCGCGGTTGCACGGGCGCGGCGACTTCGTGCAGAGCCGTACATCAGCAGCCGCCCCCCCCCCCCGCGAGTAAAAACAACCACGAGCGCAATCGTCCCGGCTGAAATGCGCCTGTGTACGTATACACAGTGTGGGGGAGGAGCGAGGAGGCCGATCGTCGACCAAGGCAATCGAAAGTCGGCACCTCCGCGGGATAAAAGAGCGCGAGCCCAGGGCGGAAAGGCTTGGGGAGCTGCCGAGGGGCGAGGCGTCCTGCGGAGACTATTAACACACATCATCGACAGTTGGATGGCTGCCGGTGAAGCGAGGGCATTGTTGTGGCTGGCCGGGCGCGCGATCGGTAGCGCGCCGGGGGCGTGGCTCCGCGATAATTCATTCTTGATTGCGTGTCTGATACATGCGACCAGTAATTATACCAGGGGCCGAAGCCAACGCCGCCGCTGCAGCTTCTTCGCGAGCACACGGAACATGGCGTGCGTTCGAGCCGACCGAGAGAAAGGGAGGGGCAGCGTGTGGGATGCCCGTCGTCTCGCTGAGCTAATTTTTTCTACTTCTGCATACGGAAGGCCACGGATCGTACGACGATTTGTGCCTAATAATTGCTGGAAGCTGTCTCTCTAAAAATCAATCAGAAAATCTATTGAAATTTAGCAAAAATAAGGTCACTAGAAAATTAGCAATTTATTGATTTAGTGAAAATGCAGCGTAAAGTTTTTAACTTGATCAATATCCTTATTTTTGATAAATTTTAGTGGGTTTTCACTGATTTATTTTTAGTGTCCGCCGAAAAGGGACTGCGGCTTCACATACATTTATTTCCTTTTGTCTCATTTCACCACAAATGTTATAATAGAGATAAGGTTGTTTCCACGAGTAGAAGGATTATTCCTCGCTTAATGCAATAATAAATATTTAGTAAATGGAATATGTTTTTAGCTGCACAAAATCGCCAACTTATCGAATTAAATAAGAATAACAATACTTTAATAAAACCATAATAAACAAACCTTGATAGAACAAATAATGAATTTCAAATCGGTGATCGCTCTTACCTGAAACAAATAAATACAATTATATTTACGTGTTCAAGAATTTTAGTTAAATAAAGAGCAAATATTAAACTATAAAATTATAGAGTAACTAAAATATTTTTAGCACATTATCTCACGCAGCGAAATTTGAGACAAACATTTTTTAGTGTTACTTTCGCAAAAGATCAAAAACCCTCAAGAAGCTTAAATGCAAATAACGGTAAAACAATTAATATGCATATCTAACTTGAACAAATAGAAAAGGAGTCGGAAAGATCGTCGTTCGTCTTCCACGGGACAGATTTATCCTCTCCACGAACTTTTTCTTTCCCCTTTATGATCACGGGTGCCGCGGATACTCGGGCATTCACGGTCCGGGTCGAGACGGACGCGGCGCACAATCACATCTCGATTAGCGCTTTCAAAAGCGCGCGCGAGCGCACGCTGACGTCTTCATGTTTCACGACAGCCCGTGGGAGAGCCCGAGAGCCGCAGCAGCGATTTCACGCCGGCAGGTACGTACCGAAATTCCGAGCTCCCCCCACCCAGCCGTTCGTTACTTCGTAATCAGCGGTGTGGGCGTCATTGAGGGCGCGCGCCTTGATTAATGCGCGTCTTTTTACGGGTGACCCCGCGGAACGGCGCTGTTGTAGGTGACAGATGAGGCTCACCTATATAACTGCGCCCCGGCTCGTCTGAAAGATTCGTTGCAGCGGGGAAATTATTTTAAGCTGCTGAAGGTTTTAGTCTTGAGTCCACCATTAGGCATACACTTTTATAAAACTGATGACTGCGAGTGTGGTACAAATGTTACTTACTTTTATTAGGAAGTTATTTTAATCAAGTATTTCAAAATAACTCTCTAAAACCGACCATAATTTCGATAAAATATGAATTAAATAATCAATAATTAAATAAGTTATGTATTCAAAAAATAATTTAAAAATCATAAAAAATATTACTCGTGATTTAGTGAGCGGTTTTAAATAACAAGATTTTAGAAGAACGGATTTTTGTATAAAAATTTAATTACAATTGAATATGTTTCGAGCTATATTGAGTTATACTGTTATCTATAGCTTGAATATTTAGTAATACGTAACTATTAAAATTAAATTTGAACCGGTAATTAAAATTGTTATTATTAAATGTTGGACAAGTAAAAAAGTAGTTTTTTCTCTGAAAAAATGAATACAATATAACTCTTTAGTTATTTTTTATGTACTCTAACATCAGAAATTTTGTACTGTTTTATAAATAGTATTAGTTTACATATATTAATCAAAGTATCTTTGTGATAACAAGTTAAAGAATTTGTTAACGAAAAATGAGTTATTATATAAGAATTACATCTTAGCAAGGAGCAACTAATATACTATTCAGATCCTATAATCAAAAATCCATTTATACATAAATATAAAATACATGTGTAAAATAAGTATTGTAAGAAATAAACTAGAAATTTATCATGAGTATTCGTAGATATTCAGTAAAGAACGCGTAAAAATTTAGATTTATATAAAGACTTTTAAGCTCTTAATATTCTTAAATTGTTACAATAATTTTACTTTAAATCATAGTGCTATTATTAACTTTACAAAGCTCTTTTTGATAACAAGTTATTGGACAATCAACGGGATATCTAATCAAAACTACATCCAACATCTAACAATTTACTGAAGCATCTACTTTTAAAAGAACCGTGACAGCCGAAAGCAGTTCCAAACCCCGAGCAGAGTTTGCGACCGCACTAACTTCAATCGTGCCTCTTAACATCTTCCCTGTCCGGCTGCCAAGTGTTGTTCTTGGCACCAGAGTTAGTCGTTCTTCGACATATAAGCTCTACTTCTTTATGACTGAAGAGGGTGACAATGCCTACTACCTGACTGCATATGGAATTATATGCTGTGTAGGAACATGCAAGGAAGCCTAAAGAGGCATCTCCGTGGCGGTTACACTGCAACCTTTCTTTAAATGATTTTTCTCTAATCTCATAAATATTGTTTTTCATATGTTGCAAGAGCCAAAAAATTATCGGCGCAATGTTGCTAAAGTGATCAGCGCATTATTAGTTTATATCAAATATCAGACATTTTATTTCACTATGCGTTCTCCTGAACTAACAACATCGAGAACAACATAATTGGAAACAGTAGCCTTCGTAGATATTTTCCGTTATGTTCCAGCATACTCTATGTGACATGGATCATATACCCAGAGGTGCAATTTTTAAAAATATTCCAAAGAACATTTCTAGAATATTAGAAATAACAACGATTTCAACTGCACAATCCGCGATAACCACATGTACATGAGCACTACTTTTAAATATAAATAAGATTCTTATCTTTTTGTCTTCCTCACTTCAGTCTTCATAGGGCAAGATTTATAGACATTTTTACGAGCTTTTTTGTGACAAAAACTACACCTCTTAGCCAACTATGTATTAATTTCCGGGACAGTTTGTAAATTATTAGGGTCATGATTTTAACTCGAAACTTGCAGAAGGCTCTTCAATATTAAAGGTTTAATACAAAAAATTTTTTTGTTTTTTACTTATAATTAAAAAATAACATAACATGCACGCAGCACGAGGCGTACAGCTAGTTTAGTTTGTATATCGTGCTTTCTTAAATTTCACTCAACTGCTTCATATTTGCAAATAGTTTTGAGCGATTTACTATCAATTAATTACAAATCGTGATCCATTGAACTGAAAAATCATGATCGTTAATAAACTCCACATATTTCTTGTGAAAAAAATCATGAGGTTCGTAGATAAGTACAAAAATTAAACATATGATTAACAGTTTTTAATAATTTGAGAGTACTCAGAAACCTGGAACTATAATAATCATTATGACCTCATTCATAGAATTGTATATAAGTGTACATAAACATTTAATTATGAGATGTAAAAATAATATACTTTTAAGGACGATTTACACTTATCTTTGCTCTGTAGTTGAAATATCTGTAGGAATAAACATTCGGACGTAGTTTAGTTTTTAATGAATTCAATTTAATGATTAACTCTTTCTATTTTTTATTTAATTTAAAGTGAAGAAAACTTTTAATTTTTATTGGGGTGGGTTTATACTATTTTTTTAAAGAAACAATTTTTTTACTCCTGAAAGTTGAAATTTATTAAAAACAAAACTTTACCCTGATTGCACATTTAATACTTATATTCTAAGTTCTAATGGAACAAAATTTATCAATCGGTTCAAGAGAAAATGTACACCAAGCCTAAAATGATGAAAAATGTATGTTTTAAAGTTAAATAAACCTGCAGCCCTCTAGTTAACTTTTCATAACTACAAATTTTAATGTACTATATCAAAAAAAAGATTCAAGTTATTATTTATTATGTATTTTTTGTTACAGCTATGTCAACCGCAAGCCAAGGATAAATGTAAATCTCCCTTAACAGCAACAACAATTTTAACAATAGTTTCTACTCGCTTGGAATTCAGTTGTATTTTGATTAAAAAACTCTTAGTCAGCATTTTCCATTTATAAAAATATTTATTTAAAATGTACGAATTTAAAATTTTTAACACAAAAATGTAATTACCAATATAAAAAAATTATTATACAGGCTTCTTACAATGTAGTTTTCTGTGCTCTTCTTTAAAGAAATTATATTTCGCAATAACCACAAGTAATTTATGAACACTTGTGTAGAGGTTTCTAATAATAACTTTTAACGTCCTTGGCTATAATAGATACACCAAATATTCAAACAGTTGTATCTATTCAAAAGTATCTAACGGACATAGTTTTATTGCGGACGAATTCGAGCCGCAGGACTTTTTCCCTCCGACACGCAGAGTCCGAGATTCATTAGTAACCAAATTCCACGGCGGATTAGAACTCCTCCATCATCAAAAAGCGCTCGGGTGCCAAGGCGTATTAAAAGAGCGCATCATAGAATAGTGCCGCGCGGCACAATCGGCCATTACGGAGTTGGTAAGACTCGCGACTGTCATATCTCACTCCCTCCCGCTCTCTTCTGGACCCTTGAATCGTAATTGATGATGAGCCCGCGGGTTGTGCGCGCGCGAACTCGGCTAAACCGACTTAAAATCAGTTCCATCCATCAACGTACGCCCGGGTGATGCCGCTCCTTTCTCTCTGCCGTAATTTTTTCCCGTCATTGAAAATTCAGGACGATCTTGGGCGCCTTAGCGAGGCGTTCGCGCCGCCGCCCCCCCCTTTTTTTTCCAAGAGCCGAAGGGGTCAACGTTTACTCGCTCGACAAACTAATTCGGTACATATACAGTAATTCGATTTGGAACCGGAGTATGTGTGTTCTCCCGCAGCGAAATAATCCCTCGAAGAGTCGGCTCGGAATCGAATCACAGCGGCGCGCGCGCACACAGGCCGGCTCCGATTCCTAAATTGAATCCGCGCGGGGGCGCGGGGGGCTTAAAAAAAAAAAGTACTCGCCCCGAGCGCCTACGCCCAGCTGATAATCCAAATAGAGCGCGCGGGCGCCCTTAATAGCGTTCTCGCGTGCCCATCAGCCGTGGTCCGGGTGCAGGTCCCTCGGGAGTCCCCCGGGTGCACGGGGTCGACGAGCCCCCAAGATTTCCGCCTTATAAACTTCAAATCCAATCTGCGCGCGGGGCTCTCGGTCCGACTGGGAGTAGAGCGCGTGCAAACATAACCTTAGGAAAACATTGGCCTTGGGAGGTGTGTACATACACACGGAGAGCGGGAAACGCGACTCGGGCGCGGCGTGCCGGAGTTGCGAAACATCGAGAGTCGCCTGCAGCGCAACTCGAGCACTTGTAAACATGTACAGTTTTGGAAAAAAGTTTCCCGCGGCTCGAGCCCGAGCGGCCGTTATGAAAGATTTAAGCGGACCGAGCCTCGGGGATGGGTTTCGGACGACGTCGGCTAGGTCGAGGCGATCTTTCTCACGGCGTCGCGAGGAGATATTTCCCGGTGGATTGATCCAATTACGCGGCGGTGGGTCAGTTGCCACAGGGTTGCTCGCAGGATTAAAGCTATACGTATATACGGGCAGTAAGCCGGGCGTTTTTACAAGGGGAAATACTTGTGAATCCCACTGTACTCGGCGGGAAGGCCAAAGGGCTGGAGCGGCGGCTCTAGAGTGTATCCGAGCATATGGCGAGCTTCCAGAGGCCGAAAGCGAGAGAGAAACACCCCCGGGTTATTTGCTAGTGCGTGTATCGGCGCGGCATTATGCGAGCTTGATTAGCAACTACAAACGTTTGCTTTTCAGCGGCCCTCCACCAGAATCCCCGAGCGCGTCTCTATGTGCATTGTGCTCGAGCAACGTGCACGTACCGCGGATGGCCATGTGTGCGCGCACTTGCAAATACAAACACTGACCTCGGGGATACTGCGCGTTTCCAGATGCGCCGCCCGTTGCGCTCGGAAACTTGTTCTTACGTTCATTTCGTCCAACGTAATGAGTTGGCCTGCGAGACTTTGCCCATTGTTAAGTTTTATTGCAAAGATTATTATATTACTTTAATATTTGGTTACAGCTTCCAATAGACGCTGCAATTTCTTTTCTTTTATAACCCACCTCAATTGCATTTAAATGTTTGCATTTAATTAATATAATTAGATGTCGATTCACGAGTGAATACTGTTTTGTTTTAACAATTAAACATTATTTAATTCAAACACGAATATTGCAGATTTCACGATATATCCAGGCAAAGTTTGATAAGCCTTACAGAGAAATGATCAACCATGGGTATTCAATATTAACCGTTTGTACACGTATAATATACCTGATAACATTATATAATCTTTTATGAGCTCAGATTTGACCACTCAACGAAACTCGAATGTCCATAAATGCCAATTAAAATTTCTTTCATGATATAATGCCTTATGTATATCGTCGGCGGGAAAATCCTCCTCCCCAAATAACAGTTAAAGCGTAAACTTATGGTGAATTAATAATAGCATTAAATCAACCCTCGAATTAGTCCGCTCACGCAGATGCTCCGTATAACATAGAGTGGCGCGAGCGAGAGCTCAGGAGCCGCCGAGTCGAGCCTTCCCCACGCGGCATCTTCGCATGTATTGACATAATGGACCCTTATGGTTTTTCTCAATTAATATCGATTTTAGAAGTCCATTCTCCCGCTTGCGTGTCCAAGTAACCGTCGGTTAATCAACGTCGTGTTGCCGGCGATTACGCGGACACTCCCTCCGCGGAGAGCTCCCGACGCGCATTTCGTGTATACGTACATATACATACACGTGTACATGCGCACGGGCGAGATACAGCGTTACAGGTACAGCAGGCCAGCGCCGTAAAAACAGATCGCCGCATTTGTCAAAATCAAGGGATATTGTACAAGCGGAGGAAACGTGGGCGCGCGAACCTGCGTGTGTATACAAAATCCGGCCGGTGCGGCTCGTGACGCGGCCGCGAATATTAATCCCTCATCAGGCCGCGGACTCGCTATCGGTTTATTAGAGCGTCCCTTATTATTTATTTCGGTACATTGATTTTTCACGTATAATGGCGCCGCGCCGCGTCGCCACGGGCCCCCCGCAGCCTATACACACGCGTGTGTATGTGTGCAGGCGCGCGCGGGCGTTTGCACAGTACTGCAGCCGGTGAGCCTCCATTGTTCGGGGGAAATTTCGTCGGTCGGGAAAATTTCCATAGTGCCGAGGGCGCGCGCGCGCGCGGCCCGGTCTCCACCGCGCGCTTGACTGTGATTACATTGCCGCGGGGGAAGAATGCGCCCCGGTATTCGCTCCCGATTATTCCAAAGCTAACCGCCTATTTTACCGATTCTTTTTGTTTTTCGATTATTGCCTCTGCGTCTCTAGTGCCCGTAGAATTTTTACCAGATCGCGTTGGAACCTTTTTTTTCCCCCACGGTACATGAATAATAATTTTTTAGCTGACTTTGGCTACGAATAACGTTAAAAATGGCATCGAATTAGTCAACAATGAATATATGGATACCATTATTCATTGCCTAAGAACATAATGTATAATTATATAAATTGAAAGAAATGTATTATACAATAAAAATTATAGTTTTAAATACATGCTCATAAAAGAAGTTTAATCGTTTTTAAAACAGAAAAATAATAAATATTATTTTTCGAGTTTATGATTCACTGTATAGATATGACTATTTGAATAGCTAGAGAAAAATCATTATAAGACCGCAGTAGAATAAATTTATTATCATGTCTCCTTTAGTAAGATAATCTGCAGATATTCGTATTGATACTCTAATGATATCATAAATGTGTTGTAATCATGCATTTAGTCGACCTAAAACATTTCCAGTGTACCATAAAAGTACGTGTCAAAAAATTCGGCAAGTTTCCTCTTGCGAGCGCGCAGCAGTTACACTTGCGGTTAAGTCTGTTAAATTAGTCGTGCGTACCAATAAACACTTTGCACCGTGTTTGAATATCCGAGTGCATATTAGTCAGCGGTCCCCCCCTAAGCCCTCCGCTCGACTTGAGCGCGCGCACAAAACCCCGGGCGCGTGGAACCAAACGCCGAGGGTTAATCCGCGCGGCAAGTTATCCAATTCGCGGCGGAAGAAGGAAAAGCGCCGAGCCGACGCGTCGGACTCCCCGCGGGATTGAACTTGCCGCGTCCCGAAACTTTCGCGGGGGCTGTTTGTTACCGCTCGCGCGTTCCCGATTCGTTAATCAAACAACGCGGGCGCAAGTTCGGGTATTAAAGTTTCCCCCCGCGCGCGCCGCCGATATATACGCGAAATATTCGAATGCGATCGCGGCGAGCGGCGGAGCTGTCGTTAGCGCGGGGCGCCGGCCAACTTTCCACGCCCTCGCGAAAGTATGGTTACATATACGGGGCATGTACGCGTCGCCCGTGTGCGCCCTTGTAATTAGCACCGCGGCTGAACACGCGTATATATATATATACACGTGTACCGCGTGCACGGCCGAAGGTACGTATTATACACGTGGCTCGAGTCGTCCGACGGGCCTTGAACGCGCGGACGCAATCGGCCCGGAAGCGGCCTCCCGAACGACTTAGCCGGGGCGCTTTGGGAGGCAACCGAGGAGAAAGAACTTGTTGCGCGGGGGGAGGGCCGCGGTTTAAAATATCGGAAATTTAAGCAAGCCTCCGCGAGCGGCAGCCGCTCCGACATTTACATATTTTCCCCGGCGCCGGGATATCGCCCGGCGCGGAATTATACCCGCTAGCCCGTAAGCCTCCCGACTATACCCATTATAAGTTTCGAGCGACAAAACAAAATAAAAGGAGAAACGAACGGCTCGGGGAACGGCGCTCCTCCCGCGGGCGCCGCCTGTAATATGCGCGCATTACATTTCCGTTACCGTTTCTCTTTTTTTTTTTTAACCTTTTTCTACAAATCGAGCCGAGGGCACCGGAAGCGTACGCGCGCTTGCACGCACTCGATATACACGTGTGCGCGGGGGCCCGCGGGAACAAAGTGAGGAGGCGCAGGGCGGCTTCCCCGCGGCGTCTGGCCTTATATACGCCGCCTGGGAGGGCCCCCTTTTTCGCGGTTCCGGCGCCGGCGCCCCAGACCCGCGATTGTAAATCGGCGCGGGAGCTCGCGCTAATCTCATTAGGGCCGCGGGCGGCTGGCGGCTGGGCGATAAATCGCGGGCGCGTACCTCGCGCCCCGGGACAATGGGGGCGCCCGCGGGGGGATTACTTTGGCCCATTGTCGATGGCCCCGCGGGCCCGGGAGTAGCTGGGGCGCTTTCTTCGCCCGGCCCCGAGGAGCGGAGGAGGAGCTACCCCGCCCGGGGGGGGAAGGCACCTGGATTCGCGGGTCGAAGCCTGTATGGATCCGGGTGCGAGTGTACCCCCCGCGTGTGCGCGCATATCCGGCTGTTTTTGTTTGTCCCCTTGTCTCGCGGATTAACCGATCCGCGAGCCATTCACCCGCGAGGTGCATTCACCGATGATTCTTTCGAATGGGCCCGCGAGGTGTAACTACCCTTACTAATCGCAGCCGCTCGCGCCCTCGGCAATTCCCACCGGCCGCCGCAAAACTCTCTGTTTCCCGGGCAGAGTGCCGTTTTCCCGCTCCCGGCCGAGATAATATAATCAGGGCCGGGTGTTCATAAAAATTTGATGAAACAAGAAAAAAAAAAGAGAAACGAAAGAGTCATCAAAAGCGACGTTAAACTTCGGGGCCGATATGCACACCCATGTCGATACGTGCGCGCGTTAATTAAAAATGCAATGGCGCCCTATAAAAGCGAGCCGCGGGCGTAAAAGTCGTTACATCAGCGTATGAAAAACGATGACCGCGAGGCTGGCGGTCGACAAAAAAAACGCGGAATACCGCGGCGTAAAAAAGCGAATCGCCGAGCGCGTTATATTCCACCTGTTCCCATGGCGCGTGTACGTGGGCGCATTCGAATGGAGGAGCGGCGCGGCGGCCTCGGGCGCTCACGAGGATCTTCGATCGAGATCGGCGGCCGGGAGGGGGGGGGGAGGGGGACACACACCTCGGGCCGCCCGGCCGATTTTTCTCACAAGCCGCAGAGAGGCGCGAGCTGCACGCACGTGGGACTCGTCGCGGCGGCTACCTGCTCGGGTTTCGCCGAGGGGCGGGGAGTGCGCCGCTGCTCCAGTTGGCGAAATGGGGGAAAAAAAAAAAAAAAAAAAAAAAAACGAGAAAAAGCGTTCCCACGATGCACGCGGGAGCCCGGCGGCCCCGTGTGCATGGGTATATACACACGAGTGACCCGAGGCCGACAACTGGATCCCCGCGGCGGGGCTTAATTGCCGGCCCCCACCCCCCGGGGGATTTTTACCGGGGAATCAAGTGGATTCTCGGGGATCCGCCGGCAAGCCGGGAGAGACTCCGATCGGTTTCAGGGGCGGCGAACGAGGTGCGCGTACGCGTAGCATGTCGTTTCCGGCGCTAACAAGTCAGCCGGCTCTCGATGACCGGGCAGCGCGAGGTTCCGTTACGACTCGGAGCCGCTCGTCTCCTCGGAAGCCGGACCCAAGGACAATGAAGATCGCCCAGGCAATCATCGGATTAGCGGGCTGGTGAAGAGCGAGGCGGCCAGGAGCAGGGGAGGAGGAGGGCTTTTTCTCTCGGTCGCCCTCCTGTTTGCACTGGCCCCGGGGACGGCAGTGTGGCAAGACGAGGAGAGCCCGCGCGGCACTTGCAAATCGAGCCCGGGAAAAACAAAGCTCGCAAACAGAGGAGCAAAAGGAGCGGGCTGCGCGAGCTCGGCCGGACGCCATGTTGGACTTGACCCGAGGGGGCCGGCCCTCCTCTCTCGAGTGGCCCCGATTGTCGAAAGCGGACATTCGAGCCTCCTCACTTTCGTCTCCCTTTCTCGCTCTGTCGCTCGCCTCCGTTCCCTCGCGTCTCCGCGTAGACGCGGCGCGCGGGGGCGGGGGGGCAGGTCCGGCCCGGGGGTTGCCCGTCCCCCCCCCCGGCTCGATTCAATGCGAATTCGCGCATTTTGCACCTGACTCCTCTGTCTTTCTCTCCCTCTCCCCCGGGTCTCCCTCCGCTCTGCACTTGCGCCCCGATACTCTTTTTATTAGCGGGCATAAGCGCGTGTCTTTGTTCGCCCCGGCTCGAACCCTCCTCTGCGCAGCCTTTTTTCCCCGTGTTCATAGACCGACGCCTTTGCTCTTGAGGCTCGCGCACTCGCTCCGCTGTATTTGAATGTGATCTTTGTACGCGGATTAATGGGTGCATTAGTCGCCTGCTTTGTGCGCCCTGGATACATCTCGCTCAGGTGTACCCTCCAATTGTTTCTCAATTGCATGTGCCATATATACTTGCGCGAGGACCTAGTTATGGAAATTCAATAAGATCGTTTGTTTAGTCGCAAGTAAACACATGGGTTTGCTGGTCGAATCGCGAGCGAGACATTTGTTACATCTCTTCGTCCGTATCATTCGAAGAGTCGCGCGCAAAGAAGACGCGCTCGGATACACGACAATTGAATCGGAATCTACAATTTGTTGACTGTAACGTCCAGCGTTAAAATGATTTCGTAGCAATTACCTATTACGCGTAGTCGAATCAACGAGCTTGTTAATCCTTTGATTAAGACATAATAAGCCATCTAACGGGACCGTTAGCATTATGATGACGCGTCGTGAGTCATCGCGCTAATTAACAACGTTGTTCCAGCGCGGTAATTAGCGCGGGAATCCGTTGGCTCGCTTCCGCAAATTCCCCATTGAAAATTCCAAATTCGCTATTCGTTTATCTTCGCTCCCAATTCACTTATCATAATTGGCCACCGCTGGTCATTATGATCTACAGGCTGATCTGGAGCGCCGGGATATCAACTCGTAATAATATCGATTCGGACAACTAATAGGTATTACTCTTATTTCATCGATAATCGCATTTAAATAGATGAATAACCATTTACTTTTATTTGGTTTTTAACGTCGATGCCCCTCGGTCTATGAAATAAGTAGGTACCTTTCATCCTTCGCTCAATTCATCAAAAATGTACATTTTGCCGGAAGCTCGAAGGAAAAAGGAATCCGCGAAAACACGAGTCGGAGCATCAAATATAAACGAGCCGATAAACCACGTGGGTGTGTCCCCGTCACAAAGCGGATTCCATTATGCGAGAAGGAAACATTGCCGGATCTAAAGGTTACAAATCGAGCGCGATCGACGTGCAATCAAGATCTAGGAGCTTATATCTACCAGGGCATCGCCGCCGACAAAGGTGTCGCGACACGCAACCCGGCAAAAAACGACCGCAGATTGATGTACAATGGGGGCGTGCATATTTTAAATATCACATTGCCTTCTACGAATTTCCTCAGCTGTTACGCGGGGCCCGCGCAAGAGCCCCGAAGGCCTGCCAGGCCGAAACGGGCGAAAGGCTCCGAGGGAGAAAAATCGCGGTGATGTGTCTGCAGTTCCCGGCAGGTCGAGCGGGGCGCAACAAAGTATTCCATCAGCGGGACTCTGCCGGGCCCATTAACCGGCCCCCGAGGCGGCCGATCGGGGCAAAAGTACACGAAAAATAATCGCCGCTAACGACAAATTGAGAGCGGGCCGCGTCATCAGCTGGCCCCTCGAGGGCAGACTGCTGCAGCGCCCGCGGCGGCCATTGTGGGAGACCGGGCTACGCGCTCCAGTCGTTAATCAAGTGAGAGCCACTGGGCCAGGCGCGCGCGCCCGCGCGCCTCATTGTGGGCGGGTTATTAATCAAATGAGAACTACTGCCGCGGCCTATTGTCGGACCTTGCCGGGGGGGTTCCGCAGTCCCCGCCGAGAGGGAGGGAGAGGGAGCCCCGGAATGTATATACGTGTGTACATATAGACCAAGGTATGCGCCCGCTCTATATCTATACACGCATATATAGGTGTGTGCAGGACCGGGCGCGCGTCTCGGAGGAGGCCAGACAAGGAGGCGGCAAGACGACGCCGCCCCCCCCCCCTTATCGACCAAACTCGCGGGAGAGATTGCGAGCGCGCGCGCGCGCCCGAGGTCTCGGCGCGAATCGAAACGACTGCCGAAAGTTTGCTGGCGCGCGCGCCAGGGAAGGAGTGTAACAACCGGCGCATGCTTATTGCCGGAATTCGATCTCATTTTTTTCTACGGTAATGCGTGTGCCTTTAACGCAATTTGCCGAGTGAGCGAGTTCGAACCCCCCTGTTCAATGGAGGATTGCTATTCTATTTTATCATTCGAATCCTTGATTCTCTTGTTGGAGTTCACAAGCTTTACACCGCTTACTCTTGACAAAAAAGGAAGAAGGAAATGGCCAACGCGACATACCCGCGTCTTCTGCGCCGATTGTTACAATTTATGAAGGATAAATTTATATTGACAAGTGCTGTTTGCGCCGGTTTAATAACTTGAAGTAATAGCCTGAAAAGAACAATTACAAGCTTGAATTATATAGAATGCGCACGGCAACTACACAACTCGGAGACTTTGGAATATATTTTCAACTGCACTCGTTTCAGAACATAAAGGGTTTATAAATATAAAGAAACTGTATACTCTTACGAATTTATTGTTTAAAAAAAAATGTCCAGAGTACCAGGTCCATTTTATTCGCATTTGTAACACAATCAGTGAAGCGTCCCTCGAGGATTCGGGAGAATCGTTTCGAAGAATCAAATGCAATAAACCTTTATGCTGTGTATGTAGGCATCGCGATTGTTTGAGGAGGACTCGAAAAATTTCCTTTGACGCGCGTGTGTTGCGATTCGTCAAAAAAAAAGAAAGAACTTACGTGCAATCCTTATCCATCCCTCTGTATGTGCAAAGGGGCAACGCGCGTTCGTTAGAGGTAGTGCACGTAACAAAGGGCCAATGCACAGAGGGAAGACTCGACTTTCGCTCAATTAACATCGGGATCAATTTGAAATTTATTTTCACGAGGGCACTTTACAGGTCCTAGTGCCGGCCGATACACCAGAGAAAGGAGAGAAAAAATCACAATTCCTTTTCACGAAAAGGATCCCCTTCCTCTTTTATGTGGCCCGGCTTCCAAAGGGCCCATAGTACTGCGGTCAATGGAGAGCCTCTCATTGTGCCACGTGAATGAAGCTATGATAGCTAAATCATACCTTAAACGAGACCTCGTTTTATCGAAATCAAACTTGTAGTCCTAATTAAATGATTCCGGACCGATACATTTTCCGCGATTATTATTATTCATTTTTAATTAGATTTATCGCTTCTTTATAAACTGTGTTTAATGTGGAATGCGGATAATACTACACGTTGCGTTTTATATTACCCGAAGCCATTTTGATTTGGTAGCACATATGCTTTGCATAATATTCAAATGATTCGTATACTGTATCCTATACACACTATACATAGCAAAGCGCTAGTAAAGCACTCGTTTCTACCGAATTATTTGGATAAAACGAAACGACAAAGGTTCGAGTGCCCAGGCATTATTAAAACAACAAGTGACGTTTTGGGGAAAAAAGTTGGACTTTCGGGGGAAAAAGAACAACATTGATCTCCTAGAAGACACGCGTTTACATGCCCGAGCATAAAGGTGGGCCACAATCGGCGTGCATCTTTGTACAGCAAGCGCGTGGCTACATGGCCGAGTAAGAAAAATATTTTACCAGGGCGCGAAAGCCAAGGCCTGAAATAATTCCGCTGGTCCACGCGGTCGGAGATCGGATCGTCCTCGCCGCGGAGCGGAGAAAAAAAATAGTCGCCGACATAAACGCCCCTGTTTTTCCTGCGGCGAGCTAGACAATATCAGGGACGATCGGGCACAAAAGCCCCGCGACCGAGTGGAACAATCGAGAGCTGTAGGGTATAACCGACGACTGGTAGCCGCGCACACATGTACACATCCACGCGAGAGAGTCCTCGAGGTGAATCGGTCGCTCCGCGAATCGACGCGAGAGAAAAGGATACCTGTCCGATCGGGGGAGCGTAATGCATAGCCTTGTAAAAAAAAGAACGCCCCTTACGGTTTGAAAGGCGCGTGCACGAAAGGGGCGCGGCCGAGGCTTTTGGTAGACGAGACGACTGGGCAGCGCGCGAGGATTTTTGGGAAAAAAGGGCGCGGGCGCGTATATGAGCGGCGGAGGCAATCGAGGGAGGTGTGCTAGGCTCTTGTTACGCCTAAGTGATTCGATTCGGCTCGACGTGGGACGCACAATGAGCGACATTGTCCCCGGCGGTTGATTCGAAGCCTTTGCCGCATAGGATCGAGTTTGTCGAGCCGACCGGCCTATTGTGCCCGGAATTAAAGTTTCACTTTGACGATTCCAAATGTTGTATAACTCTTCGGAGAATGTTCTAAACGCTCGCATATGCATGCGACGTTGTAACGGGGTAGCAATTTATTGCAAAAAAGGGGCGTTTAAGGCGGTATTGGGAGGTGTACTCCACTCGAGCTTGTGCGGTTCTAAATTTTGAAAAACAAACTTGCGCGTAAACAGGGAGCGGCGATAAGAGCGAATCTGTTTTTCCCTCGCGTCAAACGGCAAAGCTTTACGCGCAGCCGCGATAATAACGCAGAGCAGTGGCAATTTGGTGGCATCAGCGGGAAAGAAATGAGTGTCATTAGAAGGAAGAAGACGGGCCGACCGCGGGGCGATGCGTCATGCGGGGATGCACGGGAGCGGCGGCGCGCTATCAGTGAAAGGCGTCACCGGCACGCACGTCACGAGTCAAAGGGGACCGGAGAGCCCCGGGGCAGGAGTACACAGAGAGGAAGCGAGAGAGGAAGGAGCGAGGGAAAAAAGGGTGCGGGGGGGGAAGGCAAGAAAGGGAGAAGAGGCGCGCGAGTCTGCCGGCGCACTACCTGCTCCGCGATTATTCCGTGTAATTAAGTCTGCGGAACTTTTCTACGAGCTTTCAAGCCCGCTCCGACGGGGAAGGCGCGCCGCGCGCCCGGGGGCCCGCAAACTATATATATATATATATATATACACACACACACACACCCGGAGACGGCGAACGGGGAAAATGAACGGGGAGGAGGTTACAGTCCGCACTCAGAAGACTGAGATTACTTTATAAGATTCGGGCGGAAAATGCCGCTTGGAATCTCAAGGGAGCCAGCGGACGCGTGCGCGAGAACGAAGAACAGCTAGATCTAAAATCACCGCCAGCAGTTAATTAACCCGGCCTGTTAGATATATCAAAAGAATTAATAAACAGGGATGCAAAGGATAGATTGTTCGCCTTCTCTCCTTTCTTCCGCATGCATATCTCTTGCACACAATATATTGCTCTCTTGAGCTCGACGGCGACTCGTATGATTTTTAGAATAGATTCCTAGCGTACCTATTTCTTATCAACATCACCCAACTGCAAGCGAATTGAAAATGTAACTCGTACAATACTAAATATTTTGATACTAAATATTTAGCTGAACTACAGGGCTTTAAACTGTCCAGGTAGCGACAGCACATTATCGATTTATGTCACTCGATTCTCATCTTTTTTGCGACCCAAAAAAACAAACCAACCACGTAGGCACACGCATGCAGCGAATAACCCGAGGGCGAGCACAGGGAGGCCCTGCATAGCGCAACATTTGGACGACGGTCGGCTCTCGCAGGTCGCGGATCCGGGAATCTCCGGCGATAAGGCGGAGCTGCGGGGCGAAACTTGCCGAGGGAACTGTACCCGGCGAGTCTGCAGGAGAGAAAACGAGAGTGAAATAGCGTCCGCGCTCGGGAGGCGGCGGGTAAGGCGAAGGAGGAAGGGGCCGGAAGGCCGCCCGCCGGGACTGGAAAAGAAGAAGGCGGCGCGCGCGCGCGAGGCCGCCGGGGTGGAGGAGGAGGAGGAGGGCAAGGAAGCGGAGGCGGTAATTAAGAGAGTTAGTTGCCGGTCTCCCAATTAGGGGCGACGGGAGCGAGAGAGCGCGGGAGGGCGCGGGAGGGCGGCGGCCCCCAGCTCGGCCGGGGCTCGGCCGCGCGCGCGCCAGCCCAGAGATCGCGCTATCTTATTCAGGAGGCCGGGGGCTAATTACCCAGCCCGGCGCTGTAATAAGCCGATAAATTTTGGGGCGCCTTCCGCGGCGGCGGCCATTCGATTCTAATCGACGACTCCCCCGCCGGGGGCTTTGTCCGTTGCGGCCCCGCGCCCCTCCTTTTTTTTTTCTTTCCTGCCTCGGGGGAAAGGAGCCGATGTGGTGCGCCTCGAGAGGAGCCTTGCCGGCGGAAGCGGAGGTGCGCGCACCGGAAGCGTTGCGCAACGCGGCCCCGCCTGCGGTGACGCCCGCGGACGGGTGACGAATTTTGGGCGCGGGCCTGTCGAGCGCTTCCTCCAACGGGATTCGCCGCTGGTCCGGGGAGTGCCCGAGAGCACTACTTATCGCCGTGGCAGATGCGTGTCCACCGCCGGAAGTTGCCGATAGGTCGTAGACGCGACTTCTTTTTTTAACGAGACCAACCTCCGCGACGTTTCCCAAGCCGATCGGTAAGGCGGCGGCGCCCGTTAACCTGGCCCTCGGGGGACCCGGGGAAACGGGACCACCTGGCGCCGGGGGAGACAATGCCGTGGACGATCTCACCGGTAACCTCCCGCCTCGGTCGATACGCGAGGCCCATCGGAGGATCGCCGTACAGTCATTTTGCGCGCGTAAGGGCGCTTATAAATTGATATGCACGCGGGTCCTATCTCGAAAACGTCGATACTGGCCCTCAGCGCAGGGCGAGTTTTCACTTGCCCGGCACACCTAGAATTCCGGAATAGAGGGCCGAATAGTTTGCCTAACTAGAAAGAGCTAGTGTGCAGCCAATTGAGAACTTGCTCGGTTAGCACTAGTCTGAATATGTACACGGTACTATAGGTCATTATTTAGATAGAAGTACGTGAGAACTGCACTGAAAATAGAAATTTGATAAAGAATCTGTTGAAAGCTAATTTTTGAAAACAACAACATCTACGCAACACTCATCGACTGCATATTCCTCGCGCCTACTGCGTCTCGCACCAGTGTCCTGTCTCAGTCGATATTCCTTGAGACCGTCTGCAGAGGATTGTGCGTATTACGGGTGAAAAATGAACCGTGAGCCAGATTGTAGACAAGAGTCGGTTAACAAGTCCCTAAGATGTTCCGCGGCCGCGGAGTCTGGTTCCTCTCGAGTGGCATAAACGACTCGGCTGCGATTCCGCGAGGGGCCGCCGCGCGACGCCACCGTGCAGACATCTCCGAGCGCGTATCTCGCGAGACGTGCGCTCCGAGTCGCTGGCGCGAAAGAGCCGTGTACGTATCGCGGTGACGGGCGCCTCGGGACGTCCATCAGAGTGACGGGGGATATATACGCACGGGCCTAGGCCAGTCGCACCAAAGTCGCGGGAGGATAACGGCTGGAGCCAGGGCGCACGTGGATTTTCGGAGGGCGCATCGATCGGCGCCGGGGCCGCGCTGGCACTCTCGGCTCGGCCGGCGTGACCCAAATAAAAGAGCGGCTCGCGGGCTAAAAATAGCGGCCCTCGAGAGTCGTAGGGGGCGGCCGCTAAGCGGGTGTGAGGATGCGCGGACATACGCGCCCGGGGCGTATCGGCCCGCGGCGATAATTGACCCGGCTAATTGCGCCGAGCCGAGCGCGTACCGGCGCGGCCGTTGGGGCCCGTTTGGCTGGCTGCGGGCCCGCCCGGTTGTCTCCCCGGGGCGGCCGGGCTCGAGGCGCCCGGATCCCACGATCCCCTAATTTATATTAATTTATACCCGGCGGATAAGCCGGCGGACAATGGGTTGACTCCTGGGGCTGCGCCTTCCGCGAGGAGGGCCGGCTCGGGGCCAAATATTGAGCCGGAGGGGAGGGGGACCTTATCTCGCCGGGGACATCGGGCCCCGATAGCCATCTGACCGTTGGCCGGGCAGTCCGGGCTCGGGCCCGGGGCCAGCGGCCGACAATGGCCCCGTTTATCCGTGGCTTTCGCTCAATTATCCGCGCGATAAATATTGTGACGCGCTCGGCACGGGAGCGCCACGGGAGCGGCTCTCGCGCTAACGAGTCGGCTCCGGGGGTGATTAATCACCCCCGGGGTCCTTTGTACGGCTCTCTCGCCGCGCGGAGGATCATCCTCCTCGGGGCGCATTGTGGGCCGATGTTTCCGGGCGCCCGGGCCTCGACGACCCCCTTCCCCGGGAAAAACCGCGCCGTGTCCCCCGGGCGGCTCACCTGGTGCACGCGCGGCCGCGGCGGGGGCGGTCACCGGCCGCGGGTATACCCCGGGGCCGCGACTTTCTCCATTTTCAATTTCCCCGGGGGTTTTTTTTTGCACCTCGAGGACGAGTGACGGGCCGCGTCTTATCGGGCCGAGATAGCGTCTGGCGCGCGGCCCCGGGGTGATTAATCTCCCGGAGGCGGCGCCCGCCCGCGGGGTAATGATCCGTGGCCCGCGCGATAACCGGCCCCGAGGGCTGCCCCCCCGGCCCCGAGGACCTTTCTTCGAGGACGCGCGCACGGAAAATTAGGGGACGCGCCCGGGATTGATGAGGGCCTAATTTCGCGGCTTGTCCCCCGGGCCGCGCCGCCGGAGCCCGCGCCACCAGTTTCTTTCCCCATTGTCTCGGCGGCCGGGGAGCCGCCGAGGCCAGAGCCCCGAAGACGCCCCGACGCGGCTTTATCGCCGCCGCCCCATTCCTCAACGCCTCGGGCTTTATCTCCGCGCTCGAAAAATCCTCGGCTTTGGATTTATCTCAGTCCTGCAAGTGCCTCGTCTTTCGATGCCCTCTATGCAAAACAGGAGTGCTCCGAGATCATTTGTACGAACATCCCCTCGAGTGCGTGCAGCATCTTCCTCGTTATTCTTACTGATTTTATTAGTCCAGCATTTTATAGATGTCGGAAGATCATCCCGCTATTAAAGTCCAGCGATTCTTTCTTCCATCGCAGTTTATCGTATTTTTACTCGGTGCATCTAGATTTAAACTAATTCTTCATTTCCCTATTGAGTTGCATGGGTATAGTATTGGCGATCTGAAAAGAGCGCCGAGTGAAAATCGGCTCACTACGCGCGGGCTGCAAGTCAGTACAAAGTCAGTACATAAGTCCGTATCTCTCTCTCATAGCTTTCCGCTGTCTCGTCTCGCGGATAACGCGAGACCATTACGTCGCCCACAGGAATGTGTATCTGTAATAATACAATCTCAAGGTAATTCGAAACAATTTAGCGTTGATAAAGAAACTTAGTGCCATCAACAGTCGACGAAATATTAATTTCACTTATTCAAATGGTACAAATTCTGCGCAGAAGAAGGCGGCAGTCTAACGACCGGAAAGATTACAGGGGAAAGTGCGGGGAAAGGCTCGTGGGCGAGCCGGCGTTGGTGGGCATGATGTGACACGCACAAGCCGACTGGGAAGGAGCGCGCGCCTAAGAGAAACCTCGTGGAAATTGGTAGCGTAAGCTCGCGGGCCGCGGGAGCGCGGCGTTTACCTTCCTGTCCCGGCCTGGCGCGCCGATGGCGTTTCAGCCCCGCGACTGCATGCATAAAGTGGCGCGCGCAGTATTTAAATTGAAATGAGTAATGGGCGAGCGCGCGGCCGGTGAAAACAAGCGCGAAGGACGTAACCGTCGCGGGGCGCGGCGACTCGGCGCGCTTTTATGGCCCCGTCGCGAATGAAAAGCGCCCCGGCTTCATGAATTGGTAATGAGCGCCGACGCCGGCGGCCGCGGCGGCGCGAGCTTTAAATAATTTCGGGAGCGGGTTTCATCGCGAGCCAATGAATAAATATCCCCTCCCCCGGTGAAAATTAGACCCAATCGCCGCGCGGCCTCCGTTCGACGGGCCGAGCCGCGTATATATATATACGTCCACGTATATATATATATCGGTACAGGCGCGCCGGTTAAATCGACACCGACCTGCCGCCGGGCCGCAGGGAAAAAAGAAAAAGGGAACCAGTAGCCGCCAGCGGCATAGCCTCTCGCGCTTATTGGATATATAACGAGTCGAGCGGGTATTGAAATGCGGCCCTGCTGCTCCCGCTGCGAGAGCCTCTCGAGCTGGCCATGTGCGTCCGCGTAACCTCCGCGGCTCCTGCCCGCTCCCCCGGGGTCTCGAGCCGCGCATTGTGCAGCGGCGAGCGGCCCGGCCCCGATTTCACCCCCTCCCAACGCCGCTGGATGAACTCTGACTTACTCCATTACCTGCCTCTTGCCTTCGACAGCCTCGTCCGCGCCCCGCGACGAGGGACTTGGCCCCGAGCTGACCGAGCCTGACGCCGCGTGCGCTCCTTCCGACCTCCGCAGCACCTGACGGATTTTCATTTTACGCTGCGCGCACCGACATGTGTGTCTGCTGCGATAATACGAGGCTTGACTTTCCTCGCAATACGCGGTTAGGTCTGACGCGCAAGGCGTCAATGTAAACTGTTACTCAATTCTGTTTAAGTTTACTATCCATCTACTCCTATATATATATCTACACGTATAACGATTACATAGTTAATGTTTCATTCAAAAAATAAAAATCAACATTTCATTTATTTTTACAATAAATTGTCAGAAATTTGGTCGGAATCAACGATTTTGCCTTTCAAGTAAAAATAATGCTCTCTTAATATATACTCCTAATAATGATCTTCGAATCTTTATAATGTACTATATCTAAACATATATTAGTCTAGAGAACAAGACTACATCATAAACTATCTGGTGTACAGACGCAGATACAGCAAGTTAGCATTCAGAGACGCACTTTGATTTTACAGCCATAATTTATTTTATTTAATACGTCTAAATTTATTCTTTTTAGTTGAAATAATAATCTTTTCTTTTACTGATGTCTTAAGTATAGTACTATTAATGATAAATATACTCGGTAGACAATTCAATCATCTTCCGATCAATTTTTGACTAATTAATGCGGCTATAGAATCGTTATCAGCTTCTAGAGTGTTTGTACTATAGTTTAAATAAAAAGTGGTACAAAGATACATACGTATTAAACGGCTCGTGTTTAACGTATTATTATGCTTTCCGGTGATTCATATCATCTGACTACAAAGTAATACTATACATCACGTAAGCCATTTACATCTTTTTCGGACTAAAAGAGGATCGAACGTAGCTCGTCACGCGGCATGAGTCTATCGAACTGAACCGTTTGCAGGGACGAGTCCAAGAGTACAGATTTGGAGGTGGTGCTCGAATTTCGCCTGGACCGAGGGCCAAGGTCGCCGCCTCGGTCGTCGCGGGCGGCTCCGGGTAAGTAGCCGCATTACAAGGAGGCGCGCATCTCGGGGAGCATCTCGCTCGGGAGAAAGAGCGGAGAGGAAGGAAGGGCCCGGGTGCGATCCGGCCCCGCGATCGGCCCGAGGATCGGGCCGGCCATCCATCAGCCTCCCCCTCCTCATTAACAATATAATAAACGTCTCTTTATCACGGGGCGAGTATGAATATTCGCGGGCCTCGGCGGAGGCGGCGGGAGGAGAGGCAGCCGTGCAAAAAGGAGGAAACCGGGTGGAGAGCCGGTAGGCCGTCCGCCGGGGGGAGCCGCGTGAAATCAATGTTTCCCATATATATATATACATATATGTACGTATATATATATATATGCATGCACGCGCGGGGTGGGGGCAGCGACCGCGGCGGCCTCGCCCGTAACCAATGTACATCTTGATTTAGTGGGTCCGGTGCGCGGCGGGGCAGCCGGGCTGGAGGGGCCCGTCTCGTTAGCAGCGCCCGCAGAAGGCCGGCGGCAGGGCAGGGCAGGGGGAGGGGGGGGGGCTCGCGCGTCTAATAAAGCAATTCCGTTACGGTGCGCCGAGCGTAACCGGAGGAGCTGCGCGCACTCCCCCGAGCGCCTCAATGGGCCGTGTGTGTGCGGTTTACCCGAGGGCCCGCGCGCACGTATAACCGGGGCCGCGCTGTCGCCGGCGCGCCGCGGCCGGTAAACAACTATGTGCGGCCCGCCTGCGTTTAGGGAGGTCGTAAAAGTGAAGAAAAAAAAAGAGAGAGAGAGAGAGAGAGGGAATAACCCGGTCGCAGGGCTCGCTGATTTACGGGGCCCCGTGTGTTTTAGCCGAATTAATCTCGCGGAGGAGCCGGCATTGTCGGGGCCTTTTTATCGCCGCGCGGCTTGACCCGCGAACGGGTTGGCTGGCCCCTTAGGCCGCCGGGCCCCGGGAGCGCGCTTTTTAGACCTAATAAAGCAGTACATAAAATCGGCATGTACGACCAGGCCGTTTTATTAACCAAAACACTGTCTCGGCTCCAGCGCCCCGGGAGCTTTTACGGCCCGAAACACGTTTACGGACCCACGAGCGGTTAATCGCCCGCCGCCCAATTAACAGCCGAGCCTGCCAAGACGCCAACCAGCGCCGCCTCTCTCCGCGGGCCCATTTTTTCGTTTTTTTTTTTTCTTTTGTCTTACCGCTCCTCCTCCCCGCGCATCTGCACGGGCCGAATCGAGCGAGTCGTCTCTCGCGCGAGCTGTGTGCGCTTCCGCGGGGACTTTTCTCAGGCTGACCGCATTCGCATGCCCTCCAGTCTTCTACAGCGAATTAGAGAGATTTATGACTTGCGAACGTGACCCTGACCAGTTGGCATTCTCCTGCCCTGCTTAATCCCTTGCGAGCAAAGTCCTTCATCATCTAATATCGCGTATGCATCCTGCCCTAGGATAAATAATGACATCCCAAATAGCTCTGCGAAAGAACCTCGCCTCCTCTCGAATTTGCATTTTTCTTTAATAATTCCCCTGCTAATGGCCTGCACTCAGCCATCTAATCATAATACTATTAATTACTGTTACTCGGATTATCATAATTTTGTTTCTATTATTATTATGGTTTTATTATTTCTTTCAAGCTGTGCCGTGTATAAATAATCTTGTAATCACTCTACTTATTTTGATATATACAATGGTATAGTACAACGCTGCATTGTATTTTTATCGCTGTATTGCATTTTGCATTGATTGGGATCAGATGAATGTAAATGTAGATACTACAGAACTCCTAAACTTTTAAAAAAGCTGAATGTTAACAATTGGACTACTAATAATTATTGGTATATGTACAGTATGTACGAAGAATCGTAATATTAATAATCTAAAGGAAGCGATTCGCAGCCACCACTAGACTTTTGACAGTAGGAAATTAATTTTACCAATTGCAATTTGCAAGTTGTATCTAATGTTTTTTTTTGTTAAAACTTACTGATTTTAGTAAATGTTACTATTATTATCCTTATAATAATTGCACGTGTAATTTTTGATTACTTCTTGCAACTAACACGATAGATGTTGATGAAAATAATGTAGTCCAAATCTGTAAGCTTACAAAGCTACAAATATTTATAAAATAAAATATTATAAAAACGAACTGATATATAAAAGCTAAATTAAGCTGAAATAGATTATATTAATAGATCCATGATTTATTCCTTAATTTGGAAGGTTTCATTTCACGACCAACAGTAATAAAGGGTTTTCAATACGTGCAAAGTGCTATATCTTAAAAACCAATTCAATAAATTAAGATTTTTTATATTACATCTTACTCATAAACAAAGCTCTACCTACTTATTTACTATAAATCTTGTCAAACCTAGTACATTGAAAATAGTGACTATAAGATACCTGTACTATTGTAAACTTGTATGATATACATTTTATTCCTTTCATGTATATCGATGTATATAGCTGTTTAGAATCGATAAATGATGATACGAATATTTATATTGGATTACATCTAGCATAAAATTGAATCCAATTGAAAAGACGCGTCAAAAATAGATAGATAATGTGAGATTACGCTTGATACTTACTATAAAAACTAAATTACTATAATTATAACATTAAACAATTTATTAAACAAGCCTAAATATCTTGGAATGCAATATTGTTCGCATACCGCTGAAAATAATTTGGTTGAATAGTTTGACACCATTGCTCGTTATTGTGATTTTGTTCATCATCAAAGTACATTTGGTAATTGGCTTCGGCTCGAGCTGCATGCTTTTCGTTAGCCCTTGGCAAGCAAGATGAAGGCCGCGCGTCGCTGTACGCAGGAGGAGGGACTGCGGAGCGGCAACGGCTGCCGGCGCTGCTCAGCGAGAAGGAAAGCGCGAGCGCGGCTCGGAAGAATGGCGAGGCGCTCCGAAAACTCGGATTCGGCCGATCGGGCCCGCTCAATCGGCGATCGCGGGCTGGGTGGGGGGTAAGGCAGCGGGCGCCTCGCCCCCATTGTCTTTGGCCAATGAGACGCGCCCTGGCGGCGGCGAAGGGTTGCGCGCTTTCTCACAAGGGGGGCCGGAAGTGGCGTCCGGCGCAGGCGCGGGCAGCTTGGCCGAGCTCTCACGGGGGCGCGGCGGGCGCTCCACCAACACGCGCGGCCCGCAATGTCCCACGGTATACAGAGGCGCGCGCCGGCCGGGGGGGGGGAACCGCGGGGGGCCGGGGGGCGCGCGCCTCGCGCCGCCGTTGCCTCTCACGCGCACGCTCCCGCGTATAAATCTTAGAGCGGGGTGCGCGCGATTAGTAGCTCGCTCTCCCTCGCTCCCGCCGGCCCGATATATAAATAGATAGCTCGCCTCCGCCGCCGGCCTGCACCGAGCAATGTTTACTGCTCTCCGAGGGAGGAGTGAGCCGTAAATTTGCCTTTTTACCCGCGGCGCTCGGGGTTGAAATTTTGTCGCGGCCATTGTTTCGCCCGCAGTCTACTGCCTACCTTCGCAGCTCCGCCCCGGGAGCCCGGGAGCCCGGGACCCGGGAGCCCGCGCTCCACCTATACTAGATTGTTTATGCTTTTAGACCCCGAGCAAAGTACCCGGCTCTCCTTCACTCTCCCCGCGGGCCGCGGCTAAATATTATTCCGCTGCATTTCTACACCCGAATATTATACGGACTTGCCACTTGAGCTCCCTTATGGACTAATTGCTCCGTCTCAATTAGCTCCTTGCATTAATATTTTATCTCTAACTTGTTTCTGTCAACGTTTTTTCTACCATTTATTAAATCCAACCAACGCATCAATTTGATTGTACCTGTACATTTATCATCTTGCAAAAAAATTTATTATTCAAAACTAATTTTTGAAAATTTAATTTTTTTATCTCTCCTGCACATATTTGATGATTCATGTGATATTTTGTAACAAAAGCAGTTGGCTGAGAGTAGTTAATTGTTAAAATTATTTAATATCCCCTTTACGAAAACAAATAGAAAACGTTAAGATGAAAACTATATTTGTCCCCTTTCAACATATTAATACGTATTAATTCAACATTTTTTAGAATATATTAAAAATGTTCTAAAAGTTTGCCCAAGCTAGATGAATATGCTAGTATAATATACATAATAGTAATGCTCTGTAGGTTACTAATTATTTACACGCTCGTTTCGTGTCTTCTTTGAAGTCAAGAAAACAAACGTAATAAAAACAGATCGAAACCATTCTAATAGATTCCGCTCGGTAACTGCAAGTAAAACTGCAAGTAAATTCTATAAGAATATTCCAAGTCTCCCTGGCGGGCTGTCTGCGGCTGCCGGCTCGGCAGCCGGTGTAAAGCACGCGAACAAAAGCGCAAGAATGTTTTAATGTACCGTGCACAATCCCTTATCAACAATTCGAGGCATAAATCAGCGAAAGACAGAAAGCGGAAATCCCGCAAAAAGCGCCGAGCGTAAAGGCGATCGCTGCCCCTCGGGCTCGCAGCGGCAAAAAAAAAAAAGGAGGAGAGCAGCGAAAGAATCCGGGGTGAAAATGCCCCGCGCAGCCTCTCTTTCTCTCTCACGGCCGGGGCACGAGATGATTGCCTGGCGGCGGGCGCACACGCGAGCCCTGCGGCCGCAGGGGCTCGGGAAAATTATTAGTCGTCTCCCTGATTGGAGCTACTTCGCGCTCAAGAGGGTAGCCTAATGTACTGGCGAATGGCCCCCCCGAGAGAAAGAGAGAGAGAGAGAGTGACGAGGGGTGGGGGGGGAGCCAGCGCCCGGGCCAGAGGGAGAAGAGAGAGAGAGAAAAAAAAAGGAAGCGGAGATTTACGCGGCGACCGCGTGCCAACAGCCGGCGACGCTCGTGAATGTGGGACACGCTGTCCTGGAAGCCCCGCGAGCCGCTCCTCTCGATACCTAGTCCTTTTTTTTTTTCCTCGCTTTTTCCCTCGTAGGAGCTTTATTGCCCGAGGGTCGAGTGTCGGGGGTCCGTGACATTTAGTGCGCCGTAGGCTCGCCCGGGTTCTCATACGTGCTAATGCCCACTTTCATTATGTCCGCACGGCGCGTATATGTATATCGCGCGCGGGACAGCCTCCAATGACGAGGATAAATTGCCGGCGGATAACGACTGGCTAAAATTCGACTAAGCGATCCGCACTTTTATTCACTGCGCCGTGTGTTTATTGCCACTCCGAGCGCGCGGAATGGCATTTGCAAACTCGCCGACTGGATAGACGAGTGTCGGGAAGAGGATTCCGCCCGATCTAGTAATTGAGTGGTTGTCCTACGCCCGAAGGATTTGTCTCGCTCGCCGCTCTCTCTCTCTCTCTGTCCTGTTTCTTATACCCTTTCGGGATATTTAATTTCGCATTCAATTAGCATTATACATATTGCTGCTCCCGAGAAAGATTTATCACGACATAATGGAATCAAGTAGGATAGGGGGAGAAACTTAATCAAATCGACACTGGCCATACAGTTCTCGTAAAGCCTATTTATTGCGCCGTTTCCACTAAATTCTCCATTATTACCGAGCACAATAAAGGAGCGATTGTATCGTGTGAGAAAAGCGGAGAACGACAGAGTTAGAGGGAGTTCAAGAGTCGAAGAATTTTCCTGCATAGATCAAGTAACTTTGACATCACTGTAGCAATTATTTTTTAACCATGAATGGAGACTTGCTCATATAATTGTATTGTTGATTTTTCTATAAAACTTGTCGATCCGATTGGGGTTCGAGGTCACACGAAAGCTTTACTCTTCTTTGTAAATACACAGATAAAAAAGTAGGATCAGTTTAAGTACTTTTGAAGTACCTAATACCAATAAATCAATCGTCGAAAAAATTATTGTTTTTTTAATAATATTGGTAATTTTTACAAGAAGTTTTTCACTTTCATAATAACAATAACAACACTGTTTTTTATTATTTATCAAGCAATGAATTACTATTAACCGTTTAACAGAACTGAATAATGAATTTTAAATTTGTCGTTCTTTTATTCAAAATTGAACAGTATGCATATTAAGTTCTTTAATCAAGAATTATCTCAATAATGTATATTGTTAGACATAAACTTATCCGAAAGAGTTTTAATACCTGTAGTCTTTCTCTACAACGTGCAGTGAATCTAAAAATAAATAATGAAATTAAAAAGTTGTTGCTTATTCTTATAATTTAAAAAATGAATTAATTGAAGGACGCGTAAAATGATGATAAATTTTTGGTTTCATACATGTACTGCATTTATAACTTTACATGCTGCACTATAAGAATAATAACTTTTGCCGGGCTTTCTTTTTTGATTCATCACACGACTAAGTGTATTAAAGAAGAGTCGGGAAAACCAGAGACATTGGGTCCATGGGTGTACGAGTATCATATTAAAATATGCTCTCCTGCAGAGGATAGAGCGCAGAGTATAATATTTGAGTTATCGACGGAGCGCCTGGGACGGTCCACTCGATGCGCATAAGGGGAGCGCTCTGGAGAGCCGGGGTCCAACTGGCCGAGGAGAGGCCTCGTGGCCGGCTCGGCGGTCACTAACGAGGGCGGCGAAAGCGCGGCGGCCCCAATTACGCCGGGCGGCAAAGACGGCCGGGGCCCCCGGGGGCGGCTCTCACCTTATAATGCGGGCGGGCGAGCGGTGCGCCCTCATGATTTGTGAGGGTGAACGATCGTTTCCGCGTTTCCGGCCTCTCGGCCTGGCCCCCTTTGCGCCCCATAAATATACGGCTGCAGCGGGCGGTGGTGGGGGGGGCGGAGGCTGCAGCCGGCCGGGTCTCGCCGCCCGCTAATCTCCTCGGAGGCACGCGTGCGCGCACGCGGCGCATATGCTCCCGTGATCGCTCGCTCGCGTAATCCGATTTGCCGCGCAGGCCGATCCGATCTTACATCCGCGGACACCGATACGTGCACACGCGCACACGCGGCGCGGCGAGCTCTCCTTTTCCCGCGCTCGCGTCACGTGCCCCCTCGCTCCTCCCTCAGCCCTTCCACCGTTGCATTTTCTTTATTCTTCTTTTGCAATTACAGCCGCAGCGGCGATCGGCGGCGGCGCGGAAGCGATACGACGAAAAAAAAAAAGAGGAGGGCAGCCGGAGGGTCGGGGGGCGCGCGGGTTTCGCGGGCTGGATATCGGGGCGGGCGAGTTAACGGGCCTCGACCCCATCGTCGGCTCCTTTCCCCGGGGCTCGCCCCTCGGGGCCGCAAGAGCGCCGGCGCGATTTTATTCGGACGGCGATTGACTCGCGCCGCCAGCTTATTAAGCCACCCCTGGCCGGAGCCCCGGCCCCTCGCGGACCGCCTAATCCCGGGGCGGATGCTGCGCTCGACGGGGCGGACCGAGGCCTGCAGCCTCCTCCCGTCCGATAAGCGGGCGGCCGCGAGACGCGTAGGCCGCGCGCCCGCGCCAATAAAACAACTTCAGGCGCAACGGCCGGCCGATTAATTACGCGCTCCTTCCTCGCGCGCGCGCAGGCCGATGATCGCGCGGGGGCTTTTGTCTCCCGCGGGGCCAAATAAAGAGGCGCCGATAAATAATCCAGCCGCGCGGCGCCCCCATAAAAGTGCCACACTCGGCGATCGCGGCCCTCGGCGACCGTTGTTCCTCTCCGTTTCTTTTTTTTTTTCCTGTTTTGCCCTTGTCTACGCACTCATTTGTAAAGCGGAGGACGAGCGGCCCGAGTCGGCCGCGTGCAGCGCCCCCGCGCATTGTTCGACGCTTTCAATCGGCGCTTCTTTTGAATCCCGGGCCTGATTAGTGCGCTCGGTCCCCGGTCCAATTGACCGCCCGCCCACCCACTGTCCCGTGGCCCAATAAACTTGACTTGTACGAGCCGCTTGCCGCGGGAAGCGACCGGCCGCCGCCCACATTGTCGAGGTCGCCGCGACGAGGAAGCCCGGAGGGACGGGGGGAAGAAAAAGGCGCTATCTCCCCGGGCGGCGGGCCCCAGCCCCCGGCGGCGGTTGCGATCCGTTGCGGCGGCCCTCGGGCCACCCCAGCAATCAGCGCGACATTTAACGCGCGGGCCGCCGGGGCGATAAAAGCCGCCCACCGGCTGGGGCTGCGCCCTGGCTCCCGCCGGCTCCCGGCCCGTGTAGGCGTCAATCACAGGCCGCGCATATATTTACCGCGGCTGTTGGCTAAATAATGGCCCCCCCGAGGCGCCGGCGGCGGCGGGGCGCGGCCGCGCCGCCCTGTCAACTGCCGTGACGGGCCGCGACGTTCCCGGGGGTAGATTCGATTGCGGCCCCCCCCCCCGGCCCCACAATGGCCCGCAGCCGAGTTGGCGCGCGCGCGAGCGCCGGAGGGACTCCCGCGCGCCCTCCTGTTGCTCCCGGGGCTGCACAACCCTTACCGAGGTCGCCCCGGGGAAGGCGTCTCGCGGGCGGGGTGGCGCCGCCTGCCGGCCGGCCCGGGCGCCCGCCGATTCCCGGCTCGTTATCCGCGGGCGTTATTTAAATTTCCTGCGCCCGGGTCGTAAAGGCCCGCCTCGAGCCCGGCAGATATCCGATCTGCTCGGGGGGCACTTTAAACAGCCGCTCGCGCCGAGCCGTCTCCCGGGAGCGATGGCTCAAGCTTAGTTTAAAGTATTTTACCTCGTTATCGGGCCGCCGCCTCGCCCGGCCCGCCCCGGGCCCGGCTCTATCTGCGAAATTGACAGGATACGTAATGGCGTCGGAGCCGAGAGAATGCGCGCGTGGCGCGGGCCGAATCGATTCCCACCCAGATTCCGGCCCGCGATTTCAATCCTTGCCCCCGTTCTTTCGCCGCCTCCCGCTCCAAGGCTCGCCCACTATTTTAAGCGCCCTCCTGTCTCCGCTCTGCCCGTGCTTTCTTTATCATTACATGCGCAACCGCGTTGTACCGAGGATGTACGCGAAACAGCGGGGCTGAACCACTGGGCCGAGCGAAATACGACTCCTCCGTAGTGGGAAAGATCCAGAGCCTCCCGCTCTAATGCCTATAAACAACTGCTAAATCCCAAAACTGCGACAACGAGGGTATTGGAATGGGCGCGGATGCGGGAAAAAAAAAATTGTTTGCCGGGCGGCCGATTGTGCGACGGCCAGCGTCATAATGCGCCGCGTCGGCAGGATGAGCCGGCGAATAATAATGGGAACGCGGAACTGGACGCCCAATCAGGAATTCCAGACGCGTCGGAGGCGCGAGAGCGGCCGACGTCGCCCGGCACGCGCGCCAATCACTCCGACATTCAAAACTCCCTCTATCGCCTCCCAACAGCCGGCTATTATCACTATTGCGCAATTCGCCAAGCGCGTACAAGGCATTCTTACAGACTGTTTACAACTGCCATCGGCCGGTAATACACCGTTTTATATTAATCAGGCGCAAATGGGAAAAGGTCCACTCGAGCGCGAACCGGCGTAAACGAGGAGACGCGAGACACTCACCTCGCCCTCCTGTATAGTCATCCCGGCGTCCCTGCTGCAGACCTGGAAAAAAACGAAAAAACCAGGGTTAATCGATGGGCATTGTAGCGAGTAATATAATATGATCGCCGGGGTAACGCTGATAATTATCGTTTCAATGGCTCAGTATACGCGAGTCCTCGTCGAAAAGCTGATAAAAAAAGACACACACACACACACACACACATATATATACACGTCGAAGGGCCGTTAGATCGGCGGTACGTGTGGAAGGGTGGCCCGTGCAGGTGTGCAGCCTGGCCTCGCAACGGGGCCGCTCCGGATTTCTCTCCCCGAGCCGGGCGAAACTCACCAATTATTCGGCCATTCCCTGGCAACGTGAGCTAAATCTACAAGTGTTTACCCTTTCGCCTCTCAATACACCGTTCGCCCCGATCCATCTCCATCCAATTCCGCCCCCGCGGGGCGGCCGCGTGAAAGCGCCCCTCGAGTCCGTTGCTGCAGGTTGCGGATGAAAGGTCGAGTAGTGCGGGGGAGGGAGGGCTGGCTGCCAAAGACGGAAAAGCGCTGAGCCCTCGCGAATCGCCGCCTTTTTTTCCCCTCCTCCCCCCCCGGTTCCCCCGACGGGCGCTAATTGAGCGATAATAATTATCGGGGGGGGAGGCGGCTGCAGTGCGCTTTCAGCAGCCCGGCCGGCGCGAGCTCGGGCTTTTGCGGGGGAGGTCCGCGATTCCGGAGCGCGCGCGCGCCCGTTTCGATTCGATGCGGGTCAAGCGCAAAGTCAGCGCGAAAGACAAAGGCGCCGAGAACGCGGACGGGGGCCAAAATGGCGGCGAGCGCGCGCCCGCATACGGGATTCCCGAGGGGGAGAACGACCGCGGGCGCTTTTTTTTCTTTCGTTTTTTTCTTTTTTTTTTTTCGCCAAACGCTTGCGCGCTCGGCTGAAACGTCGGCGCTATTGGGGATGCGCGCGTCAAACTAATAATATCAACAATTCGGCTAGACGCGTTTTTTTTACTTTTTTTTTTTTTCGCACGGCTTTGCTTCGCTGCAGGCAGGGCAATCATTGCCCGCTCGCGTTCGATCAAACTTTTCGCTCCCGGTTTTTGTTTCACCGAGACAAAAGTATACAGATTACGCTGCCTATACAGGCATTATAATACAAACACATATATATGTATATTTATATATATATAGAAAATAAAGACAAAGTCGGACGTTTTTCTAAATGGCACGGCAACTTTTTCACATCCGCGAGAATTGAAATATAATGGGATAAAAGTAAAAAAAAGGTCCCGCGCGAAGGCTAGGCGGTAAAATAAAAATTCCGCGAGCGGCGGTGCACCTGTGCGCGGCCCGGTGTCAATCCGATTGATTGGCCGCGCGCATCGATCCCCTCCCCCTCCCGAACGGGCGTTCCCTTAAGCAGCACAGAGAGCGTAACGCCGACGGGTACGACGAGCCAGCATTAATTACGTGCACGCGCCCGGCCTGAAGTCACTAATTAGTGACTCCAGTAGAGAGCGAGCGGGAGCTGTTGCGGGTCGCCTAGGTGTTAATTAATTAGAGCCACTCTCGCGAGAGACAAGCAAAGTGAGGGAGCCGCGGGAGAAGGAGGGTGAGGAAGGGGTGGGCCCTGGCGACAGAGGAGGATGGAGTGCGAGAGGACCAAGGCGCCGAGGCACTTGAGGAATCGTCCAGCCAAGAGGAAGAAATGGAACGACGGAAGCGAAGAAACGGATTGAGGGGGAGTTGCGCAATGGGCTATTGCGCCCTCAGCCAGATTAAGGCGTTTATTAAAAGTGCACAAAACCATTCGTTTGTATTCGAGTACTACTGCACTTGTTTTCTTTGTCCAATTTTTATATCCGTGCATCCACGGTATACAAAAGAAATTCCGAGCTAAGAATTAATTCTTATATTGTTATATTTTAATTGTTATCGTAAATAATAACCGAATGATATGATTCACGACACGACTGACTCTTTCAAATTTATTTTCAATATTCATTTTCAAAACAAAGTCTAATTAAGTCTGAGTAATAATTCAAAGTAAGTAAACAAAGTTTAAGTAATAATTTTCAGTATCAAAAATATCACTTTGTAGTCTGTAGAAATGATTCTTGTTTTGAGCAGCTAAGTTTTATTTTCGACAACCTTTTTTTCGTAACACCAAGGTGACGGACATTACACTCGCACAATCTTGGGCCGCTACTTGTACTCCCAGACTTATTATCCACTCGCACAAAAAAAAATTGTAATTCTCGCCCACGGCGCATTATCTCGTTAACGGGACAAATATACGGAGGCGCCCTCGCAGTCAAAAGGGAGGGCGAGCATCGGCGGCGACCTCTTGGCTGGCTCGCGCGCCAGCGAGCGGCCGAAACATTATTTACCACTCGTCTCATTAAGGAAAATGATGCAGCCCTCGCGACAGGAGCCGGCGCCCAGGTCAAAGAAAGCCCCGCGCGGGCGCCAAGGGCGGAAAGAAAGAGGCAGGGCCGAAGAGGCGGAATAAAAAAATAAAAAGTGGGGCCTCGCGGCCAAGGGGGCGCGCGCCTTTTAATTGCCGATTGGCAAATAAGTAAATTGCCGCGAGGCGCCAGTCGCGTCTTCCTACTCCCCCGCCGGGTATAATTACTTGGCTGCAGCCGCGTGGAGTGCACTTGGCCGACCCGGCCGCCTCGACCCCACCCCCCCCAGGCCCCTGTTGTAATTACGATCGCGGGGATTAATTCGTTAAGCCTCGCGGACTCGGCTTTACGCCCACCTGTAATTGCACGCGCGCCCGCTTCTTTTCTCGCGCGCAGGCCTTTTCTTACGGCCGCGGCACGCGTACGGGCAAATAAGAACTCGCGCGGCACGCATGTGCGCTTATTAATAAAGTACAATTAAATGTAAGGTCGTGTCGGTGCAAGTGCAGCCGCCGAGGCACGTTCTCAAAGGCCTCGTCGGGCGATACTAAGTAACATCAGATGTGGACATTTTCCGACGACGTTCTAGTCTGCGTGATAATTGGTAGCATACTAAAGGAAATTTTGAGGTTATGAGCTAATTGATTTACCGCGAAACTTGCAATATAACGCGGACATAATTATAATGTAAGTTAATTGTTATATATCTTATAGTGCATTTTCCATTAGAGATAATTAACGTTTTGAATTTATCAATTATAATAAACAAAATAAGGTTTTCATAAATTATTCTATCGCTGACTTATAGTAACGTGAGATTATGGGCCAAAATCATCGTGTTTCAGTTGCGGTACACGAACAGAATACGTTACATCATAATGCGCCAGGAGATAAAATATGCCGTGTTACAGGACAGAAATGAATGAGCATACCTTAGCTACAGAGGCTATTTGAAATTTTGAAAATATGTTTTAAAAAAAAAATATATGTGTTAATATTTGAATTTGAGATTTAGGTTACTAAATTAAAAAATTCTCTAATTCTGACTAAACTAATGGTGGATAACTGGTTAAGAATTTCTTAATGTTTCTACCACGAGTTGATAAAAATATAAAAGACAATATGAAAGCGTAATAAAAGTCTAAGACGCATAATTTATAATTTTCGTAATTTGTTAAACAAAAGGAAGAGGCACTAATAATGCGAAAATAAAGAAAGACGGAGGAGGACGGATGATGCGCTGCAATGAATGCGCCCCAGCTCTTTTTCTCCTCATTCAATTTGAATGGGGAGGCAGCGAGTGGTGGCAGCGAAGGAGGCACGGGAGTGCGCTCAACTTTCGCACTCGGCGCGGGGCCGCCACTATCGCCTCGCTCCCGCCCACACCCTCCTTACCCCGAGGACTGTCTATTTTTACCTCGACCTAATTAACTCGTTAAGAATCTCCGATTGCAGCGGCTGCGAGCGCTAATCCGCTGGCGAGAGAAACTTACCCCTTTTTTTTTTTTTTTTTTCCATTTTGGCCCGCCTGCCTTCCGCTCCTCCATATCGATCTCGATGCGCACAGAACAACACACGTACACAGGAGCGCGCGCGTCGGCGCAAGACCGGCGGAAAAAAAAGGAGCGCAGGGCAATGAGCCAATTAGCGAGGCACGTAGCCCTTGGGCAAATTACCGAATTTCACATATTAATCACGCGCCGGTCACCTCGGAGCCCGCGGGCCCCGATGAAACAAAAAAGCCAAAGAGCGAGGCGGCGCGCTTATCCGGATTGTTAGCGGGTGCAGCCGGGAGCCGATTTAATTACGGGCCGGGGGCCGCTCGAGCGCCCGTCCCGGCGTATATACGAATGCCCGGGGGCGGCCGGCGCTCCCGATCAATTATCCCCGGGAACTAATCTGCCTAATCTCGAGGAGGGCGCCCCGGGCCGGCCGGGCTCGAGCCATCGAACCGCGGAATAATCCGCGTTGATCGCGCGCGCACGTCGCGCAATTACCGGCTGCGGTTAATAAGGAGATCAGCGGGGAGAGCCGCCGTGGGAGGCCCTCGGCCAGACTCCCCGCCCTTTGCCGCTCGCCAATTCGCCGGCGAGGCCTTTGACGATGCGTCAGGTACAATCAGGCTCGCTCAGCTGTAACTGGATTGCTGCTCTGCAGGAAGCAGCAGAGGAAGCTCATCCACGGTATTGGATTTACCTAGCGCGTCTTTTTATTCCAGCCTTTCTTCTCTATACTTTTTCCCGCTCTTATCGTGCACAATCTCTGCTGTATTATATCCTATAATTAGCATGGTTTTTAAATAGAAATCTGCTGGAAGTTATTGGTACTTATTATTTGGGCACGCAAAGTGACAATTATTATAAAAAAACATAGTATGAACACAAAGTATATCGAGCTGAATTTCATCAACTTTGTATTATCGCAACGGGGTACCACACATTATGAGATAAAGCAAAATACGTAAACAGCAGCATCTGCTGCTCATCATAGTTACTCAGCGTCATAACTCCAGGATCGTGAAGTTTCTCCTGATGATGTGCGGGAAAAAGAGTCTGAAAAGTCACCACAAAAATATAGTGGCTTTTTTATATCTACCGAAAAACTAATAAGCGTTTCGTCCAAAATGGATATTTCACCACGTTATATAACTGTATCAAAGCACTAAAAATCTAAACTAATAGAATATTTCTTTTTTTAATTTATAGCATTAATTGTTTGTAGGCGTGAACTTATATCTTACAATAAATAAAGTTTGAATTACATGTATTTAAAACATTTTATAGATCTAGTAGCTTCTAAAATCACCATGAGTATCTTTTCAAGATTTCTATCTCGTCTAGTGAGTCCCGTGTAGCTATCATGAAATCGATTTAAGGCCAAGAAACAGCTAAATTTTTTCTACAAACACAATAAAACGAGATGAATAGAGCGATGGAAGGAAACAATACTAAAGATCAAAACCGCATTGTTTGCGCCTCAGTTTGCGCTTTATATTCGGGATTAGAGAGGGCAATTAGTGAGATCCTTCGAAAAAATTAAAAATCGGATAAGTGTAAAAGTGGTAACAAAACGCTTGACCCCTCATTGTGTGAGTGATTCCGCGACGATTCAATGCAAGTTTATTGTTTGATCAACCGGATGGTCGATAAGGCTACTTAATGAACTACTACAAAACAAAACTGTACAATACGGCAACGCGTGTGCGCCAAAAACAATGGCCATCTTGCAATTACTATCGCGTTCACTTTTCAATCGAGTTTATCTGTCCGAATGGCTACACCTATATTTATACATATTTTAACTAGATTCAACAGGAGAATAGTGAGAGGCTCCTAAAATGGTTAATAATTTCATAATGTCCGATAATTCTAGATGAAAGGGTTGCGGGCCGGCCTCTCCAATTTATTCTTTTCTTATGAAAAAAAAATCTTAATACCCACAAAAAGGGACAACTATAAATAAGCACGTGCTTAGGGCGAGGGGAGGGGAGGCTGGGCGGCGCCATAACGAATTACCCCACACCACTTGGGCCGGGCCCTGTTATCGCGTGGCTTTCTCTTCGGCAGCCCCACCCGCAAGAATCAAAGCAAACGTCGAGGCGGGCGACAACCGCATATTTAATTTAGTGGGCGACACGGGAGGGCGTGCACCTACATCTGTCAATGGGACCGCCACCCGAGTTATTGGAGGACTGTCGCCTCGTCCTTTCTCACTCTCTCTCTCTCTCTTTCTCTTACAAACCCGCCCGCGCGCACACTGTATCCGCCATAAACACGTGCTCCGATTTCGCGATAAATCGTCGCCAAGTGCCTCTGACCACCTCCTTCGTTTCGTTTTCTAAATGGCGAATCGCGAGATGCGGGACGAGGAGCTGGCTTAGACATATTTCGGACGCTGTGTTTTTTATTTTCCACGTGTTACAGGAAATTATTTCGACTTATCGGGCATCCCTCGAATCTTCGTGTTTCGCCATGTTTTTGCGCTGCTTGGTGAAGTCGGTGTTCTCACGAAATTTTAATCACGGAGATTTTGCAAATAACACTTCTTGCGAGATATCTCGGAAAAAGCGAGTGCGATATGTAATAAAATATAACAAAAAATTGATGTGCTGTGTGTTTCTGCATATTATAGAAACAGAATATTCTAATAAAGTATTAAGCGTTGCAAACTTGCGCGGTGTCGTGTTGCGAGGGAAAAAAGATATTATTAACAAGCTCACTTTTGAATGGTTACAACCGCAGGGGGCTCCCGAGCTCCCGTCCCTTTGCGCTTGAATTACCCACGGGCTGTCAGAAGCTGTCGAAAGCGATTAGGAAATTTAAAACATTCGGGGTAATTCAATGCCAAACTTTAACGACCCCCAGGAGCCGACTTAGTTGGCCCATTACAGATGAAACTATACCTGTTTACCCGTCCCACTTTCTCTTCCCCCGAGTAATCCGAAGCAATTGTTTGATCGGCTATCAAAGTGCCGGATAGAAAATGATTTAAAGCGCGAATCGCCTTACTTTAAAGCATCTCGTCTACACCAATTGGCTCAGCAGCAACGGAAAAAACTGCTGAAACAGAGAGAGAGTCGAACGAACTAATCTTCCAAACGCAGCGCAGGCAGCTACACTCCTGCGAGGAGCGATGGAGCATTCAAACTCTGCGAAAGCTGTCCCTGAGGCCAGCTATTCAATTGGCCGGCGAGCCAAGTTCCCAAAGTGGCTAGGCCGTGGGGTCGACGGGGCCAAATTTTTACCTCGGCCGCGGTCAAAAATGTCGCGCGGACGAATGTCGGGCGGGCTGGTGACCTCGGGGCCGGCGATCAATACGGCTCCCGCGTTCAAATCTCCCTCTCCCCGGGCGGTCGGCAAAAAAAGCCGCCTCGAACAAAAATCTTCGGGGGCGGGAAAAAAAAAAAGGCAATTTCTCCGTATTAAACGCATCCGCGGGCGCTGCAGAATACGTCCTCCCCCGGGGGGAGGGGCACGCGTTCATTAAAGCGGGCGGGGCTACGGCGGGGCACGTGTATATGCACACACGGGCGCCTCCAATGCAATTTGGGAAAAACCAATTTTAAATTTCGATGAAGCCCGGCTGGGCCAATCGCAATCAAGCAAATTGATTCCGCCGCTCGGGCCGCTGTGTGCGTATTCCCGTGCAGAGGCCAGCCGATTCGCGGGGGGCGGGCGGCTGGATCCGCGCGCCGATGATGGAATGACGGCCGCGCGCCGACTCCGATGGGGGATTCTGGGCTGCTCCCGGCCGGCCTGTTCGCCGAGTGATTATTCCGAGGCGCGGATACTCCGTGTTTTCCCGAGAGGGCGCGCTTCCGATTTTTTTTTTTGCTGTCGAGGCGCGGCCCGCTGCGGCAGAGGGACTCTGGCAGCTCGGAGGATAATGGACCAGCGATCGATTGGCCGGGTTTGCGCCCGAATTAGCGCTATATATACACCGTGTCGATGGTCTGCCCCACGGAGCGACTGGACGGCGGTTTTAACCGGATCTCACCATTTCGCCAAAAATTCACAACAAACATAGATCAGGATGATGGCATATAAGATTGTAAACATCACGTGAGCTGCGTTTATTTCGTAACTTGCGGCGTGCCCATCGACCCCGTTGGAAGGAGTTTGCGAGGATCAGGATACAGAACGGATCAGAAGCAGAGGACTCACGAGGCATACGGATCCGCTGGAGGCGGGCGCCCGACAATGGCCGCCCCCATAAATACGGTTTATCCGGGCAGGGCGCGTCCGCGCTCATTATTCCGAAATATCTCATTGGGCGCGGGCGGCTAGGCCGAGATTAAAAAGACCAGGAGAAGCTGCCTCGTGTTATCTCCCCCAAGCGGCCAGACCGAGAAACGTTAATTGACCAATAAAGCGGATTTACGGCGGGCGCGAAAAAAAAAAAGGTCCCCTCGATGGGGCGCGGGGCACAGCGTTGCCGGGAGCCTTATCCTCTTTTTTTTTTTATAAGCGATTGCGGGTTGTTCGGCGCCTTGGAGAAACATTCGGCCTCAACTCTTGCCCGGGACTTGGGCGGGCGGACCGCGCGGATGAAGAAAATCCGCGCGAGGCCCGATATGATTAACGGGGCGGATCCGTGCAATCAAGCGCGATGAAAAGCTCGGCCGAGTGCCAGTCCGTCTTAACGAAGTGCAGTCCAAGTTAACAATCTCGGGGGAAGGGGCGGCGGGGCCAGAAGTAGAATGAGGAAAAAAAAAGAGAGAGAGAGAGTTTAAATTGAATACGCCTTGAGAGGGGCGCGCGCGCGGGGGCTGCACGCGAGTGCCCAAGCAGCCAGGCCGAGTCGCTCGCGGAATTTTAATTTGGTTAAAAGAACTTAACGAGCGGGCTCCTCCTCGAGCCGCCCCCGCGTCCGGGGAGCCTCCTCCCCGGGCGCCTCCGTGGCAGTGTCAATTTTTCCGGCTCGCGAGTTTGCCCTAACGCGCGCGGCGCCTCTCCGCCGATGCCCGGGGACGGGGAGGGAGGACCCGAGGCCCGGCCGGCTCCGCGCGTAAGGAAACGAGCGAGCCCGAGGAACAGGAGGTCGAGGAGGAGGCCGTCGGGGGGAGGCAAAAAAAAAAAAAAATAAAATAAAGAGGGGGGCGGGGACGGAAAAGATTTCTCGAGAGACGGAAAGAGCTCGCTCGTCGAGCAAAATGAATTCCGTCTCCGCGGCGGGAGAAACAGAGCCCGGGAGAGAGAGAGAGAGAGAGAGAGAGAGAGCCGGGGGAGCGAGAGGGAGTTTTAAGTGAAAAGGGACGAGAAATAGAGTGGAAAAGGAGAAGGAGGGCGCAGCCCGGGGCCAAGGGGCCCGCGCCGAGGAGGAATTATTAAGGGAGCGGGGCGCGCGGGCGCCGGCGGGGGGCCCCCGGAACAATAACGGGGCTGAGCCTCGCAAATTTTTACCCGGCATTTTTCCGTTTTTTTTATTCCCCCAAGAAGCAAAAACAGCATTTTTGCAAAAAAGGAAAAAAAGTCGAGGAAAAGCACCGGGAGGATTGCTTTATCCTCCCGCGCAAAGGAGCGTTCCTCGCGGGCGGGGCACGCGATCGCGTCGTCGTTTTGTCCAGGGCCTGCCGAAGCCGGGGATCCGGCTTCCGTGGCCGTCGCGAGCGTTGCTCGGCAAGGCTCGAGTGTCGCGGGGCCGCGCCCGGGGAAAGATGGCCGCGGAGAATTTACGAGGGCTCCGGAGGTGGACGATCGGAGGCGCGCGGGAGCGCGTTCGCGTCCCGGGATTACGATTGCCGGCGCGCCCGGGAATGATTTATCCCTCGGGCGTCCTCGTTACGGCTACCGGGGCCCCGCGCCACACCCTGGACCCGCGTCGGCCCTCCGTGGAGAATGGATTGAGCTTTGTCCGCGAGGACGGAGTCGACCTCGGGGGGGCGGCTCCTCACCTACGCGCCGGCTGATTGCCCTGACTGATCCCCGCGGCCATTCAACCGGGGGGCCCTTACTTCGATCGGGGAGAGAAAGAAAAATAAAGCAGGCCCGGGCCAAGCGGCGCCTCCCAAGGTATATACCCGGACCTCGTATCCGCCGGTACTCCTCGCGGCCTCTCGTAAACAAGCGGCTAGACAAACCCGGGCGCGCACAAAGCGGCGGGCCGGGAGCGTTGTTAAAAAAAAAAAGGGAGGGCCAGGAGCGGCAGCGGTATATTTAGCAGGGGACCCGCGGGAGCAGCCGTCCTCCTCCCGGGCGGCAGGATAACGCCGGCTACTCGCGCGCCCGAGGAATAGAGGGCATAAAGTGCGGGCCCTCGCGGCGCCCGTTATTATACTCCCCGGTAACCGGCCGCTCGGCCCTCGCGGCCTGATTTATAGGCCGGCCGCCGGCGCTCCCGGTATTTTTATTCAAATTAAATGCGGCTCGGGCGCGGGTGTCGGCGCCGGGCCGCCGCCGGCATTATGCGCGGCCGACTGCCGTGGCACCCGCCCCGACACCCACGGCACCGCCGTCGGGGGTATATATATACGCGCGCGCCTAAGAGAATTGTTACCGGCCGGCCCGCTCGACTGCGCCTCGTTTCCGCGGACGTCCCCCGCTAATGCCGCGCCCGTCCCCGGCGCCGGCCGATATCGCCCCGATGCACATACGCGTCACGTGAATCGAGCGTAATTGCGCTTAAAATATGTGACCCTCTAGCCACGACAGCCGCGAGTGTGTCCACACTCGAGCATCCGCGATTACGCCGCAATATCGGCCCGCGATCCATGATATATAAGACTGCGCCGACCGCGAGGTATAAGCGCGAGGCCGGAGAACAGGGGGGAGACACAGTCCGCCAGTCAGTCCCCGCTCGGAAGGCCGACGCGCCTACGTGTGACAGACAGAGGCAATGTGGCGGCGCGGGGGAGACGAGTCCCGAGCGCGTCTCGGTCCGAGGCTCGTCCCGCGTATAATCCGCTGGCCCGGACCGTGGGAGAGTTTCGAGGGCCGCCCACGCGCTGCCGGATCACAGCCGCCTTCCGATTTCCCCGTAATTTTAAGGTTATAGGCGCGAGGCTACGCGGACTTGCGGCTCCCCCGTGTTTTCTTTTTGCACGAGCTCCCCGTAAGTTGCACCCGGGCTTTGATATAGCCCCAAGTGTTTGGACAGATCGCCGATGCGCGATAAGGGTCTTTTCCAGCTTAGCCGGCCGGAATAGCTTAAGGGCAGCGGCCCGTGCGAGCTCGCGGCTGCTTTCTGCTTTC
The DNA here is from genome assembly GCA_018906755.1 of Sycophaga agraensis. Lineage (NCBI taxonomy): Eukaryota > Metazoa > Arthropoda > Insecta > Hymenoptera > Pteromalidae > Sycophaga > Sycophaga agraensis. The sequence goes on from JACCIE010000004.1 coordinate 847,191, forward strand.
ATTCGCTCGAGCCTTTCGCCCTTCGATGCGGCCGGTCCGTTTGTTTATTGTAAAGGACAAGAGTTTCCTACTCCCGACTGCGTCCTACCTATGTCATTAAAAGGGTTTATTTCACTGTAACGGAAGTAGACAAAAGAAGGCCCTCTGCTAGTTGCTGACTTGTGTTATGTGCACTTCTGCGTGTTTAACATCATTGTCGAATAAATAATGGTTAATTTTTAGACTTTAAATTGAAATAACAGGGTTGAAAAAGTCGCCGAAAAATTAGCTAATGTAGCGAACATCGAGAATGAGATGTCGCTGTAATCGTCAATGAAAATTTCACGTACATGTTTATTATTTCAATTTTCTTAAACTGTGAATGATCTTGAGAATTGGACTGAAATGGAGTTTTGGACAGAAATGGAGTTTTACTTTATTCGTTTATAATAAAACAATATTCGAAAAAATTAGTTTTTTTTTTCAAACGTACTATTTTTTCTGCCTTGACACAGTTTACATAGCGACTTTTAAAAGTATTGTAATTGGTCTAGATCTCGAAAAATACAGCGACCCCCTTGCGAGCTTACAGCAGCTCTTGTGGCCGGAATATCTTAGTCGCGACGAGATTACGATTAAACGCTCCGGAGCGAGTCATCTTGGCAAAGTGACGTAGAGGTCGGTTTGCCTTTCGGTCGCCTGCCAAGTTGTCGCGCCCTGCGCGGAAAAGAACAAACACGGCTCGGCGTCGAGGAGAGACGACGAGGGAAATCGGGCAAACAAACAATCGAAATCCTTCCGTGCCCGCGTTACATGGGCCTATATATATATATCTCTCGCCTCGGGGCTATATGGGAACGGAATAATCGCCGGCCCCTGTACACACACACATATATGTGCGCATCCCGGGCGATCATGGCGCGGCCCCTCGAGGTGGCGCTCCCCGACATATCGGCGGGGCCCCGAGTCAAAATAAAGCCTCGGCTATGGGCGGGGGCGGCGCGTTACTTTGCAAATTCGAGGACAATATGCTCGGGGAAGGGCCGGGCTGGGGCCGCCTCTCTCCTAACTCGGTTAAACCCGCGCGGATATTTCATTAGCCGCGGGGAGCGGCTCGGCCGAGGGTCCCAGCCTCCGGGGTGACTTAAAACCGAAGGACCCGCGAGCCTCTCCGCCCCTGCGCCACCCTCGCTCCACGGCTCTATTTTGTTTTTTATTTTCTTTTTTATTTCGCGTCCCTGCAGGGAGGCTTTGTCGGACGTACACGCGTACATCTATATATAATGCATGGGTGTGGCCGAGTTCGACTAGTTGATTCTGCCGGGGCGCGCCGCTGCCCGCCCGTTCTTCTTTAGCCCTCCCCACTTGTACTCCTACGGCCTGTGTGTACCCGCGCGTACGCTAAGCTCCGCTCTATCAATTCGCCCGAGGAGCACTGCTCGGCTATGTCCTCTCGCCGGACCGCTTAATCAAGTGCGGCCCCGCAAGCGCATTCCCGCGGATGACGCTTTCTTTTCCCTGGTCATTGACTCCCAGTCGGGAAGCTCGTTTGTTGACACGGTAAACGTGCACCGAGCCGCGCCCCTGGCGCCGTTTCCGCGCGGCCCCCTTAAACGATAACGGCACTCGCTTCTCCCTGCGAACGCAGACATTCACCGAAAACTATCACTTTCAGAATGTAGATTTCTTTTTTCAGGGTAGCCTACCAGTTCCTTGCCAATATGTATTACACGCCTTACAATTTTAGCTGCTGCTGTTTGACAGCATATAATGTATTACCGATCGGCTACAGGTTTCGCTTCGGCCAACCGGGAATGGGTCTTCCGCAGCTACTCCTGTTCCGAGCTGCCTGCGAACTCCTTGTTATCCAGCAACAAACCATACCAGGCGCCTCTCTCAAGAAGATTACATCCCGCGGAAGAAGCAGCCGGGCCGCTAAGGGCGCGAATATATATAACTGAAGAGTCGCCCGGCGAGACTTCCCCCGGCCGCACAAAGCCACTATACATATATCCACAGGGGTGTGTATTATATACACCCCGGTCAGAGGAGCCGGCCAAATTAGCAGTCGGCCGTTTGATCTACGCGCCTCCGCGGCCAAGAGCGAGCGGGGCTGCATTACACACACACACACCCACCCACACACGCGTCATTATACGAGTATAATATTCCGCCTCGGGAGGGCCGGAGGTGTTGTCCCGGGCATTAGCCCCCGCGGAGGCCGGCGGGGAAAGTGCCCCGGGCGACTACCAAGTCCCATTACGCGGACAATGTCCGCGCGGCCTCTATCGCCCCCGACTTCCGGTGTCTCCGGCGGCCCTTGCCGGCGCCGCCGAATTTCGCGCTCCATCATTTTTATTTGACTGGCTGCACCGGCGCCCCTCGCCGCTTCCTCCAGACCGTCTCGCTTTTTAACGGTACGTCCGAGTTTACTCCGCTCGGGAGTTCGCGGCTGCGTCTAAGGGAAAAACAAGGGGAAGTAAAATAACATACGGCAGGACGTGACCGCCGGCCAAAGGTGTATATATATATACACACACATCGCAGTTGGGCGCAACGTCGCGGCCCTGAGGAGACGCCTATATATACACGTATATATATAAGGAGGGCCGCTCGCGTCCGATCGGCGCACACGCGCACTTGGCAGTCGTTCCCCGCGCTGGCGCGGCTGAAAGCCCGCGGGCTTATCAGAATTCCGGGCCGGGCCCGCCGACATCTTGTCGCAAATCCATTTCGCGCGACCCGCCGCCGAAAACCCGAGGACGCGGCCTTTCTCCCGGCTCCTTCGGCTGCCCGAGATGCAGCCCCGGCCTTTTTTTTACCTCCCGCTTATTTTTTTTTTTTTACACTCGCCGTAGTTGCGAGAAGGACTACCCGGCCGCCTCCTTTTATTTTTTTTTTTGTTCGCCCTCGTTATCCCCGGGCTTTCCACGAGCGGCGCTAATGTCGACTTTTTTCCGCACGCGAGGCTTTTAGACGCGACGTGTCTCTTATCGATCTTTTGTTACTCGGATTTACTCCTCCCGCGGCCCGGGCGAGTACCTCCTCTCTCGCTTTTTCTCTCGCCAGATTTCCCAAATGTACAATCGAAGCTTTTTGATGGCTGGAAATATATTTCCTATTTATCTAACGATATATAGACCGGTGCAAGTCTTGTTCCATAGAGAAACCTCGAGATTTATAAGCTTTTGGGTATCGTTAATTAATAATGTACCATTCAGTGTGGCGAGGTAATATATCTCCTTATTAAGGAAATTAATGAGCTTTTCTGACCATAAACTACAGAGACCCTTTTCATGATCACGACAGACATTTACTGATAATCAACTGGGTAATTTTTGTAGGTATTCTATACGTGACCCTAAAAGTGTCGCATTGAATCTGTGCAATTTATATCATAGTGCAGCGGTAAAATATGCACATTAAACCGCATGCGAGGTAATCACTCAATCGAGTAACGTGTTCGAAACAAAAAGCTTGATTGTTACGCAGCATCCACCATTAAGGTATCAACCGGTATAAATGAAAAAATCGCTTCGCAAGCGTCAATCTTTCATTGCTGTATATTTAAAAAAATCACCGCTGTTTTTAACGACTCATTTTTGTCATTTCTGCGGCTTAATGTAAGTATACTCCATACATGCCTTGTACACGTAATGTAGTTATTATAGGTACCGAGAATGAGGAGTCAATTCTGCCATTATGTACAATTGAAAAAGTTTGGATTGTGTTATAATGACTTGCGAGCTTAGGCTATAAAGAATATTTGTCGAGTAACTAGCGAGTCGACTTTGACGCTTTCTTGAGAGCCTTCGCATCCCTCTTCTCCTTTTTCCCGCCACGACTCACATAATGTACGGCAGTTTCTTATGCGGGGTGCGCCCCTCACTCCCTTTCTTGGCATAGCTAATTCGCGGGAATTGGCTCGGTTGTTGACTTAATAAAATAGTTTCCATCGACATTTAAAATCCATCAATGTGCTTGATATGTTTAAGATGAAACATTCATTATATTATATGCAATTAATTAACTGCATTAGACAAAAATTGTAACTATTTTTTAGCGTTAGTTTATGGCGAATGTATAAAAAAAAATAACGAATCAAAATAACCATAAATAATGAACTGTCAAAAGCCTCTTTTGTATGAAAAAAAGTGAGTGCACGAATCGGGGCGTCTATGTGTTTGAGAAGAGGCAAATTCAGAGACGATAAGAAGCGATAATTGCGCGGAGGCAATCGGCAAAGAGAAAAAGGCAGAGGAAAGCACAAAGTTGGGCGTAAGCGGGGGACTAGTCGGGGGAGGTAGTAAAGAGCCCGATTGTAAACACTTAAAAAGAAGCGCGAAAGAAGGAAAGAAAGGCGGGCGGAGGCTCGGGCTCGGGCCGATCGAGCGCGTAAAAAAGAAGACGGCCAAGGTAAAACGGGCGCATCCTCCCGAGGGCCCGGGCTGCGGGCTGCGAGGCTGCGGGGCTCCTTACTCCCGGCCAATGGACCGTGAAAACGCTGAAATATCGGCAAACGGGTATATCTCAACAAATTAGCCCGATGATGAGATGCAGATGAGGCGCGCAGGCTCGAGAAGGCGTGGCTCCTCCGGCCCGGGGAAGAGGGGAGGCGGCCCGGCGTGGCTCCTCGGGCGTCTGGCCGTTGAGGGCCAGCCGGGTGGAAGTAACGGCCGGAGAGTGGCTGCGCCGGCTTCCGCCTCGCAGGGCCCGCTAATCTTATGTAATTACTTTATTACCATTCGCACTTTGCCGGCGCCCCGGGGGATTATCGGCGGACTCTTCCCGATCGCCGCCTGCGCACTTTTGTTCCCACGTGTCGCAGCTTCCGAGGCTCCGGAGGCCGGATCTCCGCGGGGGCTCTGGCCGTAGGCGTGTCCGTTTAACGCGAATTAACCGCCGCCGGGGAAAATATTGCTCCGATAATGATCGAGGGCTGGGGCACACAAAGGGAGCGCATTGACTCGGGGCACGCGCCGGCTACTGTCCGGCCCGGCCGTCGGTACACACACATATATAACCCCACGCGGCGCGGCTATCAATATTGACGGGCCGCGGCGCTCTTGGCCCTGCAGGTTTTTCCATCAGCCGGACTAATCGGCGCGCCTTAAATCACCGGGGCGCGCGCAGCATCCGAGGAGCGCGACCGCCCACCCCCTCGACTTTTATTACGGTAATTGTCCCGCAGCCGGCTCCCGCCTACTGCCGCAAACACGGCCATATGGCGCGCCGGCCGCCAACGGATCCCGGCGCCCCGCTATTAGCGCGAGTGCGCCGAGCGCGACCCGTTCAAAAGCCCGGCTCCTCTGCGCGCCGCCGATCTTTGAGGGGGCCGGCCGATGAAGTGGATCCGGGAGGCTGTGCGCGCCCGGACCGCGACAGCTCTCGGCCCCCGATTGATTGTTGCCCGCTCGCGCTTTCCTTGATTACGTCCCGGCCCGTCCGACTTTTTTAACCATCCGTCGGATTATTTTTTACCCGCCGAGATTAAAGTGCGTTTGTCCCGGCTTGTCTTCCGCTAAATAATTGGACTTTCATTGCCCTGGGCCGATTTCACGTCGATTGACAGCTGTCGCGTTCCCTCTCGATGCTCTCTTTGTACGTGGCGATATTCAATGGCTTTACTTCTGTGCAGTACGCTGTACTGTAATATACGGATGACAAATATATGACTCTATCCCAATTTGTCTAAAATATTGCACGCAATCGAAGTCGTATGAAGAGGTTTTGCACGGACATTTTTTTAAATCACTGTAAAAAAATTGAAATTTTCAATTTACACAAAAAATAAGTTTTGATTGATTTCTATTACTATATTTCATCAAGTCCCTTTTGTTTTAAAATATAATTGGAACTTACATAAATTTAGTGTAATACAATATTAATGCCCTGTCCTACGATCTGCATGATCTGCCTGATCTGCTCTCGACTCGTCTTTGCCGTGACTCTACGCTCACCGGGTCATCGTGTTCATTGGGATACCTTGTTATGTCATCTTCCACTTACATCTGTAACTAGCTGCAACCTTTAGTGACTAGTTTGTAGCTATTCGCCACTATAAAGCGTGATTTGGACGTATCTGTGGTAGAATTTAGATCGGCGATATCGTTATAGAACCCAGGAAGTGCAAGTTAACTGTCTATAATAGAAACAATAAATTATCAAATTGCTGAAAACTATTGTAAAAACCGTAAACAATACCAATCTCAATGAAATATAAAAGTTAATAGCATTACAACCAAAAACACAAGAATTTATATTTTAAATAGTATTTCATATAGGTTTTATTTTAGAAAATTTATGTTTTACAGTTTTAAATTAGTCATTTTACAATTATTCAATTAAAAGTGTGAATTAATATTCAAAATTGAAAAAGGAGCTTCTGCTATAATATTAACTCATACAGGTAATCAAATATAATTTTATATGTTTAGCAGATCTGGAAAATATAGGATCCAGAAGACAGGTATTTTTTTGACTGTAGGTATATTCTGCCTATTCTGAGCCCTCACAAAATGGTCATCTGAGGGAACTCATTTCCTTAATTTTCTCCTGATTTTTAAAAAATTAACTCGTTTGAAATGAATTCCAGCAATATTGAGAAATTCGTTTTCTGATTTATTGCCGAAAGCGAAATCGGGATTATTTGATAAATACATAAATGAATTTGGCAACAAATTCGGCAACATAAAACACAAGCTTAAAAGATAACAGAATAGCCTGCGTGAAATTGAAAGGCTCGCGTGGCGATAAAACCAGCTCGTTTTAAGCCCGTGCTTTTAATAGCGGAAAAGCAATCGGGGAATTCGAGGGAAATCCGGAGTAGTCCACGCCGGGGCAGCATGAGGCGGCCGGTTGTCGGCCCGGTCAAATCCCCGATTGCTTCCTCAAGACAGCCGCTCGGCGCCTGGCGCTTATAGCCTCCGCGCCAAAGCAGGCGTACACGCGTACAGCGGCGCGCGGCACACAAGGCACGAGCGGGCGGGTGGCGTGCCCCTCGGCCGGGGGCATCGGGGCCGCGCCCCCCCCCCTCGACGCACGCCCATGTAATCAAGGAATCCCGCGCGCCGCCCCCGTATGACCGCCCGCCGCACGGCAAGCCCTGATTAACTTTTCGCCGTGTGCGGCGGCGCAGCCGCGGCCCCTCCCCATTCATTTGCCATTCATCCGCGCGGCGCGGATTACGAGCGGGGGGCCCTCCCCCCCCCACCCTCCACCCCGTTTTCATGACGGCAATGATTACGCGCACCGCTTGCCGTCGCTGCGACGAGACGACCCGCGCTATTTTACGTCCCCCGCCCCCCCCCTTAATTTCGCTCCCGGCGACGCGGGGCGCACGCACCACTGGGGTATATATATCGGCCGCGCGATTGATTAAATTTTTGCCCTCCTCGTTTGGCCTCTCGCGGACCCGAGGGCCGCGGCTTTCCCCGAACTCGTTTGTTGCTAAGCCGATTGCCGGATCGACGCCCCAGTCCCCAGCCGATGCCCGGGGATTGAGAGACATTGGCCTAGCGCTCGACGATCGGCTCCATTCGATTGATACATGTATACTCGTTCCGACGCGGCAGGAGTATCGCCGTCGGGGGGTTTTGGCGGCTCGATATAGACAATGGCAGCCGGAGTGTCGATCGAGTTATTTAATTGATTATCTAAAAGGCAAAGCTCGCGCAGTACTTGATACGCGGGGACAAATGGCTGACTCATCGGCGACAAGAGTCCGCGCGGACAAAAGAAGCGGCACTTCTCTCCTTGTCAGGCTCCCCCGGCGGCGGCGCCTCGGCCATCGCTCACCAAAGTCGAACAAAATCACCGACTCGGCGCTCGGTAGCCCCCATAAATGATAAGATAATTACACCCCCGTGAGCCGCCCCCTCGAAAATTGCAGACCACCGCCTTGCCGCTCGGCCTCCCGCCTCGTCATCGCACAGGGATTAACTGGGCGCGCGGAGAGACTGCGAACATCGTCATCCTCATCATCCACACTAAGCATTAGACTACCAAATAAGTAGGTAGGTACTGCCAGCGGGGCAGAGAGCGAGAGCGCCGGGGGATAGGGCGGGGGTACGGGGCGAGGGTCCCCTCTGCGCCGCGACACCCGCATGCCGCCCCCTAGGGGACGCAATCAGAACGTTTCAATCAACGGCCGAGCGGCGAAATTCAGGCCGATGCGCCAGTGTATCTCAGGACGGGGGGATCAGCGCGAGGGGAGAAGCCGATGATAAGCGGCGACGAGCGGGCCGAGCGGGCGCGCCTGGGACGCGTGCGGGGCTCTTCGCGCCGCCCGTCCCCACAAGGAGCTCAATGTAAAAAGCTGCGATTGTGCACGTCTGAGATTTAAAAAGGGTACCACGGCACATAAGTACCGCCGCGCCCCAAGAACTGCACAACTTGGTCGATTCTAAAGTCTCTGGTAAGCCAGTGCATCGATTTTCAGAAGAGCTTCCAAGTGACTCATATGCCCAAAGCCCCCATTATGAGGATTTTTTATCGACGCTGCAATCTTTCAACTTTACTTTAAATATGGCACTACAACGAGTAATGATGGACATTAATAAAGACATAATATGAAATTAATATATGCGATATGAATATTTTTAAGAACGAGTCAACGCCTCCCTCCGCTAACCTCGGCGCTCTTGGAGTTAGGTTCGGTGTAGGTGAGTAGATCTCAAACTCCTATGGCATCTACTGCCTCATCCTCCTATCGGTCCGCTATCCGCAGTGCGTCAGGCCTGTGCAGCCGTCTTCGCTGTCAGCAGACATCGTCGTCTTTAATTGCGCTTCTATGCTCCCTTTCAAATATACACTTTTCTTCTCATTAAAATGCCACTGATGATTCTATGATTCAGTGTACACCATTAGAACAGCAAATACTAGCGACTCCATTCGGAGGGGACATTACATACTATACCCTTTTTCACTTTTTACTAGTCTTTCGTAGATATGTTTATAGATGTATTGTTATTTGAAAGTTCTTCTTGCGCCTCCATTAGTTTAATATTTTTTTCTCGTTATCAAATGTCGAGGACAGTTGTATGAAATATTGGCAACATCATATTGTATCCATGAAAAAATCTATACGTATTTTAACAAAACATTCAGTTTCCATTTTTGACAATTTTATCTTTGACTCGAGGAAATTTTATTTTCAGCGGAATTTTGGATTATTTCAAATTTTAGCAACTAATGTCTGGAACGCGATTAAAATTCCGCACCGTGTCTTCAAAACTCACATTCCACAACCCTAGTATCAAACCCATTCCGGTTGAATTTGATAGAGAAAAGTATATACACTAAAAAGGCACTATAAGTAAAATACAAAATAATATCAACAATATACAAGTTTACATAGCCCTGTAAAAGCTTATCGTCGAATTTTATTAATGACACGACAAAGGAGAGCTTTCAAGCTCGAGCCCTAGCCGCGTCCCGCGAGGAAGGGGGGAAGGCCTGTGGCAGGCTGGGGCAGAGGCGCACGACCCCTTGGGCTCGCTCGGCCGATAAAGCGGCTGCTCGCGGCATCTGCTCGCGGGGATTCCCCGGGCCCTCGCGAAAGAAGGAGCGGCTCTATCAGCATATTTCAAAGATAAGCCCGGGAGAGGCCCGCGCACGAGCCCATCAGGCCGTAATAACAATCCGATATGATTGCGCCATAATCATAACGGCGGGGAGAGCCGAGCCCGAGTGCCGCTGACGGGGGCGACGGGGGAGCAAATTTGAGGGCGAGGACGCTGCGGAGCTCCGGGTTTCCCGAGATATCGACACTCCCGAGCCTTACCGTATTTATAGGTGATCGGGGGTAATTGTTTGCATCGAACAGCCGGAGCTGCATCGTCGAGGTGGGAAAGATGGCGGAGAGGAGGCCGCCGAGCCTCCCAAGCGTGGAAGACGGAAAATTATAAGTACCGTTCTCCCAACTTCGGAGATGTCCTCAAGGTTAAGAGGTCTGCTCGCTCATTTCCACTCGAGAAACAGTCTCGCGAATTGATTCTTAATAAATCGGTAATTCAATGATCGTACAACGTCCGGAACGCGAGTGTGGCTTGCGCCCCTCGCGCTTTTTCCATTCCGAGTGAAGCGATAAGCTAATCGGATTCACCGCGTGCACCCAAGTCCCAGTCACCGGACAAAAGAAATAGATTAGCCAGATAGACGCGAACGTATGGCGCTAAGAAGCGAATGCGAAAATAAAGGGCTGGGGGGGGGGGGTGCGGCTCGCGGGGAAGGAGAAAAAAAAATGAAGCGATAAAAGCGCGCGCCACGGGAGGCAGAGAGAGAGAGAGAAGGGGAGTCGGGCGCGGGGGGAAGCTGAAACGGAGATTGAGGGCTCGGGCGGGGCCTGGATAAAATTACACTGGGGAATCGAGATACCGTGTTTATGCCCTTTAAAGTGCGCGCATAAACAAAATTAAACGGCCCTCGGCGGCACTCTGGGAAAAGTCGCGCCAACGAGAAATTTACAACGCGCATCTCGCGCGCGGCCTCGTCGCCAAGGAGCCGCCCCCCCGCGCGCCCCTCTTTAATCGCATTAGGCCGCCCCGCACTCACGAGCTTTTCTTTAGTAGTCGTTAAATAAATTTTAACGCGCCCGCCCGGGGAAATATGAATTCAATAATAATGGCCCCCACCGGGGGGCCAGAGAGAGGCTTATTACCCGGCTTCCGGGCTCTGGAATCTTCCCGCGAGGAAGCATATACAGGGCGCGCGCTGTGTATCTCGATCCGAGATCCCTTTCACCAAGTGGCGCGACGAATCAATCGGCGGCTGCTTAACGCCCACCGCTTGCGGCTTTTCGCCAAATGAGTAAACATAACCGAGCGCCGGTACAAGAGGGCCGCGCTCGGCTCTTTTGGCTCCGGGCGAGCGAGAACTTGGTAAAAACAATTAAAGCGCCTTTGTGCGCCGTGCGCATTAAAATGTCGAATAAATATTGGGCGATGTATAAAAGGGGCCGTGGGCTCGCCGATCCGCGGAACGCCAATATAAACAATAACCGGGGATATTTTATTCGATACATATACCGATTCCGGCCCGCGGGGGCTCAACCCCGGCACAATACGGGAGGTATATCCGTCAAATGCCCGACAAATGCGGGACCCGCGGGCGCCGGCCTCGCAATCAATTCCGTTAATTAACGAGTCCGCGCGACTATCCGCTGATCGCTTTGTCCCGCGGCGGCGATCCGCGCGCCCGCCCCTAAGAAAATGACTCGGGACAATATGGGCCGCGGGCCTCCCGCGCTTACGTAATTGCCTCGTTAAAGGCGCCAGGTGCGCGCGCCCCTCTCGGGAGGGAAAAAAAAAGGGGAGGGGGGGGAAAAATGCCGCGCGCCGATCGACAATATATATATATACGCGCGACTGGATATCGGTCCAGCGCCGCCTGCCGGGGGACAATGGGGCCCCGCGGCCGAGCATCGTATATATACGGTGGTATCTTGGGCAGGTTATACGTCCCGGGGATGCTAAGCGCGCGCGCGTCTGTCGGCCGACTTAACAGCGATTCCCCAGTGTTTATTCATTTTTATTCTTTTTAACTTCGGCGTGGAAACTCCTGGCGTATAATTGGGCTTATTATTCGATTATATGCGATTGATGCGTCGTTTAAAAAAAGGGAGAGATGTGCCTCGGCGGGAGAGCACGACCGAGTGGCCTTCCCTGCGCCGGGTGACGAGTGACGGATAATTAATTTGGGGAGATATTCGGCGACGGCCGCGAGGACAAGACCTAGGACTTGGCGGGAGCGAACAATGCCGGCGCTCTCGACGTCACCGACCGACGCGCGGCGCCCTGGAACAAAAAAAAAAAAAAGAAGGAAGCCGCGCGGGCAAACTTATAACCGGACGGCGAGCGGGGAGTAGAGGGCGCTGTGTGTATATATATATATATATACACACTCTCCTCGCCACTCGGTTCGCTCTCCCCTGTCAATTTTTTTTTTTTTTTTTTTCTTTTTCTTTTCGCAGCCCCCGGCTTCCTTTTTTCCTCCGGCCGAGGCTGCCTCCTCGAGGCCTCCAGAGGCCCCGCCGTCTCGACGGGAGAGAAAGAGCCACATCAGAGCGGTCGCGTTAAAGATTCAGCGGGCCAATTAATCGGAGAGCGTCGTACGCGGGTACATAGGCCTGTGGGGGAGGGTTGCAGCTCCGAGGGCCGGCCTGGGCAAACAGCCGCCCCTGGTTTCCGCGGGGCCGTTGTATACACACGCATATATATATATATATATATATATATATATATATATATATATACATATATATACATGTAGACGGAGGGCCGGCGGCGGCGCCTATATATATACTCTTCCACGGGCCGTTGTGTGTACGTACGTACACGTATATATATATATGTGTGTATATACGTATATATGCGCGCAAGGCGCTATCTGATGACCCGGCCAGGGCTGCGGCTGACAGCTCCCCCGGAGAAACGGGGCCTCCGGAGGACGCGGGCCGCGGCCCGGGGGGATCGAGGTCGAAGTGCCGGGAGCGCCTGACGTGCACTTAAATATGTATGCCGAGATAATGCCGACTGGTGCGCCGCCCGAGCCCGCACGAGGCGCCCGGAGAGCGGAGGTGTTCCGGACAGTTTGTTTGCCGCTCTCGCGCCCGTCTTGTTTTCGCGCCCGGCAAATTGGAGAGGCCGCCCGAGTCCCTCCCTCCGACGTATATCGTATATATATATATATCCCGTACGCGCCTGCACGTGCACCCGTGCGTTTTGCCGCGGCTCCGGTTTTCGAGTGCGCAGCGGCCTTTTTCTACAACCCCTGTCTTATTCCGTATAAGATGCGATGTTAGCGCCCCGTAATTATATTGCACTAATATGTTACGTTTACAACTGTGGACGCACTGTTGTTAACAGTAAGGTTCTCCGGGTCAAATTGCGCTCCTCCCTCGGGATGTCGGCAAATGGCCGAATCGGGAGCTTTCTAATTTTTTTTTTTCCAATCGGCTCGCGACGACGCGCGGACACCGCGGTCTACTTTATAACGAGGAGGCCAATGGCGACGGCGGCCTCATGGCCGATATATATATATATACGCTCCGCGTGCCTCTTTTTTTTTTCTTCTTTCGCTGTCCCGCTCCCGTCGGGCGCCGGCAAGTTTCTCCCGAGTGGAATGGGGCCGGCGACGTCGGCGGAGGGAAGCCCGGAGGGAGCGCCGCAGCCGCGCCGGCTTCCGGAGGCGCTCGAGCGCGAGCCTCGGCCGAGAGGCTCGATAAACTTGGATAAACTCGGTCCGCGCGATCGGCCCCCGGCGCCCGGGAATTTCCCTCCGTCCAACTTCTCCGCGGACGCGGGCAGCTCGGGGAATATAAGTGCTCCCGAGGTATATCGGAGCCTCGGCGACCGGAAGCCGCGCCGGCCTGTCCCTCGGCTCGAGCTCGACGCGCGGCTTCCGACCGGCCGCCCAACCTAAGTCCATATCGGCCTTGTTTTCTTTTCCCAGCGCGCGAGGAGGACTGATAAGAGGAATCGTAATCGACGTGGGGCCGTGGCTCGCAATTTCCCCGGTATATACGTCACGAGCAAGTACAGTCCGTCGAGGCTCAAGTCACTCGAATACACTTTTGCCTCGAATAAAGCCAGCGAAATACACAGCCAATTTCTACCGCTCGGTTCGATGTTTTACCGCAATGTAGGAAAATGTTTCTTTTTTCTTATTCCTTATATACAATCGTATAATATTCCATTGAACCAATTGCATTTAACAACAGGTGTTGGATATTCGAATATAAAGTTTTCGGAACAAATGAAATATCATTATATATTTATATGATTTGAATTTAAGCCATTTAGTTATTCATCCCGATTTGAATTCCAGTGCTCCCGGTTCCAAGCCCTAGTCTTTCCGATTGACACAAGCACCACTGAATCTTCTCATGTGTTTTGTTTACTGCATGCCATGCCTCCCACATTGATTAGTACCAGAATAGGAGTATAAATAGAACGTCGCTAAATAATAACAACACAAATTATGTATGTAGTTGATCGTTGTTTTGCTAAGCAATTTTCTTCTGATTAATAATTATTATTCGTTATAATTATAGTTATTTATTCAATATGATTATTTAGATTTTGTTGTAAATAACGAGTGTATTATGATAACTTCTTAAATGGGAATATTAGCTGATAGTAGTGTTATAAATTTGTGGTAAAGATGTACTAATTTGAATCCAGATAAAAGTTCTGCTAGATTTTGACTCTTTTAATTCTAGAATTATTATCTGAAAGCGTATTTAGATTTCTTCTCTTGATGAAATAAAACCATAAGATTACAAATTCCCAGGAATTTTTTGTAGCTGATGTTTCAATTTATTATCGCGGTCTTCATGGTTTTATTGCATTTTCCAAATAATTGAATTGATTAAATAAACAGGTTGACCGTAAAAAGCTATTCGATTGTCCAGCAGGGAATTTAGTATGAGGTCGATAAACAAGGTAACAATGGGCCAAGGATTATGAAGCTGGGCTAACCGACTGCTAAAAATCCATAAATAAAAGAGAGGTTGAGTCATTGTTTACGCATAAACTAGTGGGATTGCCGTAAACAGTGGGCGGTAGTTCCCCTTACGGATTAAAGCTTGTCATACCCCCTAGTCTTTGTGGGAGGGTCCCTTGGAGTATTTACGCCGGCGAGTAGGTGTTTATGCATTCAAATCCCAGAGCTCATCGAGCGCACGATGCCGGTGCTTGTTGGCTCTCCTAATAGCGGGCGGCGTCGGCATTAGCATATGCGAGCTCGCGGGGGGCGTCCGGCCGGTCTCCCGGGGCTCCGCCTCTCGCCGATCGCTTAACCCTCCGCGCAGGTGGCGCCACCGCGGGCCGATATACACCCGATTGCGCCCCCGCCGCCCAAGAATATCCACGAGGGCAGCCGGTGGTCGCGGCGCGGGTAAGACGCCGGGGAAGGCCGCGGCCCTAGATTAATTAGGGAGCTGCGTCGCCGGCCGAGTCGCAGTCGTTGTCGGGTCGACGGGTATTTCATGGCCGCGCGGGTGAAAAAATAAAACAAAATTTGAGAGCCACAGTCCGCGAGGACGTCGGCGGGGCGGCAAGAAGCCGGGGAGGAGGCTGTGCGGGAGCGGGCCGCCTCGCGACTCCGAAGAAAGCGAGAGGGAGGCGGGGCGGGGCCGGGGGGCGGCCGAGAACCCCGGGGGGCCTCGCGGGACACAATAGTTTGAAATATTCCGGAGAGGTACGCCGGCGCAAGAAGTTGGCTCCGCGCGCGCGCGCCCGTAATTAACGAGTTAAAGTTTGGCGTCGTCGTCGTCGTCGTCGTCGTCGTCGTCGTCGTCCTTGTCCTCGTAGGCGGCGGCGACGGTGGCGCCCTACCCTCCCCCACGGCCCAGCCCCTCCGACCCCACGGCATCCATTAGTCGAGTGCTCCGCGGAACTCCTTTTGGCCGCCCGCGCCGCGGAGAAAACAGAAGTTCCCGGGGGCCGCGGGCCGCCCGGGCCCGGGCTTTGCCGCCCCGGCGCGCCCGGAGATATATTCGCGCTCGCGCAAGCTCGTTACTTACCGACTTGCGCTCCCTTGAATGCGCGCCCGCCCTCCGCCGGATTTCGAAAGCGGCCATTTCCTAGCCCGCCCGCCTAGAGGCCCCGGCCTCGCTTTTTCGACTGCGCGCCGCTTGAATTAAGAAAATTAATTCGGGCTTTTTAGGGCCGAGTGGGCTTTATTAAATTAGTACTCGCGCCCACCCCCCCTGGCCCCGACCCCCGGCTCTCGAGCTTTATTACGGCTTCTGCACGCCGGGCGGCTGCACCGGATTGCACTGGCCCGATTACGCCCGAGATTTTTCGTCTTCGCCGACGGACAAGCCAAAGGCGCGCTTTCACGGAATTACCTACAGCGCCACCCTGTAAAATCACCTCATAATGCCCCTTCCGGGCGGTATAAACGGATTTCCGACTCGCGCGCCGCCTCGGCCGTTTCGGGCATTTGTCAGAGGGCCTGCGGCCCGCGAGAGCCGTGCCAACGCCCGGGGCCAAGCGCGAGCCCGGAAATCCTTATCGATATATATACATGCATAATGACAGCCTCGCGGACAATATGTCGCCGGGGCGTTAGGATCGTAATCCGTCGCCGGCGATTGACCCTCGGCCAGCTTACAAGATTGCGCTCGGCGGGCCCGGAGCCAAGCGGGGGGATCATCCCGGTCCCCGGAAAAGCAGAAAAAAAAAAAGTAAAAACAGCGGGCCGAGACAATGGCGGGGCCGAGGCGCACGGCCGGGCCACTTTCCGAGGGCCGCCCGGCGACAATGGCCGACGCGCGGCCCGCGGAAAATGCGCGCCGGCCATTGAAAAGCGCGCCCCGGGGCGAAAGCGGCCCGCTGGCCCGCGAATCGCCAAGGAGCCGGCAACCGACAAAGGGCCTATCGGCCCGACTCGCGCGCGCCGCCGATTAGCGCCGCCCGGCATTGTTTCGCCCCCGCGGGCTTTTTCCCCCCGGTATAAGCCCGTGGCGCGGCTGGAATTCCCGGGCGTAAGATGGCGATGAGAAAGCCGGGGCCGACTTTCATTTGAATCCCAAGAATCCCTTCCTATTCAGACTCGGCCTGTGTACACGGATATACGGATGTATGGCTCTCGGGCTCCTGACGCGCCGATAATTGTCAGCCCGCATAATTTTCCCGTAAACTGAACTATCCGCCTTAACTTCGATCGCGCGCGGTTTACCGAAACAAGTACCGGCGTGCCGAGTACATTTCCGAGGTGGAGCTTTAATCCACCTGCACTATGAAAAATGACGGGGTGGCGGAGTAGCGCAGCGTTAATCGGCCCTCGCACCCATTCAGCTTGCCCGCGGAACCTCGCGCTGCACGCGCCACCTTTTGTCCATTGGCCTCGGCGTGTCCCAGCCTCCGGAAGGATGAACGCGGATAACGAGGGCCACCCCACCTACTCCAGACGTACCTTACCCTTTCCCGCGCGAGACGCTTTGTTGTCACGTGAGCCGCGCTTCAATAAGCGGCAGAAAATCGCGAGGGCATCGTTCTATTCAAATTAAGAAATTCAGGTTGCGTCCAGGTAAATTTGAGAACGCTCTATGTATATATATATATATGTATCACGTCACTACAATTCATAAATAAAACAAATATGTTCGTATGATAAAATTCATGACGATGAACGGAAAATAACAAGATGGACTTTTACAGACTAGTGGAAAATAGATTTGCAAAGATAAAATATCCTCCTTTTCTACATTGCTGTTTCAGTAAAATATATAAACAAATGTTGTACATTAAAATAATAATGTATTATTAAATTATAAACAACGCTTACAATTTTTAACTTAATTCGTTTGGTAGCTTACTTTAACAATTGGTAATGCATCCGATTTATTGAGACTATAACATTAGTTT
This sequence comes from Sycophaga agraensis, assembly GCA_018906755.1. Lineage (NCBI taxonomy): Eukaryota > Metazoa > Arthropoda > Insecta > Hymenoptera > Pteromalidae > Sycophaga > Sycophaga agraensis. The sequence continues at coordinate 864,545 of JACCIE010000004.1, forward strand.
GGCTCTTATTTCTTATTGGAAAAAATTGTGCAAACGCAAGAAAAATAGGTCAAAAAATCAAAATAAAACTAAGGAGCCATGACCCAACAACGTATTCAAAGCAAATAACTATATACAATCCTTATTTTTACTACGCATCTGAACAGCCGCACGTTAAAGTGACTTGGCAGTGGTAACGGTCACGCTAGCGTCAGCCGTGCAGGTGATAAAAAAATGGCGGGCGCGAAAGAGCGGGGGAGATAAATCGAAGCTAAAAATCAATAGGCGTTCGTTTTTCGCCCGTGCTATATAAATCATTGTGCGCCGAGCGCATGTAAACGCCGGTGTTTACGGGAGACGATCGTCGCGCGATAAAAGAGCTGCCCGCGGTCGTCAAAGGCCGACAGGAAGAAAGAGGCCGAGGCCTGAAAGGAAATGCACGGAGCTGTTAGAAAGAGTTGCAGAATTCGTTGAATAAATGTCCCTATTTGAAGGCGTCGCATTTTCACAGTGAGAGAAATGAAAGCACAAGGGTATATACGCTAGGGCGTGGCTCGCCTTCTGTTCCTTCATAGTGGTAATTAATTTATTTTTTACGCATGTTAATAGAACAAAAGTAATGCAGTCTGACTGTAATTTAAAAAATATATATAATATTTAAAAATATGTTGATCTCAGGACTAATATTTTATTCTATTACCAAATACACAGAAATAAAAAATATTTAATAAAATTCTAAATGCAACTATAATCCAAATTTAGTTATGCACGAAATAATCCTTATAAAGAAATTTAAAAAAGTGCAACAATAAATGAAGTGCTTCTATTCATGCACCTTAAAACCAGAATAACACATTAAGCATATTAAAATACATGCATCTAAACAAAAAAAAACAATAATCAACCTGCAAAATTTAAATTGAGTTTTCAGCAAAATTTTTGCCAAAATTTTTCGTTATGACTGAGAACTGCAAGATTGTACTATAAAACATTTGTAAAATTCCTTGCCGCCTCACACGCATTCAGCACTACATTACACGAATAGGAAAAAAATAGCAGCCGAAAACGGGAGGAACTTTTTTCCCAGAGTTATAGATACTTTTAAAAAGAAAGTTTCTCCTTTTTTAAAAAGTATCGATAGCATGCGTATCGAAAAGGGGCTATGGTTTCTGTTTCTGTTTCAGGTGGTGGCTACCCATGAAAAAGTATAGGTAGCTCTGTTTTTTCCGATTTCCAACAGCATTACAAATAAAATAAAAAACAATATGTCCATGAATATCGTAGGATGCGGGAGCAACCGTTATGCACTCGTAATGGTAAGTCGTTTAAAAAAAATCCCGTAAAACGAAAAAAAGAGTATCCGCGCGGTACGAGGGGAAGGTCGTATATTATTTACGACGTAGGCGAGTCTCATTTGAAAAGGGAGTGAAAAATTCCGAGCGGGAGGAAGGAGTCAAACGCGCCGGCGTGGGTGCCGAAATAAAAGCTCCGCGGGAAAAAAGCCAGCCGCGGCACTCGACTGGCCGATTCACGATTTTTCCTCTCCCCCCCCCCCCCTTCCGCGGCCTCGCCGCAACGGCTTCATTCATCGACTGGCGTTTGATCCACGCGCAGCCGACATAACCGCGGGGTGGAGTGAAAAACCGGCGTCGGCCCTCCGACGGCCTTGTACAACGCCGGTACACGTACGGTGAAAGCGGCATTCTTGTCCGTTTTCGCGGCGCGGCGATTACGCACAATTACTGGAATAATTGCGGGGCCGGGCCGCGCAAATAGGGCCCGGCGCCCTCTCGTTGTCGCGGTAATTAGCCGCGCGGGGGCTAATTCCGCGGCATTCAGCGGCTCCTCGCCCGGCATCGCTCGCTCTTGAATGCCGATTGAACCTCGGGCCGCGTTTGAAAAAAAAAAAGCGCAGCGGGAGACAGTCGGGGACTGGGCGCTCTGCCATCGCGCGGAACAGCTAATTAAAATACGACCCTCGGTGCGTATATAGTTGCGCCGCGGTTTAACTCGTGCGTTATATCGAGGCACGCGGCTGCAGGATGAAAGCTCGATAGAGCAGCGCAGACGAAGCTCGAGATCAAGACCGCACAGACCCCCAGCGTATTATGCTGCTCATTCGGGCTTTCACCTCAACTTGACCTAATATAATAATTTCGTTCCAGCTTAAATTTAATGCTTTGCGATTTCTTTCCAATTTTATGTTCCATGTAATCTAGTTCTCGACCGCATCAAAATTAATTTTATAAGCTTTCACCGAAAATGGCTTGCTAAATTAAGAACTGCAGGGTAGAGGTCATATAAACAAGCTGCAATTGATATTTAAAGTTTTATGTTGGTCCAAATGCACATTGGTGAGCACATAGATTACATGTGAAAATAACGAGAGAAAGAAACTTAAAGTCGCGATGGAATCATACAAGGAGCTCTTATTCTGATTTTAATTGAGAAGACTTATTTCAATACTTGCGCATAGAATAACATGTCTTTTTGAGTAATGTGTTTTAATATTCTTCATTTTATTATTTTCAACTTTATTTTTAATTAAGAATTTTGCTTACAAGTTCGTTAGAAGCTGCAAATGTACGAGTGTTAATAGGTTTAATCCATGAATAAATATTGTGTTATTTATAAAATGTATACTACAATACGTACTGTTGTATATGTACAATATGCTTCATGTCTTGATGGCCTGATCGAGGTAGAAATTAAATCGGAAAACTCAGGAGGTCGTAGCAGTTTCTTACAAAATATTACGTGCATTAAAAACATTAGGTAGAAATCTCGTTACCAAACCAAGCGTAAGAGGGGTGCTATGCACGTATTAAACCCATAAAAGTTGTATTCATTCAGTTGTATTGATAGAAAGCAGAAGGTGGCGTCTCGTGAATCGCGCGATCCTCAGGGCTCGGTTTACCTAGCCGATCGTAAAAACCGATAGACGGGCCACTGTGGGTGTTAAGCCTGCGGTGCTAGGGGCGGCGGTCGGCGAAATCGTGAAGAAAAAGAGCGGCAGGTGGGTAGGGGCCGAGCGGAGCGGAAGCCGGGGGCGCGCCGGGCCGGACGCAGCTCCGACGAACTAATTCGCCGGGGCGGTTGGCCGCGGGAGCGCCGAGGCGGCCCGCGGTAATAAGGATAAAAGCCCCCCGGCGACGCATCGGCACGCGCCCCGCTGAAAGCCCGGGGAAAAGCCGGGAGGGCGCGGGTGCGTAAAACCCGCGAGGGCCTTTTTCACGAGTCGCGCCCGAGTGCCAGCCCCGACACTCGGGCGGAAGCGCGACGTGCGGACGCGCATACTAATTACCGGGGGGAGGCCTCCTTTACGAGCCCCTCCGTCGCGCTTTGTGGGACCGGGCGCGGGCGCGACTCCGCGGACCGCGAGGCCCGCCCCCTTTTACACCGCACTCGCCCGCAAAAGTGGGACTCCTCCTAGGCCCGCGGACCCTCCCTGTAATAATATTCCTTGGCCCAAGATGCTTTTTTACGCCCGGCCCTGTGTACGCCTTGAAAACATTCCTGCGTTTTATTATTTCTTCTCCTCGCAAACGCAACATTATTGCATATACGTGTGACTGTAATATCCTCTATAAGCGTATCATGTATTACGACGAAATTTAGAAGTTGCGCTAACGTTTTTAATACGAATTATACATACGTTTACGAAAATGGTTACTTTTCTTCACCACGACTACGGATTGCCTAGACATGAACAAAAACGCACGCACATAAATAAATTATTGTTTCGGTTTTATTCCCGCGCACATTCAAATCGAGTAGAACGAATAATAGTTAATTAAGGCAGGAGCTAACGGCCGGGCGCTTTGAAGTGAGCCTCGGCAGAGAGGCTCCAGCTCGCAGCGCACCAGCGACATGACTCGATGATCTCGTTCGGCGCGTACACGCGCCGCGGGACAGGAGAACCCGCGGCTGCCGGGTCACGCGTCCTCTCGCGCCCGCGCGAGCCCCAAAGCTCCCCACCCGCTCGGCGAATCGCTTGCCGCGCGCTAATTAGCGCCGCCGGCAGCCCGCGGGCGATGTGCCCTTTTCCCGCGGCCCTCTCGCCTGTATCAGCCCCTCGGTCTTTTTTTTTTTTCGGTGCGCCGCTCGTCCCACCCGAGTAGGCCTTCGGATACGTTCGAGGCTTTATACGTGGCCGATTCAGCGGGCGGCTCGAGCCCATTCCTCCTTCGAGGGCTGGGTGTATCCGCGTGTACGGATATATGTATATATATTTGCGTGGATCGCGGAAGAAAAAGGAAAATAAAAAGGGGGCCGCGGCTGCACGCGAGGCGATAATTAGCTTTGAGAGGGGCCGCCGGCCCTCGTCAGCCGGGATATTAATGTGCCGGGAGCTCGTGGATTTATACCTCCGCCGGGCCCGTGAATATCTGCCTGCGTGTCCTATCGAAGGGATTCAATTGTGAGTGATCGATAGCCGGCCGATACTCGGCCGTGTATCGATTGTCGACATTGTCCGCGGCCGGGGCGCAGGCCCTGTGTAATCCTCGGGGCCGCTTTCCAATTAAACAAAAAGAATTATTACCGCGCGAGGCCCAATTACCGCGTGAATCCTCCCCGCTCGCGGCCCCGGAATTGGGCGCCCCGCGGAAATTTATATCGGGGCTGGGGTAGCCCCGGCGCAGCGCCTATTTGTCGGCGGCCCTTGCCGGGACAAAGAAAGCGCGCACAGAAGCGATAAAAATCCAGAGGAGCCCGAGAGGCAAGGGAGCAGCAATCCCAGGTGCGGCGGGGGCGCCTCCCCGCGCAATTACAGGCGGGCCGGGGTGTGCGCGGGCGGCGCATCTCCAGTGCGACGCTACGTCGCCTTTTTTGCCCATTATTTAATTGGGAGGAGCGGCGAGGGGGGGGGGGGAGAGGCGGGGCTGGCAGACGGGCCGATTGTCGGCTGCAGCGGCACTCGACTCCGACCCTCCGCGCCTCCTCGGCCCGCGCCCCTTCCCACAGCGCGAGAAGAGCAGCGGCGCGTCATTTACCGCGGGAGATTGAGATTGCTGACGGGGTGCGGCGCCCTCTAGCGGCCGACCCATAATACCCGAGCGACGTGTGAATTTTCCGAGTTAATCGGCGCACAAAGCCCGGCCGCCGCCCGCCTCATCGGCCCACAAAGCCGTCGAAAAAGATCATCCCGTCGGCCCGACAGCCCCGACGACGTCTGCGCGCGCCTATCAACCGACGCCGGTCCCGCGGCCGGCTGACAATGCCCCACAGGTAGCCGGACGCGCGTCCCTTGGTCCTTCTTCAAATCCGCGTCTGTTCCACTTCCACGCGGCGGCTCCGACGAGCCAGTGAATCAAGGGGTCGCCGCGTGCGAGGCCGACCGGAGGAGTCGTCCTCGCGCAACGCAAATCTCGTACGTAGTCTTCGGTTTGGCAGCTCTGTTAAGATAAGTGTGGCGGATTGAAAAAAATTAGCCCTCGGTTCGTGCGTCTGTCGTCCAGCGTCTCGTAAGACGCAAACCCATGGGGCCTCGCTTGCTTTCCCGCGCTGTCCCGCCCAGAGGGAGCGGCGGTCGCGGGGATTCCGGGAAGCGCGGGGCGACCCCGCGAGCCCTAGGATAGGGATGAAAGAGGAGTGCGCGCGGGCGCTTCAGCCGTCAATCAAAGCGAGCCAAGGTGTGTCTTGACGGGCGGCCGGGCTGCGCTCCCCTCCTGCACCCCCGTCCCCTCGCCGCGTAATAAGCCATCTTCGAAAATCCGAGGAGTCTAATCTCATTGTCGAGGGAATCTCGTCGCGGGACGAGGGGCCTCGAGGAAGACCTCGAGCTCCAACAGCAGCCAGCTCCTTCGAATTGGTCCACGGGGGGAGCCCGGGCCCTGGATAATATGCCCGGAAGCAGCTCCTCCGGGATAAATACATACACGCGTACGTGCTATATACGTATGTACGCCTGCACACAACGGTGGATTATCCGTCGGCTATAGGAGAGGGAAACCGCGGGGACGGCTGATCATTTTTCCTTCAGCCGCACGTAATCCCAGGGCGCGGTGCAGTAGGCAATTAGGTACAGGTATCGCCGCGGCGGACATCTCGCTGGCGCGCCCGGGTAAGGAGGCGCGGGCCTCGAGGGCCTCTCTCTCCTCGGAGGCAAAGCTCGACTCATTACCGCGAGGAATCGCAGGGATAATAATTAATGGCGGCTGCCGAGGGCCCGGGCGGGTAAAAAGCGAGAGCCACTCGCGCGAGCCGCGGCTCCTGCGGGAAAAAAGCGCCCGCGGGGCTCTTTATGCGCGCGCGCGACAATAACGGCGACGATAATAACGATAATGATAAAGCCGGCGAGGGCCTCGGCCGGCTGCTGCTGCGCTGAATGCCCAATTATTATATCGCGGGGGGTATTATATATATATCTGCTCGGAAAATTGGATAATGCCGGATGCGCCCGGGCGCCCGGGAAATAACGAGTGGCTTTCGCCGCGGTTAATGCACGTATTTATGCGCGCCGGGGCGCATTGTCGGGCCCCGGCTCCTTAATGCCGCCCCTGCGCCTCCGCGGCTGATACGCGCGCGCCGAGGGTCGCGTCTTCTGCCCGGGGGACGGCCGACCGATTGCTCCCGGTTGCTCTCTCTCTCTCTCTCTCTCTCGAGGGTCTTTGTTGTCGGACCCCGGCCCCAAGTCTCGCACCCCCACCCCCGACGCCGGATTACGTAAACTCCCGTCTATATTGATTGACGCGCGAGGCCAGACGGACCGGCTTTCTATCATTTGGACTCGTTCGACAATGCGCCTGATCAGATTTTAAACAACTGTCTCCTGTGGGCTCGAGGGCCTGACACGCGACCGCGCGATCACTGTGCATACGTGGAAAGTATTCGCTTTCTGCCGAATTCCGTTGGTAAAAGTTGGTTCGTGGCCAAAGTTGGTTCGACTGCAGTTTTAATAAGGTCCTAACAAACGTGATGTCGAACAAATACTATGTGTGTGTTCTACTAAATATACGGTAGATTTTACTTCAACTCTTCTTTTGCATATTGCAGAGGCAGAAAAATATATACAGCAGTTATGACTTACAGGGTTAGGAAGCCGAACACTATAAAATTCAACAGCACTCACTATTTTCTAACCCTGCAGGGTTTGTTTGCGATAAATATTAATTTTCGTACAAATTAGGTGATACATAGAAGAAAAGGAGTACTATACATGTATCACCTATTTTTTTGGTAAGATTTATAATAAACGATACAACATTTTTACCAACATTTTCAGATACAATGCAATGGATTCTCCGTACGGACTTTGACATCGCGGTTCATTGTTCAAATTTGCATAAAATTTCATGTTAATCCAACTTTTTTAGTAAAATTTGTGGTTTATCTTTTGAAGTGAAATCCGCTTACATTTATATAATTAAAAATTCATTAATACGATACATGTAAAAAAAAATTCCATAATGATGGCGTATGCTTTGTATTATTTAACTATGTATATAGTTATGCGTATAAGTATTATATCACCAAAATATTACATCTTCTTCTACAATTTACGCGTTGGATTATACCGTAATAATGATAATTTTTTGAATACAACTCTTGACTAGGAAACGAACGTCTGTTTTTAATTAAAATACAAAGATATATATCATTTGCGAGCGTACTTGTACAATAGAATTAAACTATTATACGCGCTAGAGCGATATTTATACAGAGTGCAGTCATCATTATCTTTGATTATCATATATGCAGTGTTATAAACTGATAATACTACGGATTCTAAATGGAATATGTTGCTCCGCGTGACATTTTGGAATTTGGTCCTTACGCAAAGTGCGAATTATTCTCCATTTCCGAGCTGAATGTAATAATTTGAGTGGGGAATCCGAAGCCGGGCAAAGTGGGCGCAGCCCCGTAACTCCGAAGGGGAAAAAGTATAAAGCCCGCATACAGTAATTAAAAAGCGGCGCAGTCGGCACAGGTGCGAGTAGGAGCGATCGGGCGCACATCGAGCGCAGGACCACATATTCGATCGAGTTTCGGCGTTGCGCGTCCCCGCCGGCTCTTCCCCGGGGCCCTTTCACGGGACTCGCTCGTGCAGCGAGGCGGCCGCGCCCGTCGAGGGCCCAATTAGCGGCCGCCCCGAGCCACCTCCCGCGCGTTTTTTTGGCTTTTGCCACCTCGGCTGTCTCCCGGCCACGCCCCCCGCGCTCGTACCCGCTGCCTAAAAGACACATACCCCTCATGCGCTGCGAGTCGGCTGCTGCGGTCCAGCTGCCCTCCACCTGCCGGGGCAGAGAGAAAGCGTAGAGGCTTTGAGGATAAAAAGAAAAAAATAAATAAAGGAGCGGGCGTACGCGTGCATTACGGGAAATTATCCGGCCTGTGTACCCGCGGGCTTTTACGGGCGGCCGCGTGAATGCGTCGCCCCCGCGCCGGCCTATTTACGAGCGGCGATATTTTATTGCGATATTCGCGCGGCTTACAAAGACGCCTCGCGGCCCGCGGCGGCCTCGTTAAATCCTTTACGGCCGCATAATCGGCTCCTTGGGGCCGCGGCTCACCCGCCAGCGGCCAAAAGGGGGGAAATTGGACGCGAGCGCCCCTTTTTTTTTATAGACATATATATACGCCCCGGGGGATATACATGTATACTGCACGATCGGCGGGTATAAAGCGGTCGCGTCAATGCCGCGGGTCGATGGCGAGTATCGATAATCGAACGGGCGCCTAGGCCGCGGGGACGGCTGCATATACATCGCCGGGTTTACGGGGCGCGTTCCTCGCGCGCAGGCAGACGAGTCGGACTCTCGAGAGCGGGTGTGGCATCCCCCGCCCAAGGAGCCGATCATCATCGCCGGGCGGCAATGAAACGCGGGGCGACAAAGGCCGCAGGCCGGGGCAATTTACACCGGGGCTGTCCGATCGCTGCGCCCCCGCGCGGCCACAAAAGCCACCATGTACATATATTCGCCGCGCCTCCTTTCGCGCTAATTCGGACGCGATCGGCGCCTGGTGGGGCGCAGGACCTTCGGGGAAGGCCGGCCGCTTCCCGGAAGACGACGCCCTGGCGGGGATCATCGGCTGCGCCCGCGCGCGCGATCGGCCTGGGTCACTCGACCCTGATCTTATTTATTGTCGAGCGCGGGGTTATTAACGAGCGACGTTGTCGCGCCGAGGTCGCCCAGGAACTGCCCGGCGCTTTCGCTCCGCCAGATTAGAAGAACGCCGAGAGCTTTGTGTTGTTTTCTCCGAGGCCGCAGCGCGACGCTGGGGGGGATGTACCTGTCCTGCGATTTTTCACCCTGCTTTTCACACCAGCAACGAGGGAATATCCCGCCCTCGGGGGAGATAAAGGGTCGAGCAGGGGCTCTTTATTGGCGGCCAACGATCCTTTCTATAGCTTTGTATTAATACTTCTCTATGGGAAGGCCTATCGCGAATTTTACCTATCGCGATGTCAGAGAAATATAATACACTCTGCTTATTTAGTGGGAGTAGTTCAGATCGATGCTGCATTGCAATTATGTGCATGTATACGCGGTTTGTTTGTCTTTTTTACTCGCTTCATAATGAGTGATGGATGAGAAGACCAATTATTCAGAAAGTTCGAGTCTCGTTGAATACTGAAAGGACAAGTTGTAAAGGGAAAAGGTACAAAGGTTTCACCGACTGAAAGGTAAAGTCAAGGTTCGAAAAGAGAAAGCGTTAGAAGTGGCCTCGATGAGGTCGCGTGTCGAACCGTTTACTGGTGGCTCTGACCGATCGGTGCGAAATCTTGCGGTCCTTTGTTTACGGATTTAGCCTCGGCTCATCATTCGATCATTCATCCGAGATTTCACTCTTTGGAAAGGGACATCTATTGTCGCACGGGATTGAAATAAAATCACCGAAAATTATTGTCGCCTCATGAAAATAACATCCAACAATTCAATAATGGAGATGACTGAAAATAGGCTGTGTTACACATTATATATTTGAGTGTAATGTCAAATGAACCAGAAAGCATCTATTACCCTGAACGGAATTTTATTATACCGCATTCAATATAAGATGGTAAGGTTTTAAAAATTGCGCACGCAAATCTCCGCATACTTTCCAAGGAAAATAGACAAACATATTATTATTATTCCAGCGGCGTTCTACAACAACAAATATATCCTCCATGCCTAAAGCGCTAGATCAACTTTCATCATTCGAAAGGCGACTCACCGCTGACTCGCACTTGCCCAAGCCGGAAAAAAGCCGCGACCTCCCCCGTTCCCAAAAAGTTATTCAATCTCTTGGCAAAGTCTACACGTCCCGGTTGGTGCGAGCGCGCGAGGCCCCGTGGCTTTTGTCCCCTCGAGGCCCGTCCATCCGCCCCCCCCCCTGAAAGAGTCGCGCTGACCAAATAACGCGCGGGCGACAGCTCGCCGCCCGCCCCCCGACCACGCCACAAAGGTGTCAAGCTCTGCAGCGACGGGTAAAAAAAAAAAGCGCGTCAGCCTCCCCGATAATCCGAGGCCCGGCGGCGTCGCGTCCCTCCCCCACCTCCGGCTGCCAAATCCCGGGCCCCGCGGGAGCGGCCACGGGGGCCCGCACCTGCCCCCGCCCCTCTCCCTTGTCCACCGGGGCCCCCGCGCGCGCGCCCTACGACACCTGGGCCCCTCGGGGGGGCGGCCGAGCCTCCGCTGCGCAAGCGCGCGCACAGGCGCTGGCCCGCGCGCGGTTATAACTCTCTCGGCGGCCCCGAGATTTTTCCGAGCGTCCGAATTACCCGGAATTTTCGCGCCCATTCTCACCGGATTAATGAAGCCGGAGCTGTTACTTTTTATTTTATCTTTTTCCGGAGATGTGCGCCCGGTCGATTCTCGAGAACGGCCTGGAATTCAGGAGGCCGACTTATGGGAACCGGCCCGAGGAATTTGGACCGGGTCGCGCGTGCCGGACGGGGTGTATATTCTCGTTTCGGTGGGAATCGTGGAATACGTGACCGGGATATTGATCAGTGACCTGCTGCCGAGGGAATCAACATCCCACTATAAAGCTGTCGTCGTTGTCCAACCTTTGCCTTAAATGATTATCGTAGGATTTACAACGATTGTACCAAGAATAGCGTTATTATTTTCAGTAAATAGGTAACACATCAAGCCGTTATTGACCGCTTCTTGTAACGCATTAGATATTTATATATTTTTCAAATTAATGGATTATTTTTTATTTATCATTTGGAATATATTATAAGAAGATCAAATGAAAAGGTACATTATTTATATTTGGTTATATAAAATCGAAAAACCTTTTACAATGAAAAGTTGCTCTCATGCTTTAATATTATATATTATTATACAATGTTTGAAAGTATCAAGTATTGCAAAATTATTAATTTTTTGTTACATTCTATTTATTGTCTATATAAAATTTGACTCGAATTATTGTAACATTTTTTGCTTTTTCATTCCTCGAGAATGTGCAAGTATGCCCAGATTTACAATCTCAATTTGTACATTACAATTATATAAGTGTAATTGATATAGAAAATGAAATATTGTAGAATGCGGTATTTTGCAAGAGGTATATAACAGTGTCGTAAGAGTTTGAGTTGCATTTACAAGCTCTAGATCGATATATTTACTTTCTAATTTCCCATTGACCAACCTGAACCCTTCCACGTCTCCATCGGTGTACATAAAGAACGAATTATACATCGCAGGTACAAAAGTGAAGGTGTGTACTAAAGACTCTATTAGAGGCATAACATTTTCATTTCTGTTCGATTAATGATCAACAGAGCCATTGAGCAGGAAAACTTCCCACCTATGAGCGCGGCGGCGCATAAAGAGCACAAGGCAGGGAAACATTGAAACGACATAACTGACAGGCATGACAGGCCGTCGGGCGCAATCGATCCTTTCAACGGCGCGCACACTTGCAGCCGCGGGCCCAATCCCTTTCCCACTTCAAACAAAAGCCGCGCGCCATTAGCCGCGCGGCCCGGGAAAAGGAGGCGCCGAGGACCTCCCCGTTATCCTCATTATCCCCGGGGCAGGGCCCGCGATAAGCATCGGCCGCGTCCCCGCCACGCGCCCGCCGCCCGCGGGAGAAGAAACCGAGGGCCGGCCGAACTTTTACCGCGTCATCGCCGCGTGAAGAGGTGCCGCGGTGATATTTTAATAAGCGGCGGACAAAGCGCGCGCAGCCGCACACAAAGCTGCCCGTAACGTCCGCACTCGATTAGCGGAGGAGCCACGGCGACATCCATACACCCGCGGGGAATTCCGCCCGCTGCAAGTCACCGGCGACGGCGCTTTTCACGCGCGGCTCGCCCGAATTTCCCCCCGGAGCTTGGCTTTTTCGCCGCCCCCACGGCAGGATGTGTGCGCCCCTTTCGATCCACTTCGCGCCCCCTTTGCCGCTCAGATCGGAGATGGTTATTACAGGCCCAATGGGAAACGTCATTTTCACGCGGCTCCTCAACTCTCGGCTCCTTCCTGCCTTGGATAAACAATCTTTGCCGAAGGTCAAAATCCTCGCGTCAGAGGTCGATTCGCCGCTTCCGTATTTTTCTTGTCGGGCCAGACGGAGCCTGACTCCTGAGAAAACAGCCCGCGTATCCGAGGCTGAGAGAGAATCCCCGATTTGGTCAGCGGATCTGCAATGCTTGAGGCAATGCTCCCGATGTGAGCAGGCGTAAGCTGCTACTTTACGATAGGCGCGGAAAACATTTCTTTTCACCGCACAGTGACACGGGTCACTGTGGAAAAACCTGGAGAAAAAGCTCCTCGATAACAATCATCCGGGATTATAGTCTTCTGTTACGACTAACCAGTGGTTAAACGAACAAAATTTTACGATGCATTAGATGCAAGAAATCATATATTACCATAAATTGACCTAATTTATTTTATTATTAATTTCCTAATTAACTTATGCATTAGTGTATATTATGCAGGCTGTCATAGTATCCATATGTGCATATATTAATTAACATATTATAAACCTACTATCGAACATTTATTTAATCTGTAATTAATATTTTTTACATGTTTAAAAAAAGAATAATTTAAGTAAAAAAACTTCTCCCTTCAATATTTTAAAGTATTACGTTCAATTTATTATATATAAACGAATGAATTTGTAATATATATAGAAAGGTTATATATTGAATCACAGGAATTAGAACAGTTGTTCCGATCGTCATTTGTATTATATCGACAGTGCGAAAAAATCAATTTAATACTGACATACTTTGTTTTAATCTAAGATGTTTAAAAATAACGTGGCATACATTTGCAATGTACTCTGTTTACATTGTTTAAAATAGTTAAATGACATGGCGACACTGAGAGAGTTTCTGTTATTTTTTATATTTTAACAAAAAGATGTCAATAAAAACTTTATGCCTAGTGTAATGTCTAAAATGTTGCGTTGGTAGAAAAGTTTTCCTTGATCGACATAAACCATTAATCAAAAAAAGCCTTCCAATTATGAAATATACAAATGCAATAAAAATCGTGAGGCAATATTATACAGATTGTGAAAACAAGACAAAGAAAGGAAGCTTTGTAAGAAATTTAAATCGAACAAATTGTACAGTCAGTTTTAAGTTGGGCAAAGAAAAAGTAAATTAATCCATAAAAGTTGCACTTGCAGCAGCGTCCTGAACAATTGTGTTTTTAGTACTTGTAGGTTCTTTCACGCACAAATAACAGCGCCCTCGAAAGTGTATACAAATGATCATCCGTGGGGTGAATTTTCCAGAGATCATCGATTGACGCAACCGGTGCCACAATGCAACTAAGGGGAAGATTGCGCAACGCTTACGGGGCGAGAGCGAGCGTTCCGGCCGATAAATAATTAGAGGATCTCGGTTGCCGGGAGTGGCCCTGCACATACAGCCGTGACAAATGGCAGATGCAGCGCGAGCTGCGCCGGGGCGAGAGGGCGCGGGGGAGAGGTGGGAGGGTCAGAGCCAGGTGCAACTCCCCAGGCGCGGCCAGGCGACAACTGCGGCCCCGGGCCGGGCCGTCGAGGAGGCGTAAAGAATCCCGGCCCTCGGTGACGGATGGGTGCCACTAACCGCTGCCACCGTGTAACGAGCCGCCCCGGAGCCCCGCCGGCCCTCAGGTGTTACACAGACTCCCCCCCGGCCCGGGATTATTGTGCCCCCGGGGCTCGCCGGCCCTATGCCGGAGGCCCGCGACAGTCCTACGGGATGCACAATCAATCGCGTGATTCCCCCGCAGCTGCGGTCCACGTGTATAAATCTGGAGGAGGCCGTCGCGGCGGCCGCGCCGGCGGCGCAACCCTATAACGCGCCAGGAGCGCACTTCAAAGGCGCCGGGCGTATACACTGTCCGAGGGCGATAAAAATCACGGGAAATCCAACGAGCGGCAATGGCCGCGACAACGGATCGTTTCGCCTCGCGCGTCGAATGAGGAAAAGGAAAGGAAAGAAAAAAAACGATTTCTAAAACGGCCCGTATTAGGAGCAGCCGCAGGGGCGGCTAAGGGGCCAGAGGGCGCCGCGCCTCCTCGCGCCGGCTTCCCCGAAATCCCGGGGCGGCCGGGCGGAGGTGTCCCCGCGGGAGGCGCGCTCTCCCTCCGGCTTCCCGGTACGCGCGCCCCGGACAAAAATGCGCACGCGCCTAATTGCAGGTAAACCTCAGATTTATATTTCCGCCGGGGCGGCCGCGGCCGGGGGCCTTTGTGCCCCTCGGCCGGTCGACTGGTGGCCGCTTTCTTCCACGCCCAGGCGCTCCTTTTTTTTTTTTTGCGCCCTCTTCCCCCGCACGAGCTGCGGGTAATTATATAAAAAAGGAAAGAAAAAAAGGCGGAGACTTGGCGGGTGCACGTCGTATCGGCGATGCGGCTGCACGAGGGCGAGCCAGTGTACCTCGGGAGGTGGTGGTGGTGGTGGTGCTGTCTCGCAGGAGGGCCGCCTCTTTGTGTGGGTATGTATATATATATATATTAGGGCGAGCGCCGGAGCCGACGCCCGCGAATATGGATTCCCGGCCGCGCGAGCCGCGGATTTCCCGGCATTGTCGGCCGCGCGGCTCCGCGTCCAAATCCGACCGAGGAGGAAATGAGCTGAGCGCCCCGTGGAAAAGGCCAGCCGCGGCTTCTGGGTTAGGAGGCGCGTGAATGCCGCCGCCGCCTCCTTGCCCCGCCCGGCCCTCTATATACAGATACAGCTTATATGCGCGCGCCCTCGGGGGCTCGAGGCTATTGGAAATTCCGACGAGTTTTCGCTCGGATTGTTGGGGCGTCGGCCATTATTCGTCACGAGCCGCTTACACCGGCTGTTTGCCCTACGGCCCCAGATTGAATTGCAATTTCCCGCGAAAAAGGAGGCTATTATGCCGGGCCTGGATGCGCCGAGGGAAAATGAAGTGGGCGACTTTTTGTGCGGGGCTCCACGGCCACTTTAACCGCGGGTCCAGCCACGCCCGCGGCGGCATCCCCCCCGGACCCTCCTAACCTCGCTAGGACGCTCCAAAGATTTATATATATATACAAGCTCCTCGCGCGTTGCGATCGGGTAGTTTGCAGGGAGGAGACATCCGGACGAGCCGGATAATAATCGAAGGGAGAGCCGCGGGTGGACGAGGCCTAATGAGAAGCATCCGGCCGATAAGCATAGCGGGCGCGCCACAAAGGAGAAAGAAAGTCGAAGCTCGCGGGGGCGGTCGGAGGAGGGCTCGTGCCGCTGATAAAGCCGGGCCGCCGGGGCTTTGCAACAGGCGAGCGACTGAATGAGTGACCTTGATAAAACATCTCGCGGGGGGAGAGCCGTTGAGCCGCGCGGGCCGCGCGCGGCAGAACAAAGGGATTCTGTCGTCCTTTGTCGGAGGAGACGGGGCAAGGAGGCCGGCCGCGCCTACAACGAGGCCGCAGCTTCCCCCCCCCTAACGGGGTTGCGCGGCCCCCTCCCCCGCGTTTCAAGGTCCGCGAGCCGATGGTGCGCACTGCGTATTTGCATCGGCCGCGAGGCTCGTCCTCGGGGGGGAGGCGAGGCGTTTTCCGCCGGGCACGGAAGAAAAAAAAAAATAAACGCGCCACTCGACGTCCGCAAGACGTCGTCCCCCCGCGGGCCATTGAAGAAGCCCTGCGGCCCGGGCTTTCAATGGGCCTGGCGCGCGCGCGCAACAAAAAGGAGAAGCCTGCACAGTGACACCTGGACCTTTTTCCTCCGCGCCGCCGCTCCCTCGGGGTCAACTTTTAATCGTAGGTGGCAGGGCTCCCGGGGGGGAGGGCCGAGGCCTCCATTCAGACCTCGGGGACCCGAAAGCTCTCCCCCCCTCCCCGCCCGATGGCATCGTCCGGGCGCGAGCGGCCAGCGGCGCACGTGCGCGCGCGGCTTGCGCCTCCGCTCCGTCGCAGGCTCTTGCATTCTGTTGCGCCCGGCAGGCTGCGTCTCGGCCGCCCTTCGCCCGAGCGCTCCGGGCTACAGCTGCCGACAAAAATCCCCGCTCGCGATTGATGGCTCGCTTTGAGGCCGCCCGGATCCTTACTTCCTTTCTCCAGGCTTCTCTCGAGCTTGACTTTTACAATAATTAAAATGCCTTTCCACTTGCGCGCTCGCTTTTATGCAGATTAGCCCTTAGTTGCTGTTTATTTATTCGCTCTTCAATCTGCATTATTGTCCTTCGATTGTATTTTTAAATCAATCAAAAATACTGCCTGGTAATGCAAGGGCTCCTCCGAGTAGCCAAAAATCACTATCTTCCTACTAAAAACTCTTATAATCTTAGCTAAAATTACTAAAAATTACACACTTTGTTCTTTACGGTATATTCCCTTTTCTCTATTTGACACATATTTGCCCTTGCTTGATAAACAGTACAGTAATTTTTCAAAAGAAATTTCTCCCTGTAGAATTTTTATTCTTCAAAATAATCCGTGGAAATCTTTCCAATTTATTTTTCTTTAATAACTCTCAACTCTGAATTTTTAAAAAAAATAACAATACCAAGAACACTAAAAAATTGCCAATCAAAATCTATAGGTCTGCAGTTTGTAAATCAAACAATGGTTAAATTTATAATTTATAGAAAGTGTACCAGCACAGAATTAAATAAAAAATGACGTTTGTATCTTTCCGACTGTAAGAGAGGCTTATTATAGTTTTCGTATAATGCTACGGTGCAGTAGACACGATGACAATCCCGGATGATTCTTCTGAAATTGACATAGTAATTACGGTTGGGGGTACATTCGAATGGATGGACACGTTAAGCAAGAAAAGTGCAGGTTAATTTTGACGCGGCGGAAGAGCCTCGGGGCCCTTTTGGCGAGAGATATACAGACAGTCAATGACCGCGGGCTTAAAACGCTAGTTACATAATGGCAAAGCCCTCGAGATCGGGCGGGTCCGCCCCGGGAAATGACGGCTAAACGGCCGCATATAAAGAACTCGGGAGAGTCGGCCGTGCGTTCGGGGAAAAAAGGAGTGCGGGGCGGAAAAGGCGGGCTGGCCGGGGACTTTTGTCGAGCGCGCGCGCGCGCGGGGGCCAATAAAAAGTCCGGGCGTCGGGCGGCGGGCCGCTGGGCGCGCGCCTGCGCGCGTGGCCCTCGCACCTGGCGAAAGCGCAGCTTCCCCCGACATAACTCTCGGTCCATTGTCGGGGCCGGGCGCGGGCGTCTTTGTCCCGGGGTAAGGCGGCACGCGACTCGGCGCGCGCGTCCGATCGGCCCCCGAATACCGCGCGGGCCTCTATCTTCATCTGCCGCCGCGGCGACAATGCGGGGGAACGATTAAAGTCGCGGCTGTATATATGCAGCCCGGGGCTTCCCCGAAGCCGCCGTAAATCTCCCGCGCGGACGATGATGATATTTCTCGCTCCTACTATATTTTTCTTTTTTTACCGACAATGCCCGCCTTGGACAGTGTAGGGGGAGCCGCGCGGAGGACTCGCGGCCCGTGTATATATACATCGGTGTATTCGACCGGGTATACGCGGGGGCCTTTGAGCCGGCCCGAACCTATCGCCTCCGATCGAGCTCTCCTCCGGCTATTTAGGCGCTATAGGGGCCCCTGGCGAGCGCCCCCTACTGCCTCGAAAACATATCGCTATATGGCATCGTAGCTGACTTTTTATTTTTTTAATTAATCGACTTACGATCGCGTGCGGGGACCGTCCCTTCCGGGAAATATCCCCGGGCCTGCCTCTCGAGGTCCTCCGTCCACGGACTTCGGGGAGAAAGTCCGGGGCGGCGCGCGTGCCGCCGTCCCGCGGGCGCATTTTCACTATTAATCACGCGCCGCCCGTGTTTACAAGAGCGCCCCGCGCCACTTTTCCTAAACTCGGCGGGCATTATTTATATCCGCCCGGCTGTATCTTTCTCTTTCTCGGGCCCGGCGTTATATGCGCGCCCTCGCGAGCATTGAACCGGCCGCCTAAACGCCCACTCGTTCAAACTTATATGCTGATCGTCTCGCGCGGGAAGGTGCGTATATATACTAAACAAGCCGACTTGGAGGGCCGCGGCAACCAAAGCACCCCTCCGAGGACGAATGACAAATTTTCCGCGCAATTTTCCTTTTTGCGTCCCCGAAAAAAAAAAAAAAAGTATCCAGGCACGGAAGCCGCCCACGTCTGCTCGGCCCCGCCCCTCGAACTCGATCGCGCTCCAGATCAAGGTTGCGTGTATATATACATACATATGTATATGTAGATGCAAGGGCCGTGGAAAAAAAAAGGACTCGGCCGGCGCTAGCGGCTTTATCGGCGCCCTATCGCTCCCGGTTATATTCCCCAGAGCACCTTGGTCCGCGAATCAAGCCGCCCTTGTCCCCGACGAGGCCCTTCGTACCCTTTGCCCACCCCGCGCCATAATCAAGCGATCGTAGCGGAAGGGTTGTGAATTTGCCCGGGACGGGGCGCCGTATATATATATATATATATACGTATAGACACGTTCGAGTGGAATAATTACGCGAGCCGTAAACTTCTTGGTAATTCGGGCGCCACGCGGCAGCTGATTTATTTCGCGCATCGACATTACAATACTCGCAGGCACAATGGCTGCAGGGCGCCATTAGATTTGTCCACGTCTCTCGAGGCGGTCGGTCGATTGAGCGCGGGAGCCACAGGTCCCTCGGACGCGCCCGCGCCCATTCAACCGGCCGGCTGTTGTGTGTCGCACAAAAAAAAAAAAAAATCACGGCGCTGAATTTTTTGGACTGGGTATATATGCATGTATAAATTGACGTAGGCACGCGTGTGTGCGTGTGCGTGCGTGGATTGCGCGAGGCACGCATTGTGCGTGGCCCGGGGCGCGCCGCCGCCGCTCGCCACTCGAAGCACCGAACGTCACGAGGGGCGGGAAAATCTTTTCCTCGCCCCCTCCCACATTTGCCGGGAGTTGAAAGCAATTGGCACAAATTATCGGGCGGTCCTCGATGTGGGTGCATCGCCCCGCTCGCCCCTCCGCGCCCTTCCCTTTATTATCCTCCGCCCCGGCCGAGTTTGCCTCTTGAGCTGGGCGGGAAGAGCCGTCATTGTTCGCCGAGTCTTTCTCCTTGTAAATAGAGGAATATCTATATTCGATTTGGCGCCCGGCAAATGAGATTACACGCGGTTCGCGCCCAATAAACCCCGCCGGTTCCCCGGCGAGGTCCCCGGGTGCACCATAGGCGGTCGTCCCGAGGCAACGGGAAAATCAAAAAAAAAAAAGAAAAGAAAAGCCGAGGAAAAGCGGAAGACAAGCGGAAGGCGGCGAGGGCCGCGAGCGGAGCGATGGCGCGCGGAGGAGGGCGGAGCTTGGGGGGCCGGCCGCCGGGGGGCAGCAGCGCGCGCCCGCAGCCCCGGCACTCGCCCCGGGCGAAGGGGCTCGCCGGAGGAGGCGCCGGAGGTTCGGGCTCTCCCCGTGGCGGGCGGCCGGCGCCGCCGGCTCCCCCCGAGGGAGGGCGCGTCCGGGCGCGCCTGCGCCCACCGGGAGAGGGCGTCTCGCGCACACACCGCCACCCCTCTATTGATTTTGCAGCATCGCGCGCGCGCGCGCGTGCATGTAGGCTGCCGCCGGGGAGGCCGGCGGAGGAGGCGCGCGCCGGCCGCCGTATACCCCCCCCCGCCCCCGCCTCCGAGTGCGCGGGCGCGGTGACGCGCGGCCCATCGATCCCGGCTCGATGGACGGCGCTTTGACCGCCACATTGCGGGGGAGGCCCGTTCCGAGGGCGGACCGAGGCCCAAGCGCCGGGTCCTACTGAGCCCGCGGAGAGGGAAGCTGCAGGCAGCGGCCCAGTCGAATCTAGCTGCGCGCACGGATTAGAGGAAAGGACGGCACGCGACCGTTCAAACCCAGCAGAAGGATGCATGCGAAAGTTTTGTTTTTTTTTTTTTGTACGCAAACAACGCGTAAACAGGCGAGAGGTATAACGCTGGAGACTGTTTTGCTTTTACTCGAAGAAATAAACTTTCCAAACGGCTTTAGAGGCAATGAGAGAGGGCATGAAGGTACAATTAATTGAGATTTGAATGAAAAAGCAATCTCGCTTGTTCTGCTATTGATTTTTCGAGACGGCCAATGGCCGTTAAATCAATCGTATACAGATGCAGCATTATCGAAATAACGGTTTGACGGCGCCGCAAGGTAAAATATATACGATTGAGCATTAGGATTATGGGCAAAAGATCTCCATAGAAACGAACGAAATAAACTAGTGATGCGTTGAAATGGCTAGAGCGCCGCTGGTCCGAGGTCGAAAAAGGCCGCGCACTCGCGCGTCCATGTGTGCACGTGCGTGTACGGTCAGAGGGCGCGTTTCCCCGGTAACATAATCACCGGCGCCCACGCACACCTACACGCCCGCGGCCTCTTCTCCCTCTCTCTCTCTCTCTCGCTCGTTTTTCTCGCAGCGGCGCGGCCCGGATTTCGAGGGCTGGCGGCTCGTCAAATTGGTATTCCAAGCGATGAGTATCGCGTAAATGACTATCGGCCCGGCGCATTTGCATCCGCGCGCGCGCGCGCGCCCCTGGCAAATGACGCGCGGGCGCGGCCGATAATAAATTCGCGAGCTCTCTCCCGCCTAGCCGCCGGAGCAGAATCATCGCGACCCCGGGGGGGTGGGGGGTATACTTGATTAATTTTTCCCTTTTTTCATATTCGCAGGCGGCCTCGGAGGTAATTAAAATTATAATCCTGCAAAAACAGACCGGCAGCCGGCAGCGGCGAGTGTTTTTTATCGCGAGGATATATATATATATATATGTATGAGGGCGCGCGTGTGCGCGCGGAGATTACGATCGGCGCGGGATACGCGCGGGGGCCAATATTTTGGCTGAGGTTATTGGTTATGCGAGCGAGCGGCCGCGGCGGCAGTGAAAACGTCGATATCGGAATATAAATAATCAGGGTATTAACAAGGCTCGGGTAATCACTGTCCTTCCCCAATGTAAAATGGATGCTATTAGTTTCAGGAGGTTAACTTGTCGCTGATTAAAAAGCTTCCAATGCGTTTGTTGCTTTCTAAAGAGGAAGCGGTACAAATATATTAATATATTATCGATGAAAATCAGATCAAACTCATTGCGTGGATATATACCATTGAATTTTTACCGGTATATTTATCTATCCACTGGTGTAAAATGATTGACAAGTTTCGGTGAAAGCGAGCGAGCTTGGTAGGATAATCACGTTTTTCGACAATTTTCGTTGGATTTACAGGTTAATTTGGCGCATTCACCGTCTGCCAGGTGGTCTGCACCGCGCATTCTAACGGGCTGGTAGCCCTTCGTTATAAACAAACCGATAGCTCTACATAATGCGCGTGCACGTCGAATGCGAAGGCACAGGCAAATCTAGAGAGCGAGAGAGGAAGGAAGGGAAAAAAAAAAAGGGAAAATCGCGGGCGGGGGGCGGTGGATGTAAAAGGTCGGCCGGGGCCCCGGCTGCCGGTTCTTAAGCCCTCGGCGCGGGCGCCCTTCCAGCCGATATATATGCACTTCGGACAAAGTCGGGAAGGGGGCGCGGCGGGGGCCGCGGAGAGGCACTCGGTGGTCCCCAACTAGTTCAAGTGGCCCGGGCGGCTCTCGGCGCGAGTCCGCCCTGTGCACACGCGCGCCCTCGCACGTACGGCGCACGTCCGCTCGCGCCCCGAAGAAGCCACTCGACGGCATTTGCGGTGGATTTTGGCGGCGGCCGAGCCCTCGAGCGGCCCCATATGATACAAGCCCCGCGGTAATCCCGCCCCCCCGCGCGGTTAAACAGCGACCTCGCGACGATCATCGGCTTTACATTTGCCGTTGGCCGAGGCTGCGTGTGTATATACGCTATATGCACGCGAGGGATTAGTGTACACATATTTCCTCGCGGGGCAGGCGCGGAGGTCCGTTGGGGCGAAGGCCGCCGCGGCGGAGATAAGGAGGACCGGCGGACGTGTAATGCCCGCCGCTCATTGTTTGCACCCCGGCCGTAAAACGCAGGCGGCCGCGCGCATAGACATCTGCCCGCCGGGGCGTCACCTCGACGGCCGCGGCTCGCGGACGCGATTCCTCGAGAGGCTCGTTCGCCGGGATGATACGTGCACTCGCCTGTGCGTGTGTATATATATATACAGCCGGACCGGCCGGCGCCTCCGCGAAAGGACGCCGAAGGAGCGGCCAGGTAAAACCGGGGGGATTACGGCCCGCCGGCCTACTATGAATACGTAACGAGGGAAAAGACCCGGGGCCGCCTCCCCGCCGGCTTTAATATTCGCTTTATTAAGCCAGTTTCGAGCTGCGGAAAATTCAGCCGAGCGAGCAGAGAGCCGCCAGGTGGGCCGGGGGGGGGGGTCAAGGAAAAAAAAAAGGCAGGGCATATGCAGCGCGCGCGGAGCCGCGTCCGCCTCCCCCCGGCAATTAAAACAGACACCCGGGGCCACGCGCGTCCCTAGGCCCCTCCTCCCGGCCTCTCTCCCACGGTCCACCCGCGGAGGCTGCCCCGGTCACGTGGCTCCCGACAATGGGCCCCGTGGCCCGCACCGCCTCCTGCTGCACGCCGCCGTGAAGGACCGCCGGCCGCTCCCGGGCGGAGGAGGGCGCCACCGCTCGGACTCCGAGGACCACCCGCCCATTGTTCGCCCTCGACGCCCTGTCAATTATCAAGGGCCGCCGCCCCCGATAAACAAAGCGCCGCCCGACGCCCGAGTCTTTCCTCCACTGCGGATCTCTTCTGCGCGCGGTGCATGTCGTTACTAGCTAGACGGATAATCATCTGCACTGGGCGCTCCCACTTTTCGTTGACCACGGCTAATCAACGAGTTAATCGAATAAAGTGTCCGTCTTCGCCTCCGATTCACAAGAGTAAGCTTTATCTTTATCGGACAACAAGACTGCAGATTGCTGTGAGACGTTTTAAAGTCGTCTTCTTCGATTTGATATCAATTGCACTATTTCCGATACTACTTATTGAGAAAACGATATATGGGAACTGTGTCTCAAGCTTTGATAGACGATTGTACAAAGAAAAATGAAAAATAAATAAACCAAAATAAAATTACAGAAGTTACAGAAAAATCAAGACAACAGTAAAAAAATCAACAGTTTTAACGTTCTTTTACACGATATATTAAACCGAAGCAGATCAAGATTTGTAAAGTGCTTATATAACTGATGCATGTAAATGCTACTTACTCTAGCATTTTAGATTTATTTATAGATAAATCTGTACATAAATCTGTACATAAATCTCTGTATAAATTTATGTATAGAAGAATAAACTGTGTTTGCGCAATTACGTATTAAAGAACATTGAAGGTGCAGATCTAAGAGAATATAAAGGCAGTTTGAAATTTTGATAAATTGGACAGGAAATTGGGCAGAAACTCGGTTAAAATTCTACCAAGTAAATACCGCAAATAAGACCATTTTTACTAGTCAGTTTATTGAGAGAGTATAAGCGATTAGCAGTAAATAGATTTGAAACGAGAGGCTCCTAATGAAAAGCGCCGAGAGTGTATGAACTGCGAGTGGAGCGAGGGACACACATAGGCGGCAGAAGGGAAAAATGAGCCCCTCTGGAAGCAAGTTTGTTTTTTACCCGGTTGGCATCTCGCGGCAGGATGTCGGGTCAATTAATAGAAGCCATTCATAAGGACAAACTGGGGAATCTGGGAATCCGGCGCAGTGGGCGCGGGCGCGCGCGCGCGAGCCGAGGGGGGCGATAAATCTCGAGGCCGCGCCGCGGACGGAGCCACGCCGGCGGAGGGGCCCGGCCTCCCGAGTGCCCGCCGCTCGTAAGCCGCTTGTATTGTAGCTATTACCGAGCCATGCATCACTACGTATAACAACGGCCGGCGGAATCCCGCGTGGCGATTCATTACCGGGGGAAGGTAAAAAAGGAATCGCAACGGGAGGACGCGCGCGCGCGCCCGCAGGATTTATCTCGGGCTAGGGCGGGCGGCCCGCCGATTTCCCCGAGCTGGCTGGACGACGGCCCCATCGATTTCCGATCGCCACCGCGGCCACTCGGCCTATTTCAGGAGCCGCCGCGGGGAGGCGGCGTCGCGGGACCAACGAGGCCCCCCC
This sequence comes from Sycophaga agraensis, assembly GCA_018906755.1. NCBI lineage: Eukaryota > Metazoa > Arthropoda > Insecta > Hymenoptera > Pteromalidae > Sycophaga > Sycophaga agraensis. The sequence continues at coordinate 888,970 of JACCIE010000004.1, forward strand.
GGCCCCTCGTCTCTGCGCGCTTCACGTGAACTCCATATCGTTCCTCCGAACGCTTGAGCTCGTCGCAGGCAACGCGTTTTTTCCCTCTTTGGATTTTCCTCCCCGACGCGCGACAGCCGCCTCGGTCCCTTCCGCGCGGCCCATAATCTCCCAAGTTGGCTCGCGGAGGGCGCACGCGCGGCAAGTGCCTCCCCCTTTGCGCGCCCGGGACTCGAAAATTGCCAAGAGCGCCCGAGAGGCGGAACAAAGCCGAAGGGGGAGGCAGGCAGGCGCGGCCGAGATCCTCGCTTTGCCGCCCCGCCCGGGCCCCGCGCCGCCCTACGTTTAATCGTCTCGAGGAGCTTAAAAATTAGGGGCCAACTGCGCGCGTCCCGCCGACCGCCGGCCTCGCACCCCGAGCCTCCTCCCCGCCCTGCGCATAACGCCCGCACGCTTCCGCGACGATGACATCGAGTGTCCGCGTCAGGGCCTGCCGTCCACCCAAGCAGGGCGCGCCTCGGCGAACGTACACGCGTATATACGCATCTATGTATATCCGCAAGCGCTGGGGCAGCTGGCGGCGGGGGAGGAAAGGGTACGGCCGGCGCGGCCTATATCAGGGCGGCTGCCTCTGGGCTATGTCCCTCGCGCCTCTCGGCCACCTCGTCGCCGGGCCATTATACACGGGCAACACGGGGAAACACAGGGAAATCAATATGGCTTCCGCCGGCCCCGGCGCCCCTCTCCCTCCCTCGCGCTCCCTCTCGGACGGGTGAACCCATTATGAGGGGGTGTTACTCCGGGCCAATCCCCGCGCGCGGGGGAGGAGGAGGGGCGCGCAAGGGCGCATGTGCGTTGCTAGGGCCGCGCGGGAGCCTGCGCGCCGGGTCCACCCTTCCCATACCCGGCCGGCCCGAGCCCGCCGACAGCCTAATCACCAGCACGCGGCAGACCCTTCGGAAAAACTCCCGGCTAATGATCAAGCTACCTCCGGTGCGTGCCCTCAGCTTCCCGTCGCCACCGGTCCACGGAGCTGCGATGGCCCACCGCCCTGTCCACCGGCTTGTCCTTCTCGCGGGTAAGCGGATGGCTTGCTTCACGACTCGGAATAATAAATGCACCGGTGTTTATTAAAGAGAGCTTTGTTTTGTACTACCTAATGCCTTTGGTGCTTTGCATGTACCATTCTAAATGCATACGTCACCATGGCGTTTATATGAAAGAAGAGCTAATTATAGTTCGTTCAAGGCTAAGAACGTTTGTGAAACATATACACAATGTTTATTGAACGAAGATATTTTGGTTGCCCAAATCATCTGTTAATACGTGCGGAAACTACGTACCGACGGTAGATAGTCGGTAACGTACCGATAGTTGATCATGTTACCGACGGTTAGTCCTTCCGGATTTTATCGACGGAGTTACAGTTTCCATTACCGACTGCGGTTAACCCCAAACTGCAAAATATGAGCATACCTAAGGCGAATGTACAAACTTACCGACATTGCAGTTATCGGTATTCCAGTTAAATAAATTTACCGATATAATAAAATTTAATTGAATAACCTCATCCCAGATCTCTCACAATAATCGAAATCTTGATTATAAAACCCAAACAAAGTGAACAAAGTGTGAAAATAGTCAAGAACTTCCTCCGGGGCCAAAACATTACAATACCGCAAGATAGCTTAACGCGTACACTAATTGCTTTACAATCGCCAAAACTACAGTTCTATTATTTTTAATACTCTTAATACTTGAATAAATACTGATTTATATATTGATATCAATTAAATAAGTGTCAAAAATTAAAAAATTAATAAATATCTTTATGTATAATTCAGATTATATTTCTACATGACTAAACAAAAGTTTTTATTGAGTGAAATAATATCTCGCAGTTTGTACCACTCAATCAATCTTATTTTGCAACATAAATTATATTTCATTGAATAATCAAGATATGTGAAAATAAATTTTAATGCTTATCTTATTTAAAAATAAATTAAATTCAGCAAACCGATATTAATTTTAAATATTGGAAATAAATTACGACCAATTAAAATCCGCGTCAAGCTCCAGCACTGATTGCTAATCAAAATGAACTTATTGTCACTTTATTAGTATCGCTTTCAAACAGAACTTTTTACGAGATCGCTCCAGCCATCATAATAATTCTTAGTTATTAACAAGAATGTATGCAGTATATTCGGTATTTAATTAGTGTCAGAATATATAATACATTCCCAATCTTTACTTTTCAAAATTGTAAGTATAAATAGTTAAATAAATCTACAGATTTCTAATCGGCCTCATTCGGCTTCTTTTTACGATCTTGCAACTTGGTTATTGGATAAACAATTTAAACTTTTTAATTTGAATAGATTTCTGATGTATTTCAAGTATTAAAGCCCTGACGTGGAAAATTGTCATTTAGAACTCTTAGTTCTCTCAAGTGATGGGGACACAGGCTACAGATAGCACAGGGAAATGGAAAGTAGCAAGGCCTCGGTCCCACCAGGCCGCCAGAGGACCCAGCGAGGGAGGGAAGGCCGAAGACGAACAACGTGAGTCTACGAGTGTTGCATGCAAGTTCGCGAGAGCTCATCATGAGAAGTGCATATATTATAACCTATTAATTAAAATTCATTCAACAGTAACCTAACTGCCTGCGTTCTAAAAACAAATTTTTGATGCTAATCTATATAATTTAGTCAATTAAGTTTCACGTTTTCTTAAGAGAATTCAACATATGATATTTCAAGTTAAATGTTATTAGTCGAAGTTTCAACATTAAACGACTTTTTCCTCTCTGGCTTGTTCCGAAAACGCGGAACACGCGTCAACTGCGTGACCCCGTGAGTGCGGATAAAGGCTCTGCTCGGCGGAAAAGGGACTTCGGGAAAGAACGAGGGAGAGAAGCTAATCCGCGCGCCGCGAAAAATGAGTGCCGAATCCCGCGCTCGCCGACCTATGGCGGGAAGTCCTACGCAGCGACTGTAGCCGTAAGCGCATTCTCTGCCCGGGCACAAGGAGCCCTGACCTTTCCGTCGGCCGCGGGAACCCGTCCACCGAGCCATCCACCAATGTCGCAGGACGGGTCCTGCCTTCCTACACGGCCCTTTGCGTCGAAGGACGGACCGCCAGACTCCTCGCACGCGACTCGCGCGCTTTCGAAAACAACACGGCCACGCGGCGCTACCGCGAACACCGCACTCGTAACGCCGCAGGCATTTCAGAGGAGAAACGTCTCGTTCTTGACGTAAATTCAATTTATTTTAAGCTTTCATAGCTATTTATAAATAAAGTTTTTTGTTTTATTTACCGAATCTATTAACATATAACTATTGCAACTTGAATATTATTAGTTGAAATTTATAAAAGTACGTTTAAACATGAATTCGTTTCTATAGGAACTAATACAATATTTATATTTTTAACCGTTTAAATTACGTTTTTTTATCATAAACAATTGACATTGTTATTAAATTCATACCTATTAGTAGAATCGTTTTACGTTTTTTTAGGTTTATTGTCATAAATTGCATTTATTTACCTATTAATAAAAATTAATTCAACAGTAGCCGAATAAAAGCAGCAAAGCAGCAGCCTAACCTGTTTTTCTAAGATCAATTTTTTGTACTAATCTGCAAGTTTATTTAGGGAAATAATATTTTGTAGTTTTCTTTGGAAATTGATAAGAATACTTTTTAATATGAACTCTCTATATTCACTTTTTCAATATTTTCAAAACGCGAAATTTACATAATTTAGTACCACTACTTTCCTAGAAATTAATGTTGAGCTAGAACCACATTTTATTCCTGAAATGAAAAATTAGCAATTATAACTGATAAAAAATACACGTATCTAAATGATCCCTGAAGGAAAGATTATATTAAAAAGGCTTCTATAATAATAATCTTCTTAAATAATATTTAAGTTGCATAATTATACTTTTGTAGAATTTATTTCAAATATTTTAGATACTGTCACAGTCCCTGCTCAGTAATGGGTTTACTTTAAATACCCGATAAAACGTACATTGACTGCGGCCTCCATTACCCCTATAGCCGATATGAAAAACCTTGGGAATAGCACTTCACTATACAACCAAATGAATTGAAATCAAAATCAAATGACTGGGTGGAGGATCAAATCCGTTTTTATAGACTTACAGGCACTGAGAATCTTCGGACTATCTAAACGTTTACGGGATCATACACCTACATATACGAAACTGGATACCATTTAAACACTCGTAAGAATGGTATGCATTACCTGCACTTGATCATTTTGAATAATTTTATGTCAGCAGCTTCTTAAAAAGATATTGCTTAGTACTATTTAGGTTAATTTAACATGTAATGACTATAAAGAAAAGTTACAACTTATTTAATCTACTTTCTTTAAACTTTTGGTGTTCATTTTTACTCTTTACATTGACTATATCTACCTACTTGTGCAACGAGGATATATGGAAAGGTAGGGAGTAAGACGGTCGGTAATCGCAGAATTCGAGTTAGAACTTTTTAAGGGGATGTGAACCCCATTATGGTTAGTAATTTCGCTCTACTGTACCGATATCAAACTAATAATTAAATTCGTCTGTACTTTTAAAAAATCAGTGTTCCAATTTGCTTTGTTTTTAAATAAACTACATCTGATAATATTTTTAAATTATTCTATTCATAATATATTCATTGAATTTTATTGCGGCAAATTCTTTTAAAAAAGTTATTCAAATTTCGTTAGTCTCCTGGTGGCGCACCTAGATCAAATTTCTCCAAATATGAGATATTTTTAAGCTAAAACCTTTTTTTTGGAATCAGGCTCTGCATTTTCCTGTATTTGGAAATAAGCAATACAGTATTAAATTTTCAAATATTTTAGTTCATAATTAACTTCAGAAAACTGGAACAAAAATTTTAAACAAATAAACCTAATTCAATTATGAATAAAATAACTTAAATATGTTTCCATAAGTGGTTCATTTAAAAAAAAGTAAATTCGAACACTGATTTTTTATAAGTATCTCTAAAGTACAGACAAATTTAATAATTAGTATATGATATCGCTAAGGTAGAACAAAATTACCGACCATAATCTGTTCACATTTCCACATATGTGCACCTTTGCTGGTTGAGTGACCATCTTGATTAAATTTGATTATTAATTTGGCAAATTAAAAAAATTGTTCAAAATTTATCGAACTATAAGTATTTTTGGTAAAATATGAAATTTGCAAATTATTACTCTAAAATAAATGTTTTTAAAATTTATAAAAATTATTTTCATCCATTTTTTACAACTGTTTCTATTATACAGAAATGATAATTAGCAAATTTTTCTATAATATCGTCACAATAAATTCTAAACAATTCATTATTAAATTTAAAAAAATTAATTAGCTTTAGATAAAAATATAAACAAAACATTTTCATGTAAAATTTTGATGTTCTGCTATTAATTTATATCCATATTAAATTAAGGTGGACATTGTGAGGTGATGCTTAGCAGCGCCTTTAATTCCCTCTATTATCGTTAGAAAAGTTTGACTGTACTGATGTTTCGGCAGTCGACATCCAGACGTGTCACTTACAAGATCGAGGATACGGATATACGTATCGGTGTCCTTTTCATAAACAAAGGCCAGAAAGTCACAGGTATTGTTTATTTAATTAATCGTAATTGATTCTGTGATTGAATTTTTTCACTTATCAGAACAACGTTAAAACAAAATTTAAAGTTATATATATATAATTCTCTAAAAAAAGCGCGTAATAATTAGCAAAGTTGGACTATTCAAATTCGATTTTTCGTACGGTTACAGTTAAAACATTTGAAATATTGTACAAAGTGCCATTTCAAGTTAACAAAATATGTCCATCGTGGTACACATTGTTTTTGTTGAGGATAAATTTTGAGCTTTTCGTAAATATGATCTAGTTTTTCACTAAACAACTCTATCATTCAAAATGTGTAAGAGACGGCAAATAATAGAATTCGTTGGTTGCGAATAGTTCCTTAGGCGAGTCGTAATGCTCGTGGAGGGAAAGCCCCTCGTTAGAGGTAGATTAGTGGGCGCGAGTGCACGTGGACCGAGTAACCTCGTGCCCGTGGCTCTTTCAGAAAAGGAGCAATGGCCGCCCTGACACTGGTGATGAGCGAGCTCGACGGCCTCGACCCCGAGGAGTTCCTCAACGTGCGGGCATACCACACCTGCGGCCGGGGCTTCCGGCAGGTGATACGGGCGGGCGGCCCGCCCTCGCCCACCAACAGCGAGTCGAGCGGGGTGAGCAGCCTCACAGCCTCGTCGTCGGGCCACGAGGAGGAGCCGCTGAGCCGGAGGCCGACTCCCGCAGCCTCGACGGCGCCCTCGGCGGCCCCCCCGACGGTCCGCCTCGCAGCCTGCGGCGAGCCCGCAAAGGTAAACACGGGGGGTTAGCACCTTGACTCCTGGCACCTTTGTTTATCTGGCGAACGGTGTATTTTAAATGCCCTCGCGAATTCGCCGACTCGAACTAACTGTCAAATTTTTCCTTGATGGACCCAACGAATTTTTCTCCTCTCCCGCCCGAGCTTTCTTCACTTTTGCTTATCGTTATTTACATGAATTACCACTCTCACCGATATGGCTCGATTTGATTTTTTTTTTCAATTATTTTTGCATAGAGAAACGTTTATTTCTTTTTTTGTGAAATGCTAAATCTACCTTTATTTACATAACACAAATTTATAAGAGTATTTTAAATGTTCAAAACGAAAGTGCGGCAGAAAATCATACTGACTTTTTTTAATTAATAGATGTTCATTTAAATTTATACTTAACTTTATTTATTTATAAAACTGTTTATTTCAGCTCGGACAAGTAGTAAATAGTGAGAAATTGTTTAAGCAAGAAAAAGGACAACATAAAGATAGAATATTTTATCTCGGCCGCGACATTTTAAATTTGGAAAGGAATACGCAACCATTTAAATGGCAATTAACGTCGCCTCTGTTTGGTTTCTTAAATCCTTATATATTCTCTAACTACAAGTCTTATTTTCGATTCGAAGGCGATTCATTGGTTGAAGAATATCCAATGGTAAGTACACCGCGCTTTGATTTTTCTACAATTCTAATTTCATAGTTAACTGTTTTAATACGTCAAGTGCTAATGTTTTTGCATGTTTAACTTAAATAAATGAAAATTTTGTTATTATATACGAAATATATTGTTTAAATAGTATAAGAAGAATGAAATTTATTCGGAAACTGATTATATACTGGGTTTAACTATTATTGTAGGTAAGCTGTAGTCAATGTGATTTCCACCAACCTGCACCTTTTTCTTAAAACAACAAAAATAGAAAAATGCGAGGAAAAATACAAGAAGTACGTGACTTGGTACGCTCGACTATCTGTGATGACTAGAAGCGGCAGCCGGTCATTCGAGGGAATAATTTATTTATTGAAGTCGATCGACAAAGATGTCTTACATATGTTTAAAATTGCACTTAATCAAGCTGACTAATTATTTCTCGGACCGGTAATGGGCTGCGTTGGTCACTTGGGATATTCCTTAGCAATAGCCCATTTTAAGTGAAGCACCTAATTAGCAAGATTTATTTATTTATTCGAGTGTGAAGTATTCGCTTCGTAATCGTGTACTCATGACTTATTTTCGTTAAAAAAATATTATTTTAAAAATGTTTTACCTCGAATCATGTGTTACAGGAGAATAATAATAGCTTCACGCTAAAAAAGTGAATAATATATGTAGAAGCGAATAATGTGCTAATGATCGAGAATGATTTTCTCGAAATCACTCAGATTTATTTTAATGAGATTCATGCGAAAAGTCTGATATTTTCTTTTTATACACACGCGCGTGTATTTTCGATATGATTGCATTTAAATCATAGAAAGAAAAGGTATAAATCAGAGTCTACTTAAATGACAATATGCACTAGTTTAGTTCAAGTAGATTCTCCTGTATACTTTTTTACGTTTTACGTGTATTTAGTTATACGACGATTAATTCAATAGAAAAGAAAAGCGCATAAACCAGTTTGTCAATGTTCGTTGACACAGTGGCATTCTATGTTAATAAGGACGATAAAAGCACGAGTAATGAAAGTGTTTTTTTGACGTATTTAACGGACGTACAAAAAAGATCGGACGCATTCCATCCAACGAAAAACAAATCTCGCTTCTTTTTCTTAAAAAATGAGAGAATTGAATTTATTGTTTTCCTTGCCGTTGAGAGTCGGATATTTTTTGTAACGATCCATTTTCGTTTTAAGACCAAATGAGAAAGTCCGATGAAGAGACCTCGTCTCGTTAATCGCATATTTAACGAATTATTCAAAACGGAGAAACTTTTTCGGGAGAGCTGCTCAACCGACTTGTTGGTTCTTAAAGGACCGAGCGATATAGATAATATTCCGTAATGTAAGTTTTGGACAATTATAAATTGAACACGCGCTGACGTTTCTCGCGAAAGAGCATTTCCTTGTTTTGAACGAGCCGTTCGGAGCGTTACGACAGCGAGGCCGCGCACTTGGGCGTTCCTTCGGATAACATTAAGAATTAACAATCGCGTTTGGTTTCATGTTCGAAAAGAAGATTCCGCCACACTTGGTTTGGTGCATTTGGCTGGCTGTGAGCCAAGAACTCTTACAATTTTTTTTTTTTTTTTTTTTTGCTTATTCCTCGGCGAAACCGTTTGTGAAACGGCCGCGCTCGCGCTGCGAGATTGATCTTAAGCGCAGGCTTACACGCGCGCGGCGAGTATACCGTACCTCTCCACCCAGGTGCACCCGCCACTTGGAGAACCGGGCACAACGAGGCGCGAAGCCCGCAAGACACCGCTCAAGGAATCAATCAGCGTAGCGATAACGCGTAAGTAACCCACGCGCACACTTGCTGTAGCATCGGAAAGACTGATATCTAATAAATAATAAGCAATGAAATAAAAGCACTGGCTCGGTTGACGAGGTTATGCATATTTGGCCCTGTACATCCTTGCGGGCGGGCGGGGGGCATGATGATAATAAAAAAAAAAAAAAAAAAAAAAAATTGCTTGCCGGCGGGCGGCTCGCGGGCGCCGGCGAATTGCACGCCCGGGCGAGATGCGCGACTATTCCGATATTGTTGTTATTGTTGGGGGAACAATCGGCCGTCAATAGGGTGCACCGGCACAATGTATCTATTGAGGTGGGGCGGGCCAGGGGTGCTCAGGCCGGCGCCCGGTCCTTTTTTTTCCCCCGGGACGAGCCGCGGCGGGTGGAGCCTAATCGGCGCGCCGGCCCGAAAAAGTGGGTCGGTCCTCCCGCGAGACTGAGCGCCACTGGGGCCGGCCGCGATGATTACGTATGCGGGAATGATTGCGGGGGGGTGGGTCGGCGGGGGGCGCGGCGGGGGCGCAAAGCCCAAAAATCGTCGAAATCAGTCGAGTTCAACACGAGCATTGTGCGCGCGGCTTTGTCTCCCGCGGCTCATTGTTGCCGGGCCGGCCAGGCCGCGTGCACCTATATATGCAGGCGCGTGCACGCGGGCCGCGGACGGCGGGCCCGCGGAGGCACGTAGGTGTGTCGGGCCCCCGGGGCCGGCGGGGGGCGGCCACTCGCTCGGAGAAGGAGCACCCGGGGCTAAAGAAGGGCGCTGGCGCTGGGAGGGGGTGGGGGTGAAAAGAGCGGCGGGCGGAGCGGGAGAAAGAGGGCAGGGAGTAGGGGCTGAATAGGAAGCGCCGGCCGCACAATGGAGCCCGGCTGCCTGTGGAGGCGTGTTATCAAATGGGTTCCTCATTCACATACTCGCGCTCCCTCCGTCGAGCCGGGCGCGCGCGCCGCCGCCCGCGTGTCTCTCTGTCTGCTATACTTATTCATAGGCGGGGCCATTGTGCGGGCCGCGAGACTCGAGTTCAGTTCAGTTGAGGACGCGATGGGACGTGTCACAATGCGCCCACCCTCCCCCACCGCCGCGAGCTCGGCCCTCCTCCTCCTCCTCCTCCTCATCCACCCCCGCCCGGGCTCCCGGGGAAATTGCAGGGCCGCCGAAAATTGCCGGGGGCTCTGCCCGAGGAGGACCGCGGGAGGATCGGCCACCGCCTCGCACGGAAACGCAAAAAAAGAAAAGCCGCCGCCTCCGATATACGTACACACGTGTACGCGTGCGTCAATTGACCGGCGAAGAATGCGCCCATTCGGCCTCCCAGAACGAGAGATTGGAGGCTCAAAGGGAATTAGGGATTCAAAGGCGTCTTGGCGCGCGGCGCGCGGCCCCGGCGGTCCGGCTCTTTTTTCTCCTCGTTACGGGCCTCCGGACGTCGGCGGGCGGCGCGGCGTCGCGGCCGATGGCAATTGCCCGGGCGCGAGCCCGCGGCCAACCCGGCCCCGACCCCCAGGAAACAATCGACAAATTTTTCCCGGGATCCCCGAGCGCCCCACCCTGGTTAACATGAGAAAGAAAAAAAAAAAAAAAGAAAGATGCCCCCGAGTCGTAAAAAAGGAAAAAAAAAAAGACGGGGAAAGAGCTTGCGCGGCAGCATGAGCCGCTCGGCGCATTGTCATTCATGAGGGTGGGGCGCGCTTGCGGGGGTGGACGCTCCTCGACAAATACGTGCATACATATATACATACGTATGTATATATACACATCTCGGCCCCCTCCCCGGACGCGTATAATGCACGCGCGCGCGCCGGATAGATGATCTCCTTTTTCCTCCTCGGGCCCAGGAGGGCCGGCTAATGCGAGATGCCGCCGCGTACGCGGGAAAATCAGCTTAAACGCTTACTCACCCTGGAGGGAGGGCCGCGGGGGGGAGCTGCACCATTCGCCAGGGGCTGCTTGCTTCACTTGCGCCTGCAACAGATATAACGGCCGGGGATTAATCTCGAGCCGGGGGCAGATTGCGAAAATTGATCGGCTCCTTTCTAAGATTAGCCGGCCAAGTCCGCGCCCCGGCCGACTCTCGACAAAGTCCACTGGACTACGCTGAAAGTAATATCCTCTGCTTATTAGCGCGAGGCTCGCCCGGGCAATTTCGATTGAGCTTCTCCTGCGCTCGGCCACTTTTTACCGTTGCTTTACGTATTTAGCCGCGATGGAGTTAGGGTACTAGTTACGCTCCGAGGTATTCCTGTGCAGAAGAATTTCTCCTGTATTTTTCGATGACAGGAAGCCATGAATACACAGAACTCATATAGTGCACTTGCAGCATTAACAATATATTTGCGAGAAGTGCTCGTGCATTGGTCGGTATAGTGTGAACAAATGTCTTTTATGCATGTAACGCTGCTACCATTCGGTATTTCTACTTTCTAGATAAAATAAATAAGGAGTCGGATAAAAGAAAACATCGAGGAACTTTCATATTGTAAGAAACACAAAGAATAACGAATTGTCCTTTGTATCTTTATCTAGTAACCAGTATTATTTTCGTCTACAGTGTCCCCTACATTCATTTTTCTGTGTGCAGTGCACACTCTACCTCGCACTGCAAATTCTAACCCAGATTAGTAATGCAAGTTTAGAATGCTTCAGTTTTCGTGCTTACACAGAACGAGTCTGTTTATACAGAGCGCTGATCGAAGCGCTGATCGACTGAGAAGTCGCACCTCACTCGTCTTTCAATGCAGTACACAGGTGCCAAACTCGGTGCCAAGGTAGGTTTAGGCGAAAGGAGAGACTAAGAGCGTGCATGCACGACGTCACCGCCTATCCGACATAAAAGTACAATTGAAGTCCTTCCAAAGAAGAAAATCGATTAACTGGTTCTAGAAAAAAATCGTCAAAGTAAACTACTGACGGACCATCGATAAAAACTACAGTGATACGCTGTACTGTTAACGACTTTCACGATGTTTGTCTATCGCATTTATGCCGTAAATTTGAAAATTGGATAAAAGAAAAGGGGATCGCGAGCTGTAGTTGGGAAAGTCGTCGTTTAAATGGGCGCCTAAAAGCAGCCGCGACTACAGGAAGGCAAGACAGAGGCGCGGTTAAAAGTTGACGCACTCGAATATACAGGGAGCAGTGTACGTATCCGAAGAAAATCGGCTGCAGCAGACAAACAGGGCTCTTCGAGCGAACACAGAGACGGGCGCAAGTGCGAGTTTCCGCGCGAGCGGAAGCGCCTTAGCTCCCCCTGTGTGCGTATTTATTTTTCTTTGGCGCGGCTCTCGCAGGCCCCCGTAGCTCGCGCGGAGTCGCGAGGCCCGCGCGCCTGTATATATATATATATATACCTATATATACCGGGGAAAGATCAATGCATAGAGGCACACAAAGAAAGCGCGCGAGAGAAAGGGAGAAAAAGGCGGGGGGCGTGGGCGGGGCGCGCGCGCGGGGGACTTTGGTGCGCGGTCTTATCGGCAGTTATCGGGCCGTGATGTCACACAATAGGGCAGACAATGCGCGGGACAATACCATCCCCACCCCGGGGGCCTCGGTGGGCACTCTTCCTCCTCCTTCTGTACTTCTTCGTGCCTCCGCTTCATCTCGCGGCTGCGGCGGCGGCGAGCCTCTCCCCTTATATCCTCGAGAGCGCGCCAACTTAATAAACATAATAGCTGACTGCGCGCCGGCCCGCGGTCACAATGAGATCCGTACCGCGAGATACCAAAGATACGACGGCGGGAGCGAGGCTGCGCTTGCGCCTCCATTGTCGCAGCGGCCGACCCCCAGCCCCCAGGGCGCGGATTTTTTTTTTTTTTTTCAAGTTTTATTTTTTATTTTTTGTTTTTTTTTTTTTTTCGATTGGATTATATATATATACGTGTAGGTGCAAGTATCCCGCCGCCGACTCGCGGGCCGGAGGGACTGTGTGTGAATATGCACGCGGCCGGATCCCCGGGGCGGCCGCGATCAGCCCTCGATTGACAAACAATATAAAAGCGGGCGGGCGGGGGGAGGCGGTCGTGTTTACCGGCGCCGGCGCGGGAAATTGTTCCCCGCAGCCGGAGATATATAAGTTGGCCGCGCACAATGCCCCGCGCTAATGAATGGACGCCGAGCTCTTGAAAGTCAATCAATGGCCGCCCGCGGGACATATTGTAGCTGGCCTATTAACCGATCAGCCGCTAGAATTCATTAAGCTCCTGCCACGGAGGGCCGCTCGACCTTTCCCGCTCAGCGGCGGCAAGGGCAGGCGGCGCGCGGCCTAGGCTTTTCCTCCCCGCCGGAAGGGCGCGCTTCCTTCCGTTTTTTTTTTATTCATATTCGGGCCGAAGACGCGCGAGGTGTACAGACATGTGTATATACACGTTTGTTGGGGGTGGGAGGGGGGCCTCGATGGCTCGTCGAGCGCAGGCACGTGGAGGGCGCGGGGCAATTAAATCTCCTCGTGGAGAGAGCAGGTTGGTGGGGGTGGGGGTGGGGGCAGGGCTAAGAGCCGGGGCGCTCCTCGAGTGGTGTGCCGCGCCCCCGAAGCGCCGTCGTCGCACATAACCCAAGGGCCTGGATTTACACGCCATCGGATCTCGCGGCGCCCCCGGCGACTTTGGCCCCTATTGCACGCGACCCGGTGCCCCGCCCGTCCCCGTCTGTCCCCCGGCCTGTGGCCGCCTGCGAGGTCGCCTTAGCAGTTATGTGATTTAACTGCGCGCCGCTCGAGCCTCGGCTTTTTACGAGCATTGATTACAACTCCGCCCTGTGTGTACGCTCATTTGCATTTATGAAATATGCTTCATTTCGGGGGGGGCCGATGCACCGCCCCGTCCTTTTCAATATGCTCTCGAGATACATTATATCTAGGGCATTCACACTGGGAGGATGCCGTACTTAAGGGCCCTCCAAAGCCCCATGCATTAATCACGCAATCAATCGAATATGGTATAAAGAATGTCTTTACACAACTATCTTGAGCTGATGGAACATTCATTGCCATTCAATTAGTTTTATTTATCATCTTTTTACTTTCACGGAATATCGGTTGTATTCCTATAGGAAATAATCAAACAGGTTATCTTGTAAACATTATAGATGATGAATGACCTCGTCAATGACTGCCGGTGAATAATAATAATAATTAAAAACAGCTAACTTGCAAGCAACTTTTTGTCCCGTTTTGCAAATGGATAACTGTAAGCACCTTTTTTCATTTTATTTCTAGATTTAATTTACTAATATTTTCTATTTTATCAACGTACAGAGGCAAGAGGTTCAACCAAAAGTTAAACGTTTACGCGTCTCACATGAGTATATAAAATTAATGCATTGCATAAATCTACAAGTGAGATCGACATGCATTAATTTTTATTTAAACGTATACATTGTATTATGTATCATAAGCACAAGATTAATAGCTTTTCATAAATCAATATAGATACAGTTCATGTCCTACAGGCCGTTATATCAATAAGTTTTGTCTCTGTTTGAGCCGAGATTTCTCGAATCGAAGCTGTAACGATGCAAGAAATGTCCTTTAGCGCACGCAAGTAGATCTTTTTACCTCCTTCTGGCACCTGATCATAAATATTGAGTAGATTTATAAGTTACGAACAAATTATTGCGCTAATGACGTACCTCCTAATTACATTACAACACAAAGGCTTAAACAAATTTCAAATCATAAAAAAGCTTTATAATATCATTACTGATTATAAACCTGAATTTTGATATTTAATACGACTCGAACAACTTTCTTAGATAGAAGTTTAGCTTATTGTTTTGATTTCTATTATCCCAATCATTGTTATGTAATCTTTTTTTTATCTTATTGACTAGCCCAAGACTTTTGTCATACGCGCGCAGCCTCGCGCTGCCTGTCCAAAATCCAGTGTCCAATATAGACGGCCACCCCCACCGCAACGACACTAGAGGGGATATTGCACCCGCGAGTCTGGCGCGTCTAGATTCTAAAATGACCGTCGCGACTCTCCGTTCGGCTCTCGGCGCAGTCGGACGCCTTCGTTCCAGAACGTTAGAGACGACTGGAGGCTCATTTTCCGCCACGTGCGTCCTTCGCATAAGCACAAGGAGTCTTGCTATCTTCGCGCCGCCCGAACCCCTGGTCTACTGGCGCATACAAGGGGGCAATCTTGATCACGCACCTTTTTGCGCTGCCCAGGCTGTCGCACGGGAGTTGTTCCCGGCGTCTCTCTCAATTTCCCAGGCGAATGCCGAACTGCGAAACTCCCGCGCGGAAAATCTTACGCGACTTCCGCGTGCTCACGCGGCGGCTGCACAAAACTTTGATTTAATAAACGTCGGACCCTTTTTTATTTATAAAAAGTCCTTTCCTCGGGTTACTGTTTTCCTAAACTCTGTTAACGAGCCCGGTTTTCCACACGATTTTACCATACTTATATGTGCAGATATGCCGTCTATTTGGTAATTTTATGATTTCATTAAGCTCAAAATATTCTGTCAATGAGAAAATTTGCCTTGTAGTATTATGTAATTATTAAAATTTATTTTATATTAAAAGTTTGAAGAAACTATTTTGTCGGTATATTGAAACTATTAATTAGGTTTGTAAGTTTTGAACCTCATTCGCCTTATATTAAGGTATAATAAGTTTACAAATGTTAAATAATATTAAGAAAATAGTTTTGACAAGAAACTATATTTTTTCACAATTAATTTAAAAATATTTTTGATTTATGATAGTGATAATGATGATAATAAGTAAGAAGCAGAATTTGACTGTAATAATAAATTTAAATTTTTAACACAAAATTAAATTTGAATATCTTTTTAGGGTATCTTAAATGCGATATTAGTAAATCAAATGAATGTAAGCTACTCTGCAAAAAAAATTAACGACCTGAGCTAGTTTCTTCATTAGTTTTTCGCTATCTTTGGAACCGTAAATTTTATATAAATATTGTTATTTTTAAACTGCAATGAAATTATCTCTATATTATTTGTTATCTATAGTAACATTAATTTTTATTCTTTGCGAATTCAAAAGTGCAACAAAAAATTAACTAAAGTCATCAGTAACATTATAATATATTCCAGCTATTTTACGGATATATTAACGAGATTCTTTTTAAGTGTTCCTAGATAGCGAGTAGTTATCTAATTTTTCAAAACTCCAGTAAACATCGCTAAAAACTTTTAGATAAGATTTCAGGCAGACTGGCTCTATTTAAATTTTTACCAGAGTACTGAAAATAAGTAAATTATTTAAAAAGCAAAAAATGTATTTGCTTGAAATATATTTATTTAAAATTAACTATGATATTAAACTTAAATCAATAAAATTGTTGCAAGTTTTAGACCGATAAGCATAACTAGTTTTATTTTCTGAAATAGAATTACTGATTGCTGAGTGAAAATATTTAAAAAACATGGAAAGTTAAATTTAAATTATTCTATTGATAAAATTATGAGCATTAATGTAAGAAGAGTTATTGATATTTTTTAAATTTTAAGTATGTAAAATAATGGTTTTAATTATTCCACAACCGTTATAGGTTGTGCTTATAAAATTTGTAAAATCCAGACTTTGCCAGATTGAAAAAATTATTGGGTTCTTCAAAGCCTATTAGTCTATAGCCTAAATTAGCCTAAAGTTTAAAGCCTATTCTAAAGGATTTTATCATGAACAACGAGCTGATACTTAAACTATAATTAAATTTATTTTTGTTGGAATATATTATAAATTAAATACTTAATATTTTTTAATTATCTGTTTAATTTCAGTTGGTTGATTTATCTTAAACAATTTAAAAGTAATTATTTCAGTAATGTATTCTGCATCAAATAGAGATTTATTTTATTATATAATACAAATAATTTTGAAATCAAGGATCCGTTTATCGTAATATTTATTTATTACACATGTAAAGAATAATTGATCTTATGTGATTTGTACAAAAAAAATATCGAACATTTTTAATTTTTAAAAAATTCACTTCGTGAATGACAAAATCCGCAGTTTTATACTTTTATAAGTTGTCATTCGATTTTTATCCGTTATTGAAGCTAATTTATCATAAAACACCGTGGAACACGTCACTACAAGGAATGTAGATACAGTGACGCGGTCCAACTGTGGCGAGGGACACTAGAGATCTTGGGAAAACAACATCATCCGCGCTCGCGCGCGAGATAATAAAAGCGCAGCATGCGATCCGCGGAGCCCGACCGAAATCAATCAAACCTCCCCATCTCGGGGGGTCGAGGGCAACTCTCAATCGCTGCTGCGAGCAAGCGCGCCCGTCGCATACACACCCCCACACCCACACACATATAAAAACATATATGTCGGCAGCTCGCTCCATAAAGCGGCGGTTGAAAGGAATTCCCCTCCCCCACCCCTCCTATCCGCCCCGCCGCTTCGTTCCGCGGCGGCGGTGGTGCGCGGGGGCACATAGGCGCGCCGCGGCGGCGACGGCGCTGGCGAACAATATGCCACCCCTGCGTAATCACCCTCGACCACGTGCCACGCGCATCTCGGGAGGGAGGCCGAGCCGGGCTGAAAAACGCGGTCAGGCAGCCGTTACGGCTCACCCGCGCGCGATGGGGGAGGCGGGCAAAAAGTGCCGGGGCCGCACACGCGTGTACATGTGTACGTATGTTCGAGTCCGGCTATACAGATATATATATGTGTGTGTGTACATACATGTTGGCGCGGACCGAGTGTCCGGCGCGCTCTTCGAAGAAGCGGCTCCACGCGGTACTGGCGAGCCCAAAAAAAATGAAAAGGTAAAGGGGTTGAGCCCGGGGTCCCGCGGGGACGCTTCGCGCCACTTAATTACGGCACAGATGCGCGGGTGGGGAGGGCTAAATCGCGCGGCGGCGCTATCTTCGAGCGGGTTATTATCGCCGCGGCTATAAATCACGCGCGCTTTATACGGGGCCGCCGCGGGCGCCCTCCGGCTCTTGATGACTGTATAAAATATATATCGAGGGGGGAGACGAGGCCCGTCCTTGCGCCCTCGACACTGCATATATCGGGGTTATTAACGAGGGCTTGCGGGGACGAGCGCGCGCGTCTTCGTGTTTTTAAGCGGCCGGGCTTTCCGCCCCCCCGACGCGGCCCTCGGCCCCACGACAATCTGTGCAATTTTTAATTGAATTTTCGGGACGGCTGCAGCACGCGACCTTATTGTGCCAACTTGCGCCGAGGGAGCGGATTAGGTTATACGGCTTCAATTTCGCCAAAGCTGCCGGCGGTATTAATGAATAGAACGAGTTTGCCGCGCGTCCCTCTGCAGGAGAGCCTCGCCGGCTCTGTACATATATATGTATATGCTAGATCGTATATATATATATATATTTTCAGAAGACCCTTGAACTTTATATTTCGACCGAATTTTCAGAAAATCGCCCCGATGAGCTGAAGGTTATTTTTTTTTTTTCTTTTTTCAGCGATGGAAATTCCGTCGTTCGGCGCTGGTGAAGCTATGGCGCCACCCAAGAGAAAGAAAAGAATGGGGCTTTCTTCTGCAGCCTCGACCCGCGAATCAAAGAAAAAACGCGCGGCAATGGAGGTGGAGGGGGGGGGGGAGGCCGAGCGATGGCCGATAGGGCGCTTTGGGGGAAGAGCTCATAACAAACTATTGAAAAGCGAGGGAATGAAAAATCAATGCGAGGGGGAAGCCACCGGACCTGCCGCGGCGAAATGCCTTTACGACCTCGAGGAGAAAACGGCCGAGAAATTGGCGAACGGGGGGGGAGTTTGTATTGTGAATTGGTACGCGGAACGGATGACTGTTTTTGACCCGGTGTTGGTAAAATTTTAGCAGTAAACTGCTACCCCAGCTTTGCTTACATTTGCCCTTGTGTTTCTTTAAATAAACTTTCAGTGAACTTTATACCTAGTGAATTACAAAATACGAATATTTGAATATTTACAATATGATTTTTACTTTTATTGTTAATACGATATTGTTACCGAGATCCAGAAACATTAGTATAACAATTTTGAAAAATAAAGTGTTTTGAGTAAAAATGACCAAATTGTTTTATTAATGAAAAAAAATTGTTATTATTTCTAAGATAAAAATTGTCGTTACTATAAAAATGCATTATAATGTTTAGGAATATATAAAAAAACTCTACGTAGAATTTTTCAAATCCATAGACAGATATATAATTGAAGATTTTTCTAATATCACAAGGTTTAAGCTTTTTTCAACAATGATACCATTTAGAAATGTTTTAATACATTCATTCCGATAGAAAAGATATAATAGATAAGTTGAAAAGATTTTGTTCTGAAAGACCAGCTGATGACACGAGCGAAGAGAGACGGTACAAGAAGAAATCATTGGCCAGTATTCCGCGAAGAAATGAGTAAAAGACGAGACAGGTGACTTTCCAAAGGCGAATGCGAAAGTGCGCGAAGGGAAGGAAGAAGCTCGGGAAGCGGTCCGAGCAATACTCGTAAATGGTGGGAAAGGGAGAAAAGCGATAGATGGGACGGAGGAAAAGGAGGAGGGTGTGGGGGACGAATAAGGAGGAGAGAAAAAAAGCCGGCATTTACGAGCGTAAAGTTCGGTTGGGTGGGGTGCTGGGTGCGGGGTGCGGGGGGTGGGCGCGGGAAAACATATAAAAATGGAGGATATGGTGGGCGGGGTGGGCGAGGTTGGGCTCGAGAGAGAAGACGAGCTTAAAGAGAGGAGGCGGGGGCGGTTTGGTGAATGGAATATTATTGGGGCATCCTTTCACGCGGACTCGACGGAAGCTGGAAGACCTCATCTGGCGGGGTGGCGGCGGCGGCGGCGCGGGCGGCGGCCTCTCTATGGATGGCATTCGCCGGCCCTCCCCCCTCGGCCCGGCCTCGATGCCGTTCCTATTGAACCCTGGGCGGGCAGCGCCGGCAGTGGCGCCGCGTACGTGTGTATGGGTTCTTACATTTCATGATTTATCACGCAGCTTTCAGCTCGCCCTCAAAGCGGCCCCCGCGGCCCCGCTGAAAGCGCGCAGATTGATAAAAGAAATAATAGAGGATGCGAAATAGGAGAGGGAGTCGATCTGATAGGCGTCCGAGAGGCGGCCCGGGGGAGACGGAGACGGCCACCGGGGGCGCATCGGCCGGGCGCAACCCCGCGGATGATCCCCGGGGCCTCCGGGCCTCCCGGCCTCCGGGCAGAGCTTGCGCGCGGGGACCGGAGCGGGGACCGGCGGCCGGGGCGCGAGGGAGCGGAAAAAGCCCGGGGCCGGGCGAAGGCGCCGCAGTGAAAAGAGCCGCTCGCGGTCAGACTTGGCGGGCCGTGACTCGGGGTCCGCGCGGGGCTCTGGCGCCACGGCCTATAACTTTAATCAGGGATGAATAAAGCCAAGGCTTTGTGGGCGCGGCGGTGGGGGCAGGCGGCGTCGGCGGCGCTGCGTCAACGCGAAGAATGGAGATGAGGATGTAGCCCGTGAGTATCGGCATTGTTTCCAAACAAAGCGCCGGGCCTTTCATGCGGCCCCCGCCCCCCCGCCCCCCGCGCGCGCCGCCCCATCCACCCCCCCCCCCGGGCGCCCGTCCCCGCGGCGGCTCCGGCGGCGGCAGCGGGCGCACACAAGTGCGCCGCCCGGTGCGCGCCCGGCGCCGCCCCTCCAACCCCTTCGCCCGCGCCGCCGCCGCCGCCGCCGCCACCGGCTTCTCAGTCATTTGACACGCAAAGAAGTCAGGCGAGCGCATTGTCGGCTAGCGCGCCATTGTTGCGGGCCGCCGATACGCCCCCGCTCCCCGGCCGAATACAAGCGCCGGGCTTTCTTCTTCTGGGGCGCCGGGCGCCGGGCGTCGGCCCGCGCCTTTCAAACGGCCCTGTTTGCCGCGAGCCGCCGCCGCCGCCGCCGCCGGCTCGCGCACCCTTCGACACCCCCCGAGTCAATTCCTCCGCCGAGCCTTCGGCCCCACCCCGCCGCCCCCGCCTTTTTGCATGCAGATGAGCCGGGCGCCGCCGCCCGGGTTAAAAGCCCCGCAGGCCCGAGACCCGCGCCCGGGTTATTCCCGGCGCCTCGGCCCGACCGCCCGCTCCTGTTAATTTGCCCGCATTCTTTGCGGTTTGCCGCCCGAGTCCCGCAAGCCTTCGACTTGTTACGCCTTTTCACCCGCGGCTCCGCCCGCCAACCTCCCCGCGAGAAGTATAATCCCCGCTCTTTTTCGGCACGCGCGGCCGACGACGTTTACGCCACTGAGATCTCGCGCGAAATTGCCATTCCTGCAGAAAAACAACCCATATCCAGACGTGTACCGCTTTAATCATATACGCCTACCCTGGTGGTCAGCAGGTTATTATTAAAAAAAAAAGGGGGATGCTGTGCTCCACACAAACATTCATCGTGATCAGGCGGCTTGGAGAAGGTGTAATTGCCTAACAGCAAGGTGCAGGGGGAGGCGCGCGGCCGGCGCGGGGGCAAGGAGCGCGGGACCTGGCGCGAGCGGCAGAAACGAAGGCAGGCCAGGCGCCAATGGGGCGCGAGGCCCGGCAGGACCGGCAGCCGCCTGCATGCCGCGTATTATCATAGCAGGTGCGCCGGCCTCCCCCGACCTCCCCCTGCCCCTCGGCTCCTTTATTGCGCGGCCCGCCGCGGAACGAGCGGCCGGGCGCGGGCATACCACGTGCTACTGCCGTCGCCGCTGCATTTCGCCATTGTGCTCGTCCTCGTTTGTCTGCCGCGTCATTGTGCGCCCGCGCGCCCGCGCGCCCGTATAAAGGAAGTGAGCGAGGCCGCGCTGGGCCGCGCCGGGGGTTAGGTGCGCCGACCCTCCCCGCCTCCACAACCCACCCCCCCCCGAGGCTTACTACCGCCGCCCCCCACCCACCCCGCGCCATTATGCACCTGCGCGAGCTTGCGCCCCCGCGATCGGAGAGCTTTTTCGGCCAGGGCCTAGGCGACTGTGGCCCTTTTGTTCCGCGGCCCGCGCGCGCTCCTTCGAAAATGCGCGCCCCGCACAATGCCCCACCTACACACGTACGTGTGTACATTGCGGAAAAACGGGCAAGGCAGAAGCGAGCCGCGGGCTCGTTTTTTTCGGGGCGATGCGCATATATAAGCCTTCCCCCTAATATGCCGCAATGAATGTAAAAAAAGTATAGGGAGCCGGGCGGACGAGGGGATTTGGAATCCGTATACATGGACGGGATGAAGGGGTTCGGCCTTCCCCTGAGCCGGGCGAATTGTCGCGTCGGCAACCCCAGGGTGAACCCGTTAAAAGTTCCGAACTTTCGAGCGGCAGACCGACAGAATAGAGAAACGTCGCCCCGAGGCAAAGCCGCCGGCCCGAGTGTACGTACCCCGGAGCGCCGCACCACTACCTCCAAGCCGCGGGGGAGGACCGGCCGCCGTGTCCTTCGTGCGCGCCTCCCAGCCCTGGCAGGATGTGAAGCAGCGGAGCTGGGCGTCGCAAGCTCTGGCGAGCCCGCGCGATTTGAATTCCCGGGCGGGGGTATATCGGCACCGCGGGGGCGCGCGCGCGCCGATCGCCGCCCGGGGAAAAGCCCGAAAGCATGTGCGATCGGGGCTTTTGTCCGGTGGCCGGGCGCCGCTGGGGCAACTTCGCGCCCGCGGGATAATTCGGGGGCCGCGGGGGGGGTGCCGGGGGCTCGCGGGGCTCGCCGCGCTTTTCGAACGCGACAATGGGAAAGTTGCCGTTGCCCGGCGTCCGAAGGCCGCGCGTCCCCGGGCGAGGTGCCCCCGAGGCGCCTGCACCTAGCGCGCCCTCTCTCTTTTGTCTAGGCGTCCATTCCCGGCGCATTATCGGGCCTATTGTCCCTCACATTGTTGCCCCGGCCCGCCCGCGCCCCTCATTGTTTTGCAATTTCGCCCACTTAACCGGCGCCCAACCGCCCCCGCCAGCCTCGCCCCCTTTTTTCCCTGCCCCCGCCAGCCCCCGCCGCCCCAGGAACAAGGCCAACGCGAGCTTCCGCGGGGAGGGGCATCGCCTGCCGATCGTAGCCCCTTCAGCGCCCTCTTCGTTTTTTCATCAATGCCCGCAGCTGAGTCTGTTATTCGGCCCGTGTTTGCCTCCGTTAATAGAGAGCCAGAGAACGAGTTATCAACCCCGTGGCTGATGCTCGCTGATGGCCCCTTGTGGGCTTTTGTCGAGTCACGTGCCACCGTCTACTGTCACCCCTCCCCCTTTTCTAATCAGGATTTCAGGAAATCTGCACTTGGATCCGAAGATTTTTTCGACTTGAACGAAACGAGCATCATTTTCATACTTTTTATAAAAATTCATTAGATTACGAATTTAGCGTGGAGTCTCTTCCGAACTACTATTCAAAGGATAATTTATTAAAATTTATTTAAATCGCATGAAAATGTTAGTGTAATCTTTAATATACTGTCTAATGTCCTTTTCGCACGCATTATTCCATTTATACTATTCTTTGTATCATAATAGAAATAACCAAACCAATTTTACTTTTTATTTAAACTGTAACACTTTTTACTAGAAATTATGTAGTTATTTTTATGAGTTTATTTCAGTGTTACATGTAATTGTTTATTTTTCTTCTGCCATCTGGTATCCGAGCCGCAAACTCTCATACCGGATAAGCCGTAAAGAGCTAGGAAATAATCTCAGAGGACCTGTCCCTGATATGCATTAGTGATCTCAGAGACTTAAATGTCTGCTTGGCCAGAGTACGAGTCTCCGTACTCTAGATAGCGGTACATCTCGCAAAGAACCTCGAGTTTAGACTGGACTTCAACTGACAGACCCGCGGGTCGTGGATGATGAGAGCTGGCCGCGAGTACGACCTCCACAAATCTTCTATGAGATTTTTACTATTTTTGGAATTTTTCAAAATCAACAAAGCGGTTAAACTATAGCCAGATTTGATTGAGACAGGAAGCCTATAAATCACGAGATTTACCCAACTGAGACTAGCCCGAAAATGCGAAGGATAGGCCCATCGCAAACAATCAGGACGGGCCAAAAAATTGGTTGACCGCTCGCTTTATACCCACCAAAACTCCAAAAACTTTCAAAATAGGGTAAAAGGTTGAGGCTCTCAAAGAGATCGGAAACTCCTACCAATTCCGAGTATTCCTGAATTCTAACCCGTGCGAGAGCCAAATTTCGACCTTGACAGTCTTTCCCATTTGTCGAATTTCATTTATACATATATGTACCCATGCAACACTCTTGTGTAAGAAATTCTAACAATACAAAATTAGTAACAATACAAATTTTTTTATTTACTTATTTTATGTATTAATATCTTGGATCATTGAGCCGAGGTGCAGATTAAAACTCATAAAAACTCAACCCTTTATCAGGAAATTTCCTAGATAATTTCTTAAACGCTATTGTCAGGTAGTTTCTCCTCTGAAGCCACTTCTCGAGATACTTTGTCACAAGTGTCTTTTATAATTCATTGAATGCGCGACGATTAGGCAACTCAAGTCTCGGATACACGAAAATCCGATAAAAGGCATTTTCGAACGAATTTACCTTCACTGATCGAGCCGGTAATCCGTTTTGCCCTTCGATTTCCGGCTCAAACAAAAGTAATGCCGCTTATTCACATGTAAGGCAAGCGTTCGCCGCGTAATGGGCGGGGCTATGCGGAAGACGATCCCTTGCGGGGGCTGAAGAGTTGTTTGCCAAGGGCATTACCTACCGCAACGTTTCACGGCGGCCGCCCGCGCCCCTCCGCCCCCATCTCGTCAACGCTATCGTAAACTGTACGAGCGAGCGGAGGGAATATCGCGGTGGGCTCAGCGGTGGGAGGACGAACGACCCTCGTCCCGCTCGCTCCCGGTTCCCGGCTATGCACTGTGTGGATATCGTATAATTGTTCATCGATGTAAACCTCGGCCCACCGCGGCCTTTAAACTCGTATATATCCCCCGGTATATGCACACTTGATGAACCGTTTTATCAACTGCCATTCACTCTCACTCGCAAAACTATTAACTCGTTCTCTTTTATCAAGTATTTCACGACAAACTATTTTCATTATATTAAGCGTTGTATAAAATGCTTCATAGAGTATAAAACGATAAAATGAACCTACCGTCTATTATAATTGACAAAATTAGAAAAAAAAGCCATATTGCAAAGATTTACTATGACAAAGAAAATAAATCATATCTTGTATCTAAATTCATAACTTCTAAATTATACCGTTTATTGACAAAATAAAACTATATACTAACGATTTTAATGTATGATCTAGACTTTCATATTTTGAAATAATTGCATAAGGCAGAAATATGTTTCGGAAAAATTAGTTATATTTAATAATACAAAATTAATAATAATTCTGTTTTTTTTCAACGTAAAATCTGTGAAGACAGAAATGTGCTACATATTACTATGCCTAAAGTTTTATATTATACACGATAATCAACAAACAAATTATCGTTAAAATTCGTGTAAATAAGTAAATTGTCTATTATTATTATATACATAGACAATAACTTGTTTAATACAGCGAAAAATACGATTAGCTTGTCGAAAGTTGAACTGGAACTTGCAGCGCGGCCCGAGTGCGGCCCACGCGGCGCAGCCTTCGAAATGTATAGGTATACCGGTACACCGAACCGTCCGATCGCAGGTGCTGTTGTCAAGCCGTGGCATCGACTGATGCATTTATTTCAGTGGCTCAAATGGAAGTATATGCGTTATTGCAACGGGACAATTGGCTGCATACCGGGGCCGACTCGCCGACTCGCAGATGAAAAGGCGAATGAAAAGGAGCTAGAGAATCCTGCACACGGCAAAGTGCGCGTATTGAAGAGGCGCGGGCACTCGCACGGCGGCAATTTGAAAATTTGCGCGCGCGCGCGCGCGAGCTTTGGGCGCTTGCGTCGCCGCGGCCGCATTGCGGAGCGGGGGGGGCGGTCGCGCCGCGGCGGCATTCAGGGGAATGAATGGGCGCGGGGCGGGGGGGGGAGGGGGGCGGCGGCGGGGGTACCGCGCGCGGAGACGCGTCGGATGTAAGACACTGCGGGCGGACATAAAAGACTCGGCGTATTATGCGCAGGTTAAATAACAGGCGGGCCCGCGCGCCATGGACTGTTTGCCGCGGGTTCCGAGGCCGGCGGCGGGCGCTTTGCCGGGTCGCCTGGGCCTCCTCAAGGCGCGGGGCTTTATTTATTTTTCCTTTTTTTTTTTTAACTTTTCAGCCGCGCGCTCCCCCGGGATTTTAGGCTCGCGCCCAAGGAGCTAATTACGCCGGGCGCTCGCGCGCGGCTTTTCTGCCCTCGTAATTTGCCCGCGCGAGCGAGCCCTGATGCCCTCAATGGGGATTAATCGCGCGAGCGGAGCCTGACGCACCGAGGGCTCCTCCTTTGTGGCCCTCTCCCGACCTTTTCCACGGTGCTCCTCCCGCGTTTCTTATATTAACCCTTATGTCGCTTCTCGGGGAGCCGCCCACATGGCTCTGCGAGCCCTTTTTGTCTTTCGTCGCCACACATTATACCTTTTCACGCGCCTGCGTTTCAAGCGATATGTCTATACAATCATTTTCTCGTTCTTTCAACCGCTATTGACAACACTTTTTCGCCGACATAATGAATTTGACCATTCGTTAAAAATTCAACGACGTAGTTTAATAATACTAAATATATTTTTCTAGAAAAATACTATTAAAAACAATTTTCTAATTCAAACTTATTATTGTTTATAGTTATTATGTAATGTTTATTTGATTTATTTTAAAAGTGAAACCAATATAAATATGTGTGTGAGTGTGTAAATGATCATTATTGATTCCTATAATAATAAGTAATATATGAATAAAAATGTAGAATATATATTTTGATTATTATATTTACGCATTCGAACAGTTATATATAGCTAGAATAGAGAAGTGCCAATAGTAAGTATGACTTAACCTTATTCCGTACTATATAGTAGAAATACATATATGAGGATTTATGTGTGTGGTGCTGTGTGTATTTCAGACTGTAATAAAATTTAAAAAATTTTCAACATTTTTGGTAATATTTCAAAAGAATATCGAATACCAATGATATATACTTTTATGGAGATATTATAACAATGAGTGTTTTTAAACATTTTAAAACTGAATCGTGATTTTTCATGGTATTTTACAATATATTTTGATTTGGCATAGTTCGTGGAAAGGTGAGATTCGAATAAAAAAGAAGCTACTTTTCATTTCAGACTAAATAAATAAATTGTTTTCGTAATGTTACGCTGGTTCTTTTCAAAAGTTTCAATAGTACATTATTAAATGTTAATAAGAGAACAGAGCGACCGCACATACTTTGAAGTTAAGGGGTGTTAGGGGAGGACCTTTGGTTAGCCGCCACCGAAATCCCAGTTTGCACCTCCTTCTCTACCCTCTTGCCTAAAGGCGTGAGTCGCCGTTAGCAGAGTAGTGTGTGTCTGCTGCTCTGGGAAAGTGCACGCACCGAACATCTCCACTTTTTGCGCAAAGGGGGTGATCAGCCAGTCATAAGGAAGTGGGCCCCATACGTCTGACTAAAAGAATAAGAATGACTAGCGTTGGCGCGAGGGCAAGGTTGAGTCGTTGGTCGGGTAAAGGTTAAACGTTGGAGCAGAGGTCAGTCGCGGTCGAGCCGCAAAAGGCGGCGACGGTAACGAACTCTCGTCTATAAAGCGGCGTATGTCAAAATAGATAAAATAACTATTTCCCTTGCGAGTCGAGAGATGTCACCCGTTGTCAAATGTACACGTGTACGTACACACGCAACGATGTCTAAAATTTGGGCAAAATTGAAAAAAGAGTTGGAAAGAGATTAAGGGAAGCAAAGCGAAAATAAAAGGAAAAACAAAAGGGGGCGAGGTGAAAGAGACGGAATGGCGAGGCGCAGGCCGATGTATATAATAAGGGATCGCGGGGGCGGCAGGGAGATCGGCACTCGCGGCGCACAGGCGGCTTTCGGGGCATAGTTGGCCGCGGCGGTGCTCGAGCGGTGTAGTTACCGAGGTAGTTACCCGGCAGCGGAGCCTAGCTCAGGAGCGAAGAGACAATGGATTCGGGGCTCAGGTCGACAATGAGCCCCGGTGTCGCGTGGGCGCGTGCCGCCCGGCATTGTCGACCGGCGCTTACGGGCACATTGTGCCGCGCGGGCGAGCCTCTCCCCGCGTCCGCGGCTCCTTTTCCAGCCGCCGCGGGCCGACGCGGCCCTAATTAAAAGGCGGCCGATCGATGGGCGCCCGGGGGAAAAGCCGCCGGGGAGACAGGTGGCCGAGGAGGGCCCGCCGGTCAGCCGACAATCGACGCGGCCGCGGTATCCCCCGGCTCAAAAAGGGCCCCCCCCCCGTCCGGGGAGAAAAAAGTGGGGCGCGAGCGCCCGCCGCGGAAGAAAAGGAGTCGAAGGGGGAGGCAAAAAGTGATAAGGGCCGCGGGCCTCCCCCCGGCGAAAGAGCGCGGGAGACAAAAACAGCTTGATAAAGCGATAGAGCCGCGGGCCGGGGGCCCGAGCAGCGGGGAAGAATTAGAGGGAGAAGGAGCGCCAGCGAAATGGAGGGAAAAGCGTACAAAAGGGAGTAGTGGGCGAGTGTAAGGAGAGAAAGAGTGCCCCGGCCCCCGCGCGGAAGAAGTGCGCCGCGCACGTACACACGTACTCGCGGCACAAAGCGAATCGGCCTCACTCATCCTCTCGCTCGCGCCCCCGCGCCCTCGCCCTCCCGCCCCCCCTCCTCCCCCGCCCTCGCTCTCTCTCGCTCCCGTCCGTCTCATTGTGTCGGACGATTGTCTTAGAATAATGGCGGAGACTCACAATAGTGACTACAATGCTTGCTCGTCTAACAATGCGGTGACGTCACGCGTCGGAGCGCCCGGCGCGGCCCCCCCCCCCCCACCACCGTCGCCCGCTCGCGCGCCACCGCTGCTCTCTCCCTCTCTCTCTCTCTCTCTCTCCATGTGAATGCGCGAATCGCGAGGGGCTTTCTCCACCCGCCTCCTCCTCATCCTCTCGCTGCCCTTTCTTCCATCCCGCGTCCGCCCCTCCTTTCATTTTTTTTTTTTCGCCGTTTCGCTCTCTTTTACCTCTCGCCGGGCGCCACTTAGCGCCGGGAGACCGCGGAACTGGGCCGGAGCCCCCGCGCCGATCCCCGATCCGCGCGACCGGCACTCGAGAATCGGTCTGCGCGTTGGCCGGTTATGGGCGCCCGCGGACAGGTGGCAAGAAGTAAGGTGAGGCGGGGCCTTGATCTCGCATGTACGGGACGACGGATAAAAGGAAGACGGACTCTTCGTTTTTTTTTTTGCAATATCGCTTGTATTTCTTTCAACGACAACATACATGGTTTATCATTTACTTCGCGCGGCTAGTTCTTAACAGTTAAAACTAAATTCGCTGTCAGTACACGTTTACACGTGTCGATATTCACGCCAGTGCAATCGGCGGAAAATTTTGAAACATTCAAAATCGCGACATCGAGTACGACATTACTCGCTCGAGCTAACGCTCGATTCACATATAAAGAATTAATTCCCTCGCTTTCTTTCTCACTGTGTCGATGAAAATGTCATCGACGATCATGTACGATAAAATATTTTTACACAGTTATTTGGAGTTTTAGTTAAATGTCTTGAATTGCAGTTAAATAATCGTTAAATCGGTACACATGTTGAGTACTGTTACTCCGTCGTATATACAAAAGTGTTACGATTTGCGTGGTCACAACGCTCAAATTCATGGAACGCTGGTTTTCTGTTGAAACTATTTCGTATCTTCGCTTTCAACTTAAAATAAGGATTAAGCTATTACGGATTCTTAATAAAACCTTGTAATAAAATCACTGCAAACTCTTAGTTAAGAATATCGACTAATCTTTCTACTAACTAGCCTAAATTATAAGTACTATAAAAATATGTTATACCTACCATGTTTCATACATCGCGGTATAAAAATGTTTTTCATAATGTGAAAAATATATCAAAAATTTTTTTGATTATTAATTTTTTTAGATTTCATAACATTCGCGCATTATTTATATTATAATGATTTCTGTCGAGCACGCGATTAGCTCTTTAAACCTAAAGTACAACGTACACAAAAAATGAAACGAATCGATTATGACCGCATGAACGTGTTTTGCCTCCAGTTAGAGTCCTTTTCGCACCTGGGTGGCCAGTGGGACCGTTGCGACCACATTTCTTGGGCGCTCACCGCTGGATGCCGGGATCTTCGGAACAAGTCGTACGAGTCGCCGTTATACCTCCTTTCCTGCACTGGAGTTGAAGATCTGGGTAATATCGCGTACTGCTTCTGAGCCGCGCGACCTTCGCGTAGGCGCTGGCCCACGGCACCTGCGCGCGACCGCCGGCTCCTGGGCAGATCCTTCAGTCCACTGGTCTTCCACGCCCTATCATCGGCCACTGTCTCTCGGTCTTTCGCCTCGTGGATGAGCGCTTTTTCCAGGTCATCGCAGCAGAGCATGCCGCTCTTCTCGTTCTCCATGGCCTCGAGCTCGGCATCCTCCTCGTCCTCCAAGACGTCGCACCAGAGGAACGGCTCCTCCTGCCTCATCTTCTTCTCGACGTCCTCGCACCAGATCGCGACCTGCTCGTGTTTCCCTCCGTCCCTCGGCAGGAGGCTGTTTACCTCCGCCTGGAATTCCGAGTTACTGTCCGCCAAGTTCGAGTCAAGGTCGCTGCTCGCGAGTTTCGACCCGGTGATATGGCGCCTAAACAAATTCAGCTCGTCGCCAGCCGATGGCGCGGCATTTCCGATTTCCTCGCCAGTCGGTACTACCAGGTCGATCCACTCGGCGATCTTTCGTAAACTCTTTACACGTTCGAGAGCATTGGGTAGCGCACTACTCCCCTGGCTGCTGTGTTCGTCTTGGGAAGTTGCGCCGTGCTCCTGATGCCGAGCCGAGTGCTGAGCCTCCTGCAGCTGCTTTCTGCCGGGCTCCTAGAATCGGCGCAAAATTTCGGGTAAGGAGAAATTTGCGTAGTCCCGCAAGATATCATGTAAGCAGACTTTAGTTTTGTGACGCTCGTTTGAATAGACTTTTTGTTTGATTCGAAATTCGGTTAATTCTCACGAGTTAAAGACCTTATGAGATTTTTTATTGCTAAATTAAAAAATGAAAACATACCGGTGATTCAGGGACACTGGATGCGGTCATTGTATAAATACTAATTCGAGCTGAAACGAAGAAGCTCGTCGTGTTTCATAACTTGTACTGACTCTGCTATTCTTCTGCCTTTTGTTTACATAAATCGCCCCACTCTCAATAAAGGCTACAGTATCGTAATTTAAACGCTCCCTCACAGTAGACCCATTTAAATTTTAGTCATTGTTAACAGATTCTATAGAATCATTATTTTTTGTTATTTTACATTTCATTGTATGTTCATACGTTAATTATTATTAAGAATTTAAAAAAATTAAATTTAAAACTCATAAATTGAATAACAAAATTAACAATTTTAAAAGGTAAATGTATTAGAAATATATATACTAATAATTTGAAACTTAAAAGGATGCATACATTCAAGCCATAGGTTATATGGATGATTCTCAGAACCGCATAAATAGAGTAATAAGCATCATGTAAATAGCAACGATTTCTGGTAAAGAAATTTTAATCAAGCCATTCTAAGATTTACGCAAATAATGAAGAAAGTAAAAGGATAAATCTGTTAAGCATAAAGATTTACTCTCAGATTTACTATAGCATAAATACGCCTAATAAATACGTCCAATGTATCTAACAGATTACAAGTGCACTACTTGGCAGTACTTACACCTCGCAGTTATATATAATCGTTGAAAATAGACAATTTCATTGCGTCACTCCTTGTTATAAACATTTCCAGTAAGTTGATTTATTCATTACAAATTTTTTAATTATAATCTTGAGTATAGTGAATTTTTTAACTCTAAAAACAAAATATGAATTAAATTTTAATTTATTATTCATATTTTACGAAATTTTGAAAACAACTATCGAAAAATCGAATGAAAAATCGATAATAACAATTCTTTGTTTTATTTTGTTTCCAGATAATGGCACCCGATCCACGAATACTTTCAAAACAAAATCAGCAGCAAATGGTTGACAAAGTCAGAGGCCTAAAGCAGATCCTTGCGGAGATCAGTACGCTATTCCCGGACCTGTTCGAGAACGAAAGGGAGCGAAATCACCAGCAGCCCGCGCACTACTCTCACAACGGCGTGCAAAACCAGAACCACCATATGAATAATTCGAATAATCGGCGGAATTAGATTATCATTGTCATTCATGGGTGTAATTGTTTACGTGTGGGATTAATTGAATATTATATACATGTATGTGTAAAGAATCAAGGAAAACTTCGAGGAAAAATCCGACATTTTTTTCTCGGATTATAATAATAAAGTGTCGATGTGTATACGTTACATTGAAAATGTACCGAATGTTGATATTTGCAAATAAAATTCAATAAATTTTGATCATTTGTTCTGTTTTGCATGAATTTTTTGAAAGTTTCTAGTATATGATATTAGTTTAAAACAACGCATAGCTGTGACATATGTGTTACACATAGAGTTCGGTCACGTTTTTCCTGTTTTTTGCACACGTCGCGTCTTCTGGAAGCCTTAGGAATAACGA
Organism: Sycophaga agraensis; assembly: GCA_018906755.1. Classification (NCBI taxonomy): domain Eukaryota; kingdom Metazoa; phylum Arthropoda; class Insecta; order Hymenoptera; family Pteromalidae; genus Sycophaga; species Sycophaga agraensis. The sequence continues at coordinate 921,386 of JACCIE010000004.1, forward strand.
AACAGTTCAAACAAAACGAATCGCCTTGCTTGATTCTCGCATGCCAAAGCGATAATTTACCCAAATCAACGGCTCGGGCTTAAAAGGCCTGGTTCGGCCCCCCTTGTATGCATGAGCATCGCCCGAAGGCCCCGACGAAAGAAACAACGCGGCGATCCCCCGGTCGCGCGGGACTCGGCAAACACAAGGATCGCCTAGACGGAGAACAATACTGTCTGTAGATACACATATATATATACGTGCGTACAGGATGCTATATCGACGGGGTGCAGAAGGGCACGGGGTGATGGGTCGGCGGGGGATCGGCGGGCAGGCGCAGCCCTTCTGGGCGGCACTTATTAGGCAAGATGATAAGCGCATTTATTATCGGCGGCGGGCTTTGTGAGACGGCCGAGCGTGAAGGCGTTTTGACTTTTTAACGCGGTGTAATAAAGCCGTGGGCGGCAAGGGGTGGGCCGGCCCCGCCGCAGGCATTGTCCGAGCTCCCCTCGCCCGTATTTGCGCGCGCGCGGCGCTCTTTGTTTTCCTAGTTCTGATTGTGCTTAGAGCGCTATATTGGCCGCCGCGTGATGGATGCGCCCGCGGCCAGTGCGTGCCCCGCGCGCCCTTCCCCCCTGCCCCCGCGTATTTCGTGCACACGGACGTACACACACGCATCGTACCTTTTTTTTTTATCGCTCGCCGAGCCGGAGCCTCCGAATATATTACCTCCACCCTGGGATTTTCTAATCGAGCGACCGGCGAGCCGTCGGCACACAGAAGGGACAACTCGTGGCCGCGGCCGGGCGCTAATGGAAACCCGGCCCGAGATGCGCGCTAAAGCCCAGGAAAATATGGAGGCACGCGGGGGCGTATATATATATATGTGCCGCTCGGACACTTGGCCCATTGTACAGCGGGGCCTGGGTCGGAAAACGCGTGATTCACGCGGGTATTCCGGGGATCTCGCCACGCGATCCTGTACATATAGCGCGCGCCGCCGCGCTGATTAAGATTTTTCCGAGGGGAGGATTATTACTCGGCCTTAGATCGCGCGCGAATCTTCCCTTTATGCTCGTAGCCCCATTGTGGCGGAAGGGCCGGGATGATAACCTCCCGCCTGATATATCCGCATTATACGATCAGCCGGCGGTCGGCGATATAACACCGTACACACCCCGGGCACACACAAAGCTGGAATTCGTGCTCGCGGCCAGTGATCGGGCCGACGAGGTCCGTATCCAGGAGCCGTCGAGGTAAGAAACCCCGGGGGTTGGGCCTTTCCCTCGCGGCCCCGCGGCTAAGGTGGGCGCCCGGGGCTCGCGCGGGGACCTCGTTACGAGCGCCCTCGGGGCGCCGGACAGGGGAGCCGGCCGGCGAGACAAAGCGCCCCTCCGCCGGGCGCATCCTCTCTTACAACACTTTAGCGGCCCGCGGGGGGATGATACACGCGTTCGATTACTTTTAATGCGGCCCCACCCCGGCCCCGCCCGATTAAGATTGCTCGCCGGCCGGCGGCCGATCGATTTTCAATTGTTTCCGCCCCGATCTATACACAGGCGAGCGCGCACCCGTCCGCTCGAGCTTTTGTTGCCCGCTAATCTGTTCTTCTAGGCGCGCTCTAGCCGGCCCCCGAGTCCCCCTATTAATTATGCCCCCAAAGCTGTTTAATGTATTTATCGCGTTTTGCGAAGCCCTCGATATACATAAATAGCTGTGCTGTTACCAGTCCTGCCGCGATCAAATGTATTCTCATCGAATAAATCGTCGGCTGAAAGCGATATATCGATGATTTTTCTCGTTTGTTTTCTATCCGATCATGGCACGGATTCAAGCGAGCGAGTAGATAAGCATATATTTGATAGAACCCATCTACAATGAGAGAAATATCATATATGTATTTTAACCCTATTCTTTGGTAAAATTATCGCAGTTCAAATTCGAGAAATTGCTAACTAAAATTATAGAATCCAGTGTATAAAGTAATAAAATAACAGTCTTTATTAGAAGATCTGATAATTAGTTTAATTTGTTCAATTTGTAATCATGTGCAATTGGGGCGGCGCGACACACAGAGCGATGTATCACGCTGCACCTTCCCTCGGGTGGCCGCGGCCAGGGAAAAAGTGGGCGACGAGCCGCTGATTGGGATTCGCAGAGCCGGGAGAAAGTCGTCTCGCGCGGCGCCTTTGCCCCAGGGCTGCATTGTTTACAGAGTGATGAGGCGCCACCCATTTCATCCCGGCGCAGCTTCCCTCGGCGTACCGATGCCTTACGCGCCGAGGCCGCTTTACGCGTCTAGCCGCTTCGCGCGCCGCGGTGTAAGCGACTGCCATATCGGCGCCTCTTCCGCCCTGCGATCGCGGAACTTTGGCCCCCCCGAGCACTTCAATTTCATTGCGATTGCTGAGCTGCCGTTTCCGCGCGGGCCTGCGAAATTTTGTCCGAATTTGAAAAGCTGGCCCGGGGGGGGGCGCACGGGGGGCTTCGGTATACGCATGCGGCCCCAGGGCCGTAAAGAAACCTCGTCCGCGCTGTCCGTCACCGGGGGATCAATGAGGGGGCGAAGCTATGGCCATACGTCCCCGACGTCGCCGGCTCGCAAGATGGCTTTCCTTTGATTGCGCCCCCGGCCCCGCTTACAACGCGCGCGTTATCCGCGTTTCATGCGCGGGGCTTCTCCGTTTTTTTTTTGTGCTCTCGCGCCCACAAAGACACTCTCGTATTTCCGCGGCTCGTCTCTCCTTTGACATTGATTCCTTTTTATTCGAGCGGGCGGCCGGCGACGGAGGAGATTTTTAAAAAGGGGCCGCCGCGCGCCGAGGGATTTTCCCTTTTTCTAATCGGCGCGGCGCGCGAGCGGCCGGGGCTTGTTTTTCGTTTTCGACGTCGCGGCCCCGACCCCCGCGCGGCTCGGCCCGCCGGGCTTTCAAAGCCGCCTTTCAGTTTGGCCGCGGGTTCTTTGGTTCCGCGTCCTTTCGCGATGTGTGTGCACGATCGATGCGTGCGCCCTTCTCCCGTTCCGCGACCGGCGACGAGAATATTATCCTTCGCGAGTGTATGTGCGTGTGACGCGGAGCAGGCGGCAAAAAGTTTCTCATCAAGGAATCTAGATAATACAGCGAGACACGTGCAGTGGAAGAGCATTGAAAACTCGCAGAAGCCGAGTCGCGCCCAAGTTTTTTTTAAGAAAGCACTGTGATGTATACACATAGGCAGGGACACCGCGTACACTCGCCTGCGAGGCTATGTATACGTATATGTAAAGGGGGCCTTGAAAATATTTAGACATCCGCGAGGGTTTGAATGAGAGCAAATTGTATCTACAATGCCGGCTCTGGAGTAAAGGCGCACTGAATAGCCTTAATAAACTCGCTGAGTCTACGGAAATATTTCAAGCCGAAGGCATACAACGTACGCCTTATCCTTCCTCCTCTCTGCTCTTCCGTCCTTATATGCGCGAAAGCCCAGCATCGCTCGCGTCTTCTTCTAATCCTTCGAGCTCGGAATCTCCAATGAATTGACTTTGAAGTTTCACGCTGCTTAGAGATGTTTTTTGCGATAAAACGCGAAAAGTCCCCGCGTGTAATTCATTTACGTAATTGCATCAATTCATCTTACGACCTCTTGCCGACTTTCTACCATTCATCTTCCTTTTGTCATTCATGTCAAGCTATTCAAAATCTTTAGGCTTCAGATTTTTATCCTATCAGACAATTCAAAAGATAAATATACACTACTCGTCAACTATCATAAATATCTATACATAGTCTTCAAATAGTTAAATGTACACATTGCTAAAATTATTCAATATGATGAAGTAATTTACAGGTACTTATTTTGTAGAATTACTCATCCTCTAAACCCTTTACATATTTCCTCGAACTCGGCTCATTATTTTCTCTCTACCTTATTCAATTCATTCGGAAATTTTGGTCAAAATCTTTAACGATGCAACCCTTTACAATTTCCAAATCTAGCATCCCTTATAGGGATACTGAATTATAAAACTGAACGCTTGTTGAATTAAAATCATACGCATTCAAGTCATCAAGGCCTAACAATCTATATTACTTTAGTGACACACAAGTGATCGTGTTATCATGTCTGAATTCTTAAGTGCACAATCGTTTCACAATAGCACAAACAATAGTAGTCAATTGCACCGGCTATCAGTAATGCTGAATTCGATCATGAGTCCAGTCCCGTCCGTGGGCAGTGGATCCAGTGGTACCAGCAGCCTCACTTCGTCTTTCAGTGAACAGGAACACGCGAGCTCGTCAATGGGCTACCAGGACACGTGGATGCCGGTTGACAAGACTAGCACACCTCGGCAAATCTGGTCCAATGGACTCGACCGCGCGGCAGAAACCGCACTCAAGGAGAAAAGGGCCATCCAGGTGAGTTACTTTGTGACTATAATTATCGCTCGGCTCATATTTTGTGAGCATAAAACAAAAACGTTTTACGCCATAGTCATTCGTTAATTTTTAATGTCTGTTATGTTGTTCCAGCTCCAATACTCAATTGATGTAGCCAATGAAGTAGCATTAGATAGACAAATCAGTTACAGTGGACGCAATATTCTTGACCTGGCAAGTAACATCGTGCCCTATTCGTGGCAACAGAAAACGCCACTCATGGATCGCAATGAACTTGCAACCATCAAAATTTTAAACAATCGCATGCAAGAGGATCAGCGACACCACGAGTATCCAATGGTAAATAATTTTTCATCAAACTAACATATACATATACATATATTCTATTTTATATTGAATAAAGTAAAAACGATACCGTTCGATTTTTCAGAAGTATTGCATTAGCTGCGGATTCTGTCAGCCACCAGCTCCAGTTTAAAAATGCAACAGCTAACAGTTTAATGCGATCGTATTTGGATGCAAATATTAATATTTGTCTCTCAAAAAGACGCTGTATACGATTCATAAGTACTCTCTAGATAAAAATGAGTGTATCGTTATTGCCAATCGCGACATGATGTGTGTCATTTAAAATATCAAAGCGTACTTTTATTTATTAATATTGTGGATATTTGTGTATTATTAAATTTATCAAAACATCTATATAGGATTAGTTTTAACAATTTTAATATTGACGAATATTGAAACTTATATTCAAAATCATACTTTTTTAAAGCTTATTTGCAAACATTTGTGCCTAATTCTTTAAAGTAACTCTTGCCATTAATTATTCAATTTTTTACAGTGTACATTGGAAGTAATCTTTATTACATAATATTCTCGAAGCATAATTAATTAAATCAATTGCATCATTGTTATATCATACTTGTATCATACATCGAATGTTGATAAATAGCTTTAAAGTATTATTAAACATTAAATTAATTGTAAGAAAAAAATATTAAAAAACAAAAAAAGTAACTATAAGAATTAGATTAAGATAATATGAATAACAATTGTAAATTTTAGACAACCTTAATATCTTGAGTGTATTATAGAGCAACTATGTAAGGAATCGACTATGTAAGATCTTGAAAGATTTAAATAAACTAGATACAATTATAACTCTGATCTGGATTTCTTCTTTTTTGCGATGGCTTTGAACGAAAAGCGCAAAAGACGCGACTGCGCTAGACAAAGTAATGGGGGTGCCGATCTGCCGGTCGATCGGCAGCGCCAAGCCGCGTCATTCAGCCGGACTCGCCGCGCCGTAGTGCACAAAGTATTCAAATCGCGATTTGGAATCGGGCCCGCGCCGAAAGCAGAATCCCCTGTACGTGTTGAGCGCGGGGCAGAAAGGCGGGGGCGCACAGGGAGCCGGCGCGCGTCCACAAAGCTGAAATGCAATATAGTCGGGCGGAGATCGAGCGAAAGCGGGACAGTGAACTAAAGAAGAGCGCGATAGAGGCGGACGCCGGTGGCGGACGAGGAGGAGGAGGAGGAGGAGGACGTCATTGAAACGCGCGTGCGGTTCTATGAAATCAAAGGCCACATTGTCACCCGGAATTACCTCCATTCGAAAACGACGTATTCAGCCGGCGGCGGCGGGCGCGCATGGAATTAACCCTATTTGTTTGCCGCGCGAGCCGCAGGCTGCGCGCGCGACTTGCCGCCTGTAATGAAGCGAGCCTTTATTTCTTCCGCGCGAGCGGCCCGTCGGCTCGCCCGGATCATCATCGCCGATCGCCACCTGACCGCGGAAGGTCGCGACTTTTTTTAATCCGGCGGAGGAGCTGATTGCGCCTCGTCCATCTGCCCGTGGCTCTTTCTCGAGGCGCGAGGTTCGCGGCCTTTCTCCTCGCGGCTCTTGATAACGGGCTCTAGGCCCGCATACATATACACTGTACCGAGCCGGCTCGATGTATGCGCTATACAGCCTCCCTCGGTCGCGCTCTCTTCATTCTTCCATTTCTCCTTTGCCAAGGGTATATTATTTCAAAAGCTTTGGAAGGCGTAATTCTCGCGGGCCGCATTGAGGAGAGAAAGAGAGGCCGCGAGTCCCGCCGCCGCCGCCACCAACAATGGCCGATTTTAATACACTCGTGGCTGATGGCTCGCGCGCGCCCCAGCCCGCGAATAATGTACTCTAGATTTGACGTGCGTGGCGCGAACAAAAGTCACGACTGCACACAGAGGCCGGGCGTTAAAAGAAGAGGCGGGCGAAGAGAAAAGGCGCGCGTACGAGCGAGAGAGAGAGAGACAGGCTTTGCTCCGGCTCGTCTTCCGATGCGCGCGCGCTCGCAATAGGGTACAGCATGAATGCGACGCGCACTCGGACGCGCACGTGCAAATGAGTTTTGAAAGCGCGCCGCTACGGGGTGTTACGCCCCTGATGCCTGTATCTTTCCTTTGATTGATTAAACTCGCGTCTTCGTCCCTCAGTGGCCCGCTTCTGTTATTATTGCCTTTCTCGCGTTCGAGACCAATTGCTTGGTCCAGGCCCTCGCAACCCATCAAATACCGATTTGCGGTTGTACTTGTTGCTTTTTCAACCAATGCTGCGTATCTTAATCGCTGTCGGTCATATTAGGAGGAACCAATGATCGTTCTGTATTGTACCGATCAACAGAATGAAAAATCGTTCTCAATTTACTCGAAAAATATTTATATAATCTTTGGTTGTTAAATATCTATATATAACAAGATGGCATTGAATAATATTTAGAGTTGTGTTTCATGTTAAAAGCAATCAACATGTAGTGCAGGGGAAATATTTCAATGTTAAACATAAAAAGTATATAAGCTGATAAACATATGCACTTGTTTGCAGCATTTAGCTGATTGCGGCTTGGCACTCGTTAACACTATAATAATACAATTGAACTCTAATAATTTATATTTAATGGTCGGCATTATTATTACATTTCGGAGAAGAATAATTTGGTAAAGTTGTCTCGGTTATACACTCAATAATGTTGGGGCGCCCGAGCATGAAGAACGAAATAAAGCGAATTGTTTTAATCAAAAATGCAACAAAGAAATAAATAATAAATTAGCAGATATAATACTGGGAGCACACTAATTTTATACATCATCAGCGCCATTGTCCGAGAGGCACAAAAACATTTTAATTAATAACTCTGTGAAAGGGACCGTAATAACCAAACCTTATTCAAAAGAGATAAAAAAGCGAGAAGGAGAGCGCACACACAGAGAGCGAGAGAGAGAGGGAGATGGGGGAGTACGCGCTCTCGCTATCTCTCCGCTCGCGGGTGAAAAGAAAACCCCTTTTGAAAAAGCTCCCGCCCATTCACAACTCCAAATGTATCGAATCCGCACGCGAGAGTTCGGCCGAACAAAAAAGAGAAAGCAGGAGAGCGCGGCAGAGAGAGAGTGAGAGAGAGAGGGAGAGCGTGTGGGCGGGCGCGTGCGCACGTGAGAAGAAAGAGCTCGCGAGCGATGGACGGAAAAAAAAAAGCGCGCCGCTGGAATTGTCCAAGTTTCGGTCGATTCCCGGGGGCTTATCGCGGAAATTTATCGAATCGTCCCGTCCGCGGAATAAAAAGCGTTGAGGGGCGGGGAGGGGGGCGAAGGAGTAGCGGCTGCGAATCGTTTGGGAAATTGAAATCCTTATCCCGAGCATTTAAAAAAGCTCGGCGGGGCGCGCGTAAAAGCTCGCCGTTCGAAAGGCGCGCGTTCGCGGCAACGGCGGCGGGGCGGGCCTCGAAAGCGCCCGGGGCGAGGGGCTCGATTGTCCCGGCGGCGTTCATTTGTTTACCCGGGCGACCCCCGGCGCGGCCCCTTCCAAGTTCTTCGGCAACTCTTTCAGGGCGCGCCCGCGTGTAAAGCGGCACGCGCCCAGCCCGGTTTTTCACTCCTCGCGCCCCGCGCCATTGCCACAGCGCTCATTCGACGCGTGCGATCCCTTTTCTTTCGCCGGTTTTTTTTTTTTGCCTTTGTCGAAAAATTTCAGCGCGCCGGGCGATTGTTTATTTATCCGGCGACCGCGGGGGAGGGGCCCGGGGGAGAAAATGGCCAAATCCGCGAACGGGGACAAAAGCCGTTTGGCCCGCTCAATTTTTGTGTTTATTTATTTACCTGCTGTTTTGAACATGCGCGCGTCTCCCGCAATGTTTTTTTTAACAAACAAAGAATCACTTGATTTAGCCGCAACGTCTGTCAAAAATTTCGATTCGCATATTTTTTCATTGAAATATAGCATTGCGAATCGCTTAGATTTAGATACCGAATATATGGATAAGTGGTCATTGCTTGTATTCATTTGTAAATAAAACTTACAGCATAAGAAATGTTTCGATTCATTCGCGAATATAAATGATTGCTTTACGTTTTGTAAAACATATCTCTAAAAAAATCAGGGAACCATAGTGTTCGATACTGATGGTTTTCTATAAACTACATCATACATTAACTATAAAAAAGGAGAAAATTTAAATTATTCTTGTATGAAAAAATTACCAAAATTATAATAAACATAAAAACATTTGTATAAAATAAAAAAAACTAATATAATATTGGATATAGTACAGTACATTATCTATAAGGCAAGCCTTGAACTTGAAATGCAATGCGTAACCAACAGATGCAGTAAGTGTATTGCACCTGCAAGGAATCCAAAGTTCATTCATCTCTGTATGGATTTTTTGAATATTGTGCAATCTTAAAGCACGAGATTGTACAGTACGAAAACCGTAACAAAAATTATTGTGTATACCTTCAGTATATAAAGAAAATTATTTTAACTATTTTAAAAGGAGATCTTTAGACAGACTCAATTCATTTTCAGTAAGATTATTGTCAACCTTCAAAACATAAAAATCCGCTGAAACGAAATAAAAATAATCTAAGAGATTATCCAGAACACAAATTCAGTCATATGGTTTAATCCTCAAGGTTTGATTAGATTTTTAAGAATGGTACTCATGCTGGAAGAGTATGCGGTCATGCTTTATTTCTGTTACAAGCCGCAATGTTTTCCCCACTTTAGCACTTTACAAATAAGATGATGCACCTGATAGGAGGCGCAAGGCTATTCTAAATAAGCCGGCTGATAAGCCGCGTCGTGCGAGGAGCGGCGCAAAGCACCAGGAAGCATTATAAGCCTAGGCCACTAATAAATCTTCACCTGGGGGCTGTAGCGGCGGGGGAGTGCGGGCGCGGGGGCGCAGGGCGGCTCGGCGGCGGCTTGGCCTGCGCGCGCAGCTGGCGCGGCTCCCGGTGAGGGGGGGGGGCGCACTGTACACACCATCACCACGTGGAGGCCGCGGGGCCCCGCTGACTAACTGCACTGCGCGCACTGGCCGCACCTGTCGCAACCCTCGCGGGGGTGGCCGGCCGGCTCCCGCTCGCGGCGCGCACCGCGCGGCGACTGGCGCGCCGAGGCCCTGGCTCCGGCGCCGCCGCCGGCCCCCACCGAGCGCCGCCGCCCGCGCCGCCAAAGCGTGCACGTCCCGCGCCCGCGCACTCGTCCCCGCCGCGCTCCGGCCCTTGCCGCCCTCCTCGTGGACCCGCCGCCCAGAGGCTCCTCTGGCCCCGCGCCTTACCCGAGGCGCCCGTCCTCCTCGCTCGAATACTTGGAGACTGCATTCGACCTCCAACCCATTGTCGGATCCTGCTATTCACATTTTTTTCAATCAAGAGCTTTCCTTGATTTGATTGCTTTGATTTGTTTGTAATTTGCTTCTCCACTTTCAAAGATGCTTTGAAACACGCATAAATGCAGATCTGTATGATTTAGTTTATTTCTTATTTATAATTGTATTAATGTACCGGGATTTATATTTAAAGATGCATATTGTACTTTCGTCGAATAATTTTCTACTTCATTTATTGTATCACAATTTTTTATTATTATTGGTTTCTTGAATAATTGAATATTGTCAAAAATTTAGTTAAAAAATTCTAAAATTCAAATTAACAATATTTTAATTTAAAATACATTTTACAGAATACACGTGTATGTTAAATCTGTTTTATAACAAAAGAATTTATATAACATGTAGTAAAATATGATCGCCACTCAAACTAATCAACATTATATATTTAAAATAAAACTTTTGATTCATGATTAAGGTGGGCATAAATAATAGTTTTTAGTCAAAGACAAATAATTTTGAAAAGGAACCAGATCGCTGTACTGTAAAAATAAATTTTCAAGCCGAGGGACAGGCCAAAAAATCGGATCTCAAAATTATTGGCTCCGTATAACTCGATTAATTAGCAGGGTATCGTACGAATCCCCCTAGCCCCTGCCCCGAATATATAAACATGTCTACTGCAACATTCATCGGTGGAATAATAAGCATCATAGAAGAGAAATATAAAGATACGAGCGCAGGAGGTCGCGAGGGTCGCAGGATAGCGAACCCTTCCCCTGAACAAATAGAACATCCCGAAACACATCCCGGCATTGATGGCGAGGAACTTTGAAAAGAAACCCCGTCCGAATTGGAGGCTGCGCAGTCATCAGCCCCTGACCCCCGGCGATTCGGCAGCGAATGCGAAGGCATCGTTCCCGCGGTATGGCCTGGCGCGGGACGCGAGGGGGGGGGGGGCGAGTGGAGCACCGGGGGCATTGTTATGGGAATCGCGGCACCCCCATCGCAATATATATATATATATGTACATATGCATGTATGTATACGTGTAGGCACACGGGCGGGCGCGTGGCGAAAGGAAGCGCCGGCTCCGGAGCCACGCGCGAGCGCTATTATGCCGCCGGACCTGCGCATCGCTAGATCTATTTTTCCCCGCGCGCCGGCCGAGCTTGCGGCTCCTTTTTTTTTTTTATTTCGCTTTTTGTTTTGGTCCGACGGAGCGACGGCGAGCGTGGCGGAGTCGTTAAAGGGCGCGAGTGCGCGCTTATACGCCGCTCGGCCCGGGCCTTACGTGAGCGCGTGGAGCTTATGTCCGCCATTGCGTAATGACGAGGTGGAGAGGCGGCCGGCCGAGTGTGGGGCTCAAAGGAGAGGCCGCCGATCATCGCGCGGAGATCCGTCATGCGGCTTTCGAGGCTAGGCGCCCGCCGGCTTGCCAGCCCCCTGAGAAATCGCTTTTTCATTCGGTCCTCTCGCTTCATCAAACGGAAAGCGATATTCAAAGGACAAAGGATGGGGCTTTATCGGGGCGGCTTCCTCGGACGCGTCGACGGAAGGCGCATCTCTATGAGACTATGACAAGGGCGAGATTTTTGTCCGCTCGTACGCTTTCAAGAAATATATAGGGGACATAGTCACGCGCGATCTTTGTGTAATAAGTAGAAATATAGAAATCCTCGAAAATTGCTTGATATGTACAGAGAGAGAAAAAAATCTAGTTAAAATGATATCGGATAAAAACGATGTAGAAGTGCGTAGGCGATAGACTGGCTGATTTTAGAAAATACTAACGAGTCGCGTCGCGGGCGGCTTCTTCGGCTCGGCGGGCAAAATGTCTCTCTGTCTAGTCCGGTAGGCAAAGTGTATCTGACCCAACTCGCACGCTCTCGCCCTCCCTCCGCGGGTAATATTACACATCAGCCCTGCAGCGCCAAGGGAGAGACCGCGACTCGTCCACCTTCGCACCTTTTCGAGAGCCTTCGACGGCCCCCATCCCTCACATTCCGCGCACTCTTTCGCGGAATCTCGCGCTCACCACCCTTCCGGGAATACCGGATCCCAGTCACAAAAATACTTTTGCTCTTTTTAATTGAAACAAATAAAATATATAAGTATTTAATTACATTAAATTATCAGACATAGATTCACACATTTCTCTCGCAATATTTCGCGTGAAATTTGTTATGCCGAAAAAAAAATAGTGGTAGACTATTAAATCTTTTTATTTATCGAAGCACACTTCGATTTTCAAAATGTAAACAGTGCACTGCTGGGCATTTAAATCTATTTATTATATTTTTTGGTTTTGACTCGGGTTTTGATGTAAAATAATGTATACATATATGTAGTAATTTAAAATTTAGAAACATTGTACTTTTCAGTAATAAATAAATTATAAATAAAAATTTTACGAATATTTATAAATGATTTTAAACGTTACAGTTACGATAATACTTTTTGGCAAGACTTTTAAATTGAAGAGTCGAACATCAGATGGCGACACAAAATGCTAGTAAATCAGAAATACCAAATTAACTTTGCTGAAGTTGAAAACACGTTATAGTTCTCTTTACTTTAGATTCATTTTTCATAATTAAAGAGCCTGATATAGTCCGAGCGCATGAAAGCCGTGCAACGGGCAAGCGCCGCAGGACGAAATTCGCCAAGTCGCGTCCGGAGACGCGTGCAAGGCCCCGGGCGGAAGTGACTATTAAGAAGGACCGGGCTATTGTCGGTCCGCGATTCGTGGAAGATTGGACCCGCGGCCTCGAGAGGAAGTCAGCTAATTGGGCCCGCCGCCGTCGGCATCGCGGGGCGCAATTATTTTCGTATATTGATGATAATTCTCCCCCCGCGCGAACCTTGACTCGGGATCATGCGCCTCGCTATAACCTCTCGGCTCGTGGCTTTTTCGCTCGGCTCCATTTGCATAAAGTGCACTGCGAGCGGAAGCTCGAGCAACGGCCGAGGCAACGGTAGTGCGCGATTTAATGTGCGGGAGAAAAGTTGACTATGGAGATATCGCGGATGCTCAATCGACCGTTTGTCAGATCGTTAGATCTCCGCTAAGAACAGAAGTTTAAGACTCACAATGTTCCTAAGAGTCTTTTTATCATTTTTTCATGTTTTCCTTTTCTACATTTTATCAGTTCTTCATACCTATGTATTCGATTTTTCTTTTCGACCCCTATTATTTATGTATTCGAGTTTTATTTTTTGATTACTTTCGTCAGTTTTAATTAGAATTTGAAATTGGAATTTGAAGCATTTGAGGAATTTCGAAATGAGATTTATTTTCGGTGTGTAAAGGGTTATTGAATAGAGTTTACTCTTAATTCTTGGAATTTGATAGCGATATTCATAGGGTTCCTAGGTGTAATTACAACCTTTGCGTAGTAGTATGTAGAATATAATAATCCAAGTAGAATATAGTTAATGTATTCGTATGCTTTTAAGTCTGTAAGTCGCTTGGTGGGGCACTTGAGTAACTCAGAATCTCAGATTCTCTAGGAGCAATCGCGCAAGCTGAGCGAGTGCCGAAGCAACCAAAACAAACGGCACCGGCCATCCAATTACTGACGAACCAATCGATCGTTCCAACGCACCATCACTGGACATGTTTCTCAAGTAAGTACTCTTACGACCTCGTCGCCGACACCTGCCGAACTTCATCCTGAATCAATGTGCAAAATTCAAAACCTAACCTTTAACTCTTCCGCAGAATAACCGAGAAGCGCAACCACCTGGCCCTGATCAAAGTGCGCGAAGAGGGCCTCAAGTTCAACCTGTCGCTGTTCAACAGCGTGGAGAACGGCGAGATGAACCCGGCCAACCTCCTGCGGCTGGATGTGCTCGAGCGACCGCTCGACAGCTACGTGCGCGTCCACTGGAGCTCGCGCCACGGCCCGGCCCTGGAGAACTACCAGCCCCCGGAGTTGGAGGCCCTGATGGGGATCCAGCTGTCGCTCGACGTGTTCACCGGGAGCGAGGACGAGGAGACGGCGCGCGAGGGTCGGCCCCAGGTCCTCTTCTACTCGTGCGAGCACGCGGGCAGTCGGCTCGAGCTCAACGGCAAGATGCTCTGCTCGAAGCACGTGCGCAGGGCGGGGATAGCCCACGGGCGCCACCTGTGCATGGAGCTCCGGCTGAACGTGTGCGGCCGAGGGACCGGCTGGGGTGGCTTCCCCGAGGCCCTCCACCACCACAGCGCCGACCTCGTCAGCGAGCTGAGGGACCTCGAGCTGCCCCTCACGAGCCTCCAGACCTCCGCGGTCGTCTTCGACGCGGCATTCAGCGCCAAAGCCTGTCCGGGGTGCAAGTTCCACGGCAAGCGCTGGCTCTACGAGTACTCGAGGTGTTCCGAGCTCCAGGACGTCGACCGGTAGGTCATGGGACTCGCTTGGAAATCCCTTCACCGCCGCTGTTTATTTGTGTAACTTAGTTGTGTGCTCGCATTGGAACCTTAAGCTTTTATCGTGGTAATCCTCGTGTATTTGCAACTTGACAACCAGAGTATCTCAGACGTTCGACTGACTTTATCTCATGTGATATTTTACAGAATATACCGAGTGCATCAATGATCGTAAATCTTTTTATTCTGTTAGTGATATTTTTTTATCAATAAAATAAGTTGTATACATGTAGGTAATCGTTCGTTCTTCATACAACCTTTCCGCACATTTTTCCATACAGTTTACAGTATTTAAGGAAACACGTAACACGATAAGTGTATGTTTCTCCAAAAAATGATTCACCTAAACAATAGTTAACCTGAGCAGGTATGCGGATGACCCACTTATACACATTAGCGAGGCGAAGCTGCATAAAAACAATAAAGCGAGAGCCTTAAAGGCCGGGGCGGCGTTCGTCAGGTCGAGCGGACAATTGCCGGGCGATCCTCGTGAAAAGCCGGGCTTTGTAAGCGCAATGCGTCAAAGAGTAAATAGAATGCCGCGAGGTCTTACACTTGGAGGAGAGCCGGAGCCTCGCGCGGGGCCGAGTGCGCGCGCGCGTTTAGAATAAAAGGGGAAAAGACGGGGCAAAGTGGGTGCAAACTGCACGAGGGCCGTCTGGAGGCGGGCGAGGAGTGGCCGAGCTAATCGCCACTTTGAGCGCGCGTCGTTTCGCCCACTCGGCCGTCGCGGCGATCGCGATCGCGCGGCACCCGTCGTGGGGCCACGGTCCACGCGAGGCTGCGCGCCGCGCGGTAAAGGCCGCCGACAGGCGGCGCTGCCCCTATATACATTTAAATAAATAGCGTTTCATTATAACTTTTGTCCCGGCGTTACTGTCCGCCTGACAATGCCTGAAACAAAGGGCCCTTCCATTGTTTGCAATATAAAAGAGGGCGGGCGCTTCGCGCTTTCTTCACCTCGCGCGCGTCTACGCCCCCCGCCGCTGCACTTTTAAAGCTCCGCGGCGTAAGGAGCTTCGCCGATTGGCCGGCCGATATACGTATATATACACACACACACAGCGCGCGCCGGAAGCGACGTCTCCTCCCTTAGACTCGTTGTCGCGCCCTCGAGCCTCCGAAAGGGGAGGTCCGCGCTAGCCGCGATATAACGGCCGATAATCGCCTTCGCCCTCCCGCGGCGTCAAACGAGTTTATGCCCGCGGCGCCGGCGGCTTAGCGGCCCCCCGTTTAATTAGAATAACCCCGCGAGAGGTGAGACGCCCCGGGCTTAATCCCCCGGCCGGGTATTAAGACGTTGCCGCGGCTCTTGCCCGCGCAATATCTCACCTGCGTATATTGCGCCAAGGGCGCAGGCGCCCACTCCAAAAATTTAATCAGCCGTTCGAGGGCCCCGGAGCGACCCGCCAAGTTTTCGCCAAAATCTCCCGGCTGCTTAGTTTAACTTTGGATTAGCTCCGGCTCCTGCCGCTTTCGCTCCTTAATTGAGTCGTTCGATTGAGATATGTGCGGAAGCCTCATTAATGCAGCAGTGGCCAGAACAATGTACGGCCAACTGTGTCATTTTCCATCTTCTCGCGCGTTCAACTAGTTTCTTTGTGCTTTTTGCGATCTTTTTCCTTTACCATGTGCTCGCTAATAATATCTCTTGCAGTTTCATTTATTTCCCTTCCTCGCTTTTTATTATTTTACATTTATTGTTTATATCCATTTGTTTTCTTATTTTTGCGATTCCTATACCTATGCAGAACTAAACAAAGGCTACGTAAATAAAGGAATTGGGCAAAGAATATTTTTCGCAGAATGCTTTTTATGGAATTTCTCCGATTATATGAATTTATTTTAGATATATATCTCTATTATAACTTAACCCAACAAAAAGAAGTCTAACCGAATGCATCAAATAACGAATAATTTGAGAAACAATTTATAAAATGATATCACGATTGAAACTTTGGAATATGTCAAATTTTTTTGTCGCATACATGCTTCGAATTAGCTTTCACGAAACATTTGGTATTTTTTCCTCTCGCCTTAGACTCAAGACTTGTATTCACATCGCGAATACACCGAGCAGTAGTGGGCAGTGCAACTGTGGGACGCCTAAGTACCATTTGCAGTTGCTTCGTTGGTCCTCATCGGACCTCAGAGAGACGACTCGGAGTAACTAAATTAACAGTCGCGAGCTTTGTGCCAGTTGCTGGGTGTAAGTGCATCGGTCGTAGGAGTACACGATATCTGATGGGCAAATAAGGCGCGTAGTTAAGCCGTCGCTTTTTACACGTTGCGACTTTGCGAAAATTGGGGAGAAAAGTTAAGAATCAAAAAAGTCAAGCGAACAGGATATTATTAGGATGCTGAGGGTAAAACCCAAAAGATAAACAAGTCAATAGATGCGTATTGGCTAGTCCGACGAGCGCTACGGGGCGCGTGATCGACAGGAGCGACGGACTCCTTGGCGGTTGGCCGCACACGAGGCGCGACGGGGACACTTGGCGCAAGGAGCGGGGCGATAATCGGGGAGGGTCCCGGGGGCAGGGCCGCGGGCTCCCCGGCGAAAGAGTGAGCCGCGCGGCGGGACCGGGGGGGGCGGAGGCGGATGAGGGCCGGAGGGAATATAACCGCGGGGTGGGCGGGGATTCCGAGGCCGCGGGCGAACAATGAGCATGCAAATGATCGGTCGAAGATCGATACGCGCGCCATCGCGATGGCTCAGGATTTTCCCCTAGACAAAAGGGCGGCGCGCGGCTCGGCGCGGCCCCGACAATGGGGGGGCCGGCATTACGTATGCAGGCGCCGCGGCTCTTTTCCCGCTGCATTCTGGGCGCCGCGCGGCAAATTGCGCCGCCCCTCCCCCCCATCCCGGGAAATTGGTTAATTCCTCCGCGCGGAGATCGATCCGCCGGCGGCCGCCTAATTGGGCCCTTGGCTATTTAGGTATTTTTGCCGCGTCGCGCGCCCGCCGATTCTCATGCTAATCGATCGCGCGCGGCGATCGGCGGCGCGGGCGGGCGGGGTGACGGGGGGGGGGGGGCCTGGGCGGGGCCGAGGAAGTTGGCTCGAGGCGCGAGCGCCGCCGGCGCCCGGGCTATATGGCTTCGTTACGCGTCCATTTGCCGGCCGGCCGCTGAAAGACACCAATTTATAATTATTGCGCTGAATGGAGGCGCCGGCCTCGGCCCCGGCAACTCTCCCGGCCATTCGATATTACCATCCATTGTGCAGTTGAGATTCTGGCCGCTTTTCAACGCGGCCCGCCGGCCGGCCCCGCCCCCGCGCCCCGCACGCGAATCACAGGGCTCTTTCTTATCGCGCGGCAGGTGGCCCCGGGGGCCCTCGCGCCTTTTTTTCCCCTCTTTCTCTCTTTTTTTTATCTCCGCCGCGATTAGCCGCGCGCTCGCCCGGTAAATTCTCGCGGGGTACGGCAGAAGAAAAAAAAAAAGAAGGGAAGAAGCGGCGCCGGGCGCGAATTAACGCCGCGAGAATTTCGCGGTTCCTGGGCGCGGCCGCGGGCAGGAATCGGGCCATCGGCGGGGCCGCGCATATTTTTACGTCACCGCGGCATTGTTGCCGCGAGACAAAGGCAAATGTGCCGGAAAAATCGCGCGGGCCGCCCCCGAGCTCCCCGGGAGGCCTCGCGCCGCCCGCGGCCCCGATTATATATATATATACGCGCGGCCCCCGGGCGCGTGCGCGCGTTCGCACTTTCCCTCGCGGCGATCGGCGGCTCCGCGCCGATCTCCCACTCGCCCGACCCACACCCACCCCGAACCTCCCCCCCTGTCCGCGGACAATGAGAGCCGCGCGGAAAAAGCGGCGGTGGCGGGGGGGTGAGGCGGGGCTGGAAAGAGCCGGGCCGCGCGGGCTTAATTAGCGTGGACCGGTCCTCGAGGGCCGCGCCCCGCTAGTTGGAGCGTTAAAGTTAAATGACGGCCGGCGCTTGCTTATTCTTCCCGGCAACCGATGCTTGATAATCCGCGCGAGTTCCCTCCCGACCCGCCAATTCCCTCAATGGAACAACTCAGCCGGCGGCCGCAGACCGGCTTAATTGTAGTTACTTCGCCGGCGGCTGCCTCCCTTCCGCCCGGCCCTGCCCGACTCGGCCCTGCCCCCGCCGCCCCGCGATTTTTGTTCAAGACCGCGTGCATGTGCGGCCCTCGCTCGATTATTCGGGACGATTAATAATGGGGCCCCCCGCATTGTTCCGCGGGGGCGCGGCGCCGATTTATCGCGGATTGTTGCTCGAATCCCCCGGCCGAGCCCGACTTGTTTGCCCGGTCCGCGACCTCTTTTTTTTTTACTTTTTTTCCTTCGTTTTAATTTTTTTTGTTTCTATTGATTTTTCGGACGGCCGCCGCGGCCGAAAGTTGGACGTGCTTTTGACGGGCGACGCGCCGGTCACTCGGCGCTGCCCGGCCTTTTGTTCCCGCCCCTCGGCCGATTGGTATATATGTGCGGGCCGCGGGCGTTGTAAGAAAATTCGGGCCCTTGATTGCCGCTGCTCCTCGGGTCGCGCGGCTTTCCCGAGGACTCGCGGCCGAGCCGTGAGCGACGGCTCGCGAATTGGCGCTTTCCGACCGATAATTCCGCGGGCCCGCGCGTGCCCCTGAATTATAGCCCGCGCAAACTTTTGTACAAGTATTACGGGGGGGAGCGATGATTTAACGTCCGAGAGCCCCGCGTAAGAATTAAATTGGGCTTTGCGCGCGAGCCATTGTTGTTTGTCTGCGCGGCCGCCGGCGCCCGAAATATTTTCAAATATATTGAAAGGTGTCAACGAATCCCGTGATTTATTCACATTTTTGGCCGGAACCTCGATCCCGAGCGCTCCCAGGGCGCAAGATCATGCAGCCGGGCTGCCCCAGCGTATTGCCCGTATCACGGGCATTTTCCGCGCTGGCAAAACGTGCGTGTACACACAGGCGTGCGCCCGAGTCGAGCTTACAAACGCCCGGCAATTATAATTGGCCGGAGAACGGCGTGTCGGCCTATATATACACGTACACGGGGCGTTATTCTAATTAGATTTTTAGGGCGCGAGCCCCTGGCGGAAACAGCACTGCAGGAACAATGCCGAGCGTAAGTATATAAAAAAAAAAATATAAGCGGTTATTCCATCGAGATGAAAGGGCATCTCGAGGGCTGGAGTGGCCCTCGATGCGGGGCCGCCACCCTTCGCCGCGGGAAGGAGCCGCGGGGAAAATCGGCGGGGAATGAGCGACCGGCGATCGATGGCCGGGCCGCGCCGCCTTACCGACCGAGATCCGCGTCCCGCGTTGCGTATAATTAATGACGGTGCGTGCGCGGGTCCATGCGTATATATATACATATATGGGCAAGGCGGCGCGACCTCCGGGGGAAAAGCTCGAGGGAGGCGGCCGAGCCGAGGAGGGAAGACGCGGGCGTCGAACAATGCGTGGAAACAATGCGCGCGCGAGGAGGCGCCGCGCTACAATGTGGACAATAGGCAGATGGGGGTGGGCGACAATTACGGGGGGGGGGGGGGGTCCGGGAGGGTCGCGTCGCGCGGGGAGATTATCGCGCCGAATCTGCCGGCCGGGGCGCCCGGAAGACGCCCGGCCGGCCACTTTTTGCGCGGGCCGCGCGCGCCTCCGTGTGTATATATATCTGCGCGGGGCGGAGGCGCGGGTCGCGCAGGCCGCGCTCGCACGATGTGCTTTATGATTGAAAGAGAGCGGGCGGGAGGAGAGCGCGGCGGGGGCGGAGGCGGCTAACAATGCGCGAGCGAGAGGGAGAATGTCAAGTGGACATTGTTGACGGTGACAATGCCGCTGAAATTGCCGGAGAACAAAGAGGTCTTATGATGACGCTGCTGCTGCCGCCGCCGCCGCCGCCGCCGCCGCCGAGCGCCCGGGCGAACGAGCGAATTGAGCGGAGCCCCGCCGCCGGGGCTCTGGACACAAACCCGCGGGCGGCCGTCCCTCCGCCACCACCACCACCACCCCCCCCCCTTCCTCCGCCAGATTATATTCCCCCGGCTTTCGATCCGCGCGGGCACGAGGCTCCTCCGGGGACCGATCGGGCGGTCCAGCGTCCCCCGGCCCCGCCCACCAAGGTCGCCGGCAAATGTGCCAACCTCGCGGGGTAAACCGTACGCACACGCGCGCCCGGCCGGAGGAGGACGGGCTCAAGGCGCCCGGGCCGGCCACCCCCGCGAACAATGGGGAAAAAAAAGGAAGGCCGATCGGCGAATCGACTGGGAGTCTAATCCCGCGCGGGAGGAGCGCCGCGCCGCGGGACAAAGCCCGGGGTATAAAAGCCCGCCGTCGATCGCCGAGGCGACAATAAAACGCCCGCGGCCACGGGCCTCCGCTCGGAGGAAAATCGAAAATATGCCCGAGTCCCGGGCTTCCGGCCGCCGGCTTTGCCAACTCGCCGATTTAATGAGTCCGGCCGCCCGCGCAACAAGTCGCGGCGCCCTCTTCCGATCCGGCCCCCCCCGGCTCTCGGCCCCTTTCTTTCCCCCCGGCCCCACTCGGCCGCTCGCCGCCTGCGCCAAATTCATCGAGTGCCTCTGTTCCTTGCGCGCTTAGGGACGTCGAGCCCGCGGATTCCGTGCGTGTGCTCGAATCGCTCCTCGGAATCCTGCCCGGCCAACAGTTCCATTTCCGCGAGGCTGTACTTTTCCACTGTATGGGCTATGTATGGAAATAGCTTCGAAGCGGCATTCGCACCTGCAGTGCAGTCGACAAAATTGTCCACTGCACTTGGATCTGTGCTTTTTCTTCGAGTCCAATGAAACGGTAATGAATCGAGCTCCATTTCATTCACTATTACGCCCAGCCTCGATGGTGAGTTCAATTCAGTATTCTACAATTACCGCATTCCACATTCTATTGGAATATTTAATTAAATCTCGCTTTCGTCGGGGAATTAGGAACTCAGTTCACCGTCCTCCGTATATCGGTACTTTCAAATAATTATTGGTAAATTTAATTTAAATTTCTCCAACTTTGGTGTGGCTGGCCTACGTTTTAATACCAGTATCATGTTCAAACTATAGCACCATTGTCAAACGTACCACGTTATAATATTCTTACAATGTACAATATGACATTAAAAAAATTACTGTTAATTTGTCTAAAGAAATGTAAGGCGCGTGAGTATAGGGTTGTAGAAAGGTCGCGAGCACTGAATGAAATGCAGTAGAAGCGCGGCAAGTAGATGCCGGGGTGTTGCTTAGATGTGTGCCAGTGCGACACCGAGAGCACACCGAGAGCACTGAGAGCGGCACACTTGAATCTGTCCTTAGACCGTATTGAATTGCGTTCGATTTCATTCGCTCCTCTCCTTCCCTGCTCTCTACGCTTTGATCCGCTCGACCTTCTTCCGGACTAGAAACTGAAAATTACCAGGGATTTCCTCGAAATAAAAAATATCCTCTTGATATAAACTTATTTAATTTTTAAAAGTTACTTAATTACAAAGGGGGAGTACGAAGTTTGTTTGAAATGCACTCGCACTGCTTTCAATAGTTATTATAGATTTCGTTCATTAATAATTAAAGCGTAACATATTGTTATGTATACATAACAAGTGTAAAAAGTTTAAACTCACATGATACTTTTATTTGCGTGGTTATTATTTATTTCTACGATTGAATTTATTATAATTGTATCTGTTAAACTGAAGAAGATAACGTAATCGAGTCGTTTATCGGAATTTTGATCGCAAGAAGAAAATCGCAGTGGGGCTCTACAACGGCTCGCGAACGCGGGAATTCTATTTAACGTGGCAAGGCCGGACGATTCTAGCTTCCACGCTCGCTTCCGCATCAAGGAGCAGCTTAAGTTGGAGGATTGTCTGTGTCAATATGTGTGCAGGTTTGAAGGTGAGTTGCAGGAGCCATTTCGTTGAAACGGTAAGGTCACAGGTGGCAGGGTCTACCAGTATGCGTGGCGCCACAGGCACTGGCAATCGGAATAGGGGAGGCTGTGAATTGCACACTAACATACGGAGCTCGCGAATGTCTCCATATATTATAATTATACCTACGTGGCTCTGACCGTTAAATAGAACAGAAAATTAAACCTGCGTTGCAGTTCCCATCAAGCATAATCGTGGGAGATATTTATATAAATTAAATAATTTTTTCACCTCTTTGGCAGATTATTGGAATCTGAGCCCATCCAGGCCGCGCTGCCCAGTATTTACATGGCGACTATACGACTCCAACTATTTTCCAGAACGCGGCCCTTCTCTCGTGACCTTTTTCAACGGGGCGTAAGGTTGCATCATTGTCACCTGTTTGTCGCGCCTAAATATAAACAATTCAGTACTGGCGAGAACGGTACTTGAAGCGTTACTCTTGCGTGTGAAAGCCTCTATACGTATCACCTTGGCGACGCGTCTGTGGATCCTGCACGCCCCAGGTAACCATACAAATAATCTCGCTTGTCAATACAGTTATAAATTAAATGATCCCGATTAATTGTCGCGGATTGCTGGCCACAGTTATATATTTTTGTCCTAAGTTTCGTTTTTTAGTTTAAAACAAATAAAAATACAAGAATTTTCTTATTTTTAGTGTAAATTGGTTCGATTTGTTTTTATTTCGGTGCTTGAGACCCTTCGCCGCTTGGCCCATGGAATTATGTTGTTATACATCTTTTTAAATACTAATAAATATTGACAGGAGATTTTTTCCGTTACAACCTACATGTTAGAAATAATCTACATTTCGTATAGATCTATTCATCTATATTTCGATTAGAAATGAAAATTATTCGCTTACATAAAAGTTGTATCTCAATCATCCTACATATACATGATCAATCTGTACATTATATTTATCATTGGCTAATTTATTCTGCGATTTATTCGGAATACAATCGCGCAGGATGCCAAACACGATGAATAACGTTGCAAAACAAAGGCCGTAAATGTTCGAAATCATCGAAAAATTATGCAATAATTGTATGCTTCGTTTAGTATTATAATATATAGAAACACCGATCGAATCAAGCATTGGATTCGTTGGCTGCGAGCACTGAATCTTGCAGACAGGTTATTATTGTATAAATTTTTGAAACAAAGACTAGTATTTATGAAACAAAACTCGATCCGTACAATGGGCACAATTGCAGTCGGACACATCAATCCCAAAACGAACGCATCCTTCGGGAAATTAAATATAGCAATGTTGCCGCGGCTTATGGCGACGAATATAAAAAAGTATAAATGTATACCGGCAACAGAAAGCTCGGCAGACGTCAGCTGCGCCCATGCCGGTGGCGGACTAAGTTGCCTGAACAAATTCCCGAGCTTTCGCGAGCTTTCGGGCGAACGTCTCACTCCCGAGTCACGGCGCCCTATTAATCAAGCTCGGCCATTGTGTGACCACGCGAGGAGAGTGCCGCGGATACTATCAAGAGCGCGCGCGAGAAGGACTCGGGGCGATGCGCGGCTCTGGCAACTTTCAAACCGCGAACGCGGGCTTTTCGTCAACAGGACGCGCGACCCTCGCATGCACCAAAGCGCTGACGGCGCCGGCGATATACACGGAGACGCGCCTCCTTGCCCTGAACGGCAAGGTGATAAGCTTCCGCTAATCGGGGGATTCCCCGCGCATGTGCATAAAATTGTATAACGAGGGCCGCGCCAGTGCGCCGGCAGCCTCGCTCCTCTTTCCCAAACATCATCAGCCGCACGCTCGCCAGCGGCTAATTTGGCACACACACACACACACAGGCACGTGTACCGAGTGGGCCGGGCACTCGGTTAACATCACCGCCGGCCGGCCTGTCACGAGCAGCCCCGCGGGGATGACGGAGCCGCGGCCATCGTCCGCCGGGATAAAGTCGCCGGTGTCGCCTCGACGTGATCGCGGTGTGCGCCCGCGCGCGCTTTTGTCCGCGGATAACGGAGGGGCCGAGAGAGGGCCGAGGCGCCAACGTCGACGCCGATTTTCATCTCTCGCGCCGCTCGAGATTCTTCCTGCGTCCGCTGCCCCATCATTGGCCCGCGCCCCGAGCGTCCCCGTGATTGAGAAACAATCCGCTTTTCGTGTGACAAGCGCCGCCTCGGTGCGGCTCGAGTGTACTTGAAATATTTGGACAGCAATGTGTACACCTGCTGCCTTCTGGAAAATTGACACTCCAATTGACCCGTTTTTTGTTCCAAGTCTTAAGGGACGTTAACTGCACTTACTGCCTCCCTGAACTTTAAATGCCTGTAACAAAAAAATATAGTATTCGTAAAAATGTGAACTTTTTCTATCATCTATAGTTTTATGTATCATGTAGATTTGTCTAAGTAGCTTTATTTTTAAGTCAAAACTTGTAATATATAATCAAATCAATTTAATTAAACAAAATAAAATAAGTGTTTTGCTTTTAAAGTGAACTAAAAATCTACTTTAAATTAATAAAAAGAAAGCCGTAACACCCGAGTTTTACGTTAAATTATATCTTTTAAGCACTTACATTTATCTTCGTAGATAAAAGTCAATAGTTTTTAATAAAAAGAGATAATATTTTAGTTCAAAAAATACAATATTGTGTGGCTATTTTTATTATTGATTGATATGATGTTACTCTTATACATGGAACTGATTAGATAAAGATCAGTTTACTATACACACTATAATGTGATTAACAAAAATGCTAATACTTTTCTCTCAATATATTAACAAGTACGGATTTCAATAGATACAATTCTCTTAATAAGACAGATTTGTTAAGATTTGAAAGGCGGGATTGTACCGCATTCTTGCTCTGCAATTGTAAACGAAGACCTGTACGTACATATTATAACTTGTGAACTTGTTAAAATGAATCCTTAGATTTTCAAGGATTTCGTGATAATTACCAAAGAAACTAGGTGAAGCGGTTAACTTTGTACCGGGGTAGCTGAAATTTCAGGAAGATTTCTATGTAGGATGCGCCTGTATGCGCGCATAAGGAGCTGTGACGTGGCTGCTGACGTATATTAGCAAGCCGCGGAGAAAAGGACGGAGCTGCGACCGCGCTCGAGGAGGGATCCGGAGGCGCTCATTCGCTTCTAATGTGTAAAAGTGTTTGCCAAGCGGCGAATAGTCCCGTGGGCAAAGCCCTCGGGAAAAGCCCGGGCCAGTGTCAACAGCCGGCTCTCGAGTGCAGCGCGGGGGCGAAGATCGAAGCGTAGAGGCGCGGCGCGGCCCCTTTGGCCGAGTCGCGCTGCAGACGGGGGCTACGGGCGACTCGTTGCGCCATTCAGGGCCTCCGGCGGCGGGGCCGAGAGATAAGTTTTTTACGGTAGGGTTACTAACTTACGGAGCATTGTCGAGTTCCTGCCGGTGTGACGGGAGGACAATACGCGCCGGGAGCACAATGCCTCGGCGCTCCCGGGGAATCTCCGAAGGCAGCGGGCGCCGCTGTCTTGACTACCGACCTCCGGGCCCTCGCCCCGCCGGCCCCTCCCTCCCCGCGCCCACCTGACCCCCGGGGGAACGGCAACAAAAAAAAAAAAAACGTACACTATTTTTTTTTATTTTTTGTTTTTTTGCACAACTACTGATTCCCCCGGCCCGCGCGAGATTATTCAAAAAAAAAAATAACGTACATATATATCGAGTGGGCGCGCGCGTCGGCCCGGCACGGCGCTGTGTGCACGCGCACACCCGCCTCGGCGGCCGCCCGGCGAGCGGATAGCGGGCATTAAGGGTTGGCGGGCGGTCTTCCGACCGGACGCCCGGCCGGACAAAGGCCGCCCCGCTAATTGCGCCCCATCAACAATTCCCCAATAAACAGCCGGCGAATTGGGGCTGAATAAGGCGGCCCCGCGTGTCGCGGACGCCTCCCGCGTGCGTCCACCGCCCGCAACTTTTCGCGCGGCGGGACAATGCCGCGGAGTCGCCGGCCCCGCTCTCGTTATACGTGCCTCCGCTTTGATTTATGCCCCCCCGTCGGATAATTGCGATAAGAGGGCTTCCCCTTCGATGCGCCTTGTCGGCCGCTCCTCGGGACACTCGTCGACCCCTCGTTAACGCGCGTATACACGTACGTACATGCTGCTTGCGGTCAAAAACCGAAATCGAACCTTCGTACGCGAGACTCTCTGTTTATCGTGTCGCTGCACGAGGGATACCGCGTAATTGCACGGCAGTTGGACTGTGCGAAAGTAAATAAAAACCGGGAGGACCGGGTGGGAGATGGTCGGTTAGGAAGCTAGCGGACGATAAGGCCGGAGAGCGCACCGACCGAACCCGCGGCCGACTAGTCACCGAAAGTATCGCTTGGGGGAGCTGCTTTGCAAGTCGCCGTACAGACTCGCGGGCCCGCAATAAAAATCTCGAGAGCGCCAGCGAAATCGCGCCGCGTGACCTGCTGCCGATCTATTAATTATGCATGCGCATCGCTCGGCACATCCGCGCGATACACACCTACGTCGAGTAATAAGAATAATAATAATAAAAAGCTCTATTCATAGATTTCATCTAATTCAATTAGAGCTGGTCTTTTTGCTATTTCCATTTTTTTTTTCATTGCATTGCATTGCGAATGAGTTTTTAATTGGCTTGCATGGAAATTGACGGAAAAGTTACCCACGCGCTAAAGTCAAAGTCGAAGGCAAAAAAAAACATTCTCGTTAATTTTTCGGATAATTAGTCCGGCTGCTGCATATGCCGGGGCTAATTACATTGACGAATCGGCGCATTAGAGTGAAAAATCAAACCGGCCGGGAGCACGGAGGCGTCGTGCGCGCACTGTGTGGAAATCCTAGCTCGAGCGGGTAACGCACCGGTCAAATCCGAGCGGGAGCTTCGGCGACACCGCGGGCGAACGCGCAGCTTTCGCTCGGCCGATTTGACCGAGCTGGCGAGCGTAAATCGGGCCGAGTTACGTACCCGGAGAAACCAAGCACAATCCGGGATAACGCGTCCGCGCTCCGGTTGATTAAAGCCTCCTCCTCGGCGGGGCGCATCCCCGCGCGTCCACCGGGAGGCGCGCCGCGGTGAAAGTCCGGGCGGCTCCTTGGGCAACGGGGCCGCGGCGCCCCCGCGACTTAATTGACATTTCGGCGGGCGTGGCGCAAGCCGGGGCCCCCCGGCCAACAATGAGCCAGATGCCCCGCGAGATAGCGCGGCTAATTGGGCGGGAATCGGCCCGGGCGCCGCGGCTGCGCAATATCGGGCCCCTAATCTGCCCGCGCGGATCGTCCCGGGCGTTACACCAGCTCCGGGCACACGGGGAACGCTTTCAAAAGCCGGCTCGCCCCGGGCGCAATCGCCCGGCTTTTCCGCATATTGTTCCCCGGGACCCGCGGATTATCGGGCCCGCGGGCTTCTCGGAAGCGCCTCGTTAGTGGATCTCCGCGGCCTCGCGGCTTTGTCAGGCCCCGAGGCGGCCGTTCCGCGCGAGCCCCAGCCACGTCTGACCGCGAGCCATACTTCCCACTTGGGCTTTATTGAAAATGAAAATTACACGCTGCGCTAATTCCCCTCGTCAACTTTTATCACCTTATCACTGTCGCGGCCAATTCCCTCCTAGCCTCTTCGCCCCGACTGAATTTATTCATCAATTTCAATTGACCTGCAGTGCGATACTGCGTTTTCCGTCTATTCGCGTGTTTCTCTGACTAAACTGAGATTGACTTATTTTATTGTCAATATTAAAAATGCGAGAATTGAATTGTTTCTATTCTATAACGTAATACGAATTGCGTTTTATCTCAACCATAATGTACACAGGCAGTGTGCGTCTCTTGTTATATATGTGCAGTTTCATACTATTAGAAAGACCAATTAACTTTCTTAACTATTAACTGTCAACTTCCTTTTCACAACAAAAAATATGCTTATTTATGCTTGCAAACATCCATGTATACATGGAGCATAAAGATGTTAAACTCTTTTTTTCATCGTGGCATTGACTGTTAGTGTAGATGAAAATATTCTGATTCACATTGCAAATTGCTTTTAACTTCGTTTGTTAAAATAGCACACAATAAACAATATATTACAAATAGATTGCATATATTAAAAATAAGATTGGAGGAATAATTGAGTTGTATAATTACAATTTACACACATTATTATTCTTTTTTTTATTAACCGATTACAATTTGTGATTCTAAGATTTCGCTTTCATCAAAGTCTTTCAAAACTAAAATTACTGAATTAATCCGCTTCAATTATGTAACGATGTTTGCTCGATGTGATCTAAGACCTGAAATTAATATATTGCACGCTATTATCAGTTCACAAGTGGATTTTATTGCGATAATATAACTTAAAAACTTTGTTTACCTTTATAAAAATATTCAATATTTTTGTTCTATTTATTTTTAATCTTAAAATATAGTAATCCAGAATTTTTATTTTATATTATATAGTTGCATTTTTTATTACATTTTTAATCTTTCATGAAATGTTCTAGGTCACAAAGTATATATCTAGAGGAAAAATTTGGATTAATAACAGCATAATAATAACAAATCAAAGAGTTATATTTGTTTCAAATAGATTTAAAAACTGTAATTCAATATCTATTTAAATATAAAAAGTGACATTTTGATTTTCTATCGATGGGCTTTTCTGGTGATTGTTAAAGTAAAATTATGTTATGATTATTTTCATAGCATATCTATCCCAATAAAATTACTGATATCGAACTTATCGTATAGTATTCATTTACTGTTTAATCTGAGATAATATTAATTACATAAGTGTATAAACGACAATTTTTTATATAGAAATATGAAAAACTTGCATGAAACATCATGAACACACTTGCACGCTCACATCGAACACTGCATGATGTGAGATCTCCATCTCGTTGACTCGAGTAAAATGCAAATGGTATATTAAAGAGCAATTCGTTTTTCAACCATAAGTACCACGCAAGATAATCGACGAATCCTACTTCCTTCCATGCTCCGCGGGTACGAGGACCCGCATAAGGAATTCGGTTCGCCGCGCGAACCTCGCAAATGGCAAATTACTCGTAGAACGTACTAATCGCTAAGATCGCAGATTCTCCAAGGCGCCATTCAAGCGCACTCGATGTATATTTACCGGCGTGTCAATCGCGACAGGAGATCGCACACCGCCGCGCACTCGCGCGTGTAACAGCCTCGCGGTGGCTCGTCCTTTTTGGCGGTGCGAGCGCGGCATCGCCGGGGACCCTATATAAGATCCGTCCGGCCCGCTTATCGGCGCTCAAGCTCAAGGCCAAGCCGCGCGGCTTATCGGCGGCGATCGCGCGCCTCTTATAAACGAACGGTATAAATGGAACCGGTCTCGCAGTCTCGCGAGTGTTGCGCGACGGCCGTCCATTATCAGTCTTATTGTACGAAAAAAAAAAAAAAGAAAACGTAAGTTGGCGCGCTCGGAATTTCGCTGCTCCGCGTCGCGTATATAGTCTCCGCTCTTCTTTTCTGGCAATCAGCAGTAGCGCGGCTCGAAGGCATAAGTAGTTACCGCGCGCGCACTGCGCGCTAATGTGCTCGCTTGTAAAACCCAAGCTAATTCTAGTGATTGGATTAAAAATGCAAATTGGCCCGCGTTTTGCAAAATGCCCCTTTTACGCCCGGCCGTTTCACAAATCCATAAGGTGCCATTGCCGAGATTTATCGCCCGTGCCCTCAAAAACGCCGTGGGATGTCTATTACGCACTCGTCGCGCCTATGCGGCTGTCAAATTAAACGAGCTCACATACGGCCTGTGAATGTTTACGTTGCTTCACGCTGATTAAACACCTTTGAATGGTGTAGTTAGCTACAGTATTTCGCCATTATGTACCATCTAAGGCAGCCCCTCTCGCGTGCGGTTATACATTTCAGCTATGCGGAGGAAAATTTTTCAAATGCGGAATAATTATGTGTGTATAATAATAATAAGTTTTGTGCACGTGCATCTTGATCAGAAACACTTCCGCAATAAGCGAACTTATCATGTAGATAATACATTGCCGGGTGAGTCATCAAAATGCGTGGGTTTGAAATTTCCATTCTGAATATAATAGCTGAATAAACGCGTGACCATGTACAATTTTATTACAATCACGTTACAAAAATAAGAGCGTGTATCGGAGTAATGAAAGATAAGTGCGTCAAATAGCAGAGTGAAAAGTGTAAATTAGCGCACGCGTATATCCACATATCTTTATTGTTTTACGTTGCTTCAAAGATTCTTTTTGCAGACTCGCGCGAGTTGGGCTTTCGTTGGCGCGGCCAAGTCTTCGCAAATCGAGCGGTGGCGCAGTGAGGCAAGAGGATGCGGCTGCGAACGGCGCTGCTCCTGGGGCTGCTGCTCGGCCTCCTGGTGGACTCGGGGGCCGGCCGCGTGCTCGGCCAGTGCGAGGCGGCCCGGGAGCTGGTGCGCGGGGGCATCGAGCGCACCTTCCTCAGCACGTACGTCTGCATAATGAAGAGCGAGAGCGGCATGGACACGGGGCGGAAGACGGGGCCGGGGCACAAGGCCAGCTACAGCTACGGCGTCTTCCAGATCAGCAGCGACCTCTGGTGCAACGCCTTCCGCCCGGGCGGCCACTGCAACAAGCGCTGCACGGACTTCCTCGACGACGACATCCAGGACGACATCGCGTGCGCCAAGCTGATCGCCGCGCGCAACGGGTTCAAGCACTGGAAGGGCTGGGTGCGCAGCTGCAAGAACGGCAACCTGCCCAACGTCTCCGGCTGCGGAGCGATGGCGCGGCTCCGCCGAGAGACGCGGCCCGGCAACCGGACGGTGGTACCCGAGGCCGGCTGACGCCCGCGGGCAAAGTGCACCGGCGGTTGCGCGCCAGGCTGCTTGTAGTCTGGACTGTTCCGCGATCCCTTCGAGTGACGCACCGTTTCCCACGATCCTATTTTTAATCGCGCGCGCGCGCACAACAATGTGTGGATCCCATGCTTCTGAGTGTAATTTTCATTTTGTAAGACAGCTCTTCTCTTCCTATATGAACAGTGCGGTTACGCGCAACGAATGGAGCTCGTTATTGTGCACGTGTTCTTTTTATCTCTCGTTATCGTTCCTGCAGAGCCGTGCGCGCCTGTATCTTACCGCGAAAATGCCGATTTTCATGCTATCCTCTGTTGTGTTTCCTGTTCATTATAAGGCCGTGTAGCAATGTAAGAGACAGATTCCTCGAACGTCCGTTTTCCTAATAAGCGATCGAGGCAGATAAAACTACTTTTACTGTTTTGATTTTTCAGTTTAGGTCAATGATACTTTTAAATGACGCATAAAGATTCACGCGACCTCAAAGAAAAAGCTAGTTACAGTGTTCCCTACTTGGAATTTACGATTTCCTATGCACACTTTCCGTTTGAGAAAATATATACGTAAGCACCAACCGAAATGATAATCACCAAGTCATTTTTTTCTAACCCTCTGCACAGAACGACGCGCAGATTATTTATTATTCAAACATTCAATCGATAATATGAATGCTCGTGATACAAATTAATGGACTGTGTAACGATAATCGATTAATGCTAGAGCCAATGTATCGCGGACGCGTTACG
The DNA here is from genome assembly GCA_018906755.1 of Sycophaga agraensis. NCBI lineage: Eukaryota > Metazoa > Arthropoda > Insecta > Hymenoptera > Pteromalidae > Sycophaga > Sycophaga agraensis. The sequence continues at coordinate 953,287 of JACCIE010000004.1, forward strand.
TATTATTTTGTAATTTGGTAACATTACGTAAGTCTCGGATTCGGTTCATTTCATAAGCTGTGGAATAATGACGTCTATTGTACTACCAGGAAAATTTGAAGTATTTCAAAGGGTTCGCATTATACATAAAGTTTTTATTGTATTTCGAGATGTACAATCATTAGAGATTTTAGAAAGTCGTTTGCTTTCAAATATAATAAAATATGACACGATAATTATAATTTTTGAACAATATACGAATAAAATGAATAAGTTATCTGTAAAAAAAGATTAAAAATAAATATGACTACTGTGCTAAGGTAACGCTGATAACGCGCAAAGAGCTACATATGAATAATTGATCTCGCAGAGTGCGCGACACGGACAGTACTACGCCACAGCGTGTAATCATGTGATTCAATTCGCTTCTGTAATCGAAATCTAACCTACAATTTAATTATAAACGAGCGATGATTGCACTGTAGAACGGAAGAGTGGACGCTTCCTAAATGTCGACCGATGGAATGACACATCTGTATCATTTGTACATATTATTACATACATACGTACATATAGCATATATTATGGATTAAACAAGTGTCTAACTGAATTATTGAAAGCCGTCCGATCGTAATTGGCCGGTGTAACGGGAGGCCGCTTGTCACCGTCAGTGAGTACACGCCGGCGATCGATCGGGCAATAGCGCAAACGGCTCGACGGGCACTTCCGCGGTAATCCGAATAGATTAGCGGGGTGCCAAGTGCGATGCTGGAAAGTGCGAATCAATCAGCCCGGCGGCCGAGTGAAACCTGCCCGCGAGGGAGCGCATCGAGTGCGGCATCGGGACGTGCCCCTCGGGGCCGATCGGTTTTTCCGCGCAGGTGCCACGAGCCGGCGCGCGCTTTAATCGCCGGGGCAGTCGAGGATGAGGATTAAAAAAAAAAAGGGGCAAAGCGAAGTGAAAGCGGAGGGGCCGGCCGCGATTCCTATTAAGGACGCGCGTCGCGCACCTGTGGGAAAAGATCGTCCTCTCCCCCCCCCGATGGCCGCTGGTGTATTTTGTTTTACGGGCGCGCGGTTGCGTCAGCGCGAGATCGACATGTATATATACATGCGCTAGGTCCTATGATTTGCACCGGCGGTTTCGCCAGCGCACGACCGACGGCCGATCATGCGGGTGTGATTACACTGCCCGCGAGGTGCAGATGTGTGCACGCGCGTGCACGTACACACAGGTATACTCGCCGCCGCGTGAATATTTATCCCGGGGGGGGGAAAATTGGACGCGCCGCCGATTGCGCAACTGTACGGCTACCCGACGAGCTTTGTTACATATATTTAAATATGAATTCTTTTTAACGGCCCCGTAATGATGCCGCGCTCGCAGCGCAAGATCCGCGGCCCTTACATAACGACAATTTGCCGATGACCGCGAGCAGCGCCCGCCGCACGGCTCCTGCGCATACGCAGCTGCTCTACGCCAACTGTGCGATGTACGGTGGAAGATAAAAAAAAAAAAAGCGCCTCCGTTGCGCAAGGACGCGCGGACCAACGTGAACGGGGGGAGGAAAACGCGCGCGCGCGCAAGGGTCAATCGACAGGCGCGGGGTTGGTACGAACGGGCGCGACCCCGCGGGCCCCGCGAAAGCTGCCCCCGGTTGCGCAATCCCGCGCGATAACCCGGCGGGCAATCGGCATGGCGTATACATCGGGGGATCCTCCGGCGGCGGCCAGTGAAAGCGCCGGCCCAGGCCGCGCCGGCTCCAATTTAAATATCTGCGGCGAAAGTGCTCCGCGCGCACCGCCGCGGGATTTTCCTCTCGTGTTCGTTTTTTTTTTTCCTTCCCCTCTTTTTTCCCTCATTTTCTTTCTTTTTTTTTCTCGACCAAGTTCTGCCGACGGGGAGGGGAGGGAGGGGGGGGGAGAAAAGGCGAGGAGCCGCGGTCCAGCGGCGCCCCGGCGCCCGGCTCCGCACAGACTCCCCGCAGTCGGTCCGAGGCCCCGCGACCCGCCGCTCACTGGCGCGCTCGCACCGAGGAATCGCGCACGGCCGCGCGAGGGCGCGCCCCTTGACCCTTCGAAGGAAGGGTTTATTGCCCCGCGCTCGAATTCGTGTCGCTCGTCCCCCGGGCTCGAGCGGCTGTTGCCGCGCCCGCGCCTTTGAAAAAATACGGGTATAATTTCAGTACGCCCGCTGTACGTCGCCGAGATAAGATAGCAGTGCTCGGACCGGCGCGGATATTAATTACTTTCCTCGGTATCCACCTCCGAACGCTACGTGTTATTCTCACTTTTTATGTACATGCGCGCGCGCGCGCGGCCCTGTCTTGTACGACAAACACAAGGACAAACAGATGCAAATAATCACGTGCAACTCGAATCGGTGTGTCAAGTAAGCCAGCGCGAAAATCATTCCGGATGCGACGTGCGAGCTTATTGACGGGCCCTTGCCGAATGCGGCCCAATCTTCCAAAACGGCTCTGTAGCAGGACGTCGGTAAACGCGCTTTGCAATCAATTGGACGGCCGAATATTAGAAAGAATATCACCGCCTTAAAGTGTTCAAAACAGGATAAGCTCTAAAATTAAGATAAAAAATAGCAGAAAATAGGGAGATTATCCCCTACACGAGTACATGTAGGATTGTTCGTGTGTACAGAACTCCAAGTGCACTTAAATCTATCATCCCATATAATAATTCTAAATACGTGTGATCAACTCGGGAAATGTTGGTACTTTCGCAAAAGAATCCTTAAAAGATTATTAACTACTTTTCATAATTGAAGTAGAGGAAAATGAGTTTTTGGCCGGCTATTTTTAATGAAACAATATAGATATTATTAATTACTACATATTACGAATGGCAAACAATAAATAACAAAAAAATAATGAAATTTATTAATTTAATTGTCAATTGTTTTTACTGCACGTACAGATTAATTTTATCGTTTCAAGGCTCCATTAGATTAACGTGTCATTCTTCAAATACTTTATCACAGCATAACAAAGTATATAAATAGATGAGTGGGTTGCTCGAAAATAATGAATTTCTGAATGATTAATCAATAGCGTTTAATAAAACCTCCAATTGCTCAGGTGCATCTATAATGCTTCCACTTAATTTCAACAGAATGATTTTCGCCATTTCATCCCGGGCAGCACAAAAGCTTACGGGCCGAGCGCCAAGTCGGCGCGTCCGCATCGGCAAAGCCGGGGGACAAAAAGCAGGACAAGCCGCGCTACTGGCGCGTTGCCCCTTTGTCCGGCGATTTGCATAGATAGGCGATCGCGTGGATGCGGGCCAGCGGCACACACACACACAAACACATACACACGTGTACACACGTATTGCGCAAAGCGCGATCGTTTTTCCCGGTTTTCCAATCGCCCTCGCGCATCGCCCCTTGCGCAAGGGCCCGGGCGCTTTCGCGAGTCCGGCGCTTTTCCGAGGACTCGGGCCGCTTGCGACACGCGCCCGCGGAAGAAGGCCGCGAAGGGCGACCGGTCCCACCTCCCCCCCCCCCCCGCGAAGCTAATAAAGACCTCTGGCGTATCTCGGCCGGCAATTAGCCTACCGGCCGATCCTGTCTCCCGCCGCCGTGAATTTTCGCCCGCCGACAGGATAATTGCGCGGCGCGCACACACGTACGTCATCCGCGCCAATTGGCTTATTCAATTGGTCGCGGTGGCCGGGCCAGGTGTGGGGGAGGGGGGGGAGAGGTGTTTCGGCCCGGGGCCAGGTTGTTCAACCCGAGGCCGGCTTTTAAACGGGCGCCTCTCTCGGGACGCGCTTGCCCCCTCGCATCGTAAAGATTGATCGCGTACACGCGCGAGGCGCGATGCAACTTTCCATGCTCGGGGCCCCCGGGCGCTGTCGGCCTAATTGAAAAATATAACTTTACAATAATCGGGCGCGCGCGCGCGCGCCAGGCGGTTTGATCCTTTTATTTCGCTGCCGCTTCGCCCTTTCCCCCTCCTTGTTTATTATCATTTCCGATCGAAGGCACTCTCACGCCAATTTATCCCGCGTGCAGAACCGCCCGCCGAAGAAACGGACGACTTTCCAATGCTGTATCACCGAGTCCGGAAGTGTCCGCTGACCCGTGATACCTACATTGGCATCACCCTGGCCAAAGCGTTGCGCTTGTGCTATATGTCAAGGCATGTAGATGTACGCGTGAGGCATAACCTAAAATTGAAGTAGAAATTCGCGGAACCGCAACAGTTACAATCTCTGGTAGAAAATTCCGTATATAACTTATGATGAGTCCGTGTATAATTATGAGGATAATTATCTTAAACATATTATACCATAAGCGAAAACGAATCATAAATTTGTTAAGTGTATTACTGTAATCTGGTAGCTACGAATTTATTGCCATGCTGTCTCCAGATGCTAGACCTATATGTGTCTTGCAGCTACTATAGCATCCTCGCCAGCTCTACATCTCGTCACACTTTTACCAGAGTAATCCGATTGCGGTTAAACTATTATTTCATTGGGCGTGATTAAAGTTAAAAGCGCAACGGGAAGCGGCGCTTTCGTCGTAGCAAATATTACGCGCGCGCGTAACCGCCACGGGCGAGACGTGCTGCTTTACCGATTCGCTCTCTTCTTTCCTTTTCTTTTTTTCCTCCGCCTTGGCTCTGCCGCCGCGTAATTGCGGAGGCGCATCGGTAGGATCGCGCCAACAGTTGCGCAACCCGCAGTGCAAGCTCGGCTTTGATGCTACCAGGAATCCCGTAATCGCGCACGTACACATGCGCGGCCGAGTCCGAAAGTCTGGCCCCGCGTACGCCGCGGACAAAAATAGCCCGATTTTTATTGAATATAAAAATTTGCGCAATCGAGCGGCACGAGTGTAGTGGTACACATTGGTCAAGCGTACGTGTACACAAATTGTCGATAGCGCCTAATTTACAGCGGGCAGTTAAGCCAAGCCACTTTTCTGCCCGGGCGCATTGGAAGGAGAAGATCCCCGCGATCAACCGGCCGATTGGAATCAGTGGGAGCCGTTGCGCTGGCCCCGGATGAATGAAAGCACCCATAATCCCCGGCGGCGCTCGCTCCTTACGGCACGCGTGCGCACTGGCTTCCCCAATAATGCAGATATCGGTGTATATGCTTGACGGGCCGTTACATATTTTACTGGCCGCGCGCGAGCCCCGATTCTCACGAAAAGCGCGCGCCCGAGATTTTCTCACAGGCAGCGAACTCTGCGCTCGCGCGCGCGCGTTATTTACATAAGTCGGCGCGTGGCTATCGCCCCGAAAATGATGCCATTAGCCCGCGCCTCCGGTAATTCCCCCGCGCACTGGCGACGCGCTCCCGCGTCAAATCCGCGTATTAAACGCACTTTGCCGCGCGCAATTTACGCGCCCCGGGACAATCGAAGGCAGTTCTCCGCGACGCTTATCCCGCAAATTGCGCTCACGCGCTTTTTCCCACGCGTTCGCGGATAATTGCGATGATCCGCGCGCGGGGGAACTTCGGGAGGCTCGCAGGTGCAGCGCAACCTGATCCTGAGCTGCTTTCCAACTTCCCCCCCGGTTTCCCCGATTTATACGATGGACTTTGGTCAAACTTTTAACGGAAGTATTGATTTTCGCGTACTTTAACAGTCAATTAACGTGCACATTTTTATATATATATTTACCTCGATTTTTTTATTTTTATCGGTCGCGGTATAACGCCGCCAACTTCCGGAAATTGTAAATTACTTTCTCCGCCGGTGCTTTTCTCTATGATCGTCTTAAAAATGAATGGATGATGATAAAAGTGAATGTTTCATCTCAGAGCTTAATGTAATGTAAGGAGCAGATACCATCAATCTTCTGGTAATACATAACACAAATTTCCTATTTTCTTCAACTATAATAATCTATATTATATATATGTATATAAATCCAGATCTTTTTTTATACAAATTGAAGCTTAGATTTCAACTTACGCAACGCGTTCTGCTGCGTGATCTGAACTTTCATTTAACATAAAATTTTATTAAGATTACAAGTTCGAAGGTGAGTATCAGCTTCTAAAACTGCTAGCTCTACGTTAGTTTTGAAAATAAAAATAAATACAACCTCGTATATAACAAAATAGAACATATGATACAAAAAAGATGATAAAAGAAAATTTCTTTATTTACAGGTATCTTTACAGGTATCTTCACCTGTACAAGTAATAATTATTATAAATATTTATCTTGAATTTAACTTCGTTTTTCTGCCATTATTTTCCAAAGCCCTTCTTTTTATATGGTTTGGATCTATTGTATATACATAATTCTATATTTCATAGTAACAGGATGTAAAATATATTTAAAAAAATAGTAATAAAACCAATAGGAAGTATACTAAGGTTAATAAATAGTTAACCTTGTTCATTATACATTTAACCTCGCATTTAATATTTTAATACTATGTGAACGCAAAATAATTAATTATGAAACGACGATTACCTTCTAGTTTCATCATTTTATTTATAATATTAATGTCCCTAGTAGTTTTAAGCCTTTATAACTGGTTTTACAACCGATCAAGCAAGATTAGTGCAAAAATAATATATTACCTAATTACATCAAAATTAGGAAAAATCATCAGAGCTACTTATAAGATATTATGGAAAGAATAATGTGATCTTCTATAAGCATATGTTTAAAAAATATAAATATATAGTATTATAATTCAATACAGAATATAAATTTACATCATTCGACTATACATTAGTTTTTAATAACGCCATATAAGTTCTAATTTTACTTACGTTCAAAGCTACAATTTGCAATAGTTATAATCAAAAATATTAAAGTTAATTCAATGTTTTACTATTGTATTTTGTGAATATTTTGAATAAACACATTGAAGAATAAAATACTCTAAGTAACGCCGCTTAATCAATCATGCAGGAGATACATTAAAAACACATTTATTCCATAATGTTAGTTTGACGGTGCGTAAGGAACACGATAATGGCCACGTTACTCGTAAAGAGCCTTTAAATGCTTTCACCAATTGTTCAATTAATGTTCTCAGGGGAAAACAACAGGGCATCACCATGAATATTTAAAAACTAGATCGTACTCCATATTATCTTACTATTTTTATAAACATCAGTAGCCCCAAAGCCTCGATAAATGGCAGTACTTTAAAGAAGCTTGATCTAAAAATTTGTTTTTACTTCAGTGCTATGATCGATTTTTAAATTGTGACTATCATAAAAATTTATTTTTTTAAGCCGATCATAAAAAAGTTTCTCTTCGCGATCATAGCACCTAACAAAAGTACAGGCTACGATATCAAACAAACAGTATATACAGGTTTTACAATGGCAATCAAGTATGGACAACATTTTAATAAACTCTTCAGTCACGGTGTAATATATCATAAGATAACGGGTACATGGCCCGAAAATGAACATATCTTTTCTAAACTCAGAAGATACGGCATCGCTATCCTTTCAACTGTATTGAGTTTTTTACATTTGACGTCTTTAAGTAACGATATGGACGATGCCAAAATTGCAGTGTAATATCCATATATCTTTCGGATATATAATAAATAAACTATTTAAGTTGCAGTGATATTCATTTATTATAAGTCAGTCTTTTTAATTAATCTTTAATATTTCAAAAACAGGTGCATAATGGATTTTATAATGGCACTATCTGTAACAATGAAAATAGTATTCCTCGTGATAAAAAGGTAAGGCTCTTTTAAATATCAAAATATGTCCAACAATATCAATTTTTTGTTTTAACGACACTGGAATTATATCAAGTTTTAACTAAACATGCTAGCATGGGTTAATGTCATAATATGTGCCGTCTTGTCTTGATAGATATACTTAAGATAGTAGTAGTTGTCATGATAGTATATCTTTTTGCAAACAAAATTGTTTAGTATTTATTTTTAATTATTTCACAAAAAGTTCAGGCTGTAATGAAAGATGCGTTTACAAGAACCATTAAATAATATTTTAAAATAAATACTTTAAGAAAAAGTATAAACGATATTTTGCATTACATTTATAATATTCGATTCATAGCTGTAGATAGTCTTGCATCATAATATTACCATTTTACATACGAAACTATTTTACAGGAAGAATTTTAAAGATTAATTATATTATATATGTTTTTGATACATTTTTCCTTTCAGAAATTCCCTGATAAATATGCTGGGAAAGGCGTATGAAATAAATTTATCTTTAAAGGCGTCTTTAAAAGAACTAGAAATTACTAAGAATTGGCAAAGTTTCCAAGATAAATTGATTACCTATACCACACGAGTATACATCCTACTGCACATATTATTCATGTCTATTCCCATAATTCGAAATTCAGATTTTCCAATCCAGGGAATCATAATGCCTAGCATTTTCTATGAGACTCCATGGTTATAATCATAAACATTTAATAAGATTTAGTAAGAGTTGATGATTATGAACTATTCATAATTTATTTTATTTTCACAGGTATCAAATAGTGTACATTATGCAAGTTTTATTGGCGACATCGAATCTGATCGGTGTCTTATCCAGTGACATATTTGCTATAATTTTTTTATGCAGACTTTACAGTGAACTCGAACTTGTTAACTATCTAATGACAAAATTGGAAAAAAACGACAATGAACAGTTATTGGCTGCGATTCAAAGGCACATAACCGCATTGGATTATGGAAGGATTGTTTGCAGACATTATTCCAAGCTTTTTTTACTCCACCATCTATTTCTATCGATAACCGTCTGTTTCTGCATGTTTGCCGCGCTTAATGTAATTTTTTTCTTTGCAATTTCTTACGTATGTTTTGTGAACAATCTCAAACAACGGTTATTTGCATTATTAGTTTGTTTTAAAAAGACCGATATTACGAAAATAAGTAATTTACTAATTAATGCATGATGGTTGTTTTAGTAAACCTACAGTATCACTATATTACAATCACTAAATTTTCATAACGATTTTAATATTAACGATTCATATTATCGATTCTCCAAAGTAACAAGTGCTACTATGTTTCAGACGAAAAATAATGTAGTTCTGATAAAAATGATTGTCATTCTAACGGTATCCACTATCTGTTTACTGCATCTTTGTTTTCTTGGCGAATCACTGACAAATGCAAGTTTAAAAATTGCCTATACATTGGAGGGAAATTACGTAGAATTTTTAGGTAATGTATCCGCATTAAAACTGATTGTCTTTACACTGCTACAAGCGCAAAAGCCATTAACCTTCACAGTTTGTACCGCAAGCACCTTAAATCTAAGCTTCTTTAGATCAACTATGGCTAATATAATATCCTTTTTTACACTATTAAAGACTGTTCTACAATAATATGGAGTGGTTATCAATACAAAATGAAAAATATACATTCTCCATTATAGCGTTTAATTTATTTGACTAACGTTTATGAAACCTGCATCGTTCGTTGCGCGTCGTCGAAAGTCTGAAGAAGAAATTATCCGCTCGCAGAGCCAAACGAATAAGCAGTACCCATATAAATGTTTGTAACCATATATAATGATAGACTAGGAAGAGCGAAGCATACAGTACCCAGAAGCCGCTAGCCGTAAAGAGAACAAAGTCAATCGCTCGGCTCGACAGCTGTACAGAGCACGAAGCTTCCAATAAATGTATCAGGCGCAAAAGAGGCCTCGTGAAGCGTATGTAATTTTCGAGAAAGATCGAACAACGGATTATATCAAGGCTCCGAAGTCGGCCTTTCTCTCGGGGCCGCGGGCTTAAGTACACATTATGGGGCGAGCACAGCGCGCGCGTCCAGCGTTTGGGGATCCCCGCGGCCCGGAGAAAAGTCGCGACAGGATCCAATAGGTCGCGCGGCTTTCGATGCGCGCACGTACACACAATCCGGAGGCGAGTGCGTGACGAAAGGGGCAGCCGATTTGCACTTTCTCCGCGCGCGACTCGCCGATTTATCGCGAGGAGCTTTCGCGAGATCGGCGCGCGATCCTCCGCGACCGGCCACGTGGGAGGCCGGATTCCCCGGCAAAAGTCGCGCTTTTTTTCGCGAGCCGATTGGAAAGGACGCGCTCGGCGGGGAGGGAAGAAGCGGCGGTCCGGTGCTCGGCTCTCGAGCCCGGGTTACCGATCGAGCGCCGCGGGCTCGGGGCGAGCGCGTGGCCGACTCGCCGCGCGAGGATCGATCCGCGCGGTCCAGCCGCGGATCGCGTAAGCCGCCGCGAGCCCACGTAACTCCCCGACGGCGGGGGATCGCGAGCGCCAGGGCAGCGCGCCACTGGGCCGCCTTTCACCGGAGCCGCGGGTCATCCGCGCGAGCGGACAGCTTGCGGAGATTTCGGTGGGCTGCGCGATCGCGAGAGATCTTCCGAGCGTCCAGTCACGCCGTGTACCCCGTCCATTCCGTTTTTCCCCTTTCCACTTTCTCCCGCATGTATTATAAAGCGTCTAAACGTTTCTATTCGAGGATGCAATATTTATACTCGGAACTCTCATGATAATGCCGAGACGAGCTGCGCGGAAGATATTGCAACTGACGCCAAGGGGGTGAAACGAGTCGATCCGTTTTTCTTTCCTATCTGCGGCTTACGCCTTGTTCAGAAATGCATGTACACGACCTATTGCAATCCATATATTCCTGCACAGAATTTACAAGACAGCCACAAATAATCAGCGGTGCAGTTCTCTAGATAAGCAGGCACTTGTATAATGCAAATGTCAAGGAGTTCTAAAGACAATAATTAAGCGAATGCCATCAATTACTGATAAAGAACAGTTCTGCGCGTGAACTATGTTTATCGAGGATTCGTATCACTTGGTCATTTTCTCGTCAACCATATATGCAAGGAAACGATGTTTTTCACTGACAGTCGAAGAAAAACATGCCGATGTGAAGTATTATTCAGTACTCATCCAGTTAACCTAATATTCTTGATTATCGTTAAAGTAAAATTATAACTGAAAAGGTTTGAAGCAAAGTAATTTTATCGCATAAAAAGCAGTTCGGCACCATTTATCCATCGTTTGCAGAAAAAATCATGTTCAAGAAGACAATGTGGCTCTTGTTTTTGCTGGCAATAGTGCTGGAATCGAATGCACAGCATGATAATACTGTACACGGTATTTCCGGATATGTGACAGACTTGATCGGCAGATTTAGGAACCGAATATCACAGGGTATTGATTATACAACGAGTGCGATTGGTCAATTTAGGAATACTGTGGAGGACGTTTTCTTAGGAAATCCCAAGGATAGTCCTCCACCGCGGTCGAAAAGAGACACCGACGATCTCCAAGAATATGGACCTGATCGAGAAAACCAGCCCTGCCCACCCGGATCTGTGCTTGTTAGAGGTGCTTGTGTCGAAAATGGAAGGGCTCACCCTGTAAATATTTTTAGAGACAATTTACTTTTATTACAACAAAGAGGAAAGGATTTCTACAAGTATCTGCAAGACAATATAAACAAAGTAATTGCCATGTTCTGAATATAACCAAAATATTAAGTGGATCATAAAAGTATGACAAATCGTTACTTCGCAAAGAGCATTATGTAACTTTTACGAAAATTTAAAATAATAAAATGAAGCCAAGAACTTATTCACGTACTTATTTCCACGTACTTGTTCATTTTACTCCTTCCACGCGTGGCGCGCATTCAATAGGATCGCCCGTTTTAATCGAGAAAATACGATTTTTTAAATTCGAAGGATTTCCCTTTCGTCCACTTGTTTACGATTGTAGATCCAGTTGAAGTATACGATTCACCGTCATGCACATCATGCCAAAACGTATAATTTATTTCGAAGTCGCACTGAACTGACAGGGTCGCGGGAACCTTTCTCACGCGTCTCAAGCACGCACCGCAGCATAATTGGCCCATACTGAAGTTTTTTCCCGCCGCGCGGACCTTTGACAAACAACATATTCCGGTCGCGTTGCTCGCGCCTTCCATCCGCAGGTAAGTAGTTCGAGATTTATCGTTCGTCTCGCAAGGTGAGCCTCGCAATTACCCTTGTGCAAGAGTTCTAAAGGCCTTGCTATTTGAGTTCTGTAAAAAGTGGGTTCCTGGCGCGGGCGACACTTTGCTATACGGATGCTCAGCGCGCCTCGTCCCGACTAACATCAACATAACAAACCTTTCAGTAACTGCTGCAAATATTGAAAAACAAAATATTGACTGAAAAATACAACCAATTCGTGTATTATATGTATAACAAATTCGTTTAAAATATAAATTGTAAATAATTTATGATTCGAGAGCTTCATTCAACCATAAGATTATTTTTATCCTTCAATAGTTATATAACTGACTATAACATTAATTTTATACCACTATACGTAATATATAAAAACTGTGATAATTGAATTAAATGATTGAATTTTATGACAATACCTTTATCTTTAAAATCACAATAAATTATATATTATATAATTGTAAAACTCGCAATAAATCAATTTTTAAATTGAATATTTTTACAGCTCAATTATATTGATTACAATATGATATTAAAACCAATATTATCAAGCATTATTACTTAACACATTATATGACTGTGATAATAATAATAACAATATTTCCATTATAATGTTTTTAAGTAAATGCATACAATAGTGCGCATATTTTAGATCTATTATAGACAAAATTTATTTGTTTACCTCAAAAGTCTAATTAGTTATACATCATTATTAATTTCAAAATAAATTTAAATAACTCTTATATTTACATAGTCAGCTTAATTATTACTCTTGTATTTTTTAAACTAATTAATAACCGTAGCATGCGTGAATGATTGAAGCGTTTTGTTTTTTATAACCATTTCATTTTATTTCAATCTACTTATGTAATCTTCAATTGATATATTATATTTATATATTTTAAAATTTATATATGTAAGCTGTTTCCTCGTAAGACAGCAGAGACTGAGATATAAATGGAATTTCCACTTTTTATACATATTCATAACATATACAAAGCACGTAAAGGCTATTATTCGTTGTCTTGTGAAATTGAAATACTTGAATAAGTGATTACGCGAAAAACTTTCTTAGTTTTATGAGTACTTACTCGTTTGAAATAAAAATCCCTTCATTAATTAAAATAGTTATTATAATTCGACAAATTCATATGCAGCCATTTATACATTTTGTTTCAAGTAATGTCTATTTACATGTTTCTTATACGTATATCCATTAGTTTCTGTATATCATTTTTGTGAATCTCATTCATATTCAAATTCATATTCAAATTTTTATAAAAAATCCTTATAACTTTGAACTTTGAACTTTTCAGCATAACTTCTTTAAAATAAAAACTTTCAACGCAGAATTTTTTAAACAAAAGTACTTTGAAGGTAGTGGATATTATAAGTGGTATACGTAGTGGTTAATTTATTTAAGGTACATACTAAATAAAATACAAAAGTATGATCATTAGAACTGCTCAAGTTTTTTATAAATACAAGGTTTATAATAATATTCAAAAGCTTAATGATAACACTCCAGTATATGAATTACGAGTTAATAGTTAAATTTTGCAAATCTAAATAATAGAATGATTATTTATTAAATGACTATTTAATTTGACATTTGCTATTATTACTTTATCTTGCATTTTTAAAAATTAAGTTTTGTTTTGCAATTTAGAATGATTGTATGCACATGTACCAGAAGCGACTGCCTGTAAACGGATAATCGATTCGAACCGGAGAATGAAACCTATAGAAGGGGTGCCAAGCCATGAAGATCGCAGAAGCAAAACTAGTTTAAAAAGAATTGAACGAAGAAACTCGTAGACAGCTGCATGTGCGAGTTTTAAGTAATGATCTCAGCAAAGGTTCTACTCTGATTGATTAATAGTCTCATGGTGCAATTTTTATGTGTCATATTAGTTGACAACATGATTAGTAATTAGATTAAGAATATTATGCTTATTAAATCTCTTGTTTTAATAAAAATAATGTAAATAAATCTAATCTAATTTATTAATTTTTTAACAGAATCACATGGCAGCATTAAGTTTGAAAGTGTAAGTATTCTGCATAAATTTACCGGTATATCATTAAATTCATTAAGTATTGGAACAAGAAAATATATTATTGTTAAACGAGTATGTATGTTTACGAGGCTTAAAATTTATAATATTTATTAACGACCTATACTTGATTCCCGTTCTGATTTTCACCACCAGTTATCGTATAGCAACATCGTTAGGTTCAACCACAGTGGGACCACGGAAGAAAGCGTCAAGCGAGAGTCACGGTTGATAATCTGCTCATTCGAGAGCGTTGTACGCGATCGCGAACTTGAACGCGACCGCGTGTATCTCGTTAGCTTTCCGACGTATAAGGATCTCGACAGCGATGCACTGCTCTGTGATGCGTTCGAAAACCCACATCGTTTTTAAAATTTGTGTAATGCTTTTTTGATCAATTAAATAGTTTATATTATTGTAAATAAATTTATTCCTTTATGAATCATTTTAATGAATGTATTTCGAAAACTTGAAAAACAATTATCAAAACATCTTTGTTTAACACTCCATAATGATTATAATTTGTTAAAATACAAAAAATAATAATAATCATTTGGACAATTTCAATTTATTTATTATATAAATACATTTTTTTAGAAACTTTATATATATATATATATTTAAGAGTCTAACTAGGATTGCATGAGCAAATATATTTTGACAGTATCTCAGACAGCATTCAAATAAAGTTAACGTCGATGTAAATGTGATTACAATTAACAGCATGATTTCAAACAAAATTTTAAACTATAATATTTTTTACAATAAAAGTTTATCAAAAAGTTTGGAAACATTAATTTTCATTTTATTAAGTATGTACTTTAATTTCGTACAATGTGAAAAACAAAATTTTGTAACAAATTCAAAAATAAATTATTTAACTGTAATTTTACTCTTTTGGTACGATACATTGTACAAATGTTTTATTACATATTTTACATTCAAACATTTCATAATTGAACACAATTACTATACAGCTTTTATATTTCTAAAGGCTGATATAAAGCATCTAAAGGCTTAAATATGGTTTCCTTAACTTTCCCAACTAATCGGGTCACTTTAGTAAAAAAGTTATACTTTTTTAAATTACATCAATATTGTAACAATTGTTGTCAAATTTTTCCAACAGTTCATTTATTCATTTTAAATTATGATATATATATCGTAAGTTTGTATTAGTCATATAATACTATATAGTATTAATAAAAAACATACGTTAGCATAACAAAGTTAAAATAAAATATCAGAGATTATAAAGGAAATACTTCATTTTTGAGGTACAGCATAAGTATTTGTTTATATAATTTTGTAGAAATAAAATACTTTTAAAAGAAACTTTTAAAAGAATCAATATTTTTGTTGCAGAATATTTTAATTTAATTTGTTTTTTTACGTGCTTCAAACTTCCAGCTTAACATATGAATGTATCTCAGAACACATCGACAGAACCCGGTATACGGTAATTAAAATCGTATGTGTATTGTATACAAAACGTGTACTACCGTTAAAAATGAAAAAAAATCAAATGATGACCTCTGGCACAAAGGAGAAAGTTCTAGAAAATGAAAATTATAGTACATTTTGTTTAATGCATGTAAGTAAACGAATAGGGAGATGGAAATGTACATTATAGAAGCATATTCGCAGCTTTGAAGTTCAATCAAGTTTCTCCTTCAGGGTGCCATCTCACGTGGTGCTTGGAAACAGAAATATCTATTTTGAATTCTTAACTAATAAGTCTCATTTTCAAGTTACATTTTCTAAATATCCTTATGCGGTAATACGAGAAAACTAATTATTTATATATCATCAGACAATTTCAAAATATTTCTGGTATGAATATAACTTACTTTTATTTATTATTTATTTACTTATTTATTATTTTTCCTGGCAATTTAAAAGTTTCTAAATAAATGTTATAAAGTATTAATGTGTCATTAAGTACAATCTCACTTCCGTTACATACTTCCGCTCGTATGTACCGCATAAAACTATATTACAGTCTCAGCCTGACTATAAAATACATGACTTTTTCATAAATTAGTAAATATTATTTCAACACTCAAATTCCAAATAGATAAACGTGGAAATTGCAAATGCCTTTAGAACCGCAGATATCCTTTCAGTTATATCCTCGTTGTTACCTGTCCTGAAGCGAAAGTGGCACTCTCGAAACGTAACTTTATAGTGATCTTCACCGCACGGCCGCGAAAACTAGAGCAGCGGACTGATGCAAGGCGAGCCATCGCCCCACTAAAGATCTATTATGCCCTCGAACAAACACATCGTCCAGTGTGTATATATATCGCGGAAGAAGCCGCAATGTGTTCCTTTCCCCACCCGCCCCGCGCGGCAAGGTTGCGTGCTCTCTTCTCCCCCACCCGCCAAAGGATTTTTCGACGCATCCCGCGCTCGCGCGTCCCTTTCTCTCCTCCTTTCACCTTAAAATCGACCTTTCGCCTTCAAACCGCTTCCGCCGATCGTGCGGCGCCTTTCAAACGATCTTTTTTCAGCGCATCCACAAACTGGCTTTTAGACGATCGCGCCAGCTAAACATTTAAAGGAATTTTCCACTATATTATAATAACTTTACTACTGTATTTTAATGAGCTACTTTTTATAAATTTCAATTGGAATGCCAGAGTTTGATGATCTGCAAGGTTTGTAAACATTATGACACAAAGATTGCATTACGCGCTTGACTTACGATTTAGAATATGGAAAGCCTGTTGTACTGTAATTAATAGTGCGCGCCTTAAACTGCTTAAAACGGTATGTAGTTCTTTCGAGTTTACAGTTCAAGTCAGCGCGAGTATGAGTATCAGTGTAGTGCGCCTACTTACAGTTGCATCTTGAAATTTGCGGTAAACACTCCGAGAAACGCTCGTCATTTTCATCACCTAGTCAGAAATAATTATAAAATATGAGTTTTTTTTGTCCGAGAATCTTCATTATTATTGAAAGTACACTAATTGCCTTAGACAATTGTTATGAAGCTAGTTCGAGAGCCACTTACTATTATTTCAATTATTAAGATAATTGTGAACTTTATTAGGTTTAAAAATGCTTTAGAAATGTCACAAATAAAATAAATTGTAAAACACATATTGGTATACTATATTTATTACTCTATGTATGAATCATCTTGCTTAAATGATACGATAACAGTATTTATGTGCTTGTTTCAAAGCTGACGTTCATTGCTCTACATATTCGAAGCTCGGCTTGAAACGAAGCTTGAAGTACGGATGTTTGAATTCTCGATTGCATCGAGGATTGAATATTAAATATTCAAAATTCTGTATCTATCTAATGTTTTCGTTTCTGGTTTTTCACCTAAGAGTACATTACAACACAAATAAGTTTTATTTATGGAAATATAATCTATAATCATGCAATTATATTTATAATAGTCGCCGTTGAGATCGCCATTTGATCATTAATTGCTATAAAAATGTTTATATCGTATTCTAAGCTAAGAGAACAGCAAGTTAAGCAGCGAGTTGGTCTGCAGGATGATGCTCGAGATGATGCGCGCGCCAAGTAATTGAAGAAATAGGTAAATTAACATAAAGACTAGGATCAATTAAGGAATCAAGCACTTATCTTGTCATTTATGCAATAGGCGCGAGCAAAGTTTCGTGTATCGTCGCGGCGCGAGAGTTAAGACTCTCCGTGTGATAAACCTGCAGTACTAAGGCAGTACTCGTACAGATCCTCGTGCAGGTCTGACCCTCGTGTATGCACCAGCGAACATCCATCTACTTGACGCGTAGGTCCTGTATGCCTGCACGGATGGCATAAAAAGAATCTCAGGCTTTTGGAACTTTTTATTCAATTGTCACAGATCAGCGGAGTAACTACCCCCTTCACTATAGCGTCCTCGTTTGTTTGCTCATGAAAGGCGGCGGTGAAACCGTTGCCCTGTTCACGGTCGCATCCGTGAGATAGCTCGTGCGGTCTGCAGATATATAATTCAGAAAAAAAGAAGAAATAGTCGAGCCGTAGAGAGCTATACGTGCGCGCGTCAGTTTGTTGACATGTAATGTATTCTAAAGGACAAGTTCTATTTATTTAACTCATTTCATCTTGCAGTTGTAGTAGAATGTGAATCGTGACTGTTTATGCCTTAATTAAGATACTGCGAAAGAGATTCCAGTAATTTCAGTTTTAACTCGTTGTTTTATGCAATTATAAATTTTAATATTTCAAAGCTGTCAAAGAAATATCCAATTTTTTTGATATTTTTGACATTTTTATTGATGCGAGTAATCGTTTTCATTTTAATAAATTTTTATAAAAATTCATGAGTACATATCAAAGTGTTTATATATTATAAATCGTTAAACATTTTTGTGAAAAATAATCAAAAGAGAGTCGTACAGGATTATCTGTATTCATACTGTGCTGTTAGTTAAAGCAATTGTCAAATTAAACGCTTTGCTTATAAATCTCGATATAAACTTGCCTCATATTAAATATTTATTATATACCTTAGCGATATTTGTTTCTTCATTTACAGTTACACTCCAACTTGTTTCAATTTGATACCTTACGGCCGACACTACCTTTGTTTATGGCCATTGCAAAAAGTGACAGTAAGACTACTAAACTGTTACTCGCGTATGGGGCTGACGTCGACTATGTATCCTGGTGTTTGAGTCCGTTAGACTGTGCATATTGTATAGAAGGACCGATCAAATGTAGGATCAAATTAATTCACATACTACTATTAGTAAGAGCAAATGTAAATGATCCTTATAAATCAAAATCATAGGATCGTAGCATTTTGCTCTAAGAAGAATTGGTAAGAAGGGCGATATAAAAATTGTAACTCGAATTATACGATGTCACATTAACAGTGATGCCAACGTGCAGGAAAAGGACAGAGAGGGCCTTATAAATACCTTTGGATGTGTTCGTAAAGTCTCTGTCGACAAGAATCGTTGTGTTAATGTTGATGCGCAAAGCCAATGTCGAGGACGAAGACAACAAAGGCCATCGTCCTTTACACAAAACATGCGCAAATTTTAAGCACATATAGACTTCTCAAAATCAAATAAAAGAATATAAGGCTGTAATTTCATCATCAATTGTCAGTGTTACAAAATTATTATTTAAACATGGAGTAAACATAACTTCGAAACGATCATAGAATCAGTCCGTTACACTTAGCTTATATACATGCAATGAACCTTTGATATAATTATTGCTCGAATCAAGAGCCGATTTAGAAGCTAAATCTTTAAGTGGACAGACTCCTTTACACATTGATTTTAACAGTAATTAGAACCAAGAGAATGACGAAAAAGTATTAATTAATATGCTATTACTCAAAAATAAAGCTTCGGTATCCGCCCTGGACAATTCCTTCAAATTATAGCTTGACTATTCAGTTGAGAAAAAAAAATTGCTGCATAATGATGTTATTGCTAGCTGCTGGAGCTTCCTCCTTTATTAATAATTGGAACGATCTTACATCTTTTGAAAGGATTCTTTATGATACACACGACTAAAAAATACTTAAAACAATTCATCAGTACGTCGTATTTATAAATAAAAAGATACACTTTTCACATCAAATATTTAAAATTAAATGGAACGATTGTAACAACATCGTCAAACTATTACTACTATATTTAGCTCTATTAAAGTCTTATTATAATCGTGAAAGTTGGATGGCCTACGGTCTAAATAAACAATAATGCATTTTTTATGAAAATTGTTTAAACTAATCAAACCAAATGCTCTATGACATATTAGAAAGCAAATCAGATTATCGATTAAGCATGCAAAAACTTTTGATAAAAAAGGCGATATATGTTTATGCTTAGAAGATATTAATAACTACCGAAGCAAATATTCGTTATACAATGACATACTTCTAGAAAATATTTTAGTGTTACAAAAAATGAAAATTATTACTGTCGATTAATAAGTAGTTAATCTAATTAGTATTAATCTAGTAGTAGTTTAATTCATTACTTCAAAACTATTTATAGAAAGATAATATCTGGGAAAATAGAATATAATTATATTATAGATAATTTAATATAAACTTTTTTCAAAAATTTAAGAAAATATTAATGCATATGAAGTTAAAGATCTATGCTGTCGTAATTTACATTTACTCTTATTAATTGTATATGATTAGCGTGGAGGAATAGTACTAATAAAAATATATACATTCACAGACATAGAATTTATTTACTGGGCTAAAATTGTTAACATAAATGAGACTATTGTTATTAGGAAATTAACTATTCTTTTTAGTTTATTTAGATTTAAAGAAAGGCACTGATTTTTAACAATTTTAGGTTTAAATTTTCATAGATTTAAAAAAATGAACCCGGATTCTTTATTGATTAATCGAAAAAGCATTCAAAAATATCAGAATTTTGATGATTCTTTCATTATAGATTAAACGAAAATATAAAGGTTAAGAAGTAAGTATCAAACAATTTATGAATCTAAAACGAAATTGAAACACTAGTGTTTAAGCTTTAAGTCATAAAAATCCATGAATTGGTTCAAATTGCAGTCTATTGTATGATCCTGAAAAACAAAATGGTTTTTAGAAATAAAATTTGAATTGCGAATAATAATGTAATTCTCATTACAAGTATCTGTAGGACAAGTAGCTCGACAAATAGAGAATTAGTGTTGAACTCTCGGTTAAACTCCCTAACAAAAGCTAAACTAAAAAAGTACAGGTATTATCCGACAAACTATACTTTGGCAGTTTGCAGGTTATCGTAAACAGATTAGTACGAACAAAAAACGCAGTCGTAAATGTGTACTGCGATTGCGCCAATACTCCCGGGACTAAAATAATCGAGTGCGTAAGGCACGCTTACTATTCCAAGAAGTGCCACAGTCCTCGGTATACATGCATGTATAGGGAGCACGGCTCGGTGGCGCGGCGGGCCGTAAATTAGCGCATCGGTGTCGCTTGTAGCCGCCGTGGCGCAAGTTGTGCATTACATCGCGCGCATCGACGTCGGCTCGGTAAACACCCGGGCAGAGATATGCGCGGGCCGTGCGGCCGCTCGGCCACACAAGGCGACCGCAGGAGCGGCAGCCCGAGTGCGGCTTTACGGCCGTCAATTGTAAAGCGCCCGGGGCTTGGGCGCGCGCCTCGCACTTCCTCCCCCCGCCGAGGACGCGACATATCCCGCGCGGCTCTCCACCAGGCCGAAGTTGCAGACGGTCGCGTGCGCGGAATCCTCGGGACTTTCCTCGCGAGCCGCCCGGAACAATGCCCATATCGCGGGCGCGTATCCGCAGGTCGGAGCCGCGCGGGACAAAGACCGGAAGCTCCCCGGGGAAAGTCGCGGACTCTTCCTTTCGCGGCCGCTTCTTTCTCCGAAAGCTCGAGCCGAGGTGGAAAGCCGCGCAGGCCGGAAAATCGGTCCCTGCTCCCCGCCGCCTCGTCCGTCAGCGGGAGCCGACCTTGCGCGGACCCCAAGGTCGCCCCGTGGAACGAGATCGAGAGTGACAGACAGGGAGGAGTCGAGGCGCCAGCCGAAGGTCACCAACCCGCGCCGGACCTTATATTCGCGGCTACGCGTACACGCTTTCATTAACTCACTCTCGATTAATTGTACATATCATTTATTTGTCTCTCGTGGGTTCTATAAATCACGAGCCGATATACTTATAATCGTACAAGTAAGATTGGATTAAGTGACGTAAACAATAATCTAGTTTGAATATAAATCGCCCGAGTCCGTCGGTACAATTCGAAAGAGTCCAATGATCGGTGGGGTCCTCAGCGATTCACGCAGCTGAAACACCTTGGCGGGAGAGACATAAAACGGCAGCTGGTTTCGTTGCATCCTATGTCCCAGATTTTCGGGAGGAATCTCCTTCACAGGCCGCAGCGAACGTCCCAAAAAAACGATGCAGCCTCCGATTAAGTTCTCGCTACGCTGTGGCGATCGGGAGACTCTAAACCAAACCCCCCTTGCCGACGTCCAACTCACACGACCGACATAAAACACACACGGCAACACGTAAAAGCATCCGTACACAACACACTTATCCCAAGCTTGTCTCGATATACAATACAGGCGACGAAGAGTCAAAGCCTCGAGGAGCCGGGAGACGTCCGGTCACCTACTCGACACGAAGAAAACGCGGAAAATCACGCGATCGCAGGCAATCTAAGTGTATCATAAGGGTCGTACCTCGATAACAATGCTTGTGTCGCGCGGTTTCAAGGCTGTCGCACACAATTATAAAGACTTGCCGAGGCGCTACAACCGAGGCTACGACTGAGCCATTACAACGCCTATATATGAGAAAGCGTCAGGCCGCGCGGAGACATCGAATGGGCATCAATCATTTCGGCCTCTGTTTGCGCTCTTAACGCACTCTCTAAATTTCAAAGAACGAATATTCACTTATTGTACGTGCATATTTCCGTAGTATGACCGGTATAACTTTTTACTTGCATTTTTATTTTCGTATTACCGCTAATACGTTAGATTGACTGTATAAATGAAAAATTGGCATCATTCATTAAATAGCTTAAATTAAACGTTATTAAGTAAATTATGTATATATTTGATAATCTTAGATTGTTTAGTTTATATTGGAAATATGTCCAAGTTTAGAATAAAATAATACTCAATGAATATTTTGTTAATAAATCGAAGTTATTCATTGTCCCGAGCATAATTATCGAGAAAATTATTCAAGACGTATAATAAGTGATTAATTAGTCACCGGTAATGCAAAGAAAGGTAATATAGTATAGCTAAAAAGAAAAGCAATAACTATTTTATGTAGTATATTGAGGCTGCAAATAGGTAAAACGATGTGCTAGCATATTGGAGACGATCGGGTAAACGAGATGCCGCAGTATATTAACGGGACGAACTTAACTTAACTGTCCAATTAGCCCTACTTAAAAATGTGAACTGATTTTTCTAGAAATTGAATTACTAAATAATTTAAATTATTACATTTTGGTTTAATTTAAAAAGATTTCCTACATGGAGCTCGAGCACGAGAAAAGGATTAATTAAAGATAAATGAAAGTGTCCCGGCAATGTAGCATCTCTAAAATAAAATAAACATCAATTTGACGCTCGCATGGGAATTAAACGTCATGCAGGCATCACAATCCTCTAGCCGCGTTGTGAATGACAACCTTGACCTCCGTTTTCTACAATTGCCGCGGACTCGGACGCCAGTCCGGGGCCTAATGCAACGACTCGCGCTCGTACGCGAGAGGATGGCCGGGGCGTGGCTCATCGCAGCCGGTGCACTTTCGCCCGGGGTTGCTAGCCGGCCGGGAGAAAGCCGCGGGGGTTGGGGCACTTTCGCGGCGGCATCGCCCGCGGCGAGTATATAGGCCGCCGATCGAGAAAGCCGGGTGGGGGTGGGGGGGTCGAGACGTCGCGCTGCACTCCCGCGGCGGGTGCGCGGAGGGCCGCTTTTATATACACGCCGCGAGGGCGCCTGCCCGCGTGGCTTCCTTTCACCGCCGCCGCCCGGCGCCTACGACTAGCCCCGCGCGCGCGGACACACACACGTATATATACACGCGGGGACAGGGCCCCCGTGGCGAACAAACATCCGCGGACCCGTTCCTTTGCCTTTTTTTTTTTATTTTGCATTTTTTTTTTTGGTTATTTTTCGCGTGAAAGTCGCCGCGAGGTTTTCGGCCGCGCGCTAGAAGGCGCACGCGTGGCCCCGATGTACCGGCGCGAGCGCGCGCGGCTTATCTCCCCGGAGGAGCCGGCGCGAGAGGCCGGAATTCAGGAAGACGCGCGAGGAGAAACGAGGATATCTCTCTCGGCGGCGGGCTCCTTTCACTCGGTTATCGATAACGACTCGCCGGCGGGCCGGCGCTCGCCGATTTTTCGCCCCCGGCCGCGCTTCCTTCCCCGGTGCCCGCGGATCCGGCCTCGTTACTTTTCCTTTTTTTTTTTTTGTTCCCCCTCGTTTTCCCACATTTTTACTCTATATTCTCCCATATCTCTCTCTCGCTCTCTCGATCCCCCGCGGCCGGAGCGGCGGCTCGGATCCGCCGCGGCGATGAATCACGTGTATCCCGCGCATTCCGGCGCGCCGCGGCTCTCGTCATTGTTCCCGCGCGGACGCCCGCTGGAAAAACCCGCCGGCGCCAAAGTTCTCACACTCGGGGCCCGCCGCGATCCATCGGCGCATTGCGCAACGCGACAGAACAAAAAAAAAAAATCGCCCGTTCGGAGGCACCGGTCGCTCGGCCGAGTAATGTATGTGCGTTGCGAGCGCACCCGCTGCCAGCGGAGTTTCCCCTCCCGCGGCCCCCGCTCGACGTGCAGCCCGCGCTGGACTTCCTCCTCGCCAATGACTCGCCAACTTTCCTAACCTTTGGCTGACCCGCTCGACGGGCGTTTCTTTCCTTTCGACCGATCGGCCACTCGGCCGATGACATCAGGCGCGGCAATCGTTATCGTCCTCGGCTCTCCGATTCAAATCTGCCGCGCGCTGTGCACTCGGATACGCATCGGGCGCTCTTCGTGGCATCGACGCCGTTATCGTCCATCGGGCGCGATATTGTTCTTGGTAATCCTTCATTACGCATACTTTTCCCAGGCTTTCTGTCGGCCCGCGGCTAATAATAGTAATTTGCACTT
Organism: Sycophaga agraensis; assembly: GCA_018906755.1. Lineage (NCBI taxonomy): Eukaryota > Metazoa > Arthropoda > Insecta > Hymenoptera > Pteromalidae > Sycophaga > Sycophaga agraensis. The sequence goes on from JACCIE010000004.1 coordinate 977,915, forward strand.
GCCACTTCACCGAGGCGCGGGATTAAAAAACGAATCAAACTTCTGGGAAGTGTCCACTTTGCGGGATTTTCAATCGAGTGGAGTGCCAACGAGCGCAAGATACTCGGAAGAGAGTACACTCATGTGTCCGTATGCACGTATTCCGGGAGAAAAAGAGGCCGCGAGGAAAATGCCAATTCAAGCTCCAAAGCCGCTCTCGTTCCTCGCGATTTTCGATACGAGTCATATATATCGGCCTTGATAATTGTAGCCCGGCAATCGCGGGATAAAGGCGGCCGGTCCAGCGGTGGCGCAGGCGCAGCTCGACACGAGCAAGCGTATAAATAACACCGGCGACGCGGTCTCGTCCCTCCGCGGCTCCCGTTTCGCAACGGCCGCTGATAAACATTTAAATGCCGGCAATAAATGTCAGCGGGTTCGGCCCTTGCGCAACGCCGCTCGCAGACGGAGGCGCGGAAGCGACAGGTGCCGGGGATACAGGGACAAGGGCTAGAGAGCCTCCGGCCGACGACTCCGGAAGCTGCGCCCTCCCCCGGACCCCGGCTCCCCTCAGGGGGGGGGGGAGAGATCCCCTTTCACTCGCGGAGATGCGCGCGCCGTGCTTTCCTTTCCGGCGCTCTCGGCGGGGGTGGCGGGGCCCCGGCCCCCCCCCGTCGCCCAGACTCTCCCGGCCGTTCCGTCTCTGTCAATCGGCGGGGTTTCGCAACGCCGGCGCTTCCAGAGGCGCCTCTCCGGGTCGCCGGCGCCGACGCCCTCCTTCGGCGAGCCGACGGTCAGTCGGCCGCGCCCCGCCCCCCCCCGCCGGAGCCTCCCATAATTACCGACAAACGGCCCGCTTTAAAAGCCCGTAAACGATTCTCCCCCCAAATACCCGCGCCTTCTTTACGGCGAGTCTCGCAACTCGTTCCACTCGCTGGTATATGTCCCTGCTAAATAACCCATGAAAACACACCTACGTTTTTTCTCTTCTTTCCACGCGCACACGTACACGCTCGCGGCCCGTGCGCTTGTGCGCGCGTGCACCGGGATGTGTCCCGGCGGCGGGCCCACGGGCTCGGGTTTCCTCTTCCCCGGGTCCCCCGCGGCCTTCTTCTTTGTGCGCCGCGGCCGGATTAATTTTCGGCCTGACGTCACGCCCGACGATCCTTTTTGCGAAACCCTAAAACTGTTGCGCGCCCGTGTGCTTGGTGCACCAGCGTCACGTATAGAGGCCCGACCGTGACACCGTTACGCACCGGCTCGCCATTTTTGCCATGGCTACATGTAATGTCGCGCGCGTGCCTTCCTTTTTGCGCCCGGTTTTACCTTTCCTTCATGCATATTGTACACATATCGGGCCCATATAACGCGGTATACTTTTTTTGGCCCCGTGCATTAATATGATAATGCGCGCGCGAATTACGAATGATTGCCCCTTGGCAGCTCGCGCGCGCCTGCACCTATCTAGCCCACGCGCTCCGGCTTTTTTCCTCCCATAATTACGTTTATGCCTAAAGCGTAAGGTCGTTAGAGAGTCGTTCGGGTCGTGCGGACATTACCTTGTAAATCGGGCCAAATCCGTGAGATTAATCTGTTAGAATGATTTGGCAAAGCGTACAACTTTTAAAACACACACGGCCCCGGCTACACTGCTGCTGTCTAGACCTGCTGCACGTAACCTGTGAATAATAAAGATTGATAGTAAACAAGATTGATTGGCCCTCGGTGAATGAAAAACCAAAACAAAAAGAAAACAAAAAACGAAGAGAGCTCGACGCGAAATGGCATACATATATATACCCAGCAGATACAGAGTATAACGGCGCGAGAGGCCCGGAGGCTGCAAGAGACCAAAGGATCCTTCAAGTTGAAAAAAAAAAAGAAAAATAATTCCCGGTTCGCCCGAGTGGCAACAGAGAGGAAGAAAAAAAAAAAAGGAAGACAAAAGGTCCGATTGGAAGTAGGTGGCGGAGTGACGGAGCGCGTCTGACCACAGCGGGCCCACGCCTACTTGGCCCGGCCAGACGGGGCTGCATTGTCTCTCCCGGAACAGCCGGCCGTTAAAATTTCGAGCCGAGCCGTTTTCTAAAACACGCCTGTCCCACGGGGGCACCCGGCGAGCCCGCCCGCCCTCCCCCCGTCCCCCGCGTACCCCCGATCCGCCCGCTGACCCATTTAGAGATCGGATCGGATGTGTTTATCGGCCCGGGGCCCCGGGGCTCCGGATCGACCGCGGCGCGCTCTCCCCGGCGATTATAGCGCGCCGTGGGCCCGGGTTTGCGCAAGCGCCGTGGCGGCGGACTTCCGAGGCGAATTTCCCGCGCGCTCGCGCTAATCCACGGCTTCCGATAAGCCGGTTTCGTTTCTCGTTGTTGCATAACGCGTTTTTCCAGTATTTGTTGGCCCTTTGGAGTACAGGTGTTGCGGGATGGCCCTTATTTGTAGAGTCTGTTATTTAAAAGTCCTTATGCATTTTTTTTGGCATCATCGAGCAAGTTCAAGTGTGGACCTTTCATGGAATGATTGATTGAGTGATATTTAATGTTTTTCAGTATTCTGGGGCACAGGCCGATGTGGTTTTGTTTTACAAAGTCGATAACGTAATATTTGGAATAACAAAGTGGAACAAATGAATTTCTGAACAGCATAAATGCTTGATGAGATAAAGTAGCAGTAATTATAGGTTCAGAAGTGCATGAGAACACATGTAAATGTTTACAGGTGTGCCAAAGGCAGCCGGCTTCTCAAGTAAAACAGTTTATCAGTTTTAAGAAACTCGGTGATTTTTATCCTACAAATTTATGTAAATTGTAACGTAACATTTAATTGGATCTCTTTTTTGTATTATTAAGATAAACAGATGTTAACGCTTGAGGTTTCAAAAACGTAACAAAAATCGTACTAAAATGCTCAATAAAGTTAATCTAACTAGCGCGAATTTATGTAATATCTCGATTACCGCGCTAAATCCACGTAGACAGACATATCGGTAGATATGCAGGCCGTTCTGGACACATGAAGTTACGGCGGAGGCAGGCGAGCATGATTGAAGTGAACCGGGAGGGCGGGAGGCAAGGGCCAGGCTGGGTGCGGGTGGGTGCGGGCTGGGCCCGGGCTGGCCCCAAGCTGGGCCTGGCCGGGAGAGTCGGGCCGCGGCGGCCCGGAGCAGCCCAGGTCTAGCCGGAGCGAGTCTAGGTCTAGGACGTGGGGGGCGCAGGCTCCTCGGCGTGTCGCAACGGCTCTCGCGGAGGAGTTTCTCGGAGGCGACGGCGGCGGCCGCGGCGGCCGGGCGGAGGGGGCCCGCTGGAGGGGGCCGGGAGCTTTTACTCTCACTCGGGGCCCGGCGCGCCGGCGCCCCCCACCCGGGCCCGCGCCGGGGGTATAAAACACCCGAGTGCACCATCCGAGGAGTCACAGAGCAGAGTGGCAAGCGCAGCAGAAGCCAAGATGAATCCTCTGATCGCGGTAAGCATTGGGGGCCGAGGGGGCCCGGGGGGGCCGGGGGTGGACTCGCGGTGGGCCTCGGAGCGACCAGCGACTCACGGGGCCTAATTTGCTTTGCAGTGCTTGATCCTTGGCCTGGCCGGGCTCGCCGTGGCCGAGCCGCCCTCCGGCTACGCGTACAACAGGCCGAGCTTCGGCGGGGGCGGCGGCGGCTACTCCGGCGGCGGCGGCTTCGGCGGGGGCGGCTTCGGAGGGGGCGGCGGCTACACGCAGGTCTCCTCCGGGGGCTACCAGTCGAGCGAGGGCGCCAACGTCGACCCCCAGCTCCTCGAGCAGCTCAAGGCCATCATCATCAAGGAGGAGGCGTCGAGCGGCGGCGGCGCCGGGGGTTACTCCGGCGGCGGCGGCATCGGCGGGGGCTACCCCAGCAGCAGCTACGGAGCCCCCAGCTCTAGCTACGGCGCGCCCAGCAGCAGCTACGGCGCCCCGAGCTCGAGCTACGGCGCCCCCGGCTTCGGAGGCGGCCGCGTCGTAGGCATCGACTTTGAGGGCATCCGCCAGGGCATCGAGGTCGCCCAACTGCACCAGGTCTCCCAGGGTGGCGGCGGCGGCTACTCCGGCGGCGGCGGTGGCTACCCCAGCGGCAGCTACGGAGCCCCGAGCCGGCCGAGCGGCAGCTACGGCGCGCCCTACTAGGCGACCCGGGAGGGCCCGCGGCCCCGAGGAGGCCGCGGGCGAGCATCTCCGCGGCCCGGCCCTTGGCCTCGGACGCGAGGGCCGGGCCGCCGGGGCCGAGCCACGCGGCCGCTCCACCAGGAGGCAGGCTCGGCCCGCGGGGGCCCCACCACCGCCCGCCCCCCAAAACCACACCAACCCCTAGCTTTTAGTTAAGTATAATACAGTCGCAGAAGGAGCTGGTCGCGCCACCGATCGCAGGCCGACGAAGACTCGCACCCAAGCCAATGATGACGGACGGACGCCGCGCTCTCCGGAGGAGTGTAGGTCTATCTGCAGAGACGGAGCCGCAGCGGCGGGAGGATCTTGCTGACGATTCACACGTGATTCGCGCTATCTCGAGCGCATTGTAAATAAATATAGAAAGAGCCGCGAGGCGCAGCGCATGTCTCGGCCGCTGCCCTCGCCGGCGGCGGGCCCGCGCCCGCCCCGCCCAACACACTCGGACACACACGGACCCCACACACGAGCTCTGGAGACCAAACAGCCAGTTGAGAGGCCCGAGGAGACACAGCCACAATCTCACACGCAAACACACAAAAACACACACGCAATCTACCTTTTTTTATACCGAGCCCTGTGTAACGCTACTCTTTTTTGTACTCTATCTCCCTAATCACCGCATTTTTTGTACTTGTATAAAGGCTTTTTTTGTAGAAAAACCAATAAAAAAAATGAGAAACGTCGCCACCGTTAAACCGCCTGTGTTGTGCCTCTTCTTCTCCGACCGCCCCACCATCCCCAGCGGCTTTCTCCGCGCGAGCGCCCCGCGAGCGGCCAACCCCGCGGGCGAAAAATCCGCGGATGCGCCGCCGCCGGTCATTTATTTTTTTCCGTTTTTTTTTTTTTCGGCCCGCCGCGGCCCCGCGCGGGCCTTTCTCTCCTTTCACCTGGCCGCGCGCCGCCGCCGCCGCCGCCGGCCAAAGCACGCGCTCCTCTGGTCAATCCTTTCGAAAGCGATCCCCGAGCGATGCCCCGCTTGCGCAACCGGCCGATCGCGCGCCCGCCGCTTCCCCGAAGCCCCCGGCAGCGCGCGCTAATTCCTTCGGGGAAGAGCCGTGAGCGCCCGTCGGCGTCGCTTTACTGCCTCCCCCCCCCCTGCGTCATTTTTCCATTATTGCCCGGCTTTCCCGCGGAGAATCGGCCGTTACCAAGCCCGTGCGTCTATCGATCGTCTACCTTCCCGCCACATCCTCCTCTGTTACCGGTGAGCCCGCGTACACCGAGCTCCTTTGCTCCGCGCCCAAGCGCCATTACGGACAAGGGCTCGATTAACCGACCGCTCGGCCAAAAGTAAACGCGCGCGATGTATATCGAGGCGCCTGGCGCGGCGATTACGGGAGGCTCCCGGGGCGCCGGCCTACCGGCTTACGCCTCGTAAGAGCCAGCGGCGCCGCGCTAATTCCGCAAAAGTACACATGCCGTTAATCAAACGAGGGCCGAATAATATTTGGAGTCGCGGCGTAGACCGAGCCGCGCGGCCAATGGGCGGGCCGCCTCGCGACTCCCGCCGCGGCGAGATTCCCGCGCGCGACCAGCGACGTGCCGGGCGCGAGAATCGCTTCATTTAATGCCCTGACGGCCGAGCGGCGCTTCCCGGCCGTGGGCCTAATCATCGTTAGCGCGTGCGGGAGCGATTGCGCAAGGGATCCGGCCCGCGGCCGGCGCGTTACGCCAACCGGCGCGACGCCCGGGCCCAAGTTTTGTTGGTTAACTGCGCGTCAGCTGGCCGTTTATTAACCATAAACAAAGAGCGGGCCGTTTCTCCCCGGCCGCGGGAGAGTTGGGCAACCAATGACGCGCGCCGGCCTCTGCCCCGCGTGCAATTAAACCGCCGCCCGGAGATAATCACGCCGGCGGGGGCATTATGCGCGCAAATTAAATCATTACCGTGGCCCGCGGGATCCGAGGGCCGTGGAAAGTCGGCTTGCTCAATCGGCCTGCCATCCCCGGGTTTTCCCGCGCGCCGGACTTCCCGGGGATCCCGCGCGGCCCAGACAATCGGCCAGTGACAGCCGGCCCGCGCGCGCTTAATCAGCACGATATATAAGTCATACGCGAGAAAGTCACGCGGCCGATGAATCGCTCTCGCGGGCTCGTCTTCCTCTCGCGCGCGCGCGCGGCGAAAGTCCCGAGCGTGAGACCGCATCCGGTGCGGATTTTGCAACGGCGCCCGCGCAAATGTAACTCGACTCGTTAGAGGCCGATCCCCGGGGCCCCGGACGCAGGGCCGAACGGGAGCGATGGCCAGCCTGCCCCGAGCCCACCGCTCTCCCGCCCTTTCTAATCAATTGCCATAATCAATTGCCATAACGCAGCCTCTCCTCCGACACTCGGACTTACACAACCGCTCGGCTGATCTATTGCCGGCATTAAAAAACCAACGAGCCCCCCTTCAAATAATTGCTCTCCAAACGCATAGGAGAGCAAAATTTTACGAAACGCTTCTTTACTTTTCCCCCCATAATTCATTGCGCTCAAATATCTTAACGCCGCCGTTGGAACTACAAGTTTTCTAATAATTCGAATTACGTTTTAAGTCTCAATGGTCACAATTACTACGAAAATGTGATTATTGTAATTTTTCGTATGTTTTTCGAAAGTTTTACAAAAGACACTTTTAATCTCTTAGTCTGTAAAGCGGTAGAAAAATTGCAAACGTTTAGCTTCTATAGATATACTATAGCAGCAAACGAATCATAATACGTTTAAACCTATACGTTTAATTTCAAATTAGTATAACTTTAGTTTGTCATTTACCTAATTGATTGTTAGTAAAGTATCAACACCAAGTTGAAGTAATTAAATTTAATGCACATTAAGATCCAACTTTTTGTCAAAATCAAACGTTTTGTCATATAAATGTTTCTTGTTGGTAATACATTACTACTACAACAATTTTACTACAAATACACAAAAACTAATGGTTAAAAATTAATATAACGATAGGTATAATTGATTTTAAAAAATATAGTTCATAAAAATCAATTTAAATCATATAGTACTCAATAGCATAGTATCGATAAAAGGATGTACTTTAATTTTTTAAAATATGTACATAGCTGAAAATTATTTATTTTTTCTTAGTATTCTTGCTTTAACAAATTTGTAAAAAGAACTTAACATGCTTTGTTCCACATGTTTACCATAGCAACTTTCATCACAAATTTTATCGATGCATTCGTGTAAAATTAAATATGTACATTACTTTGGAATGTTTACTGCTTCATCCAAGAAGAAGTTTTATAAATATAGTAACTATGTTAAAAAATATTAATGGAACTGAAAAAAGTATATTAAATTTATTAATGTATAAAATTTATTGTAGAAATTTAACGTTTATTAGTTACTTACTTCTAACTACAGTACGTATCGATCGAAGCAAATTCAGAAACTGTGCTTTCACTGTTAATGGTTCTCCAAAACCTTGAATATTTTGGTTTGCTCCCCAACCATCTGTAAATTATTAAATATTAAATGATAGTATTTGCAGACTTACGTTTAAGTAATGAATAACAATAATTGTTTTGATTGTACAGTGAAATTAAAAAATCTTAAATATAACTTCTTTTTTTTTAATTAAACAGATTTTATAGAAAACAATAACATAACCTTCAAATATGATTTTTCTTTGATAAATAAAAAAAACAAAATATAAAGTTATATTTAAGAAGACATTGAAAATTAATTAGCTTACATTTCATAAGAAACCTTTGTTCGTGCAAAATACAAGCAGCATTTAATACTAAAAGAGCAGCTTCGTAAAGATACCAAAGTGTAAAAGCCATGATGTCATATATGGTGCATTGACATATACTTTGTACATGATTATTGCCAACGTAACCCAGCTACTTGATTGTTGAATTACAAAAATTAATGCGGTATTAAATATCCACATAATATTTTTCAACAGTGAAATTGCATTATAAATTCTAAATGATAGTCTTTCGTATTATTGCCTCGATCTTTCCTAAATTACATTTGAATTTTCAATTGTAACATTGTCAAATCTGGATTTATAAAATAATTATTATGCCATATATCGTTGCCTTACGGTAGCATATGCAGGGTATGGTTCAATTGTTAATTACAATAATTTAAGGCGGCTTTCATTGTTACCAACTACAGTCCATTTTTTACTGGAAAATACATAAAAAATATATAAAACTTACTTCTAGTAACGGTCGTATGACGTCAATCGATGGTTGCTCTATCTTGTGTCAGAGAATCGTATCAGTTTTCAGGAAAATTCAAAAATTTGAAAAACTAAGCCGGCTCTCGCCACAGGACTCACGAGCAGTGCTCACCGGTCACGAACTCACAACAGCAAAACCGAACGGGTTAAAATTTACAGGGGATTTGCCTGCTACTGCTTGATCTGCGTGTGTGGTGGTCGACTGGTCGTTCGAGGGCCGAGGCACGCGCGACGGAGCGTCAAGTGGAATTTTTTTTGCAACGGTTTCATAGAAGAAGAGAAGTAAATTTTCCGCCCGTCGCCACCTCCTTAGCGTCGGAATGTTTACATTGTCTAAACCTTTCTCCCTCTGTAATTAAAGAGGTGAGGAGGAAAAGGAGAAACGTTTACTGTCATAAAATTGCAAAACTAGGGAGTCATGAAAGGACTTGTTTTTTCGAAAATGGCGACTCATACGTAATCTTATAATTAATCCAGGTAATTATTCTTTAGGTATATAATTTAATCCCTATTTTCATTTTAATCTGCTTCTATTTCCATCGCTTATACATTACAATCTATTCTAACCTAACATTGTAAGCTCATTTTGTGAATTACGATTCATGATTTAACGGAAACAAAGTATTTTGTATTAAAGTATTTTGTATTATTTAGAGTTATACTAAAAGTATTTCTTAAAATTTTTCTTCCAAAGTAAAGTAAGTTCTTACTGATACATTTTTATACACTACTGAATATTTGTATAAAAATACATAAATTTATTTTATTTTATGTAAATAAATTATAACAAAAGTGTTAATTTATCATTGATAATTGTCGAATTGACAATGTAACAAAAGAATTATATAAAATTAATTTATTTTTTTTCTTTTTTTTATGAATAGTTGGAGTTAAACATTAAATGTATAGTAGGGGTAGTAAAACTCATCTTGCTCGATAACCCCTACAAAAGCTTAACGCATTGATATATTCTAAAGCTCACTATGTATCAGTCTACTTTTTCACCTCACACAATGGTGCATGTAGCTGGCAATTACCAAACCAATGGACAGTTTCTTTCTATACCAAACCATGCATTTTATACAAGTAGTCCGACTAGCGTGCAACAAGAATTTATCCAGTTCAGTCATAATACTCCAAACCATAATAGACAACGAGTAGCACAGGTATAAAATTTAGTTAATAAGCAATTTAATTTTTATGCAAGATATCTACTTTTGATATAAGACTAAATTACTAACAATCTTATGCAGTTACCATATTTGCAGCAAGGAACATATCCACATGAATTCTTGCACAGTTTTGGTGTAGAAGTGCCAGGAGCTACTTACAGTTTACACACTGCTGGAACTGCTGCAAATTGGCCACAACGATTGAACTCACCAAATAAAGCACCAACAACACCTCAGCGAATAAGTACACCTAATAATCTTCCAGTGACACCTATTCAAGCACGAATGAATTATAGGCCATTGAGTTCAGGATCTGTAAAAAAGCCTAACTGGAATAATAATAATAATAATAAGCCAGCTAAAAGACATTCATATCAAGACTTACCTTTGCTTAGAGAATCATGTAATAACAGTGATAGTGGTTTTAGTTCGCAATCTCCTACACCAAATAAACATTACAAAGGTGGCAGTCAGACTGAAAGTTCAGATGAACGCGAATCTTTACCATCTTTGTCTGAATCAAGATATAAGTATGTAAAAAATGTTATAATCAATCTATCTTTGAAATTTAATGCTTTAACGTTTTGTACAGGAATAGGAATATCAGACAAACCAATCTTAACAGAGGAACCTTAGTTACAAGTTTATCGACAGGAAATTTATATCAAGATCAGAGACAATCAATTGAGTTTACAGAAGTGGCTCCACGAACATCTTTTCAAAATCAAAATAGACGGAAATATCCTATAGGTGAATCCTTTAATTTTCAGCTATAAAATCAGCTAAAAAATTTACAAATAAATTTTTTTATTTTAACACAAATATATAGTGAGAACTTGTCCAGCAACGCAAAGAATTCAAAAAGGAAAAAAATTTAATGGAACTATTCTCTCAGAAGTAAATATATATCCAAAGTATTACTATAGTCCAGCAGATAGATTTCTTGATAGATCACATATCATAACACAAACAAAACAAAGACCAAGTACTTTATTAACAGGCTCTGTTTATGACAAATTATCAAAAGCAATATGGGAAAAATTTGAGCAGAATCAATTAACTCAAAGCACTTTTTGTCATAAAATGTATTTATGGAGGTACCTTTTTTTTTATATCAAGGTAAATTATATATTTATGATATTTTTATTTCTTTCTTATATTTAAGTTTTGAGGAATATGTAGACTTACTAAATCTATAAATAAGTAAACTTAGTAAACTCATTAATAAAATTTGAATTTTTACTTCTTCATGGGAACTATGGTGAAGGCTGCATTTGCATGTTCGTGAATTAAAGTTCAGAGCAACATTGTTTGTAATGTTAACAAGTAATTAACAAACAAATTATTAAACATTAAAATGAATGCAAATTTAAAAATTGAAAATTTTTATAATTTTTTATTTCAGACCAGATTTCCTCAATATGGATTATTTATGGTGGGCTCAACACTAAATGGTTTTGGATCTAATGCTAGTGATGTAGATATGTGCCTTCTTGTTAGAGATACTGCAGCAGATCAAAGAAGTGAAGCCATTTATCGCCTAGGACAAATAATGTCTTGTCTAAGGAAAAGTGGTTTGTATAAGTTATTCAAATGAAATCTTTGTTGACGTTCTTTCCATCTATATATATGATTTTATCAAATTTTAGATTTCATCAGTACCTTAGGACTAATTCAAGCCAAAGTGCCTATTTTAAAAATTCGTGACAATGTTTACAATCTAGATGTCGATTTAAATTACAATAATGTAGTTGGTATTCGAAATACTCATCTACTTTATTGCTACTCTCGTAGTAAGACTTTCATTTTTATATATTAATAATTTTTATTATATACATTAGTTTAAACAATATTATTAATCATTTTTAGTTGATTGGAGAGTACGACCCCTTGTTTTAGTAGTAAAAATGTGGGCACAATTTCAGAACATTAATAATGCGAGGCACATGACAATATCTAGTTACTCTTTAGTCCTGATGGTGATTCATTTTTTACAGTGTAAGTTTAATGTATCTTTTTTTTGATTTTTAACTATACTAGGATTCTAAAAATAAATTAATCATGTTAAAGGCGGTGTAACTCCTGCTGTGTTGCCTTGCTTGCATAGATTATTTAAAGGAAAGTTTCATCCTCTATCTGATATTCACGGTATTGATATTCACGAAGAATTGACTATTCCAACACAAGCACTGCATCCACGCAACACTCAAACGCTTGGAGAACTTTTGATAGAGTTTTTCAAATACTATGATTCATTTGAGTAAGTTTATCAAATAATTAATCATATCACTTTGATAAATGGTAACAACAATTTTTATTTCACAATTTAGTTATGATCAATTTGCAATCTCCGTGCGAGTTGCCGGTAAAATCCCGATCGAAACATGCCGGTATGTTCGATCGTTTAAGAACGACCCACATCAATGGAAGTATTTATGTATAGAAGGTAGTTATCAAAACTTAATTTAAAGAAAGATTAAAAAAAGCACTTGATATGTTTTCTTAATTTTTACACAGTATATAAATTTTTTTATTGCAGAACCCTTTGACTTCACTAATACAGCAAGGTCTGTTTATGATCCAACAGTGTTCCAACTAATCAAAGAAATCTTCAAACAAACGCATCAAAGATTGAAAAAGAGCAACAATCTTAGCAGTATCTTCACAAGATTAGAAACAATTAAGAACCATAATCTTAGCAATATATTCACAAGGTTGGAAACAATTAGTGATTGAGAATTGTTGCAATTTGCAACCGCGCAAGTCCGGTGGTGTTGTTCGCAAATTTATAAATAGAAACAATTATTTATTTTATACAAAACTAGATCGAGGAATTATCCCTCTAAACAATTTATGTAAGATGAAAAAAATACTCTTAAGGACTTGGAAATCTAACATTATTTATGTGTGATTGGGACCAATGGTGCTTTCCTTGTTCAAGAGTTTTTTTATTATATACTTATTTTCATGTATTGTTAATGAACTTTGCTATAAATTATTATTATTGCGAGAACAACTAAAGACAAATGCCAAGCCGTGAATGAAAGAATCATTAAGAAATTCAGACTTTTATAATCCAAGTCTACGTAATTTGTGCAATAAAGTAGTAATTCAAAGTTCATTTGAAAATATTGGCTTACTACTAATAAGAAGGTATAACCTTATAAAAAATAAGTTGTGCTATGAAAAACACTCTAAGATCAAAACAAGAAGTAACGCATTTAAAGTGTTTTGCACAATGATCAATAATTAATTTAAAACGCCAAATGAATTCACGGGAATCACGGTAAGATATAGAATTGGAAAATAAGGATCGTTAGAGAAAAATTTAATTAATAATGAGTAATCAAGTAAAATATAACGTCTGACAAACTTGCAGCTTTCCTGCAAAGACCAGAAATCTATAATTTTTTAAAATAAATTATGGTCAAATATTGTCAAACGTGTGCATAACTCATTGTTTCCATAAAGGGTACTTTTACCTTGTATTAGAAAAAGTTAAAAAAAAGTTAAAAATTATAAATCTTTAGCAAACAAAAATTAAAATATAAAATAAATAAAAAAATTCGACATTTAGATTTTTAATAAATTTTTGTACAAAAATAAAAGTGATTAAACAATTACTTAATTACTATATAATAATACTGCAGCCTTATAATACAAATTAATTCAGTTTAAATTATTATCGGTTAATTATTATTTTGTAAATAAAAGATACAATAAAAAAGCTGTATATTAATAATTAAAACGTATATACAAAAGTATGTTGCAGATGTTATAACTTTGATAATCTAATTAAACTATAATAATATTAACTTAATTTATAATTATTTTCTTTGATTTCTGTAATAAATATGAAAATGTTTATGATAATTGCTGCATATTGTAGTCGAAAAACTTAAAATAATACGTCTGCGACCAATACTATAAAATGTTATGCATTCCGCTCGTTCCACATTAACAGAAAGAAGTGTAACTGATGCATTTTCTGAAAGTTAAGTAACGGATAGAAGAGCATTTTCTGTGATGTTCAATTGACAAATCTTGTAATTCGAAGTTGATAACATCATTCAGAATGATAGATCGATTTAACTAATCCCAATTGTTGAGAATTTAGATTAAAATTATATTTTTTTTGCTATTTCCAATTTTCAGACTTAATTAATCATACATGCAATTAAAATTTTAATAAATTTAATTAAACAATCGTAAAAATTAGCGATTATGAACACGCAATGAAATGTATAAATTAATACAATAACTAAAGCACTTTCTTTAATTTAAATAGCTTTTCGTTCTCTTCTCTGAAATAATAATAAAAAATATAATTTTAAAAATTTCTTGTAGTTTGGTTTAGAAAATCGCATAAAGTAAAGTATATTAACATCTCTTACATACTTTAAAATATTTAAAGCTAGTGTGCAATAAATTTTTATAAAAATGATTATGCATCTCGAGTTTATCTAATTATTGAAAACAATCAAATTTTTCAATCACACTGGTTAATCTAATCTAATCAATGTTGAATATATAATTAAATCTAAAATTGGGAGGGTGAGTATGTAATAATAAAATGAAATTGTCTGTGATTATTGTGCCATATTACAATAATACTTAAGTAAATGTATGAAACAAAGATTTATTTAGCTTTATTTTTTCGGTAATATTATTGCATTCATCCCTGTCCCAGGCAAGTATTAATGACTCCATTAAAGATTATATTAACGTTTTTGGCCAAAAAATTAAAATTATGTATTTTCATATAATGTTTTGTAAAATCAACCTTTTTGTAATATTATCAATGTGTAAAACTGTAATAGCGATTTTTGTAAAATTATATAGAATTTGTATAGCACAAAATTTGTAAAACACATTTTGTTGTCTAATAAAATATCATGTTTATCAAATCATTGATTTTTGCTTTGATTTTTATAATTCTGTAATCAGTGCAATACAAATTTGTATATGGAGAAAATTAACGTAAGTATATTCTACATTCGTTAGAATTTATCTACTTACTCCCTCACACGCTATGTAGTATTTACATTACACGAAGGGGATTACCACTATGGATATTTCGATGTATTTTGTAAATATTAGAACGTTGTAACGAAATACGGTTTTCAAATTACTATGAAAGATTTTGGGTTGTCAATATTGAAGAAAATTAGTTAATAATGCGGGTCTGTTCAAATTGAATTAACATGTATTGTATCATAATTTGCTCATCAATATTGTAGGTAAAAAATAAAATACAGTTTGTTCTGAATAAAGTAAATGTTTATTTTCGAAATCAATTTATTGGTACCACAAGATATTACAATAAATTTTTTATATTTTGTATAATCTGTAATTAACAGCATAATTAATCGAGAAAAGAATAATATAAAAAAATAAAATAAAAAAATGTACAATTTTGCACGTTAGGCGATATTGTTTTGGAGGTTTGTAAATAAAAATGTAAAGAAAAAAATTCTACATTAGTAACAATCGTAATAATTTTATAAATCATATAAATCACGATTTCATTGAGGTATTGAGTTATTTAGAATGACCTATAAAAATAGGATAAACACTTTGATTTGATATAATTGTTACAGAATAAAATGAAATAACAAATTTTAATTACACAAAATAACTGACCATTAAAAGAATAATTCCTTACTTACCCAAACAAAATTGGGCATTTTTTAAAAAAGGAAAGGAATTAATAATCAAGAATGAGAGGCTTTACTCATTTCTTGAAACTAACGTAAAAACTTACATCTGCTTTAATTTGATGGAATAATTTAAAATCTCTCGTAATAAGGTCTTTAAATAGGATTAGAAAATTTGAAGCTCGATTCATTTAAAGATCTTTTATTATTTTTCGTTATTTGTTAAAATTATAGAATTTTATTGAAAGCATAAAAATATGTGGAAAATGTTTAACATAATAAAGACAACGAATTTTTTTACAAATATTAATACATATTGCAAATATATACAACTTGTATTTCGTTTAAGCCAATATTTACTTAATAAGTAAAGAGAGCTTAAAGTTAATGAGATGATCATCGAAAAATTGGATAACCACAGAATATTTGTTAATTTACAGCACGAGTATAAATTTTCCAAGATTGATTAGTAATAGTGCGATCACTCTGCTAAATAATAATGTGTACAATGATAACTTGAATGAAATGTCTGGATTTGAAACAGAACAGGGTTCTATTTGACTTAATATTGTTAATTTTCAGTTACTCATTCGTCGAGTATCGTGAACTTTGGTATGTTCCAAATCACTTTTAAAATCTCTTAAACTTATGGATTTCATCACGTACTACAACTTCTTGTTGAACTTTCAGCCAAGGCTGTAGTGAAAGAGATTTATTTAAAGAATTTAAAATACATTTAAATCTGATAGATACTGCTTGCCAATGAAAGTGACAACGAAAAACATGAAAGTTATCCGATTTCAATCCTCAGATTTATGTGATGAATCATAAAATTCACAATTAAAGATCAACAATGTTGAAAGTGTTTTAAAGTCGTCAAACATATTATACTTCTATTAGTTTTCAATCTTGAAAAGTGGAAGGCTATATGATCAGATAATAAATAATTGACAATCAATAAATTAAAAAACTTTGATCTCGATTATTTTTTGCAATGTGATCATCAGAATAAAAGATATAGCATATGAGTAAGAAACATTTGCTATGAAAAACTTCATTAATTTCATAGGAATAGTGAGCCTTTAAGTGGAAGTATCCTGACAAAACTTTTGAAGACTGCATTTGAAGGCTGTAATGGATGACATCATTGATATGAAGTTTTGAAATTCATAAGTTAAAATCTGTATGACTTATTCTATGAATGGATGGTTGACGCTTATATGGAACCGTCGGATGTTTCCCAATTATTTTAACCTTAACATTATTGCAGAAGTATTAGTATCTTTATCGCAAATCTTGAAACCGAGTATGCTATAGCACCAGATCAGCAAAATGATAGTATGAATTTAGGGTAAAGAGTCATTAATCTTTAAATATTGACTTGTCTCATAATACATTTCTCGTCTTTAATTATTAAAAAATATTAGCTCTCAAGAAATACAAATTGCAATGTTCCAGTAAAATAATTTATTTGTCAAACATTCGTAAATGTTTTCCGTAAATTTTGCATTTCCTTAACATATCTCTTTGGAGATAAACACACATTAACCAGACGAAGATAGTGAAAATTATTCCGTCATTATTCGATTTCTTTTACACGCCCACTAAAATCGCTGCTCCGATTTCCTCTCGTTCTTCAGAAAAAAATGAAAAGAACGCTTCGGCACACTAACATTAGTATCGCGTCATTTATTAACTTTCGTTTATTTTTATTATAACATACGTTCGTTTTTCTCCTGTGTACTTTCTCTTAGTCGAAAACTTTTCGTTTGCAATCCCAGCGTCAACCGATGATCTCCGCTTTGTGAAATGGTGATTTGTTTCTTGCCCATGTGTCTCGTTTTACCTTTTTTTATGTCGAGGCAAACGGAGGCAGGGAGAGTATCGAGAAGGAAAACAAATACGTCCCCTTCCTGTTCACGTCCCTTCCGTAATCCGGATTAATCCCTTATCTTCTCTTCATTCAATGGCGTTCTTGTTGTCATTAATATCCAGCTCTTATTTCCCTCTTTTTAATGTTACATAAAAAAAGAGAAAGATTTCAGCCGTCAGTTGTTATTCTCGTCCACGCCAACAAGCATCCGTTTTGTTGTTAAACGTCGGCGTGTTCATGTCGAGTAGTCTCCCTCTCACATAGAGTTTAGGTTGGTCGTACCGTTTCGCGCAGTTACAGAGTGATTTGGTTTGGTTGTTGGTTTGGTTGTCGATGAAGAATTGATCGAACGAGCCTTCTCAGTCGCTCCCGCGACGCTGCTGCATGGCGAATGCATTGCTCAGCCGTACCAACTCGGCTCAGTATGGCTGGGAAAACTGGCCCCCGGCTTGAGACTGACCAGATTGGTAAAAGCCTAAAACAGTTTTTTTACGATTATAATGTACTGGTCACTTGATAATTTTGTAATACTATTAAAAATACGGAATAGCGTACCGCTTCGGTCACCCTGGTAAGTCGAGTCTTGTGACAGTAGTCCATCCATCTGCGATTGGAACTCTCCTACCGCGAACGAGTCCTGTGACAGCTCCGCCTGTGACAAGCCCGGCTGCGATAAACTGAAGCCGGGTTGGGACATGCCTTGCGTTGTGCCCTGTGTTAGTGGCAGTCCTGGCTGGCTGTAAGGTTGCGTGTTTTGTTCCGATTGGCTCAGTTTACCAAGGCGTGTGGCTCCACTGCCACCCATTTTGTTGTTACCTATTGCATAAAAAATGAATGTTAAGATAAAAGAGTCACAACAGCTGCATTATCTTTCAAATCGCGACAACATACCCTTTATGTTAACGCCACCACCTCGGCGTACTCGTTGATTTTGACGGGCTTGCAGAGCTTGTTGGTGTTGGTTGTAGAAGCGCGGTGGTACATGCGCCATGTTCATGAACATGCCCACGGGCACAGGAACATTATTCATAGCAGCCTGGGCACGCTCTGGACTAATGTAGCTAATGGTATCGTGTGTGCGGCTGAAAATATCTATCGGCACGTTTCTCTGATAATATGGATTGTGTGTTTGAGTGCCATTTACTTGCGCACCCGACCTAAAAACACAAAATTAAAAAAAAAACACATTGAAATCTACAGATAAAGAAAAATGTTTCACGAGTATAGTAACTGTTTATCGTATATTGTTTAGTTTTATATCGTTTTCACTTGTAATTCAGATAAATTTTATTACCTGTCGTACACGGAACCAGGTATAATGGCTTCCCTTGCATCGTACATTGATGTGGACATAAAGTGAGAGCCCGGATTGGCGGCGTTAATAAGTTTCTTTGGTTTGGCAAACTGTATCATGGACTCTTTAAGATTGTTCAACGGTCCTTCCACCAGAACCTTTTGTTCCTTATAAAAACTCAGAAGATGATTCCAGAGAGGTTGTTTAGATAAAACTTTTGGGTTCCCCACAATGATAATTCCATATTTAGCTCTTGTTAATGCAACATTCAGTCTTCTAGGATCATTTAAGAAACCTACAGCAAATAATTACTTTATATTTATTCAAATCAAACATTTTTCAATCACACATTTTTTTAGAGTTACAGACCTATTCCTTGATGTTCATTAGATCGAACGCACGACATGATAATAATATCCTTCTCTCTCCCTTGGAAGGCATCCACACTGGCGACCTCAATTTCTTGGTAAAGCTTTGAATGTAGCGAACCCTGATATTGCATGTATTGAACAAGGTACGCTCGCTGTCCCTCATAAGGCGTTATCACACCGATTTGCTCAGGCTTCACACCGCAACGCAAAAATCGCGTCGTAATCTTTTCGACGTTAGAGGCCTCAGTTCGGTTTAAGTAAGACGTTCCGCTTCCTGCAATTTCCTCCTGACCCTGGGTCACGTAGAAGAACATTGGTTTGTCTGGTGCTGGCCATGGGAAGTCGATCTTTAGCAGTTTACGCTCATCTGCGCATACACCGTTCTGCAGCGAACCCTCGTAGAAGAAATTTGAGGGGAATCTATATTCAATTTGGAATTTACGCATTAATTATCAAACACAACATTATTTAAAGATATTGAATAAAAGAATTTTGAATATATAAAATTACATTTAAAGCATAAAAACAAACATTTTAGAATATACGAGTAGTTCAAAATACTTATAAACGTGTATGTCACAAGAGAAATAGTATAGAGATAAGAAGTTGAATAATGTAAATAATTGTATAATCTTACAGATTTATGATAAGGAAAACTTACCTAGATAAGTCTGGATGCATACGATACTGAACTTCAAGCCTGAATGGTCTGATTCCAAGTACCACAAGACGTTCGAATAGTGATTGAGACAAACCAGCACGTGCCGCTTTCTTACACATAACAACTGGACCTAACTGGCAGTGATCACCTACAAGTATGAGCTGTTTAGCCCCGAGTACCACAGGTACCATGCATTCAGGTTCAGTCGCTTGCATGCTTTCGTCAATGAGAATCGAGTGAAACTTAAGCCGGTGTAATCGAGGATCACCGGCTCCTACACAAGTACAACATATCACATCTGCGGCTTCTAGAAGTTCCTTTTCGGCAGCTTTCTTCAGCAGTCTGAAATTTTTTTAACTTTATTTTTGCCGAAAATTTATCTAGATTGCTAATAATAGATTAGTGAATTTTTATAAATGCTTCGTACCTGTATCTCTTTTCGTCAACACTTGATAATTCACCAGTCTCATCTTTGAGCTGCTGTAACTTTTGCAATTCGGTATTCGTCTCCATATTCTTAATTTGATTGTGTAATGCCAGAAAACTGACGGGTGAGTCGATGGCTTCCCTAGACTTAGCGCAAAGCCTCACCACTTTCAAATTACTCTTGTGTATCTTTTCCGTTAATTGGTCAACAGCTGTGTTTGATGGAGCACATACCAATACGGGACCACCGTTTTGTTTGACTAGCTGATACACGATGGTAGCACTAGTAACCGTTTTACCAGTTCCTGGAGGTCCCTGAATCAATGATAGGGGGCGTTGAATTGCGTGTTTTACAGCATAAACCTGCGAACGATTGAGATCCGGTAGATTTGGAGCACTGAAGTGTTTGGGCAAGTGACAGCGGAAAAGAACTTCCTCCACCTCGTGGCCGAGGAGCCGGTGATAAATGTAGGCGGATACAGAAATGTCGTCCACTGCAAATTTACGGAGTGCCAATTGCATCCTGCAAGTAAATTTCTTATTTTAACACTACTCATCCGACTTGATATTTAGAAATCTAAAAAAATACTTTATAAATACTATGAGTTCGAGTAAAAAATACGGTGCAAATCAAAGCAATAAAAGAAATTCGTTATTTAAAACATCGAAAAAACAGTTTGCTTATTTGTACCTGTCAAAACTAGTGCTTTTCCATATAAAATCCACCACAAAATTACTTGTGCACTCAGTTGGAGCTCCTGCGTTATTTTTTAGTTCGATTCCGACCTCTTCTCCATAATTGTCGGGAATCTTTATCACATGGCCAATACCTGACCAGGCCTTATGTAACTCTCCTAGATACCTCAGTCTTAATTCGTCACCATGCATGAGTTTCATATCTCCATCTGTTTTTGCTAACATAAAATAAGCAATGGTCTTTTTATTCAAGCCTACATCCCATCGTACTTCAATGTTCTCTTGAGTTTGCGATTCTTTCAAACGTTTATCGTAATCTGCCTCCAGTTTTACCTATTATACATACAATGAACTTTTAGACAATCAAATATTTTAATAATGAAGAAAGGAGATTATTGCAAGATAAGATAATTCTGTTTCTAAAAACTAAAGTAAAACTTTTTGCCGTACCAATGGGCCGAAAATATTTTGATATTGGTAACCGTCCTCGTAACGCAATAAAACTTGTTGCGGCTCTTCATCCACTCCAGGTTTTTCAAGATCTTGAAAAGTTGCGTCAACATTGTCACGCCAGAGCTCTTCAAGTTTATTAATTTGTTGAGCTGAAATTTGACGAGCGCGAAGTTGTTCCTGCTCGGAAGGTATTTTAACCAACCATGAGAGAAAACTACGATCCTCTATTAAAGGTTTCCATTGCTCTTGATCCCTAAAAAGTAACAATGCATATCAATAAATATGAATGAAAAAATCAATGTACTATTAATTTTAAATATAAACCGAAATAAATTTCATCAAAAAGATAGAATTGTAGATTAGTTACGTAAGATAAGCAATTGTGTTTTAAATTTTCTTTGAATAATACTATTGTTGCTGTAAAATATAAACTTTTATTACCAATTCATATCTTTCAAGGAGCTTTGTGCTGCACATGGTTGACGACATAATAGTACAACAACAGAATCAGCTTTAGCTGGTATGAAACCAAGTACAAAGACATTTCTTACAGCACATGAATAACATTCCAATATGGTTTCACCCAATGGTCCATCTCTGGTGGTCAAGAAAAATTTTCCAAATTTAAACATTGAAAATACTTTATGTTAATTAAAATTGCTCCAAACATAACAAACCTGTGCAATGTAACTTCCTTGTGCTTAGCTCGAACTAAATGATTGATGATATGAGATCCAGATGTGTTACCTCTGCCATTGCAAAACCACTTTCGGCAGACATTACACATGACAACACAAGATGCTTCATGAATACCACAATATTTACAAGCATGATCAGGTAAGTCTCGATTATAATAAGCTTCTTCATCTTCTTCTTCAAATTGCAATTCAGCTAAACTTTGAGCTGCTCCAGAAATTTTTAAATCTAGGGCTGAAGTACCCACAGTTCCATTTATCTAAAGAAAGAATACATCAATAAACATATTATTATATCATTCATTCTTTAATACAAAAAGAAATTTTATAAATTAAAAATTTATTTGGATAAAAACTTTAATTCAATTTTTAAATCTATTAAATGCAAAGTTAATTCAGAAATATACAGACAATAAACACTTGTATTGTCACTGATGTACATTAATATGTGATTTGTTTGTTTTTATTTGCTTACCCTCAATCATGAAACAATTTAGATAAGAGTTAAAAAAGTGCAATTTAAGTTATATACATTAGAAACTAAATTAATCTAATAAAATAGTTTATCAAACTACAATTTGGAAACCATTTATGACTAATTAAAACTGTTTAGAATATAACCAAATAACGACAATTGTATTAATACATAGTGTACTTATGAGATTTGTTATTATGACATAAATTTTAATTAGCATTTGACACAAAAACAACTAGTCATATTTTTCAAAATTTATGACTGCTGCAAATAAAAGCATTGTATGTGTATGATTTAAAACAATGCAACAAAAAGTATAAAACATTAATATTATCTTTTCCAGATAAAAAATGTTCATAAACAATAGCAAATAATGAAAGTATCTGGCTATTGAAAGTATTATCTAAAAAAAGTTCAGTAAATAATAATAATTAAATTAATTATAATCTAGCAGTGATATATCAAGTGTGGAAAGTGGTCATTAAATATGTCTAGTTTTAATAATAAAGGAACAAATAATAAAGAATATAAGGAGTAAGAGGTAAGCTTTAAACTGCATTAAATAATTGTTGCATGTACGTGGGATTAGTGATTTCAATTGCATTCAATAATTTAGTAAATCTGCTTATTACATAAATCAAGTCGCACGAGTCTTTCATTGATAGGGCCGAGCAGACACGTTTTCTCGATTTCTTGTATTTCCAAGCTTAAGTGACCGATACTTTATCCCAGGATTTCCAATTCGCAAATCGGGGAGCAACGAAGGCGCAATGATCCATTAGAGGGTACCGAGAGCCTCGGTTGGCCCGAAAAGCCGGCCGAGGAAAAACAAAGCGTTCCCGTCCGTTTGGGTTAGCAACGGAACGAGCGGCTGGAGGAAAGCGTGGCGAAAGCGCCGAGGGCAAGGGGTCCAGTTGGCTGGCAAAGGAAAATAATCGGTTTGGCTCTCGTGGAAATTTGAGGTTAGAATCAGCGGGAGACCGCATGGTTGGGCCCGCAGCGCACGCTTTCCCCGAGGTAGGCCGCTGTGGAAAGCGCGGGGTCGAGCTCGGGCTCAAGGTCAGTCGGAGCGGCGGACGCGGGGGCGGGCCGTTGGGCCCTAGCGGGTGGCCAGCTGTGGGAGCGGGTCTGGGGGGTCCGCGCGGGCTGGCGGCGCGGGGCAGCGGACGCAGAGGACGGGTGCGGGTGCCGAGCATAACCTGGACAGGCTGGGTCTGCTGGCTGCTCTGCGCGGCGTCGTGCTGCGAGGCCTGGGTCTGGCTCGGCGACGGCAGCGTGAAGTCCCGGAACTCATAGTCGCTGCCCTGGGTGTCGGCGCCGATGAGGTCCGCCTCCTCCGTGTCGAGGAAGGTGAGGGTCTGGCTGCTGGGCCCGTACGCGTCGACGCTCATCTTCTCGCAGGGTTATCACTCGGCTCTCTGTGCTCCGCTGGCTCCGCTGGCTCCGCTGGCTCCTGCTCCTCGGTCTCGCTCCGTCCCTCTCGCTCGCTCGCTCCTCCTCGCTGCGGAGTCTCGCGCTCGCTGGGCGCTCGCACGACGCACCACTGATACAGAAGCCACTCTCGGCGAGCGTGCAGCAGCGTTATAAAAAAAAACGAGCAGTCGCTCTCGCTCGCCCGCTATCCCGTTCGCTCTCTGCGGTGCAGTCTCTCGCCGTCGACGGAGGGATCTACGTACTCGCGCCTCTGCGTATATATACAGCGAGCCTCGCCGTCGTGTTTTGCGCCTCTCTGCTGCAGTTGTCCCGCTCGCGCCGCGGCGCTTGTGCTCGCTCCTCGCTCCTCGCTCTCGAGCTAATCGCCCGAGAGAGCGAGACGCGCGGCGATTCAGGGGCACTCGCACGCTGCCTCGCCAGCCGAGAGCGCGACAGAGAGAGACAGAGAGAGAGAGAGAGAGAGCGGACAGGCGGCCAGCCGCCAAGTACATACGCACACGTGTCTAGCCCTCCGTCCGTGTGGCTTGTGTATGTGCCTGCTTCGGCGGCGCGTGTGCGTCGCTCGCGCCCGCGGAGAGAGCGAGAGAGAGCGCGCGACACCGGCGGATTTCCGGCTCTCTCGCCTGTGTACACCAGTGCGTATACAGTCGGCGGTCGCGGCGGTCTGCGTGTACACACATCGCGAAACGCGGCAGAAAGCCTCGAGGGCGCCGCGAGTGCGCGCGCACACGCGTGCCGCCGCGTGTGTGCGGGCGCCCGTACGTAACGCGCGGCTGTGCTCTCGCGTGCAATATAGTCGTTGGCAAATTTGGCAGAATAAGCTCGCGCATCTGTGCGCGCACGTATAATACGTACACGGCGCGCTGCGGAGGGGGCGCCTTTCAGCGTTTAAAAGGTGGCGGTGGCCCCAGCAGAAATAGCAGTCCCAGCTGCCACATATTATACGTGCCCCCGCGATAAACAGACACTTTGGAGTTAGAGTATAAGGAAAGATTGTCACTTGCGAGCCCCGTCGCTCGTAGCAGTCTAGAGCATCCGTTCTGGCGCTCGTTCCGAAAAATGAATAGTCGCACAAACCGGCCCTTGTTCAAAGTGTATTCCACTTTCTGTGCAATTGCACACGTATCGAATGATTTGTATCCTTGAGCTGTTATAGCTACGATCAATTTTGGATTTTTACTACGATCGAGCTGCGGCCGCAAATAAATTGCACAATATTTCTTTTTTTTGCGAAAAAAGTAGGCTACGTTCGACTGATGTTGTGTCCGAAACTTTCTTATAATAATTTGATGTATTTTGAACCAAGCTTTGAACTAAATGCCAGACTAAATGCCGATTTCAACTTTTAATTTGATATTTCTACATTTTGTCTGTGATAAAAATATTGCAAGAACTAAGTTCAGAATGAAAATTACAGACAACAAACAACAGCTTTTTGCCGATTTTTTGCATGAACGACAAATATAGTAATTTAAATCATTTTTGGTTTATACTCTAATGATTTGTTGTTAAATAGAATTTGTCGATATGTAAATATATTTAATTTTACACTCCGTGATTGATACTTAGTTAATTCATAGTTATTAACTCTAATTCTCTGCATTTGAAATAATGTTAATAACATTAGGATAAAAATGAATGTATCATAATATCTCGCATAATATACTAGCGAAGATGCAATCTGATGGATCAAGTGCGCGATAATACAGTGAACACGGAACAGCATATTGTGCAATGCATCATTGTTGCGCAGCACATTGTTTTAGCACATGTATTAAAAGTAACATAGTAATTCAAATAAATTAAATCCTAACTACGTTTATAATTTTTAAAATAATAAATCAAAAGATGAATGTAACAGTCAACTAAAATTATACAAAAACATGATCAAAAATTCGTAAATTAGTGAAACGAGCCTTTTTGACCTTGGCGCAAGGCGGGCACCTAAAGGGGTGAAAGTTGCACGGAAAATAGTATGTGAGTCTCAAAAGCTTAAACAGATCAAAGACCACATGGTTCTAAAATATATGCGATGACTGGCTAAACGATCACTAAAGGTATATAACATCGCATTGTATCAGCTTAAGTGAACTCAGTTTACACCCATTTCTCTTCGTATCCTTGACACACCTGTCCTTCGCTGTTTGGCGATACTCCCGTTAGGCGCTCAGTATCTACGGAGCACCGGATCTGTCGCACTAAATAAACAAGCCACATCTTCCTCTTGCCGCGTCATAGTTCTCCTGCTAGTGACCGAATCAGCGGCGAAAAAAAAACAAATTATAACGTAAAATATTTATAGCTTGAACATTAAAAAGCAAAAAACTCGAACAACCAAGTATTTAGTTATTTAATTATAGTTGCTTTATATTTAATTGTTGTTATTAGCAAGTTTTTCATCATTCTTAGTGTATTTTGAAATAAATCAAAATATTAAAAGATTATGTTTCTGTTTTCATATTTTGGTTTAGTTCCAAATACATTTATCAAAAACTACAGTAATTATGTCATAATACACAACTATATGCATGATAATTATTAAAACATGATGCAAAGTTTTATTGCAATATTGTATTCAATTACGATCAACATTAACGTGTACAATTACAAATACATAAATATAATTCTAAATTGTTTGAATTCTTGTAACACGCATAAATAAAAAATAAAGTCGGACGTTTGAAAAACGATACTTTAATACGATTGGATAATAAAGGCCGCCAATTCGATAAAGTGACTATAACTCATATTTTTAAACCAAACTATACATCTATTATATTGATGTTTGAAATTGATGGAGTTTAATAGTTTTTCTGTGATTCTGTGCTAATATTTAAATGGCGTAGAATAGCAAAAATTATTTATTTTATTTATATTTCAAAAATTTACATCTGTATACATCTAAAATTTGCTATACCTGCAATCTAATACCTACCGATATATTTACAAGATATATAAGTTTGCATTTAATTTTAAAATTAGTTGAGACAAAATGAAAGAGTACTGTGAAAGTGTATAACACGCAGGTAAATTCAAAGGTCTTATATATAAGAGCGAATAAGAATTTTGAGCCGAGAAAAACTATAATATTGACACTTATATATAAGGCTACTTTGAGAACGAAATTCGATAATAGCGCGAAAGGTATCCGTAAGTATAGCTGTAGTTGAAACTGTGAAAAAGATCGTGATTAAAGTTAATTCGCGAATCACAAATATTAAAATATTAAATATAAATTCGTTCTTAAGTTGTTCTCCTTGCTTGTATTTAATCTTTCTGCATTATTTTTTTGAGTTAAGTATATTTTATTGTACTGCATACCAAAAAGACGAAAGATTAATAACAAAGTACACGATTGGTTACGAAAATATTATGCTATTCCAAATATTAATATTTCTGTAAGCTTATTCATATTTTACATCAATTTTTATTTTCGAAAATGTTGTGAGAACACATAACTTATACTTATTTTGAATACTTTTATCGCACAGAAGTATAAAGAAATTATTGATACCGCATGCAGTTTAGAATAGGGTTGCGTTGCACTATCTTTTAGCGTGAAATATACGGTTTTTCTGATCAGACCACCAGGGGTCTTATTTTACAAGCGATATGATACTTGCGATAAACGGTTATCACAGCGACAATAAAAGGAGTGAAGTGTACGGTTTCAGATATAGTAATAGATTTAGCAAACAAGATCTTGAAATAAAGAATTTTTGCGGTAAATCTAAATTAAAAGTCGTAATAAAAATGTATCTATGGTCTAGTTTTTATCACTTAATATAAATAAATATATAGTACATCATTCCAAATAATAGCACAAAAAACTTTTTCTAAATACGTATATACTAGATTATCTTTCCTTGTGTTAAAAAATTATTGTTAATTAAGTTTTGGAATTAAAAGTATATTTTGTATACATTTCAAAAGTATTTATTTCGTAATGACATAAGTGTTCCAGAATTGAAAATTATTATTTTATCTTTTTTATTAAGTAATTATTATATATATTAATTATTTATAATTATTAGTAATTATTTATATATGTATATGCACTAAATTTCTAAATATCATGAAAATATTGCATATAATAATTTAGGTTGATTCTGGTTCAGTTATATAAATAGCAAATCAACGTTTCAAACTTTGATGGCCCTGAAAAGGGCCGATTGTTTCTTTAAGACATAGTTGGAATTATTTAACCACCAAATCCATAAAGGGTGCGGCCTTGTCTCTTCAGAGCGTAGACTACGTCCATAGCAGTAACCGTCTTTCTCTTGGCGTGCTCGGTGTAGGTCACAGCGTCACGGATGACGTTTTCCAGGAAGACCTTGAGGACTCCTCGGGTCTCCTCGTAGATGAGGCCTGAGATACGCTTGACTCCACCACGTCTGGCCAATCGGCGGATGGCAGGTTTCGTGATGCCCTGGATGTTATCCCGGAGAACTTTGCGATGACGCTTGGCTCCTCCTTTTCCCAATCCCTTTCCTCCCTTGCCACGACCAGTCATCCTGTCTCTGAGAAATAGAACTTGAACGAACAAGAGCAAACTCGAAAGTGATGGTCGACATGGACAAAGCGCCTATTTTATAGCCAGGTGAGGCGCATCCCTTCCAATTCCTTACACTACCTTTTGCCCCTTCCAAACCCTTAGTGTTCCTTACTCGGGCCCTTCGTCCCCTTCCAAATCCTTGCACGACCTTTTGCCCCTTCCAAACCCTTAGTGGTCCTTACTCGGGCCCTTCATCCCCTTCCAAACCATTAAAGGTCCTTTTGCCCCCTCCAGCGGCAGAGGGTATAAATATTGGGGCAACCCCACTGTATAGGTATTTCCTTTCTGTGGTTCAGTTTGAGAAGTTCTTACGATGGCACGTACCAAGCAGACTGCTCGCAAGTCGACCGGTGGCAAGGCACCGCGCAAGCAGTTGGCCACCAAGGCTGCGCGAAAAAGTGCGCCTGCTACGGGGGGAGTGAAGAAACCCCATCGCTATAGGCCCGGAACAGTCGCTCTCCGCGAGATCAGACGTTACCAGAAGAGCACAGAGTTGCTCATCCGCAAGTTGCCCTTCCAGCGCCTCGTCCGCGAGATCGCCCAGGACTTCAAGACAGACCTGCGCTTCCAGAGCTCGGCCGTCATGGCTCTCCAGGAAGCCAGTGAGGCCTACCTCGTCGGCCTCTTTGAGGACACCAACCTCTGCGCTATCCACGCCAAGCGCGTCACCATCATGCCCAAGGACATTCAATTGGCCAGACGCATCCGAGGAGAACGCGCCTAATTTACTTCATCTTTCGGTCATCGAAAAAAAATCGGCCCTTTTCAGGGCCAGAAATTTATTTAACGTCACAATATTCTACTTTATATAAAGATATATGTATATGTATATTGCCTACATCAAACATCTCAGATTCAAATAAATATGTATAGTTATAAATTACTTAAAAATTTATTTACATTTATTATACAGATAAAATAAATTAAAAATACAATGTCTTTCAAATTTACGTAATATTTCATAACGTTAAAATTTGTTAATAAGTGCAGCTCATGTATAGCAGAAATAAAAACTCTAATTTAGGCGAGTTAAACACGAAAATTATTAGTCAAAATCAGTTTTTAGAATATCACTCCTAATTAAATAAAACTTTTAGAGGACAAAGTCATACACATATGTTAAATATATATATCGTATGTTACAACATAGTTTTGATTTTCAATCTTTTTTATTGCAGTATTCGTTAACATTATTGATTCAAGGCTATGTTTATTCTACTGGGGTTCAATAAAAATTTAATTTTTATTCATTTAGTTTTAAATAAAAAATGGTTTAGAAATCCATTTAAATAACACAGAATAACATTTAAAATGTAGATAATCATAGCAAAAAAAAATATAAAATTTTCTTGATTTACAAAGCTTAAGATAAGTTGTTATATTCGTATATCGTTAATTCTTGTACCTTAAAAAATACTGTTTCATCAATATTTATATAATTTAAATTAATAATAAAATAAAAACTTCATAGTTTAGTCTATTTACAAATGATAAAAGATAATTAATTTCATTCTCTTTAATACTTAATAATCTTAGTTCTAATTACTTAATAAATATCGTTTTTTAATATATGTTTGTTACATGAAAAATAATAAATGTTATTGAATTTAATTAGATACTTCGTACATGAATATACAAAGAATGTTTCAAACATTTAAATAATTGTTGTCCTTGATAAAGGTCAATTAATGTCGACGCAAAAAACCTTCAGAGAACTTCGGGACAGCCTGAATGTTGGGCCAGACTCCACCCAAAACGATGGTCATCCGAGAGATTGTTCTGCTTCTCGCGATTGCGAATAGTCAACTATAGGTGACTCGATGACCGTCGCCAGATAGATTGGAGCACCGGCTCCGACGCGCTCGACGTAGTTGCCCTTGCAAAATAGCCGGTGGATACGACCAACGGGAAACTGGAGCTCAGCCCTGGTCGAGCGGGTCTTTGACTTTCCCTTCACTTTGCCACCGCCTCTGCTGTGCGCAGACCTGTTAAACGATCATGTTCGAAGTTAGCAAACCAACGTTTTATTGTTGTCTCTGATGGAGCACAGTCCCCAGAAAGTTATTCAATTCATTCTTTCGTTTGAATGGCATTTTTACCCATTAAAAAGCATATAAAATTAAGTTACGAAATTGTTTCTGATCCATTATTTTGAAAATAACAAAATTAATGAAACTGACGAATAAAATGCCTGATGAATGAAATTTTAACAGTTGTTTTTTAAAGGTTAGTACTAACTGAAAATAAGGTGAATGTGATAAAACTAGCGCCACCTGTGTGAGCCTCATGTACACAGCTATCCAGGACCTATTGGTGCTTAGTCCTTGCACTGAAAAGGGCGGAGCGATGCCTGGTTGGACTGCAGCAGCTGTCGCGCGCCCCATAAATTGGGCCTCGAGTCCTTGCTCCCAATCACTTGAATTTCTACTGTATCCGCAATTGCACATCAACGTTAAAGTTAGCTATAACTCCCAAGGCTACCGGCAAGGCGATAAAGAGGCAGGCAAAGCTGTCAAAAATATCTTCAAGGGAGAAAAGAAGAAGCGCAAGAAGGCGCGAAAGCAATCGTATGCAATCTACATCTACAAGGTTCTAAAGCAGGTTCATTCCGACACAGGCGTCTTCTCTAAGGCCATGATCATCATGAATAGCTTCGTGAACGAAATTTTCGAGCGCATTGCTGACGAGTTTTCGCGCCTAGCTCACTACAACAAGCGTTCGACGATCACCTCCCGGGAGATGCAGACCGCTGTTAGGCAACTATTTCCTGATGAACTGGCTAAACACGCCGTCAGCGAAGGCACCAAAGCCGTCACCAAGTACACCAGCTCCAAGTAATTTGGGCCTCGAAAGATCCGATTTAACCGGTCCTTTTCAGGACCATAAATATATTTTAACGTTTTGACCGAACTATTACCAAGCTACTCAAAGTTGCATGAAAAATAATGTGTTTTGATGATGATGAATTTTATCGAGCGAGTAGTATATTTTATACTAATTCACCAGTGTATTTAACATGCTAAAAATAATAAATATTCTATTTTCTATTATTTTAGAACATTGGAGTTAAATTTAAAAAATCATCAATTTTATCCATTTAATTTTCATTAAAATTATTATTTAAGCTTTTTTTACACTTTGAATTGAATAAAAACTATCAAGATTTTGAGCAGTTAAGTTAATATATTATTCTAATTAACCTAGATATATTCTAGTAACTTTCATTGAATTATTTTTGTTACATTTGTTTTTAAAAAGATTTAAAATTTTTATTAGATAATATTTCTTATTATGGGTATTTTTAAATAATATTTTTTGATTTGGCTAAATCAAAAATAAACCATTTGGCTAAATAGACCATTTGGCTAAATGGTCATCAGGCTGAATTAAAAAAAAAAGTTGAAAATTTATACTTAGTTAGGACAACTTCAGGTAATACGGGCTATTACGATAGAGATAATTTAATTATATCTTATTATACTAAATTTTTCATAACACCTTAAAGGATGATGAAATAGTAGTTCTTAAATACTATAGATTTGAATTGAACAAAAAAATTATGTTTTATATGAAAAAGATAGATAGATTGATAGACAGATATTCAAATAGACATTGAAGAAAATTTAATTTGAAGTTAATTCCATTCTATGGAAACTTACTAGTTTAGTATTTAACATTTTTCAACAATAATTGTAGATTTTTTAAACTACCAATTTTTATATCAATCAATAACGAGTACGATGCATCTTTTTCTACTTCAAAGAGTATACCATAGTGCAGATATTTCTGCACAAATGAAATTAAATGTTAGCAAAATGCTAAAAATTCCGGTCTTTTGCTTGACCGAATACAGCTAAATGACGGAAAATTACCTTGTACAAAACTGAGACATACTGACGTCATGCTTGGGCGTGTATTCTGTCATTTTGCCGGCATATTGTCTACATAGCGTTATCAATGCCAGGTACCCGCTGACGTCATTATGTCAACAAAATGCTTCGAACAATAGTACCTAAAGAAAAAGTCAAAGCGCGATAAATGAAATTCTTGGTATCCAAAATTTCTAGAAATATCAATATTATATGAAATAAAATAAATAATTTTGCAAATATCTGATCGATATTCTCATAGCGAATAATATATTATAATTAAATTATGTGCTAATAAGTGTACATACAATTGCTTAAAATTTTTTTTTAATTATAATCAATAATGGTGGGAAGTGAATGATGGATAAAACATTTTAATAATAAAAATGTCTATTCTCTTTTGTCTTTTGTAATACAGGATAGTACTGACAATTCCAAAACTTAAGTTACCCAATAATGTTCGCAGAATAAGATATGGCACACATCAAGCAGCTCGAGCAAGTTTAAAAAATTTACAACTGCTTTTAAACCCTTCACAATTGATCCTCGTACCATTTAAAAACTCTTACTAATAAACTATTATTAATGTAATAATTCCATGCCTTATAAATCCATGCTTTTTTGAATACTTACATCATATCTATTAACGATTCGTATTAGATTTTGTGTAACTTTTCGAAAAAAGCTCCTATTATTTTAGAGTCGAACTAGTCCGCAAAAGTCCCTTGTGGTGCTTCTTATCTAATTAATTGGATCAGCTACTTCATCATTGCTTTATTAATTTATAGATCAAAAATTATTTTAGTTAATCAGTAATAAAATCGAAATAAGACTGTTTAAGAATATGTATGTGAATGGTATTTGCAAATTGAATATACTGATCAGATGATTAATTTGCTATCGTTTACTTGATACTGTTTCATGTCTGCTGTTCCAACAAGAAATTATCAGCTGTAAATTAGGATGAAAGCGTGAAATATTGAAACAATATAAAAATTTAATAAATTATTATCAATAATTATTTATTCTATAATCGTATGTATTTTCTTATAATTCTTTTAAAGCATATATTTTTACTATGTACTTTTTACTGTAACTGCAAAATATAATAAAACATAAAAATATTAATGATTATTTAATCGTTATTTCTATTTATTTTAAAGCATTTAAACACAATTGTTAAACACTACATTGTATATGCTTAATCTACATATACAAAGCGTGTTCGATAACAATAATGATGAAACGTATCAGTATTATTATCATTACTATGAATATATTATTATTGAAAATGAAAATAAAAACTGTATCGAATCTTAAATAAAATTGATATGTAAGTCAGATTTAGAAGATTGTTCGTCTATTTTTAAGAACAATTATATAATTAGTGTAAAATGATTAAAAATGTAATTATTTTCTTCTCGGTTATCTTCCTAGGTAAATTTAGAAACAATATTATTTTTTAAATATTTAAATGCGCTCTCTAGATATTTTTATTGTATTTTTAAATTTATGGTTTTAGTATCTGTTACATCATCTTTTGCTTATAAAATACAACCTATACAGCCATCTAAGAAACATGGTAAATATTCATTTTATTATGATATTAATATTTTTACATAAATTCATTAAAATGTAATCAATTAATATATAACATCTAGGTTTCATTCAGCAATTTTACAACTGTTATAATATATTATATATTTTGAGTCATTTATTATTTATTCTATGTTTAGTTATAAACAATTATCTAATTTACTTTACAACTAAGTTAATTTTTTTATTTCCTCTTTTCAGATGCTACTTTACCTTCTTCAAGTGCCAGCAATAATTTTGTAATAGGTAAATACTTTTTAATTTTATATTCAATCTACAATTTAAAAGAAAAATTAATGTAAACATTGTATCTAGGCCGCGACGACTGGTATGAGGACATAACTAATACCTACACAGATCTACTTCGCACTTGTGAGTTATACATATATTTCAAAATTCAAGTTGAAGTATTATTTATAGTTAATAGGAGATGAGAGAAACCTTAATATCTATCTGTTTTAAAAGATGATATTGTTTTGCTCATAGTTGTTGCTCACGTCGAAATCTTTTTCAAATGTAATATGTATTTGTACATACGCGAGTTTATAGCAGGGACGTTGAGCGCCTCGAAGGCATAGCTGACAGCGAATTACAGTCGCATAGTGGTGGGTACCTAAAATTTTGGAAAAGTCACCCGAGCTACTATTATGAAATAATTGCATATATTAAATTTACTGCAAAAATTAAATTATATAATGTGATTAAGTACATTATACATTACAATGTAAAAATTAATAAAATTGAAACAAAATATTCATTTTTTTAAAGTTCATAAAACATATTGTAGAAAAGTTTACTCTCGGGTGTACTATTAAAATCGAGTGTGATTCAGGTATATCAGTCAAAAGTGATAGCTGCTTGGATAACTGATTAAGTTTGGTGACAAAATAATATTTTTGATACCCTTTACATAAATTTTTTTAAACCATAGTTTGGGAGTTTATACTATAATAATATGTTCATTGTAATATTAATTAAAAATTAATATTTTATACTGTGTTACATGAAATATTATGTATTTTTTAAGTTAATTTAAACGATGGATGTCCTGCTGAAGAATTTTATTTGGATTGTAACTACTGTACATGCATTGATGCTGCTCAACGACTTGCAGAATGTTCATTGCTACCATGTCCGGAAACACCGCAAATTGGTGAGCAGCATTAAAATTCTGTTTCTTTAATTATATTACATAATAAAACTGTGCATTTTTTCTTATCGTTTAATTTTAGTTGATTGGGAGAATGGAAAATGGTGCCCTGCTAATAGACCCTTCTATTTTAAATGTAACGATTGTCAATGTGCGTCAAATGGACAGCTAGCCGAATGTACAAGTAGAGTATGTTCGAATCCTTATGACGTATAAAGTATTTAAACTAATTTTATAATATTATATTGCTCTGTAATTTAGAACCGGAGTGTATGGATGATAATTTGTACCTTTTCATATTTATTCATAAATTAAAAACTTCCTTACACCCCGATAGGAGTTTTAATCAAAATTAAATGTGAAAAAAAAGTAATTTATTTCTAGCTAATATTTTGTTTTAATATAAATCTAGAAGAGAATTAAAAATTAATACTTAGGAATTATTACCAAAGAAATATTATTGCGAAATATTTAATTTTATTTAATTTATGTAAAGGTCGATTAACCAAGCTCATTATTATATTCTACTATTGCATTTATTTTATACTCAAAAATCTTATTATTTATATTAGTCTAATCGTATTTATCAATTTTCATAATGAAATATACAGTGTAAAAAATTTTTAAACCTAATATAACTAATAAATGCATTTAATGTATAAAAAATTTTTATTAAACAAATTAAGGTACCTATACAACGTACTTTGATCGCCATACGTGATTGCATTGATACAACATTCTGTACAATTTAAGAGACTATATAATCCCTTGATTGGAAGCTCAAAAGTACACTGTTAAGTTAAGATGCTCATTGTTTGTTTGGCTGGTGCTAGCTCGAGCTTCGGCAGCAATCTCAACGCTGTCAACTGTCTGCATAACATAAAAATTATTTAATTATTATACTCGTTTGACTGGTATTAAAGTTCGTTAAATCTCAGAAAGTTTAAAATAATAGACAACTTAGTTAAATGTTATAAATTATTCTTCTATGCTTTCTATTAGCTTTGTAATTTAATTTTTTTGCTTTGCTATAAAAATTATTTATACTTTTATAATTCAGTGGAATATAAAGAAAAAAAATTCTAATTACATTATATGCAATATATAGAAGTAATTTTATTTTGTTATTACAATGAAAGGGTATGTTACTTGAAAACTAACTCTGTCATCGTCATCCCAAGAAAGTTTTTTGACTCTCCTGGATATAGACTCGGCCGGCCAAGTAGGCGCTAATGAGTCGGGAGGATCGCCGGAAAAATTGGACGAATTCTGCGATCCCGTCTCCAAATTATTAATGTTGCTACGAGCACTTAGATCGTTCATATTTTGCACTAGACCGCCGACATTTGGTATATTTGATGTTGCCGACAATGCAGGAGGCTCCGGTGCAGGTGCCACTTTATGCCTCGAATAAAGAGGCATTTGTCTGTTTGATATGACACCTATAATCAATTATATTATCATTTATTTAAATACATTAAGAAATCATCCTATGAAAATAGCTATATAAAAATAAATAATATAT
This sequence comes from Sycophaga agraensis, assembly GCA_018906755.1. Lineage (NCBI taxonomy): Eukaryota > Metazoa > Arthropoda > Insecta > Hymenoptera > Pteromalidae > Sycophaga > Sycophaga agraensis. Next base: position 1,014,170 of record JACCIE010000004.1, read on the forward strand.
TCTATTTGAATTTAAAATACGTAATAAATAAAATTAAATGATCAACATAAAAACATATTTTAATAACGCAGTAATAGTATTTAAAGTAATCTTCTATAACTTTTTTATAGAAGAATATGATTTTTACACTCTTGAATATAGTATTATGTGATCCTCATGTAATATCAATACATAGTATATTTATCGAATTAATAAATGTAATATAAAATACATACTTTTAATTGTAGCATTGTAACTATCGCTATCCTCTCCAAAAACGGGATTATCTATGTCATTGGAACCACAACGTCTATCCCTGGCGATCTCCAATGTATCTTGTAAAATACTTGCACCCAGTATTTGCGGTGTTGGACTTAGAGCCGAAGGAACCGGCGATTTTTCACGATATCCGGTTCCTACGGAACTTACGGACCCTCCACTCTTTGGTCTTTTACTGTGAAAATGAAAAATAGTTTAATTTAATGAAATTAATGCTGTAAACATTTAGATTTTTGCTACTATTAAGAAATGTAATTAATTAATTTATGTAGATTGTAATTTAAGAATGTGATTTAAAGAAGTTATATGCAATTGATTTGAATAACAAATAAACTTAAGAATGTATAGATTACATTGAATATATTCAAAGAAATAGGTATTTATAGGTTAAATTATGTTCATCAACTGCACTAATTAGCTTTTTTAGATTACTATAAATTACTTACTGCTTATAAATATATAAAATGAGTATTAAAATAACGACTCCAAGAAGACCAAGAACAGCACCAAATACTGCAACCAGGAGAACACTGCTACCCAACCAAGCAGGTGCAGCTCTTGCTGCTACTGGTGTAACTCCTGCACTAGGCAAATGAACTATAACCGGTATCATACTCGATCTATAAAGTGAAAACAAACATTAATTGCATGTAGCTTAAATTAAAATAAATTTTAAATATAGATAATATTTCAATACAGAGTTTAATATTTAAAATTATAATAAATATTACCTTGGAGGCTTGCCAGTATCAGAAGCAATAGCAACCAATCGTGCAATTGTGCCATTAAATGGTCCCATAGATCGTAAAATTAATTCTCCATTATCACGTATTTCAAAAGACCTTAAAATACCAAAAATTATAAAATTAATTCTTTGTAGTTACAATTTTTATTTACAGTCTTAACAAATTATATGTAAATGTTTATTTCACCTTGCGTCAGGACCTCTTAGCGTTAAGGATACCCTATCTCCTCGGTCACCATCAGCAGCTTCGAGTCTCCCTGAAAAATAAGCAAAGTATATTTTTATCCAATTTATAAAGTTAGTCATCTTTATATCCACATAAAAATTGTACAGAAATATTATTGTAATTTAATATATTATGGTTGACTATTAGATTTGTTAAAGTACATTATAAAATTCTACTTTTATAATAGCAAAATAAAATATTTATAAAATTACCAACAATAGAACCTTCCCTTAAGGTTCTTGCATGAAACTCGTATCTTGGATGTCGAAATCGTGGTTCCCACTCGTTAACATCTTCTACTGATACGTTAACTCTCGCTGTATCGTTCTATAACAAATTAAAGATATATTTATAACGACTCGTAAGCTATTTTTATGTAGCAAACATAAAAAGCTGTTATTGCACATTATAGCTTTTAGTATTACGCTGAGTCAAACATTTTATTGATAAATAATATATATAATATTCTATAATATATGCTATTAATATTTTTAATTTGAATAGAGATTAATGTTTGACTATTTTACATTATACATAATGTATAGACAGTTTAATCAAGAATATTTTGAGTAACCTACATTGTGTTTATCTGTAACATGAACCAGAAAACTGTGCTGAATTCTTCGCTCGTAATCTAAATTGCCCTTAAGGATCAATTCACCGGAATTGGTAATCGAAAACCTTTCCAGATCCTCTTTAGCACCTACAAGCCAGAACCTGAGATTCTGAAAAAACGATCAGAAGCAAGGCGTTAGTTCATTATTCTTGTACTGCTAGTATTGCCGCGAGAAATTGGACGCATAAGAAGAAGCGGGCCACTTACGGGATCGATTTTATTGACACCTGCCGTGAGAATAACACTGCCAGAGGGAGTGTTCTCGGGAACGCTCGCGTGATAATCCTTTAGCACAAACCGTACCGGTAAACGCCCTCCTATAATACCTGCAATGATTAAGCTCAATTATTTTCCAGCTTGCTCGTAGTCTTATCTACATTTATTGACTTTCTTTTAAAGTGTTCAGTTATAATTACCATTTGTAGATATGTCTTCGACACTTCCTTCTCTAGACACAATAGCAGTTGCTAAAGCATAGCGATCGGCATTATCGATTTGAGTAGCCTATAGATTAAGGATACATTTAATAAAGTCGATTCTTATATAAAGAATATAAATTAATCGTCAAATACTAGGAATACAAAAATAAACTTCACAATTTACAATTATACCAATAAAGTTACTATTTATACCTTAATTACAAGAGTAGCAGAAGAAATAAGTTCATGATCTTGTAAAGGTCGAGTTACAATGATGTCAGCAGTTTCTGGGTTGAGAGTAAGGAATGGCAAAATACCACCTTGTATCGAATATCTTACGGGGGCACTTATGCCTACATCTTGATCAATAGCTTTTATAGGTGCCGGATCCACTTTAAGAATTTTCCTCTAGCAAATAATAATTTATTAAAATTAATCATTTTATAAATATAAACACCTATATAACATATATAAACGCATAAGTGGTTTATATATGTACGTGGTTGTAATATGAAATTTACCGTTTTTATTTGTAAAGGAACGCTGACTCTATATTGATCATTTAAAAATGCAGGATTTTGATCATCAGCATCGATAACATTTACATACAATGTAGTTGTCGATGATTGTGGTGGATTTCCTTGATCCTGAAAAGTGTTAAAATTTTAGAAAAGTCAATAATAAAGTTTTTAAAAATATATTATATTAAAATAGTTCATTACCTGCGCTCGAATCCCAACAGAAAAATTACTGAGAGTTTCGTAATCCAGAGGTTTTCGCAATACTAAGGTTCCTTCAAGTGCATTGGCAAAAACGAAAAAATCCTATATCAAAAACAAACAATAAATAGTTACTGTAAAATATCTCATTTATAATAAACTAAATTTAATATTCTTTCTTAAGCTATTTTGAAAAACTTAGTAAGGCAGATCTATCAAAATATATATTGTCTATAATAAATAAATAGTTGCATTAAGAAAAATTAATATTAATGTGAAAATTCATAAAAGCAAGTGCAATCAAATTGTAAAATACACATTATAGATATTTGATATATTATACGATCTGTTGGTGTATAGTAATTAAGTGGTTTATTTTATTTTTAAAATAAATAAAATCTAGAAAGTAAACAATAAATAACTAGTCTAGATTTTAATTAAATTTCATATATTTGACCTTAATGCATTTAAATACAATTTGAGAGTAAACATGTTTTTATCTGTAAATTACTTGTTGTATGTTAAAAATAGTGAGCTTTCTATTTGACATTAATAGATAATAAAATAATGTGTCGAAATAGCAAGATAATATTTTCTGTTATTCAGATATCCATATAACTATTTACTTTTATTGTTTTTAAGCAACGATAAAGCATATTATTTACAGCATTTCGTACTACAGCTTATAAGCTGTATAATATTACCTCCAAAAAAATTCTTTCACTGTCCACAAAAATAGGCTGCTTATGTAATGTACAAACATTTTGACTTGTAATGGTTTTATAATAAAATAATACGCATCGTTTATTCAACAAAATAAATACTTACCGCATGTGGACCAGGAAGAATGGAATATTGTACAGTTGAATATGGTCCGGGTTGATCGACATCCACTGCCCTAACTCCTTGTAGAACTCTAGTTCCCACGACTGTAACCTGTTAAACGATCAAGAGTATAGAAATTTCTTTTTTCCTAGTCCATCATTTGCTAATTAATTATTTCTTATTCGTGCAACGACGACACATTACCTCTGATATGTTTAACACGTATGGCGCGTTAATGAATTCAGGGGCGTTGTCATTGGCATCGGTAACTCGAATGTTCACAGGAATAACAAACCCCTGCATAATTAAAAGTTTACATGATCAGCGTTAGATTTTCATGAACGACTTGTGCATTAAATTAAAAGTAGACGTTTTAAAATACCGGATCAATGGTGTGCTTCCTCTCGCAGATGACATTAATGTAGACGCTGGCGGGTCCCTCAATGCCCTCCTTGTCGAGAGGCCGCGTAAGAGTAAGGTTACGCGAATGCGGCGAGAAGGTGACAGGACTGTCGTGCTCTTGGAGGCGAAGGTCGATGTCACCCTGGGGCCCCGGATCGCCGAGAACGCCGAGGAGGCCGATTGTGTCTCCGACTCTTTGGTCCTCGCTCACGAATAGGTGAGCTGCTGTCGCTCCGTTTTCCAGGAAGCATCTCGTATCTCGGATTACTATTGTAGAATAAGATAACAATACATTTTATGTTAATTAATAAATTGTGTAAAAAACAACTCAATATCAATTTTTCATTCGTATCTTATATCAAGCATCTGGCAAATCCTTTATCATATACAACTCATCACAGCATTGAGTACAAATCAGCAACAAACGACCAATTCTAATAAAGGGTAGTATAGTGTAGGTGGTAGTCACGATCCACGATCTCGTGTTCCGGTAACAATTCAATCTCGGCTACACGAATTACAAGGCGAAAGATGATAGTACGATTATTGTTGTAAGCGGAGGCCGTGGGACTGCACAGTCCTGTTTGGCCTCGAAAGCGGGAGAATATCGAAGATGTACTGGAGAGCTGCGGCCGCGTCCCCCTCAACTGTATCCGGCTCGCGGGCCATAGGATGCACGAAACCGTTGCGGTTTTTCGTTCATTATGCCTCACTGTCCAGAGAATTCACTCTTTGTGGACCACACCGGCTCATCCTCCCAATTTTTTTTTATACAAACACGAATTATCAATTTTTTTCTTTTCCATTATACCGACATAAACAATCAAAAAATAATTAATTTAGTGAATTTTTTTAAATTTAGTATTAACGTAATTGTATCATGATTGACTATTTAACTGTAGTGAGTATAAGTCTATTTTATAAATTATTAATAAATATTTATACTTATTATACTATATATATTTTAATATGGTGTGCAGCATGCATGTTTCATTTCGTAATGCAATAGTATAATACAAGTACGCAATTTCGGAACGTTTTTCTGTGGACATAGGTTAAAAAGAGGAAACTGTCTAGGGTAAGATCGATCAATTATAAACCAATTAGCTCATCCATTTTTCACGTCACTTATATAATAGTGCAGCAAACCGTAATAATAAAAAGAATATGTGATAATCAGTAGCCTGAAATGGATAATCAGTTGCGAAATCGGACAACGCTCTTTCATGCTTTGAAGCGCATCCTGCCTTACGTAAATATTGCTTGAAAAATATTAAGTCGAGCACTTTAAGCATGATAAAGACGTATTTTATTCAGTGTATACTACTTAAAATGATTTTCTTAATGATTATTAAAATTACCAATAATTACATCAATATATGTCGAAATATTATTAACTTAATTTAAAAAAAAAATATATAAATAAAGTAGAGCACAAGAAGACATAGTTAAGAACCATAGGTTGTACTCCATTGTGAATATAGTGTGATTGTGCATCTATGATGGAAAGGTTTGCCACCTCGTCATTGCAGACAGATGAATACACCTTGCAGTTCCCCTGGTAGAAATACGAATGTTTTACATAAACCAAGGATTATTAACTGTTTCTAGTTTTAAAAATAATGAATCGTATTATATTTAAATATAATAAGTTACGTTACAATAATGCAGTAACCAGTTGGTTTTTACTTGTTCCTGTACTTGCCTCTGATTAATTTTCCCCTATATAGGCTTAAAGCCTTAAAAGATTTACAATGAATGCAATACCGCTATAATCACTTGATTATACCTCACCAATTAATGATTACCTTGTTTTAATTTCAGTTCCACATTTGTTAATTCTTTTTTTAGATATAAGAATGTCGGTGTATATACTGAGGTAATTAGAACAGTAATTTTTACCATACTCTATAGTACACTGATTACACACTAGTCAATTGAATCAAACTTACTAATTTTATAATAAAAATTTCTATTAGTATACTAAAAATTATTATACAGTAAAGAATATTTATTTAAAAGTGTGATAAATTTTATCGAATTGACCAGTCTGTAGTCAGTTTACTGCACAATATTATAAAAATTACTATAACATTTCATATAACATAAATAATCACAAATTGCTATATAAATGGGTGTATATTGCATTCGGAAGCGAGTTAAAGTTTTTTATTTGATCGTTTAATGAAATATAATCACAATGTATGTACTTTTATATTTACAATTGATGATTTACAATTGATTTATATTATATGAATAACAGGTGCACATGTACAAAAGGCCATTACACACAGAAACAGAATAGAAGGAAAGGAAGGGTCAGGGTGAGCGGGGGCCGGGGCGAGGAGGCAGCCAGACAACACGCTATTTTGGTTTATTCTCCAAGCTCGCAGGCCGTGTGCGTGCGGGGATATAACGCGGACGCACAGCGGCGGGGGCGATGCGCGCTTCCTTGGAGCGGAGTTCCGGTCAAGTCTCGAGGAACTCGCGCGCACCGCCATAGGTCGGCCCGTCCTCCTCGGCGCCCGTTCCACAAACTCATTTCCCTCCCGCTCGGCGGACTTTCACGGTACTATGTGCACGTGCCCCGCTCGTACGAGTATCCCCGTATAGATCTCGCGGCATTCCGCCAAGCGCGCGCATGTACAGGCCGATCTCGCGATTCTCGCCCGGGATAACCGAGCGCGCGCGCGAGTGTTACGATTACTTTTTTTTTGTTGGGATTTTTTCTTTTTTTTTTTACGCTCCGCGTGCCTGGATTCCGGCGCGAACCCGCGCGTTGTCCAGGCGCGAAGCCGCGGGCGCAGAGAAACTGCGGAATATATCTGGAGCCGGCATCACGATTTCGTGGGCTCTCCTTTCGAGAGCATTAATCGATCGCTCGCCGTCATTATTTATTTTTTATAATTGCCTTTGTTTTTATCGACCGCTTAGTAGAAAATTCATTATACACTTTCGCGATAAATGCGCAATAAAAAAAACACGTGAAAGCGCATTTGAGGGAGTTTTGATAAGTTTTACATTTACATGTGACTTACAACCGTGAGATCGATGTTTAACATGCAATGTGTGTTTTTTGATAAGGCAATTAGCTAATTCGGTACATATATAAGGATTAATCAGTCTTTAAGATTATAAATTATCCATTCAAATTAAATAAAAACTTAATCTGATAATTTCAATTTGATCATTGAAGTAATAGAAGTATTTAAAGTAAATGCGCCATTGATAAGTATGAGATAATGCGGCAATGCAAATAATGCTAAATACATGAATATTATTATTAGAAAAATCAAAACTAATATATTTTAATTATTTTGTAAGATGTAAACATCTTACGACTGCTACGAAATCGGGAACTATTGAATGGAATGTTCGATTTATTGAAGCAAAATCGTAGCGAACCCCAGAGGACTTCGACCCGGGCTTTCTGAGTCGGCGAGAAAAGCGTCGGTCTATCCGGTCCGAAGCCACTTTCCGGTACTCGTTCGAATCACTGAATTCCGCCCGTCATTTTTTAGAATTTTCGAGAAGCGCGATGATGGAATCAACTGGAATTTTTTTCCGGAACTTTTTTTTCTTTCGCAATTATTTTCTACTTATTTTCTTTTGATTTAATTATATAATATTAGTCTTTCTCACTTTTTTGTATTATTTCAATAATGATATTTTTGTATTTTTAAATTTAATAACTCATAGATTTAAGGAAACATTTTGGCAAAGCAGAAAATAAATTTTTAATTGTAGCTAATTAGACATTTAATATAAAACAGATCCTTTATATCATGTATATATATTACGCATTCGTTTAAGCTTATTATTATTTGTTTATAACTTTCAAATATTAACATTCTGAATATATATAAATGTTTATAATGCAATCATGTATAGATTAAATTGTAGCATTCTTGTTCTTATAAGCATGACTAATTAGCATTAATTTCTTAACTGTCTATCCTTTTCACATTTTCTTATTCTTTCCATCTCTGATTAATTCTTTTAATTGAAGAACATGAGTTTTTGGAAGTTCTCTATCTTTTTTAAAAGTACAGAGCTCAGTTGTGTTATTCTGTACTTCTATGATTTATAAATAATTATATATTTACTTTAAATTAATGTTGTTAAAAAGAAATCTATTTTAAATTGCAAAACTATAGCTGTTTTAACATACAATAGCAACTATCAATCTTGGTATGAAAGACGTGTTTAAATTTTTGTTCAAAAATCAATTTACTCAAAGTTTGAAATTATAAGTGATTTGATAATATCCATAAGATTAATTTACATTAATGTTTTATGTCTTAACTATTCTAGAAACAGCTGTTTTATCAAATATAAAAATTAATTATATACCCAACATTTATATTTATAACGAAAAACAGACAGCCTTATACTTATCGTTTTTATTCATTATTTAATATTGATGCCTTGTTAGGTAAAAAACATTCACCCACATAGTAAGCTCAACTTCTAAATGTGATAAATATGCGAGTTAATTTGAAACTTACATTGTCCTGATGCACGATGAAGGACGCAGCACAGTAATGGTAAAATTTTGAATATTACGTCCTCCATGTCGATCCGAGATCTCCATCAAACTGCTCGAATTTTATTTCACACATCTAAAAGTAAAATAATTATCATGTTATCAGATTTGTTAAAAATGTCTTTTTACTTTAAAAAAGTATCCTAATATAATTTTTTTTTATATTTAAATTATGTTTGGATCCTCATCTGCCCTATATTTTTTATCAAACAAGATATTTTTTAAAAGCTTTTCATCACTTTCATAAGAAATGTCCATCAAATAATTTTATATGATATAAAATTAAGTAAAAATTTGATTTATTTTTAAGTTATAAGACTTTTGTATATATAAAGTTATATTTGATACAGAACTAGCTGAAATAAATTTATAGCTACTACGTATAGTTCTAAACTATAAGTATAAAAAATTTCTATTTTCTCTTCTATTTTTATCCTATGGTTTAGTTTATTATGCGGTAAAGATAAAATCTTTATTTTATTAGAAAGTAAAGTTAAAGCATTTTTATTCTAAATATTAACTCTGATTGTTCAATTTACAAATGAAGCAATAAAAGGAGAAAGTTGATAGTATATATTTTATAAATATATGATCTTTATGCGAATTGGAATATCGTAAATATGCAATATAATAAAAATATATGAATTTATAAATAGTTACTTTCACATATGCAATAGATATATATGTTATCAACTTTATCACTTAATTAAGGGGTTCAAAATTGCATATGTATTATAATTAGTTAACTTTCACACGTAATTATACTATTTTTAGCATTATGCTATATATTATCAACGTTATGATGGTTTTCTAATTGGTACAGTTATTAAGAACAACGATGCCGAATAATTTACTTACTAACGTATACATTATATTTCTCTTTCTTTACTGGTTCTGAGAAACTAATAATCGACAATTTTTTTAAGTTTTTACTTATTGATAATTTTTTTGTAGAAACAGAGTTTTTTAATTAAGTAATTTTTATCTTTTTGAAATAAACAAAATATTTTTACGTAGATTTGTTTAGTTATTGAAGTAATAATAATTATTCAAAAAATCCTTTAGTGAAAATAAAATAACGTTGTGTAATATTAAATAATTTATCTAACACAGAATTGAGATAATTATGATATAATTTCTTTATGTTTTGAATGTATTACGATTAAAAGAAAGTCTTGTTGTTATGTAATAAAATATATTACAGTTTATTATACCTCCTCAGTTTCACTCTGAAAAAGTTTTTAATAATGTAGATGGAATAAAATTATTATGCTATTTTTATATCTGAATTAATAAATAATTTATATATACAAATAATCATACAAATTATATTTTCTGTTTCTTAAATTACTAAATAAAAAAGCATTCTTTTTATTTTAGGGGGCTATAACAGTTTATAAAATAAAATAAATATACTCATATAGCTTCTGCAATTCTTATTGATCTAATCTGTTGAATCAGGATAGCAAATTTTGCACGATCAGGCATAGAACAAGGAAGGGCTGCGGCACATTTATGGAGAGGAAGAAAGGCGACGTGAAGAGAAACTCAGAGGAAGAACGAAAGATGAAAGGTTGCGGCCGACAATGGACTGATCGAGCTCCTTCGGCGCAACGGCAGCGTGACCAACTGTAAGATATCACAGCACGTCCGCGAAGAATCCTCATCATTTGCCTCGATCGCAGCAATATTCGCGAGCCTTCGGCTTCTCTCCGTAAGATTACGCTATACCTATCATTCATGTGATATCTATGACTGCCATAGGGATATTATTCCCCGTGGTGCACGCGGCAAAGAGGAAAACATGAGTTCTTTTAGATGACGAGGTCGAGGACGAGGTACTGCGCTATCAGACGAGCTCGATTAAGTCCACTGATTTCTCTTGCGCTTTTCATCGCGAAAGGCGCACCTGCGGGAGAATTATTCCTTTCCGCCACGAATCGAGAGGCAGCTTTTCTTTCGGTTCGAGTGCGCTGCCTCCGGGTCGCCCAACTATGACGAACTGATGGTTGCTTTCGTGCCCGTAAGCCTCAGCTGCTTTCGGCTTTCCCGCACGCCGTGCATACACTTTGATGTTAACTGACTGTGATTGGCATTGTTAAAACTTTGGCACTCGAACTTTGTTTAAACAATGCAAATAGTCAGTCAAAACGGATCATAATATCTTAACATTTTATTTAACTGAAGTTAAAAAGGATATTTTTACATTTTTGTGAAAAAATTCATATACTTTTAAAGATATGTGCATGTAATTTATAAAACGAATCAAGTTTTTAAATTACTGAGTGTTATGGCGCCTGTTTGTAGCGCATGTGTAATGTAGTAGATTAAGACAGTGTCTAGTCAGCCATCACCACTCATTCTAATACATATTCGCAAGCTATTCTAAGTATGTTACATTCAACTTAACGATTGCTGATTCAGTTTCTTAACAGTATGTCTAGTATACATTTACATATAATCTGTGAATGAAAGATAAGCTGTAACGATGAGGAAATTGATTTTATGTAATTGAAAATATAAATAATTTTAAATATTTAATTTTACAAGAAACTTTATCAATTCATAAATAATCTATGTAGAAAAACTTTATGTCAATTTTTATTCTATGAAAGTTACGAAAAATTCATAAATTTTTTAATTATAGATTGATAAAAATATTACATAATTTGCTAATAGCATAATTAACAAGATTTCTACTGACATGAGTGACAAGAAATCTGAATTTAATTTGTTATCTTGTAAAAACGTATTACTAAATTTTTTATAACTTTTATTATCATTTAATTTAATAATATTAAGAATAATTACAGCTGTATAGATTTAATTTCAGTTTCATATTTAAGCTTTTCAGAAATTAAATTTTATATCTTAATAGAGATAAATAAAAAATTATTTTAAGAATGCTTTTAAATATTAAATCTGAATTAGTTTTTCATAAGTTATTTTATTAATTACTAAAAATAAAGTAAAAATAGATTTTACAAATTAAATAATGTCAATAAAACGAATCATACAAGTTCAACAGTATTATTTGCAGTTTTCTCGAACGTCCATTTCACAAAACTAAAATCAATTTAAGTAATTTTATCTTGGTTTATAGATCCAAATATAATTTTTATACGTTATTTATTTATTTATTTATTATTTATGTTTTCATATTTCCATCATTGTTTGCTGTGGATTATTTAGTTATCATAAGATTTTGATTGTTGTATTTCCCGTACAAGCGCCTGTATACTTAGGTATTTGCTGTTGCTTAATATTGTAATAGTAGTTAGTTAAATCAGAATTTATAGATTTTTAATTAAAATTTCTAAATCTATTTATACAATAAATGATAAAATTTGTGTAAGATCAAGCGTACACAAACAAAAATAAATGGATAAAGAATACGTGAAGATACAAAAATTATATAGAATACATTATAACGGAGACATTCTTTGCGTGCCGGAATACAAAGGTGAAGTGATCTATATTCAAGTGAATTTAGTGAAATTCAATGTGAAATAATGACAGCTAAACGGGCGAAACTGGGACTTTCAAATTAAAGAATGACTTCGATTCTCGACTTCTTTTATATTGCACCGGACGTCAACGCCGTAGACACGTAAGACTTGCGTGTGGATTTTGCGGGCGATACAGCTATACCGCCATGCTCTTCTTCCTCTCCTGAACTCTTACTCAACGATGCACCATCGTAGACTGTAACGTTATAAACTATTCAGAGAATTCGCGTAGCTTACAGTACCTATAGTCTTAAATCTTGATATATGTGTACAACTAAACTCAATGCTACATTTAGGGTCTTAAACGATAGGTTCAAATAATCTAGAACCATAGTATACTTTGTGACAATTTTTACTATAAAGAAGATGATAATTATCATTGATTTGATCGGTCTGGGATTAGCTGACTAATGAAAATTATTGTGACATATGATCTTTTAGTGTATACATATTACGAAGAAATGGTTTTGAATACAGATATGTAGTTAAACGTATAATAAAACGCCAACAAAATAAGTGAGTATTTTATATACAGATAATTAATCCATGTTTTCCAATTTTGTTTGATAGACTAATACTTAAATAAATTAGGTGTGTAGCAAAATTTATGTGGCGGTATACTTTGTTCATTATTTTTAGGGCGTTACTATTACACCTTAAAATAATAACAAAGAAAATTTTGTTGTTTTGTGCAGATAACAATTGAAAAGGATGATCAATAGATTTGCTCCTTGTAGACAAACGAGATGGGAGTTATTATAATACCTGCATTAAAAAATCAAAGAAAAAATTATTGAACCGACAAAAAAGGCTTATTTTTCCAGTTGAATAGTCTTAAAGTGTTTAGTTAATTCTGTTTTAATTACTTTTGTAATAGAAATTCTATAAAAGTGTTCGTTAATATCTTTAAACGTATATAGAATTTATTTCTTATAAATTAGACTAATTTTAGGATTGTTTTTTGTATATTTATAATGATTATGTAAATATTATTTTGTAACTAATTCAGTTTATTCTATTATCAAATTGTATCTGTTAAATATTATTATAAGACGAACAATGTTAAGTTAGATTTTAATATTTATGTTATTCATATTTTAATCACATTTTCAAAGAATAATTTAAAAATTAATTAAATCTATTTTATTGCTCTTTAAAAATAATCCCAAAACTTTTGTACTCACGATATATTGATACATGATGTTAAATATATGTAAACAATGAATAATTTTGTTTCGTAAGTCTAAAGCAAATACAGCTTATAAGCAAAAGAGTCAGAACAGACGAACGTATCTCTTCCGCAAATTTTTAGTTCTCACGATCTGATATCAGTATCCGCTTAGTTAGTACCGTACAAATGAAGAGCAATGGTGGAGAATTGGGCTTTGAAGATATTTTTGAATGCGTTATTTCCTGAAGAATTTGCAAAACATAAAAATAAAAATAAAAATAATATCAAAATTATTAGCTACTGAGTTTTTTCTTAATTTTCTCTTGTAAAATATTTTTATCGGTATTAATATCAAATGTGTGAGTAATTAACTTTATTCGGCCTAGCTATTGATGTATTATCTTACTCTCTCTTTCTTTCATATATAAGAAATATGGTCGGAAACATGCGTTAATGTGCCTGTGCATTTTCTACTTATTATTCATTTGCTACTCTGGTGAAACATATGTAAATAGCTTTTAATATTGTAATCGCGATGCTTAATAATTAAAAAAAGTAAATATAATTATATTTTCTTGTTATACTCTATGCTTAAATATTGAAACTTGAACTGTAAGCGAATGGCAAGGTGTACTTTGTCGGGTCAATGGCTAAAAACTTGCTAACAAGCTATTAACAATGAAGAGTAATAGACAATGTAGGTGTTTGTCACCTTATGCGTGTGGGGTTCGGATCATACGAATTTATTATACTAAAGAGCACATAAAACCCATATTAATCATAGAAAAATGATATAAATTATATCATACTATGAATAGTGTAAAATAAAAGTTAAAATCATTTTTTACACTTTTAAAAAAAGCCGTAATTTTAATGTATAATTTAGTTAGAATAATGAAACAAAAAATTCAATATTACATGAGGTTTATATACTGTACATTAATTTGTCATTAGTATTACTATATCAATGTGGAATTTGATACACAATTTTTTAATCATGAAAATGTTTTGTGTATATGCGTGATATAACGTGTTTAAAGAATATTTCGAAGTGGAGAATAGAAAATTAATATTACATTCGACAACTCCAGTAGTAGATATTATTTTCTCCCGAATTTCGGTGTTCGTGCCGCGAGCCACTTGACACGCCCTATTGGCACCGAGACCACCCCTGTCACGATGCAGGTGTAGCTCGCGGTCACGGTCGTGAGCAGAGTTCGCGACTCGCTTCTGTGTTAATTGTCCTTCGGCAATCGAGATTCGACAGCGGAACCGGCGTTATAGCCCATTCTTTAACCTCCTTTCAATCGATGTGGAATATTGATGTGTACAGATACGTTTATACATTCACGATAAGTACACTGTAGAAGTGTTGATTGTTTTATCTAATAGGCTAAGCTTTCACTTCGCTCAGGATGCTCATGGGGGTATCACGTACAGCGGACAAAGGATGCGCCTACAGAAGACACAAACGCGCGGGAAAACAACTTGCAGAAAATTAAGTGATGGTTAATTTATTTGCGGAAACTGCTGCCGTTAAAGTCGCGCGGGCTCTTCGCGGAAATTACTAAATAGGAATCGAGCATCCGACGGCGTCGATTGCACTGCAAAGCTTTTCTTTCCTCCGTGACTCGTGCGGCTCGTTTTTATGCGTGCCTGAGTATTCGTGCACAGGCCGTCTTTGAGTCGACGCGCCAGCCTCACGGGAAATCGATTGTTTATTTTTATGCTTTCCTTATGCCAAGTATTCCCTGCCGCTACAATATCTTAACAATATCCGGATGTCCCACACTTCCAACGCAATTGTTAATGTCTGCTTACAAAGTGTTGGATTATTGAACAGTGGTCTTTTCTCCATTGAAAAATTAATTATCATTATAAATATAGGTTTATTGTTGAGAAATAGAACAATAATAAAATATCTTAGATCTTTTATTCTAAGCGGCTTTCATTAAAGTTACATGCCTAGTCATAAAAAACCGCTTTTGAAAACGTTTCTAAAAGGAAAATGATGTTAAGAAAACAAAAAGAAAATTTACTTATTGAAGTTATTCAATAGCGTGTGAAAATTTTAATGGAGGCAGGCTTGATTGAGCTGTTTCAAAAACAGAGGAGATAGATTTCTACATCGAGATATCGGCTAAACCGAGGACTAAATGGGCCATTAGCTATCTATTACTAATAATTCTGCTAATAAAGTTAGTGAACCTTCAATATCGGAAACTAATATTTACATATTGAGATAAACTTGCAAAAGTGTCAGCATTTATCAACGCAAATTCGGTAGTAAATTCAATAAAATGCAAAGTGTTTATAACAAGAAAAATAAAAGTTCTTTTTAATTAGAATGTTTATAATTTATTAAATAGATTACAATCTTAATGGAAATTTATATTAGCTTCTGGATAGTTTATAGTCTAAATCAATTTTTTGATTTCTATTCCTATATATAACTTGATCAAAATTAAAAATAAGGAAATACATAGTTTTATAGTGTTTAACGAAATACTGAAGAATTATGAAATTCGTGTATGGTTAAAGAATATGAAATTTTTTTCTGATTTTGATTCTGATTATGTTTAAAATTTGCGGTATTGACGGTAGATCGTTGATAGATAAGAGGCGAGGTCGAAGAATACCTCGAAGAATATCGCCTTGCGGCACATGTCATGTTTCGATGAGATTAAGCTGTTCAGGGTAAATATCTTGAAAAACAATAACTTGCAGGCTATTAGAGAAGTATGCAATTTCCCAATCACAAGGCGAATGATCGTGCCTCTTGTCTTCGAGCTCGGCAACGACCACGCCATGAAAGTACCCAGGGAAGTCTCAACGGCCGTTGTAATGGTAAGCCTCGCATTCGCGCTGGATTGTCCGGTGAAGCCCTTGCGGAAAGCACAAATGACAAATCGGCCGACGTCGATCTTACCGACGGAGCAGAGCGTGCATCTTCACCCCTGGCCGTGGACCGAGCTAATGGCGACGCTCGATTGTCCGAGGGCGTGGGGCTCTCGCGGACAGGCGGCCGCGATGCAAATGAGAGAAAACTGTCCAGAGCCGCCTTGGAACAAAGTCGGGCGAAAGTCCGAGAGTTGGCCAAGAGGTGTGTATACGCGCAAGAGCGCGCCGGACAATGGGCCAGGCGCGAGGGCAGCCGCGAATCGATGGATAAGGGAAGATAGCCCGCGGGAGCGCCGCCGGTGTGTGATATCTAGGGCACGGCTCTCTTTCTCCGCCGGTCGTCCCGCCGGCCTCTCGAGCGTGAAGCCACCCGTCGGAGGAGGAGCAGAGCCGCGGCCGCCCCGAGAGACGACATGCCCCAGCGGCTCCTCGGCCGTCGCCTCGCCGCAGACCAACTGTATTGTTAACTTACAATTTGTCATTATTCGAGGAAGTAGGCTGGAGGCTGAAGTACTGTGCCGTCCGCCTGCCGCTCATTAGGCGTCGCTTTACTTTGGGGTTTTGGGCCAGGCCCGGCGTCGGCCGATTGTCAAAAGCGCGGGTCTCTTGGATTCACGAGTACGTCCGGGTGTAATAACGATATATTGCTATTTTTGTTACTCGTTACGGGGCGCGCAGGGCACGGAAGAACATATGTCGCCCGGATTGTTGTTTGTTTTTTTTTCAACAAGGAGCAATTCGAACCATTTCTTCGCTATACATTTAACGTATACATATTGTATACACAATTAAAAGATACATAAGTAGGTAAAGAAAACGAGTAGTCGGATAATAAGTGTTGCGCAAATATGCATGATGAAGTAAATATAATATCAGAGAGAAATTATTCTCCAATTACGTAAACAATAAAACAGAATATCGTAACAATGCAACGAGTGGTTGTGTAGAAGCGAAGCAATGCGCGCTAGTTGATATTAAAAACCTCTTGGGATCGCGACAAACCAATCACAGCTGAATCCTTTCCTTAAAATCTCCCTATTGTTTGATCATCTTTTCAAAAGATGATATTTGCCCACTTCCAAAATATCTTTCAGCTACTCGGCATCTATTTTTAATTCAGGCTGCGGTGCAGCAAGCGCGAGAACAAGGCTACACTGTCCGGGGCTTTTTTCAGGGCCAGCCCGCTCGCGTCGCTGCGGCGCTCCCCATAGCCCACACGGACGCACACAGGAGCGTCGGATCGGAAGGGTGCGCAGGGCTCTCTCGCTCCCTCCTTCTCCCGCGGAGCACACGCCACTCGTGCACAGGAAGAGGTGAATCACTGCGTGGCCGACGCGCCGAGCGAACGCCATCGGATATATACGCCTCTGAATATATATATATACACATGCCCTCCTCCTCGTGTATATACTCGCACCTCGCCTGGCACTTTGTGCTCTTTTACTCTCCGCGCCTTTCTGCACTCACCCCGTCCGCGCGAGACAAAAACTCCTTGTGTATTTCGGCCTTCCTCGCGGCGCACTTTTTTTTTTGTTCATCCGCCTCGTTTTTCAAGGCTCGGCCATTCGATGTGGGCAGGTGCTTTTACTATATATCGAGGTGGTTCTGCACGCTTTATTTTGAACGGTTGCGAGAAGTTTTACGAGTTTATACTGTTGCGATTGGTGATGCTATGCAACCTAATGGCTACGATTAATTAAGTTAACGATACCGTTATTTATACAGGGTGTTTATAAAAGGAAGTCGAACGAATGATGTGCACTGATAGAAAAACTTTCTAAACTGTTTCTTTAAAAAAGGTCTTGTAATAAAAAAAAGACAATAAAGTTGTTTTATTGCGATGACTTTAGAGTAATTTATAAAGGAAGAAGTCATTTTTAAATTCTCTTTCATCTTTTGTTTTATTATTTGGCTTGTTTTTAATTAAGGTCGAACCGTAAAACCAGAAGACTCCTCTTCATGATGAAAGTATATTTTTTTATTATAACTATGGGATTTAGATCTATAAGTTTCTAAAATCTATTTTTATACAACGTAAAAATGAGTTTTGATGTAGTTAAAAATCATAATACTGTTTAATAATTTTTATATAAACAGAGCTTTTACATGTTTATTCAGAGGTTCGTCTACATTTCTGAACATTGTAAAGTCAAAAATAATATAAGAGAAAAGAAATACGTTTTCGTACCGCTGAGTTCTTTACCGATCATACGATGAAGCGTATTATTAAATTCAACAATGTTTACTAGAAGCTTCAAATTATGATTGATATTTTCTTGACAAATTAAACAGTTTAATCGATAGTTATAAAATGAGAATTTCGTGTTGTTGGACGAGAGCGAAAAAAGGATCTAAAAGACTTAAAGATAAGCAGCTGGTGAGTTATACAAAATTCAACCCTCGTTTTGACCGTTGCAACCGACGCATCGTTAGTCATGACCAAGCAGTCGGAAAAGCAGCTCTGCCGCCGCAAGAAAAAGTACATCGAGGGCCTCGGCGCACCGGGTCCGCGTGCATATACGTACCACTCTCCGAAGATCGTCCTGACGCTCCAAGTCCCGGAGCTCGGAGCACTAGCACCTCGTTTCATTATCCTTCCCAGGGGACGGCACAGGCGGCGAGCTGCAGGACGCGCGCACCCCGTAAAGTTCCATGAACCTGGGCGCCAGGAGGCGGACACTCGCGGGCCGCGGCGGATCGGCGGACTCACTGCGGGCCTCTGCGTTACGGACTGCTCGGCGCGCCGCGCCGCTCGGCCGCCCGGAGGAAGTCGGGGAAGGGGTCCCGGCGGCCGCCGACAGGTGTTTGCTCGCCCGCGGACGCCCCTCCGCTCTCTCGCGTGCGCCCGCACCTGGGATGCGTCCCTCGCAATCGATGGCCCGCGCGCCGCCCAGCCAACTGACACCTGTGTGCACTGCTTCCGAGGCTGGACGTCCTACGTATCGGCTGGGGCGTCCGGCCCACTCGTGTGTGCTTTAATGCGCGCTTATGATGCCAGGATTCCCCGAGGAAATGTTTTTTTTTCTTCACAATTGCTTCATTCTGTGCCGCTGACTGGCTTTCACTCCATCCTCTGCATGTCGGGATGGGTTTGAGATTAGGGATCCTTTGCGACAATCTTTAGGGGTACGCAGACTTTTGAGGTGTTGTTTCTCTCGCGCGCATCGCCACCGCTTTTCTTGGCTAAAGTACAACAAGTTTCAGTTTCCAGTATGAGATGTTTTATTCAGAATATATTTTATAATATTAGGAGTTAATGCTGGGCTTAATACAATTTACGGGTTTATGCAAATGTTCATGTATAGTGAAATCGGACTAACTTTTAACCAGATTCTATCCTAGCTTTTTTTTAATTTCTTTCAAAGCATACGAAAGCTTCAACATTTTGATTTTGTTTATTGCGATAACAAGTTACGAATAATAAAAAATATAAAATCACTTAAATAAAAAATATTTAAATATCAATTGCGACTGGGATATAACATTTTTAATCCCTAATTACAAAACGTCTGAAAACTCACAATTAATAGTTGCTAATCTAAAAATTGTTGACATTTCTACCAGGAAAATTAAAACTAATTTTTATAAGGGTTATAAAATGGTTTAACTCGGGGTTAAGGGAAGTAAAACAAATATGATAATATATACCTCGATTTATTAATACCTATACACTGTTCGCTATGTGAATTAGGGTTGAACTGTGGGAAACCCGATTGCGCGTGCTTTAAGTTATTCTTTTGTCTTGCTTTATGCGGTTGAACGATTGAGGGTAAAACGGCACGGAATAAAAGAGGGGGTCGTCCGTGATCACAAATGTGTGTTTACGAGTAATTTAATAATAGACAAAGATCGTGGAGTAAAATCTACCTCTTTTCTGACTAGTTTCGTGATACAATTTATAGATCAAATCATTTTTTTGTTTCCAGTCTTTATTAAGTAAAATATATGCGTTTTAATCGCTGGGAACTCGGCAATTTGTATTGATTAGATATGTTATAAACATGTTAAAATTTCATGTCAATTACTTCATAAAATCAAATTTTTTAACAATTTTATTTAAATTTTTGCAAGTTTCATATTTTTGAATTTAAAAATATTAATGCCACTGATATTAAGTAATTTTTAACTACATTACAGTTTAACATATCATAACGTAATTGTAATAGTTGATGGCCTATATGAACATATCTGTTTACACTGATATATAATAGAGCAATTGTTTAAAAATATGGATAACAAAGTAGTGACATATTTAAAAAGGGAAAAATAAGGATTGCACTCGAATTGTATCAAACAAGAAACATATAATTGCAGTACTCGTGTGGAAAAATGGATGTTTGGTTAAATGAGGTCAATAAAGGTAGTAATTCGAAGCGGTTGAAGAATTATTCTCGATTATGCGTGCATTCAAGGACAATACAGGCGTGATGCCGTGTATTATGAGTAGAATTGCAGCGGTAAGGCACGCGCGTAGACGACAGGTGGTTGCCTCGCATTGATGTCTCTCCGCTTTCTCTTGATGTTTTCCAAGGTCAACGATACATTGGGATACCGTATCATAAACCCTTGTGCTCCTATATAATATAAGCATGGACGCTGCGCGAATAAAATAGCCCTCGTTTTATGTATTCCTCTTATCTGACCTCGCTCCCGTCTATCTCCGTTTGCAGTTCCCGGTCTTCTTTGTCTCCGAACGATACGTTGCGCTTTTCGTACTTTAATTAAGGTCTCTTTTCACTTTCGTAATGCTCACGCAATAGCACCCATTGATATAGATGGCATTTAAGCAAATGAAAAGCAACTGTGCAACCTAATTTAATTTAGATACTATGCATGTGCATTTAAATAAGTATTTAGAGTTTTATATCTTTTTTAAATAAAAATTAATTTTTATATTTTTAACATGCACATATACCAGTAATAGGATATTTTTGTAACAAAATATAACGAAATTTTTTTGATTCATGCCGTATATATATGAAAAATCGTGTTTTCCGCCTATCAAAATATACATTATAAACAATAATAAATATCGTATAAGCTACAAATATTTAAATCTAATATGGATGTGATATTAACTCATAGAGGAAGAAGGAAAAGGAAAAAAAGCGAGGAAAACAATAGAGATATAACTCTCTCTCTCGACTTGTATTAAAAACTAAGAATGGTAGCGAACTTTCGGAGTTGTTATTTTAAAGGGAACAAATAACAGAAGACCGTAGGGGTATTGTTTCACTTATATATACTTGTAGAAGAAAGTTTGCGGGGCGCGCCAACATACCATGAAGATTCCCACCAAGAGTGGCCGCCAGATTTTTACCCTTATATTGCTAAAGAGACTGAAATACTTTATTGCGCGAGGTGTTGTGGGTTTATTTTATAGATTTCGCCTATTGTAGAGAGGCATTGAATGCTTGTGGTGAGAGCTAAGGTTTTGTCAACCATTAGATCATTGAGTGCGCTTGCCGATGAGCTAATCAAGCTCAAACTCTGTCGAGATGTCTGTATAAATTCTCGCGACCGTGGGTTGCTGCTCGCAGCGTTGCGGAGTGGGGTAGCGCGGCAGGGCGCTCGAATCAGTTCGCGCAATAGCTTCACGCTTGGTTACGGTATAAAACTCGAAATTCGAAAAAGTCTAACTACACGGAGAGAAAAGTGTAGTAAATATTACCGACCATGATAATAATCCGGAAATAAAAAGTTAGAGAATAAGACCTATCGATCTTTATCGTATACGATTTATTAATTCTGGAATGCACCAATACCATGAAAGTTAAATATTCCTTTTTTTCTAGGCTCTAGCTAGGTAACAATGTTAAAATAACTATATTTTATTAAATTTTAAAATGTATATAAAATGTATACATCTGTGTATGAATTTTCAGCATGAGGAATGAGATATACGTATTCCGGTGGTCCCCAGGTGAGGTTCGATCCTATAGTCTTTTTTCGATTGATATAACTATCACTACATCGTTTTACGAGCTTTGTTTACTATACTCCATAAGGTACTGTCGTTGATTAGCGCTTAAAAAGAGCATTGTTCGTCAACTTTGAATTTATTTTTACATTATATATTTACATGATTTTTTATGAAAAAAAAATTGTTAAAAAACAGCTTATAATAAAACAAGCGTCAATACTTCAATCATGAATCCTAGCAAAAACACAAGTTGCACTAAGTAAAAGGAAGAACCGTATCTACCGACTGCCAAGTCAATACCTCCCAAGTACTGAGACAAACAATAATTGAACCGCAGCGCGAACGAAAGAAAAAAGTCTTCTAAACCACAGGGCACAGAAGAAGAAGACCAAAGATGTGAAAGTAAAGAGGAAGACGGAACGAGAGTAAGAGAGAGAGAAAGACGATCGGGGAGCACGTTTCCTTTCGTCGCGCTGATCTGCAGCCGACACTCGCGGCTCTTCTCACGGCCGTAGTCGGGGAACGATTTCGCGGGCTAATGGCGCGCATCGGATCGCCGAAGATCCGACGCAGTGTTTCCGTGCTTCTAAACCCCGTACTGTTGTAGCGATGCCTGCAACAGTCCTCACCCCGGCTCTCGAGTCGAATCTCTCGCCCAGTTCTCACGCACGGTGTCTTCTATCGATAATATACAATCCATGTACTATATAATGGGACAGTCTTGTTTCGATTTGTTTACATATTATTCACAAAGTCCTTTACTATTCCTTAATTTTATAACATATTATAATATAAATAATGATATAATAATAATATCATTTTCTATCCTTTATAGAATGTTAATTTATAGTAGTGCTGAAACTTGTTTGCTTAAATAGTTGCTTTTTAATAACTTTTTGATAATCCAAATATCTTCTCACATTGATAAGAGACAATACATCCTTTAGAGAAAGTAAACGAATATTTCTTTGAAATAATATTTTTGAATATTTAATAATTCTAGAATGCATTACTATGAGAATAATACAATTATTCAAAAAAATTTAAATACTTTATTTTCACCTTTTGAATACTAACCGTAAAGAAAAATAAATTTTAATACTTCAGAAATATTTTCACACGATATTATTTTCGATCGTTTTTTTATGAAATTTTTTGTTCCTAAAATGATTACGATAGTTACTTACTAATCTACTTGATTGGCTAATTTAGGCAAGTATACATAAGTTTTCTAATTGAAAATGTATTATATATTAGAAAGCTACAATAGCTTGTTAATCCTCAATTTTGATTAATTTTAAAACTTGATCAATTGGTTTAAAATTCAACTTACACCCAAATTAAAATTTAAAAATAGTAATGTATTAAAATAATAAACACAATAGACTTATAGATTTTGTGGAAGATTTTATTCAACTACAGTTTATAACGTTCTTCAAAAACAGAAATTTCAATTTTCAGTAATGTTTTAATTTTTTGTTACAGGTATTTGTAGTAGAAAATAATTATTGTAAATCTCCCTTAATCTACATCGTACACAATACACATTTGTATTTACACATTTCTAAATTATTTCAACTACCAAGTTTCCTAGACTTCATTTCTTTCAAAACAGCTTTTTGCAATATACAGAAAATATTGCACTCGTGCAGTTATATCTCAAGATATGGATTACAAATAAAATAATATTTTATAAATTAAACTCTATCAAGAAAATACAACATTTTATGTTTAACAACAACAATTTCATTATGACGTTTCAAATGGACATAATTATAGCTAAATTTATTAATAATACATGCATTTATGTTTATATATGCATTTATTATGTATATAGAAGAGGAATTTAGAACTCTAGTGCAAATTGTAAATCTCTTAATAAATCTATCTTACATTAAGTTACATTTTTCATTTTTAAATATATGAAATGCATAAGTTAAACAATTTTAAATTTAAATTACTGCTAATAATTTATTTACTGCTGACAATTCAATTCTAAACAATTATTTATCACATCTATGATACTGAATTCTATAACATCATACTAAGATGAACATGCTAAAATATTACATTAATACACGTTAGATAATATAAATAATAATGTATGAATCGTTCCAAAAATTATACTCATTTTTTCTTTGAATATTAATTAATAAATTAATTACAAAAATTAATATAAATACAGGAAAAGAACATTAAAAGCTATATATTAACTTCAAAGATTCCATTCTTTAAAAATAAAAAATTATTCAACTTGAATGACCGGTACACCAACTTTTTGTGAATGTTTGTCTACAAAGTTATTTTAGATTTTATAGATTTTACCAATAATAAGATGATGGCTGTACAAAATACTAGGATCAATTTATAAACTGAAAACCGCGGTGAGAGGCAAACAGTTGGTCGAATCTTTCTAAAACGTTCATTTTATCAATCAGTAGTTAAAATTTAAAACAATTATAAATCAAGATCTAATTTTTGATTACACACAATTTAAGTGAAGATATTACTCATAAACGGTACAATATAGTAATGTAATTTGTGCAGAGATTCTTAAATACAAAGAGTAGTTTGCTAAGTCTTGATTTCTTGAAGAATCGTCCATCGGATCATAAATGATTACGGTAAATCGGCTGTTAAGATGCCCTGTTTGTAGAAGTTGAATCCACTATAACTCCACGGCAATGCAATTGTCTATCGTCTATGGCGAATGACGATTATTTCCGCAGGTGCGCAGAGGTAAGTGGTTGCAGCGGCATGGTCAGGCCGTCGTAACTTAGAAGCTCGAGTCCGACTCCTAGAGAACTGGTGTTCCATTCCACTGAATCTGCGCGTCCTGCCATCTTCCCGACGGCGTGAAATAATTTCATTTCCTTTTTATTCGGACGAACGATTTGGGCTCGCGCAAGTGCAGACATAATCAAAAAAGTTTACTAGCTGGCAACTAAGATACTACTTTTTCGTTGCCTCATAATTAAAGAAATTACAGAAGAATCGAGCATTACTTTATGTTTCTTGGTTAAATAATCTTGGTCTCAAACGACTGACAAGTTACAACTACTAACCATTATTTCACAGGGCACAATGCCACAAAATTTAATGTCTGTTATAAGATTTGATATTTGTTTTAGTAGCTATAAATGTAACGTTATACTAGCATGATCCTATATATCCTTAGGTAATAAAGACGATAAAAAGTAAAAAGATTAAAAGAATAACTAGTATTTTTCTTATACTTAGAGTGGATGAGTCTCTCGAGAGGCGTCGCTGAGATGTCTACGCTGTCTCTTGGAGACGAGCCTTCGATTCCTGGTGCGTTCTCCCTAGTCCTGGTATCCACGGTTAACGTAGCATGACTCCCGCCACAGGTATAATACTGTAGGTCGAATCTACAGACCATTAAGACGAGGCATCATTTATTGCATGAATCGTTGTGCAGCTGTATTTACTCGCGCGTGCTCTGTTCAGTAGACCGAACTCCATGCGACCCTTTTATTTCTTACTATGCGATTCTATGTATAAGTGTATTTATGTGTATTATACCAGATACTGCACTTTTTACATTTATTACCTTTTCGTTATATATTCTTTTCGAAAACAAAATGGTTCAAGATTATATAGAAAATGCAATGCGCGTATATAGTAATGTACAGCTACCGAACAAAGAGCGTTTGAGATTCTTATGACATTTTTTATATGCTATTTTTTTTCACTTTTGTCTTAAAATTATAAATGAGAAAGCTCCTTGCATGATATAAACAAGAATTACTACTTAAAATTGGTTGAATGTTGATAATCAAAGTATAAGACTGCAAAATGAATGTAAATTTGATTTTTATTTTCTAGATCTGGCTTGATGAGCGTTGTTTCAGGAAGCTAGAAAGAGTATCAAGAACAAAGCCCCTTTCACGGGCTTCGTAATCCGCATGAAAGTATACAACCACCCAGAAGTCTTCGCCCTCGCTAGTCATCGCGACCTTCCATCCTCCTCCCCGCCGCATTACAGTTCTCTTTTTTTCCTTTTCAGGGTGTCGTGTGGATTTACTTCTCAAGTTACTTCCATGACGCCTCTTGTCCCTCTTCCTGTCTTCTTCGTTCATATCGTCCAAGGGAAGTCGTGACTCGATTCGCACAGCGCGAGTTGCTATTACTCGCGGTAGTCCTTCTCTTCGTGCGATTGTTCTACTATCAATCGGTTCGCATTCGCAATTATTTCCAACTACTGTTCAAGAATTAGTTTCTTTCTTTTTCTCTGGTGCTCGAAATTTATTTTATTATATATTAAGAAAAAAATATTTCATGTTAATTCGGTGCAAGCATAAAAGTATAATAGCCCTATCAGCTGCTTGTCTTGCATTAAATTTAAGATAGAACCGGTCATAACAGCAGTCACACGGCAGTCATATTTAGTTTAATGCAGATTAAATAATAGTTTAAATTATTATTACCGTCTCTCCGCATGATAATTCCTAAGGAGTTCTCGATTTGTATTGAAGAGTATTCCATGATGTCCCAGACACAAAGTTACCCAAATTGGTAAGCTTGGAGTCTTCAGTCTAGAACCAGGGATTCTGTTTGTCGTTCCATCACCTTCATATACCAAGAATCCAATCTCGCTGCGTAACAACACTCCCCATTGCGGTATTGCCTATGTATTTTAATTAAATCAAATTTATTATTAATCTGTTATATCGTTATATTAGCTGTTTATATTGTTTGTTTATTTCTATATATTTGTAATGTAAGACATTTGACATTCTTACATTGCATTTATATACATAATTTCCATTTTCCTCATTAAATAATATATATATCCTTAGCATTTATTTATTATTGAATATATTAATATCTTACATAAGTATTCTCATCTCCAACGTGAATGACACCATTGTGCAGATGAGGAGATGCTCTTCCAGTGATCGCTAGAACGACTATGCTTATTGGACCTTCTTCCGGACATCCAGTCAGAATTGATGCTCTTGGATCTTCGAGATCGTTTCGAATTCTATGATATGTTTTTTATTGATTTTAGAGATAAGTTTCTTCGATATTATTAACACAATGTAAGAAATATTTTATAATATAAAAAATACAAAAATTAAATATGTTACACGAAATAAATATATACATATATACATTAATATTATTGAATTGATGCAATAATCAAACAATATGAAATGAAAATAAAAAAAATCTAAAGTCCATTCGATAATATTTTTAAACAAATCAATGAAGTATGAAACTAACTAACGAAATTATACAACATAATCAGATCGCAAAACTTAACAAAATATTTCTGACAAAGAGCTAATTTTCTTGTATCTTGAAAAACTTTTATTGCAGGTTGATATTTACTTAGATATTCCTCTAGATAAAACAGCACTGTACAAAAGTAATTGTGCACCTGGGCTACCTTCATCTTGAAACTAAAACAGACCATTTAATAATTGTTATTAAATATATTATAACTATTATTTTATAGGTAACATACCAGGTATAAATATCTTTTAATAAAGATTTCTAAGTCGTCCAAGGTTGAGAACTCGTATAGATGAAGCTATAAAAATAACAATACTTACAGTATATATTAAATAATCTCTTCTATTTCACGTTATTAAAGTTTTTATACTTATACACTTTTATGACATTTTTAACAGTTAATTCTATCAACATTGCATTAAGCATTTTTTAATTTTCACTGAAACAATGCACACTTTGAAAAGATAATTAATAGAGGTATAAAAAAAAATTTTTTTTTAATTTTTATACTTGAATGAATAGAATTTTAATATATTTGTTAATTGTAAATAAATATTTGACTCAATAGCAGAGTTAAAAACATACTGTTTCGGTGATACCATCTCGAAAATATTGCACGCTATGCTGGAGGTAGGGTCGCTCTTGGGGTAAGGCGACAATTGCCTTTGGCATTGTTATGCTCGCTGCGACGGAATTGAAGCTCGAGCTGCACCCTGAGCTTTGGACGGCAAATCCTCCTGCGCATCTCCAGATTATCTCGGATATTGCTGATGTCAGGACTTCCACTTGCTTCTCATAACTCGGTTTTAATAACCTTATCAGAAACAAATCGCACGTTTCTATCAATACACTTAAGTCGAAATGAGCAATCATTTAATAAAAAACTGTTACGCATGTTGCGCAATATTCTATTAGTGTATTTAATTATGATAGTTAATATTCTCGGTATATAATATTTAAACTATTAACAAAATGTACTACATTTGCTATTTAAAAAATACCTTAATTTCCTGAATGGAAATTCGGATGGCTTTATATAAATTTCATGAGAGTCGACGATCACTGCCACTGACACTACCCCTACTACGACGCTACTACATAGCTCGCGGCTATGAAGATAGTTCGCTAAAGTCTCGTTCTAGTCAACATACACTTGGAACTCACTACTTCGTGCATGATACGGCAGATTATACTATCTCCACAGACGTATATGTATACACGCATGGAAGATGTACACCCGCGACTTTCTATATAGGACAAACTAAAGTTCGCTTTGGCTATATCGACCGCTTGTTCATGGCGATTCTCATTTCTGAACATAAAAAGGTACGAGACTCAGTATCGATCTCAGTTATAAAAGGAAAAATGTTGAAATAAAAATTCCGTAGAAACCAATTCCAGGCATTTCCTAAAATATTTGCACGCACAAACAATACATCCATTAAAGGTGAACTACAAAATTCAAAGATGTTTCCACATTTTATAATTGTCAATTATTTCAATTATCCGAACTTCATCTTTTTCATGAACCGTAGAACCACATTTAACTACCTTTTTTGCATTTAGACAAACATTCATTTATTGGAACTTAAAAAATCGCGCAGAGAAAACAATATTATAATAATAATGAAGACGGATGCAAATCATCCTTACAAAAATGTTGCATTACTAATTTTATATACTTACACATCTGGTGAACATCGGATTTCTTGCTTCGTCAATTTAAATAAAAAATGTTTGAGCATAATTGACTGAACGGCTGTTATCAGGCCTCGTGTTGAATTGCGTGGAGCTCGTAAACCAAAGCTTAAGTTTTGTCCGACTGTTCTTAAAGTGAGACCAGTTCGAGCCCATTCTGCTTTTGGTGGACTTGCACAACTTCCGAAAACTAGCATTCGAAGGGCCTTATTGCAGAAATGAATAATAATAAAAATTAACACACTAATAAAACACACATTTTCTTGCCATGTAATAATTAGATTAAAAAACCAGTTAATTAAAAAATCTTATACATATTATTGTCATAAATTACTATAAATATGTGTTTAAAAATATGATTTAATATATAGCTGTAAATAATGTATTAAAATACAATTTAATTATAATATAAAAAATGAAACCTAAAATTTTTGAACAATATATGAAAGACATGTGCAAGTAAAATAAATGACATAAATATTTACAAGTATTGTATACATTTAAAATTGAATGTAAGATTAATTTTTTATATATTTTGCTTAAAATTTAGTGATAACATAATTAGATATGTATTGCATATTTTTCTACTAGTCTTTTTTTATATAACAGTATAGTTATGATTTTAGTATGATTAAAATTTACGATTTTAAAAATATTGGAAAACTCTTTTCGTTTATTTATATAACTGCTTATGCTTAAGAAGATTAAATAATTTATAACTGATTGATGATAAGTATATTAAAAGATATCGTAGAGAAGATAATTTAATATAAAATTTGAAAGATTCGTAAAAAAGTTAAAAGTAGAATTCATAGTTCATAAAAGGATTTATAGCTTACTACGCATGTTTCTTCATCAATGGGAGTACCGCCTGTTACCGGTGTTTTCGCCAGGATTCTTGTAGTTCTCGGGTAGAGAATCCGTTCTGCAACCAAAAATCATTATGGTTTAAAAAACTATCTATATTGAGATATTACGTAAAATTATGATCTTCCGTTAAATCTTCGCGTTTATATATGAATGAATTTAAACCTGGATAAAGTTCGTCTGGATCTGTCATTAGAGCAGCACATTTTGCTGCTCTTTGTGATAAAACCATTATCACTGGTACAATCGCAGCGAAGTTTATACTAAGATTATTTTCATTATATAGTAAAACTGAAAGCGCTTCTCGAAATGACTTACAACCTAACGGCAACTGCGAAGTGACTAAATCCCAAGTCCTGGGATCTTTTATAGGTAGGTAGCGTCGATCGTCACGGTCTTCGGAGATTCAACTCGGCACGAAACATGTCAATTCGGACATGTAAAACTTAATGTAGTTAGTTTGCAATATTCCAGTAATGTACAGATGTGTCAGAAACGAAATGCTTCGTGTACCTCACGTCGTGTTTCTCACCTCAAAACTATCCCACGTCATTTGTAATGCCTTATGATATTAGAGGGCGAATCTCTCCCCCTCCTTTATGCATATGTACCCTTTCTAACATATGTTTGTGTGGAGTAATTTTAAAAGAATTAATTGCTTTCAACTCAATAACTGCACTGTCAAAATGCCAAAATTTCTGCATATAAGCCTTACAAAGTTTAAATCGATATGTCCATTATACTGCCAAAATAATTAAAGATCCAGAATATGACTTTGAGAAATCAAACTAGATAAGTGTTTTTGTGTATTGATGATCATAGGCCTCTTTTTATGCATAAAGCAAATAATTTACTATTTATACAGCTCCAATTATATTTTACAAAATCTGTACATATAAAATGTAATTATATAAAGTTTATATTTATGCTAATTACATTATATATTATAACAATATTTATTATAAAGTTTAACGAAGATATCAATTATTAAATATTACAAACATACATATAAAATATAAAATCTATGTATATATTATCGTCAATTAAGTTATAATATAAAAAACAGTTTCTAATACTTCATTTACTTTGATCAATTTGTAGTTAAATACTCCATAATATGATATTGATGAGTCAAGCGATCGAATCACTTACTAATCTACGGTATCCTCAACCGTATCTTAATAATCGCGCATTTTAATACAAACTGAAACCTTAATGCGTTACAGTACCCGTCAATTAAATAGCGAATGACATTTTGTATATCATTTGTTATAGTACGTTTTCTAGGTTTTTTATTCAAATATCGACTACTTTGATATCAGAATATTATCGCTCTAATTATTCGTATAAAACACATTTTATACACTTTTTATAACTACTTTTTATACAGTTTACAATTATATATAAATAAATCTTCATGTCAATATTTTACATTATAATGGAAATGCTAGTATAGAAAATTTAACTAATCGTAAGTTCATGGAATAAATAAATCTTATTAATTTAAATCATTTTTTTCAAAGAAATGTTAAAATTTATAAAAATGATAACTAATAATATAGTTCATTTAAAATTTTAGAAAAAAGCAAAGGACCGTCTGTTTATCCTACGATGAATATATTCCTACCTCGTAAGGAGAAGGCAATTTGTTTTGACAACGTAAGCATTTCTATTCTGTCGTACCACTTCCAATTTCGAAATCTTTTTTGTTTTTTGGTTTTTGTTTTCTTTTATGTTTTGTCTCGCGTTCTTTTTACGTTCATCATTGAATCACGCTGCGGTCCCTGTATAGATCAATCGACGTATGTGACGGATGTCAATCGGAACGAGAACATTATCCCGCACAGGGTACTATTCGATAAACCATTTAGGTTGAATGGCAATGGTCAATCTCAGACTTTACCTTATATATCATATTATATCTCATGGTATTTCTGAATGACCTGTCTGATGTGACACAGAAAATCTCTTTGTTTCCTGAGTGCATCTTTATCCTTTCTCCAATCGTATTATTCGTTCTACATAAATTTTTTATGATTTAATTGTCTACCTGCACCTGAGTCGCATTTAATTTTTGTAATAATAATTTTATAATGCATTGTCATTTTTTAGAATTATTTTAATATTTTATGTAATCTTTGAAGTGTAATTTCATAGAACTGAACCATATACAGATATTAATTATTTATAAATATATTTAAATTCGTAAGTAAAACATATTTTATCTTAGTGACAAATTTAATATTTAATATTTAAAATTATATTCCAATAATATAATATAAATTATATAACAGAGATATTATATTAACCTTAATACTTTTAATTGTTATGAAATATGTTCTAAATAATCGAATAAAAGTCGAAAAATTTATGAATGAATATGTATGGATACTTAAAATTAAATAATAAAATTACTAACTAATTTATTAATTTTCTTATTTTTAATTTTTAATTCATTAATATATATATACATACATATACACATATATATACATATATATTATAGCAAGAGCTATTTCTGTAGAAAGTGTGCACTATCTTTGTAAAACGTTTAGGCAAAAGATATATACAAAGAAAAGAGTATTCCAAATATAATTGGTACATAAGCATTTAGTACAGTCAGATATTACCTGAGCTATTACCACTAATTCACTAAAAGATGGTGTGAAACAATGAGGATTCTCTCAGGGTAGTTACGTACACTAACGTTGAAAAGGGGCATAAAAAGAAAAATAAACAGTTTTCAGGTTGTGAGAATCTAGCTACTAATTTCTCACTTGTAAAGGGAGTTAATATACCATATATATTGCAGCACAGGTGTGCTACCGTTTGAACGCTTAGCGTGTCGGCGCGTAATGAAGATTCGATTATGAATTCGTGTTGGAACTAGCACGTGCATTCGTCGATTGCAAACTCTGATATAGATGCAGGTATACCGCGGCGGCTACCGCCTTTCCTGGATATTATCTGACGGTCTTCCGCTCCCTTATATATGCACTATATCGTTCTGCGCGCAAGGATACGCGCGAGGGCGCGAATAGAATTCATACGGCTGACCTTGCCTTAGATTCTCGCCTCTACACATGAACACTCGGCTCTCGCGCGTATGTGTACTACACGTGAACTGTGAACTTTACATCATTCACCAATGCAACATTTCAAATCGAATGATTTTCTGATAGCAAATACTTGACAAGTGATTGATTACTCTCTATCAGAATAGTGCTAGCTAACGCGTGTCAAAGCAATATTACTTTTACTGCATATCAGATTTTTTACTATTCAGATCATACGAAAATAAAACGGACAAGCATTGATATAGTTTTTGTTGTAAATTTTTCATCTGGATATTAATCAATTTTCATTTTCTAATCACTTATACTTTCATGATTGGAAATTATAGATATATGTATTAATAATTATATATCATGATGTATAAATAATATTAAAATTGTAGTACTATTCTTTATAAATTTAAAATAAAATGTATGATATAAAAATTATGAACGGTTTTATTTATAATGATCAATTGGAATTAATAGATTTTTTTGATTAATACCTCCTATATGCAGTAAAGTAGAATCTCTTATGAATTTAGAACTTTTAATTTTAAATCAAAAGTTGGAAACAGTACAATAATTACACCTTTAGCAAAAATCAATCGAATGGGTTTCCACCTAGATTTTTCTTTTAACTAGAAACCCTACACTTAAGGATGTTCTAAGAAGAAAACCAACTTACAAACCCGATAGTTCATACATGTGAAATTAAGAAAAAAGAGATTAAAAGCGTAATTGAAACTAAAATCCGATTGATGTCTTTACTTCATAGTCGAAAAAAAATCATGATTTAACTCCTAATTTAACTTGATGTTAGTCCTACTTGAAATATGTAATACATTGCATTAAATTAGTTTATTATTTATTATTAAGTAAATCTATCTTTGACTTTTACGAATTAAATATCAACACTGAGTTTGAAAATTGGGCCTCCGCCTAGAATCTACCCCTACCCTAAATTCTATGTAGATTTTTGTCAAACGTTCTCACATTTTAGTCATATTGTTAAAAAACCTGATCTGATTTCTACAAAGAACGGAGGATATTATTTGTTGAAGGATACCATATAGCTACAAGAACGCAGTTACGTAGGATGTTGTCTCGGGCATTCGCAGAGTGCCCGCAGAATCAGTGCTGCTATATTAAGAAAATTGCTCTGAGCCTCCATCTGAATAAGTCCATGTTAGACTGCATACTTAAAATTTTTATCGATCATATCAATAAAATTTATTTCATGACAATGAATGGGATTGAATCAAATATATTTTCATAGATTTTAATTTATATATATATTATAATATATGTGTAATTTGTACACCGTGTTGTATATCCTCACAGATAATCTTGGATTGGACATGTAGCAGTATTTGGCTTCGTATAATAAAACTTGGATTCTTTTGCGAAATCTAAAATTACACTTTTTGGTTTGTAATCTCTAAATATGCATAAAATATGAAAAACTGAAATTAATTATGCGAATTAAAAAATTGAAATGACGCTCGATGTGTGATATGATTATTTATAATGTCAATTTGGAAATTCTTGTACGTGTGTGGTGAAAATTTGTTTATCAAACATGGAGTTATTTTTGTTATTGTTTAGATATTATACCTCAGGTTTTCGTCACGTACATAATTAAAATATTTTAATAAATATACTTGTTAAAAATATTTTAATTCATACGTGACAAAAAACTGTCAATTATCAATAAATATTGAATTATAATATACTTACGTTTACTATAGAAAAAGTACATTATTGTATGATGGGGTCTGCAATGATTCAGTTGGTAAAGTGATGGGATTTATGATTCATCAAGCCAGTTTCAAGTCTTGTATTGTTTCACTGGTTAATGGAAAGATCACTGTAAAAATGTATATGTTCAACTTGTTTTTATATAAATTCTAAACCTATCCCATTTCCTTAAATTTCTTTAAACTGAATTATTTAGAAAACTTTGTATTATACTTTTGAAATCATCAAAATTTTTTTTAATATTCAATAAATATATAAAAACGTAAAATATACTAGTATAAATATGTATATCAATGAAAAAATAAGGAGCAATAAACGAACCGTTGAATTAACAATTAGTTATAGAAAAAAGCTACTGTGTTTTCAACAAATATTAATGTAATTTACCTATCTTTGTTCATAAAATATTTCTAAATATGCAAAAAATTATGACTTTAACTTTATTAAAAAAGACAGCACATTTTTGACGTTACAACAAATTTTAAATTTTAGTTCTACAGGAAAAAATTAGCATATGAATTTATTGTAACCTTCAATAGATCTAAAATGTACAATTGGTCATTATAATCTCTGAGCTTCTTCCAAGCTCAAGCCAGAGTATAAATAATAGATAATTTAAGATGTGACTGTATAATTTTAAACTGTAATATTTAATCCTATAGTTTAGCAGTGCAAATTATATAAGATCAAAGAATTAAGTTAATTGAAGAATTTGAGTGTATAAAATTATCATAGCAACTGTGGAATGAAATATACCTGTGTGTATATGTGTGTAAATAGCTTAACCTTATTTGACCCATTAATTTAGATTTTTTTAACAAAACTACGAATAAAACTATATGATGTGTATGTGTTTAGTAAAATATAAATATAAATGCAAATATAAATATTTGTATTTATATCCGATCAGTCACGAGAGTAATTACTTCCGATCAACGCGATAGACAACACTAGATATTTATATTCTATGAATATGATACGGGAGATAAATAATTTATTTGAATAATACAAAGCAGATAAATAAATTCGAAATCGCGTGTTGTTTATATGAAGGACATTGTGTAAGAATTACAGCTTAGAGCAAAATTAATTTGGTTGCGTCGTAATCGAAAAGTAACACGCAGGTCATGTTAGTGTTACATGAATAAAGTATCACGCATGTAGCATCGGAATAGTATCAATAATTGTATAAATTAAAAAATCCTACCAAAGGCACAGTATAGTAATTTTTAAGCACACTGAAAACTTTGTAGTGAATTCTTTAAACAAATATCGATTCAAATATTGCGCAATAGTGAAAGAACTAAGAGCTCAGTCGGACCAAAAGATAACAAGTGCAATTGGTAGGCGAGGCTCAATTTTCGGCTCCAGAAAACATAGTGAGAGCCGGAATATATTCACGTGGTGCGATTTCGTGTGCAGCCGATATGGAATAGCGAGCAAAACGATACCAGAACCGCATAGACTCAGGATCCATATAATTCCGAATCCAAGAGAAAGCCGCATTCTCACTCAGCAGATATATACAAATAAATTATACATGCAGCGTTGAAAATTACACGTCAAGACACTACAAATCGTCTACACCGCAAGCTTGAGGTCCTTTGCAGGAGCGTGCGAGCATTGCAATCCATGTGCGTTTTGACACAGAATAAACAACATACCTACACCAGGGGGGTGAAAGCATGCCTCGGAAAGGGCCCGAAAGGTGGCTGCGCGGTGTCGAGGGACGAGCGGCTGGCAAAGCCCAGGGTGCACTAGGACGGGAGGAGCGGGGGCGTTGGCGACAGGTGGCGGGGACGCGCGGAGCCTCCCCGGGTGGGGGTCGCTTACCTCGGTCCCGGGGGTAGGTTGGCTTCTCGCGGCGCGGCTCGCAGGGCCGGCAGATGAGGGTCCTGGGCGCGGGGCCCTCCCGGCCCTCGGCCTGCATGGCTAGCCCATGGCCGGCCGCCGGGGTGGCCGCGTCCTCCGCGGCGGTGCGTCGACTGAGCCATGGCTAATTGCCGGCCCTGCGGCGCCGCGGCTCGAGTGGAAGGGCGGATCAATTTGCCGGGGCGCCGATTGGCCCGCGCCCCGGCCCTCGATTATAGACGGAGGCCATCAATCTAACGCGAGGCCCCGACGCCCGAGCACAATCGCCCGCCGATTATACGCGCCCCCGATTCCCATGCCGGCTTTCTTCGCCTCGATTAAAACATCAAGTTATTGCCAGTGTTTTTAACGAGATATATCCGCCAGGGAAGCCGTCCGGCCCGCTTCTCAATCAGGATCGATTGGCCAAACTCGACCGACCTGACATGGCTTGATATGTCTTGGAAATCTATATGCATGAGTATATATGCCGGCCGAATGACTTCCTATTCGCCTCGACTAGGAAGTATGTAAATACTGGAAACGAAATTATTTATACGTTTCACATCCGATGAGTTCGGCCTTTTTTTTTTGTATATTGCCCGGGAAACGTGAAGCTTTTGCCCAATTGGAGAATATGCCAGTTCATGGTTTCTTCTGGATGTTTTATCGATAATAAAACGAAAATTCTAAAACGAGCCTTTGCAGAAAATAGCTCTTTATCTTAATGTGAAATCACTTCAAAGTTACATACGTGTAATTTCTTACAATGGATTTCAACGATTTATAGTCGGTCTATTGGATTTCGCTTTACACTCACGTGTGCCGTTATCGCGAGTACACCAACCAAAGCCTTCATTTTCAATACAAACTATAGGAACGAATTTTATATCCATACTTAATTTTACTTGTTCGCAAAGAATTGTGCAAAGTTACCTGTCTACATCAAGGGCTTCTAATCGACTTTGGGAAGTCTTGGAGTTTGTGCGGTTCTTCAAGGAGACCAGTATAGGTTTCCGCGTTTCAATGGAATTAGATATTCTGTTGCACGCAATCCACTTGAAAATCAAAGATCGCTCGCGATAAGCCGACATGTAACCGATCGAAAACTTAAAATTTATCCTTATCAAAGATCAACGGCTAAAGGGATTTTTATTTATATTCAGCATTGAATTTGGCGGGAGTTTAAATTTTTATGTAGTGTAATTTCGTTTAATATAGACACTTAACCAGTAAACTTAAATTTCTATTGCATGAGAAATTATAAGTGTATGGATTAAAATTAGGTGTTTTGCAGCAGCACGACGTATATCATAAAAAATCACGAACTGAAAAGGGATTTTCATTGAAACTACACATTAAAATCTACACATAATATTTTTGTATGTTTGAAAAACTCGGAGATTCAAATATTCTATGCATGCTCGTCACTATATTCTATATGAATGCTAATTATATTTACACTTATAACAGACCAAATGTCTTATCTTATTCATTAAAAAGATTGATATTCTTATACTAAACAGATTAGTCGGCAATGCCTTTTCCAATGTAAATTTTACCCTTAAGTATATTTTTTGCATGCTCACAATTTTAAGGGTACGTTAAATAGAAAATGATTCATGCTTTTCATCGCGGAGATTCCCTTTTGCACTCGTTCTATAGTCCTTCTTTTGCGTTGAAGTAGGCTTCTTTTATCTACAGTCGAGGTATAGCCAAGTAATGGAAGTAGGGGTAGAGATTAGTAGCTGTAGAAGGTGGCACGTACAGAGGTCAAAATTCGGAAGAAGTTACTCGAGCTATAATATTCTGAAAATCCGAGTTTTTTTCTTGTCGCACTACATCTTGTAAAATTTGAAAAACAGCTTTAAAGTTAATATTGAAAATTTGTCTGTATGTACGAAAATTTATACTTGTACATTTGTCAGTAGTATAGAGGAGTAAACATCGTAAAAGAACTTTTTGAATAAATTATGATATTTACTATATACTACAATTTATATTATTATTTTTAAAAAATTTAAATCTGATGATAAGATTAATTATAAAAACGTTATGAAATAAATATTTTCGATTGTTTGTATCCATAATATATTTACTGTTAACAACTTAGCGATACAAGAAATAGCTTGGCTTTCAAGATGTCATAAAATTTTACGATAAAATTAATTTTCGCACAATTCTAAATTGCTTAAAAAACATTAAATTCCAAAAAAATGTACATTATATAGTTGTCAAACAATTTTATTTTATTCATTTAGTCAATTGTCTATGATAGTGTAAGTTCAAAAATATATTGTTCCAATTTTATAGGAAATTTTGATAATTTTAGTACTTGACAATCTGCAAAGTTGTAAGTATAAAATTTGATAGATTGGTAAAGATTCCACATACTCGCACAGGATTCAAAGACTTTAACAAAAAATCAAAATATCTTTAAATTTAACTCATTGACTTCAAATCAATATAATTTAATTTTAAATATTAAAGCACTTTTGTAAAAAAAGTAAATTGTTCACTGTTAAAAAAATCATAAAAATTTTGTAATTAATTTGACAGGAATCAGTATTTAAGTTGAAGCGTATACCTTCTACATGGAAAGCTAAATATAGCATGAGTATATAATATATTTGAAGAGATTTCCGTATAATTACAATCTTATACAGAACAATTGAGGCTGAAGACAAAAATGTTGAAACAAGGCGCTCAGACAAGCCAAGGAGCAAAGCAGGAACGAGATGCTTAATAACAAACACAAGGAAAAAGCAGAGGCTCAAAGAAGAGATCGAGAGGTTCCCAGGGGATCGGAAGAGCCCTAGTGGCACGGAGAAGAACTGGGAGGTGGTGCAGCCAACGGACAGAAGCAGCTGGGCGGGAGACCCTGGGAGACAATGAGGATGCATGCCGCAGGTCGAGGCGTGCAGAGTGCGTCGTGGGACTTACCGGCCTGTCCGGATCGGTACTGGCGCGAGACCGAGCCCGCGGTCGCCAGGGCCCTCGCCACGGCGTTCAGCTTCCTCGGCCCGCCGGCCTTCCTCGCCGCCATGCCGCTCCCTCGGCTGCAGCGGGCACAACAAAAAAAAAAAGAAGCAGAACTTACTCCTCGGCCAATTAGCCGCCCCCGGCGCGCACCCGCGGCCTACTTGCCTATCGAGCGCGCGCCGCCCCGGCCCGCAGCCCAATAATCGCCGATTTCCCGCCGGTCGCCCGCCCCGCGATTGCGCTTTTATCTCCAGGTGGGGGCGCCCGAGAACTCCGCGATCGACGGCGGCTCGATTGCCAGGCTGGACGGGGCCGCGATTCCCCGCGGCGCGCTTTTTAATTGATCAAATATGCGTTGGCTCTCCTCGTTACTATAGCAAGTAAGGCGTATCGGCCCGTCCGCGAGAAATATATATACGTGCGCGCTGGGAGGCATCGCGCTTTAATTGGACTTGCCGGGAATCAAGTAATCATCTAACTGGCTTCGCTGGTCAAGGGATATCTGTGTCTGGAGCCGTACACGCAGCGTTTTTTTTTGGGGGGGGGGGGTTCGACTTCGTTACAGATTGGTTTTGTAACTTGTTTCGGGAAAGGAAGACAGGAAGGTATATTGGCGCTCCG
The DNA here is from genome assembly GCA_018906755.1 of Sycophaga agraensis. Classification (NCBI taxonomy): domain Eukaryota; kingdom Metazoa; phylum Arthropoda; class Insecta; order Hymenoptera; family Pteromalidae; genus Sycophaga; species Sycophaga agraensis. The sequence continues at coordinate 1,054,522 of JACCIE010000004.1, forward strand.
TTATTGCTCGCTCGACTCAAATTTTCTTGCTGTTAATGAAAAATTGCCTTTCTCTTTTCCAAACAAATCGATAAAATGTGCAGCTTTCCCAAGGCTCGGCTAATGACTAAACGGATATGAGAAAGAACAATACAATCGGCACGCGATTTAACACCCAGGTCGTTTTAGGATTGCTCTTCTTTCTGTTACTAACCCATTCATTATCTAAATAAAATGTTCGAATACGCCGTCTAGATTTGAAGTCATCCATATTTCTGCAGAAATTTCTGTATTCATTCAGTATCGATGCAATAATAATTTATATTGATAAAACACTGTTAAATTTATATTTATAGTAAGACTTATTTTATGGGTGTAAAAAAGCTACATAAAAATTAAGTATAATTATAATCTAAAACTATTTATGAAAAATTCATTTAATAATAAAAATAACTTATATACACCTTTAATTTTTATTATTTAGTCGTCAATTTTAATGATTAATGACAGATATGGAAATACAAGTATACAAATTTTTTACAAATTTAATTATAAAGCATTAAAATAATGATATAAAATGCATAAAATTATGCTCAATGATCATTCGATGAAAATAGTTTATTTTATGTACGTATAATTAATGTGAGCAGTCTACATATTCAAGCAAAGGATCAAAAGTGATTCGGTAAAGTTCATTATAATGTGCCGATAATTCACTTTATGTTTAAAAAATGAGTGGGTGAGTACAATATTTGTTTAGTAAATAAAGTTTTCATAAAAAATGTCAATTCATCAATACGGATTCAATATTTTTAATTCGTTTTTTTAGTTAGGCGCATGTAAGAATTAGTTTAGTTGCCCTAGTTGCCCAAAATTTCTGGAATTGAAAATTCTGATTGAAATCTATGCGGAAACCTAAATTGAATTTAGGTTAGTTAGTTTAGTTAATTAGTTTAGGCAACTAAAACTAATTCTTATATGTATACAACTAAAGAAACGAATTACAAATATTGAATCCAGATTGATCAATTGATATTTTTTATGGAAACTTTATAAGCTAAACACGTCTAAAATATTCGAGATTTATTGTTTGTATATAACTAGATATTTTAATCTCATTTCAATCAGAATAAAAAATATATGTTTATTTACACATATAACATATGTATGCATTAATTTTAGAAATATAAACTCCATTTAAAACTCTATATTAATATAAATCATAAATGAATTACCAGAGGACATATTCTGCGAGGTCTTCATCGTCGATTCCATTAGGAAAGAGCATCACAAGCGCAGCTTTGTGACTAAATTGAAGCGCTGGGCAAGTGCCGAATCCTTAAGATTTGTAGTTCAATTCAATCGGTAATTTATCTTGAATCATAAACATCAAACGCGTGAGATGCAGCCGACAGTATGATCGCACAGAAGAAGAACCAAACCGAATGGCTTGAGCGCGTAAGAGTGAAAACGACCCGAGGAGCGCCGCGCGCGTCTCGCTCACTTGGGAAGTTAGCGGGCTTGTCTTGCGCTTGACACTCCCGGCTGTCGCTTCATGCGGAGGGAATCGTTATCACAGTCGGAATCGCTGTCATTTCATGGGGAGGGATGATGTGGAAAAAGACTAGAATAGAGCACGGAGGTAGGTAAAATTGAGTGTCGGTCACGAAAGTGTCACTTCAAATAAATTGTCTTGACCTTGAGTTCGCAACCGTACTTCTTTATCTTGATCTGATTTCGGCGCGTGTTCCTGTATACTCATTTTTTCTCGGCTCGACGAACTTTGACGGAGTTTTCGTTTAATTTATATTGCTCTAAGTGTCGTTTGACTTTAACCAACATTTCAATGCTAGTGCTTTGAAATTATTCGCAGTTAACACAGGTAAGTTGGCAAATTTTCGTAAACTCTTCAGAATATTGATTTATTTTATTTACTACTTCCGATGTTTTTAGTGCATAATAACACGTCTAAATTATTTAGAAGTCATACAAACTAATCATTCTGAAGCCTATAATTTTAAAGTTTATTAATAATCTAAATTTTTAAATAATTTTACTTTTATGTGAATCAGTTTAATCCTCATTAGAATTTAAAAGCAGATTTTTTTCAGAAATGCTTCTATTTAGAAGTATAATTATAATATAACATATATACAGTACGTACAATAATTATAACAAATTCATATGTTATTTGCATGATATTTATACATTAATTATGTTATTCGTGCTTGTTATTATGTTATGACTACTGCAGGAAAACTAGTAAATGATAATATCCTTTTGAGAGTCAATGTGTTAATTCAATAATGAAACTTAAAATTTATCTATATTACAATGAAAATCTGCATTTATACTATTCCGTGATAATTCATCGAGCATATACATAATCAGTAATACGTGTGCATCTTAGTACATTAACAATTTTTATGTAATTAGGAATGGAACTAAAATTCTAATGACCGGTAAAACCGAATTTATAGGTAAAATGTATATGAAAATTTATATAATATAATTTTTAGGTATTGAGATATAAAATGACACATATATAGTATATGAATAATTTACAGAAGTATAAGATTTTTTATTTCTGCATTTTAAACATAATGCGATAGTATGTATAAATAAATTTTGAGTATTCTTAACAATTTATTCTGCTTAATTATTTAATAAAATAAATGTAAATTCGTAACCCTAAATAAATTAGTCTAGTATATTTATACTAGCTATGTTTATATTATATATATATATATATATGTATTTTACTCTTAATTATTATTAGTTATTATACAAATATATATTTTTTACACTCATCCTTGATCTGCATTTGAAATGTAAAAAAAATATACAATAAATAGAAATCTGATGATATTTTTGATAAAATACATATAATTAAATTTGAAATTATAAGTAAGACAATAGAAGTTTGTACGCTCATTTAATTTTAATGTGTAAATTTTTCAAACATTTTAGGTTTGGTGCAGACTTTCTCTTCAAGCGATTTTAAATTAAAAAAAAGTAGAAAAAGATCGAATTCATTAAAAACACATTAAATATCTATATTTTAAAGCTCTTACGGAATACAACTCATTGATCGGGTTCAATAACAAAAGCCTTAATTTAAAAAATGTATGTATTACAGTATGTATTATTAAAAACTGTAGACCACGGATAAGTGTAAGCCCCTGAATGCATCAAAAAAGCCTTAATAGGTGGAAATCCTAAAACATAAAGTCAATAGCGGACAAGGAAGTAATATATAGCAGCACCTATTCTAATCTGCATTTGGAAAATTTTGGTAGTTGGTGAATCCAGCCCAAGTGCATGGCTTTCCCTCTCGGGGTCGACATGAAAGATAGTTGTTGTGTCAGGAGCGGCGCGCGCGCCTCGTTACATCCGGCTGCATGCGCGCATGACTCGCTGCGAGTTGACGCCCGCACTTCAGTCGGGCTATTACTGTATATTAGCCGACGCCCGCTTTATTATGCCCCGCGCCTTTTATTCGCGCGGTCGGCGCCCGATCGAATCCCGAGCGCGTCCGTGTTACTCGGAGCTGTTTTCGCGCGGCTTGTATACCTACGAGACTACTCGAGGGAGTCTTTTACAGTGGCCCATCGTATTTAAATAAGCTGGAAAACTGAATTAATCAATAGATTTGATAATTCTAAGATATATCATTCAAGAGTTTTTAGTAGACTGCAACTGTTCGCATTGTGTATGGCAAACTAATTACTCACAAATAATAATACCGTCGCATTACCCCGACCTCCTTCATAAAATAAAGTTTTAATGGGCAGATCATAGAGACGCTATAACTTTCGATATTTAGCATAATATATAAATAAAGCATTTTAACTGTCAGCTAAGCTAATTAGCAATCACTTTGTATATATCCCGCTTGTCCTTATTAAACTAATAGCAGTTTTATAAACGATTGAAGTTCTTAAACTTATAACTTTATACCTAATATTGTATTAACTTGCAATACAACATTTTTTAAATTATCAAAATACTTCGAATTTGTTACCTTATTATTTGTTCTCAAACCTATATTGTAACGAAATATATATCGTAACACAATTAATACAGTAGCGGTCAGCAACAAAATTGAATTAGCATTCACTTAGTTTTTTTAAATACATGCTTAGATAAATTCAATTTCTTTTTTTTAAAGAACTGTGTTTTCCAAGTGATAATAATTTCAATATTAAATGATTAAAGAGTGACTATTTAATCGGAAACATTTTGGAAAGAAATTTTTATGTCTATTTTCATGTTGTACAAATGTATTGCCCAACTCAAAATAATCCTCACCTAGTATTATTAGCTGCATCCATGGAGGGACATATAAAGCAGTAAGCAAAATTCAGCTAAACAAGTGCAGAAATAACTGGTAATCACTAACCGTACCGTAGTTCTCCTATAACAAATTATGACTCGGGCAAGCAAGATCTTGAATTACATGGATTAAAAGGCATGACCGGCGTAGTGTACTTATATACTACCTATATAGGCGTTAATCTATAGTTTTACCTGGCACAGGTAGAGGGCAGGAACTAATTAAAAAATAATTTAAAAATAATATCAACGCTTTTTCCTAATCAAATTAAGTATATATGTAATACGATTTAAAAAATCACTTTCAGATATATAAACTTCTTAAATGGTTTAAGACTTTAAGAATATAACTGGCATTTTTAGTTAAACTGATTTATAATCTTCTGATTGTTATTAAAATAAATAAGAAATGCACTATTTTTTTCAAACATATATTATTTCATATTCTTATAAATTCTTTTAAGTATACAACAATAAAATATAAATATTAGGTAAAAAAAATATATATATATACTCTTTTAATGCTTTAAAACAATTATTATCAGTTCGGTTGTTATTCATATAAAATTATAAATATTTCTAAATTGCTCCAACCACAACAAATGGGTCACTTTCAAATTTGACTAAGAGTTTATGTTTAGCAACATTTTCTCCAACATTACATAAGACATCTTCAATGGTTCCATTACAAGGGGCTCTGATCAGATGCTAAAATCAAGAAATGACAATAGGAGCACTGATAACCATTTAACAGTAATAATTTTATCATCTTACCTCCATTTTCATTGCTACAGTAACAACCAAAGGATCACCCTCCTTGACTTTATCACCTTTTTTAACAAATATCTTTTCAACAATTCCTACCATTGGATTAATAACAACACTAGAAGACGATTTACTTTGATCAGATTGTTGTGTAATAAATTTTGGTGATGGAATAACAAATCGCCATTTTCGATCCTACAAAAAGTATACGATCATTTTGTATCTTATTTTTATTTCAAAAAATATAATTTACTTTATAATATAAATAAATAACAAATTGATCTATGGAAACTTGTTATTCAAAATAACTGTTAATTTCCTACAATTATCCGTTACTTATAATCACCTGTTAAGATAATTAATAATGATTTGTTTTAGCCAATAAAAGACATGAAATAAAATAAAATACAAATACTTTCTTTTTTGAATTTCACACAATATATATCCCAAATACATCTAGAATTCACTAAATGTTTTTGCGGGTAAAATTTCAAAAAGGAATGCTAAAAAGAAGTAATAATTTTAACTTTTTTTAACTATTATTTTTCAAGTTAATAACATAGTTCAGTTTTTAGATTTTATAATCAGTAATAAATCAGTGACCAAAAAAGGTAAGCAAAAAATCTATGAATGTTATCTTATGAATGTTTGTTCGTAATAACTCTTATTAATTCTCAATTTACTAGAAATATTTGAGAGGTATAAGATGAATGGATTTAGGTTCTAATTTGGCCCTTCAAAATAAATATAGATACACATGTGTCTCATTAAATGTACAGACTATTTTTTATGTGCTAATAATATAAATAAATATTAGAATTGGTTTTCCGAATTGATTAAAATTTATATACTTACACGATTAAATATATAAAGTTCATTTCCAGATTTGACAATGATTGATTTTTTTATAATACCATCAACATTTGATTTCAACTCTAACGTCTTGTCTTGTTTTATTAAAGTACCTGTTACTACTCTCCAAGGTCCAAGATCATTTATTCTCATAGAATACTCTCCTGAATCAACAAACTGCACATCTACAAAATGTGCTTCTTCCTCGAATTTAAAATCAAATCTTTTATTTAAATGATGATTTATCCTTAATCCAGTTCCAGTGATGAATGGGTTATATAAATCATCATTTTCAAAGAGGTATTCAAAGGACTTTACTTCTTCAAATAAAATTAATCCAAGCACTGCATCAGCTAAAACCCGATCGGGAACTTGAATCTTAGGAAATAATGACATATGATTTTCCTCTATAAATCCTGTATGTACTTCACCATTTCGAAATGATGAATGCTTACAAATGTCTTTTATAAATTCTATATTTGTTTCTAAACCAGCAACCTAAAAATTTAAAAATAAATAACTGGTATCTAAATAATAACAAAGATGATGTCGCTCATACTTACTTTGTACTCTGACAGATTAGATTCTAATATATTTAATGCTTCATTTCTATCTTTTCCCCAAACAACTAGTTTGGCAATCATAGGATCATAATGTACTGAAACTTCATCACCTTGACGAACTCCAGTTTCTATTCGAACGGCTTCAGAAGCTAATGGAGGAGTCAAATAAAAAATTTTCCCAGCACCAGGTAAAAATTCATTCCGTGGATCCTTTAAAATAAAGAAAACTTTTATATTAAATTTAAATTATTAAATTAAAATAATATTGTATATAGCTTTATTTTGTGCTTTAATTGTAAAATTAAAAATTACTTAAGAGTAAACTAAAAAATTATTTAAGAACCCTGCAATGGCTCAGTCAGTAGTGTCAGGCTTGTATTCCATTTATTCTGGATTCAATCCTCAATCTCTCCTATTGACATGAGTTCCACTGAATCATCTCATGTAATTTGTTTGCCAGACACCCTGCATGGTTTTACTTAATTACTCTTCGATTGCACACTTACTTCAGCATAAACTCGAGCTTCAAAAGCATGACCATTCAATTGAATATCTTGTTGTTTCAAAGGAAGTTCTTCACCAGCTGCTACTTTCAATTGCCATTCAACAAGGTCAGTACCTGTAATGGCTTCAGTGACTGGATGTTCAACTTGTAAACGTGTGTTCATTTCCATAAAATGAAATTTGTTAGTATCTCTATCCATAATAAATTCTACTGTACCAGCACCTACATAGTCAACAGCTTTTGCTGCTTGAACAGCAGCCATTCCAATTTCTAGTCTAAGTTCTTCTGATATTCCAGGCTGCAAAGAAAATTTTGAAGTGCAAGAATTTTATAAAACTTTTTATAAATAAAATCATTCTAGAAATCCAAAAAAATTAAAAATAAAAATAATTGCTTTAAGGTAGATTTAAACCTGTACGAAAATTAAACAAAAATAGGTGTGTGCTTTAATTCTAAATAAATTTGAAATTTATATTTCAAATTTTTAAGTATAACTATTTTAGTTTCACCCAAATTAAAGCTTTGGCTTCCTAACGTCACTACTATGAGATTTTTAAAAAACTATTATCATTTAACTATTATGAATAATTTGTTAATGCAAATTTAATAAAAAATAAAAAAAATTAATCTTTTATTTATAAAGATACATTTATAAATAAAGTAATTATATTTTATTATACCCACTGCAGGTGCTTCTTCAATAACTTTTTGATGCCTTCTTTGAATCGAACAGTCTCTTTCAAACAAATAAACAACATTGCCATGTTTGTCACCAAATATTTGAACTTCTATATGTCGAGGTTTAGCTATATATTTCTCTAAAAGAACAATTTGATCTCCAAAAGCTTTCTTAGATTCTGATCTTGCAGATTCTAAAGCTTGAAGAAAATCAGACTCATTCCAAACTATTCTCATTCCTTTACCTCCACCTCCACGAACAGCTTTAATCATTACTGGAAAACCAATTTTTTGAGCTTCTTTAGTTAACGTTTCATTACTCTGATCATCTCCATGATATCCTAATAATTAAGTATCAATATTAAACATTCAGTTTTTAAATACCATACTAATAATTAATTTACTACTACCACACTTGTACTAATTTTATTTAAATTTATATTTCTTTGCAGAGTAACAGAATACAACTAGCATAAATGTTACCTTCTATGATTGGTACTCCAGCCTTTGACATTATTGCTTTTGATGTACTCTTAATTCCCATATCTCTTATAGCCTTTGAAGATGGACCAATGAATATAATGTTTTGTTTTTGACATTTTTCTGCAAATTCTGTATTTTCAGAAAGAAATCCATATCCAGGATGTATAGCTTGGCATTTTGAACTCCTAGCAGTTGATATAATTTTATCTTGTCTTAAGTAACTCTGACTTGAAGGGGCTTTTCCAATATAATATGCTTCATCTGCAAGTTCAACATGCATAGAATCCTTATCTATATCACTATAAATTGCTACAGTCTTCACACCAAGTTTTTTTGCAGTTTTTACAATGCGACAAGCAATTTCTCCTCTATTTGCAATAAGAATCTATTTGTACAAAATTTAAATGAAACATTATTACATTTGATATAAAATAATTACTCTCATATTTTTTTAAATTAATTTATTGAGTCTTACCTTGTTTATACAATTACTAGAATTTATGGTATTAATTGACAATTTCCTTTTTGAATAAATAAAACCTAATCTGTGAAAAATAAAAGTAAAAGTCATATCTATTGTACTATAACATTACTAATATTTTTTAATTAATTTTTAATAACATATTAACATTTTGTATAACAAATTATTTAAAAACTTACTTTTCAAGTAGAAAATGGTATTCTTTTGACCTCAGCATATTTTAACGAATTATTTATTGATTATTAACTCGACTAAATCTTTATCTTCGCTGTAAGTTATCAAACTGAAATGTTCTATCTTGGCAGAAAAAAATTGTTATGGTAAAGGAAATGATATTCTCAGTTCTTATACATTGACATAGTTACAATGATACAATCCCATTAGCATTTACCAACACTGATGTTTATTTACTGGCTTGCATTTTTGCAAACATATTGCAATATGTTTCTGTGATTCACTGTAGCCTATAACTAAAAATAATAAATTAAATTATGAATTTATTATTTGTGCGCAGCGTTGACAGTGTGTCTGTAATATCAAAATATGAATGATAAAATCAAATCTTTTATTGCAACAGCTACAGGTGGCTACTGGCTACAGGCCCTCACACACCTACACACTCGATAGCACTTGGCTGCCATCGGCAGTTTAAGTCACAGCATATATTGAGCAATTTTGCATATTGGATTATAGATACCTCTCTTTAACGCTCCTAGTTACTTAAATGCTACGCGCTTATTTCATTTCACATATGTGGGAACAGTTTATAAAAGTGACTTGTTTTTAATCAAATTTACTAATTTAAATGTCGAAACTTGTAAATATAAAAAACGTTAATAAATTTATATTTTTACATTGACTGCATTAAATATAATATATTAATCAGTCATATGATTATTATGGTGAGTTATTCTACTGAATTAAACGTCCTAAATTGCTGTTTAATGTAATTTTCTAACTTCGTAATTATTATTTTACTTTTATATAAACAAAAACGGTCTTTTTCAATAGTATTAAATATTGCAAGAGAGTTTTAATAATATATTTCATGTATCAATGGTATGAAACAAAACTAATAATAATTGATAAATTTTTTTTTATTTTGTCAAAGGAAATTTCCATATAAAGATTTAAATACATTATATTATATACAAGAACATTTCACAAATTATAGACATAAAAATATGACAAGTTTACTATAAAAATAGTTTAATATACATATTAGAAGAACTATAAAAACAAAAAATGCTAATTTTTGTTGAATGCCAAATTCGTTCTACTTATCAAGGATTAAACAGTTATGACAACTTAAAATAATTTACTGCATGCATACATTTTAATCTCTTACTTCAACCGTTAATTTTCTATATTATACATTTCAGATAAGCACTAATTTTTTAAATTAGTTTTTTAAAAATAGACATAAAAAATCAGTACAATAAAAATTTATCATATTCTTAAAAAATATACAAAATTCATTCTAAATATGAATCCTTGGTTATTATTTTATAAAATAAATAATTAAATATTTTAATTATAATTACATTAAAATTATTAATAATTATTTTATATAAACTGATAAAGTATATCCAACATTACTTATCACAGTTATTTTCAAAACGTATATTTAAATATTAAACTGTACGAAGATTTTAAACATTGAAAAATATCTATTTTATATTATTTTTCAGCGTAATATATTCTACAAATCCTTTCTTGAAAAATTTTTTTTCTCTTAAAATATAAAGTAATATCATTTACAGTAATTTACAAATGCACAGTTTTAAATTTAATAATTAATATGGCATAGGTGGTGAAAGAGTATTAAAATTTCCTTTTTTGCCAGTAGGTTCATAATCACAAACTTCAATATCTGATTCTGATGAACTGCCTATCTCAACTGTTTCATTTTTCATCTTTTGCACATCTAGTTCTAATACGTCATCCTCTTCTCCTGAACAAACATCTATTTCAGACTCTATATCGTGATCTTGTTGTTTAATATTAACCTCTTCTATATCTGTAGCAATTATACTCGTAGAACTAAATGTGTCATTCAAGTTATTATTTTCTTGATCATTTTGAAGTCTACATATTAATGAATCATTTGCTACTCCTTCATTTTGTATACTATTAACATCAAGAGAAACACTATTATCATCGACATTAATAAGATCTTCAGGTAACGTCTTCGATATTAAAGTATTAGTAATTGTTTTAGCTTCAACTGATGTGTTACAATATTCACTCTGAAATATACTAACTTCATGTATTTTTTGAACATTTCCATGAACTTTATTGATTGGATTATTCAATATTACATTTTCTATTTCATTGCATTTTTTATCATCTGTTTTTTCTTGGCCAGGTGTGAAAAGTAAAATGTCTCTGGATCTTATTAATTGAAATCTAAAATTAATATAAGCTTCAACGTTCTGAAAGCAAACTTCACATAATTTTTGTGGTAATTTTTCTTCCTTTAGTACCTAAAAATAATATGTCTAGTCTGATTATTTAGAATTTATATAAATATATCAATTATAACAATAACTTAATACTACTTAATGCTAAAATTCATTAGAAGTTTGTTTTATTATATTATAATTTAATATATGGTTAATACAAAATTATATAAGTAGTTTAATAGTATATTAACCTTCTGCCCTGTAATTAGTTCAATGCCAGAATACAATTTCATGCACCACTTTTTATTATAGGAACCATCAGAATCAAAAGATTTTATTAAGGAATCATCGTCAAAAATATTTCTTCCACTGCTTTCACCCAACAAAGTCCTCCGACAGCCACGACAAACACTAGATTGCTATAAAATAAAAATTTTAAATTAATTTAATATATATCTATATTATGCTACTACTTAGTATTAACCTGAAATAATAGATCAGCTCTAAACTGATGCAAAATATTCTAAATACTTCATAAGAAGCGATCATGTCAATTAAAATTAGCAATTTATTAAGCATTTAAATCGATATATTCAACATTACTAATCTATGCTTTATAACAAATACTTTTTTATCTAATAAGTAAATGACGCTTAAAATACAAATATTAAATTTGTAAATAAACTCACCATTTTTAAAAACAGATAAAATGACTCATTAAACTAAACACAAAAAACTATTACAGAACTTGTAGAAAATCTTTAATAAATTGATCCATTGAATAGACCATGAATGTTATCAAACAAACAGCCCAAAACAGATATTCACCAATATCCACATTGAACATAACCTTAATGTTAAAACATGCATTTTACAGCAGTTACATATGAATCCGCTAGTGCGCTTTACAGAGATGAAAGAGATATCGCCGATGCCATAGGGCAAAGCCGTGCTAAGTCTTATGCCTCACTGTAGTACGCGCTCTCGTGGTCAAAAAAGGAACTTACCACACTTGAGGGGAAATGAGGGGAAACAAAGGTGGGAGAACGCGAGCTACGAGCCACATATATATGTTTGGTGCTCTTTGTGGCGCGACTACACGTGAGTCGGCCTGAGTCGGCCACTGGCCTGTGTGCGGCCAATTGCAACCAAGTCAACTTATGCCGCCTTGCCGGTTCTTCTCGCGTATAAATTATAATAATATCGATGACATTTTGCATATGACATGGATTTTTAATAACATATGAGCTGTCCAATTGATTTTTCGAATATGCTCATATTATATAATATTAATAACGTCTCGAATATAATACTTATTCAATAATTGAAAACCTTTCAACAATTCACATAGTTTATATTCCGTAATGAAGTTGCTTGTATTGAATTTATTTGCCAAGGATTAAATTGTGCCCTAATATTCTGTTGCCTATTATGATATGAGACTGAGTATAAGACCGGGTGCATGCAGAGCTCCAGCTGATATATTCTGCCATTTTTACGCAATACGGAGCGCACGGCTGCTACATCGGACACATTTGTGTATTGCACTCGGTATTGCACCGATCTTTTAGACTCTTTATTTTGGATTTGTTTGTGGCATATGTCATTATAATAAACAAGTAAATTTACCATTCAATAAATCTTTTTTCAGAACAATCCAATCTATGTACTTAATCGTTACTGCATGAACAATGATTAATTTATAGCTTCATAAAAAACATTGCTTATTGTAGTGACGATAAAAAACATTTGGCTAAATTAATTTATTTACATTGCGCAACTTCTTATAGACGATTAAGAAGTACTGGTTTATATTGTTGTCGTCTGAATCAACAGTCAGGTGCATTTTCTTAGTGCATATTATATAGTGTTAATTCCGGTTAATAAAATTATTTTAGAGAGATATAATATTTTTGGACGAATTTTTTGATAAAGCCAGAACAGCGAGTTTGCACGTTAAAATTTGATGAAATGTGTGTAAGGGCAGTCAAAGAATATTCCAAAAATAAAACCTAATCGAATGTCTAGACCTTAGTTGATAAATAACTAAAAAGCTCTGCAGTTGCAAAATATGCCCTAATGTGTTAAATGCGGAAAATAATCGGCGAGAATTGATCTCATTGGGATTTAATAAAAATTGTGATGATTGTTAGCGATTAATCAAAAACTGTTCAAATATTTAAACGTATCCAAAGATTGACCTTATTATGGAATTAATAATAAAAAGGCTTATGCAGCCTTTGATTGGCTCCATCTAATAAAAAGATTGATTGCACAGTTATGATCTTTCGATTGTATTTATATTAATCATAAGATAATAGTTTCATTAAATGATTTGTGACAAACATGAGAACTTGACGAAAATCTCCGTATTTCAATCAGGCTAGCAGCCGACTCAGGTGCAGTCACGCACGCAAGGCTCGCGTCGCACTTCTCCCACCTTTGTTTCCCCTGAAGTGCGGTAAGTTCTTTTTTTGACCACGAGGGCGCTTACTACTACGAGGCATAAGATAATTTGCGCGGCTTTTCACTATGGCATCGGCGATATCTGTTTTCATCTTTCCTCTTACTAATACTCTATATTTACATGTGCAAACAATAATAGTATAAAACACGTGTCGAGTATTAATCCAATCACAACTGTATGCATATATAAGAAAATTGATAAACAATCAACACCTTCATGTCAACAAACGATAAGGTCGAAAACAAAACACAGCAAATTTCCTTATCCATCTATGAAAGAAATTTATACATAAATGTTGTCTTCCACGTGTTTAAATTTTAGTTAATATACATATTGCATTAAACAGTAAAATATGTATTGCTCAATGCAATAATATTGCATTGCTGATCGCAAATGAGAATATATACATAATCGCAAAATGAGTAAAAATTATTCTATACTCTACAGTCAAGATCTATAGAGTACATTTAACTACATAGCTACATTGCCTAGAATGCGATATAATGCGCTACCAATGCGATACACACTAATGTATTCTCGCGCCGGTTTAATTTGGAGGTGTGTTGTGCGAGCCTCTACGAGCCTCCATTATGTGACCTATCAGTTTGTAGCCTCGAACCTCGGATCAACTGCCAACCAATCGGATTTCAGCTTCTGCTATTCTTAACGCAATATGACACTGTGAATGTAGTTATATATGCAAATAGCAATGTTACGCGCTGAGGTCGTGGCGAAGATTAAAAAAAAACAAGTTTAGTATAATATTATGTTATTTCCAATTGCATCATACGTATATATGTGTACATATGCATGGGTACAAAGTATACGCGCGGGTATGCATACGTTGATCGGTTTAAGATGATCTACGCTCTGGTTTCATGTGGGTTCCTTTATGGATATAAGAAATCGTCGGTGTGACGTGGTGTTTTTTATATGGGCATTTGATCGCGTGTTTCAAAACTACGTCAATTAACAAGTAAACCCGCACGGAAAAATTAATACCTATATACTCAGAAGACGAAACTTATTCCCCTTCTTCAGTAGCAAACTTCATTTTACTTCAGACGTCAGACGCGATAAGTGTAAACACGTATCACACGCGAGACCGTTTTCAGGCGCATTGATCTACCTTGGAGCGTATCAACAACCTATTGCGCCACTTTTATGAATCACTGACCTGATGTTTGTATTTTCGATTCACGTTTGCCTTTCCACTAACTTTTCTTTTTGACTATCTCAGGGACTAAGTATATAGCGTGTTAAAACCGAGGTTGGAAATAGCCTTTCGAAAAATTGGTGTTTACATTTATATGTTTATAGAAAATATTTTCAATTATTATTTTATGACTAATATTCCTGCAATCAAAATTTCGTTTTAAAATTTATAAAAAATACTTTCCTTGGGTACTTCAATATTGTTATAAATTTCTCATTTGGCAATTATATTCGTATTTACAAAGTTGCATTACGAGGTATATTAGTGACTGATAAGTGTGTCATAACTTCATAAAAACGTAAAATAAATTCACAATGATATTCTTTTAGTGTAAATATATTTTTAAATGCACGTATTTATTTTTGCGAGTATTTTTGTACTCGATATTGTATTTATTTAATTATTGTGTAAATCTTTCAAAAAATATGACTTTAAAATATTTTAACAGAAAATCTGTTAACTAATTTTTGTCTATCAAAAATGTAATACGAGAATTACTAAACTTTTTAATACGAGATTAAATAATGAACTTGTGTTCCACGTGTTAGGTGTCGGTTATATCCTTGGAAACAAAACCGAACAAATTTATTTCAGTAGCCAGCTATTATCAAATATTTGTTTCTCTACCCAACCCGAAACTAAACCAAAACGAGGAGAAGCACATTAAGCATTGCGATCAATAACAACTTCTTCAAAAAGGTAGTGCTTAAAGAGTTTATCTATAATTAAAATCGAGAATACAGTAAGAGCACAATGCTTGACATAATGGATAATGGTCGGAGTATTGTAAATATTATTAATCTGATGCATAGCTGATCAATTAGACTTTAGTTCTACTTTCGAATGCATAATAATAGTATTAATATTATATAATTATTATGTTGATTCTTATTGTCATTTAGAATAATAAATATAAATATACCATTAAATTTATAGTATGCAAATATAACCTTTAAAAGTTTAAAAGTATTTTTATAATTGTTTATCGTGTCGGTACTGAAGTTGCATCAAATATATGTTCACTTTAGATTAATGTCTAAGGTTATAATTTAAATTCAAAGAAATTAGTAACGAAGGATGTACACTCGTATATTGTGGCACTCGAATACGTTAAATAAAAAATGTTCATATTTTATCTATAATATTAAGATAATTTGATGATTATTCAATAATGATCAATATGTAAGAAATTCTTACAATCGTCAATCTTTAAATCATGATACTTATAAGAATGATTTTACTTGAGCATTAAAAAGTTTTACTATAAGAAAAAAAAGCACCAAACACGCAACCGAAGACAAAACTCAAGATTAGTCACATTGTTCAAGATCGTAGGCATATTATTTATAAGTATGGAAATGCTTTATACAGGATTTTTTATTACATACTACATTTGTAGAATTATCAGCAGATATTATCCAGCAATTTTTGTTTACAGATTTTAATGATATTCAGTGATATTCGAAATAGAACATAAATAATAAAAGTACCGCTTTCAGTTGCCTTATTAACTTAAAAATTCACTTCAATATCAGGTATACGTATATTTATGCTGAAAACTTGATTTTTAAGTTTTGTTTTAAAGAAGCGTACGCCCTGGTAGAAAATTAACGAGCTTCGTCAAAAAGTGGCCGTATTTGTAAAAAAAAAGGCTCCGCTGGCATCCGACACCGAAATAAATGCCGGCCACCGCGCCGATAGTCTGATATTCGGTCATTGTCAACTGCCCGGACAGGCCCGTGTGGCCCTCGCTCGATCGGAAATATTGACGAGTTTTTAGAGCTTTTTTAGCGATTAACCGTCGGCAGGGGAGAAAGTTATTCACTAATTTTATAAAATTAGTCTAATAACTCGCGAAAAAATCGATAATATTTCTACCAGTGTGTAACCCTTAATATAGTGCCTAAAATAAAATATCTTTCGTTGAAATAATTAATTTTTTAGTGAAAACTCTTTAATAATCTCTGAAAAAATATTTTGAACATTTATGTATTGGCAACGAGCAAAGTACCATAAATGTAACATAGGTCAATAAAAAATCGCTCTTATAATAATTAATAATATTGTTATTTTTATTATTGTGTTGGTAATATGCATTGTCGTAAGAATACAGTGAAATAGTTTAAATTAATTAAAGGGACAGCAACTACAAAATAAATACCAAATATCGCCACGTGTACGATCAACATGCAATTAATCGAAAACGTAAACATGTTAGTTTGCACAAAATGTTTTTGCGACTAAAACCCTTACAATGCGATAACATGATTGCACTATCAACCCGTGCGAACAACAAAATGAAAATTAAAGATTTTCTTGAGAACTATACGGTAGTAGCCAATTCATTGCACTCATCTTTGCGTACGTGTGTATATAGATACATATGTTTAATACTGATGTAAACAGTCGCACGATCGAGTCAGTGTCGCTGACGCATGAGCAACTATACAGCAACAGCACAACGTTGCCTCAGACGTCTATAAAGAGCTTTGAAACTTTGAATACATTTCAGTAAACCTCGAAGACTCGAAGAGGTGATTTCCTTTTCGAGTATTTCAAATTAAAGTCAAAGCTTATTTTTGTTTTCTTTCGTGAAATTAAAAACTGTTTTTCTTTAATCAACGGACCACTTAAGTGCTAAATAAATTTGAACATTAGTTCAAAAAATTTAAAAAAATAAAGGTGATTATTTTATATAAATACCCGAGTAAATACCTAATCAGTGTAGAGCAGGTTTTATAACAATTTGATTATTATTAATGTGCCTTTAAACGTTAAATATTGAAAATAAGAATAAGAATAATAATAATAAGAATAATACAAAATACGAGAAGAAATAGAAAGTAGGGAATAGTTTGCAACAATTGGAAATAATTATATAAGTTGAATGGACTCAATTAAAGAATAGTTAAGATAAGAAAGTATAGGATTGCATCATTTATAAGAATATATTGATTTTAGTGAACCGTGAATTTTCTTTAAATCAATTGTTCTCAACTGGTTTCAACTATAATTTCAGTCAGCATCAAGCTACCAGCTCAAAAATATCTTTTGGGTGAGGCTATGTCCCTTAGTAAACATGTACGACACTGTCGGAAATGCATCACACTTTCACGGTAAGATACGTCTCTTGGCATATACCTTTTATACCTTCATACATATATATCACTCTGTGTATATTTTGAAAGTAGTTAATTTCTTAGTCTCAATTATTATATTCAAAATGTATATTAATTGCACAAATTACATATTTCATTTCGCAATTTTGATTGTGACAAATCATTTTCTTACGAATAAAGTAAAATAGTCCGTCTTTTTAAGTACTGTATCACGTTGAGATATTAATCATATGTTAATATTCGAAAAAGTATTTAGATCGCGCCTCTCGGTACTTGCAAGAATATGTACTTAGGTATAGGGTGTGTTAATCTGCTGAGCTTACTTTCCAGAAACAAACATGGCGACTTTTGGTTTATAGATCTTGCAACTCATATTTTACAGAAGAATAATAACTATTTTCTGTTTGTTTTATCGCTATTCTAGTGATTATTGAAATACAAAATTTTATTTTGTTATTTTTTAAAGATTTTTAACATGTTCTATTACTACTGTGTTTATAGGACTTATTAAAGTTCACGAATTATCTTAAGCTTGTAATTAATTGATATGTCAATATTTTGTCGATTATTCATTGACTTTTTAATTTACGAATGTATTGTAATGTTTTTAGATCTTTGACTAATAGTGCAGCAGGTAGAGATGCTGGAGAGAGTTCTACTGTTTTCTCAGGAAAATTGTCATCATCTGGACCACTGAACATTATAAAAAAAAGCAAAATGTCGATTCAGAATAAAATCAAGCTATTAAGTCAGCTCAAAGATTTTTTTAATAAATCTAATTATGATAAAAATCTTCAAATTGTGATCAATAAAGAATGGCTAGAATTTTTGCAAAAACTGACTTATGCTCAAATAGAAACTATTAGAAAATATTCATTCAGTGATGATACAAAAGAAACCAAAGAAAATGTCAAGATAAAAAGTAATGAAAAAAGTGTCAGTATACCAAATAAAGATGTTCCAATTAAATACCCATCTGATGAAAAGGCAATATCTCGTGAACTAGCAAAACAGGTAAGATAGGTTTTAAATTTTTCAAGTCATTAACTTATTATTTACCAATTTTTACTACTAACACATACCATAAGTATAATTTTTATGAAAGTTTTTTTATGAACCAAATGTTTTTTTAGAATGTTCAACACTCTAATGCCGAAGTAAAAGATCCATATTCTTATTTACCGGGTGTTATCAACAGTTTAATTCCAAAGTTAAGTGGTAAAAAAGATGGCCCTCTACCAGCAGAACCAAAATGGAAGAATAAATCACAAAGTAACATTACAAAAAGTAATATTATTACAAGAACTAAACACATTTTAAACAGTATTACAATAGCTGAATCAAATGCCTCAAAATGGAGAAGAATAGACGATTTATTAAAACATATCGATCAATTTCCTGAAGCAAAACATTATGCAGTTAAAGCAGATGCTATTAGAATTCTGTTAAGGATACGAAAATCTACAAAAGATGAGCAAATTCGAGGTACAAATTTATAAAAATTTTAATTTAAATGTGTATAAGTGTAACAGTTTCTTATTTTTTATTAGCAGGCTAATAAATTTTAAATTTATATACATTTTTCTAGTAATATTAATCTGTTAAATAAAATCTGAAACTAGAATGCTTATTTAAGTATAAACTCAAATATTTTACATAATAGTGAAATTACCTTAAATAAATTATCATGATTAAATTTAACTTAATTACTCAGGTTCAATTCGAGAAGCTCTTGCAGTATTAGGATATGTTGAACCTTTACCTGCTCGGGGAATCAGAATTCTTTCTATTGATGGCGGTGGTATTCGTGGTGTTATTGTTATAGAGATGTTAAAGCAATTAGAACAATTAACTGGTCAAAAAGTCTATGAGATGTTTGATTACATTTGTGGAGTGAGCACTGGTGCTATATTATCTTCAGTATTAGGTATGTATTAAATTTTAATCAATAGTTAGTTGTAAGAATTAAAACATTACATGACATGAGTGGTTTTTTAATACAGCATTAAAAGCAGAAGATGAACAAGGTAAACACTGCACCTGCTGAATCAAAACTGTTCCTTAATTGGCGAGTCTGAACATTTTTGATAATTCTTTTTTTATCTAGTATTTCAATATTTTTTAACTCAAAAAAGATATAATGTTTACTGTTTTATCTATTATTAAAGAAAAATATTTGTAAATCTTTGTAGGTGGACATAAAAGAAAATCTCTAGATGAAATCTCAGAATGTTATAAACAATTAAGTTCAAAAATATTTACTCAAAATACTCTACGAGGAACAAGTAAAATGTTATGGAGTCATGGTTACTATGACACTGCTTTATGGGAACAAATGTTACAAGAAAACATAGGTACTAAAGATTTAATTAAAACTGTTCGAGATCCTACATCACCAAAAGTATGTTTTTATATTCTTTTTGAAAGTGAAATAGAATTAGTGAAAATTTAGAAATAAGTATTAAATTCTGATACTTTTTACAGTTTTCAGTTATTTCTGCTGTAGTAAATCAAGAACGTGTTATGGCTTATGTATTTAGAAATTATGCTATTCCCATTGGGGTGGAAAGTCAATATGAAGGATCCTACAAACACAAAGTATGGGAAGCTGTAAGGGCATCAGCAGCTGCACCTAGCTATTTTGATGAATTCAAATGCGGAGATTATCTTCATCAGGATGGAGGTAAAAATAGTATTCTTTAAAGATTATTTAAATTCATATGTGATTTAAATATCTTTTAAATAGTTGTGAATGTATGTAAATATTTATTTATTTTTATAAGTATTTAAATAAATTAAAACAATTTTAGGTATAATGGTGAACAATCCATGTGCTGTAGCTATTCACGAAGCTAAGCAATTGTGGCCGAATAGTCCAATACAATGTGTAGTTTCTTTTGGTACTGGAAGATTTCCATGCAATTTTAAAAGTTGTACAGATGACAAAAAAGAATCATTAATGTCTAGTTGGAAAGACAAATTTTATCACATTCTTGGTAGTGCCACAGATACAGAAGGTACATTCTTTTTATTATGACACAAAGATATATTAAGAATATGTAATAAAATATTTTACATTGCATAATAATATTTATATTTTATTGCTTTTTAGTTGTGCATACAATGCTGAATGATCTTTTGCCTGATCACGTATACTACAGGTTTAATCCCTACTTAACTGAAATGTTGTCAATGGTCGAAATTCGACCCGAAAAAATCTCTCAATTAGAACAAGATGCAGCAATGTACATTCGAAAAAATGAAAGAAAATTTCAAAAGGCTGCAAGAATGCTTATGCAACCAAAAACTCGTGTGCAAAAAGTAGTTGATTGGATTAAATTGCAAAAAAATACTTTAGGTATTTAAATTTTATAAAATATCTTTTTAGCAATTAATAATACAATCTGCAAGAAAATTATTGGCTTTAAATGGCCTCATTAATTTTACTGAACTTTACTTCTATTGCATATATTACAAGATTATTAAGCTGTGATATAAAAAAGCTGTATGTGAAAGATATCAAAAGATCAACTTAATCTTGATATTTTATAAAAAACCTCTATATACTTTATGTAAGTATATATTATACCAATGTGTTCCAAATATTAAAAAAGTTAGACAAGAATTTTAATGTTACCATTACAAAGTAATTAAAAGACTTTTGTTGGAATGAACTCGAATTCATTTTTGTTATAATGATATGATACATATATATATGTTTTATATACATAAGTCTATTTATTGATTCATTCATGAGTCACTATATATATGTGAAAGTGAAAATGTCAAATTGAATAACTTTACAACATGAACACTTTCCGAAATTCGTATGTACCTGCAACTAGTGTTAATTATTTTAATATTTTTTGATACAAAATTTATGTAATATTTACTTGATAGTATTATCCTGCTATGTTCATATTTGGATAATTTTAGTTATCACTATATAATGTAATTTATGTAAACCTTAGTATTACTTGATAAAACGTATTGTAAAAGAATTTTTTCAACCACTTGTGAATTTATTATTGCCTATTTAATTAAACAGTAATAAAAGACTTGATGTGTAATAAGTACATTTTGTTCTAATTAATATAATTCCTAGAAAATAATTCCTATAAGCTGCACAGACTGCATTAGTTTTGCAGTGTAGCTCTAATTACTTAATTTTTATTAGAAAACCTAGATAGTTTTGGAACAGAGTTAACATGTTTAAAAAAAATTTTGTATAGAAGTTTTAGATTAATTAGGGTTAATTCTTGTCAGGTAATCTGGTAATCGGTTTTTATGATTAGTCTCGAAAACATAAGTCGTGATTATGTTATATTTTTGTAATACACAGCATTATGTGATTGAAAAATCTTTAGGTTTAATTTTAAATCGGATACAGTTTTGTCGATATGTGCGTTACCTTCATAGAAAGATTTTCTTATTTTGCCGAGCACGTTGCTTAACGTTTCGAGAACAGATAGATTGAATACTTGTACAAAATTTAATTCAGTTTTTTAATATTATTAAATTAGAAAAATATTTTAAGATTAATAGCCTTTAAGTACTTTTGTAAATTAGAATTCCATTAAAAATGTTCAAGGTTTATAAATTCATGCGTAATAATTTTATTTTTATGCAAAAATTTGTGCAAATTTTAATGTATTGTTTAGCGAAGAAAATAGTAGCGTTTTAAACAATAATAAAATAAAATTAAAATAAATAATAATTATTTCCAAAAGTAAACTACTTTATTGGGATAAATATTATGGGTGACGATTCGCGAGAAAACATCCTAACTCCTGCGTCAAAAGTTGTGCGTATCATGCGCACTGTCATGTCGTGCGAAATTCTCGTAATTCTGGTGCAGCGACAGCTGGGTATACGTTGTATGTATACTGCTAATGCTGTTGCTCGTATTGGCGGTAACTCGAGCAGTACGTCAGCTTGGCGTTGTCTGGTTACTGGTACAGTCCCCCTCGGCTCCAGTGCCCAGCCAGCCGACCAGATACATATAAGCTGTACTCAGCAGAACTAATCGGTGAATAGCAGTGAATAGATCCAAGTCAGTGCGGACACGCGCAGGCTTCAGCCAGCCGCTTGCGCTCTTATTCAAGTTGACTCGAATTGATAACTCTTGTTCGGGATACTCTCGAGAACTCATCCGTACGAGAAAAGTGTGTCGGTATCTCTGAGCGTTTTAAAATTGCAATTTCTGAAGAAGAGTATCGGCAGTTGATAGTGGGTAGATCATTTGCAAAGGGTCAGGTAAACAAGCAGCATGTCGAATCGTTACACGCACGCGGTGCTCTGTCGGATCCCGATATCCCTGCGCACGAGAGGTGAAGTGCAGCTCGAGGAAGCCAGGAAGCAACACCAGGCTTTGGCTCAGCTGCTCCGTGAGCTGGGCGTCGATGTCGTCGAAATGCCGCCCGACGAGAGCTCGCCGCTCTGTGTTTTCGTCGAGGACATAGCCGTCGTTTGCAATGGCATTGCTCTCATCGCGAGACCTAACGAACCTTCGCGTCTCAAGGAAGTGAGTGTAATAATTAATATGTATTTGCACGTCTTCGGCTGAAAACGGCCAGCAGCATCTTAGATATTACTCGAGAAACAATTCAGATTCATCTCAAATGCTGCTATTACTTAGATTTGTCTGCTAATACTACTTGTTCTATACGCGTCAGCGCCTTAATCGTTCTTGCCGGCCTGAAAATATGAGAAGCATTAAAACCTACTCTTCCAATTTTTCAATTGACACTTGAGGCCACACTACAGGAAGCTTCTCTAAATGTGTTTTTAAAAATAAGTATGAAGTACTTATACGTACACAACAGTTGACACATTACATTCATGATTAGTTTTTTTATTTTACATTATATCTTATTTTAATAAACTGAACAAATAATATTCTAAAGTAATTTATATTATTATAAATAATAATTATAAATTTTATTATCTGTTAAAAAAATCTAACAAAAACGTAACAAATCATTACATTGAAACAATTATGATTGTTCTAATTTTAATTGTTCTATAGTTGACCTACATTCTAGATAGTGCTACAGATGTAAATTAAAATTTATTCTCATTTTTTCCATATCTTTGTATTGTGTAATAAAAACTATCAACTAACTTCTTTTTTATTGTTTTCTTTATATCTAAGTCAACAAATGTTGTTTATTATGACTTATTTTAGGTACAATGGCAAATATTCCCATTAATTGAATCAAGGTCAATACTAGTATTCATTCTTGATTCTTAGGACACTGATGTCACTAGTTGATTGATCAATTCATATTTAATGCATTTCCATATTTAAAAATATGCATCTATTTTAATAATTGTTTTTACTTGAGTTATAATTAATATTTTTTTTAATGAACTTGTTACAAATAAGTAACTTTTACATTAATTAAAAAACTTTTAAGCTATTAATTACATATCAATTTTAATATCGAATTATCCATTAGGTTGAAACAATTAGAGCTGTTCTTAAAAAGGAATTGGAAATACCACTAATAGAAATTGCTGATAAAAATGCTCGTTTAGATGGTGGAGATGTCTTATTTACAGGTAATATTTTTTTTCTAATGGTTAATAAGAAATATTTAATTTCTTAACAAAATGTATTGGTAGTAAGTCTAAAAAATGTTTTTAGGTCGAGAATTTTTTGTAGGATTGTCACAGTTTACAAATGAAGCAGGAGCAAGAGCAGTTGCAGCAGCGTTTCCAGAATATCCTTGTGTTCCTATTAAGGTAAATAAAAACATTAATAAGTTGCAATTGTTTGAGGCTTATACTTATTTAATTTGTAAAACCGAATTTTTATTTTATTAAACAAATTTATTCACATAATGTGGAAACATATTATATATTGAAGTCACCTTATTTATTTCATAACATATTCAGGTTGGAGATGGAAGTGAAGGAATGGTAGTGGAGAATCTTACTTCAGGTCTGATTCAGGTTAGGGATTTTTAAGCAGGCTCATTAAAAATGGGATTTGCTTAAAATAATTCATACATTTCTATAAGTCACTAGCACAACTTAATATTAATGGTTCAACAAGCTTTTATGAATTAAATTTTTTTATTTTTAATGCAATAAAGAGCTGTATTGTGCAAAAAAAATATTTTAACACTTTTGGGTATAAAAAAGTGTTAAAATGAAATAAAAGGTTAAGAAATCGAAATTGAAATTAAAAATAAATAAATGTTTATCCATTTTTACATATTATACATTTCAATTAGAATTATGATTGAAACTGTAATCACATACCATTAAAATGAAAAAGCTTGAGTGAAATTATACACTTTGTAATTATTAACAAATATACAATTTTCATTAGTTTAGAATATCAATGAAATAAGAATTTAAACCACTTTTATTGATGCACTCAGTACCAAATAAAGTTACTTAAATTGTATTTGAATTAATTTTTGCACACAAGAAGCTAAGAACTATTTAACCCTCACAATATAATTTATTACTATATTTACTATAAATTACAATCAAATTCAAATCATTTATTAACTATAGAGCACATAAATTTGTTAACAGGTTGCAGAATCTAAACGTTTAAAAGCACTAGTATCAATGGCAGGACCAGATGTTATTTGTGTTGGTGCAGGGAAAGAATCACAAGAAGTGCTAAAGGTAATATAATTAAAAATGTATTAATCATATATACATCAATCACACTACAAATAAAAATTTCAAATAAATTCTTTAGTAATACCTTTGAATTATCATAATAATATTTTTAGAGGATTGAAAGGGAAGCGACTTTTAGTTATCAAACGCTGACTGTTCCTGAAGATGATGCTTCTAATGTACTGTATATTAATGGAACTTTAATTCATAGAGCATGTGATGAAATACCACAATCTAGTAAAGTATTTGCAGAAAAGGTAGAATTTCCAGTAAAATCTTTACCAATTTCTGAATTAGCAAAAGTTAGTTCTGGTTTATCTTCTTGTTGTTTATTAGTACGCAGACCGCGGCATATTCGTAACATCTAAGTATAATTTTAAATGGTCAATTATTGAAAGCCTTGTAATGCCATGATATGAATCATTCAAAATCAGTGAGTCTTTAAAAAAATATTAGATAGTTATTTTAAGTTACGAACTGTGTACTATCTTTCATTATTCTGGCATTTACAAACACTTTTTCAAAATGTCAAGATTGCTATAGTAGTTATCATTATGATTAGTTATTAATAAATAATTGATAATTAACCATTAAAATATTTCAGATTAAGCAATTTACAAATAGTATTTTTGATAATTTTAATATGCTTTTATTTATTTCTTCTGCTAAACAATTATATATGTACACATCTACTGTTACAAATACAAGATAGAAGTTTTGTAGCTGTAACAGTATAATTTGGTATTATTATATTATCATCATGAAATGTAATAAGAGTAATATATTGAACTGAAACTTATGCATGCAGAATGTAGTGCATTAACTAACAATATATTGTTGACTGCTTATTAGTGTCTCATAAGGTTTATTTACCAAAAAACGTAACTAAACAGTTAATGAAACTTGCTGCAGTTTCAGGTTACCTGAGTCCTATTTTATGTTTATATTGTATTATATATAGTGCGTAACAAATATTTTGCTACACAAACTCAATTGTGATGTCATTTTGTATTAATATAACTCATGCTAAAAGAATAAGTGCACAAATTATACCTTTTTAAGGATTATAAAAATAATTTATATTTTTTTTATAAATTTGCGAAAATAAGTAATTTATCTGTTTAATTCATACTATCAAAGTATATATTCATTAACCCACATTTACTTAAACATGTAGGTTTATGGAAATGTGTTGATAAAGAGTAGAATATATATCTATCAGGGTACATATGAGAGAAGTAATCAAAGATACTCCTCTTAATAGTTGAGTTAAAACACCATTGTATGATAGCTTCTGTGTAAGAATTATGTATGAATACAACATATATATATATATATATATATAGTAACTTAGTCTTATAAACAGATTTTCTGTTAAATAAATAAGATTATCTATAAATATATAAGATAATGTTATGGTTAATGGATCTATATTGTGGTATGAAAATTTCATTTATTTTGATTGTCTTCTTTTGAGGACTCTGTCACAACTTATAAAAAAATCTAACTACTATGCAAAAATATTGATCGAAATCAACTTGCAATTTGAAAATTAAGATCCTACACTTAGTTTGATATCAAAAAAATATTGCTGTTATTTGAAATTTCATTATGTAATTTTTTCAATTGTGTCGTATTTGGTAAAGACATCAACTAAATATTCTTTACCATTTAATGGGAAGATATTTTGTTGAAGTACAGTTGAATACAGTTAAAGTAGTCATCAATCAGACTTAAATCTGACTAGTCCATCAAATGTGTTCAAAAAATGTCAGAAAAATCTCGTTAAGTACATCATTTGATGAAAAATTGATGTGATAATGCTACATAGCAGTAAAAAATTCGAATCTCGATAAAATAATTAAACATTCATTAATGTAGATGAAGGGCACCGTTTTCGTTAGTTTTAGGTGTATTTATTTACATTAATATTAATTTCATATTTACATAATAGAAGACAGTTACTAATTGAAATTATATAAAATAGTAACGTAATTATTTTAATAGAATTGAATCAGATATCATATTTGTATGGATCATTATTATCTAACATAAAAAGTTAGTTTTAAACAATTTGAAAGTATGTATTTCATATTTTTATTATTTTCACAGATTTAATGTGATAAAAGTAATTATTATGTTATATGAATTAAATTATAATTATTTTATATGAATTTTACAAATCTATGTATTTATTTATCTAATAGTCGTATAATGAATAAAGTGAAATATTATAAACTTACTGTTTTTCAATTTTATTATTAAGAATATATTACATTTTTTAATTAAATATGTATTACTAATATTTCATTTATGATATCAATTATATTATTGACAATCATTAATTTATAAAAAATTTTTTATTAAGTCTACAAAGGCTATTATGTACAATAGTATTATCAGTTCTTATTTTATTTACACTAATACACAAAACATGACTGTGCAGCTTTAGCATTTGTCATTTTTAAAATAGTTTTCATAGTACCTTTGGAGCCAATATCAAATGTCCTTGGAAAACTTGTTCCATCAGATCTTTGATATATTTTTTGCATGGTTTGCTCCCATTTTACTGAAGAAATAATTTGTTTTTTTAAATATTTATTAATTGTATTAGCATTGGGGTAGATTTTTGATGAATAATTAGAATAAACTGGTGCATTTGGTTCTTGAAAAGATATATTATTTACGGCTTTAGAAAACGGTTTTAAAGCTGGTTCCATTAATTTTGTGTGAAAAGCACCAGAAACTGGAAGTCTCTGAACTTTACGTAAACCTAATTCTCGACTGTTTTTTTCAATATATTGAAGAGCTTCATTGCATCCTCCAAAAACTTTTCCTTGAGTATATGAGTAGATTGCAACCCTTGAACAAAATTATCTTATTTATTCATTTCTCTAAATTATTAAAATACTTTTTACACAGTATTGTATTATTAATATATTGATTCCTAATTTCCAAATACAAAATTTTTAATTATAATTTTTTCATTTATATTTTAATTTTATTTAATAAAAACTAGAAGTAATAGTTTGTACAAAATTAGGTATTGTTATACAGTTCTTACATTTCTCAGACATTATTTAAAAACTAATACAAATCAAGTAAATAGTAGTTTATATTATATTAAAATCCCTAAAGTAATTAATTTTATTAAAGAATAAAAATTAAGAAAATTAATAAATGTCAATAAAACTCAAATTAATTTAAGATAGCAATTTATAATCATATCTCAACAATATTTTCAGAACAATATGGAAAATGATATTATATTTATATTATATTTACGTGATTTGTCTCAAAGAATAAATGGTTTTATCTTAAAAAGTTTCCCTGTATACAAACAATCAGCTTAATTATTCATAATATAAAAACATGTAAAATTTATAGTTATATTTAAATGTTAATGTTAATATTACTTGCAAACTGGATTAGAAGCTCCAATATCAAGTGACCATTTTTCAGCTGCTTCACATATTTTTGATACTTTAGCTGTTGGTGAACAAAAACATGAAAGCATTCCTTGAGCACAAATTTCAGATGAAGCTTGCATGGATTTAGCTCTAATCGCTACTAATCTTAAACCTTCTTCATAAGGTATAGCTCCAGAAAAAATTAATGCAGTTAATTCACCAACACTGTAACCAGCAACTGCTACACATTGCTCAATTGCTCTAGGTCTTTCCTCTTGAAGCTTTTCCAGAGCTGCTAATGACATTACCACTGTTGCTGGTTGGTTATATTCAGTGTTATCTAGAATCTTTTGAGGTCCATTCAAACATATTTTTAAGAGATTATACCCCAAAATTTCGTTAGCAATGTCATACAATTCCTTCACGCGGGGATACTTCGTGTACATTTTAACATCTCCTACTTTAATGTTTCCTTGTCCAGGAAATAAAATAACAGATGTATCTAATGGATTAAACTTTGGTTTTTTCTTTTCTTGATCTGTTATCTCTTCAGGAGAAACGGGATAAGGAGTTGTAGCCCATTCCGAATTATTGTCCTTTTCAAACGATGCCGCTTCATTAAGTAATTTTGAAACTGATGATTCTTCTAAATCGTTTAATGTATTATCGTTTTTACTTTTGCTGAAAAATATACTATTAATGTGAAAATTAAATTTATGAACAACTGAAAGATTAGATATTGTTCTTAAACACCGAGAATTATAAAACATTTTTGTAATAAAATATCATGAATATCTTTGTAAATTTGTTTATCCTGCGAATTTCACGATTTAGACCAAATTGATACACGTGGACCGGTTAAATATTTGTTTGTGTGTAGTACGTGTACTTGGGTACCTAACATATTATGTTGCGAATCAGTATTTGACTTTACTCTCACGTGATCACTCTACCTAACCAAAACTCAGCTAGTCATTTTAGTAACCTTACAAGTAATACATGGTTAGAATGAAATGTAGTTGATAATAAATTTTCTTAGATACTTATACTTAAATCTGTTTAAATATATACTTAACGTTAGTGCAAAATAAATGTATATATTTAATAATATAATAAATATTTGTATCTAACACAAAAATGTCAAGTTTACGAAGACTTATTAATTTTAACAAAATTAATAACAATTTTAAGTTGTCACAGTTAACATCAAGATTGATTTCTACAGATAAAACTATCGATACCTCGTTAGACTCAACTAAGCTTCCTGAATTTTCAGAAGCAGTACAGACAAAAGATTATGAAAATTCAGCATCTTTTAAAGCTAATGATGAAGTACAGACAGTGCACGGTACTGTAGATTCTGAACAAGACTTGTCGTTTGCTAGTTTACTTCGACATTCTCCGTTAATGCATGTAAGTAGTTGAAACAAAATATAATTTTTGTAAATTTGAATTATTATTATCAGATCATAAATTAAAATGTTTTATAGTTAGGGGATCCAGAAGGAAAAGTAGTAGTTGGGAAAATTTTTGAAGTAATCAACAATGATTTGTACATTGATTTTGGATGGAAGTTTCATTGTGTTTGTTCAAAACCAATTAAAAACAATAGGTAAATATGTGAATTGATATAAGGAGATTTGCTTTCTTTGTTCTTTGAGCTTATTTAATATCTTTTACCATTAATTATTTTACAGTGACTATGTCAGAGGAGCAAAGGTTCGATTAAGACTTAAAAGCTTAGAATTGTCAACAAGATTTTTAGGAAGTACAAAAGATACTACTTTGTTAGAAGCTGATTGTGTGTTACTGAGTTTAATTTCAACTCCAAATAAAATAAATAAAAATATGCAAGTAGAAGAGGAATTAAACAAATAAAAGTGTATATACCAAATTGTTTCAAATAATGTTTGCATTATAAATAAAATTTAATTTAAATAAATGAGTTTTAAGAAATTGGAAACATTGAATTTAATTTATAAATCCATAAATATATTAATTTTTACTAAGAAAAGTATTTTTTTGCTAAGATAATAAATAATTTAAGTTTTACATACATACATTAAATTTAACAGAAAACTCATACCAATTCAATAACTATTTTGTTATCAAAGTCATACTAAATCATTATTTCAATCTAAGAAAATAACCCAAATAATGCTCTATATTATAAAGCCTGTTTAGAAACTAATTTAAATTTAGTTTTGTCGATTGCATTATGATAATTAAATATTTCTTTTTAAAAAAGCATCTATACTCAGATTTTTCCTTTAATTATCATTTTTCCTTCAATTAAATACATAATACATTGATTCTGAATAGATTGCAAAACTGTTAGATATATACTTCCATCCTGCTTTAAGAAATATGTACATATGTTTCCACACGCTGTTTAAATGGACCCGTATGTAATCATAAAAATTGTACAAAACAAATTATTTCTGCAATATTTTAAATATAATCCATAATTATATTATCTTAAATATAAAAACTGTAAATATATTTCATTGAATTTTATCCATATTCGTTTTAGTTTTTAATTATACGTTTAATTTATTTTTAAATTAAAAATAAATGGAGGATGTAAAAATCTTAATGTGACGTTAAAGAGAAAATAATATTTATTTTAAATAATAATATTTATTATCAATTTTTGATGATAAACAGCTTGATAAATTTGAAAATTTTATGTCATTTCGCGGCGCTAAAAATGACACTTTCTTTACATTTTGACCGAAAGCTTTTGGACCAAGTGTTAAGTTTCTTTGGGTGGCCGATACTTCTACACGGGTTAGAGTCTAGCGACAAATAGCGCTAGCATTGTCTTTCGTATGCGCGCTGGGTTAAATTTTCAGAATCAAAGCACTGCTCGGGTCTGCTTGGACGACTAGCCTACGGTCTCGGAGGATGTGAGATAGGTGGTGGAGGGGCTGCGCGAATAAACATATGCTGACTCTTATCAATACATTTCTTTTTACAAAAACAAATAGCCAACTGCGCAAGACTTGCGTACCTTGCCAGGAGCAAAGGCAGCGGACCCTCGGGCGGGCCACACTTGGAACCCCCTTGGCATGTTAATGCGCCAACTTATTTTTACTTATTTTTTACAGACATTAACTCGAGCATTAATTTGAAAGTAATTGAAGATAAAGTATATGATTAGTATAAAATCAAGTTTACTTACCTTCAAATAATTATAAAAAAACATCTAAAAATATTTCATTCGGTTGAATCGGATGAATCTGTCACACTGTCACTGGTTCATATATTTACAAAAGTACAAATGGAGTGAAAGCACTACATATAATTCAGTATGAGTTTCACGATAGATCCTGTACTATGTGTCTTTAATAATGATTAAAGATTTGAAGTCTGTAGCATTGTTCTGATAAAAGTTGTTAGTGATTTTTAGGAAGAAGACGAATTTTGATTAGATTTTAATATTTTTCTGTAGTTATTTTAAAAGATACATTAGTATTTGTATGTATTAATTGTTATCAATATAATTAAGTTTTAATTTATTTTTTAAAATGAATATTGTTATTTTTTAATAAAATGTCTTACTACTTAATGTTTGTTTATAAAATGCCTTAGTTAATAAGGGCCTTGAGTCCTCAGTCTGTTAATTAACCTTCATTCTACTCTATTCTATTTTCATTTTACATGTCTACCGACTGTCTACCCTTCTATTTCCACATGTATAGATCTACGTATCTCTCTGTCTGTATATACTGCCGTATCACTATTTATATACCGTTTGTCCATCCGCCTCTCTCTGCTACACTATTTCTGTTAATGTTTTTTATCTATTACTATTATTTACTAAGGTTTAACGTGCACTCGATCATAGATTAATTTGAAATCTTCATTCGTCGATCCTGCAATATTTTTGACTTTAAATCGACCTTCATACATAGGTTCTAACGCCTTTTTTACAATATCATTTCTTATGAATATATATGGTGAAATGTGCAATTCTTTAAATATAAATACTTTATTTGTGCCATGCCGAATTACAGGTGCAATTTTTAAGTTTTAATGTTATTCCGCAGGTTTTCTATGAATGTCGAATTATGCCTTGTTCTGATGCAGTGAAAAATTCGCCGGGCAATCGTAAAGTAGATCGAATGAATCGAATACCATTTCCGCCGCTGTTGCTTTGAGATCCTCTTTTATAGTTGTTCGAATCCCTAAAATTATTATAGGAAACATTTCAGTCTAGCTATTTTCTATGTAACATTTCAATGCACTCTGTATCTGTCGATTTAATTGCTCGATCATACCCTTAATCAGTTACTATTTCCAATGGAACTCCATAACGTAAGATCCATATGGCTAAAT
This sequence comes from Sycophaga agraensis, assembly GCA_018906755.1. Taxonomy (NCBI): domain Eukaryota; kingdom Metazoa; phylum Arthropoda; class Insecta; order Hymenoptera; family Pteromalidae; genus Sycophaga; species Sycophaga agraensis. Next base: position 1,087,765 of record JACCIE010000004.1, read on the forward strand.
GTTTTTGCTAACGTTATGTTCAAGAAAAAATAATTTGTGTAATTTCTTCAGCTTTAAATTTATTGTTTCTGAATATAATATTTCTTCTAATTCAATATCAATTCATTGATTTCATTGCATTGTTTCATAATCCGGCACTTTTGTGATTTATTCTATTCGCGATAATGTATCAGTTACAAAATTGTCAGTACCTTTTATGTAAGGTTTGTTGTAAATTGTCCAGTATAATCTAAGTGTCTAAAGTGTCGTGGTGAGCATGTTTCTAACTTCTGATTGAAAGCGTGCGTGAGAGTCGCTTTCTTCTTCATAGGATTTTTTTGAGCACTCGAAAGGTCTTCGTCTAAAATGAAATAAGTTGCCATTGGTTGCTTGAAAAATGTTGAAAAACCGCTTCTGCTGAGAAATTCGATGCATCTACTGTTACATTAATTGGTGCTACCGGCATACGATGCACGAGTATACGGCGTGTAACAGTTCCTATTTCGGTTTTGCAAAAGAATTTTTGCTTTCTTTGGCCCATTGAACAGTTTTGTTCCATTTTTTCGATCATTTTAGTAATATAAAACATCTATAAATATTTACCATGCATATAAGCATTTTAATAGTTTCCGGTTTTGCAATTTTTTTGATTGCTTCTATAAGTTCGATTGAAGGTTTAACCACTTTATTATCGATAGAATAGTCTTAAAAATCTATTTGCTATATACCGAAAATACATTTATTTGCATTTATTTTTTTTATTTTTGTGTTACTCAGTATTGATGCGATAGTAATTGTTTATTTAATAAATTCAATATGGCGATACTACCTTTTCTCTATAACAGTCTATATATTAGTTTAATGTGTGTACAACGAATAAATGTATATGTGAGACGTCTCAGTCGTTCGACGGGTATTATTAAATTAAATTAAATAACAGTTTTAATAGTTAACGTAGGTAGTGAATATGAAAGTGTAATTTGTATTATTTGTTCAATCGTATTATTAAATTGTATCATTTCTTTTGTATCAAATTGATTCAAATCTTTTAATCAAAAAAGGGCTGATTGGCGTCGACGTAAAGAAACGTTGAGAGAATTAAGAGCTCGGTTCATTACAGAGAGCGCAATAACTTTTTTCTTCACCTTACAGACAGACGACCCCGGTAGAATGGATTTCTGACCATCTGTCTACCTGGCTGATTCCTTAGCGTTCGCTGTATCAAGGTACAGTTTGCAGAGATAAGATCTTCAATCATCTGAATTTCTCTGCCTAACATGATCTTGTAGTACTTTTTAACATATTCCATGCTACATAATTTTTTATCTACATACTGAGGAAATTGTCAGAATTGAAATTTGTGTGATTAATATCTTTAATTAACTGAATATCTTCGTATGATCCCTGGTAAAAAATTCGGCGTATGTTATGATAGATGCTCATAAATATAACCGTACTGTAAAGCATAATCATGAGCAGAAAATGCATCATAATTATTTACATGTTATGCCCAAGGCTCGATAATCCGAGCGACACCATTCCTAACATAACCTTTTTCAAATTACGTATATTTAACTTTTCTTTTTATTTATGCTTATATTATATAACTTTATTTCTTACTAATATTTCAATATTATTAGAAAACAAGAATATAATACTCATCGTGTACTTGCTATGAATTTGTATACAACGCAAACATTGTATACAAAATTTGTATACAATTCACAGCAAGTTTTCTAATATTTTAAAATTTGTAAAAAATAAAGTTCTATAATATACACACAAATCAAACACACATACTAGCGCGCGTAAAAGTAGATCTATCTCGAGATCTATAGATTACATCTATAGCCTTTCATCTTTCAGAGGATGTGGAACGCACAAGCTGCTCTTTAAATGAGTTAAGTGCATTCAGTTTTGAATCGTACTTGGGCGGCATATTTAAAATATAAAAATCTTCAACTCATATTGTGGCACAATTCAGCAACCGCCTGTAAGAACAGGAAACATTTATTTTAAAACACATCACTATTCCTGAAGTTGTAACGAACCGTGATGTAAATTGTAGCGTAGCATGAACCATAGTACTAAAATTTGTTAAAATCGCAAATTCAAATTATTTGTTAAAAAATTGTAAATCAATATTATTAATGTTCAATAAATTCAAAATTAAAATAAAATCGATTCTATTTTCTTTATTCTAGAAAACCTACTTTACAAGCGGAAAAGTTTTTCCGGTGAAATAAAAAGAGGTCAACGCCTTGTGGAAATCCATAGGCTATCGTCTTGGAGAGAATCCTGGCGAGGTAATCATAAAATTGGTTACCCACTTTTGGTCCCTGATCTTGTTTGAATAAAATAACTATTTTGTGACACTGCTATTAAACGACAAAGACTGATCTGGAAGCTGTTTCAGAAATGAAATCTGTTGTTTCTCGCTGTAAGTTTTTATTGACAATTTCTAACTGAAATTTAAAAATATTGTTAGATAAATTATAAATGTAAATATTGTTTTTTTTTGAATGAACAAAATGTTATAAAGGATGAAATTTCAACAAAAAAATGTCGGCCCGCGACGAACAGGTACACGTCTAAGCCTAGTTGTACAGCTGAAGCGCGACAGCCGAGAGCGAGGCCGGGAGTCTTCTATTCCCGCCCAGCCGGCCGGGCCACAGCTTAGGAGGAAAAGCCGAAGCAAGTGCATGCTTTATTAAACACAATCTTAACAAACACAATTACGAGTACATACCTCGGTACATGCACTTGCTCAGGAGTTAACATAGTTTGCACGCGACCTTCCTCGATCGAGAGCTTTTTTTGAATGCTGGTACAGTACTGCTGTTCAAAGCATAGACGCTTGGCTATGAAAATACTGTAATAAAAATAAATGAAAATTTTCATCCAAATATTTCTTCGTTTTTAAAGGTATAATTATTATACATATAGAAATTTTATTTATTGAGGTGCTCATTTTCATCAATTGTTGTGTAGATGATAGAATTAAAATTCTCAACTTCGTCATGTGGTTTAACCATAAATACATTCATTTTTTAACTGCTATCTGATTACGCCAGACAGATGGCGATCTATAACGGAAATTAATGGCCCATAGCGTATTTCTCTGAAAAAACATTGGCAAGAAGTCACACACGGAAAAAACCTTGGCGCAGCGTAGCTAAGTATTGGGTGTGCTTGTAACTATACAGCATTGGGTGATCTGCTCACAGTACCGTATGCCGAGATGTCAGTATTACAGAGCTGATGCGCCTTATGCTTATGAGAGTATAGCATAATCAAAAGAAATTTTGTTGTAGGTGCAGTACCTTCTTGGCAAGTATTTAGTCGGTAGTTGTAGCGTCGATGCAGAGTACAAGACATTTTTTATGCAATACCGTAAGTTTACTAATCTCTCGACTATTTCTAGGCTATTTTTCCGATGGACACAATACATGGACACATAGTTCATTAATTAAATTGCATTAAATTGTATTAATGTTAAGGACTTACGATTAAAAAGTTGGTATATTTGAATCCTGTTAATACGTGCTATTTTTAAGACTATTGTTTTTACCACTCATGATACCAAGACAATAACTATATTCACGACAAATGTTATGAATTGAAGAATTGTCATATTGTTATATTGTCAGGGTATTGAAAAATATCATTAACTGAAAATCTTGTCTTGGTCTTGACAACGAAGTATTGGTCTTGAATTGAAATTTTAATTGAGTATAATAATTATAAAAGAATAAAACCCGAAAAGAAATCTTCAGCATTTTCTGGTCATAATAATTGTGAGAATTATAGTTCAAACACATTATTGCCTTCCTCTTTAAAATTAATTTAAAATTTATTTCATTTGCACTTTGGTTTTTATTATTTAAAGCTTCGGTTTTCACGAGGAAAATGATTCAAATTATTTGATGTAAGAGTATTGTAACGAACAACAACTGACGAAGGCACTCTGCACTCTTACACTTTTCATGCTCGACAGGAAAAGCTCTTTCGCGAGCTTCCGAGGAGTTCGTTGTCCGCGCACAGGATCGTTTTTGAGTCGATGCAAAAGTAGGTAAAACGAGCATATACATTTACTGGAGTCTCTCCGAATTATTGAATGGGCACATTCTCGCATCCTTGTCCCTTGGCCAAGATAAGAGTCTCTAAAGGAGTCTGAAAATCCATCTCTTATGCATAAGATCTGCATGATCGAGGATGAGTCTACGCGAGATCCACAGAGCCTATAGGGACAATTGCTTGCCCCCGGTTGACAATATCGTATAAAAATATTGTACATCATAACGTAAATATGGTGGATTTTAGTTTGGGAGTATGTCGTTTACATTGACGTTTCATTTTCGAAAATCACAATGACAAAACTCTGCATCAAACCGATACCAGGTTATCCTATCAGCTATTCGAGTTTATCCAATCATAAAAGGCGATATAAAAGCCATGTAATAATTAAAAATCAAACGCCTGGTGACAAAAAATCGAGCAAAAAATTGAATATTATTCACTTACTGTTTTAAAGTCATTTTCTGTTAATGAAACTGAATATATACTCGCTTGAAATATCTTAAGGAGGAAAATAAATATGAGTATTTATTAATATATAGTAATATAAAAGTAATAAATCTATAGTCTTTTTGATAAAAATATACTTTAAAATAATAAATAACAAACAAACTACCTAATTAATGTTTAATATAGTCAAAACATTGCGCCTGTAACGCTATCTTACTCAACCACATCTTTTAATAGAGAGTTGTCAAGCACCAGGGGCCGATCTAGTTATAAAACGTCACAATTGAGTCTCAAGTTTTTTCAAAACTTTTAGGTAAATTTGTTAAAAGTATAGTAATAATTCAATATACTAAACTGTGTGTACACTTATATTAAATTAGTGAATGCGAATCAGTATTTATATTTACATCTGCGCCAATTATATTGCTACTTACATTATAATGATGATATGTATAAAATTTATGATATCATGAATAATGATATTTAGACATTTACATTTGTGTATCAGATGGGTAGTATCCATATAATATGCTAATTGATGCACGTGTTATCTTATATATTATGCATGTTTCTACTAAAATTAATTTGGATTTCGTAAACGTGATTTAATACGTTTTACTCAAACCTCTTATACTTTCATGTAAAATTTGCCACACTTACACATAAAAATAATTACAATGTGGTTTGAAAGAAAAGTTAACACATATCTAAAATAATGTTTATTATAAATGTATTATTTTTTATAATTAAAATTTAGATTTCTATCCGTATGTACTACAAACTTTTAAAATTACGGAAAACTTTAATTAAATATCTCTTTCTACGGCAACTGTGAACCGTACAGTGAATGAACAACGATTAGAATCGAGATTAGAATACTCTGAAAGATACGACAAAGTGATTTTATTGTACAACAATACTTTCCTAAATTTTGAAAAATCGTTGAATGGAAAACAACGAAGCATTTTTTGCTGGCATAGATTCGTAGACAATTGATCGGATACCCAAGAAGAACAAATTGTGAAGGGTATATATAGGCTCAATTGTAACTCAATGTAAAGATTAGTGGTTTCTTGATCACTTCTGCGGCGGGGGAATGCCTCGATACTATTGATTCATTGTCACGAAAAAAATTCCATGTAATCATTGAATTAAAAATACATACGTAGTATGCAGATATATTACTAATTTTAATAGAGTAAATAAAGAAATTTACTAATAAAAATAGTTTATGAATAGGATGCAAGTCTTAATAATTATGGTAATAATGTTTGTTGATCTCAGTCAAGTCTCCGAAATTCTTGAATGCAAAAAGACTGTATATATTTTTCAGGAGAAATCAAATTTTCTGTCAGAACCTTTACTAGTGAGAGAGACACAACCTGCGGATTTAATTTAATTACCACAAACTGTTCCTCTCGTGTGCCAACAGTCCAAACATTCGATGTTTGGACATTACAAATGACTTTTTAAATATTTTATTTATTGAAATTTGAATTATCGAACTTGCATAGGTTTGAGGTAAAATTAGAAAGTTGTCTTATAGGTTTGTATGTAATAAAAAATTGCGACGTCTTCTTCTATATATTTATTGGAAACCTCGGTACATTCGACGTAATTGTTTATAATATACTATTACTAAACATCATACACTGTATTTACAAGTAGTTTATCAAACAGAGGGATACTAATACGATGTAGCCCAAGTTTCATATTAAATGAAATACGTAAGAATGATTTATTTTGGCACGACCAGGAGGGGAAACTAATATTTTGTGTGTATACTTTGCAAAATTTTAATTTAATTCTATATTGATAGAAAAAAAATAATAATAAAACAAATCAAAAATATGTATTTCATAACAAGTATCTTTCTAAATGTGCACTGTGATTTTGATAAATTAGTAATCATTAAATTTTTTCAAGTCTAATAATGATACAATGCAGAAATATTATTTAATCCTCGCTGGCCGTACCTTCCAATTTATTTCCGACATTTAAATTAAGAGACGCGTCGTATCATCTATGGTTAATTGATAATATGTTATAGATGCGTTAATCAACTATCTTATTAATAAAGATCATTTCTATATAATTTAATATCATTATTCGCAAACATTCAGAACCATATCTGTTTGAGAAATGTGAATTCGTTATTCACAACATTTAACTCAGGCAACTGAGCAATAATCGTTTTAAAAATGTATTTTTTGAATAAAATTGAAGCAAATATTTATGTAGTAGTAATTTATACAAAATAAGTTTTGTCGATGCAAAGTAAAAATTGGAAAAAGAAAACTTTGCCATTTTTAATTCTGGCAAATTAGTATTTGATAGCTTTGATATTAATTCTCAAAAAATGTTTATATTTGAATATATATTTCTCAAATTGATAAAAGTATTTATCCAAAGAACTGAGAATTATGCTTCTGAATATGACAAATAACGGTGGGTTATAATGATAATGCTTATGATACTTATTTAAAGTACTAAGGCATAAATTCTCATAAAATACAAATTTTTGTATGATTTTACCGATTTATTAATATTAAGGCACTGCAACTTCGTATATAGCACTTTATAGCAAATTCAAAAATTGTTGCAGTCACTTTGAAAAATTACCTGCTTGTAAAAAATACGGATGTTGAGTATATAGCGACAACATTGATTGCATATGTCAATTTTTCTCTCAAAACATTTCCGTTACAAGATCCAACATCAGGTTATCATCACTTTTATATAAATTTTAACTTTATACATACTACACGTTATTATTATAATCAAAATTTGCCTCACTCAGTAACACAAGTAATGGTTATATGCACTGTTTAATCAACGCTGTAAGAATAGTTTTAAAGCTTATAATATAATCATAATCATATGTGATAAATGTGTTTAAAGGTACACAATCAGGCAATTTTTCTCAGTCTACGTTTCGTACATTGGAATACGCACATTTATTTATTAGTGTGCATGCACTTAAAGATAAAACATAATCTGGCGAATTATATATTTTCTTGGTTTCTGATATCTTGCACAGGCAGATTAAAAGAAGATAACTTTTAATACCTCATATTTTATAATGAACCATTTGAAAAAATAGGTGACCCTACGCAGTCAGACCTTAGTCATAAGCTTTCTATTAATATTCTGTAATTTTTAGAAAGCTTATCAGACCTTGGTACTGAATTGAATTGATGCAATGCATTAGACATGCAAATAATTGCATTCTTCATCAATCAATATATTCGTTAATTAATACACTTATGTATGCAGTTTTATTTAACTCGCATGTTTCAATTAGATGAAGAGAGTGTAAGCCCAGAGTTTGTCATGTTGAATAAACTCCTAGATTAATTCTATACGCGATTGAGTTAGGGCAATTCAATACAAGTTTTTTCAACAACATCAAAGTAATATGAGTAACATGAATCGACCTTAAATGTGTTTACGCAACTAAAAATCAAATAAATTTCGATATTTAAAAGTGATATTCTAGTTAGACTAAGGGCGCGGTTCAAAAGCATAGTACCAAGTTGCAATTTTTATCTCCTACTTACAGAACTACTAATCCGAATGATTGGATTTGGCAAGTATGATTTTCGCAATTTGGAACAGAAAACTCTTTCTTCAGGGTATACTTGAAGTAGCTATTTTCGTGAATCAGTGGAAAGGGAAATAGGAGACGAAGTGATTCATATCGATAAGGAAAAATTAATGAGATGGCGGCAAGGGGTGAGAGAAAATTGTTAGGACGACGTCGTCGTAGTCTTCGTACTCTTTCTGGTTGCTTAGCTGTCTTAGTTGATCCGTCCCTTGTGGGTCATGTAGCTTATGCTGTCCGAGAGGAGCTTCTCCCGTGCGACTCGCCGCATCCGCGAGCACATGGCTAACATCGTACCTGCCATTATGCAGAGGATGCCGCACCCGAGGCCTACGATCGTGCTCAAGAGGGTGGGGCGCATGCACACGCGCTCCGAGTTGGGGTCGTTCACATCTGAGTTGATAAAAGGTGACTCGTTAGTTAGATTCCATTGATACGCTTTTTGGATTATGCGAATGCCAAGTTTGGCATTCGAGGACTTACTGCTGCGCGAGGGCGTAGTGGTATTTTGGAAAAGTTCAGTATCGGCTTCTCCCTCCTGCAAAACTCTGAGAGACTGGAAGAGATTAACATTCTCCGATAAAGTTGTTGCTGGTGTTGATGGACCTTCGATCGCATCTGTCACTGATCGTTTGGCTACAGTTTTTGCATTTCTCCAATGACATGGTTGACTCTGAAATGAGTGACTTTACTTTAGCAGAAATTCATATTGCTTAGTTTAAAAATGTGATTTAGACATGTTAATTTTTGAAAGCGGTTCCTTTACACGTTATGCAAATTAAATGTTTTTTAGTTTCTCTACTAATGACAACTTTACAATGGCACCTCGTTTTGTCTGCTCCAAATTGTCGTAGCAGATTTAGTTATTGAAATCATAAATGTATTTATTTTTATATCTAAATTATGTAGAAAAAAGTACATATGAAATTTGTATGTATATTAGAATTGACTGGCGTTGGTTTATATAAAGACTAAATCAGAGATTTTCTCACTTCGACTAATTTATAGTTATTATTTATAGATGCAAAAATATTGTTTTCCCATAAATTTAATACACAACGGATATGTTAATTAATTTTACAGCAAAAGTAATTAAATAAAGATAAAAAGTAATAATATAGTGAAGTGTTTAGTAAATTTGAAATAAAATAATTGTTATGAAATAGCATGCGAACATCACGCATGAGAAGCGGATGCTTCCCGCACAATTTCAAGAACTTGATTAAACCGCCTGAGGTATTACATTTTCCTTGGATTTGAATTTCTTATAATGCATTCTATGAACATTTCAAACGTTTTGATTGATACATATTAACTCTCGGTAAAAGTTATCTGATTGATGAAATAGTTACACGATATCTAATATTATTATGCACAAGATGGAAATTGCAAGACCAATGCTGTATTGGATGAAGTCCAAATAATTTTAAGCCCTAACGTTTTTACTTTTGAGTGACTGGAGACTATTAGCATTGCAATAAAGCTTATCACATCTAAGTGAAAGAGATAAGTTTTCGCGAAAGGCTTATTACTACAAGGAGACTTTTTCGCGATATTTTTTGTCGAAGCTACTGTCCGACTGGAGGTCCGACTATGCAGGCACGTCGAGAGAAGTATAAAGAGCGAGATATAGTGGGGGATGTTAAAATGACAAAAGATATAAGGAATGAAAGGTAAAGCATGCGAGAGTAAAGGAAAGGTCGGCGCTTCGTAGCAGTGCGAGTGTGCGAGCAAGCGAAGCCGAGTGATTTGAGGCCTGAGTCGGAGGGGAGGAGGCAAGGAGATATGAGTAACGAGAGAGCAACTGACGGGGCAGCGTCCGTGGCACATGCGGACGTCGCACTCGATGTAGAGGGCCGGCGAGCCCGTGAACCTGAAGGTCTTCATGTAGGCGAAGACCTGGGTCTCGAAGAGGCCGCTCTCCGACCAGGAGCCCCGGAAGCGGCTGATGAGCTTGTCGTCGACCGGGCAGCCGTACTGGTCGATCAGCTGGATCCGCTTGTTGCCGCCGTTGTGTGCGTAGCAGTCGTTGACGACGATGTCGAAGCCGTCTGCTGGATAGATTTCAGATTCGTTAGGGCTCGCGGTCCCGCATGGCGCCCCTCGGCAGGGGCCGGCTCGCGCTCCGAGGAACCTGCATTTCTCCCTGCAGATTCCTCGTCCGGTGGTTTCGCGCGGCAGGTGTACGCATGCACGTATGTATCGGAATGCCCGCGTTATACTCCTATTTGGATTCCGGCAGGTGAATACATTACCGTTGAAACACAAGAAGGTAAATCGATACAGTTTGCGGGAAAACAGTAAAATCCGAGCGAACGATCGGGCCGTGGCTGCCGGTGCCGCGGCCGATCGGCCCCCGAGATATTGGGAGTTGGGCATTAGCGTTAATCTTAATGAGACATACCGTATTTACTGCGCATGTAGATGATTAGCGTGAGCGGATCGCCGACGCGAACTGGTCCGGCCACTCTCGTACCTGTCGTCCCGTAGCCGTACCTGATCTCCATGTAGCATTCCGGCGGCTGCAGAGTGAATACTACGGGATTACCGGTCGCAACCCTGCAAACAGCATCGTTCCGCGTTACTCAAGGTGATTCACTTTGGAACAAGGAACTCGGGGCCCTCGTATTAATAACTTGGCGATATATACGCCGAGTACACTTAATCTCCTCGCTATTGGCTCGGTAAATTTCATCTAACTGTATCCCGCGGAAATTGATAAATATGCTCAAGTGCCGCTCATAAGTGAGAAGCCGGCCGCCGCGGCTTAAGGAGCGAGCCGCCTCGCGGAAAATGCGGGCTCGTCCTCCTTTTGCCACGGGCCGATCTTCCGCAAATAACCGCGGACTGGCACGGGGAAAAAGGGGGGACAAAAAAGGCACGCGCCTCCAGTGGATTTGCCCGGTGGGTATGCGAGATCGAGGCTGCCGGATGATACGTACTCAACGTCAAGAAAGGGAAAAGTGACCGTCTTCCAGAAGTCGTAGCCGTACTCGCAGGTGACCTTGAAGTGCTCGTCGAACTCCTCCTCGATCAGCGGGTTGTACTGCACGGTCACCGTGTTCCACATGAGGTTTTTCTGCGGAACAAAAAGATCGGCCCTGTCAGTCTCGCCCAGTTCCCTCGGCTGGCAAAAAGGAAAAAAAAAAAGATAAAGCCTCGCGAGGTTTCGGTTCACCTACCGTGGGATTCTTCCTACTGTCCTGGTGGTGCGTGTTCTCGCCCAGGGTACCGCATCGGTTCAGCTGGATGAAGAATTCGTAGTAGTCGCGCCCGGTCCCGTTAACGTACATGCAGTCCGGATCGTAGGAGTAACCTGCAATCAAAAGCCCGATTGTCTTTAACCGGGAGATCGGATCGCGTTATACGCTCCTAGGCAAGCCTCCGCGGGCCCCTGGCGCCGATTTCCCCCGGCCGATTCGAATCGGCAAATGAAACGTGGCGGCCCGCGCGCGTCCGATCGGATAACTTCCCGCTGGACTCTCTGGGAATCCCCGGGCTCCGGGGATAATGTTTGCCCTCGCGCGCGCTCGCGCCCCTATATCGAATTGCTCAACCGCGGCCGGTTAACAATCCCCTTCCAGGGCGCAACCGTTATATATATATATATTCTCGGGCAGGGATCCATCGGCCGGCCGTGCACCGATGACCAACCCATTAAATAACACACAAATGCGTATTTTTTTTTTTTTCTACCCCAATACAACGTCCATGTTAAGGCAGGTGTTCGATCGTTCCGCAGCGTCGTTACGGTGACTTTTTTTTTTTTTTTTTTTCAAAAATGCCACCATATTATTCGTTACGTACTCGCCAGTCATCCGCGCGACCGCTTCCCCGGGGCTCGGTCGCGGCTCCGCGAGGGCTCACCGGGAGGGGGAGCTCGCGGCGGGGCGCCGCGGCCCCCGGCTGGGCGCGTCGCGCGTAAACAACCGGCGGAGGCGATCTCTCCATTAGGGGGCCGGCGGCCGGCGTCACTTTCCTTCTTGCCGGCGCGGCCGCCCCGCGCTAATTGCCCGCGGCCGCGTGCGCGGCCCTCCCCGCCAATTCTTCCTTCTTTTTTTTTTCTGCCCCGCGAGAGCGCGCGCGCGCCTTTCTTCTGCCGCGCCCGGATGCAGCCTCCCGCGGCGCCGAGTGACGCGCGAATCTTAATAAGCCGCGGCTCCATTCTCCCGCGGCGCGCCATTTGGCCGGCTCTGCCGCGCTTCTTTGCCCCGCGCGCCCTCCACTTAACTTAACTGAACTTTTACTCGCCAAGCTGCAATTTGCCCGGCAATAATGCTATATGCTTTTAATCCTTTTATTCGCGGTAAATAAAGGAGGCACTTTCAAACAGTAAATCCGCCCATATTCGATGCCTTTTAATCGAGTTTCGTATCTTTAAATATATTTTATATATATGTGTGTACAAAAACTTATTATTATTAGCATCGGCGTCGTTATTGTTTAAATGGGGCGAGTCGTTAGAAAAACCGGTAAACGCGAGACAAAGTCAGGATTACTTAGTTTTCATTCTTAAAATGCCATAATAATACTAAAAAAGTACGAGAGAATCTCGTGATTGATTGTGTACACGGGCTTCCGAGCTGTGTATTTATTATCTCGAATTTTTAAATCTGCTTACTATTTCAATATGGTGGCAAGCACGTTATCAAAGGACGATTGAAAGCTCTAGTATATCTCGGTGGGTTGATAAACAAGCTCATTGAATTTTTTCGAGGGAATAAATAAAGAAAGGGCAGGGCGGCTACTCGGCAATTACATGCACCGCGCAACAGGTTGTTGCTAAAGTAACAATTTGGAGGGTTATCGTTATCGCGTGTCATGAATCCTCGAAATCGTCGGGGGATAAGGCCTCCCCCGGGAAAAAGAAGGAGGTCCAGGGCGCAGTTGGAGGATTCCCTGAGTAAATACATAATGCCGATATGCGGGGCTCGGGTGAGGCCTCGCGGCCGAGGTATAAATTCGCCGTTAATTGGAACTCACCCGCTGAGTATAACAAGCCGTTGAAAGATCCATTAAAGCCAATGCGGATTTTCATATAGTCATCTTGGCACTCAGCTTCGATATCTGTAACGAAAGGATGTTATTAGATCGTGAATTGTAATTTTAATTATCGTATTTCGTGAATCTGCCCCGGCTCGGGCGCCTCGGTCCCGCGGCATGCATATTACCCGGCATCTCCCGCGCACTCCACACCTCGATCCTTAGGCCCGTGGGGCTAAACAAAGGCCAGCGTGTGTTTTGCTTATTATTGCCGGGAGAATCGATTAATGTGTACGGAGGGCACGTATCGCCGGCTTCGTTACACTAACTCGTGGATAGGCCGCGGGAGATAGGAGGGTGAACAAACGAGATCATCTTCCTATAAAGTCCCGATCGGGCGAAAAATCCCGGGCTTTACTGCGCCCGCGCTGTGCAGTTACTATTTATGTGTTTTTGCGCCGGATCCCCCTGCGCACGGCTCGTACTCGAGGGCGCCGGCCGATCCCCCCCGAGAGCCTCCAAGTCGCTCGAAAAAGTAATTTAGATGTAAATCACGGGGGCGGCCATTACGAAAATAAAAACAGCAACACAAAAAAAAGAGGTGCAACGGCTCACTGGATGGCTTCATAATAGAAAAGCCGGCCGGGGAAATAAGGGAACGGACGATCGGCCGCTCACCCCGCGAGGGCGATATACACACACACAGCACACGCGTAACCGGCACGTGGGCCGGCGTCACATACACACACGCGTGTATATTTACAGGCGGCCTGAGATTTTTCCGCGGCGCGTGTACGTCTCCGGGCTCGCGGGGGCGTGACGCGGAAGGCGGAAACTGGTTGCGCCGGCGGAATCGGAAGGGCGGCGCTGTCGCAACGGCGAAAGTGTCCAGGAGAAGAGGCCGATGGGCCCGATAGCCGCGCTCGGCCGGCGCCGATGATACAACCGCGCCTCGGGCCCGGCTTTGTGTGCAGCGGCGCCGCGCGACCAGGGCGCGATCCCTATCGAAGGCCGCGGCGGGCCTTGTGTACGTGTGTGTATATACAGACGGTCCACCCGCGGCTACGCTTATCCCCGGCAGATGTTGCGCAAGCCGTGCGCGGGCGGCCCGCTCCAGTTCGCCCGGGCCGCGAGGCTCCATTCCAGGATGCCAAGCCGACAGGCTTAATTGCCATCCCGGTGTATATATGAGGCATCCTCCGCCGAGCCGAGTGTCTTTGTTCCCCGGCGGCTTTTCCTTCCGTGCGATCCGCGCCGTTTCTACAATCCGCGGATCCTTTCCCACTCTTCCTTTTGCCAATACTATGTTATGTATATATGTATATATGGATAATGTACCGTTGTCGGCCGCGGTGTTGACAATCTCCTCGCTAACAAGCATTAACTATATGTACACCGATGCGGTAAGCGGATGTATTCATATATATCTATCTATGCACGCACACGAACCTTGTAATCTTTCCCCACTCCGAATGGGATCGGCTGGCAGGCCGCTATATCGGCTATTGCCTTACCTCGGGAAAGCCCGTCGATTGGAAAATCTAACGCACCGCACACGTCCGCGTACAATCGGGTTGTAATTAAGGCTCGACTCGCGGCTACCGGCTTGAGTATCCCGCGGGGCTTGAATCTCACGGGTTGGGCCGCTCCTAAATCGCGGCCGGGGCGCACAAAGGCCCGCGCGCATTAGGCCCTAATGGGCGCTCGCGCGCGGCGTAATCGATGCTGCCGCGGGTGGCCGCCGCGCACCTTTACGACTTCATCGCGCCGCGGCACCCATCACCGGCTCCCGCGCCTTTGTCCGAGCCCCCGGAAATATATTACGCGAAGGGGGGGCATAATCCGCAGCGGGATTTACGAGCGCACGCCCTACTTGACCGAAGGAAGGAAGAGAAAAAAAAAGAAGAACGGAGCCCTGGTACTCCGACCCGGTACAATACCCCCGTCGTCGGCGTCCTACGCCGCCCTGGGCCCGTGTCGCCCGAGTGTCCGCGGGTTCGAGGAGGCGCGAGCCGCGTGACCGTTAGAGGCCCTCCAAACCGGTGAGTGGGTTTTCCTTGAGGGGGAAAGAAAAAAAATGAAGGAAAAGGCCTCCTGGCTTAATTGATTTACGCGCACTTTTCGCTCCCCTGGGCGTCTCTTCGTTTTCTTATTCGAATCCGCGTATATAATATACAGCGCGCACGCGCTCCAGCGCTACGTTTAATAACACAACGCGAGCGCTCCTTGGTTTATTCTATCTTGTTTTACGCCGAGGTAGTAGCTCGCTTGCTTTTATTTATCCCGCTCGCGATTAAGTTTTACGTTAGGTGGCGATGATTGCAAGTGAAAAACATCCGAGGCAGCACACCTATTTCATTTATATATTTAAATATGCTGTACAAAAGCAATACATCTTATATATATATACACGTGTGTGTACATATTTATACATATACACAGGTATGTACGTAAGGAGAGGTTATCGGAGGATCGATCTTGAAACAGAATCCGGTCGGAAAGCACAAGGGAAATGGGACTCGCGTGTGTGGCAATCTCGCAGCTCTCCGGTCTCGGCTCCGGCCGTGCGCTGCGGTGCAGGATTGTACAATGCGAAAAAAGTCACGGCTGTCGGTTGGAAGATGAGAAGCGCGACGAATGAATGTAAATGTATGCGATGGTAAACATTGAATGTAGCCCTCGAGGACGAAAAGTGTCTAGTCAGGTAATTGCTCAACCTTCGGATACCCCCGAATTAGAATACAATGCGGGACGATTTTTCGCGCGGTGATTTTTCGTCACAGGCATCTGCCGGGAGGCTTGACCGGAGGTTGCGCCACTCGGCTTCCCTTCCTCGGATAATCAAACCTCGTTAATTAACCCGCAGCTCTCCGCCGACTGTGCCGAGTCTCCGCGGCTCGCTACGTGAGCTAACGTCAAGTGTGTATCCGCGAGATCAAAATTCAAGCGAAGTCGTTGTCATTTTACAAGTAAGATCAGCAATGTTTGGAAGCTGCTACTACATAATAATAATCCTTATTAACATATTTGTAGAGTTTCTAAGCAAAACTATGCAACCCATGATTACTGTCGTTTAAGTAACGTCAAGCAACAAGGTCAGATTATACTTTTACTACGTCAAGAAGATTACCCCGGGCTTTGTTCTCAAGGATATTTTTGTCAACCCCATGGCGAGTCCTCCAGTCGACCATAGTCATTCGTCGGCGTCGCCGCGAGCAGCCGGCCAATTCGGCGGGGCCCCCCACCCGGTCGAGCCGTCTTATCGGCGGCCGGCTGCGATAACGAAGCTGCCGCGGCGGCACGCGGGCTGCATTATATATATATATACGCGCGACTCGGCCGACACCGTTTTAATTGCAGGCGCGCGCCTAACGGGAGTCGGCCCGGTAAACCTGCCACCGGGTGATCGCGCGGCCTTCGCAATTTATCGAGAGTGCCGGCGCCGAGGCAGATGGCCGCTCGGCGGGCCGCCTCATCCTCAATCTGCTCCCTCGGCCGTTTCTGTGTCGCCGCGCGCGAATATTGCTTTCCGGGGATCGGCCGAGAGCCGCCTCGTTAATCCATTACCTTGGCCCTGCTCGGTATATCAACGCGATGCGCGGCGGACGGTTTTATATGGCCGGCGCCCCGGTTCCGCGCCCCCGATAATTGCCTCGCGCGCAGGGGCGTCATCGCGAGCGATCGCCTTCCTCCCCCCGTTGTTTATCGGCCCGCCCGGTCGGTCGCATTCCGCGCGCCCAAACTATTTTTAGGGCCCGCTCCGCGCTTACTTTTATGCCCGAGTCGCGTGTATGTAGGGTATGCGCGCGGGGAGGCCCGCGGCTCTATCCCCCCGGCGGCCCCGGTGTACTTTCCGCCGGGGAAAAACTGACCCAATTCCCATTTGATCCCCCGGCTTATACGGCCTCATTAGGCCGGGCTCACCGCTAGCCGTCCTCCATGTGTACCTGGGCGCCAAGCCGCGCAGCAGCCCGTCGGTTATTATTTAAGAGGAGCGAGAACAATCCCGCCGGGCTTTACGGCCCGCAAAATAGCCCCGCGATCCAAGGCCCAACAACTCCTTTATTTTTTTTCTTTTTTATCGGCCGGGTTAATGAGGTGAACCGGCCCCCCCTGTCGTTATAATTCTTCTCTTGTAGCTCGCGGTAATCCAGCCACGCGCGCCTCGTCCTACCTACGCGCGGCCTACACTTTGTACCCTACAAATTAATAAAACAAGTTTTAGCATTTTTTATGCCATCCGGCCGGCCGACCGAGTGCCTGCCTGTCCCGCTAGTCCGCGCCACACTCTTCCCTTCTTTGTGCGCTGCCGAGCTACCTTCTATTTTCGATTTCTATTGCCGCCCGATTCGCACGCGTTAAGTGTCTTTTGATGCGAGCTCGCCAGCCAAACGATCCTCCAACCTATTAACCTCCTACTATATGTCATATTGTTCTTATAATCCAGACTTATACGGTCCTATTATATACTTCATAATAGTGCTTGTACATACTGCATTTCCTACTTAAATACTTCTGATTGCACGGCATTAGATTATAAAGTAATCCACGGGCATAACGCTCACGTGCAGTCAACATTCAAATACCGAAACGCAGGCACTCGCTTTGAATGTACAGTTGTGCCTATATATTATTAGACACGCACTTATTCGTATAATTTTTGTATTCTGAAAACATCTCCTTTGACTTGCATATGAGCGGTAGTTTTAGAGGATTTTTTCACGCAAATGAGGCACACAAAAACAATTTTGCATAATTTGAGCATAATCGATTATGAGGAAAAAAAATTAGCTTTATCACTTCGAAGAATATTTATTTTCCCCAATCATATAATCTTCCCAGCGATTTACATTCTTCCGACATTTTTTCCTCTGAGATTTCTATTTGTTTACTCTCAATTTTTTAGTGCATTATGGTTTGCTTTTAAATTTTACTAGAGTTATTTAGTCTAAAATTATTTTTCTGTACAGTTACGCGCGATAGTTTGAATGCCTAAAAAATAGCAATACACGCCTAAAAGCGTACTTAAGCGCATTCGTACAGCTAGCTTTGCAATACGGTGTAAAGTAGCTTAATTGATAAATTTATCGATTCTGCTTATATTCCAGTGGAGGTAAATCGCCCGGATTAAAGCCACAAATTACGCTCGCGTACAGCGATGGTATAGCGCAGCGTGCAAGGAAAGAGGCGCGGAAGGCCCATAAGTAAGTCCTTATACAGATAGCCGAGTAAGTGAATTAATCGAGTGGACGCGGGCGATGGGAAGGGCCGCGCCTCCCGCAAGTAACCGCATGTAAATTTCATTCGCACCGCCGGGCTTCCTACGCCGGGGGCGCGCAACGGGTCCGGCCTCCGATATATTAGGAAGTCGGCCGTTGACAAGTTTTGCGCGAACGTCACGAACGTCTATGCGACTTAAGCACACATGCACACACACACACACATGGAATAAAAGAAATGGTAGACTCACGCTGGACTCTGGTGGTGTTGGGCCGGTAGCGCCTGTGCTCCCGGTCCCAGGACTCGGGGTGCCTCCTCCAGTCCTCGTCTCCCGCGGCGCCCGAGCCGCCGCCCGCGGCTCCGGGACCCGCTCCCGTCCCCGCGAGCGCCTGCAGGCCCTGGAGCGTCTGCAGCGCCTGGAGGTTCGGGCTCAGCGGCCGGTTCTTCAGGGAGGGCACGGGGATGTAGGAGCCGCCCGCTCCCTCGCCCACGTACACCACCTGCGCGGACAGGAAGCCGAGGGTTAGTGCTCCGCGATTAAAGCTGCCTTCAACTTGAGTTTGTATTGTACTAGCAATCCATGGGATTTGTAGGGGAAATGGGGGGATGTACAACGGGCGCTTTAGTTTTCAAAAGGGCGAACATTGATATTGGTGAAAATAAAGGTGAAAAATGAAGGAATCTCATAACATGAAGATTAAAACTCGTATATTATTCCTTAAAAACTGTCAGTCGTCGATATACGTCTGATGAAACTTCATTTTACGTATATTTGTGCATCTATTTTCAAAGTGTAAATAGACTGACATAACAAAAAAAAATAACGTAATTATATCAATTTATCAGTTGATATTTTTAATCAACAGTAAGATCAATGCGCAATAACGAGCGTATAATTCAAAGTTTAGATTATCGCAATCTAATACGAATCTAGAAAGATTTATCGAAAATGATTACCCGGGCGATCCATCTATTTGCTAGTTGAAAGTTTGTTTTTGCGGGAAAACTTTTGTTTGACGAAAAACGGGTTTTATAATTCAACTCGGGACTTTTAAGCAAATGTAATTTGATATTATTTATGTCGCTGTAAGTCGGTGCAATTTTTGTTTTATCCGCGCGGCTAGTGAGCTCGTAAAATGTTTATGGTATTACCGCCGTTACAAATGAGCAATAAAAACCTTGGGATTTGTACTACTTTCGAGGCGGTGGACTCGGTACACATAACACGCCTTCGGCCGCGTCACGTCCGCGCTCGCGGCAGGCCCGGGCTCCCCCCACCCCCACCCAACAGTCCCTTTCGGCGAGGCCGCGGCCCGCTATCCGGCGCTTCGGACGCGCTTGATCGATGGCCGCGCACCGCCTCGGGAGATTACGCCGGGATCCACTGGCCGCGTGCATCTCCACGGCTCTCGGGAGAGCGGCTCGGGCGAAAAGCCCGCGCGAGATCGGCCGGCGGGATAAGCGGGCCGAGGCGGCGTTTAGCCAGTTGTTAACAGGGCCCAGATGCCGAGTCTGCCCCTGCGAGCCTGCGCCTATATACCCACGTACACGCGGCGATCGCGCTAATCCGGGCGCGTGCCCGCGGACACAGGGCCCGACAGGCCGCCCCGGAGAAACACTTTCGCCGCGGCGTAAGGGCGCGCCGTGTACGTTCCCAGCTACCGGCCAGCAAACGCTCCCTATGGACTGGATACTACAGTTGTTTTTGTGAATATTGGTAAGACGCGGGGGGGAGGATATACGTATGAAAAAGGGGGGCGGCCGGGGTGGGCCGATTCGGCCGCGAGATCTGTTCCCGTGGGAAGGCCGAGAGCCGCGGGCAATTAGCCGCACGAAGGGCGCGATAGTCCCGGCGGTTTCGGCGGCCTCGCAGCCGGTAACGCGCGGCTACGCGCAGGCTAACGAGGCCGCGGCGGGTTTACGAGCGCGAGCGCGCGCGCGCGCGCGCAACCGGGGTCGAGGCCCTCGACAAAGGGGCCTCCTCGGCGCGCTGACCTCTCCCACGTCGGCCGCGCTCGTGCAGCCTCCCCCGCGGCCCTTCCATCTCGCCGCGGCGGCGGCGGCGGCGCCGGGGCCGGAGACACGCCGCGGGAAAAACCGCCCCCGGCTAATGACGCGTGCGCGGCTTCCCGTTTCTTTGGTACTTATTGCCGTTGTCGTCGTCGTTGTTGTTGTTGTTGTTTGTTGCTGGGTGCGCGCGCGATGGCATGAGCCATAAAGAGACGAGCGCTGATGATGGCCTACGCCCCGGCGAACCGCCGCGTCACCGCGCTCGGCTCTGTTTATCAATTAAAAAGGCCGTCGCGCGATCCCATCGGGCGCGCCCGGCCCCCGAGGAGCCCTTGTCTCGCCCGCGCCAATTTTCAAGCCGCCGATAATTGGCAGATTGCCGGCCCTCTTTTTTTTTTTCTTCCCCGGGGCCCTTGCCGAGGCCGACAGGCGGCGCTGCTGCGGCCGCTCCCTTTTTTCCACCGCCGCGCCGCGCTCTACGTAGCCATATACGCATCCACACGCGATCGCCCAAAACCGCCGGAGCCTATTGCTCTCCTTGCCCGGGCGTATCCCGGGGAATCGGCCGAGCTTCGGCTCGAGTCGCGCAGTCGGCGAGCCTCGGCGGAACATCGGCCGTAAGCCGGAAAGAGCCACGTGCGTGCCGGCCGGGAAAAAGGCGCGCGCGTCGCCTAGCGGGACGACGGCTCATGCACGGGCGGATTGACAGACAACGGGGCGCGGGTAACCGCGCCGCCCGTAACTCGAGTCGGCCCGCGCACACGCGCGCCCCGTAAGTAGAACGATGTCGAGGCTGCGGGTGGGGGGGGGGAGGCAGGCCGGCCGCGGCCTCGGCCCTAAGCCCCGAAGGACACGCGCTGGGAAAAAGCCCCGCGCGGCCAATGGCTCACCCCGGCGCTTCCGCATACCGCGCGCGGGGCCGCACCTGCGCGCCCGGCCCCCTTTTTCGGCCGGCTTCCGGCGTTCCCCCGGTGCGCCGCCGAGGCTTTTCCCTTTTCGTCGTATATTTTCTTTTTTTTAAATTTTTGTCCTTTTGCCTCCTTTCGCCGCGCCCGCCTCTTCTCGGAGTCGCGGCTTCCGCGAAGGCAGAGCTTGTGCGGAGCCCCGTCAAGCTCGGGGATCCTTCTGGCCTTTGGCGGCGGCGCCGAGGCGCGCCGCGGGTTCAACGGGCAGGATCGAAGGAGCGCACCGCAGCGCCGATCTCTTGAAGCGCTTTTTAAAGACTCATTATGGATGCGGACTAGGCGTTGTTAATGGGTCCTCGCTCCAACTGCTTATTACAAGCCAATTTTTTACTCTTAACTGCGACTACAGCCTCCATTCTTTCTTTTTATTAACCTTAAAACCATTCTCCACGCGGCTTGCCGTATTAAATAGAAAAATGATGCCATCGGTGCAGCCTTAATTTATTGATACTTAACTTCTACCAAGCTTCTCCTTCCTTATCCCTGTCCTTATTTAGTTTAATTTATTACCAACTTATTTACCGCATTATCCACTACATGATATTTTATAATAAATTTTATACATGTATATCTACGTATATACCTTCATTGACCTTTGTTTTACACAATCGAGGCTAAAACTTGTATGCGTACTGGTACAAAATCAAAATTACAAAGTTATAAAGTAATTTTAAAAATTTAGAAAATAAAATTGTAACTGTCCCAGGCTATCGGTGTTTAATCTACCGTGAATGTTAAGAATAATATGCATATACACGATGGTTTCTTTGGAATTTGCACGTGTACCTTTTGATAGTTTGATACTTCCGATTACCTTAGCGAGAGAATCGATAAAATTATGATAATAATGATGGTTAATCAATTCATTTTTATTTATCTTTTATATCTCGACTTTTTTATCAATTTTCATTAGGAAATGGACCTTGACCTAAGGTGCATATCGTATAAGGTCGTATGACGCGACGACAAAATTGACAACATCCGTGTACTCGAGCATAATTCTGCTATTAAGTTTAGGACATTAAGGTGCTACCAGAGTAATAAAGAGATAAAAGCCATAAAAAACGAGGAGCGTCACATAGGGAGCCTTCAATCTCTGCGACTGGTTTATAACTATACGAAGAGGTGAGCTGATGATGTAGGGAAATCCTTAAAGTCATCATCATCATCATCCTATAGAGGAAGTACACGGGATTAGCAAGTTGGTCCTTTCCCGGTGTGTTACATCCATGAATAGTGTTGACCTCACCAATAAAAAAAAGTATACAGCTTCCTGCGTTTACTTTTATTCACTGAATATATAGACAAGATGAATTCAAGGATAATTGATCTCGCACGGTTGGTCCGGCAACTTTTATTTCAACACTTTTACTGCAAAATTATTAAAAATCGAATTATAACGTAGCACCGACATTAAATCAGTTCTTTGCGTTTGACACGTTTTTATACTTGAAATGTAGAATATTAATTTACCGACAATTCCAGTTAGAATTCAAACAATTAGTGTTTTTACCCGTACACCGAATGACGAATGACAACAAATTATAACATTATAATCAAATTTCATTTTGGAATAAAGTAGACACTATTTTAATTTTGAATATTACACCAGAGATGAAGTCTGGGACATTTCGGCGATTACGAATTTGGCAGCTGCGATGCTGGACAAGCAACGAGTTGGGCTTTATTCGTGGGGAAGACTATTGGCCCGTCTGACGCGGTGGTCCGTTGCGTACTAAACTGTAAACCCTGTTTGCGCCCGTAAGTTGTAGTCTGCGGTCTCGATTTGGTGGGGATAAACTTACTTGAGGTGGGGTACACCCATACAGTGGCCCGCTCGGTGTACAAGGCCGAAATTCGGGCGAAAATTCGCCAAAGTTTTGTTCATCGCGGGTGTACAGAGTCAACGTCCCGGACGCGAGTACGCACATACGCGGTAATGCATACGTGAAACGATCCATATGGCTCTCGTATGGGATTGTTGCGCATAATTGAGGTCGTATAAGTTCCGAGTCTTCGATCTTGGAAGTATAAAAAGTAGCCGGGGAGGCGGTAAGGGCAGCCAGAAAGGGACCTCGACCGGCGCGCGCATCAAAAGTATCGTGCGGCTATTACGATATAAACGCACCTATACGCGGAAGGGCCAGGCCCTGCGCGCACCCCCCGCCCCCGGCTGCAGGAAGGCTTGGCGCCCGCGCGAAAAGAGCCCGCGGCCGATCTCAAATCTCCGGACTACCATACATCCCGGGGCGTTAATTAAGCTGCCGATCGGCCGGCCGCTCGGCAAAAGTGAAAGCCCGGCGCGCGCTCCCCTTACCTTCACCTTCGCCGGCTCCCAGGGTTTCCGCGGCCCTAATAAACCCGTCCCCCGCGCGGGCAATTTCGATTTCAATTACGCCGCGGCGGCCTCTTAATTGCCTCTAATTGAAGGCCCGGGCGCGGACGTCTCCATCGCGCACGCGAGCGCTTAACGGTGCCTCGCGGCCCCCGCTGATAAGCCCTGTACGCGCGCCGTCCTGGGAATACATGTATACGCATCCACGTACCTGGATATACATACACACACGTGCAAAAAAAAGGGGCGCATAACTGTGTAGGGTCCGCGGGCGGGGACCGGTGGACTCGCGGGCCGCGACTATCGGATCGCCGCCCTTATTCGGCTGTTATCCGCCCGGCGGATCGGCCGGGCATTACCGTAAATTCGCGCGCAGCCAGGTATGTACGTACGCTGGATTGTTATCGGGACGCGGCGCGCGTGCGCGGGCCCCCGCGGCTTCTTTGCCTCCCTCCCCCCCGGGTTACATTAGCCGCGCGCTTATCTCCCGGGCACGCGCGCCCTTTTCAAACAATTAGCCCGCGAGTTTTTCCAATCAAGTTGTTACGGGTTTATCTTTATCCGCTCGGCCGGCGCGTTTATCTTTTATCGGAGACTCCCGGTGGAGCGGCTGCGGCGCGCGCTTCCAACTTTGGACGCGGGGCCCGCGCGTATAAAAGCCCCCTCCTCCTTTTGGCTTATCGCGCGTGCGGGGTTCTTATACCCCGAGGATAATTTCACGCTTCACATATGCGCAAGAGCGGGGCGCGCGTATGTAAAAAGCCAATGCGCGAACGTTGGCTCTTTCGCCGCGGTGATTGGAGGCCGCACTTGGGGTAATCCTCGCGAATTCACAATAACCGTTCGCCGCTTATTTATTATTATCCGCGCACGTGTGCGTAACTGCGTAACAGCTGCTCGCGGATGATGCGGCCGGGGCGCCCCGGGGGCCACGCGCTCCAGCCTCCCATCGCCCCGCGGACAATTTGTCACTTTTCATTTTGCCGCGGACGGCGGAGGAACGCGCTCCGCGCGCCCGTAATTCCAGGGTAAATCGCGAAAGCCCTGAAAGAGTCGTCCGGCCACCGCCGCCGCCGCCGCCCGTCGCTCCTCACCTGGCGATTTCAACGCGCGCGCGTCGCTCTTGTGCCTCCTGCATATATACGCGTTGCACGTGTGTGTATGTGCGCATCCCCGCGCGCGGCTCAAGGGCATATCAAAGGCTCGAGCTCGGGCGCATCTGCATCGCGAGGGGCACGCGTGCGCGCAGCGGGCGGTCCCGCTGCGATCGGCCGGCCAATCATTAGCGGGATGTAATTGAAAGCCCGAGTCGCCGATAAAGTCAGTGGGCGTCGATCGGGCCCGCGCCGCCGGGGGGAGGGCGTCGACTCCAAGGCGCCGCCTCGGGGTTTACATATATATATATATGTATGTGTATATTAAAAAAAGAAGAGGGAGGGAAAAAAGAAAGAGTGCCCCCGCGGGCGCGCGGCCCCGCGTCCCCCGGCTGGAGATAAGGGCGTCGCGGTAGGTGATAACCGGCGAGCGGCCGATCCTTGGGAGCCTGCGCGCGTCACCGGCAAATTGGCTAATAAGCCGAGCGGACGCGGCGATGCAGGGCTCCGATAGCGGCCCTCGGGAGCGGCGCGCATGCGCGCGGTCCGGCCCCCTCTCTCTCTCTCTATATCCCGGCAGGCATGTGCGGAGCCTGCCCCGCGGGGCTTGCTTCCCTTTTTGCCGAGGCGCCAGCGGTCGTCGGCCTGTCTCGCGGCATTAGTGCGCCTGGCCGCCCATTATTTCCAGACGATCATCCCGATTGTTTGTTCCCCGGCGGATGATCGGACCGCTAAATATTCGAGGCCGGATCGTTGCGCATGCGCCCGGCCCGCTTCTTACCGCCGTGCATCCCGGCGCGCCGATGCCCCGATCCTCCCTCCCCCTCGCGACAAAAAAAGCCCGCTCGTATTCCTAAATGAAAATAGGCGACGGGCCGCGTACCTTGCGCGCGACCGTAAATCGATGCACGCGTATATATATATATATATATACGTATGTACGTACGTACGTACGGCAGGGAGTTAGTACAGGTTTTGCCCCGCCCTGATCATATATGATTATGAATAATCCGAGTTGCCGATGCCAGGGGCCCCTAGACGCTCGTAAGTCCCCTCAAACTTTCAATATCAATGTATCCGGAATTGCTTGATTATCTGGCGGACTGGCTGCGATATCGAATTGAGCGTACATAATGTGGGCAGCTGCCGCGGGGGTAAGAAAAAAAAAAAAAAGAAAGCGAACGCCACTGCAATATTTCCAACATTTGATGTAGATCGCCGGGGCGAGATATAAATAACACGGCCAATGGCCTTTTTACCGACGGCTAACGGTGCAGCGGAGGCGATCGGCGATATTCGCGTGCCACCGCAAGATTCACCTCGCTCGGAAAAGTGCGCCTTTTTTCTCCCCCTCCGGGAGGCCGACGGCTAGAGGGCCGCGCGAGGTGCAGCCTCCCGCGCATTTGGGAAGGCCCCCGCGCGTCCGGATAGCACCGGGGGGAGGGAAGGCATCATCCGGCCGCGAG
Organism: Sycophaga agraensis; assembly: GCA_018906755.1. Lineage (NCBI taxonomy): Eukaryota > Metazoa > Arthropoda > Insecta > Hymenoptera > Pteromalidae > Sycophaga > Sycophaga agraensis. Next base: position 1,113,948 of record JACCIE010000004.1, read on the forward strand.
ACAATGCGCCGATTGCGCAAGAGCGGGCAATTTGATTAACGGGACCCCGCTGGCTTTTCTCTTTCTCCGCGGAGGCGGGATCCCGCGGGGCGCGGTTGCATCGCTTTCGCCGGCGGGGCCGGGCGCGAGGGGGCGCGCGGGTCGCCCACCGCGGCGCCTCTCTCGTTTTCCACATAATTTCCATGCGAGCGCCCGCCGCGCTTCTCACACTCGCCCTACCTTCCCTTTTTTTTTTTCTTCTTGCCTCTTCTCCCGCCCCTCTTCTCTTCTCTCTCTCTCTCTCTCTTTTTTTTTGTTGTCGTCGTTGTCTTTTTCCCTTCCTCTTTCCCTTCCTTCCCCCCCGCCCCCCCCCGGGCCCGCCCGCCCCGCGATAATTGGCCTTCCGCGATGGCCGTTGCGGGGTGGTTGGTCGGCGTCGAGGCAAAACGCCCGGGCGCCGCCCGAGCAATGCGGATGTGCGATACTTTATGCAGTCGCCGCCTCGCGAAATCGACGCAAATTCGCTTCTTACTCGGGGCGAGGAGGCGCGCGCGAGCGCGCGGTGGGGATCCCGCCCCGGGTAATTGAACGGCCCGCGCGATCCCCGCGCTAATGCGGATAATGGCCGCGGCCTTCGGAGCGCTTCCGCGGCCGCGGCCAAGGCCAACGGACTCGGCCGATTCAGTGGCACAATTTCCCCCCAAGATCGCCCGCGGCGCCGGCGGCCGGGGATGGGGGCGGGGCGGGGTTGTACGTCGAAAAATCCGAGCGGGCTTACTTGCGAGGTGTACCGCTGCTGCGGCCCGAGGCCGGGCCCGTTAATCCGGCGGAATATAATCCCCGGGGGGGGGCGGGGTGGGGGGGGTAAAAAGGGGGCCGTCGCCTCCTCGGTGCCGGGGGGGAGAAAAAGAGGCCGGCCCACATATACACGGGGCGGCCCAAGGTCGTTTTTACTCACCGCCTCGTGGTCGCTGGCCTCGTGCGCCAGGGCCTCGCGCGTCTCGTTGCGCCCGGCCTCCTCCTCGTCGGGGCCGGAGCCGCTGCCGGTCCAGTAGTCCTCCGTCGCCTCGTCGACCGAGGAGTCCTCTGCCGTCGCCTCGAGGTCGGCGTTCTCGGCCCGGGCGACCTGGAACCAAGGGCGTCATCGTCAGCGGCCGGCTCGTGCGCCCACCCTCGGTCTACTTTGCCGATTGCCCGCGGACCTTTTACGCGAGCCTTCCGAAAAGGATTCGTTAATTACGTTCGATCGCGCCGCCGTCCCGTATTAATGGGATAATTACCAGATTCCCTATCGGTTAATTGCAAAACAAACCACTCGAGTCGCCCATTCAAGCAGCCAGGAAAAATAAGAATAATAATATGAGCGTCGTTATGAGAGGCGCGCGCGGGCCGCGTTATATACCCACTTGACGGAACAAGTTTCAACGATTTTTATCCCCGGATAGGCAGAGGATTCTTTAATGCCCCCGTGATTAACGTTACGAGATTAAACTTACTACCTTGATAAAAGTTAATGCATCCTGCCGGCCGCGAGTTTTCTGCTCCTGCGTACCGCTCGATCGCGGCCCGCGGCCCGCGTAAAACACTTATTTGCTCACTGTTTCAATTGTACCGCTTTAAATCAAAATCTTGTAAAATCCGCCGATAAATTACCTCTTGCCGATATAGGCGCTTTTTTGCCCCTGTTCTTTCAAAACGCTGTAACGGAAAACTACTTTATTTAATGCTCTAATGAAAAGCTTAACGCTCCCGCGGAACAGTAATCCCGCACGTTCGACCGTTTGATATACGTGTGCAAGTGTCCGCGGCGCCGGGAGCCGCCTCGGAAACACAACCTGGCGCGTTTCGTTTTTCCGAGGCGTAAAAAAATTCGAAAAAGCTCGAGGGATGGTGGAAAGGCCGTAAACCTCGACGCGGCGGGTGAAATTATACAACTCGTAAAGAACCGCGAGGGAGCAGTAAAGACGGGGAAAAATTTATGATAATTGAGAGAGTTATTGGGATCGGAAGGGCGGCCGGGCGGCCGGACGGCCGATCGGTAAGAATATGCCCTCCGCAAAAAATGGCCCGCGCCTTTTTTTTCCCGGCGTACACACGGAGGCGCGATCGCAATTCCCTCGGCGCAGCTCTATAAACATACAAGCAATCGACGACACACGGCACATAGGCAGGATAATGTGTGGCAACTCACCCGTGACCTTGAGGACAGGGCCGTCAGCATCCAGACGACGATGAACCTGGAACACAGAGAAGAGGCCTCGATGAGTGGGCGTGCGAGTGGGGGGCAGGCGCGGACAAGGGCCCCTGGGAGGGGGCGGGCGCGGTCGATTACGCGGTCGGCGCGCGCGCGCGCACACGTCGGCGGTAACGGGCCGCGGCCCCCGCGGAATGGCAAAGAGAGCAGGGTGGAGGCGGCCGATGTCACGCTCGGTGACGCGTCGCGCGCGGCTTCATTACACGTCCCCGCGGGCGCTTATTATACCCCGGGGCGCTTCCGGCTCCCGCGGCTTATCGCCCGCGCCCGATTAACACGTCGTTATCTCGCCGCGGGCCCTCTATACTCCCTCGAAGAGGACTACTTCGGAGTAGCCTCAAAAAATCAAAATACAAGCGCTGGCCCGACTATCACTCCCGTCACGTGGTGTAAAAAAGTCGGAGGTAGGTGAAGTCCCTAGGGGGAGGTCGCGCCGCGGGGATGAGAAGGGAGGCTTGATTGGCGGCGCGGCGGGGCGCATGTAAGGAGGCCGCGAGGCGCCTCTGCGCACACCTTCTTGCGCCGGGGACAGCCGGCGACCGTTAGCCGCGCGGCGCCCGGGCACAAAGAGGACGGCCTTGCCCAACCAAAGCCCCGGCCATTCTAATTATAATATTGAGGCGGCGCGCGCCCCGGCCCCGGGGAAAAACCGGCCCGTTAGCCCAAAGAGAAGCCCAGGAGCGAGGAGCGGGGCCGATCGCCCGGCCGATCGCCGCTCACGCCCGGCTCCCGTGCATCGGCCGGGATGCGCGCACCACCTTCCTCTGCCTATATATATGCCGCCCAGGACTTTCCGAGATTCGTCGGGGCAACACTTGTCCGGTTCGCACTGATTGCCCTGGCGTGTCGGCCGCGGCTGCCCCTGCGTCGAGGTCGGCTATATTTTCCCGGGGCCCAGGGGCAATATATACATATATGTATCCGCGGGGGCGTCTGCGGCGCGGGGCCCGGGGCGTCCGGGTGACGGGCCGCGGCCTAATTAAGGCCCCCGGGCCCAGCCCGCGGCGGGCCCTGGGAGCGGGCGCCCGGCCGGTCGTTAGCCCGCGCTCCTCTACCCTCTCCCCCCCCCCCCCCCGCGCGTGTGCTTTCCCCGCGGGGCTTCCGCGGGCGGGCCGCGCCTCGTAAACCCGGGCCGGCTCGTAAAGGGCCGCGAGCGGCCGCGCGCCGAGCAAAAAGTATTTGCGTAAGAATTCAAAAAAGGGGCGGGAGGGAGGGAGGGTGGAGGGACGTTTTTTCCCGGGCCGGGAGGCCCCGAGCGCCTCCTCGAGAGCGCCTTCCTCTTCCTATTTCGCACGTTGCCCTCCACGGGCCAGCGCCGTCGGCGTGGCGCACCTGCCGGTTTACGAGGCCGCGGGCGCGCCAACCCGTGCAAAACGCCCCGGCCGCGCCCTCCTCCTTCACGCCCGGCCGACCACCTGTCACCCGGCCGCGGGTCCTTGACCCCCGCAGCCTCCGCGCCCGACACCCCCGCCCGCGGCCTGCAACCACCTCCGAGGCGGCCGGCCCCCTTCCCTTTTATTTTTTTTGGGGTCTGCAGCCCACCTGGCTAATCCGAGCGGCGCCGTTGGACAATTACGCCCGAGGGAGGGCCGAGGGAGGCATTATTTACGATTAAATGAATTGATTGCCCGGTTGGTGCGCGGCCGCTACCGCCTCGCCGCCCGGAGTAATTAAAAGAAACCCCGGGTGATTATCCGGCTCCGCGGGCCGACTCTTCCTACCTCCGACAGTCCATTGCTCGCGTGCTTTGTCAACATGTCTGCCCGCTCCCTCGACATTCATCCTCCTTCCGCCCTTCCGACTCGCTAGACTTCCATAATTTGTCTATACCGTAGGCTTTTTCAGCCCATCCGGCTTACGTCAACTCGCCTCCATCTACAACTGTACAGCTCAACTCCTCGCTCTAATCCTCTCGGCGAAAAAAAGGACGTTACGCCGGCCTTTTTCCCCTGCTCTACCTCTTGTGTGTATATACAAATGCCAGTGATGAAGTATTCAAAGTATCCCTTTTCTCCGAGATTTATTGGAATTTATTTTTTCTCCCTATCACTCGTCAAGATTCAATATATCACTTAGGCCCTATCTAATGATCATCGTTCATCATCTGTGTTCTCAACGAGTACTTTTTTCTAAATACTCAAACTATTGATTAGTTCGTTTTTAAGAGGTGCATACTCAAAAAATTTTTTTTCTATCACTTTTTCATTTGACCAAGATCGCTAGCGTCTTCTTTACTTCTAATTATATACGATTTGAAATTTAATATATATTCCTCGAATTATAACTGTACATTATCAATTGTTTAGTAGTACACCACATCCATGTAAAAATTAATTTAAACAACGTAATAAAAATAATATGTAATTATATAATCATATTTCTGTATGGTCTTTATAAATATATGCACATTAAAGATGTAAATAAAAAAATGATGAAAAATCATAACTAAAACAAATAGATTGTGAGAACGGCCGGAGAAAAGAATAAATTCTTGAGCACCGCTCATTGGGCTAGGAGGAAAGAATCTTCCGTGGCCCACTAAGTATAGGAAAGAAAAAATTTGATCAAAAAATCCTTACAGTTAACGATATATATTGTAAGTGTATCTTTTGTCGGAGCTATCGGTACCCGGGCTTTCTTTTCTTCCCGTTGGCCAGCTCTTATCGTTCACCTTTGCAGAGATAAATCTGTGCATTAGATCCCCGTTGCGCGTTGACATCGATATCGAGTGGAGTAGGTAAGGCGCAGGGGCCCGGTCGGAGGGTATCGGTACAGGCATCGACTCTAAATTCCTCAGGTTTTATCCGATCGGCTCATTTCTTTTGGCGCCCCTTTGAATCGTATGCACCGGGGGGGCATGATTGGGTACATATACCCCGGCTTATCGGGGCTCCGACGGCCCATCTGTCGAACGGCTCTTTCTCCGGCGGCGCGAGCCCCAGGAGGCAGCTAATTACCGCGCCCGCGGCCACGGTAAATCAAGGGGACGCCACGGCCCAATATTGCCACAACTCGTTAAGCCGGGGAAAGCGCGGCGGACGACGCCATTACCCGCGGCCCGTCGGATATTGGCGGCTCGGGGCGCGGGCCCCTCTAATCGTGGAGATGCATATCGGGGCGCTCGCGCTCGCGCGGCCCAGTCCGCGTCATGAGGGCCGCGACGCTAGTTGGCCCGCGGGGAAAAATACGGGCGGTCGCCGGTGCGCTCGGCCTCCTCCCGCGCCGCCGGGGTCGTGAGTCACGCTGCGCGCGCTCGACGTACCGTATGTACACGTGTTACTCCCCCCCCCCCGGCGGGAGGGCCGCCTCTTCTTTCCCGCGTTTTTGCGCGGCCCCCGTACGACGGAAGTGTCCCCGGCTGACACGTTGATCGGCCCTGATAATCCCCGCGGCGCTCCGCTCCGTGCCCCCGGCTGATAAGGCTTATTAGGTGGCCCTCCTCCGCGACTCCGCGTTCCGGCTACTTCATTGTCAAGCCGGCCCTCGCGACATTGTTTTACCCCGCATGGGAAATTGACCCGATCCCCCGGGCGAGGAAATTTCCGTTAGGGCTGGGAGGAGGAAGCCCCGGCGGACGGGAGCGTGCAGCGGCCGGCTATCGGTATCCGAGCTTTACCGCTTGCGATTCGCACTTTCCGAGGGGCCCGCGCTATTCCTAATCCCCCGCATCGCGGCCCCGCGGCCTCCGTGTTCTCTGTCCCCGGACAATCCCGACGTGCCTCCGGACTTTTTCGCTCTCTCCTCCCCCGAGATCCTCGCGGGGGAAGAACATTGCAATCGTCTTTGCGCCGTGTTCCCTGCTGAATAAAGAATACCCCCGCCTTCAATAAAATCTCCTCTTTATGCGACAACCTCCCGCGCGTGAGACTCCTCGATCGGCCCGCACATTAAACCTTTTTCTATTTTATTCCTCCTCTTTTATACTAGTGGTACTATGCTCTTTTCTACTGCTGCTCGCACCTAACAATGTGTTGAATTTCGCCCCATTCTGAAACTACTCTATGAGAAAGCGCATTACTTGCAATGCGATTCAATGTCGAAAGACACTAGCATAAAATGATTTGCGTTAATATTGAGTTTGTTAATGCAGTGTGCTGAGCTCGGTGTTGAGAAATTCTCGTGCGTGTTACAATGCGAAACCGCCCTCTAGCGTCAAAAACAAAAGATTAATGATATCTCCCTGTGTTGTCCCTGCCGACTATCGTTTGTATGACGGATGTGTCAATCAAATACAAACCTTAAATCTTTGAGATTAATCTGTAAATTGGAAAGAATCCCCACAGTCGACGGTATAACGCGTTAAAACATAAACTTAGGAATACATGAAGGTATTTGTAGGTCAACAATTTTTCTTTCATTTGGAGTAGGATCCTAACTGATTTGGGCCACAAATTGTAGTCGTGAAGTGAGTAGCGAGTACTTTTATTTCAACTAGGGCGTGTGACCGCGAGCCACGCGTTTTCAGGGATATTGAGAAATGTTCATTTGACGGTACATTGAAATTCACGTTGCTTAATGGTCAATAAAGATTCGTAAGAGGAAAGAATCCTTTCTTTCGTTCCGTGTGTGTTGTTATAGTGTAGCTGTGCAAAAAAGACGAGTGTCTGTTGAAGCTACTGCAAGGTAAATCCAACAAGCATGTTACGAGGCAGCCGGTAAAGCACGGCATCTCAATTATGACCTTGACCGTGCGGCCTAGGCTCTGAGGAACTAAAAATTAGTAAGGCGAATAGCTCGAACTGGCTTTTATGGGATAAAAAGCAAGAAATGGCTTGTTTTCGTACTCAATAAATTCAAGGAAACACGCGAGTACAAGTTAACGTAGCGATAAGAAACTCGGCTGTAATTACCCATCTTTTACAATGTTTTTTCAGGCTAGCGCACACTAGTCTAATTAAGGCAATATTTTGGTTTTACTGCCGGGAGAGCGGCATTAGGCGGGCGGTGCGGCTTTTTACGCGGCTCGGAAATATTTTTCAAGTTGGTTGGAGATGCTTTATAAAAGTGATAGATCGTGTAAACACTCGGTGCGAGCGGCTGCGTAACAGAAACTCGGCGGCTAATTGCACTTGATAGCTGCATACGCTTAGCGGGCTGGAGCAGCGGCAGCTTGGGCACGGAGGCCGCGCAAAAGAGGACGCGGCAAGCCGCGGGCCCGAGGCGTCGTTGCTCATGCGTTGGCTCTCTCGCCCTCTCTCTCTCTACATATATATATAAATATAAATATAAAGATGGCTGGGCCGTGGCCGAAAGCCCCGGGCCCTGGCGGGAGATATCGATACAGTTACCGGGCGCCCGGACTAGCCTTGCATGAAATGAGCTGCGCGCCGCGGCCGGCGCGTCCCATTTTCCAGGAGTTGGCCAATTTAATTGCGCCCGGCGAATATTTAGCCGGGAATCCGAAAGCAGTCCGCACGACCAGTTATATTCAAATGGGCTTCGGGGAAGATGCGCGCGGTAGTGGCACAATTTTTCCGCGCGGCGAGCGTCATGGGAAGTCCGCCCCGACCCGTTTCCAGGCAGCGCCGAGGCGCCGCGCGGGCCACATACATAGTAAACCCGGGACTCCCGCGGCGGCCGGCGCGCCGGCGCAAATTGCTCGGCAAACAATATTTATTCCGAAGCGGCCGGGTAATCGCGCGCATTTCCATCGGGCCGGCGTACCGGCGCTCGGTAATCGCGCGGCACACCCCGGGGAAATGGGCCGGCCCCCCGGCGAGGCCGAATCCCGCGGCGCACATCCGCGCCGATCGATCCTCTGCGCGCGGTTATTATTTATGCAGCAGCGGCAGCAGCAGCAGCAGCAGCAGCACCCGGCCCTTGATTGCGCCCGCGCGCGGCTCGTTTATGCGCCGCGGCGGCGCCGTCGCGAATCCCCGATACAGGCGTGTAAATACGCCCGGCTTCTCCCCGCGGGCAGATCCTATCTCGGAATGCGCCTACACGCGGGCACTAGGCGGGCAGATTTAGGGCCGCGGCCGGTAGTCCGGCAGGTGGCGCGGCCGGCTAATTGCGCGCTCGGCCCTCCATTTGATGTAACGGCGGCACGCGCTCGCGGCGCCCCCTCCCGCGTCTAACGGGCTTTTCGGTCGCGGCGCGTTAACCGTACGCAGTTTGGGGCGTAAATCAGCCGAATCAGCGATAAGCGCGGACAAATGAAACTTTATTTTTTTTTTCCTCGAGCCGCGCACGCGGCCCGGGCTCTAATGGGAGCGCCCGGCCGATAAGCCCTCGCGCCGACTGGGAACGATGAAAGGACTTTTAATGCTTTAATTGAAGCGTCAAGCGTGACTAGTTGCGGTATTTTAATGACGCGGATCGGCCGGAGCGGCGCGGGCCCGCGCGGGGCTCCCGTGCGCCTGTCACTCGGCTCTCATTTCACCGGATTGATTGGGGATCGCTGATCGATCGGCGCCCGGGCGATTCGACCGCGAGCTAATAGATAAGCCCCGGCTCGCCGCGGCTCTCGGCCCACGAGCAAAAAGGCCCCGGCCCCCTGGATGCAAATAATTGCGCGCGAGCTAAGCGCCCCGCCGATATTCCCCTGATATTAATAATAATTTATTAGATGGCAGTCCTTTCAATTAGTCGGGAGCCCGGCCGCCGACGGCCTTACCTTTTTTCCCCCCCCCCTTGCGGCTTATCGCGCCGGGGGATCGGCGTATTACGATTATCGCCACATACTATTATTACGATTTGGAAAAGCGTCAGATTTCATAATTGAATGCCTCGGGCGGATACGAGCGCGCGCACGCGCAACCGTTACCGGGGGAAAGCGCGCGCGGAAACGCCGACCGGCCCTATGTATACATACACGCGCGCGTGTGTGCATATATACATATATATATAAATATGTACTTATATATATATATATGTACCGTGCAAATACGCATTACGCGCGCGGCGCGGACACGTGCGCGGGGCCCCGTCGGCATCGCATCCCGATTAAAATCGGCGGCGGGGCATCGCGTCACGCGAGGCCGGCACTCGCGTGGCTCCGGGGTGGCGCGCCCCCATTACCGCCCCCCGGCCGCCTTTCCGCATTCCGCCGCCGTGTGTGCGCCACCTTCCCTCCGCCAATTACCCCCCGCCGGATATAATTGTCACTTAACCCAACCGCGGCGGATAGCCGCTTGGTATTGTGTCATCTGCACGTACACATCCCCGGCTTGATGCAACGCCTGCCGCGCGGGCTTCTAATCGCACGTGTTGTGCCCGTGGCATTAACCTCGGCGGCCCTTTTTTTCTTTTCTCTCTCCCGAAGCGTAGGTGCACACCCGTATATATACGCTCGCAGCGCGCGATATTACACGTGTGTGTTATCGCCGGGGCGCGCGATAAATCGCGGGCCGATTTGCAAATGGGTCAATCGCCCGCGGTGCCAAACGCGCCTTTATCCCGCCCCGGAGAATCATTGCGACAATAAACAATAATGATGAATTTTATATCCCCGCGCGCGGGATGGATATAACTCGGCCCGCGGCCGTGATTCATCAATAATCCTCGCGCGCGCAGCTGCCGCCGCTGCCTTTTTCGAGGTCATATCTTGCGGCAACGCGCGCGCGCGCATTTAATTATTCCGGCAGCGTAATGGCCGTCTTAAATAGCTAACGGGTCGTTATTCGAAAAAGTGCGGCTAATTCGAGTGATGAAAGAGCCTTTCGTTTAGGCGCGATAAATGCCGACAAAAAATATACTTGTCTCTGGCTCGTCTGCCGCGCGGGCACTCGCTGCTTCCGCTTGCGTAATGCAAACGATTTTCACCGTAAGTATCGCGTAATTATCCGCCCTCAACTTTGTACGCGCGTTATTAATTGTGCCTATGGGTTTCGGATCATTTAATACCCGCGCACCTTTTTCATTTCATAATTTAATACATAGATATGTGTGAAGGGTATACGTGCACATGAAACGAGAATATAAATTGGATGAAAAGTGGCAAGTGCTAAATTATCAAAATCTGGTTATGACACGACATGTGCCTGCGTGAGGTAAAATAATAATTAAAGTAGATAACTCGGCGAGGCTGGATAAAAAAATTATAAATTATATTCGTATTTGGTATTATTAAAATTTATGGACCTTTCTGTTTTACAATTCATACAGCGTAATCCTTGGATGAAAGTTAATTAGTTATAGGGAAACTTGATCGAATTGCTTTTCGACACCATCCGGGAGAAATGGAATATTTTATAAATAATGAATAAATCACTACGGGATGATAATTGAATTACGCTCGTTTTGTTTTGGCAAAAGGGCATTAAAAAGACGCGATGAAACGGCGCAGAAAGGAGTCGGGGTGATTAATCTCGCGTTAAAATAGAGCGGGTTACCCTGCGGGGCCCGTCCGCGTCGGGCCTTATATTAATGAAAGTCTCGTTCCACGAAATGTATATTATATATCCCTTAATGAATATCCTCTGAAAGGGATTGTTGGGCCCGTCATCGGCCAAGCGGTGCACAACCGCTGGAAAATTGATTGGATTTTAAGTAGAGTGGGAAGCGAGAAGACGCGCGGGCGGACGCGCCGGTGGCGCAAGCCCGATTCACCGGCGGGATATATAAGCCTCCGCCGGCCGGCAGCCTTTATATATATATATATGAATATTTCGGAACGCACCGGGCGCCGGAAGCGGTGTGTCAATATCCTCGCGGTGGGCGTGCGATCAACGGTCCGCTGGCCCCGCGTCGGAAGGAAAGCCGGGGGGGGGGCAGGGCCGCGGGGGCGGACAAGTGGAGCGTCGGGCTTGCGTCACGGGGGAATTTGAGCGCGGCAACCGGTGATTAGAGGCACACGCACGCACAAACACGCGCGCACGCGTTTAGGAAAACCGCCCGCGGGGAGCCTTTTTTTCCCCGGGCGCCCGGGAAATGAATCGGGGGATTTTTCCGGGGCGGCCGGGCCGGGGGCGCTTTAATTCCCGGAGGGGGGCGGCGACTTGACAGTCGGCGCCGGGCGTGTAATTCGCCCCTGGATTTTTACTCTCTTCTTGTTCTCCCTCTCCCTCGTTTCTTTCCGCCGCCGCGGTCCCCGGGAGATTCTACCGGTTATTTCGTTCCTTTTCTTTTCCTTCCCCCCTCCGCGCAGATATAGCCTTTCCCTCGAATAACAATTAGCCGGGGCGGAGAGGAGCGGCCCCGCGGCGGCGGCGGCGGCGGCTGCCTCTGCAATTAGGGCCGCGCGCTCGCATCAGGCCGCGCGCCGCGCATTCCCGCCTCATAATTGAATGCGCGCGGGGAATCATCGCCCCCTCGATTTATTTATACGCCCGATTATTCCCCGGAGATAAGGGCCTTATCTCCGGCTAGCGGGACGCGGCTTTCGGCTCCCGCGCCTCTTCCGCGAGGGAAGCCCGCGAGATAGCTGCCGCGGCGCTTTTTCCTTTATTGTCCGCCGCGGGATTACAATCTCGCCCGGGCGCTCTCGGTGTCGGTTGTCCTCAATTAGCGCGCGCGCCTAATGAGCCCCGGCCCTGGATAGGCTGCCGACGCTAGAGGGCGCGACCGTCGCCCCCCGAAAACAGCCCAAGGTCGCCCCGGGGTGGGAAGGACAAGAGAAAAGAAAAAAAAAAAATGAATCGTATGCGTGCATATATCGGGCCTAATTGGGAAAGCCCCCGGCGATCGGCCGATACTTGGCTTTTGTTGGACGGGCGCACGGCCGGGAGCGCGCGGGACAAAGCCGGCAACGGGAGCGTGCCGGTCGATGCATCGATCGATTAGTGGGATCGCGGGGTCGAGGGCCGCTCGGTGTATACAGTTACGCCCGGGCTCCTTGCGCGAAAAGCCCGTCCCGTTGGGCCCGATGCCAGATTAGCCGACGCACCGGCCGTGTAACGAGGGCCGGCCCGCGGGCACAGGGACCGCCGGGGCTCCCGGGGTACGCGGGACTGGCTTCGCCGAAAGCCGGCCCCGGTTCTCCCGGCCGTCCGAGCCGTCACATCCCCGCGGCTTTGTGCACTCGGCCGCGCGGTCGGCTAATCGACTCGCGACTCATTTCTCCCCCCCGCCGTCGCCGAGGCTTTCCGCCTCGGGCGCTTCCGGGAATCGCGGCGGACAGTCCTCCACCTCGTCCTTTTAGCATCAATAATAAACCGAGCATGTAAACAGCCTCCGGCCTCCGCGATCCCGGCACTCGGCTCTTCTCGCGGTCTCTTTGCCCCGCTCGGCCGCTTCCTTGCCGCTGCCCACTCGCTCGTCCCCTCGGAATAATCACTTTAATTCATCCTCGCGCGGCCGGTGCAAAACGCCCCTCGTGCCCTCGGCCCAACCCGGCAGCCGATGCCGTTTTTTTTTTTCCTTTTTCCAAACCGAACGCCCGAACGAGATCCCCGGGAGGCGTCCGAGGCGATTCCGTTAATTGACGCGACCGTTGGCCGGGGCTACCATTTCCCCTAATGTTTCACCTTTACCTTTTTACTATTTCGCACAAGTGCGCTGTAATTTGCGGCTATAGTCTCAACGTAACTTGCGCATTTGTTGCTAAATGTTATAGACGTGTACTTTGCAACGAGCAAGTGCGCGCGCGCGCGCTTGCAAAACCAAACGACGGCTTGTCCGTTAGGTTTCCAAGGCGATTTAGGTCGTTGCAATTTTGTTCGTTATATATATAGAAATAAATCTCTTCCACCTGTCCAGCGGTATTTAGATAGACTTTGAAAAATCGTCAAAGCATCTGACAAACGAATGCGGACGCGATGATATTTTGTTTGCACACGCGCATACGCATATCCGAGCGATTCCGCGTTTATTGCCCAGGCTGGAGTGCGCGTAAAAAGAAAAAAAAACAAGGAGAGCCGCGAACGCGTTTTACCGTACGCATTAAAATAACAAAGTTGGGATGAGGAGGATAAAAAGAAGCGGGGCGACTAATCGGCAAGTGGGAGAGTAGCGACGAGGCAGGAGCCGGTGTATCCTCGGATTTGCAGAATATCTCAATGTAACCAGGACTGATAGACATTTACGGTAATATCAACTTCAGGTGGAATTAAGAGGTAGATTGCACATCGGGGCCAAAAGGTAAACGGACAGACTGCATTAATATCGTAAATAATGTTGTTATTATCCCTGGAGACTGCGCGCGGCCGCGTATATCTCGGGCCCGATACATACGTCCACGCGCACACGTGCGCGCCGGCGGGGGGATAAAAATCGACCGGTATCCCGGTAATTAATCGCGGCGGGGTACGCGGCGAGTTATACCTGGCGCGGCGCCTCGGCCACTCGGCCGGGCGCGGTGACAAGTTTGCAGGTGCTCGCCCCGGCCCCTTACACCGGGGATAGGAGCCGCCGGCAGGATTTCCCTAACAGTATTGCGATGAAGGCGCGCCCGAGACAATGGGCCAGATTGCATCAGGTGTAAACAACAACGGGGGCCCGCCGCGCGTTTCTCCCCCCCGGGTTTTCATAAACCGATATGCGCGAGAGAGGCGGCCCGCTCTCGGGCACATTAGGCCCGCCGCCGTACCGTTAGCCCCCCCCCGCGTTCGGTACAGTTCACCGGATGGCCGGGCGACTTACGCCGTGCATCTTCACGTGGATTGAAAACGGCCGAGTCCCGCCCCGGCCTATATGATCACTAATACGCGCCCCAATTATTCCGGGGCGCGAGGCCGTTAGGGATTCGGGGGCTAACGGCCGCCCGGGCCAGTGGGGATCATCGCGATTCACGAGCTCGTCAATCGCCCGGAGTAACGGGCCGGGCAGATGCACAGCGAAGGTCGCACGAGGCGGCCGCCGCGGGAGCCGCGCCGGTAGTCGTGCGCCGCGTGGCGCCCCCCGCCTCCCTCGGGGGGCCGCCTGTGAGAAAGCCCCGGGGGCCCGGGGCCCACAAGGGCCCCCTCTGATCGCCGATGCTTATCGGCCGATCTCAAGAGGGGGGGGGGTAGGGAGTGCGATAGCGCCGCCCCCGCGCGCATTGTTGCCCCGCCGCGGGACGATTGTCCGCGGCCGCTCCCGAGTCCATCTTAATTCCAAATTAACGAGGCGGCCGGGCAAACACGGTAATCGGCCGGACGGGGGCCCCAGGAGCAACCGTGCGACTGCCTCGGGCGCCCCGAGGCCGCTGCACCTCACATTTTCACATCGTTTCGCATAATTTCCCTAAGCCCGAGCCCATTATGCGCACCTACTCGCGGCTTCATTAACATTTATATTAATATGCTTGATTCGCCGATGCTTCCGCACACCCGCGTCCGCGCCTTTTATTCTCCCACCTTGTTTTTAGTCTACGTCTTTTTATTGCATGAAGGGATCAATTGTATATCTTTGTCGATCAATATACGCGTTAATGTTCAGCAGTTATATCCGGAAGAAATACCGGTAACTATAAAAGGTTTATGCAGGCTTTGAAGTGCTTTCTGCGATACAGTCAAATAAATCCGTGAAAATCTTGTGCCGAGCTAAACAATAATTAAATAAAACAACTTCACCGTTGTTAATGGTATAATGAATGCGCATATTAATTTTACACGATTTAAAACGTTATGGGAGTCCTGGCGCTGAGAAAAAGTCGAAAGTATATATTGCGTACGAACAGCAGGAAGATTATGACACGATGCTCGTTCGTTATTGCTAATTCGTGGAAAATGATGGCAATCATGGAACAAACGATGCTTCAATTATATGTGCATAACTGCATATTGCTGCGGCTATGTGTAAATGAAGAAGAGTATAAGCGCATCGTTTGATTTGGATCAGAAAGGCGAATGTGCGCGCGCGTGTGTCTATACGTATACGTATACGCATGTATTATGTAATGGGAATGAAAGCTGCAGTGTAGCTCTCGGGCTCCCGAGCGCGGGCGAGTTATTCGTGTATAGAGGGTCGTAAACCAGCGATGAAGCAATTATTAGAAACTGCGTAGGACTGCTGCAGGTGGCTGGACCCCCGCCCGGATGAAATATAGTGTTACTGCCGGTAGCAGGGAGAGGTCCATTAGAGATACAGTACGCGGGGGATAATGTGGCATCGAGCGGGGCAATGAAAACGTTAAATCGAGAGCCGATTGGACTAAGTGGGGACGTCGCTGGAACTTCCGCGAGGGCAGGAACAATAACCGGGCGGCCGCGGCGGGGCGCCTCGGCGCCGCGAGCCGCCCGGCGAATGAAGGTCAGGCGCAAGAACCGCGAGGTATTAGCATACCTAGGCGAAGAATGCCGATGGATTTAATGCAGCCGCGGGGCCGGGGCGACCGGAGGGGGGGAACGAGCGCGAACGTGTTTTTACCGCTTATCGGTAATATCGCAAATAAAGAAATTGGGCGTGGGCCGCGGGCGCGCGCGCGCGCGAGCGTCCCCCCGGCGTTCCGCGCGCGAGCGCGCCCCAATTAGCATAACCGGCGCGCCGCCAGGAGCGGAGCTTGCGCAAGCGCCAAGTGGCACGCGCCGCCCCCCCCCACCAGCGCGCACGCGCCAGCCCCGCCCGAGACGGTGTGCATAGGTTCGTGATACTGTTAGCGGGCGGCCGTATGTATGTATATATATATGTGTGTGTAAGTGGGTGCGAGCGCCGCGGGAGCCGAAAAACACGCCCTCCCCCCTCCCCCGCCTGCCGCCCCCCCCCCGGGCGGAGGAGCGGGCCCTCGGGCCACTATAGCGGCGCTCCATCTTAAGAGCTTCTTTGTCTGCGCCGTGGCTTTTCCTGCTATGCCGAGCGACAGCTGAGCGGCTTCCGCGCGAGGAGAAGACGGCGCCTGTGGGCCGACACGCGGGCATAATCCGGCCATCCTGTAATTCGCAACCGGCCCAGAAGCCTTTTGTCCGATTGGCGTGCGATCCGAGGCTTCTCTACGATTTCCCCGCCTTTTTTTTTGTGCAATTTTCGTTTTTGCCTATTTCTACCGTTGGCGTAAGGACGCGGTAATAAACACGCAAATGACGCGATAGTATACGCGTATAAGGATGTTTACGAGGATCTTGCTCAACGTGCAAACGACAAACGTACCGCAGGAAACTGCAAATGCAAAGCAGCCCGGGTAGCAAGAAGAGTTTTAATGACTTTAATCTAAACAAAATCTAGGTTTAACATTATAAAGTTGGAATTTTAGCCGACAATATTATTAATGCACAGGCGAGAAAGTCGGATATTGTTCGGGACTCGGTACGGTAACGTCTTTGTTCACCTTTCCCCGTACATGCGCATCGCGGTGGGATAGATGTGCATGCGCTTCTATAATGGCGAAGAGCCCTATAGTGGTGAGAACAACTGTACATTTTTAGCGGGAAAAGTTTAGGAGGATGTTTTACCCAGTAGAAATTAGAATCTTAAAGGGCGACGTCGGCCTCAACTGACGCGGTCGCCTGCACCTCTATACACACACACATATATATATTACATGCTCGTGGCCGTGATCTGGCGGATGCGACCGTTCTTATCTTGCACGTCGTTACGCTGCAAAACGTTTCCGAGGATACGAATATCCACTCGCTGGAAATTGGGAAGTTACGGAGACGGTTATCCTTTGGAGCTTGGGACGCGCCGCTGGAGGCCACAATCCTCCCGAGTCCCGGCGACCTGCGCCTCGTGATGATTCCTCCCCCCGGGGCGACGCTCTAAATCCAAATGGGAGCGGCGCTCGTGTCCGCGCGCTTACATCCGCCGCGGGGGCGGAGACAGGCCAGGCCGGCGGCGGGCGTCTTTGTCCTGCCGGCGACAAGGCCGCGCGTGCCGGTCGGGCCCGCTTTGATCCGGGCGCACACGGCCGCGCCGGTGTCCGCGGCCCCCCGCGGACCCTCCGCCTCCCCCCCCCACCGGGCAATTAGCCGAGGCGCGAGCGGCAATTACTATACCCCGCGGGGGCCGCGGCGCTTCCCGTCCCCCGGGAGGCGCGTCCTCCCGATTCCCCCGGACGTACGTCCCCCATGTGACGTCGATAGAAAAAGGCGGGGCTTCTTGCGCGGTCGGCCGCGGTGTTATTAGGGGCCCGCGTAACGGGCGACTGCGTCTCCCGCGCCGGTTTTCTTCTGCCCCCTCATAGAGGCGCAATTAGGCGTTGCGCGCCGATTTAAAAGGACTTTAAATGGCGATCGGGGCGCGCTTCAAGGCCGCTTCTTGCCCGGTCCGAGTATTTACATTCCCGGGTGATTGCACCTCGCGCCCGCCGAGGCCTCGGCCCGACCTCGCAATTAAAACCCGAGTGAATTAAAGCGCCGCGGGTTTTTCGGGGGGCGCCGCTTACCCGACGGCCGGCCCTCCCCGACGAGCACATCCCCCCCCCCTCCCCCCCTTCCGGCCGGGACACCCGGCGCTCTCGCGCGCACAAGACCCCGGGCCGCGCGCCTATGTATATGCAAAACGGTTCCGCGTTGCGCTCGGCGCATGCGCATCCCGGGCCTTTTTTTCACCCGTCCCGGGGTTTTTGCGGGCCGCGCGGGCGCGCGCGCCTAAGCATCGCCCCCGATTACCGTAATGCCCGCCGCGCGCGGCAAAATAATGATAATCCTGCCTTGTCATTAATCCCCCAGTTTACTCTACCTACTCCCGAGTTAATTGATACTAACGGTTATCACTCATTCGGGGGCCGGTCGACCGGCGAGTGACGCGCGCGGCTCCTCCCGGGCGCGGCGCTCGCGTGCAGCCCGCCGATATTCGGCGGATAAGACTTTGCGGCCTCGGAGGGGGGGGGGTTGGCCGGCCGTCTCCCCCCTCACCCCGGGGGGGGCATATCGCGTGCGCGGCGCGCGGCCGGCCGTTAATCTCGATCACGCGAGCGCCCGGCCTCGGGCTTTTTGCCAATCGCGCGCAGATGAGCCGGGGATTTGTCCCACAATTAGCGCGGGGCCGCCGCGTACGTGTGTGCGCGCGCACCGTCCCCCGGGGCAATTTGCGCCCGGCGGAAATTGAAAAGGACGCCCGGGAAAATGGAATCGGCGCCCCGGCTAATGAGCCCGCGGGGCCGGCGCTGCGCGGCTGACGACCCCGGGCGCGACCTTCGGGGACCTTGGCGGCAGCGCGGGCCGGACCGTTAGGGCAGGTGCGCTGGCGCCGGCGCACACCTGCCCGGCTTTCGGGGAAAGCCTCCGCGGGCTTAACGGCCTCCCGCGGTACCGCGCGCGCCTTTTCTTTCCCCGCGCAACTGCTCATTATGCCCGGCCGCTTTTTAGCCCGTCTCCGCGGCTGCTTTTCGCGGCCCCTCGCATCGCCTGTCCTCCCTCGACCCTCGCCCCGATCTCCGCCCTCGGCTACTCCCTTCATTTCCGGTGCTTCTAACATCCTCCCACCTTCGTCCCTTTACTCAGTGTGCGTGTCTAGTTAACAACTTGCGCCATCCGGGTAACAATAAACAAACATTGTGTCTAAGCTTTCAACTTTCAAGTATGCATTGAGATTTGTTTTGGCTTTATTTTATAAATCAAGATTCGCACGAGTTCTCTTACATTTTTTCATTTCGCAGTTTAAAAGTGAGATAACTCATATTTACACGACTGCTACAGCTAATAAAATATCTAGACCACAAAATTTAATCTAAATTAGAGGAAAGTTTGTAATATTTGCATCATCGATGTATTATATCTCTTTTGGTGAGCATATAAGTATACTACTTCAAAATTTACCGGATTATTCAAAGTTTGCCAGTAATTTACTCAAGATGTTGTGGTACTTCTTGATTAATGCTTTATTTGTTACTATTCATGGTAAGTTCACTATTTATAATTATTTTTGTTACATATTACTTCAAGTGCATTGAAGATTACCATAAAGAATATTTAAAAAAACTTTTGGCAAATACGGAAAAATGACTATAGTGCAAATGCTGTAAGTTTTTACGCTGGTAGTCTTATTCATTAATGCAATTTATTTATAGCTGCGACGTTAGGTCAGTCATCAAACGATGAGCCAATAATCGGTGGAGAAAATGTCAAGATACAAATGTATCCCTATCAGTTGTCGCTTCGGAACGTACAAGAGGTCCACTTTTGTGGTGCCACAATTATTAGCGAATTCTGGGCACTTACTGCTGCGCATTGTACGTATATAACTGACATCGTCACCCTTCAGGCTGGGGCGACTCACTTGTCGAAAAGCGGTACCATACACATGGTTGATAAGATGGTGCGCCATGAGAAGTTTGACTTATCGGACACTGGCACCCCGGTCAACGACATTGCTCTTCTCCACGTTGTGAACCCATTTGTTTTCAATCGTTATTGTCAGCCTATTCAGCTTTTCAAGGTATTGTATACAGATTTTTGTTTAGAAAGCATTTTCTTTACCTTTTAGATATGTAGAATTTAGTTAGATATGCTACATGAATTCATAATGTATCTAAATATCTTAAAAATAATTACACGTTTATTGTTAATTAACTAATAATAATCATTTATAGTTAATTAAGCAATAGATAATATTACACGAATTATGATTAAAGATAAAAATGCTATCATTGATTAAAGAAAAATAATAATTCTGTTTTAGGAGAACGAGATCGCTAAAGAAGGCTCATTGGCTACCGTGACGGGTTGGGGCGATACTGAAAAACTACAACGTGTGATCGTACCAGTGATAAGCAAGGAAAACTGCACAATAATGTACCAACCCGAACTGGTATTGCCCAAAGGTCAAATTTGTGCAGGGTATTATGGTAAAGATGTTAAAGACGCGTGCATAGGTGATTCTGGTGGTCCCCTTGCTATCGAAGGCCGTCTTGCCGGCATTATGTCGTTAGGTATCGGTTGTGCCGATTCCAGGTTCCCTGGTGTGTACACCGAAGTCGCGTATTATCGCTCGTGGATCAATGCTAAAACTAATATCTAGATATACATCGTAATAAAAACAAAACTGATTTTCCATTGTTTGAATAAAAATCTTTTGAAAGGGTATGTGACTGTATTTATTTGTCTATCCACTCTTTCCCTCCTTTCACCGATACTGTGAAGAAGATTCTCTACTATCAGTTTATCCAGGACTACATAACATTAATTTTAATTGAAGTTAATTCAAATTCATGATATCAACAATAAATCTATATCAATTAGCCAATTAAACATAAGAGATTAGTATATCTTATCTATATCTATACTTTTTAAGAAGTAGCTACTAAAAAATACAAGAATGTAAATATACGTTTCTGCTGTTGTAGACTTACAAAATTTAGATGTAATAGAAACTTAGGAAACAGAAGATTAATTTTCAATTTCAGTATATTGCGATCATCTTACGTTTGATTATTTTTTATTGTTTGACATTCTTGGGTAACAAGACATTTCAAAATTATAAGATTATCAAAACTAATAATTATATATTTTTTGAATTAATTCTTTATATTCAGAGTCGATAAAGTTAAAGATATTAGATAATGTTAAATAATATTACTGGCTGCTTCTTCGATAAATATTTTTGAAGCTATTGAAAACTTGTTAACAATCAAATCAAATATTACGTATGATTTACAACTCGTTTCTTTACATTAAACAATTATCTAACAGAAATTAGGTGCTTTTAAGTTTTTGCTAAGCCTGGATATTGCGAAAGACAACCAAGAAATTATACGCATAAGAATCGTAAAAAAGATTAAATATCATGGATATGAAACATACAAGAAGATAGGCTCGTATTTTATTTGTTCAAATGAATAAATTAGAGCTTTGCAAGAATATTGAGACAAAAGATGTATGTAGAATATGTACAGGATCCACAAAGATTTAAAAGTAAGAAGCTTTTACTTAAATCAATGGTTTAATAAGCATGTGCATATGCTATTTTGAAAAGCTATACCGAGAAGATTTGAGCACGTATAAAGGCTGGGTATAATTTGCGGCTCTCCAAGGAGGACTGAACGTTGGGAAGTGCGAAGTGGTCCCTTTGGCTTCCCGGTAATTCGGCTGTCGGCCGCGTGGCCGCGACTGGCGCCCGGTTCCCGCAGGCGCCGACGGGCTCGGCGCGCGCACGCTCTCCGCCGCGCTTCCCGCGCCAGTGACGCTCGTTTGAAAACCGTTTGGAAGGCAGCAGCTCGGCAATTAGCCCGCGCGCGATCTTCCTGCTCGAAGATTGTTATTATAAGGACAATGGCCAGGGCGCTGCGGGAGGAATGCTGACGGCTCAATGATAATTGCGCGCGAGCCCCCCGGGCAGCGCGCTATCTGCCGCCCCCTGAGAAAATCTCCCGGCGGCGCTCGGGCTCCCGAAGGCCCGCGAGCCAATGGTTTTCGGTCGGTCCACGGGGGCGGTCCGCGCGCCACACGGAGGCTGCGGCCGAGCGATCCCGCGGATGGAAAAGGACGCGGCGGCCACTTCTCACGGGGCGGGGTTTTTTGCCCCGGGCGCTGCGGCGCGTGCGCAGGAGGGTCGGGCGACAGGTCCCAGGTAATTAGCCGGCGTCGAAGCCCCCGGGCAACAATGGGCCGAGGGCCGAGGTGGGAGGAGCCGATCGGCGCGCGCCCCCTTTTTCCTTTTTTTCCTTTTTTCTCAGGCGCTAATTTGCCCGCGCCGGGGAAGCCCGCGGGCGTGTGAAGGTTCGCAAGGGCTACTGTTACCCGGGCGCCCCCTGACCCCCGGGGGTCGGTGCACCTGCGGCCCTGTGTCGCCGATGGGCCGCCGGTGGGCATCGCGGCGATTCCCACCGGCGGACGGGCCGGCCCGCCGCTAAGCAAATCCGCCCTAGCGGCCTGGAGAAAGTGCCGTTCGCCGGGCAAGCCGCTAGCCAAGCGCGACCAGCGTGCGAAAGGGGATCGCACGTCGGCGCGGGCGGCCCCCGACCGCGGAGGAAGCGCGGGGCGCGGTGCGGCCAATCAATTGGCAAATTGTTCCCCGTTACTCGGTGACCCCGACCAATCGATTGGCCGCGGCGACCCCGCGGGAAACGCCCCCGCCGCCGCGCCCCCCTCCCCGGCTCCCCCTTGCCCCAAAGCGCGTCCTCGCCCCATTATCTCCCCATCCGCCCGCGAATCCTATGCATCTCCCGCCGCCTCATTCTTCTTCCTTTTTTTTTTTACGCGCGCTCGGCCTTTTATATTTCCCCCCCCTTTTTTTTTGCTGCCGGCCCGCGGGCGCAACGGTTCGCCCGCTCCCAGCGGCTCCTGCGCCGCTCCGAGCACACTAAAATCCAGAATACGCGCGGCTATAAAGCCGAGCGATGCGCCCGATCCGCGGCTTATGAGAAGCATTATCGGGCTAAATGGCTTCCGTAAACTCGGCCGGCTGGCCCTCCCTTTGTGTGCACGCGCCTCCGCACGCTCTACATACCCGAGCGCCGCGGCGCCTTTTCTTTTACGGGCCCCGGCGCGGCCCCTTTTACAGCCTCCGACGCCGAGCGCCAATCTCTGTTTACATCTGATTAATCGGGAGCGCCGAGGCCGGCGCGGGCCCCCTTCCGGGAGTAATCCGCTTTTAAAGACCCGCCCGCGCCGAGGTTTCTTCCCCGCCCCCCTGGCTTCCGCCTTTTTTCTTTTATTTTTTTTTTTTGTTTTTGTTTTATTGTGCGTCGACGCCGCGCGCGGAAGCGACTTTCGACTGAACGGGTGCAATCGAACACTTTCGATATGTATTGCATCGGTCGTTTGCAGCTTTTATACCCGCGCGGGGAACTGCCGCCTCGAGAATGACGAAGCGGCCGCGGGGGGAAAAAAAGAGTTTAAATAGTCGAATGCGCAGCCGTGAGAACAGAAACTTTAGTTCCAATTTCAAGTTCACGGATAGAATAACGGAGCCTTTTTCTCCCTTTCTTTTCCTCCTCTTTCTTCCTCGCTGGACTGCTGCGTCCTCGCAAAACAGGCGGGGGACAGCGCTACGACTAAAACGCGCATTTTCTAATCTGAAGCGTTTAACTTACGGCTCACGGCGCATTGGGACAGTGCAATTGTTGTTGAAACTCACCTGAAAAATAAAGAGAAAACAAGAATTAGATTGGACATGCTGTGCAAGCTCGGTATTGTATACCTTATAGATTAAAGAAAGATTGCGCGGAGATAAATTTTATAGAAAACGAGTAGGTATATCTTCTAGGGCTAGTTGGATCGAGAGTTGGATTAATATAGTTCTCATTGAGCGATTTTAATCGGATTCTCGATACATTATGTATATTAACATGGTTTCAACGAGCAATTTGAGATTTGATTGGTAATTCTTAGTGCAATTACTAGGACGACCCTATACCCAAGGAGAAGTCGTTAAATTTTTTGTTTATAATCCACTCGGTTCTAGTTATCCGAAATAATTCCTTTCATTGATACTGTGCTCGTGTAATTTTTAAATTGAACCCTTTCTCTTGGTAAAATTTCATTATGATAATTGTACCTTCGATACGAGTACGGTAAATAACAAAGGATTGTCAGGATATAGACGATAATGAAAAAAATTAATGTGTAAATATCGAAAAAGGGGATTAGGCTTTATGAAGGAAAAAAGGAAGCGATAATGATTATTGATTAGTCTTACAGTTACATGCGCCCATTTTAAAATAATACGAATATAAATATTGTTTGGCCAACTATTATTACGAATATAAATGGATAAATAAAGTATATATAAGAATTGAAATGACTTGTAAAAAGCAAAGTACAGCTTGACTCGGCGTAATTAAACCTAGTGCATTCTCTTTTTGAGATGACTGTTCCGTTCAATTAATCTATAAGGATGCCTGTTCTTTCTTTCGTTCGAACTGCCCCCATATCCTTATCGCGCGAGCCATTAGATGCCCTTGCCCCCTAACGCTATCCCGCGACTACACTTACACGTGCACACAATGCACAGTATTTATTTTCAAATTATATTCAAATGAAAAAATATTTCTGTATTAGACACACGTAGGATTATGCGTATAATGATCGGCAATTACAGGCTGTATAGTTATACCTATTAGGTTATGTATACATATACACACAAAGGCGGGAAGCCGATACATAACTGTTCAATTGGAGTACGCCACGGATTTTCATAATCTTCCGGCCGCGGCGCAGACAAGACAGCGCACGGCATGTATATGCCTCGGAAAAGGCCAATCAATTTGCCGGAGCACACGTAATAACAGGGTGGGATTTTTTTTTCGCAGGACATAAACACGCCTGCTTCCTCGAGCGCCGGCACAATATAATTTGATAAAGCCGGCCGGGTCGTTTAGGCATCCCCCGGACTCGTGAATAAATCGCGGCTCCGCGGAGGCTGGGGGGCACGGCCGAGCGGCGGTCCACGGGAGCGCATCCGGGGCCGCCGATCGATCGGAGGCACACACGTCGGGAGCGCGCCTCGGCGCAATTAGTCAGCGGGTCGTGACTGGGCCGCTCGTTACCCCGGTGACGCAACGCCCCCCAGGGCGGCGGCCGACAGAGGCGCAGCGGGGGAAAAATAAAAAGGCTCATTATGCGGAGGATCGGCTTGTTTTTTTTTTTTCGTTTTCTCCCCGGGAAAGTCGCGGCCGATTTCGCGCGGCGGCCGGGCTTATTTCAGCCGCGCGCACCTCCCCATGGCGAAATGACACTCGTTCGGCCGGGCAATTAAAACGGTACAATAGGCGCGGAGGCCGGCACCGAAAATCGGCGGTTCGCGCGGGGGGGGTTCGGCTGGTAGCCGATCGTGCGAAAAGCCCTTGATGCCGGCCGGCCGATCGGCCGCGCGCCGATCCGCCTGACCCTTTTTCCTCGTGCGCCGCGCCGGCGCTGAAGGCCCCTCGCACTTTTCCCATCTCGATATACCGGCCGATCGTTTATATTATAATAAAAACACCCTCGGGCGCCCTCGCGCCTATCTTCCTTATCAGTTGGCAACATTGCAGGGGATACTCTCTGGCCCCGACCGTTACTTCATAATGGCTCTATTATTACCTTTATTAATCATCCTTCTAACTCGCCGCATTAACAGCAAACTCTCAGCATCCGTGGTATTTTTCGACCTCTTATTGATCGAGGATGATTCGTAAAACTGCGAGATACAGTTAAAACTTGGCATCGCGATACCGGCCCTATACTCTGTGCGAACAAGAAGAATATGCGCCAGTAACACGATGTTACCACATTGATACTCGATCGAGCTTTGTGAGATGTTACAATTACACCGGATAAACTATATGGCTCCCCTTCCATTGCTCTTTATTATATGTATTATACCTGGCTGTATATATGTATAATTATTGATTGTTTATTTGCGCCTGGCAATGGAACATTTTATCAACCCATTCTTATTTATAGGTCACTAATCTCGAGCTGAGAGAGCTTACTCTCCAGTTCCATCGCTCTAAGAATGCGGCTATTAGTTTTCCTGTGTTCTTTATTTATACACCGATCGTAGCGTATTGTAATCGCTTGTTTTTGCACCGTGATTACAATGCCATTTGAATGAGGTTTTTGCGCTTTAGTGCAACTGTTATATGCAGGCCTTTATTTGGCGACCAACGAACCCCGGGCGAGCGATACACATAGATAAATATTTAATTATATTACTCTGGAGCTTAATTGTTCTTTTACGATTGTTAACGATATTTAAATGAGCAGCTTTATAAATGAATACCGTATATTATAAAGTATAAGTATAGAGGACAGTAGCCGTCAGGCTTGAATGAATATATATTATACGCACACGCGCATAGGCAAACTGGTCGTGGAATAACTATATAAGCGAGAACCGGATGAATAATAATTTACCTGACGTTCGGTTGGAAAATGGCCTAGGTATAACGGATCGACGCGCGCGCGCGCGGGATTTACAAATAAATTCGAACTAAAGGCAGATTGCGAGTTTAATAGAATTACAGATTGTAAAAAGACAAGGTCGATAGTCGGGGCGATGGAGTCTGCTGGGCAGGCGGCCTCTTAAAAAAATCCCATCAATTACGTAGGCGGACGGAGAGGTCTGACAAATGGTTTATCCGGTAACTGTATCGGCCGCGCGCTCTTCCGATCGAATAATCCCGCAATTAGCCGGGGAAATAGCGAAAAGGGGCGAGGGAACGGGCCGCGCGGAATCCCGCGGGGGATTAGTTTGATAATAAGCGCGGAAACGGAGGCCGCGCGCATACCGCGGAGGCAGCTCCCGGGCTCGCACGCGCGCCCTGTCCCCTCCCCCCGCGCGCCCGCGAATTCGGTGTGCGTCCGGGCGTCCGCCAGGGGGCGCGGGCCGTTAAAAAAATAAGGAAAAAAGGAGGAAAAAAACCGGCGGAATGATAATTGAAGGGCAATCAGCCGGGCCGGGCGCGCTGAATATTAACGGCCTCGCGCCGCTTCCGAGATTCGCTCGGGTTGCGGCAGGTCGGCCAACTGCGCGCGGCAAACTGCCGTCGTAAATATTTCGAAAATTAGATACCGGGAAGAGCGCGCATCCCGCGCGCGTCCCGCTAATCGGCCCGGCGCTTCCGCGAACGCGCGGCCCGAAAGCCGCCCTGGGAAAACCGGGGATGCGGCCCCCGGGGGCGCCGCCCACGCGACCCCGCCCGCCCTATCGCTAATTGACATGGCGGCGCAACAGTGTACGCGTAATGGCGCCGCGGCCCGATAGCGCAATGGCGCGCGGCCCTCGGCGCGACTTGTATCGGCGCCGCGCCTCCGATCGAATAGTATAATCGGGGCTGCGGCCGCGTGGGCACGTGGGAAAGGCCCTCGGAGGGTATTCCTTGTTTTTTTTTTTGCCCCCGCGCGGCCATCGGCCCGGGCCGCTAATGGACCGGCCCCCGAGAGCGATATCTCGCAAATTAATTAACATTAAATCATGTGGCGCGCGCCCGCTCTCCCACCGGAGATTAAGTGGGCGTGAATGATTCCGGGGCGGCGCCTCGGGCCTAATTACCGCGCCCGCCGAGCTTTCCCAGGGCGCTCCGTACCCGCGCACACGTACGCGCGTGTGCACATATTGGAGAAGAAACATTATAACGCGGGGCGCCTCGGTGGTCCGGAGTCCAGCCTCCGCGCGTCTCTGTGTAGGTATACCCGTATATATCGGCGATATCGCCACCGGGCGGCCAGATATGCCCGGCGCGCGCACCACTCATTGATTTAATTGTTCGGCGGCGGCCGCCACCCCCGGGGCCGATCGCTCCCGAGATACCCGGCCGGGGGGGCCATCGATCACGCCAGCGGCGAATTAATGAGCGCCCGGGAGATAAGGTGGGGGCAATAACTCGCGCGGCGCAACTGTCTTTAATCCGGCGGAGGCCGCGCGGGATTCTATTTTCGCGCCGGAGCCGATGGGCCGGCGGAGATTGGCCCGTCGGCCCCCCGGGCCATACCCAATATCCTTGTGGGGGCTGGTACCCGGGGCGGGGCAGCCACTGGGCCGCACCCGGGGATCTCCGAGGTGATTTAGATTTTCTCTCGATTGTATAAACAGCCTTGTTTATTACCCGCGCGGAACAATCTTTATATATGCAAATTGGCGGGACGTTAGGCTCGAACAGCGCGCCGTACAAATTCCTCCGGGAGATAATTTGACAAAAATATCAACGCTCGATCGTTTTCGATACTAACGACTGGTTTAGATGTGGCCAATTGCCACAAGTTGCACCACTCAAGCTGTTACCCGCGTTTTTTTCTCTCTTCTCTCGCTGCACGAGTGCAACGACAACAAAAAGTAAAAAAGAGAAGGAAAAGAAGTAAAGCATCAAAGAGGAAAACACGAGGGCTTTCCTTTT
The DNA here is from genome assembly GCA_018906755.1 of Sycophaga agraensis. Lineage (NCBI taxonomy): Eukaryota > Metazoa > Arthropoda > Insecta > Hymenoptera > Pteromalidae > Sycophaga > Sycophaga agraensis. The sequence continues at coordinate 1,141,730 of JACCIE010000004.1, forward strand.
TCTTTCCTTTTATTTTTACAAGGAAGACGACTAAGCACCGCGGAGTGCTTGCAAGACGCGCATAACATTAATTGGAAGAATCAAAGATTTTTAGGATCAGCCAAGCGCAAGTACACCCGGTACGTTATATACACACCGGGAGTAAAAATATTTGCATATGTGCGCGGTCGGGTCGCGGGATTTTCCGGAGCGCCTCGGAAAATGACACGGCCGCTCGATTAAATCCCAATTAACGAAGTAGGCGCGTGTCCATTAGCGCGTGCGAGGTTAATCCGCGGCGGCGCTTATGCGCCCGATGTATATATATATATATACACAGATAGGCACATCCACGTGGATTAATTGCGCCGCTAGGGGGCCGCATTAGCATGCGGGCGGAGCGGCCCGGCGGAGCGTTGCGGGGGACGCTCCCCGCTCCTCCCCCCCCCCCCCTCCTCCTCCTCGCCGGCGGCCCGGCTAATAAGAGAGCCGCGCCGCGGCAGAAGAAAGGCCGCGCGCCTGAAGGAGGTCAGCCGGGGCGCGCGGCGGGGTGTGAAAAAACCGGGCCGGCTTGCCGGATAACGGCCGGCTTTCTTGCCGCGGCCGCGCCCTTGGCCCGGGGGCGGCCTTGGCGCGGCCGAAAGGGGGGCGGGCGGGGGCGGGGGGAAAGAAGGAGGGCCGGCGCCCCCGCGTCGTCGTGCGGGCCCGCAAGAAGGCCCGCGGTGCGCTTCTTGCCCCGGGGGCCCCCGCCCACCCCGCGCGCCGACGGCGTTTCGGCGCGACAGGCTGGCTCGGCGCGGCCCAGCTTCTTGCCCGCCTCGTAAAGTTGTAAATGAGTACCGGGGGAGGGTTGGGGGTGCGGCCGTGGCGAGGGGGCGAGGGGGGGAGAAAACAAAAGGGGGGGAAAAAAGGGGTGGTCGTCGGCGGCATAATCCCGGGGGAGCGGAGGAGCAGTCGGCGGCGAGTCGGCGCGGGCAGCCGGCGCCGTTCCTCCTTCCGCGCTGATTCTATATTATTACCAATGTACTGTTAGGATCGAATGGCCGGGAGAGCCGGCCAGTTTTTCCCGGCCTTCTTCTCCCCCCGGTTAAATAGTCAATTTATTTTTCGTCCACTTTTCGGGCTTATTTGCGCGGCATTAGGCCTTAAGTCGGCCGACCCGGGCCGCGCACCTGACGCGTAACGGGCCGAAATAGGAAAGAAGTGGGGGGGCGGCTAGGAATAATAATAATAATAGTAATAATAATAATAATGATAATAATGATAAACAAAAAAAAACCAATTAGACGGAGCGGGTCGAAAAAACGGGCGGGGCGGCCGCGGGGGCAAGTGGGTCAGGCCGGCTCCTCTCCCCGGGAGGCCGGCGGCCGCCTCGGCAACGCTCCGCGGCCGCGTAAGCAGCCGTGAAGCCACCTCCCCCCCCCCCCAGGTGCCCCCCTATTGTTTTCCCGCGGAGCCGTGTTCCGCGTTCCGGGTCCAGGCGGCCGCCGGGAGATTGGCGGGTGCGCCGCGGCGGCCCGCCCCCGGCTAGATTGCCCACTTTTCCGGCCGATCTCCATTACAGGCGCGGAAGCCGAGGCGGTGGCCCCCGAATCCGCGGGAGCCGCGCCCGCCGCCGGGAGCCGCGCGCCAGGTGCGCCGGCCGATTATCAGCCCGGGGGCAATTTCGCATTCCCCCCGGGGCGGCTCCAGGTGCGCGGCCGCTTTTCCCGCGTGCCATCGGCCGGCCCCTGCGCGCGTCCTTCGCCGCCGTCCTGGCTTCCTCCGTCGAGTTGACGCCAGGTGGATGCGTGGAAAAAAAAGAGGAAGGATCTCCGGCATCCTGCAGTCTCTCTTTGTCCGTCGGCCCGCCAGGCGAATATAAACATCGAGGTTGCGGGGCGTACGCGGGATAGCGATATAGAGGGGCCTCGAGGGGAAAGGCATTGTATGCAGGAAGGCGCCGGGAAGGCGCGGTGGATATTTTCGTCCGGGCGCTGATGAGATGGGCGGAAGAGGCCGCGGCCCATTAGTCAGGTGGGCGCTCGGGTAATTGGGAGCGGGCCCCTGACCCAGAAGCGCTCGGGCCGCTAGTCCGCCGGGGCTACCTTTGTCGCTTACATCCGCGCGGTGCGCGCCTCCCTTAATTAATTCGCCGGCGTAGGCGCGCATCCGCGGCCGGGCTTATCGCTGCCGATCGCCGCGCGACTTCCTCTGCCCGCGCGGGCCGCCTCTCCTCCTCGGGCGGCTTGCCGAGGTACCGCTCGGGCTTATACACTGAATGCTTAACGGAACGTCCCGCGCTTCACGAGGCTGCATTTGTCAACGGGGGGAGAGGCCGCGCCGAGCCTACCGTCACACGTGTCCCCCCGCGCTAATTGCCGATCGCCGATCGATCGGCAAGGACTTTACCCTGTCCGGAGGGATTTGCCCGGCCGCGCGCGGGCTTCTGCCTCGAAGGATGAGTTACGCGCCGGCGATCGGTTTTATTCCCCCGGCTGATCGACAGCTATACCATCTAAGCCGATCCCGCCTGAATTATTATTCCGCGGCCAATCTGCGGCATCTCTTCGAATGGCGCTTTGCCGCGGCTCTTCCATTACCGAGAGACATGTTGTAATAATGCTTAGCATCCTCCCCGCTGTAATGATCACAGGTTGTTGAAATTTATCAAATTGACAACATTATCCGGCATTATATAATACACAGTGATGGTTCCTTTTTTTTGTTTTATCATTGCGACTTGCTCAATTTGATCCGGTGTGTGATTAAGTCGCGCGGCAGCATGCGAAAAATCACTCGTTAATTCCTCCCGGCGCGAGTATTCGAAATAATTGAATACCCTCGTTGAACGATCGCTCGCAAGATAATAACAACAAAATGAAGAGGCGAAGGAGGAAAGCCGAAGCGGAAGCGGGAGCGCCGGCGCCGCGGACGCGGAAGCCCTCGGCCAGAGAGCCATCGGCCGGCTTCGTCGTAGGGGATAATTTTTGGACCGCGGGAAAAGCGGAGGGGGGGCCCTCGGAGGGATTCGCGGAAGCGGGCAGCCGGCTCGGGACGCACTTGTCGCAGCGGCTTGAGGCGGCTCGGGCGAGCCGCGCCGGGGAGGCCTAGCGGGGCGGCAGGCGCCTCGCGGCGAAACCGAGCGATGGAGTAATGCCCTGGGAGAGCGATAAAGGTAGGTCGGGGAGCGGCATAAAGGAATCGAGGGCCAGCGATCAAGCCGGAGATGCGCTCGCGCTCGCGCCTAATCGCTCGAGTTCCGCGGAGGCAGGGCCGCCCGCTCGCGAGCCGCTGGGAAAAAAATGCGGGCAAGCCGGGCGGAGTGAGGCGGCGGCGGCGGCGGCGGCGGCGGCGCCCGTCCCGTTAGGACGACTGACACGTTGTTGTACCGGGAGGCGCCTCGGCCGCCACCGCGGCGCACTGTTATTGGCCCGTAAAACGGCCTTAATGAATGCATCGCTCCCGGGGATTTCAGGATGCGGCCCGCGCGGATCCCGGCGCATTAGCCGCGGCCCCCAGTAGGTCGGCCGCCCGCCGGATTACGGTAGACGCCGCGGCCGCGCGGGGGGCCGCTAACTGTCCGCCTCCCCCCCGGGCCATTGCTCGGGGCCCCCCGCTCGATCTATATATATAGAGATGTACAGGGAGACGGCTGGACCGCGGGCTTTCGGCCCCGATACTCCCCGGCGCACGCAGCGCTTTCACGGCTCGCCGCGCCCCGAGCGGCAAAAACTGTCGCGGGTTTACGGGGCCGATGCAGATCACGGCTTCCCCGAAGAGGTCCGCGGGCGCCCCGGCCGCGCTCTTATCTCCGCCGAGGTGCGCCGGGTTACTTTGCGTTAAACGAGGGCCGATCGCCGGAAAAGGCAGTCTTTTCTTTCGTTTTTTTGTTTGTTTTTCCTCTTCTCCCCGCTAATGCGGCCCGCAACGAGGGCACCTGTACACATATATATATAGCAGCCTGGTTTATGCACTCGTTACACGGGGCGCAGATTACGTGCCCCGCGGGGGACGCCGCGTCCCCGGGACCCTAATACAATTTATATCCAGGGCGAATAATACACGCGGCGGCCGATTTTCTTCCTTTTGCATACTTGGCCGCGCGGCATTTCGTTGCGGGGAAGCCGCGAGCTCGGGAGATACGGCCGGCCGATTGGGCCGCCGCGACGACTCGAACAATACTTTAATCATCGGCGGAGGATGAAAGTGCTGAGTCCGAGATCCCGGGGCCCGATAGCCGTACGCGCGCGCGTGTATATATACACCCCGGGGCACGAAGCAGGTAAAGGCCCCCGCGGATTCGCGGGCGGGACGACGGGCCGACGGAGAGGAGGACGTCAAAACAGAGAGGCGGCCGGGAGATCGGCCGGGATCGCCGGCGTATGCAAAAAAGGAGGGGAAGGGAGAGAAGAGAAAAAAAAAAAAAAAAGGAGCGTGCGAATGGCGCTCGGGTTGCGCGAGCCGGCTCTTTAGTGCCGTTTGTCTTCCCTTGTTTGCAAATTTAACCGAACACGCCCGGGACTAATCTATTACTCGTAATTGTTACCAATCTCCGCGGAGCATCCCATTGTTTACCGTTTTGCGCAACCCGCGCGTCCTCTTCCGCCGCGGCCGCGGACTATTGGGACAGTCGGCCCCTCGCGAGGCGCCGGGTTCTATATATGTATGTATGCATTAAGAGCTCTTCGAGGTGCGGGATAAAGAGGGGGGAGGGGCCCTGGCGCCAAGGCGCAATCTAGTATGTGCATTCTTATCGGGGTTTTAAGGAAATTGATGGAGAGCCGGGGGGACGCTAATACCCGCCGCTCAAATGGCCGCCGTATACATTAATCATAAGGAGGCTAATGAGGCCGGCCGGGGGAAACAGGGGTTCATTTGCTTCTTTCGACTGAATTACCCTCGCCTAAGGTTGAGCAATGGAAATTACACAAAAATGCATGCAAAGCAGGATGCTAATGATACGAGTGAGAGGGGCCTCGTAAAGCCAGGCAGCACTGATAAACTCGAAAAATTACGCCTTGATTGTATATCTATATCTGGAGAGGCTGCCGCAGTCCGGCTAGACAATGAACTCTTCTACTTTTATATACGTATATATGTGTACGCGAATACCTGCTGAGAGTATACTGTTAATCTGTTAATGTTAATATCTCCACTTTCTTAACGCCTCTCTCTACCTTGTTGCGATGTTCCTCTCACTTGAGGTCACTGTTTCTCGTTTGAAATCTCCCGAGTTACGCAATTCCTCGCGACCCCTTTCAAGGCGCACTCGGCCGCCGCTTTCAAAATGACACGTATTAAACAAAATACTCCATCAGACCTCCTTCATCTCGCTCCTTCTCCTTCTTGAAACATCATTGCCGAGTATATGTACCGACAAGTACAAAACATTGGATAACTTATTAGAGTGGAGTAATCTTTATTTTTCTCCTTCTTAAGGCATCTTTGTCAACCGTTTTGATCTCACGGCCGCAGTGCGGCTGCTTTTATTTTCCGAGGGGAAAAAAAAAAAATGTACCTCGAGTTTATAATCGTGATGGTGCAGGATCGCTATCTCCTTATCGGTCAAACTCGTCCGCCGTGATTTTATTTGTATGGAATCCTTTAAAAATCCCGCCGATCTCTGTAACGAATCCATCGATACAAGTAGGATACCACTGCGACGAGAGATTAACCGCGAGGGCCCGGTAAAAAGTATGACAGCTCAATGTACACAGCGTTATATCGCGATGGAGGGACTGGGGCGTATTAGAGGGCCGCTACTACTGCTCGCCGGGCTCGCTCGGGGGCACGTGTATATACAGCTCGCGAAAGGACCGGCACGCCACATCAGCCGGACAAACGCCCTCGGTGAATTAACGGAGACGGCCACTCGGCGTAGATTGGGAGTCCCTTTTTGTCCGCGTGATAGATCGGCGGGCGAGGCCTCCGAAATCGGCACCGCGGAGCATCGGCCGAGCGCCGACCCCCGGGAGAAACAGGTTGCCGCGAGGGCGCCATCCACGTCATTAACGGTTATTAGAAAAAGGGGGCGGAGCCTTGGGGACGTGGCCGCGGTAATCCGATTCGCCTCCGCGGCGGACAAAGCCGCGCTGACAGGGGCAGGGGTAAAAAAATCGGCGCGTACATAATGCATCCCCCGGGCGCGACTCATGCCCGGCGATCATCGGCCACATACGTCGGCCGTCGACCCCCAGCGAGCCGCTTGCTCCTTTCCCCCCCCCCTTTTTTTTTTCTTCTTTTACCTTTTTCGGCGCCGCTCGTCCCCGCACGCGCGCGCGATCGGCAAGGCACGCTCGGCGCGTTATACAGGACGAGCCCGCGCGCCCGCGGGGCATACTAATTCCCGAGGGCCTGCCGATCCTTTCAATTGGGCGGCAATGCCTCCCTCGTAAAGGGAGCGTGCGCTGAATATTCCCGGGTTTACGGGGGCCCTCAATGTCGGCCACTGAAATATGGCGGCCGCGCGAGGGGCAAACGCCCCTAATGGCCGACTAATAGGCCGCGCGTTTATCCTAATTAGGCGCGCGGGGAGAATCCGGGGAGGCGCGGCCGCATCGATTACGCGGCCATTACGCGCGCAGCCCGATTAGTTTAGCTGGTTGGACGCACACACACACACACACGTGTACGTACGCGTGGCTAATTGCGGTCGCGCGGCCGAGTTCGGCGGCCGCGGCCCCACGATGCACTGCCGCGGAGGGACGCGAGCCGGCGCCCGGGCCCTTTGTCGATTAGTATTAAGCAATCAGGCCGCGGCGGGGGTTTCCGCATAGCTGCCCGGCCGATGTTTCCGCATCGCTCGGGGATCTGCCCCGGCGAGGAGGATGAGGAGGAGGTGGGGGGGGGGCGGCTGCTCGCACGTTTTTCTCATCAAGTGTCATTTGCCGCGAGCGCCCGTGCGATCGGCGCCTCGTGGGATAGAGCGCGCTCCCGATGCGTGCGCCGCTCATTAGAGTAATCGGGATCGACTCGGTTATTTCGGCCTTACCGATCCCTCCGCCGATCCGAGCCCCGAGCGGATACCCTCCGCGTACAGTTACCTTCCCACTCATTTGAATAATAAAAATCCGAGTTTTACAACCGGCCCATGACGCTTATTCGGTTTAATCGCACGTTAATGTCTTAATATTATGCTAATTGGCTTTATCGGATTAGTTGGGATATTGACTTAGGAGTGCGTGCGCATGGCCCCGAGCGCAAAAATCCGAGCTTTGGCTAATATGGATGCCAGCTCATTAGGGCTTTATCACTCGGCAAATAGATTAATTAAACCGAAATCTCCGTACGCTCGGCACGCTGGCCGGGGAAAAATTCCCCGCGATTTGTGTCACTGCGGCCGTCATTCGGTCGAGGCTTTCCGCTCCGAGTACCCCTCCGCTCGCGCATATATACCTTATCTCGGGGCATTTTCAACAAACCATTAAAATTAATTGATACGTCGCTAGAATTAGAATTATAAATAATATTTTTATGCCTCCCCAGTATATTTAATTATCCAATAATGAACTCTTCCTCCGTACTGCTACGTATTTGTAATTGTTATTAATTACTCCTCTAAAGTTTTACTTTTGAACGTACGAGCACTTATCCTCGGGAATATATGCTCTTATACGTAAACGTATGTCCATTTGCCGGACAGATTCGAATACCCTAAAAACTGGTTCGAGCCTCTTTAATGCTTCCGATTCATTTAATTATCTCATTGAGTGTACTCTCTCAACACCTTTTTACACTAATTTATACGTTAAAGCCCGGCTAAGAAAATAAATAGAAAGGTACACTTGTGAACTTTATCTTTGAATTTATGGTTATATTTAAAAATCTTTGCTTCAGAATTTTCCGAGGGCAAACCGGTTATGGCCAAAGATTACACTGCATATTTTGTACTAAAATCCAAGGCGGCTCAATTAATTTTTATTGCGTCACTGCAGTTACATTTACAGTAACAAAACAGCCTTGGCAGGCGGTGCACTAAATCGCTGAACGAATGACACAGAAATCAAGGTCGACGATTACGCAAGCGACGCCGCGAGGTTCCCGGGCCCCCGAAGCGCCGCGGCCCCGTGCGAAAGGCTGTTTACTCTTGGCGCGCGCGCAGGGGGGGCAAAAATGAAAAGCGCCCGGGCGATATCGCGCGTCCCCTAAACATCGGTTTGCGCGGGGCGAGATGATATAGGGGCAGTAAACAGGTCCATCAGATAGGCAGGCTCGCCTACTCGTAAAAGCCGGCGCGGATAAAAAAAAAAGGGGGGGGGGAAAGGGTAAGCCGGCCGGTTGGGCGCGAGCGCGCGCACAGTTGGGCGCGAGCGGCTGACCCGGTGGGAGCGGCCGCGGGCAGCCGGTGGGAGCCGAGGGCCCTCGGGCTTTTTCGCTGGAAGAGGTAACGCGATAATACGGCTCGGCGGGCGCCCCGGCCAAGAGCGACATAGCTCCGCGGAGGAGCCCGGGAGCCCCGCGCTCCTCCTTTTCGCCGGAGATATGCGCCGAGATGGAGGGAGATGAGCAGTAGCGCGGCGCTTTGAATAATAATCTTACGAGGGAATAAACGGCGCGGCCGGGGTAAAGGATCGCGAGGGCCGCGAGGGGAGAGCCGGCGGAAGCGCGGCCGAGACGAGGTCGACTCGAAAATTCGAGGTACACTCATGCGCGCGCGCTCGCGTACATGGATGCATCCGTGCATATATGTATATATATACATCTGTGTGTATATATACGTATATATATATATATATACACGGAGAGGCGGCCGCGGCGCCGGACGCGGCGCTGCTGCAGTGGCTCAAAGGGAGCGTTCGTTGGCCTGCGGGAGCTCGCGGCGAGCGCGCGCGCGCTCCGAGGCTAAACAGCCGGGGGGGAAGACGGGGGGGGGGGATGAGACGGGGATCGGCGGGGGTCACTCACCGGGACGCCGCCGCCGCCGCCGCCGCCGCCGCAGCGCCAGCAGCTCGGATCATCGGCGCTACGGGGAGTAGAGCGAAGAAAGGACGCGTCCGCCGCGCGGCCGAGAGATGGGCAGGTGCATCATCCGCCGGGGAATAACCAACAATGCGCGCGAATGCAGAGTGCCCCGGCTCTTCTCACGCCGTTGGCCGGCCGTCACTTTTTGCCGGCCGCGCGGGTATCCTTCCCCCCACCCCGTCCTCGGCGCGCTCGGGCACACTAGGCCGCAGGCCGAAAAACCGCCGGCTTTTCGTCGACCGGCCCGAAAAGTCATCCTTATAACCCGGCCCGCGTTGTTAGAGCCTAGTTTGCGGTTATTAATTGAGGAATGAAGTGCGTGCGGTTAAAAGGGGGGGCATTATAAAGCCGCGGGCCGCAATTCGTTACGAGCATCGGGATAATGGCCGGGCATAAAAGGCGCGCGGTGGGGGGGGGGTGGGGGCGAGCGCGCGCCGCGCTTACCCGATCGGCGCGACCCTGTCGCGCGTTTTCGCGCCCCGCGGCCAGTGGCCCTTGCTTGCCGCGCCGGCTGCTCGCGCGCGCGCGCGCCCAGGGCTTTAACGATTTCTTTAACAGGCCTAGAAATAAAATTAACGCACGACCTTCCATAAATTATGCAACGTAACGCTCGGCTCATAGCGTGGCGCAACGCTCGCCCGTCTTATTTACGATTATTACGGGTTACGTCGCGAGTGAGATAAGCCAGGGAAAAAATGGCCATTCGCCGGGAAATAAAAGCGCGGGCCGCATTAAAGATAATTATGAAACACACCACTCTGGCCCTCTCGCTCGCTCCGCCGGCCCGCGCGCCCCCGGGGAAATAAAAGCAGAGGATCCTTCGAGTGGAGGGGAGGGGTTGGTCGGTCGGTCGGTCGGTCGGCTCTCGGGGGCCGGGCGCAGGCCGCCGCTTCTTCTTTTTATTTATTTTCTTTTTTTCTTTTCTTCCTCTCTTTCTTTCTTTTTTTTTCCGCGGAACGCCGACGTCGCCGGGGGAGGCCGAGAGCCGGGCGCTGCGCCCGCGCGCCGCCGAGGAAGAAGAAGACAATTGGGCTTCGCGGTACACATAGAAGGATGATTAGGATGATGATGATAATCATGAGGCCCGAGGGCGGCGGCGGCGGCGGGTGAGGCAGTCCGCCGAGTCTTCCGCCGGCTGCCCCCCCCCACCCCACCCCCTCCGGAGAGGGCGCCACGCACACCGCGAGCCGATCGCGGCTGATCCCCCCCCCCCGCGCGGCGCGTGTATCCGAATTCCGGGCGGGGGGACGGAGGCGGCTCTCGGTGCCGCGCGGCTCCGACACTTTCTCCGAGGGCGCGCGCCGCGGCCCCCGAGGGGCACGATCCAATCAGCCAGGCGGCATGTATATAGAGCTCGGGCGCGAAATGCCGGCGATGCTTTTGGAAGCCGTGTTATTTTACCCTAATTGAATAGGGTTGTACAGTGTAGGCCTGGCGGACGGAGCGCCGAGCGCTGCTCTTCGATTGAGATATACACGGGGCTCAACGCGGCGCGCCGCCGCGGAGGGATTCCCCTATCTCCGATCGGCGATTCCCGAGTCCCTGTGTTTATTTTTTTTTTTTTTTTATTTACTCCCAGGCGAGATCGATCGCGAGTATAAGCGCACGGAAATTGCAGCGCGGCCTTGTAACGTTGTTTCCGTTCGTCTTGCGGGGGGCGGGCCGCGGCGAGAGCTTTTGCCAGCTTTGAGCGAATGTCGAGAATCAGTCGGGCTCGCGGAGCGGGGGAGATAGGGAAACGAAGGCCCGCGCGACTGTAATGCCTTCTGAGCAAATAGCCAGAGTAGATTTACCTCGGGCAGTTAACTAGGATGTGTATAATTAAGCTAGGAACGATGTAAATTCGGATGATTAATCGTAGAGGGAGGCCGAGTGGCAAGGAAGATTCCTTGTGGCGTAGGAGTCGTAAGTCGGATGATCCCGAGCGGGGGCTGGCCGGGCTCGCGCGCGGGGCTCGCATTATCGCTCGCCAGCGAATAAATCAGCGCGAAAGTTGGGTAAAAAGCCATAGTGGAGAGGCTGTCAAAAAGGGTGGAAAAGCGAGGAAGAGAAGTTGGCGGAGCAGGCTGTCTATGGGGGAGGGCGTGGGGCGGGGAGAGAAGGGTAGGTGCGGGGCAGCCGGGAGGGAGGGAGCGAGGTGGGGAGGGTCGGGAGGGGGAGGAGGAGGAGGAGGAGGAGGAGATGCAGCCGAGGAGGCAGGTAGGCGGAGGCTGCAGCCGGGCCGCTGCCCCGTGCCCGGGGTGGGCTGGAAAAGAGCGCCGGGGAGAGGAATAAAAAAGGAGTAAAAGCGGAGATGCATCGCGTAGCCGGCGGCGGCGGTGCCGCGCGGCCGGGCCACCGGCCTCCGGAGGTACACGCCGCACCGGAGTAAGGAAGCCGCGAAGAAGTGCATTTAGCGATGGGCAATAATGAAGGAGGAATCTCTTGATGTTACGAGGAAATGATATTTCTCCGAGTGCGGGGCGGCGCGGAAAAGCCGGGCGCGGCCCTCGCGGCTTCCTGGAAATCGGGCGGCGTGGCGGCTGCGGGGCCCGCGCCGCCGGTGCGCCCCGGCGGCAGCCGTCCCCCGGGCGAGGTGTCGCCTCCCCGGGCACTTTGCGCCTTTTACGGGCGCTAATCGCCCGCCCCGGCCCTCGTTAGTGCCCCGCGGAATGCGCGGCCGCCCCCGCGCCGCCCGCCCCACCCCCGGCCCCGCGATTACAAGCATCAGGGCCCTAATTACTCCAATTTCCCTAGTCACTCGGCTGGGAGTCGGGCCGCCGCGCAATTACTCCTATCCGCCCCGGTGTGAATGCGCCAATAAGTCCATTAGGGGCTTAATCGGCCGAGGCTCCTTTTTCATTTAGCCCCCCCTCCTCCTCCTCCTCCTCCTACGTGCAATCATCGGATTTTTATGCACGAGGGCCGCGTTGAATGTCCTTCGGACGTTTATTTCCGTTAAAAAGTATCGGCGCACTCGCGGCCGAGGCGGCCGGCCGAGGGGAGAGAAGATGCCCGAGGAAGCCAGGCTGCAACGTTATTTTGCGGGAATTTCTAAGCATAAATATGGTTGTCGGGGGATTTTTGCGGCGTACGCAGGTGGAAAAAAGGCCTGGCAGAGGCCTAGACAAGCTCGCAGTATCCGCCCGAGCATCCGAGTATTGTAATTATTGAAAATGATAGCGGGCAGATGGGCCCCTCGGCCTTTCCCCGTATTCGCATCACAATGTATGGCTTTTAATTGGAAGGTGCAGTTGGGGAATCGGCGGGGATCGCCGGCAATCGCTCGCGATCGCTCCGAATCGGCGGCTCCCCGCGGAGGGACGGTTCGACGGGTGGCAATTAACGGCGGGGCGGCGGCGGCGGCCCTCGTTAACAACCGGCCGCTCGCCCCGCATGGAAATGGGAAAGCCCGGCGGAGGTCGCCGGGGATCGCGGCTCCTCCGCCGGGGGATCGGCGGCCCGAGCGTCCCTCGGGAATTCCTGAAAACGGTTGAAAAGCCCGCGCGGAGGAGGCGCGGAGGAATTCGAGAAAGGTGCTCGGGGCGGGCAGGCCGCCTCGCTTGAAATTCACACGAGCCGATACGCGGGGGGAGGCCGGGCCGCGGTGCACCTGCGCGGAATGCCGCGGGGCGAAACGCGCTCGGGCGTTTGGGAGCGATAAAGCGCGCGGCGGGCGCGCCGTTGCGTAACGCGCCGCCGCGCCGAAGACGACGTCCCCCGCGAGCGAGAGAGAGAGAGAGAGACCGCGCGGGGGGAGGAGGAGGCGCGCGCAGCCTCCGCCGCGGAGGAATGCCGCCGGGCGGAACCGGAAGCCGGCTTTGGGCCTTCCGAACAGGCGGCCCCGCGGCCGCCGCGGGGAGCGTTCGTTCGCCCCGAGGGCCGGGGGTCCTTTACCCCGGGGCCCGGCCGGCGGCGCTCCTCCGGCGAAGGCAATTTCGAAATTACTGCCCGCGCGCGCGCGCGCCGAGAGGCCCCGAGAGGCCCCGCGCGCGCCTATATAAACCGAGGCTTCCGCCCGGGCCCCCCTTGCCCCGGGGATGCGCGCGTGCGCGTCGCGCGGGCCCGGGCCACCCCCGGGGGCGCGAAAACTCCCCGGGAGCGTCGACCCCCGCGCGGGCCTTAATCACCCGGCGCTGGATGTGCTCGGGCAAAATGAAAGCGTTCTCCCGGTATAATTTTCTCGGAAGCGCGGATCGCCGGGGCAGACGGGCAGAGGCGCAAACCAGTCCCTCGGGCTCCCTCGGCAACCTCGGCGGGAGGGGCCCCCGAGAGAGAGAGAGAGAGTGCCCGCGAGCCGGAAGTCCCGCGCCGCCGCCGCCGCCGCCGCTCATTTTCCACTTCCGGCTATTAGCGTCGCCGGGGCTCGCGCGCCCAGTGACACGGGGCGACCCGCGGGCCGCTTCCCCGAAGGCCCCGCCCGGCAACCCCCGCCCGAGGGGACCCGGAAGCCCGCGCCGAGAGGCCCAGGCCGCCGGGGCCCTTTGTCCCCCGCCTTGATCGATCGCCCGGGGCTCTATATATATATATACGTATACGCGCATATTTCTTTTTCCCGAGGGGCCGATTGACTCGTCGGCCTCTCCTTTAACTCGGCCAAATGACCAGGGCCTCGAGGGCCCGGCGGCCCGCGCCTTTCACGCCTCGCACGCGCGCCCCCTCGGCTTATTACTCATCGGCGCTCCCCGCCGAGTCTTTTCTCCGCCGCCCGCTTACCGATGACACTTTGATGAGGCCCGATAATAATAATGCCCGCGCGTAATCGCCCAATTATGCACCGGCCCGCGCTCGCTCGGCTTTTTCACCCACTCGGCCTGCCTCGACGGACCGAGTCCCAGGGTGCCGATCTGCATAGCTCGGGCGTTCCCTCCGCCTCGTTTTGTTGGGCCTAGCCGAGATATTAACGGTCGCATTGCCTCGTAGCTTCCGAGTCTTTTTTTCCTGTACTTGTATGTATCCCGCGGTTATCATTGCCTGTACGAACCCTTTACATCCGTTTAATTTCCGAACGAGGAGTTGGCTGTTGCTTTTTATTTCATTCCGGCGGTACGTATACACATAGATATATAGGCACCTTGAAGGCAGATTTGCGCCGGCTGAAAAAGGATCGTTTAGCGAGTGAAAAAGAAATTGAATTCCAGGGTACGGGTTTGACAAAGCGTCTCCTATGGGCAGGCGCTCTGAAAAAAAGGCCGAGCCGGCCGGGGATAAAAAAACGGTAGTGCTTGTAAATGTTCAAAGTCACTGCGTGCGTCACAGAGGATCTATCAGAGCAGGGCGTGTACTCCGGCCCGAGTATATCACTCGCGCGGCGCTGTTCATCCCGGGCGGCTAATAGCCGGCCGGCCGATCGCCTGTAATCTCGCTTCAAAGCGAGAAACACGTCCGCGGGCCCGCGTAACCCGCGCGGCCGTCGCCCAGGCTCCCGGTCCACCCACGAACACGGCCTCCTGGGTGTCGGGGCGGGCTAACCGTTAATCCGGCCGACCGTTAACGCGGCACGTGCATCTGGGCCGCGGGCCGGGGGCGCGCGCCCGGCGCCACCTGGATTTTGTCACCTGGCGCCGCTCGCCGCGGCTAACGGGACCCGCGGCCGCACTCGACGCGCCTCGCCGCGGCTAGTTGCGCGGCTTAATCGCCGCCGGGGAGCGTCGCCAAGGCCGCACTCGCGCCCGCCCCGTAACTGTATAATCGGCTGCGGCGGCGGCGGCGGGCCCCCCGATCGATCGGCCCCCGGGTTAACGAGGGCCCCCCACTCCGCGGGGCCGCTTTGCATCCGCGCCGCCTCCTTCCGATATCGGCTCCCCGCGGCCCTTCCCGGAACCGGACAAAGGGCCGCGGGCGCGGCTTCGGGGAAGTCCGCCCCGGGGACGGCTCCCGGTTTTTGCAAATTTCCACCGCCCGGAAGGAGCGGCGCCCCTCGTAAAGTGACCCTATTCCCGGCGGGGCGGCGCTCCGCCGCCGGGCAAAAAGCCCCCGAATAGGCGGCTTCGCCGAACCTCTTAGGCGATTTTATCGGCCCGCCGCGGCCCAGAAGAAGCGCCGCCCGCTACCTAATGGACGTGACCTTAAACTCGGGCGCGCGCGCGCGCGAGCCAGCGGTAACTCGGCTTCTTCCTTTTTTTTTTTCCTTTTTCCTTTTTTTCTCCTCCCCCCCCCGTCCGCGGCGACGTCCCCGGGAGCGGGACCGCGAGCCCCCGCGCGCCCATTACGATTTACATCTGCGCGGCTTTACGCCCGTTCCCGGAGCCGAGCCCCGGCTAATTCGGCCCCGGTCGCCGGCCCCGATAAGCCCGATCTGTCGCCGCTTATCCCCCGCGGATCTCCGCCGCGCACACCGACCGGGACCTGCCTCCGAACTCTGCCCCTCGCCGAGTCCCCCGGTACAGTTACCCCGGCCACTCGCCAACCGCTGGTCCATTTTTCCCTCGGCGTGCGTCGGTCGAGTCGCGGGGGGGAGCGCGCGCGAGGGCTCAGGTGTCAACGCCGGCGAGGAGGGCTCCTTCTTCTTTTTTTTTTCCCCCCCGTCCTTTTCAACTCTTCCACAGAGCGGGAGTGAAGAGAAGGAAAAAAAAAAGGAAAACGGCCGGGGAGTAGAAAAAAAAAATGGACGGCGCCCGGCCTCGAGTGGTCGGAAGCACTTCTCGCGAGGGCCGTGCAAAAAGGCGGAGATGGCCGATGGCAGATGGGACGGAGAAGTGGGCCGTTTTACGGCCGCCCGGCCGATAAACAAATGGCTTTTGTCGTTGGAGCCCGCCGGGTTTTCGCACCCGGCCGCCGCGGGGACGACGCCCGGGCCGAGCGATCCGCGACGAGCCGCGGCGCCCCGTGGAAAAGTTTGGGAGCGGCTCGCCGGCCTTTTTCCCGCCGACAGTTACTCCCGCGGGGACCTTTTTTTTATTTTTTTTTCTTTTCTCCCCTTTTTTCGGAGCAATTGCCCCGGCTAAGGAGAATGACAATTGCGTCTGGAGGCGCCGTGGCGTGACAGCCGGCGGGGTCAACGGCCCCGGCGACCTTGGCCCCCTGGGCGACCCGGGCGCCCGCTTCCGGGGGCCGGGCCCTTCGGATTCCGCGGGCGGGGCCGCCCTGACACCCGTTTTTAACGCGCCCGCGCCCTGTTTGGGGGCCGGGCGCTCCGGCCGCTCGGCCGTTTAACCGCGCCACATTCCGCCGCTCCCCGGGAAACGGAGGCTTTTCTCAAAGCAGCGCCTCGGCCGGCCCATTAGACAATTTGCATCCACTAGTCCGCGCCCTTCCCCCGCCCCTGCCCCGGGGAGCCCTATAAAACGCGCCTGGATTCCTCCGATCGCGGCACCCCGGCCGAGCCGATCATGGGAAACGCCCGCGCGCGGCCCACGGCTCGACTCCAACGATCGACATTTTTTTTTTTCCCTTTTCTTTTTTGTTGCTGCGCCCGCCAACCGGCCACCTCCACCCGCCCACCTTCACTTTCAGCCCGTGCGTGAGGAATTGTATTTTTACTGCCTATTATATGCATAGGTTTTTGCCCCTTTATTCCCCCGACCCCCCAGCCCCCTCACCGCCCCGCTCCTAGTGCGGATGCGCGCGCTACAGTCATCTCTAGTTCTCAACCCCTTTTTTTATGACTTGCACGAAAATGCGCGCATTCAAACTACGCTCTCAACGGCTATACCGCTTATTCAAAAAGACTATTGCACGCCTCTAACCCTCCCCCCGATAATTGACTCTCATTATGCCTTTTTCAAACTAGGAAATTATTTATTTCGCCTTCTTCATCCGCGTCCAACTAACAAACTATTCTTGGATAAGCGATAAATCCACTCCTTAGCTAAACAATTATTTATCGGTGTTTTTCCACCTTCTAATTGACTTTCTTTGCACGTGTTTTTCCACGTTAAAACTATATTTCTACATTAACCAACAAATATTCCGAATCAAATTCTCAAAAACTCATTTTGTATTTAATAATGATTGCACACTCGATACAAGACAATGTATTTATTTTGAAATCGTAAGTAATCGACCTTGAGTATCCCGCGTTTAAAGTTATTCTTGACTCTTACTCCTGCGGTACTAGTATTCACCGATCAAGGCATTCTCAACATACTCCTGCATTTGAATTTTCTCCATGCAAAAATGAAGAGAGAAAATATTTTCTAAAAGTTGCGTTCCTTATCTCGCGTTTCTATTTTTCTTTGTCCCAGTGACAAAGAGCCTTACGAAGTTTACGTACATACTAATTGTAATTTTACGTTAATATAACCTTGCGGTTAATAATTAATATATAAACTTTACGAGTAGGAAGATAGAATCTAATTTCCTCCCTTAAATAAATCACTGGAAGTGTTTGGTAATTGAGTTCCTTCAATGTAATAATGAAGAAGGTGCCGGTTGCATTTGGAGATGGTTAAAAAGGAAATCATTATTTCTTTCATAAGTTTCGTGCAGCGCTTTTCAAGGTACACTGACGCGGCCAGTGTATAAGGATGTTGCAAGGCGCCGACAACTCTTAATTGCGCATACGACTGCTTCTTCCGATTTTACACTTCACTTTCAGATATTCGCACTCGCTAATTTCCTTCCTAGTCCCATCCGTATACCAAACGATCCGTTTGATACACTTTCAAAGTAGTCTTTTACAACTTGTCGCAATAATTCTTTTGAGTGACAAAGTTTATCTACAATGGGCAAATGCTAAAGTTTTAATCGTTTCCTTAACACACAGCGAGAGATCTTGCTAATGATCGATTAATTACATGCATCCTGTACATTATTGTTATAAAATGATGGAATATTAATCGAGAAGAAAATCTTCTGGTAACGCTAGCCGCCCATATATATATCAACTAACTATGTAGATTAGAATTGAAACAAATCCATAATTTAGCTCCGGGCTCTCTATTCTTGGCGCTAATGAAGTGCATTTACGAGGGAGGCATCTGGCATGAAAAGGTACCAAGTCCGATACTACAATGAGGACTCGGCACTTTTTGATGTGAGAGGTCTCAATTATAAAGGCATAATAGGAGATAAAGAAATGTTCGATTACACGAAAATTGGCCGTGGGGTCTGTTGCGACAAAATAAAACGCGCCGCGCGGGCGGGATAATAACCGAGTTGTTAATCAAGCCGGGAGAAAAGAGCGAGTCGGATTTTTGGGGGGGTTGTGGGAGGCGGGCCGCCCGTGTAATTTGGAGGGTTTCGGTTTGTCATTTGGGGCCGATCGGCTCGCACGGTCGCTTATATCGCTAACGCGCCGTGCGATTGGAATAAATAAAGAGGATCTGGGGGGGGCCCCGGGTAATGGCCCTCTAAATTGGCCCCCCGCTCGGGCTTATCTCGCGAGGAGCGGCGCGTGCACGTGCGGCCTCGGGGGCCGCGGCTTGTAAACAGTGTCCCCGCGACGGGGCTGTCGGCCGCGATAACCAGGCAAGGTCTACTCACGATTTGAAGATCTGGCTCTTCCGCGTGGTCTCCATGGCGGCGTCCGGGGGAGGCTCTTCTCCGGGGCACACAGGGGAGGGACTCTGGGGGGCGGGCGGGCGCCTCCGCCGGGCTGCTTCCTCACTTGGGCTGGGCCTCACAGGGCGCGTGCGGGGCGCGGGCCGGCGGCTGGCGGCCGGGCAAATGTCATCCGCCCCCGGGAGGCGGGCGGCGCTCAGCTCCTCGAGCGCGACTACAAAGGACTCGCTAGGACTGGCGCACAATAGCGATAGAGAGCCCGGCCCTGGCTCTCTCTCTCTCGGCTCTGCTGCTGCTGCTGCTCAGCGATGCGCTCGGCGGCGGCGGCGGCGGCGGCGGCGGCGGCAGAGCGGATCGTTCCGTTCACCAGGCAGCACTGCTGCAGCGCCCAGGAGAGACGGGGACGACGGGCCGAGAGGGACGAGAGCGCGACGTACTTTGTACTACTACTACCACTGGCGCGGCGCGGCTACGAGGAAGAGCAGCGCCGGCTAGAGACAAAGTGAGCTAGGGTAGCCCGGGGAGAGAGAAAGGGGAATAGAGAAGCGGGAGGAGGACGAGAAGGAGGAGGAGGAGGAGGAGGAGGAGGAGGTGGCGAGCGGCTTGGGGCGGGAGGAGGAGGGGCGGCGGCGGCGGCTGCGGCGGCGGCTCGCGGCGCGAAGGAGAGCGGCGGCGACGGCGGCGGCTGCAGACGCGCGGCGTCGGCGGCGGCTGCACACGGGATGCTCGCGGACTCGAGCGCTGCGCCGTAATGACATGCTCTAGGAGATGCCAGGCGGTTTTGTAATAACCCCCGGTAAAAAGTGAATTTTCCCGAGGTGGGGAAAGGGGCCCGGGGCCAATGGGGCCGCCGCTCCGCGCCACCTCGCGGCCAATGGGGGCCCGCGGCGCGCCGGCACAGCCCCCCCCACCCACCCACCCAACCCCCGGGCGGCCCGGGGGCCCGCCGCCCTGCCCCCGGCCTAGCCTCCCCCGGGGGGGGCCGCGGGTCCTCCCCGCGATCCGCGCGGAATGCGCCGCCGCCGCCGCCGGCCTTCGCCCGCCCCACCTTCCCAATCCGATATTCCCCATTTTCCAAAAGTCCCCCCGCCGCCGCATTCCTACATCCGCCTGCTTTATCCGCCGGCCGCGGCATTTTTATCATTCCCCGAGACACCGGCGCTCCCGCCTCCTTCGGTATTCTAATGCGTGCATAGCAGGGGTGCAGGAGCGGAGGCTGCGCCGCCGGCCTCCGCGCGCTCGCTCATCCGTCTCACTGCTATCATTACATCTCCGCGCTCCGTTTTCTCGCTAGACGCACTTTTTACGCCCGGGCAGGACCGCCCGAGCCCGACGTCCATCGGCCTCTTATTTAACTGTTCGTCTTTTAACTGTCTTTCCGGAAAATCCCCCCGCGAGCCGCCCGCCCCGAGCTCCCCGGCACTATTGTCGAATCCTTCTGGAAAACTCTATTAGTCGGGACGAGGTCCGCGCGGGCATTAGCTCGCGTCAAAGGCCCTCGATGCATATTCATTCCTTCCGAGGCGGCATTCCTGCCCGTGGCGCCGCCGGCCCATTGTCTCGCTGGCGCGCGGGCGGCCGGCCCCTTTCCCGAATTCGCCCGCGCGCCCAATGAAATCCTCGGATTCCGCGCGCGGCCGCATTTGCATACGCGGCTCATCTCGCTCGCCGAATGATAATTGAATACAAAGATACAAAGCGTGGCATTTGTAAACGCCGAGTGCTTAAACTCGTTGCTACACCCGGGAATATTCACTTATGTATACGCTGCAACTTTACACTCATGCTAATTTTAATCTTTACTGCATCTCTTATCATATTTTTGGTAATTATATGAAGACGTATAAAAGCGCATACGAGTCGGGCGCGCTTGCCTGCACACAAAGTATAACAAATGCACGGCAACGCCGAGCAAGATATTATTTAAATACCTCCGCGTATTATACCGGGGAATTCTTTTTTTGTTTTTCCTTTTATTGTCTAACGCTTACAGAGCATTGCCTCTAAGCACTTCGTAGAATCCGAAGTTACAATTCGAATGATAAATCAACAACCGATTGCATGATGAATTATTTTCTCAAATCTTTATCTTCGATCCGAATACCTGAATCGTGCAAACCCATGCATAGCTAATGAAACTCGATACAGCACGCTTTCAACTGCTATTTACGAAATCCAAAAATATTAATTCCTTTCATCATTATGTTAATTCAATTTAAAGTATCGAAACAAAGAACGTCTTACAAAATCCGAGTGCGCGCTCTTCCTACAATTACTCCTGTAACGTAATTAAAAACTTTGTTAATTATACAAAGTATACAATTTTGTTTTTTGGCACTTGCCATCGTTGTTAAAAAAATATGCATTTACTGGCATTGCAGGGAAACTCTTGATAAACGCAAGTGTCGAAGTTGAAAATTGAGTAATCGGTGGATATTTATAACGAGCGCGCATATAGAGATCGGTTGATATACTTGGCCGGTGAGGTAAACGTTGCACGCGTCAGGCAACTTTTCCACTTTTCCACCATATTATTATCAATTGCATTAGAGCTGAATACGTCGAGGGTATTGTTAATTCGTTAATTTCGCGGTGTATATGTCTGTAGATGCGATCGGAGCGGGTGCAGTTGAAACATGGAATGCAAAAGACCGAAGGCAGCACATGTGCAGGGGGGACATGGATGGAGAGGAATGGCTGCAACGCGCGCTGACAGCAAGTGGTAAAAATAAAGTTGAGAGGGTATAGGTATCTGCAAAAGGAGCGGAAAAAGTGCGGCAGGAGGCGGAGGCGAGTTAAGCCAGAAAGTTAAAGCTCCGTTATCCCTAATGTAACGAGGGTTGCGCGTGGCTAAGTTATTGCACAAGCCGAGAGGCTCGCACGGCGCGTCACTTTAGCCGGGCGGCTCGCGCGCCGCCACCTATTGAAGGGTACACGGCCGCGTTACACTCGCCCGACATTCGCCCGATGAATTTATCGGGGCGCTTTATCGGCCTTTAATTATTACGAGGGCGCGGGGCTTTATCCCCGCGCGGCTTCCGCCCTCCCTTAACGACGGCCATAGGGCACGAACAATGCGATTAAGGGATCCCCGATTTTCTCCGGGAGATATATAAGTGCGCGGCTGTAAAGCGCCGCTCGCGGCTTTAATTAAGGCCCCCGGCTGCTGGGGGAGATTCGAGCGGCGCCTACTGCCGCGATGGGACCGCGAGCGCGCGATGGAGCCACAACGGATTGGCTCCCAAGATCGCGCCGCCCCGCAACAGCCGACGCATCGCGCGCCGCCGCATAACGGCTCCGCCACTCTATTTTTCCCCCCCGCCCCGGGCTTTTGAAGAAAGCCCCGCTGCCTTTTTCTCCCCGCGGAAATCTCATTATTTATATATACGTGTATATCAGTCACGCGCATTATGCGCTCCCGTGCCCTGCGCCTACGCGGCTCAGCCCGAGGATCTCGCGTTTAGACGATTACTCGACACTTCGTTTGTTTTCATTTGCCAAGCAAAAGGAAATTAGACATCCGCTTCTGCCCCTCGAAAGCATGTACGCCGACTGTTGAGTGCGGAGCAATGCACGCGGATCTTTATATCATTGCGCGAGCGAAATTCAAAATTCAATTGGATACTGCTGCTGTGCGACTGGAGGAGCAGCAGGTTGAAAAGAGGCCTTTTTTGATGGTGCGCATGTAAGCGACCATTGGCAATTTTATTACATGCCTTTATTATGGAATGACCGCTCAACGTACAATATCTACGGTATTATTGATGATACTTGCAAATAACTGTTATCGTGCACATTTACCTATTGAATTAAGATTAGCTCTGATATCAAAGTGCCTTAGTTGTAACTTAAATACAACCATCTTCCAAAGGATGATAGCGTACAATTGACAGCTTTACACTTTAAAATGGGCTTATCATCATAGTATGCAATAATCTCCGAAGTTTATGCTTAATCCTTTGCCAAGATGTAGGGTTGATGTAAATGTATTTATACAATTACACTATCACGTTATAAATACTTTTCTTGAAAGTTATTATATTTTATAGTTTTGTAGATATTAAAAGTATATCTAGATATGTATGGCGGAAGTTTTATTGCAATGAATTGATAAAGACTGATAACTCTGCACTTCAGCGTGCAATCATTTATAAAATAGTTTCAAGAAGTTTTCAATAGTTTTAGAAATCATCATTTATATTAATATTTTTATTTTATATTCAATATTTATTTAAAATTTGTCAATGCATTTATGTGAAGGGTATGATTTGAAAATATCGTAAGTATATTATGGATTCTGATATTGTTCTTTTTGACTTTTTTATATTACGTTAATTATCCATTAAACAATCCTTTCTATTTTGCACTGCAAATTTTTATTCTTATTTGTTTGTAATTAAAGAAAATGTAGACTAATTTCCCTGTTATAATTGGCCTGTATATACACATATTTGTAGCAACAATTATATTATAAGATGTTTATTTTATATCAAAAAGAAAAAGCGTATCAAGATTTTGATGATTTTTTGAAAACAGTTAGAAGCTTTTGTTGAATTTGTAGAAATAATTGTTGGTTTTATCCTTGAGCTATTTATTATCTAAATAACCGAAGAAATAATTTGAATTGAAATTAATAATTTCTTCATTAACTTTTTATTATTCTTATTCGGCGTAATAAAGGTAAAATAACATATAATAATACGAGAATGAAATGGCTCGGTTGTAAACGGATGATTGATGTAGGTCGTTCCTGAATTACATCAGTTGTTTTTAGAAGCATTCGGTTTGATCATTGCGATTTTGTCGGTCATACTTTCTATATTGTAGCATAATAAACTGTAATCAACATAAAATTACCCATATTACTAAATAATTCAAAAAAGTTGTTATTGTTCTCGCTGTAGGAAGGCGGGTCGGAAATCTTATTCGAATATCCCAACACGCCGGGAGAAGAAGTTAAGTGCGCGCAGGGGTGTTGCGATAATGCGAGTTTCCGTTTTAACGAGGCGGCTTATAAAGCCGAGAAGGCAAACATTCGCAGATATATATTGTTCCATAAGCCGGCGGGCGAAAATTTCGCACCGCCAGGCCATCGGGCGCCCGGCCCCCAAGGAGCGGATAGACATCGGTCGCGTGCATTGGAGCTACTTCACGGTCCGCGCGGAGCGCCTACACCCGGGGGACACGGGTGCGCGCGCCCGAGCGCCGACTACAATGGGCCCCCGAGGTGCCGGACAAACGGTTCGCACCTGTAGGCGCGGCCGGGGAATTCGCGGGGGGAATCGGCGAGGAAAAAAAAAAAAAATGAAAAACCAAGCGGGGCGGAATGCGCGAAAACGGAGGCCGCGAACGGTTTCTCCTCCCGCGGCGCGCGCGGCCTAATCGGCCAAGTAGGGCGGCCGCTAAAGAGGGCGGGGGTCGTTACGTGGGCGCGTCGGCCCGTTCGCGCCTGTTACCGCTCGGGATCTAGATCGGAGGGCCGGCGGGGGCCCTGGGAATCGAACCCGGAAAAACCGCCCGGTGCTCCAACACGTATCCCCCATCGCGCATCCTCGCCGGCGATCCGAGGAGGTGGGGGGCCGCCCCCGTTAGGGCCTCCCGCGGCCGGTTTCGTTTTCATCTACCGTTTCCCCGCGGCCCCCGCCCACGCGGCCCCGAGATATCGCCCTGCGCCGCGTCTACGTGGGCGTGTGTACGTATAACCGTTTTTGCCCGGGCGAGCCGCTCGGCCGATCTCCTCGCCGGCTCCTGTTTATGCATGGCCGACGTGAAAAGCCGCGCGGCGCCGGTCCTTGACCAAGTGACTCGCTCCCCTTTTTCCCGGGCGTCGCCGCTAATCGGCCGGGCGGCGCGCGCCTCCTAATTAACGGACCGCGCGGCGCCCGGGGTCTAACGGGCCGGCAGCTGCCGGGGCGCGGCCGATATGCCCGCCGATCTCTGTGTATGTGTGTGTGCGCCTCCTCCTCCGGCGGGGGTTGCCGGGCGCCGAGGGCGGCCTAATGGGCCCGAGCAACGGGACGGACAATCGGCCTCGTTTACCTCGCGGCCGAGCGCACGCCAGCCGGGGCTTATCTCGCCCCCGGCGAGCCCTTCTGTAATTTAAATGTGCCGCCCCGCGAGCGCCTCGTCCTCGGAGATGGACGCGCGGCCCTCGATTTCTCCCCCGTGTTATTACCCGATCGCTCCCGCCGATCGCGGCCCCGATATCTATCTACAACTAAATCCCACGGTCGGATCCGCGCGGGAAGGAAGGGCCGACGCCTCGCGCGCATTGTTCCCCGGGCTTATTACGCCGGGGCTGCGCTTTTCGCCGGGCGCACTTTGTTTATACCGGCGACGCCCGTGCGCCCAGCAGCCTCCCGCATCTATCGCGGAGGCCGTATCTCCCCGCCGACCCTCCGCTTTCATCGCTCTTTCATTAGCAGTATTTTCGTACACGTGCGCCTCCATCTCCGCGAGTCTATCCCGATCCCTCTATCGCAGCGGCCGAGCTGCGATTCTGCAATTAACAGAGCCCTTCATCCTCGTGCTTCGCAGTGAGTTATGTTAACGGCGCCTCAAATGTTGTGCAACGGTCTCATCGTTGGCTATCCTCGGAGCCGGCGAGCCTGCGTCAGCACTAACAGAACCGATGCCCGTAAGCTTCTTTCGCGCGGTGTAACGACCGACTCCCAACAACGAGACAAACTTTTATCAATAAACGACCCTCGTACAATAATTCAAGCTACGAATCACTCTGTTCTATTCTCCCGGAACAAGTCCGCTCCGCTTACAATGTACAATCGTATGAAGAAAATGCTAATTGCCGTGTACTAAGTAGCTAAGTAATAAGCAAACAAAGTCATTTAGGAAAGTACATTAGTCGTATTTACATCACTTTAGTCGGATCACGTTCTCGGGATCCCTTGCCAACGAATCTTGATAAAAAGAGGAAAAATCTCAAAGTTACTTAAAATTTTCTTCACATTCCTGACCCAGACTAATCATATTCTCGGTCACTTACCTGGAAGAAAATAAAGACGAACGATTATAATTCAGAGATTAACAAAGTTTTATAGCTGCGCCTTTATAAGAACTAAACCTTACAATTACATTGGGTACTTCTGTTTACTTGCATTTAGTATTCTAAGTATAATAAGTAGTACCAGGTAAAAAATAGCTTATTAGTAATTAACTACTACTTGAAGTTGTATACAATTTGTGGTGCTCAATCGAGGATATCTCAAAATATCCCATGGTATATTTACGCATATAGTTGTATAGGATATCTATATACAGATGTGAAGGATAGTACATAGTTGTCCGACTGTTTACTTTGATTTTTGAAAAGAGATTTTAAACAAATTCTTAAAAGTATATAGGTATAGAAATTTCTTAAGAATTAATTCAAATTTAAACACTAACTGTACTCGAACGGCTCAATTTTATAAATTTCCTGTCAATAAAAAGATTTAAATACAATTCATGTTTATTCTATAAATTAGCACAGATAAATCTGCAGACTAAAATAATGAACCGTTAAAAAAACGTTCATTTGAAATATTGTTTTAACAAATAGAGAAACAATTATTGTTATTTACGTAATGACGATAGAATCTGCAGTAAAAGTACACAAGAGTAATATGCGGAACTACAATGGTCTAAAAAAATTTAGCGCGTGCCCCTATTAGTGTTCGAGTTTATTAATTTTTTGGTAAATTCCGAGGCTTTCTAAATGAGTGAATTATACGATCCTATCTAAAGAAAAAGTAACCATAATCACGCTTGTCGTTGACTTATTTTAAGCGCGTAGGTCGGGCTTTTTAAATAATGTATGGCAAGATGCAAGCAGATAGCGAGCACGGACAGTTTTTCCACTAATTTTGTAAATTTTACTCTAGAAAAGGAACGCGCTTAGCTAAGCTTAACCATAGGAGAGCACGAATGCACTTGTGTGCAGTGAATATATTTTGAAACCTTATAAACACTGGTTAGACGCGCACATTGGCCGAGTCGTAACGTATATCTGCCAAGTTAACAATATTTGCTTTCTTTCTTTTTTACCCAAGGGGCCCAAGTTGAATAAAAAAAGCCGGCTATTTCCGCAAATATGCCGAAGACTCTGCTGCTGTATTCTTAGTTATTTTTACAATATCCTTTTAAATAGCAGCATTTGTAATTGTAGCGTAGTTGCGGGAGTATTTCCTACTGGCGAAAGAAAAAAGAGCGCGGCTCGCAGGTTTAAAAAGGTAATGAAATATCGAAAATATAAGGAGAGATAGGAGTGGCCGCGGTGGGGAGGTTTTATTCGATCGGGGCGAATAATAGCGCGTGGCGAGAGCCGCGCTGGAATCCAAGATCTGCCGCGGTGGAAAAAGCGAGGCTGCGCAGGTGATATATGTTGGGCGAATGATAGGCGAAGAGCGCGCGAGGCGTTTTACTTTTTCTACCGGAATGCTGGGAGAAGCGGCGGCGGTAGTAGGGAAGCAGCGGGGCCTAGGCAGCCCCGGAGAATGCAATGGGAAGAAAAAGTCCGATGATAATAATAAGAAGGATAATAAGAATAATGGCAAAGTGGGCGTGGGAGTGGAGAAGAGCCGACAGGGCTAAATGGGGATAATCATAATCAATAATCATATTCACGTGTCTGTTGAAGGTTAGCACGTAATAGATAATAATAGGAGTAAGCGGGGGCCCCGGCGGCCGGCAGGCGGCTATATCGAGCCACGTAGAGGGCGTAATTGAATGTACACTCGGCCCGCGGCTGGATTTGCGGTGGCATTTGATAAAGGGGGAAGAAAAAGACGGGGCCCCGCGCGGGAACGATCCTGGGAGAAAAGCAGAAAACGACATGATGGGCCGCACGTGAGGGCCGGCTCCGGAGCGCGATGACCCGAATAGCGCCGCGGCCGCAAGGCGCGCGCGCCTCCCCTCCTCCTCCTCCTCCGCCCGGGCAACCGGCCCTCCCTCGGGGACGACGCCGCGCCCCCGGGAGTCCGGGGCCCCAACTGTATCCCGGCGACGGGGCCTTCGGGGAAGCGGCCCGGAAGCCCTAATGCCCGCGGCGCATGCGACGTACGTATCGGTGGACCGCAAGCCCCGGCGCCGTTACGCGCCCCCATTACCCCCCCGGGATTCGGAGATGCGCCGGAGAGAGAGAGAGAGAGAGCTTCCGCCCGCGTCCCCGGAGGCGCATTCCGACTGGGCGCCCACCGCGATTCCGGCTAAAGGAGCCGGCAATTGCCCGTCCCGCTCGGAAGGTGGATGTGTGCCCGTGGAGGTTGTCTGCGGCCGCGGCCCCGTAATCCACGGGCAAAGCCCGGCGCCCGGGGATTCGCACGCCGCCGAAAGCCTCGCGAGCTTTCCTCCGATAATAAAAACGACTTTTACGATCCCACGCACGTGTTATTACGGCCCTCTTGCAATTCTATTCCCCATGAATATTGCACCCCGGGTGCGATTGAAAGAATTCCTCGCGCATCCCGATCGGGACTAACCGTCAAAATCCCCTCTCGCCCCGGCTCTCCCTCGCGGTTTAAAATGTCTTGAATTATTTATCGGCTCGTTCCTCCTCACCTTCCTCCGGAATCGGCTGTTTTAAAATTTATATCGTATATCAAAACTTTTCTATTTTTTATATACCTAAATACATACATGTTTTTTTAGCGGGGCATGGGCGTCGTTCCGCCCAGCTGAAAAATTCATGCTTTTACCCTATATCAAAAAGTAACCTCCAAGAATTTCCCTCGTATTATCGAAACGAGAACAAAAAATTATGTACTGTATTAATCAGATACACTAACGCGTGTCCAACTCCACGCACCTTCTGGCATGTTCGCTTCGATTAATCAATGAAACGATCACATGCTCAACTACGATCCCGCGACAACCTGTAATTATTACTTGAAAACTAATATCCTCTTCGACAAATGAAAGAAAAATCCATGTAATTGACAAGAATAAGAGCAATCCCTTACCTACTATTAAGGCCGACAATTATCGACCAAAATATTTTGAAATGCTTAGCTTAGTTTCTCATTTATTTTTAATCGTGTACCAATGTACTAATTTCCAGAACAACTCAATTGAAGATATATCTCGTCTTTTTGAAAATTCCAAGGCATATTTTGTATTTTTCACGCTCAACGCAGTGCTATTGATTACAGTACAAAAATTACTGTTTTTACTCGAAGTACATGGAAATTTTATAATATACACAAGATCTCTACTCTACGTAGTTTTACAAATAACTTTAGTGGATTTTTCAACAGTACCGCAACAGAGTCTATTTTTCTTTCTTATCGTTTAATATGTTAATAAAAACTTCAAGGCGCGTTAATAAAGCAGTATACAGAAACTCCAGGTTTTGAATTTGTATAATTTTGATAAATTTATTTTTACGCGGTAAATATTTTGATTCGAATGGGCCATAAAACCCAAAGCTAAAACATCATTTATGTTTTAAACAAGAGGCAAATTTCACGAGGACACTCGTGATTTTTCCTCGCGCAGAATTTGGAAAGGAGAGCCAGTGCGCGCTTAAAATAAATTAATTGGTTATTCATCTCTGTCCGTTATGATAAAAACATTGAATTTGCAGTTATTGAAATTATTACGGGTATTGATTTTTAAGCATTTGATTGAATAACCTGTTCAAATGAAAAGAAAATCGATATCTCGCGAGGCTGGCGAGATAAGTAATATTTAGAACGGTATAAAACACTATTTTAACTCTTATCACCGAGTTAGAGGATGAATTTCGCTAAAAAATCCAAATGCTCCAAAAGAAATGATTCCTCGGCAAAGGCAGTGCGCGGGCGTCCTTTTTTACTCTCGAGCATTTTGTTTGATATTCTGTACCGTAATTAAGAATTATCCTCGTCGAATACAGGCATTCGAACGTTATCTACAGGCGCACCAACTTCCGTCAAGCTTAATTCTGTAAAGCCGAATAATAAATCACGCGGCGCGTCGATATAACTTCTCCCCCGTAATTAAGCATCGGTAATTAGCGCTGGCCCAATAAATAATTCGCGCGTGCGATATATACGGCGGCAGGACGACCGGGGAGCCTAACTAGGTCCTCGGCGCCTCAAGGGGAGAAGCCGTAAGGAAGGCCAGGGTTGCGCACGGCTCGGCGCATCGGCTCGCTCAGCTGATCCGCTCCCGTGTCAAGGCCGGCAGGGGTCTAAATTTCGTGGAGCGCGCGGCAGGCGGCTCGGGGTGAGCCGTAAAAAGGGGGAGTAGTCGGGCGAGTAGTTGTCCTTGCTCGGGCGGCCGGCGGCCGGGCGAGTCCGCGCGGGGAGGTCAAGGCCCAATTACCGCGGCTGCAACGGGATCCCGGAAAGTTGCTCGGGCGCGCGCGCAGCGGCGCTCCTGTCGCGCGTCTACGCGCGGACACTTCCTCCCGGGCCTTGCCTCGCGCCCCCCCCCCCCTCCTCCTCCTCGCCCCGTGGCGGCGCACGCGCTCTCCCGCGGCCTCTTCCGCTTCCAAGCTCAAGGTCGACGAGTTCTCCGCGGCGCGAGAGTTGCGGGGCTTTTTGCCCGGGCGCTGCTGGCTGCACGCACGCCGCGCGTGCAGCCCTGTCATTCACTCTGGCTCCGGGCCGCGCCCGGACAAATGAGCCTACGTGCCTCGCTTTTTCCCTTTCGAGTAACAAATGCACCCGGCCGCACAGTGGCTACGGCCGCCCCACACCTGCTTCTTTGTTTGCCCCTTTTCCTCTCGTCTTCCTTTTTTTTTTCTTTTTTTTTCTTTTTTTTCTCTTTCCTTGCCACCGCCGGCATTATCTCCTTCTTTACGCTGCGAGTCCTTTCCGCGATCCGCGGCGAACAATTGAAATCCCAGCTGTTTCGCGGCGGAGTGTGCCACGGGGAGACCGATGTTCTCGTTAAAAATCCTGGTGAAAGCTCACCGTTTCAATCTCGACTTGATAAGTTCGTTAGACCGCGAGCGTGCAAGTATTATTTTGTTCTTCTTTTGCGCATTCCTCGTTTTATTAACTGGGCATAATTGCATTGCATTACGATTTAGTCTAGGATCCATCGATCACCTTTAACAGATCGAGTCCACATTCTTGAGCCTATTTACGCAAACGGTAAAGCTTTGCAACGTCTATACAAATGTCGACGATCAAATCACGTAAAACGCTTCTCTTGATGATTGTAAAAGGTATTTACAGTATTCGAAATATTAATGTTATATCAAGTTATATCCGTGTCTTTTTTAAATCTACCTTAAAACTGTTATTTATTACCTTTTTCATATCCAATACACTTAGAAAAGCTACGTGTTAAATTTACCCACATTTTTATCTAATGGAACTTGTATTCGCATCACAATAATTAATAAAAAGTAGAGATTTCAATAACTTTTACAGATTGTTTTTAAATTAAACATTCTCATATTGCAAGTACTATTTGATAAAAATACAGTAAAATTTAATACGCTAATTCTCTCAGTATAACACTTTAATATGTAATCATAATATTTCTCCCTACTTATTGCATAACATTATTATGCTTCGTATTGTATAATTCTATGTATGTTGCTTATTCGGTGTTACGCTTATTTTCTATATTTGATCTTGATTGTAGAAGTATACAATTCACATGAATGCAATACTTACAGTTTTAATTATTTAGATTTTTATTGTTTTAAAAATATTCAAAATTTTAAATGATTATTATCATTTAGCAGCTGCTTTGATATAAAAACTAGTTTACGGTTTTTCTAATTATCAGTGTAATGATCTCCACCTGCAGAGACTTAATTTTAGCCAAATTCTTTTTGGTTGAGTGAGATTGAGCGAGAAATATATGTTTTTTTATCTTTAAGAGTACTAACAGTAAAAACTACCGCCAGAAAATATGTGATACGATATTCTTTATGGGTTGCTATATATATATATATCTTGTTATTTTAAATATCGCTAATCCTTAAAAATTTTCTTTGCATATATTTACATTTTATTTCATCTACCGTATAGACACCTAAGATAGCATAGACATATATCTGGAGGTGCAGGTGGTGTTAAGGTAGTACTTGGATTAAACACATGCGGCAACCAAAGAGATTATAGCGTGAGCAGGCTTTCTCTTAACAATTAAAAGATTTTTTATGTAGTGATTTTTTACGAGCCCGCCGCGATGATGGTTGCAAGAGTCATCTATTTTAGTTCAAAAATTTATTGTCTATCAACTGAGTGATACTTTCAGCAAGGTAGCCGCGTGCATAAGGAAGCTATTCACGATGACAGTGGCGCAGGCCTGACAGTGACACAGAGACAAAGAGACAAGATGTTGTTGAACGGTACGCGACTGATAAGCCGACTAGACGACACGGAGCCATGAACTATTACATAAGGCAATTGCAGATAGGACATGGTCTGAAAATGTCGAAAATAATTCTTATCGTGAATGCAGGAAACATCCTGTAATCGAATTCCGACAGATTCCTCTTACAAAAAAAACCGATGCAACAAAAAATGTTGTGTCTTAATATACATCGTGTTATGTAAGTCAGAAAACTTAAACTCATACCGCCGGATCAACTATACAAATAAATAATTATTAACCAAATAATAAATATAATGTCATTGTTGGGTTATATTCAAATAAAAATAAAACTATTGTGCAGTATAATTGATTTAAATAAAAATTTGTTTAAATAGTGTAAATTTAAAGTACTCTAATGATATGATAATAGATAGTGATCTATATGTATTATTTTTTTTGGGTTATTTTTATAAAGCTTCCATGTCGAGAGTTTTTACTGCTAGATGTATTAAAATGTTAATAAAGGTTCGCATATAGTCTTGCAATACTATGAGGTTGGAAGATACCGTGAACAATAATTGTTGTCGCCAGCTTATAAGCTGGATCAAAGAAAATAAGATGTATTATAAAATTAAATCAACCCTGTTATATACTGAGTATTACTGACTATTTCTATAACAAATAGCCATCTAATTAACACATAAAATTTCTGTAATTTCGAATAGTTTTTTTATTAGTACATCAAACCAAAACCAAATAAATATATAAAACATAATAATTGTAAAATTGCCTTATTAAGAATTTTATATATACATACATACATCTGCATAGAACTATTCTATCAGAAAAATCACTTTGGTATTCAGCACATTGAACTATAGTACTGTAAAAATATTAAAGTGTAATTTTATTTAACATAAAGTTACAATATATTGCAAAAACTATACCGTAAAATCGACATTATTATTTTCTAATATTTATCCAATGTAATATTATAAAATATTTCAGCAATGTTGTAAAACACAATATATTCATGTATAAATTGTATCTATGTAGGTTATGAAATATAATATTTCCATGTACAGTTTATTTAAAAAACTATTAAAACTATAATTACAGCTTCCGACAGCAACATCTATATTATTATAATTATTAAAACATATGTATATATGAGTATCAATATTTTCTATCAGATTCTATTTATAAAAGATTCAAAATAAATGTTTAAAATAAGCTACGCATTAAGAACATTACCACACAGTAATCTCTACTTATATTATTTGAATGATTAATATGAAAAAGTAAAATATAATATTCAATTATATTTTGCATTTATAAACAAAAAATTTGTTTTCTCTTTATTCAAAATTTGTAGTTAATTGTTTATTTAATACAATAAAATAATTAAAATAAAATTTAAAATAAAAATCTCTATGAATCTCTATGGAATCTACGAAATTTCTATAAATTTACTAATTATGTCATAATATATAGCTAAATTTTACTTTAATTTATGTGTAATATATAACTATTACAATGAAACTAGTATGAATTCATAAGTATAATAAGATCTGGTTTAATTTTTATATTAACGGTGCGTTACATTGGTATTTTATGTACGTATCCGATACCTCTAGTGATGAAAAAGAACTCATCGAGATATTTAGATAATTATTATAACCTTCGTCCGAGACGAGTTTGACAGTTGAAGTTGAGCAATTAATAACTTGTTGTTTTTCACCTGTTATGTAAAAGTAAAGAAAATTGTTTTAATAGCAACTTTGGAATCTGCGTAGTATATTTTCAAGATCGAAATTTTAAATAACTTACTATTTAAATTTGATTTGTTGCAGATAGTTTTAAGAACTTCGATACGATTTGTATCTAAACCATCACTTCCTCCAATTTCAATACGATTTGAATAACCGGGACACTATAAAAATATTAATTAAAATTGTATAAGGAATTCAGCTAAAAATAACATTACTAATGTATCATAAGCTATATAATAAGTATATTTATGTATTGATATATGACTTATGACATGAAAATAATTAATGTAAAACGAAATTAATTTTAATAAATGTTTTAATAAAGGTGTTATCATAAAAAATATTTTGAAAAGTAGTGAAAATTGTTTTAAATATTAACTAGATATATATTAATATTCTGATAAAATTAATTTTTTTTTCTTTAATAATTTAAAATTAAATTTTAATAAATACGTTGGTTATTTAAAAAGAAAATTTATTATCGGTACCTCGTTTGCATCATTTTCTTGTGATTGAGGACTACCAACACTGTACGCATTAAAAGTAACTATTGCTGGGTATGGTGCCCAAACAGAACAATTTCGACGGCTGCCATAATTTTTTAAAATAAAATATGGTTCGCCAGTATGAATAATATTACAAGCTAAAATAATAATTCATATTAAAATTTGTTTCCACAAATAATAAACAAAGTAGTTTTTTAGCACATACGAGTTGGATTTTTTATATGTTCGATAAGCACGGTGAATCCCTTTCCAACTTCAGATATTTTATACAAAATCAGTGCGCCATTTTGTGAGCTCGTAAATGTTCCGGGTTTATTGTCTGAACAAAATTCTAATTTTTCTGTGATAACATGAGAAACACTTTCTCGATTTGGAAATATTTCACCATTCAACTCCCAACCGTCCAAATACTAAAAATAAATTAGTTTATTATCGAAACTTTATAAGGTATACATTTATAAACTATTTAAATTCAAGAATGAACAAGTAATAAATAAACTGATGATTAAATAACAGAAAAGTAAAAGAATTAAAAAATTTAGTAAATATTTTTCTATACGTAATTTGTATATTCAAATTAACGCTCATTGTAATTCCTATAAAATCACTCATAAAATATCTTCTTTTAAAATTTTTATTGATTTTTTTTAAATTACCTGCACTAGACCACCACTTTTATTTTCGTTTTGACAAGGAACATCAAATCGCGTAAAAGTTATTTTTATGACGTATTCAGGATCAGCCATTAAATAAATTCCACAAACCGTTCCATTGTTGATTGTCGAATTATACGTAAAATAACCAGTTTCCAATGTCACACATATACAATCTTTAAAGAAAAACACATAATATTATTATCAATAAGGACAAAATGTGTACTTTAAATGTGTACATTTTAATAAGCTTACTTTCAGGAACATCCCGAATTATTTTATGTGATATATGTACCACATTGTTTTTATCAACTGCTAATTTCTGAAAAAAATGTTTTTTATACTACATCATTGGCTTACATACTAATAAATTCTTACTGATTTGATATGATTATTAAGGAATAGTGATCAAATGTTATATTGGCTGTCAAAAATATTAATACCAAAAAGTTAAAGTTGTATATCCTAAGTATAATAAAATAAAATTATAAATAAAATTAATGGTAATAATTTGAATAAACTATAGCATACTCTATAAAAATAAAATTCTCCATTATATTTATCTAATTTATTTAAGATATAGGTTTTCTAAATACTATAATAAATAAATCACTAAAATATTATTTAAAATTTCCTATGAAAGTATTTAATGAAATATGCGCACCTTATTAGATGCGATAAGATTCACTGACATAATACGTAGTACGAATCGTAAAAAAGATTAACAACACAGTGTCGTCACAAGTTTTTTATCTCGTTTACAGAATCTCACCTGGAAAATTTTATTTCTATTGTTATAAGGCATGCAACATGACCCATTTTAATTAAAGAAAACCTGTTGGTACCATAGAAACAAGTTTAATTTTAAGTTTGGAGACGTTTCGTTAAAAAATTTTTTTCCAGTAACATATAATGCAATTTAATCAAACATAAATATAGTTCATCTGGCAAATAGTCTTATTGTTTTTATATCAATTCAATTAAGTGTTTGGTGTTAAATAAAAAGCAGAGGTACTTACATTCAAATTCGCACTGGGTAAATTTAATAAAGTCCACACAAATAAGCTTGAAATCCACATTTTCATAATAATTATATTGAAATTTCTTATTAGTGAATAAATAAAAACTATTATTTAAAAATAAGTTATTTAGAAAATATTTAGTAATTACTTTAAGCACATTGTTAACTAAATTTAATTAGGAAAATTGTATTTCTCTTCATTATTCTGAGTCGCGTGCTGAATTGACGAATGAGCGTGACATATATACTGCGAAAGTAGCGCCGCCATGGGTAGATAATAATGATAAATTTAAACAGCCGCACAAATGAATGAATGATAATACTGTAGTATATAGAATATAGTTTAAGTATATACATATTTTAAGTAGTATAAATATAAAAATAAAAATAACAATATATAATAACAATATATAATATAAAATAACAATATAAAATTATCTAAAATTAGTAGAAATTTCAATTATAAAATTAGTATTAACATTTATTTAGCATACATAAACAATTCTATTTTAAAAAATTAGGAAAATATATCTAAAAAGATTTTAACTGAAAAATAAATTTTGTATAATGTGTATAATATTTAAAATTTTTTAAATTTAATAATTTTCTAATTAATAAGTTTTATATTTTTCTATTATTTTATAACACATGATTAAATTTTTCATTTAAATCTTTCGATATTTAAAAATTCTTTTATATTGTTTTAGTTTTCATTATTTATATATTCTTTTATTTCGAACATTATCGATTCTCTTTAAATTGATTATATTAAATAAAATTTATTATTATCAATAATACTAAGAATAATAGTAATAATGTTAAGGAATTGACAATAAAATATTATTTTTATAATTTATTAATATTGCTATGAATAAGCAGTAAAACTAAACTGGTTTTTTCGTTATATTAGTCAGTATTAAACAAATACTATAAACGCAAAAAAATGAATAATAGGAAAGGAGTATTCAAATTATATTTCACTTAAAACTAAGTTCAACATAGTATGTTTGCAATTATACCTAAAAAAAATAATTATTCACAATTTATTAATTATTGTTGAAGAGTCTAGATTTTTAATAGACTAAAAATATTGCATACATTTTACATAAATGCTTACAGTAATAAATTTATTAATAAAAATATTTACGCTAGACATTAAATATGGTATTTTCAGTTCATTGCTTATTAAAATATTTAATTTTGAAGAAGATTTCATAAAAATGCTTTTATAACGAGGGGAATATCATTTGTATAACTATAAAGATACTTTAATATTGGTATTTGCTTTAAATCATTGTCGTAACTCTTATCCATACCTAATTTTATATAATTCGTAAAAAATTATTTTTAAATTGTTTTTTTGAAAGACTTATTCTTAACTTTAAGTTCAAATCATTCATTGACTTGAATTCCTTAAAACCTGCATTAACCGCATCCGCTTTTGCTAGTCTGTCTACTGATCGTCGATAATCCTGACTGGATTCGTGGGAGAATCTATCTGATTTCATGGTCGTTTACTTTCACGCTTGGATCGCCATTCTTCGTTCTCTC
Source organism: Sycophaga agraensis (assembly GCA_018906755.1). Lineage (NCBI taxonomy): Eukaryota > Metazoa > Arthropoda > Insecta > Hymenoptera > Pteromalidae > Sycophaga > Sycophaga agraensis. The sequence goes on from JACCIE010000004.1 coordinate 1,178,835, forward strand.
TTCCACGATGGATATACTAATTGCTTCGTAACGTAACAATATCGTTTGTTTTTAAACTTTTCTCTATCTCTTATTTTAACCAATTGAAAATAGTAAACATATAAACTAATATTAGTAATTATACATTGAAAACTATTATTAGTGAAAAAAAACTATAAGTACTTAAAGTAACTGGATAAATGTAAAAAATAAATATATAAATATAAATTATATTTATTGTCATCAAACTTTATTCTTTTATTTTAAACTTAATCTCATTAAGTATTATAATCTATATAGACGTAAAATAAGCTTATGATATTATTTTATTTTTAATAATTTTATATTCTTAAATATTTTTATTTATAGATATTAATGTGCATAATCTTTTCTGCAAATTCTCGAAATCATTGATTTTAATGTTAAAATATTTATTATTATATAGAATGTAAAAACAATTAGATCTATATTTATTTTAAATATTATGAAATGTACAAAATTAAGATTAACGCAATTCATCATGAGAAAGTTTTCCTATGCAATACTTTTTCCTATATAATTTGTAATATAAGCGTATTTATACAATTTTTCTATAAAATTTGATCCATTAAAAATGTTATGTATATTTTAGATATATTTACAGACTTTCGAACGTATATTTTTAATCAATTTTGGATTTTATAGATAGAAATGTTTATATTTTTTTTTATATGTGTATTTTTTTATTTCTTTTTACGAGCAGTTGCATGATGATTTCACATTTGTCGGTTAAAGTACAATTGTCCTCGTCATACCTGTCTATTCCAATGCATGTCTGTATATTATTAATACCTTATAGCCTACATCTAATACTATATACTGTCGAAATGATTTAGTTATGCGAACGAACAGTCGAACTGCTACAGTCAACCAGACAGTTATATTCATCGACATTAAGGCACTAATTTTGATTTCAAAAATCAATGGATATTGACTAAGCAGACAATCTCTTGTATGGTTTGTTTTTTTAATGCCCGTGTTATCCCTCCTTTATTTCTAGTTTTTTAACGTTGACTTTGAAAATTATATTCTCGAACATAAATATCTAGGGAATATAAGGGATTGATATATGAGTTTTGGGTGTTGCAATTATATCAAAATTTGCTTATTTAAATCGTTTAGTTTTAGTTCGCAAATCAAAGGATATTGTGGATGCTAAATTATTTTAACGATAAACGATTTTAAACATATTTGTTCTTCTGTCATAATCGCTTTTCATTTCATATGGTTGAAATATCTCAAGTACTTCTCTATTTCATTCCTTTACTAATGAAGTTCACTACTTTGTTTCGTACCTTACTTTCCAGCCTTATCGGTATACTATTTTACGCAATATGTTTTGTTAATAATTGTGTCGATTAGTTTCTTCATTATTTTGAGTATGATTAAAGTTCGATTTATTGGTCACAAAACTTCTGCAGTGTAAGTTTTATCTTTTTATATTTACAGGAAAAATCACCTTTGTCTCGTGCAGTAGTGTTGAGAAAATATCGTCCGTTATACTGTCTAATATTATTAAAATTATCTCACATTGAATAAAATTGTTATATTCCCTCAACCCTATCCTTTCAAAAACTTTATTGTTTTTAGTGCAGAGATAAAAATCTGATTATTCAATTCACTGATTATAGCAGCGATCATCTTATGTATCTAAAAAAATAAAGAAACACGTTATTAGTTATTATTGTTATTTAGATAAGGATGCAGTAGACAAGTCTCGGGTCGTTAAATTTTATATTCATTGAGTCGTTCTCGAAAACAAACACTACATTATGAATTTACTTGGATAGTACAGTCCCTTCCTAAGGCGAGTAATATCCGAACATGCTGCGAAATTGTCGTAAAATGCTTGTTCCTTAGTAAGCAGTATCTTTGGTACACTGTCGTACACGATTTAGCCCGTAAGCCCTGAATACTTCTGAATCCTTCCTGCCCGTTTTCATTATAAAATAATAATATATTAATCACCAATAAACTACTGTTATGATTATCTTTAGACCGAAATATGATATTATATACTGTCTAAATGAAAGGAAAGTTCTTTTTCAATTTTTTAACGGTAACACTTAATTTTAGTCTCTTGGCCTGTTTAATCGCTTCTAAATATCTTAAAGGCTATCAAATCTTTTTTTACGCTCAATGATTGTTATTTCCATGCTATATCTTATTTCAAAAAAGAAACGTGGTACTATTTTTATAATTTTGTGAAGGATATGGAATCAGTTTTCAGGTTCCCTGGAACCAACGTATATTTGGTTCTTTACTTCTGATTTGGTTCTATTCTACCATGGTAGATATGGGACCAAATACTCCTATGATTCTCAAGTTTTTTACCTAAGAGAATAACTAACTCAAACTCGTTCAGATAAACCGAGAGCCCTCTTGAGTTGCACCATTTCCTGATCTCACAATTAGACTTACAATTAGACATGCTCAAGAAGTACATAAGTTTAAATTTTTTCGTTTTTTTTAAATAGAGTGTTTAATATTTAATTGTTTGCTTAAATACTTTTTATCGTACTAACATTTCGTATCACGACTTTGTTCCTGGATAATGTGGACCAACAAAAGCGTAAATATAGTAGTTCACGTATTCATATATTCAGATATTGCATATTCAATATGTATAAGTATAAAATACTGCGTGTACATACTAATCAAATAATACAGCGTTTGTATATAAAGATATATAAGTTATGTTCTTGTTGCATCCAAGATTTGCTTACATTTGCAATGTGTGTATACTCAACAATCAAACGATAAAATTTACCAATCATTTACTTGTTCATGAATATGAAAATTATAATGTATCTTGTACGCACACACTAATCATTGTTCTAACGACTATGGAATAACAACTTTCTTGTGATATATGTATTATCTTTTCTTGCAAGTTATACTGATGACTAGCATATTTTTCTGTACTTTAGAATATCTGAATTTTTTTTGCTTTTTTAACGTTTTCATGGATTTTAACTTCACACGAAGTAGCTGAAGCACTGATATCAGATTTAACTTTAGTTTTAGTGTATAAGATTACGTTAACAGGTTTAAGAGTTTAATTTTTCAAAAGTTATTTTCTCGTATTATTTGGGTAACTTTAACGTATTTTTCAAATGTCTAGGTATAATTCAAAACAAAAAAAATCATCTTTTCATTGATTAATTTTTCTGAATTTCTAATGGATTTTACCATGTAGTTGTTTTAAGGCTCCTTTTGATTAATATGTTGATAATAAAGTCTGGTTATTTTTCTCGTATAAAGATGGTATATCACGTAGAAAGCATAGATTACAATCATATAAGATTGAATTGAAAAAGAATAAAAGAAATTCAACTATTTGATATTGGTATATAATATTATAGGTTAAAACGATCCTCGCGGTCGTAGGAAAGTGAACCGAGGCTCGATGCCATCCTCGATCCTAAGGTCGATTACCTGTGTGCAGCGTTCGCTCTGAAGGTCGATCGTATTTTATATCTTCTCTTCATTCTCCCTCTCCGTTGCCGTCCCCCTTTCCTCGACCGCGCACTCCCAGCTAATTTGCACCAAAGTTTTACACACCTGCTAAAAGAAAGTGCATCGACTGGAGAACGGAGAGGAGAGGGCTTTGACCCAGTTACTTCCACAAATATTTTCGTATATCTGCAAACATTTGCATCGCACGTATCTTGCCCGAAAGAAAGGGCGAAGGATACACGACGAGCTAAATAAGAATCTTGTAACTCCATCGTATTATCACGATTGTACACAATTCTTTTTCGTCCTTGTGCCCAATCTCGATTAATTCCGTCCAGCAGAGTGAATTACTTAAAAGGTTTCAGGCTAAATTATGTTCAAATAGAATCTAAATCAACTTAATTCAGATTCGGGTCTTTTTTCTATAGGGTTAATGTTTTTTATTAACAAGAAAAATATATTTATATTAACACTGTACTTTTTATACTATAGCCTTTACTTTAAAACATTTTTACGTATTTTTTATAAATTCGTATTTATTATGTCAAAGACTTCAATATTTTCTTCTTCTTTAGTTAAAACAAATATCTGAGTTAGAATCATATAACGTTGTACTTGCTTCAAATATGCAATAATTATTTTTTCAAAATATCGAACTCTCTTTAAAAATAAATAAAATGTCTCTAAATTTAAAAAATCTGAAGATTTCAACAAAAATATGTGTTCTATAATTTATGAATAATATATTTCTAGTATCAGTTTATAAGTTTATTGCATTAAACAGAATTATCATTATTATTAATTTAGCGTAGTTTAAAGTAAAATATTCTGAAACCCTTTTTAAATATTTTTAAATATTTGTCAATAATTTACTTATTCACAGAGCTGCTGACACAATTAAACAAGATTATGAATGTTCTTAAAATTTAGGATTTTGTCGATGAACGAGAATAGACATTTAAGAAAGGTATCAAACCCATCGCGCTACTTCTAGCCCGACTCACGTTACTTTTGTTGGATTTGCCATGCTCCAACTTAAATAATTCGACTAAACTAGAATCTTTGCTAGTTTTTGTCAGGGTCTCTTAGCTAAGATATGAATATTCAATCGGTAGAAATTCAGCAAAAATCCAATATCAAGGTGTATACAAGTATATACAGGTATCTACAGATATATTACGATTTATATTAGAAGTTTGTTGATTATTCTATATGATTTTCTAGTTTTAGTCTATTTTAAATATTAGCATTTTTAAGGAATGAATTTTAAGAATAAAATTAATTTTAATAAATTTAAAAGAAACGGCTAATTTTATTAATATATTATATTCTACATTTTTATGTTTTACAGTTTTTACTTTTTTACTTACTGTATGTCTAAACATATTTCAAATATGGAGCTTCTGATGAAACGTCTTCAAAAAAATGTGAAATGTCAACTACAAATAATATCAATAAAACCAAATGTGTTGGATGAAGCAGGTGTTGAAAAACTACTATACAGAGTTTAAAGTTCAATGAAGAGGCAGAGTTAAATGCTTGATATTGAAGTGCAACGTACCGCATCGTAAGCAATTCACTTCTGTGAATTGAAGCGTGAGATGATAGCGGAGAGTGAATTTGCATTGCAAGAAGTTCATGTACATTTTTAACGCTGCTTGATTGACCCTTTCCACTGTTCATGATTTTGCTCCAACCACAATGCTACTCGCAAAGAAAAAAAACAACAACTTGTTACGGATCAACAGTCATCGAAAATGTATTTTATTGTAGCAGCTGCGTTTTAAGAACTACATCGTATTATATATTTAATGTATAATATACTCAAATTATTTTATTATATGTAGAGTAATTTAAACGATATTTTTATACAAAGAAAATAGAAATTACTAAACTAACCCTAAGTTCATATTTTCCTTTACCTTTTAGTATTTTTAAATTCGTCTAGTTGTCTTTAATTTGATAACAGAATATCAAGTAAATATAATATATTTCTCATTTTCTAATAAAATACGATTTTTTTTATTGGAAACTTGATTGCTTTAGCACAATATTTTTTTTAATACCGTTGGAATTGAAAAATTTCGATTCAAACTCTATATCTCCAAACAATGACTTAATCTTTTCTCTACATCAATAATAATGAAGTTAAATGAATTTAAAAATACTCCATATTTTTGTACGCTTAACTTTTTTAATTATAGATCCTTGAGTGAATAAAAATCATTGAACATTATGACTGATATCATAATTAAAGATAAATAATTTATAGGTATGCTCGTTTAAAATAAAAAATTTTATTTGATTGTATCATGTCCAAAAATTTAATCTTAACCATGTAATGATTAGAAACTTGCGGAAATTTTAATTATGGTGAACAAGAATTTAAATGTTGGAAAGTAATATATGTGTTATTTGCAGTATAGCAGTTTTTTTCAGTTTTTTAAATAATACAACACACAAACTCAGCAATTAACAGCATCCAATTCAACTGAAACAATTTTGCATAATCCATGAATCAGCTGTTCATCAATCATAAAACAAACTTCAATGATGTAAATGCCTAATAATAGTAAATAGTAAATAAAGAGTTTGATCGTTGCCAACAATCTTTTCAATACTTCTTCATCTGATTGAACAGAAAAAAATTAATTCAATTAATAATTAGAAATTTATGTTTGAATTAAAATGGCGACTTCTTATTTAATAGAAATCTACTTTATAATAAATAAAAATCAAAATATAATAAAAAGCATATTGATTCAATTTATTATATTCGCATAATATTAAAGATATTTTCACTGTTTATAAAATTCATAAAAATGTATAAATTGCTAGTTATTTTATATTGGCGTAACTTATTATTGGTTAACATTATTAAGAAATTATTGTGTGTAGATTTTTTTATTCATATGTTTTATTGAAATCTTATCTCGCAATATTTACTAACCTTTACTGTTCCAAATACATTTCAAATCTAACAGAGCGTCATCTATTTCGCAGCTTGTTTCTCTGCATAGTCCTCTCAAAATTTGTATTGCTATAGGCAAAGTTAGTGCTGTAAAGTTTGTATTATAATTAACATTTTGTATTTAAAATATCATTTAAGATCTTTTATATTTTAAATTTGATGAATTTACAAAATAATTAATATGAATTAATATAACTGCAAACAACAAAATCTTATTAATCAAGTTATTTTATTACCACCTATAGATACACTTACGTATATTTTCGTCGTCCGATGTCAATGAATAATTTTGACCATATCTAGAGAAGAATGTTTTGAAACTATTTTATATACTAGTTTTAATAATAATTAATAATATATTAACCAAGAATATTTATCAATGATTCAAGTATAAAAGTTGTAGAAGTAATTTTTGACATTTGATAAAACGCAAAAATATAAATTTTAGTGACAGTTATAATTTGCTGTTAACGAAAGAAAATAAAGTACGGGTTAAATTTATTAAGGATCAAAAAAGTTGAATTTACAAAAACCAAAAATTAATAAGGCTATCAATTACTAGTAGGTTTTATTTGACTATATTTTTTATTTGAAATATTTAATTACAATAATTTTTTTACGATTCTTTAAATGCAAAAGGGGTTCGTTTATTGCCACCTTAAAACTTTACTTTTTAAATATATTTAATCAGAGCCATCACAAATAAAAAAATACGAAATACTTTTTTAGGTATTTGCCGTTAATAGAAGATTGGACCATTGCATCCATAATTGGTACTATTTCACCTCCTTCTTCCATGGATTTGTCAATATTGAACTAAATACGCGTCTTTGGCCAAATATCTCAAATATCCAATAGTTTCGTCTACAATAGCGACCTACTGTCGAGAATGATACCTGTTTACTTTCATCGAAATTTGTTGGCAAATTACATTGCATTTACGAATGTACTCACGAGTCTCTCATAATTCGTCATCTACTCGGCTCGGCTCGTTATATTGCAATCAGTCTAAAGTCTATAGGTGTGGCAAATCGTGGCAGATGAAAAGCGAGGTTGTATTAAGGTTACATCAGATACTTTAACTTTTTTTGGTTATGTTTGCCGAGTACAGATATCAACTTTTTGTTTATTAAGAAAAGAATTTTGGGTATTTTCTTTCGAATTTTGAGAATCACGCGTACAAGGCTTAAAAAAGCGGATGATATAATTCGAAATAATCTGGCTTGAACAGCAGATTATTATATTGAATGAGAATAATTATCTTGATTTGAACATTATTTTTTAACATTAAGTGCATATTATCGTTGAAGTATAGAAAATATATTTAAAAAGTATGCAACAGAATAAAAATTTACCAAAAAAAAACAAAAGACTGTTTTACATTTAATTACGTTCGAGTGAAAAGTAGTTGTAAATAAGATCTTGTTATAAAGTAAATTTAATCTACAAATTACGTAATTATTTATAATCTGACATTTATGCTTTTACAAAATTGATGCAACGGTATAAAATAGTTTGGTATATATTTGGATTTTTCGATGTAATAAGGATTCATAAATGAGTCTATTGCATAATATTATAATAAATACATATATTCATTGACAAGTTATTGACAGTGGACATGTACATATATAAATTATTATATATTATATTGAACTAATTCCTAAAATAATTTACCCAAAGTACTGAAATAAATAAAAAGTAAATTGAAATACTAGTTATAATTTGATTGAAGATTATGCGATAATAAATTAGTCGGTGAAATCAGTATTGATTGTAAAATCCATAAACTTTGCATCTTGGCCACTTTTGGCCGTTAGAAATTGGTTGGAATGCTCAAAATCCTCCATTCTCTTGCACTTGTGTTTAAAAAATAAGTTAAAAGCTGTAGATGAATGTTGTATATATTTGAAAGAGTCGCCTTTGACATGCAAATGTTTGGTTTAGAAGTCAGATTTCCTTCCGGGCAGAATCAGTTGCAGAACGTAGTTGGCAGGAGGTAGCCCCGGGTATCCAGGCAGGATGAAAATAAAAAAAAACTTGAAATTGACACGCCCACAAGGCATATCCGGAGGATAAAAAATTTCTTGGATCGAGGCCGAAGTAGGTAAGTATAACCCGAGACTAGTTAGGGGAACAATTACACGGTCGATTCGGGCGGGCTCTCTTTTCCCATATAACGTGGAGAAGTTACGAGCGGCGAACGATTGCAAATGTACAGTTTGCATTGCCGGGGCGAGCGATTAGAAAAGCGCGGAGCGCGGAGGCAGCGGCATTACCGGCATCGCAGCAAACAAGTATCGGGAAGAAAAGCCAGTGACCCGGCGATTCCGAGCCGATAATCGGTTTATAACGACGGCGCCGCCCGCAGCCCCGGGCCGGCTAACAATCCGCCGGCCCGGGCATTTAGGCCCCGGCGAACGGCCGGGCAGACCGTAAAGGGACCGCGCGCGCGCGCTTCCGCGAAAGGAACGGGCCTGCCCTCGCGAGCCGTGCGTCAGATCAATTAGGCCCCCGTGGCTCCCGCGCCCCGCATTCGGCCGCGGCTAGCGGGCCCTGAGATCCTCGCGCGGATACGTGCGCACGCCGAGGGGGGGGGCACGGCTTAATTAAGCGGCTCTTTCGCACGACCCTTGGCGACACTCGGCCGCGGGTGTGTAATTGCCGTGCGACGCGGCCCGTCCGGCGTTACGGCGCCGCCGCTCAATCGCCCCGTGTCATTCGGATAAGGCTTTACGCGCGCGGCCGAGGCTTAGGAATGCGCGTTGACCGGGCCCCTCAAATTGCAGCCTCCGCGGGGGAACAATTGTTCTTTTAATTAATCCCTCCGCGCTTGCTTATTACGCCGCGGGCAACTGCTGCGCTGGTTGCGCGCGCGCTCGGGTTGACACACCCCGCCGTCGCCGAGGAATTTCCTTTTTATCACCTGCGTTATTTTTTGAGAGCCGTCCTCTCCTGGACACGCTCTGCTTTCCTTTCGCGCGATCTAACCCCGTACGCGAAAACCCGAGGTATTCCATTTTTTTTTTAGTCACGAGTTCCATCATTTTCTCGGTTTTGGCAAACCACGGTAATTAATCCAAGTACTTGAGTAAATGATTGTTTGCCAGGTCACGTTATGCGGGCACTGGATAAAATATGTAGAGATAGACAGAAAATAAACATTCATATTTTAAACTGTTGATTGCAACTGGGAAGAAAGGAGAAACCGGCCGTGTCATCTCTGTGATTCAGGCAACATTGTAGGCACCAAAGAGACGATACTCGGAATAAAGTTGTTGTTTGCGGATTGAAATAACCATAGACGTTGCATATGATTTAAGATTTACTTAATAAATTGTAGTATTAAAAGAAAATTGTCAGTCCTTAACGGGTAATAATCTATTAAAAATTAATTAATCATCAGTTAAGGTGAATTACTAATGGCGATTTACACAATAAGGTTATAATCGTAATTACTAAATGTACACGTTTCGAAGTGACAAATACATTTTTATAAGTAATAATTATAAATTATTTATAACAAGCACTTATCTTTAGAAATTTATAAATCGTATTTTAATTACATGAATATTATCGCTAAACTTCTAGCGGCATAATAATCACGTTTGAAATATTAATAACCTCCGTTACATGCATTAGCTAAATCTGCCTTATTGGCTACTTGTTCTTGCTTTAATAAATAAATGCTGTTTTTTGAAAATTTTTGATGGATTTTGAGCGAATGTCGTGGTAATCTACAGTGTAAGTGGATATCGTTTTTCGATAGTTTCTTTCATCCTTTTTCTGCGGTAATAAATTTGTAAAAGTGACGCGTAAATATTAAAATTATCAATAAGATAGGATGAAATTGAAGTAAGGCTTGAAAGGCTCACTAGGAACGAAGGGCCGAGGATTCAAATGAGAAGTTGACAAGCGCGCCTTGTGAGCGACTCACTGATGAGGAAGAAGCGGCGGGAGAATGATGATCGATGGAAAGGACAGGAAGGCAGGGAAGCGCGCAAATAGACGCGAGGCGAAGCTGCTTTCTTCCGGGGATCCTCGAGCGGAGAAAGAGTCTCGGCCGCTTGTCGACACTGTATGGTGTAACGTGGACATGTAGGCGGCCGCGTATCGATTGCTATTTCTGACGATTCCGCTCGAATAATTCAGCGTCGCGCGGCCGTCGAGGATAAATTTATACCGGAATGTGGTCGACATTGAAAGTTGAGCCGAGAGCGGTACTTTAAAGGTAACGGTGTCTCCCGTAATTAAGAAAATTGCGTAGCTTAGCTCGCGTGCTCGTCTTGTATTATGTCACGTGTGCGGTATAAGTACTTACGTGCTTACATGACGATTAGCCTTTAGATTAGTGAGAAGAACGGTAGAGCGAAAAGTTTAAGGCCCCCTCCTCCCGAGCCCACCTGCCAACCTGCCGGGCTCTCCCTGCGCTCCTCTTCTCCTCTTTTTTTTCTTTTTTTTTTCCTTTTTTCGCCCGGCCGCGCGCGCAAGCTATATATCCCCCGGAGCGTTTTCCCCGCGCGTAACGAGGCCGCGCGGGCCCAAAGCAGGGGGGACGAAAATGAATAAGACGCGCGCGCCTGCCTCGTCGAACGGGGCCCCGAGAGCCTTGTTCCCTGTCGCCTCGAGTGAATAACTTTTTTGATCGCGCGGCGACAGGCTGCGAGGAGAAAATGGAGTGGCCCTCGCGGGCCGCCGCCGCCGCCGCCGCCGCCTCGGCTGCCCGCCCGCTTTACGGCTTTACACGTCTTCGCGGGGAAACTAGGTGGGAAAACTGTATATTTCGAAAATAATTTGCATCCTTAACGACGGCGCGCGCGCCGGACCGCAAGTGAAGTTCACGGCGGATGAAGTGCATCGAAAGAAGAGCTACTCGGCCCAAGGAAAAACCGCCTGTCGCGCGCCATTCTGTTTTGCCCCGCTACTTTCTGACCAGCGCTCTGCGACTAACTAATCAGATTCAGTCTCGCCAAGGTTCAACTTCAGGCCGGCCGGTAAGCCTCCCGCGGTGACCGCCTTACTCTGCATTTTTATCTGCCCGCATCTCCCCAGTCGAAGGATTGCTCCCTTCGGGTTTCTTTGTCGGCTTTTATCTCGCGGCTGCAAACCGATGTTTGGTAACCGAACTAGGCTCCAGGTGCAGTTAGGGAAATAAATTACGCTTTTTCATAGTTCCATCGAAAAATTAAAAACACGCAATAGCGATCTTCGCTCGGTAGTAAGCCTTATGGTGCATAAACATTCAAATGTCGTATAAATAAGGTGGCGAAACGTCATCTTTTATTATAGATATCAAGTTGGATTTTACAGTTAATAAGCCAAACGAAAGTTTTCAGCCATAAAGAACACATTTCGATCGCACAATTTTTATTAAAAATCACCAAGAAAAATTTTTTAAAATATAAATATTTTTTCACTTGTTTACTGAATTAAAATTGTTTACTTCGCTGAAATAAATGTTTGCAATACTTATATGCTAATAGACATGTTCGTTATATAATTTAAGTGCATTGAAAATGTTTAAAATTAAAAAAACACCCAATAAATAATAAGGCGCATATCGCTTAGATCTTACATGTCCAAAAGGAATACAAATTTTACGAATTATATGGTAGGAGTACTCATGCTTAAACGAGAGTCTTTGCTACAAGTCAATCCACGGAATTTTTCTATTAATGATATTTATAAATAAGCTATATGAAAAGTTCTGTAAAAGATCTGCGGTTCGGTTAAGACTTGGAAGAGTCAGCGACATAACTAGCAACATTTTTATTCGTTCCGGGATAAAATACTTATACATTTACATGGATGAACGGGTGATGTATTAATTAGATTAATTAGAATATTTTGATATGCTTTCCAATTTTTTGCTTCACAAGTACTTGGAGCGTGCAGTTTATCCCGAAGAAGCATTATTTTTTTATATACACTATTATATTTCTAAATTATAACATTATGCATTTTCAATAAAAAGAAAGAAACAAAATGTTTTAAATGTTTCTCACATAAAAAGATAAACACAAAAATACTCAAAAGATAGATATTGTACATATGTATACAATAAAATACAATAAAATATTACATGTATTCGACAAAAAAAACTATCGTAGGTTTGTTTAGACATAGATTTTTATATGCTTAAAGGCATATTAAAAAGATTCTAATTATATATATAATAAATTCAACATTTATTTTTTAAGGAAGTGCATTACATTATTCTATATAGAAGAATCCGCTAAAGTGCATAATAACTTGTAAAAAAAAGTTCTCACCTATTATCATCGTTAATATGCACTTGATTATAATCAGACTATTCGAGGTTTACGAGGAGCACGAACTTCTAGATCTCCCACGCAAGCTATTTTCAGCACTTTGAATAAGCTCCATGCAATTATCATCAGGAAGTACATTCTCATTTTTAAGATGATGAAAACCAAAACATTGTATTCATTAAAATAATCCAATCAGGTGACCAGTGAGTAAACTATATTAAAAAATATGTACTATCCTTAGATGAACTATACTTCAACGACGTCATCTGTTCAATAAAATTTTTCAATATAATAATTATTATTTATATTTTAAGTAAAATATTAAATATATTCTTTTTTACGAATTAAATTAATCTTTTTTACACATATGTATAATGATAATCAAATTATAAAAACCTTATGTATATATCGTTTCTCATGTAGGTACTAAATAAATTTTATATATGTATAAAATTCAATTTGTAAGACTATTTTGGTTATTTAATAAAAAATATTTTAAATATTCTATGAATATATAATTATAGAATAATATTCTGAATATATAATAATACATAAAATAAAATTATTTCTCATTATAGAACTAAGACCTAAGTCATTTAATAGTTCATTAACTCTGGGCTTTTTGAATCTTATTAATCATTTACTTTGCAACTAAAACCTATTAATTTTATAAAAATATGTTTCAAATATATTTTGATAATAAAGCTTTGAAAATACAGTTTAACAGTTAATACTTCGTCAAGCACTTTCCAGTTATGTAACCATTGATAGGGGATGAACAAACCAGGGCTTAATTCACAACGATACAAATCGACTGCGATTAAATATGAATTATACACAACTAAATAAATTAAACCGCTTGTCGAATTAAAATAAATGCCAATATATGAAGATAGTTATAAAATATTTTCGAATTAGGTCATTAATAAGCATAATAAGATATACGATTTCACATAGTAAGAAATTGACTTTGACACCCTACTCTTCTCACGCTGGCTTTGCATCTGCCTGTAGTTGTTGTTACTTCATTCTGACAAATCAGCGGATAGTGAAGCATTTACAACTGAGAGGAAGAGACAAGTTCACCGCTGGACTCGAGGTAGCATCCATCTCGACATGCTTCGCTCCATTGACTCCTTTTCTCGCGCTTATTGGGTGCGCCTTGGCTACTGAAGCCTGGTTTTTCGGTTACTGACACTATGTGCTTTTGCTATTTTTAATCGGCGGTATCTTGGCGGTAATGCACCCGACAGTTTCAAGTTCGGCAAAGAAAACTGTCCGCATGATTTCAGTTTTTTTGTACTTTAGCTAAGGATACTTCTGGGACATCCTCTATAACATACATACAAACCACATTTTGTCCTAAAAAGTCTATACGGTCGTTGCGAATTCGGTGAAGAACAATTGATGGCAGGAACAATAATTTTCTCAATTTGGGGTGAATGCATTTAGTTTTTTTTTTATATTGTACAACGTTTCACCGTAACACATGTAATACTTAGTTCGAAAGAGTCGAAGTATTTTTTGTTGAGCACTGACAGAAATGCGGCATACCTTCTTGTAGTTAGCTACATTTGTCGGTGGTCATCTAGTTTTCTTCCAAGAATGGCAATTTTTCGAATTCCATAAACCAATTGAGTTAATGTTTTGATAGTTAGAATGCATACTTGTAAAAAATAAAATAAAAGTGTGTGTTCAGTTTTTGTCAATACTTGAAAAGTATCCAATTTAACTCATCCATCTAATTTTATCTTAACTGTAATTTGAACTCATCGATATTAATTGAACGCCAGTCTATATTAAAATAGTATAATTTGAAAGGGAAAAATTCAAAGTATTAAAATATTTGCAATTAAAATATTTAAACATTGTTAATTTTATTACAGTAACTGGAGTAAAAAATTGTATACTCTGAGACACGAAAGCTAAGTCTTAAAGGTACCGACAGAATCTTTCCGAAATTAGTAAAGCCATACACTACGGTACTTTCAAACTTTTACCTGAATTTCTTCAATTATAAGTTAGATCTAAGTTTCATTAAACTAAAGGATCGCAGGAAGCAATAAATGAATCTCCATTGACTGAATTTTTCTTCTATTACATCTTCTATATCCTTGCAGCTTTTATTACCTTTACAAAGTTACAAATTCGAGATGATTGCTAGCTACATGTTAAAGTAGTCAATCGCACTTGTTATTTATTTTCTCAATGTATACTGTACCAGGCAAATGGTCATTTTCTGCATCGTAGAGTAAATTTTTTTCTCTGCTCAGGCGTGTCTTGCTTTCCGCTCTACCTCTGCTTCGTTCTAAGGTGAGAACGTGCCGTGTCTGTTCACCTTCAGTATTGACTCATCTATCAGTATTTTGGATACCTTTCGACATGAAAATTAAAACTATATTTACAAAATAAAAACTTTATTATAAAAATGAAAAAATTTAGATTTTCAATTATTTAAACGATGTTTTCAATATATATGTATATATATAGTCCTTAACATTGAACGTAATAATTTAAATTTAAAATTAAAAAAAATCATACGTAATGTAATACATTTTTACATACAGATTTATTTGGATAGATATAAAAATAGTTGTAAACATTATTTTCATAGCTTCGAATCGCAAACTCAAAAATAAATCTGAAATTATATTTAAAATACTAAATTAACAGAAAAAATGCGAATTCAAGGAGTGCAAGTACACGCATGTTCCTTCACAGAAATTGCGGTACGCCAAGCAAGTTATGTCTTGAACGTGGCTCATAATCGTAATTTACAAAGTATACACATTGTTTTAAACGCTAAGTCATCCGCATAAGGGGCAAGTAAGAATTACAGTATTATTTTATTAGATCAGTGCATCTATAGTCAGTGCATCGAACCTTCCGCATTTCTTTAGCGATGCATTATTCAACCTGATTCTCGTCTCAGTTTCCGAACTGGCAGGCGTCCTTGGAAAAATTCTTTTCTTGCTGCTCGATCGCTTAATTGCGGAGCTTAAATATCCCGAAAGGAACTCAATAAACCCCGCGTACGGCATCTCAATGGCTCTTCGAGACGCACGCTGGATCGGTACAGCGACCGCATTCTCGGCATGAACCGAGTAAGCAGAAACTACCGGATAAGTAGTAAAAGTCGAATATTGCAAGACACGTGGCACAACGGATCGAAATCACATCCGCAACAAAATTTAGATATACAGACATTTTCCCGTATAATACAATACGATGCTACTACATATTTTTTCATTTTGTATAAAGAGATGTAGTTTTTGTAAAAATTAACGTAATAATTGTTACAGAATTTTTTTTTATCTCTGCATTTACAGTTTAATTTTTTTTTTGCTACACTATTTAATGTCAATAATACAAACTTTTATTTCTTTTATTCAGCAGAGACCACACAATAGTTGTTTTCACATTTGCTTTTACCTCTGGAGGTGCGCACAATGTACTTTGATCTTCTTGAAAATGTTTAGTCACTCACGAAAAGGGCTTCGGAGAACAAATGGCAGGAAGTGATTATTGTCTTGACTTTAACTTTCTTTCTAAAATCATAAAATTATAGTTGCAACATAATTATTTAGTTATTAAACATAACTAGCAAAATTAGTTAACAAGTTAAATATGTTTATAATATTGTAATGCAATGTCAATAAATACAATAATGTTAATTAAACTGTAGTATACATATTTGAAGATGTATTAAGTGATTTCATAAAAATTCAATTAAAATTATCAAAAAATATAAATTAAAATAAATTAAATTAGATTTAGGTGGACAAAATATAGCTGAAGGATTGTTGTAGGTCCTAAGATTGACTAACTAAAAAATAAGCTCATACTCATTTTGCTTCTTTTTCGGTAGGTGGTCATTCTTGATTACAAAATTTATTTATCCCAGGTACAGATCATTGAAACAATAGCAATAAGAAGTAAATAAAAGAAATAGGTAACATATTTTAAAATAAGGTAAATTTGCTTTAATTTTGATATACGCAATCTTCAACTAATTGGTCCTTATAAATGAAAATTAATTATATATCTTAATTACATTATAATATAATATAATTACAAAAAATAAATTATTATACTGATGTATAAATTAGAAAGATGATATATTATTTAAAAAGAATCTTTGACGGTTACCTTTAAAACATATAGAAGTATTCAAGTATCATATCAGTAAATGAAAAAATTGTTAATATTATTTAAGGACACTGAATAAGTAAAAAAAAAGACTAAAGTACAGTTAATAACAAACTCACTCATTCGAACGATTTTCAAAGAGTGGAAGGTCAATATTCTTTATTTCAACAAATGTCAGGCGACGGCAGCATAAGGTAAAATCCAACTACAAACATCCAAACGTTATCAACGGCAATTCAATGCGTGTAGTATATACGTTCAAAGCACACGTTCACATACCTTGCTAGGTGTGAGGATCATCCGTGATCAGTCATATGCATAAAAAGCCATCTGCAGGACCTCTACATCAATGCCTGCAGCATACTTCAACGATGCGCGAGTCTTAAGCTGCCACATTACCCCGTTACAGTGCAGCCTACTTTATCGACTTACTCACTCTGCGTTGAACTGTCGCATGATGTATATAGATATATTAGTTGCTATTACGCCATTCATGCACGCCATACAATTATATTTTTTACGTTATTATCTCGAAATAGAACTTTTATCAAACCTCTACGATAAAATTAATTAGAAGGAATATTCGGGACCTCGAGCTGTAAAATAACGCAAAGAATCGATATAAAAATCATATAAGATAGTCATCATAATCATTATTATGACGACCATATCTGAGAGAATAATGATATTCAGACAAACGTTTATATATTTTATGCAATTCGAACAGAATTCTAAAAAGAAAAACCTTATAATTTTAATATTTTTACGCATAATTAGTTGAAATTATTATTATATTCAAGTTGTTTTCTTTTTAACGAAGTATTTAATTTAACCCAATCTATGCAGATAACTAGCTTTGCACAGGCTGAGTAATTAATTTCTATATTTTTAATTATCGTTAATGATATTAATTTATAACACAACAATAAATGAATCTGAATAACATATGCATGTAAATCACCACCTGCTATCAGAGGAAAGTTGCGCCTTCCAGCAATATAGACAGGCGTTCTTGTAAGCGAACCAAGTTACCTAGCTTGAGAGTATGACTAAAGAACTATGATTTATTGGATTTGTTACAAATTTGAACAATTTGAATTAATTTGTTTGTTTCATGAAAATTAAAAAAATCTTGTATCTAGAAGATGCACCCCTATGCAGGTTATCGAAAAAAATAGAAAGGATAAAATGAAACACGATGTATATTTGATTTTATAATAAAGTTTATATGTAAGTTAATCTTTTATTTAATTTGTTTGTGAATGTTTAAATATTTGTATTGAGTATTAGGTAATGTAAAAAAAATAGATTAAAAAGATAAGTGTATACTGAAAAAAAAGTGCGGAAAAAACGGAAGAAGCGCTTGAGAAATAAGAACGTATAACAGGCAACGTGACCAGAGTTTCACGGTGAAAAAATGTACAACAGGAGCTCGAAGGGCCCCTGTGAAAAAATTCCAAATAACTGTACTGACGCCTTAAAACGTCAATGCTCAGGGAAGGGCAAATGCGTAGAAAGAAAAAGGAAGGAACGGAAAGATGCGCAACCCGCCTGGTTGTTAAACAAAATGCAATAATCGGTCGTTCGGTGTATTCCTGTTATTCGTAGAGGATGAAATTGTTTCGGAATCAATCTCGTAAAATCTCGCTTTACTCACCCATCGAGAACAATGCGGAAGTTGGTGAATTCAGCTATACAAGATTCGCTGCTTCACGCGTACGCGCGCCATTCCTCCAGATCCGTTGTTGCCGCGTGCGAGCACACGCACGACTTTAAATGTGCTCGTGAAAAAAAGAAGGGCAAAAGCGGAGACTGACTAAACAACTCGCTGTACTCTGCGTTCTCTCACGAGATTTGTAAAACAGATGGATGATCCGAAAGATTGACAGTGAGACAAGTATAAATACACTCAACACAAAACTATACATGCATGTTACGTATACATCATGTTAGTATAGAACAATTACATAGAAATTAAAAAAACCAATGATATTATTATATTATTATAGTTATACTATGTAATTATAAAGGTCAATATAAATAACAGTATTCGTAATTAATTTAATACTTAAAAAATGTAATATTATATAAATAAAAAATCATTCACATATATTTATAAAAATTTATTTGTTAAATATAGTCTATATAAATTAAGTATCACATTTTTTGTAAGATACCAACTATAAAAGTAATATAATAAAATACCTTATACTAATTCCCTACTTTATCGCACGTAGGAATATAGGTACTATAAAGCAAAATGTCTAATTTTATTTTAATCCCTCCCTTCATAATTATGGCATATAAAAAATTATTATTATTTACGTAGAAAAAATATTCGTGATCTTTAAGTGTAACCTTGTACAAATCTTTTATACCAAATAGATTCTGTAGACAATATAATTTAACCTGTTCGAAAGTAAAGAAAAAAGCTGTCGAGAAAAGCCGTAGGAAACATGATATATTTGTATTTTAACATAGGCTAAAATGAATATGTGTAAACAGACTTTGTACAAACCTAGGTTATAGAATATGATCTAAATTATGACACAATTTTACTTTCAACGTACAATTGATTACAAAAAATAGATATGTATTTTAACTTCTTAAAAACTTATTTTTGCATAATGATTATTAACTTTTTGAGAAAGATATTTCAACACACGAAATATTTGGTAAAAATGAAAATATATAAATAATAGGAATGCTCACAAATGAAGCAACATACTTTAAATAAATCGAAAGACTAAATTCTTAAATAACAATAAATAAATTCAACGAACGCTTTATTATTTCAAGAACATCATTTGAACGAAATATGCTCTTGCATCTACTTACCTCTTTAAAAACATTTATTAGCTCGGCTGCTAATCTATGTAGCAAATGTTCATTATTTTGCAAAGGGTTCTATAAAAAAGAGAAAAAATAACAGAAAGGCAGAGCGGTAAGGAGGATGGTGGAAAAAAGTGACAGCGTGAAACTGAAAAGGAAACCGAGGTGAGAAGCTAATGGCGTCTCGTGACGAGTGACCGGTCGGACGATTTTCAATTTCGTTCCGAAAGGGCCCGCAGAAGGCGAATAGAGAGGGCGATCCCCCTGCGCACTGTAATGAATGGAGATGATCTTTCTGAGCGCTAATGTCGCGCCGGGCATCGCGTCCTTACACTCACCTTGATCTTTTCCTGTGCTCCCCTGGACGCTTGATTCCTTTAGCACTGCTCTCAGCTCGCTGCAGTCTCCCGCTCGCATAACTCTCTTCACTGCAGCAGCTATGTCAACGACCTCTACTACCGCCCCGCAATCATACTTCCGAGCGCTTTGGACATTAATTGTCTCACTATAGCATTTTCGTAGAAATGCAAACGTGCATTTCACTTTATTATTATTTCATGTTCGTGGTAGCATTAGAATTATGTTTTTATTTTCAAATTTGTAAATTAGGATAATATCAGGTAATTAATTATTTAAATTTGTTAACATTATCATTCGAGAAATTCAACATTTTTATGTCTGAATATTGTTTTTTGTTTGCTTTATAAGTAAATCTAACCGGCTGAATTCCTTAAGAAGCATATCTATAAGCTGCATGGCAGTCTAGCGCAAAACTACATGCATTACCATAATTATTTATTTATGTATTTTAGTTTGTACAAAAATTTTACAAAAACAAAGTCTTTATCAATCACGGCTATGGTAATTTAATAACGTTTTGAAATTTATTACCCTAGCTAATTTTCAGTTAATTTACTACGAGCTGCCTTTGAAAATGAAAATATTCTGACTAATAATCTCTGCTTGCAGAAAATGTTGACTTTTTTTATAGATAACATGTTTATCAAATCAAACAAAAATACTTACAAAAGGTATCTAATATATGTTTTATAATAATGGTTCTAAAGTGAAAATATTCTAAGTATTTTTGTTCGATTTGATTAACATGATAGCTATAAAAAACAGTCAACATTTTCTGCAAGCGGAGATTATTAGTCAGAATATTCTCATTTTTAAAAGCAGCTCGTAGTAAATATAACATAATACAAAAAATCATACACGTCATAATAATTACAAATAGATACTTTTCTCATGAAATAACTTTGTTCCAGATTTAGTTATTAAACTATTATGAAATATTAGAGAAAATCATTTTTTTACGTTACATATACAATTTATAATAACTCTGTATTGCACTAAACACAACGAGATATTCTGCTTTACGTAAAATATACACGTAGAAAGAGAAGAGAAACAACAGAGGATGTGCGTTAGGTAGCTAACGTTGTTTGTTTAATAATTAATACAGTACTATGATTTTTATAAATATAAGCATGTTACTAAAAACTTGTAAGTATACACTTGCGTACAATAGAGAAATTCCTTACCTGTACTGAGGAACTGTAGGAAAAATAGTTAAGTACATTCTACATACTTATACCCAAGAAGAATAGCACAGCTTACCTACTGGACTTCACAAAATAGGTTTGTAGATTTTACAAACTGACCGTTATATGAAAATAGTATAGTTTGTGAAACATACGCGGCCATTTTTAATTTTTAGCCATTACTAATCTGTGAATTAAGCTTTTTTATAATACGACACAGTTTTTTTAAAAAAATAATTTAATTTATTTAAAAGTGCTAAATTTAACTGTATAAATATCGTAGATTTTTATATCAGTTTTAAAGTTCAACGTATAAGTGTAAACATAAACTACAATAATACAATTATTATAAAATTAATTTTATTTATCTGTACTACAAAAAATAATTATTTACACACACAGTAATAAAAGATATTTTCTATCAAAATAATTCGTTACTTGTTACTACTTATAAAATAAGGAACAATTTTAAACAAGTACATAAAAATAAATTAACTTGTTGTTTACAAGTGTGTACATGTAATTCGAATAGTTTAATTTGATTCTATAATGCATAGGTACTTTTAAAAATAAAGCTACTAAAATTCTCAATAAGTCAACGATATCCTTGAAAACCTTATAGGCATTACTTATACAGCACCGTTCACCGTCTTTTAGAAACTTCCGAAAGTATTTCCAGAAGCAACTCAATAAAACGAAAAATATACTTCCTGCAATACTATAAAGATGTAAAAAAGCTATGGTTCTTAGATAAGAAATCGTTACTCTGCGTCTTCATTACAACTATTAATCGAATAAAATCCGAATCTATAAGCAAACTCTTGTTCTTAGGTTCATTTGTAATGTCATGTTTTTTAAATCTAATTATTAATTTTTGGCAAATATTTTAATAGAATTAGCATTTATTCAATTATTATTCGATATAAAGATTTAACTTTTAGGTAGATTATTAAGTAAAAAATATCGAAGACTTCAAATTTTAAATCTTGGAAGGAAAGAGAGTTGTAAAAAATAGTAGGTAGGGAAAGAGTAGATCAATTAGCATGTAAAAATTTAAGTTTCTGTTTCACCCAAGGGCATTTGAAGTACCTGTATTATTGAAAGAAGCTTGAGGAAGCGCAAGTAAAAGCGCAGAAAAATAAATAGCCTGCGTTGGAATACACTTGCACGCAAAATATTTGCTTTTACGTATGTTTAGTAAGCTTCTCGTTAAGAAAAAGTACTTGAACTTGATTCTAAGGGAGCTGAAGGAATGAGTAAGTTAAAAAAAGTGAAGAATATTAAAATTTGCCCAGGCTGGCATTGTCAAATGGAGCTGAACAACCAATTTATACAAGTAGTTATTTGATACAGCTTATATGTATGTATTACGATAGCTACATAGTAATCTAAGTATCAAACTTATTTTCAAATGATTTTTTATACTTTATACTTATCTTTAAGATGCATGTAATTTATAGATATATTAAATTCTAGATAAATTTATCTCAAAAGAATTAAAAATATATTTAGAATATAGAATTTCTACATTATAGCATTAAAATTTGTATCAAGATGCATTAATATTTTAATTTAAATTGAACTTATCTATACTAATTCTTCAGCATATATTTAAAAAATTGCATTTAATTAATTCTACGTGTAACTTTTACATACGTTAAATATCAATTTTTATTTAGAAAATTTTTTATTCCAAAGTCATTAAATAATATATATTTAATACATTTTACCATTTTTTAAAATTATTTAGTACAATATTAGTATACATATTTGCATTACGATAAATTATAGTAATTTCTGATAGACTTTTATTTTCACTTTTATTTACTACAGCATTTCTGTCAATAGCGGAGCGTTTAGGGCTGAGTATGATAAGTCAGGCAGCTTCGCCCATATCGACTTGAGCTTGGACTTGAGTTCCCGTCACCTCACTGAGCTCAATCCCATTAAATACATTTTTGTTGTTTATTTGGCATACCGCAACTATACAGGTCTGACTTTTCGACCGCAGCTGCCATGTTTTGCTATTTTTTTAAACGTATATATCTTTACGCTGGTGCGTATGGCAGTTTCCATGCCCGAGAAGGAAAATGATCAGCAGCTCAGTCTCAGTTTTATTAATTGATTGATTATGATTTATTTAAACCACGAGGTATAACTACATCTGACTCTAAATATCATGTAATAATAGCAATGAATAATAATAAACAAAAATTCACCAGAGAGATTGTTATTTAAAAAGTGAACATGGTAAAGTGTAAAATTAATTATTATACATAGAATTTTAAAGTTAATAATAATTACAGTTTTAATAATTCAAAGTTAATGACATTATGGAGGAATAACAGGTATTTATTCCTCAAATATTCCATACATTGTTGCTTTAATATATTGTAATACATAATAAAATAGTAATGAGTTTTTGTGTTCAAAATGGATAATTTCAATTCATGAAAATACTAGCTGTATAATAAAAAGAATATTAGAATATATATATATATTTAATAATATATTTAAAGAAAAAATAATTGATTGATTCAATGGCACCTGAACTATCATTCAGACCAAGATTCAGATTCTTTTCACATTATTTGTATCAGCAAAGAATTTCGAAAATATATCTAATTTTATTCTGCCATAAAATTGATACTTAATGAATTTGTTTAAAATCAGGATTTAAAAAGTTATATTTTATCTTTAAAAAGTTGTTTTATCAATTAATAAAATTTGATATATAAAATTTAAAGGCGGAGGTTGCCCTTTTTCTTTCGTAAATCAAAAAGTATTTAGAAATGCAATAATTTTGAAGGTATGTAGGATACAAAATAAAAAATTCAAAATAGTGGTTTCAAAACGGTGTCTGAAATAAAACTTTTTTTGAACATTTCATAACTATCTGACACGGATTATGCAGAGTATCCGTGGATGCGGCAATAGCGGGTATTGACCGCGGAATGCCACCTTGCGTTTTCCGCGGGTGATCGGCCGATCGTCCGTTGACTTTCAACGAATGGGTTGTCCGGGTCGAGCAACGATCCAAAACGGTTAACTGCATTTTATAAACAACAGTGCTCGTAAACAAGAAGTTGTGCATTGATTAAATCTACTCCCGATTCTTCATGAATGAATTGCCGATTCATTTTTCATATATGTATCACCATTTATAACTCAAAATCTGTGTGATGTTTCAAACTAAACATTTTTTTGGATTTTCTAGTTCTAATTTATGAATTAATTAATTTTAAACATTATTTAATCGTTCATAATTTACACTTTTATGGACTAAATCATGTATACGAAGTTTAGGAATATTCAATTATATTCATTCAATCATATTCAATAACTAGCTCTGAATTCTCACATCTTAAAAATTAAGATTAAAAAATGTTTTTTAGATGGAAAAGTAGGTGATTATTGGAGTTATCGACGTACATTACAGTAATAATTAGACATATATTAGCAAGTAATAATATTTAATTAAATATAATATCAATTTTCATTATATTAATTACAAATTATATTAATCTATTACTATAAATTTAATTTTAATCTAATAGTCTTTTAGATAATACTGATAGTGTTTTTATCTAGTGCTTTGCAATTTTTTAATATTTTTTTTATTTTCAAATTTAGGTTAGTTAAAATTATCTTTTCAAATGACAGGTGGCATATAAATTTAAACAACGACTGATAAATCTCCACCTTTCCAATTACAACAAAGATTATAATGTTGATCTTTCTGCAGAGAGATTAACATGTAGTTTTGTACGTAGGTTGTTGATATAGTTGTTACTTTTATGCTTTACTACGTATACTTCTCCGGAAACGTTGAGAGACAAACAAAGACTACAGATTTTGATAAATTAAATTATAATATTATTTATTTGTTTTATAAATAATCATCAAGTGATATATTACTGATAGAAGTCATTTATTTGAGTAATGATGGTAAATTGTATGCATATTATAAATTTAAATATGCAAAAGTAGAATTCGTATTAGTTGAAGCTGAAAAACGTGAAATGATTCAAATTCCGGTCATATAATATAAATCGAAGTATAATTAAACAATAGAGTTTTACATGTAAAGTACCTAATGTTTATTTTCTAATAATTATAAGAAAATTCTATAAATATTTTAGCTAAAAATTGTACAAATGTAGCCAAATGTTATTTTTGCTTCGAATACCAAATAAAGCTTTTAACAAATATAAATTAATTCGAGACCATTTTTCAATAGAACTTATATAAACATTATTTCATGGTTTATAATAATCTTTGAAAACAGCCAAAAAACTTTTTACGATTTGCAGTATTTATGTCTTACAAAATGAATCCTTTTTTAATTGTCAGCGCAGAAAATATGTTCTGATATAACTAAAAATTAAAGATATTATAGCGGTATGATCTAGTCAGTAGTTATTAAATATTTCAATATATCAACTTATGCACTTTTTGAGTTTAAATGAGCAATATTGGTACGAGAATCGCGAATGACTTTTGTCCTGCGTTTGCAAACTTAGCTTCTGATTTCGTTGTTAAAATTATAAAACTATTCTCTCTAATCAATCTGATACAAAACTATAATAACAGTTCATCTAAAACAATCTTTTTGCATGGATCTCATGCAAATTTTATTCTGTACACAGTTTTCGGCGTAGAAAATTTTATATTTAAACTTATCATTATATTGATTATATTATAATCAATTTTATTCCAACTAATTTTTTCGAGTTTTCCAATTGATAACTATTTTTTTCTAAACCATTCAACGGTTTTCCGACTCGTTACTTGTAGACTTCTCTTTTTCTTTTAATTTATCTTATTTTTCTTGGAAACCAAAACAAATGATTAGCTGTGACTTGTTTTCTGAAACAGAAATGATTTTTATTCGCAAGCGTACTAACTTACAAATTCTTATTTTAATTTACATTTGAATGCAGTATAATATTTCACTCTTTCAGATTATATAAAAAAATTTTTAAAAATTGTATTTACTGTAAAATAAAATATTTCAACAAAAAATATTTTCTTAAAATTTTTCAATGTAGTGTAGGTATATTACAATAAATTTAATAAAAAATATCTATGATAAAAACCTAGATACGCTTGAAAGTAATCTACAAATGTCACTGATTAATAAATAATTGATTTTATGTCTATTATATTAAGTGTAGAATCAGTTCTAGTATTCAATTTAAATTTGAAAATCGTTTAGAATAGATAGCGCATACTGGCGCATACTATGTGTATACAGTACATAATACAGTACTTATATTCTCAGGCAATATATTTCTACACTCTGGCGTATTTTATAATTTTTTTAACGACCACCAAAGGAGGAAAAAGCATTGAAATAGTTGTAGAAAAACATTCAGAAATGCGGTTTTATCAAATGTTACATATTTTCATTAAACTGAAGATAATGATAATAAAAATTTTCGATAACTAGCTGATAAGTTCGTAGTTTAATAAAATTAAGAACTATAATTACGTTACAAGGACATAAATATGAAAAAATATAAATGATATAAGTTTATTTATTCTGTCTGTATAAATTTTACCTATAATTTTTGTGGCTTATTTATAACTTGATTCGACTTTCTTCGTGTAGCTAGTATTCTATGCCCGCATGTCTGTTAAGTACGACCTTCACTTTATAAAGGAATTAAGCTATAAATCTCGAAAAACCTGTCTGCGTTCTATCTGAGATACTTCTATTATAGCGAGAAGATACAGCGATTCGTCCTCGAGTCCTCGTACCATACACATCGATTCTCCTCGGCTCTTCTACTGTCGTTACATCGTGTAATCCTGAGAACATCCGCTAATCTTCGCAAATTTCAACACGGTACGCAATTTAAAATCGTAAGTTTTTATCATAAATTGACGTACTTATAATTCATGATATGAAACGGAACTAATTAAGCAATTTAACTAAATTTTATTAACAACTTGTTTTATGTTTAAATATTTTAAATCGCTGATACAATATATATACATTGAATGAACAAATAAAAAATCTCTAAAATTACCAAATTTGCTAATATTAATATTTGCTATTGATACAACAATTGATCAATTTAATAAAAAGTACACAAGAAAGAGTTGTCATCTAAATTAAAAATTTTAAATTGCTATATATGGTAACGCATTTTGCTTGTTCATGATCTGCTCTACATATTAGCTAGGCAGCATAAGAATAAATGCAAATGAGTGTCAGCTATCTACCGCTAAGTCCGCTACGAGAGTGTATACAGTACGCGAACCGTGTGAATCTCCACGCCATCTCACTTACTGTTCTTGCTCATTCGTCGACCGTTCTCTTTTTCTACCTCTTACTCCACCTCTTGTTCTCTCGCTATTCGTCTCTCTCTCTCTCTCTTTCTTTCCTTCTCTCTTTCATCTTCTCTTCCCTCTCTCTTATCCTTACCCTTTCCCTCTTTCTCTCTCGCTTCTGCTGTCTCTCTCCTACCATTATGTCCGCTCTTTTTCGAGCGAAGAGAGCGAAATTGTATAACGTCCCAGGGCACATTCACGGACTTCTTCCTTTTCCTCTGTTCTTCTTCTTCTTGTTTCTTTCTTCGATACTCTGAAGAAGTCGGTGTTAGGCCTACAAAGTAAGAATCAGAGTCCATCTCATCTCTTGGTGCCTTACTTTATAATTGAATCCATCCTATTAATTAATGCAAATAGCTCGATATGTTATATAATCAAAATATATAACTAAAAAAATCATATTGCTGCATTCAACAATAAAAATTCTGTAATTATTACAATGTTGATTCGCGTAATGAGATATATATCTTCCAAGCTATCTGATGCAAAAAACGTATCTAAATTTTCATGATAAAGCTGGTCTCTTATATAAAATTATTTTTTTATTTTAGTTTACTGTCCATTCTTGTAAATAATTTTTAATTTCTTTATACTTGCTTAGAATTTTACACAAAAAATAATACTATAATAGTAGTAAGTCTAGTACAAAAAAATACTAAAAAGTAAAATATAATTTGTTTTATTCCTCTATTATTCTATTAATTTGTTGTAGGCCTGCAGCGATCGTATAGTTATACTATCTAATATTAATATTATTTTTATATTTGGATTCTTTAAAGCATTAGAAAGCTTATAAAAGCACAAAAATATTGTTTACTCCTTTATTGGAAAAATCAAAATAGTTAGGAATAGGAAATCAATTGTCGTTCTTTGTTGATCTTTCGGTATCTTTTTTCGTCAAAGCTATGTTGCAGGTGAGAAAATAATGGATTAAAAATAAATCGGAAGCGTTTCAATTTAATTAGGGTTGCAGTCTTCATGGTAGATAACTTTATCGATTACCATGGGAATTGAATGCAATGATCGAGCTAATCAGTCACGGTAATTATTTACACAAATAAATAGATGTTATTTGATGATGTTTTAATAGATTTATTTTATGTATCTATCAAATTTTAGGAATACTATACACAGTATACTTTTCGACGTTATACAAACGTAGCTATCTGAAATAAATCTGTAAAATATAAACTGACATGTTTGTTGCATATACAAAAAATACTGTATATTATATGTTATTCACAACATAATGTATTTTCATATTAAAACTATATTTTTTACAATTTCTTCTAATTAGTAATGTTATAAGAGGTAGTTGCAATTGTCAGATAATATTACATTCTGATATAAATAAAGTTGAAGAATGTTTAATAATTCCTTACGATACAATAAAAACTGTAATTGTATAATTATTCATAATAAGTATTTTAATTTTTCATTTATTTTTATCAATTTTTTTTTCAATTACGCAAGACTAGATGATTCAATGATAATTGTGAAACAATATAGCTTAGTAAAACACAAAAAACGAAAGAAATTTCCAAATTTTATCTTCGTGATATTAATCGAAGTTAAGTTTCTACTCGGATTGCAACTAGAATTTTTCGTAATGACATGATTCCGGTTTCAAGACAAATGCAACTATCTGATGAAGTATTTGAGACGCATTTAAAATGAAAGCCTAATAAATTCTCAAATAATACGTATGTATGTATAAAATTTTTAAAAATTTGATATATATTTTTCTGATTTTTGCGGTTTATGTTATTAAATAAGAACATGCAACTTTTTTCTGTTTATGATTTTAGAAAATAAAGCATATTTATTTGTCAATATTGGAATGAACATTACTTATATACAAACTGTATATACAAGTTGAATATATATTTCAAGAATCAGCTTTTTAGGTTTCTTTTATTTTTTGTTGTCTACTGTAACTGATTTTTTATAAAGTAGCCGCATTGAAGAGTTAACACAGTAAACCGTAAAACGAAGTTAAGCGATTATTTTCAGTTAATCGATTCACTAGGTTTCATTAGCCTTAATTTGTAGCATATAAAATGTGGACTAGGACAACTCAATTAAATGAATACTTATATCATATATTGTTACTTTTATTTTTTATTTTAAAATAAATTTAGATATACAGTGTACCAGTGACTCATCTTTACCTCAGAAATTTTTGAACGAGGCTTTAACACTATCTCTGTATCTACACTATTTAATAAAATTGTGGAGATCAAGATTTTACATGTTACGCTTCAGTCGTCGTACGTCTAGTTATCATGTAGGGAAGAATTTGTTGTTCCTGATCCCTCGAAGAGATTATGGTATAAATTTCCTATCACTTTATATTAGCCTCTCGTAATTCGGTACTAATTCCACTTTTATTCCGCCTTTTTTTATTTGTTTGGCTGATATCGCAATTCCATTCTTTGATACGTTAATAAGACTCGATAATTCATTGTGAGCATTGTGATCTTTTTATGATATATTCAATTATTCATAAAGAGCTACAATTAAAATTTGAATGTTCCGGAAGAGCACCAGTATTTGGAAACAATTCTTTAAAAACGTGTTGAGCTGCTCTCTTTCCCTCTCTCATTTAATAAATCTATAAAAATTAATCTGTAACAAAGAATAAATCCATTGCCTGTATCTTCGAAATACAAGATGCGAATAAAGGATGCAGAGTGGGCTGTGCCATTGTTCAATAATAATTAATCTATCATTACTGAATTATTTAATGACCTCGTCCTCGAGGTATATTTCTTGTCTGGAAGCTCCTTGGCTTCTTTATAGTTAAGTGCCAACAAACAAAGATTAAGCGCTTAATAGGTGGTGCTGATGCATTAGGCGTGTAATATAACGAGTATGTCTACAGATAAAATGAAAGAGAGAAAAAATTTGCATATTGAGAATGGGATTGCCGCAAGGTCGTTATTTCCGAAAGGGAGTCGGTGCATGAAATATCACAAGTGGCAAGTATAAATGCGGCCTACGATTCGATCAAGAGGAAGATTACTGCCGAAGGGCCGCTCCCAAGGTAAAACTCTTCGAGAGAAACGCGCCTCGCTTCGATGAAAATGCCTTGCTCCGCGAAGTGACTCGGCATTTGGCCGTGTATGTATATATATATATATTCATTTGTTCGTTCTGGCTGAGTGTCCTTTTGTGCACGAATGACTTGTCCTAGCCATTTCAAGGTTCTCCAAACAAAAAAACGGAAGCGCACCCGGGCGGCGATCCTTTTGCGCCAACACTGAGCTGGCCAGATGAAGACGTCACTTTCCTTCTTATTCCAGTATCATATAAATTAATCGAGCCTCATCCGTTAAGTTGTTGTAATTTCGGATAATATAGTCGTAACCATTATCTGTGACTGTTGAAATTGATGGAAACAAATTAATATAACAAATAATTTCATACGATTGTAGATTATTTCTTTCTTTAGGTCTTTTTTGAAGATAAAACGTTCAGCATATTGGTTCATATATTAAAGGGATCTGTTATAAAAATTTAATTGTTATTACTTTTAAGTAATTAAATAATGTAGTTAAAGTACGTGCAAAATCAATTCTATATATTGAAATAGGCTTAAAAGCAGTAATCAGCTGCAGTCGAAGAGAGATTCACTAACTCCCAGATACTATTAGATGCAACAAGCGCGTATAACCTGTGCAGATAATCCTTTGAGTGTAGGCTGAGATTCAAGCAGTTATATCCCTGACTACGGTCACACTGCTATTGATATTCATGCGATAACTACTATTACTTTAACCACAGTTGGATGTACAGGCTATATAGTTTTTGGATAACAGACTAGTTATAGCCACTTTAGATCAGAGAATCAGTGAAAGTATATATGATATTATAAATTTGATTTTCCCACATTTTAGGAGCGTGCGCAGCACATATATGTACATATACTCAAACTACTAATTATTAATCACTGTTATTAGTACCAATTTATCTTTAATCACTAATTGTAACGTCAAATTTTTATCATGTTACCGCAAAAATATATTATTTTAGCAAATAAAGATAAAAAAATATTTAAGCTAGTTACATCGTAAGTAGAAATTTTCAAAAAAATTAGTAATTGACCAGTTATAATATAGAAAATCTCAGAGCCTATTATCGCATATTTTTTTATTTAATCTGTTTCAAATTTATTATATAAAGTTTTACTTTAAAATTAAATAAAAAAATAGTAATTCGTCTAATGTACATAAGGTATTTAATGATCTATCTCGGCTCTCTCAATATATCAAAAAAATATTATTTGACTCTTATTTATTATGTTATCTAAGGAAACAATTTGTCAAAATAACGTTTAATTGTGAAATATATTTTTCACGGATTTTACACGGATTTTGCATAAATAATTTAGATAATTTACTCGCAAATCCTTATAAAGAGACTAAGGGATTAAGTGCAGATGCACCCGGAATTATAGAGTTTCGGGGAAGGAAGCTCGTGGCGCGGCGCTCGTGTCGCGGAATCATCATGCAGTAGGCTTTAACGTATAATAGTCTCGTTCGCCTGGGTGTTCACGTAGCAGCACGCGCGTCACGACGTGCGCCCTGACACACGACCTTCCTTCCCGGTCCCGATCTCTCGCACCGTACGTATTATAAATTATATTTGTGCGTTTAAGATGAAGGTTACCAACGCAGCTTCACTGATGAATCCTATCGGTAACTTTGGAGAAACGCAATGTAGGTCGGTTTGAGCCCATTCGTTGTAACTACATTTTATGCAAAAAAATAATCTCATGCATATGTACGTTACGGGTTTTTTCAAATAATGTAAAATAACGTTATATCTATATATGTGTGTGTACAAAAGATTTTAAATAATGCAGAAACTTCAAAATATGTGAAAGTTAAAATGAATTTGCCGATTATTTAAATTTTTCTATTATCGCATGTGAAGTTGAATGTTTTGTATGCATTCTTGTTCACAAGATACGATTTATATATTGACTGAAAAATGCGTGTGAGGGTGTAGTGAAGTGCGCTAGAAATATTCCTGGCTTGTTACAATAGACCTGCAATAACACTATTTAATAATTATCACATAAAAATAACTAAATGAAAAATTTAGCTTATTTCTAAAAGTATAGAAAGTAAAATCTTATAATTACCTGCGATTATATTTGAAGTAATAAAGTGCTAATGTAATAATCGCGGGATAGACGAGACGGTCAGTGCGCATCAAGATTACATGGCAAAGATAGTACAGCGATCACGCGCGATCAAGAAGAGCATTACGAACATGTGGGTGAAGGCTGTAGGATTCTCCAGGATATTTCGAAAGGGAAACTCGAGAATCGGCTGTCCAGTGGTTTCTTACGCGCATGTCTATTGTCCATGAATCAGCTTTTCCGGTTTAAGCAAACTTTAACTATTCATCAGTAGGAATTTATTATACCTATAACTATAGTCTAAAATGTTCAGGAATATAAAGGAATCAAAATGCCAATCATTACTTGAACGAAAAGATATGATTTTACTTTTTTGCAGTTTATATAATACAGGTACAAATATTTAGGAAACAATTAAGAAAAACACATACATGTGCGGAAGGCATTAAAATTTATTTTGTTTCTACCCCTTAACTCTTCGATACAGCTATGTTTTCTTTAATATTACATCATATTTTTGCATAACCTAAATAGATTTTTTTAAGTATAATATGGATCAATTATTGTTACTAGGTTCTTGCTATTGTTTGTTACTTATTTATTAATGGCCCATACACTGGTATACCTTGTTGTTATTATTATTATTGGTATCGCACGTTTGTTATCTTCTTCAGTAAGGTGCTTCACTATCGAGACGATAATAACGTATATGCATAGCATAGACAACTAACAACTTATATTACAGACCTTTGTATTCTGCGATACTAGACTGATATAAGGGACAAAATAAATTCAACAAGGTGGGTGGCTATCCTTGATGTGTAGGAAACAACCTTCTCAGCATTCATGCATCTCTCCAGAATCATATGAGATAAATCTTGAGATAAATTCACTCATGTTACTCTCTTCATTAACGTATGAATAGCCATAAGTAACATCCACATTACTTTATAGTACGCGTTATCTCCAGGTCAGCGGTAGTTTTATTTATTATTTAGTAGATTAAAAAATAATTCATTGTTTAGCAAAGAATTTACAATAATGTATGAGATCTACTTAGATTTTCTCGATTTGCGATAAAAAGAAACAATCCTTGTAGTATCAATACATATCTTGCGAATAAATAAACTACTTTTTTTTGCTGATTGTATTTAATACATTCATTAGTTTGTTATTATATATTACAATAAATACAAGTACAACAAATACAAACATTTTAACAGTTTTTAGTTTACAATCTTACTATTTCACGATTATGTGAATTTCATGCGCGAATTATTTATTTATATTTTTCAACTAAATTCTATGTTCGAAATGAATTATTGCTAATACGTTTGAAAATTTTCTATCAAGATAGCAACATTTTTTATAGTCCAATTATATTAGTAGTCGAAATATAAAATGTCGAATAGAATATATAATCGGCAATAAGCACCTATTGATCCTACACGTTAAATTTAACTAACATTATCCGTACATTCAGCCGTAATTGTATAAGTTTTTAAACGCGAACAAAGTAGAGCGTGGTTACTTCATTACGGGATATTTGTCTTAATACAACCAAACGTTAGCATGACGATGTAAATGCAGATACTCAAATGGGAGCAAGAAAATGCTTCCTGTAAATCCGAGAAGCAGCTGTTTATAACGCGTTCGCTGCGCTGTCTTTTAAGCGTATTCTAGGAGGATGGATGAGCCGGACACCGCATCAATGTATAATAAAGAAATGGACCCACGACACGAACAATTTTGCACAGTCAAACTGTCTAAACCTCTTGAGTTCCGTAAACGAACCAAGTTAAGCAAACGAATAAAAACGAGAAAATTAGATGTTAAACTACCGTCCGAGTAAATGAATTAAAATGCATTGTGATTCACAGTAAAATAAATATGTTACTGGGTTTTCAGTGCAAGCGCTTGACGTCGCTAAGTAAAAACTGAAAAGTGACGTACCGTACAATTATTTTTCTACACAATTCATTATTAATTTTTTTATTACTTCATTTTTAATGTATACAATTAAAATTTTGCAACGAGTTTTTTTAAATATATTAAGGTAAAACTATATTAAAAGTACTCAGCTGATTTTAGTCTTAAATTAAAAGATGTTTTATTTAACTAATACTTTTCTAGTTGGAGAACCTACTCATCAAAGAATATCTGCATGTCGTTTAGTGTTTATAGAAATATATTATATATGCTAATAGATGACACTATTAGCACAGATACACTCTTTTATTAACTAACTGAATCAACACTTCTACAAGTGTATTTTTGATACGTAGCGTAAATCATAATTTTGAAAAAGATATGATGATTTTATAAGCACGAAAACAGTTAAATATAATATTATATTGTTATCAGCGCCTTATATCTAGTTATTCGTGGTACAGTAAAATCTGACGGGTTGCCTATCAGCAGGCTACGTGTAGCCATATTTATGCAAAGAAAACATACACCTCGACATAAACACTCTTGCTTACTCATTAACTACAAGTTTAAACCATTAAAATTGAAGTATTCTTTTAAGAGAATATTTATTCTATATTCACTTACTAATTAGTCATTTTACGAACGGCTTAAAGTACTTTTTAAATCTATTAAATCTTTGATTACTTTTCAAAAGGTAATACTATATACTATGTATTGTAATTGTTTAAGTGAAAAAATAAAAAAAATGACCTCAAATGCAATACAAAAAAAACATCGTGTAATCAAGATATTGCACCGTGTTACAAGTTAATGAAAAAAACATGAAAAAACGATAGTCAAATCAATCGACTTACGTTTCCAATTGCTTTCCTACTGACTGTTCTCTCCAGAATGGTTGTTAGTAACTACTCACTATTAGCACAGTATAAAAGAATACGCGAGAAAAAGAGGTTTGATTCAAGTTAATAAGTGGTTTTCGAAGTTGAGGTTCTTTTCGAAAATAAAGATGAATCGGCCTACGAAAAAGGTATGGAGACAAAAATTAAGGGTTGGACTGAACCATTCTTGAAGGAATATATCGTAATAAATAAAGTTTAATTTTACTTCAAAGTTGTTTTATATTTTGTTTCTACAGATTTTAAATATTAAAAATAGGCAATTTCTAGTCTAAAAACAGTTTACTTATGTTCTAAAAAATGTTTTTTTCTTTCGTAGCCAAAATATTCAAAAAATAAACGACTTTTTACTTGCATATGTTTAGATTAATGAAAAACAAAGTATTTTATCTTAGCATTTATCTTATTTCAATTACATTCATTTTTGCCAGTACTATATACTAGTTTTCATCATATAAGTTGTTGAATGCTAGATTCTTTGCTTTTTTATTTTAATAGAAAAATAAGTAAAAACCGTTGGAAGAGGTCAGAGTCTTGTTAATAATTCTGTTACATATAATTTTATTTATAAAAAGTAAGACTCCAGAGACAATGAGGCCTGATTTTTCAGTCCCTTATAGATGTCCCCTCAGATCCTCCTTTGTATATCGTAAAAGATAACTTTAATTATTGAAGAGACTTGTTACTCGTATTTTATAAGTAAATGCATTGAAATTAACAAAGTTGATAGATGTACTAAATACTTCATTACAAAATATCTAGAAGTGTTAAGTGTTAGATTTGTATTCTCCACACTGAGGGGACACCGAATTTAAAACGCATTCACAAGCTTACATTTGTTAATACTCATATCCCCTTACTACCCACCAGGAGCCTATCAGCGTTACGTGACTTCCTTGGCGTTTGTGCGTTGAAACCTACGTATCTCGAGTAAAACTCGCGTGAGGGCGAACAGCCTTGATTACCCAAGGTAGCATTCTGCAGCCGCAGCATCATCGTGTTCAAAATCATGTCGAGCCTAAAGGTGGTCGATTTGCCGTGCATATAAAATTAAGGTACTCGCACTCGGTGTTTAATAAAATGAACGCTAACGTTTTCGTTTTGGATGATTACGAAAATGACTTATAAGTGCACAGACAAAGGCAATGTTTTTACACGTAATCTATTTGCACGTAATATATATTTATACGCATTTAGGTACCAAATTTGTAGCCTTCAATAAATCGATTAGGTCTTACTTAAACAAATAATTCCAACAATATAAACATATAATCTCGTACTAAAATTACTACAAAGAATTAGCTATTACATTAGTGTAGCTCAGAATTGCAAACTTATATAAACATTACAACATGTTTTAAAATTCAGTGCTTTAGTTATAGAGTGTAATGCGAATGACTTGTACGTTATTGCGATTGCCAATTATATTAAACAAACACACCTTTACTATGTAATAGCTTCTGATTTTGCGTTTAGAGTTATTTTATGCTAATATATTAAATTTTTTTTTAAGTTTTCGCTATGAAAATGAAATAATCGCGTAGTAGTACAATGTCTAAGTATTTCACAAAGACAGATAAAAAAATTTAATTAAATCTTACACATTCTTTTTTAAAATACAATCTTCTAGACACAACGTATCTATATATTCTGACTAAACCAGTTCGACCTTCTGCTTATACAATAAATTTTAATTTATTTACATTTATATACTTAATAAATTTTAAATGAAAATAACGAAAAAATTATATTTTAGTGAATCTTTATGGTCTATATGTTTTAAAAGCTGTATAGCTGATTTATATAAATCTTTAATATTAATTGCAATTTACTTATATACTGTTATCTATAATTTATTATTTTATTTTAATATTATTATTGTAAATCAAATTATGTTTGATGATAAGATAATTTCAACATAAATAAACTCATTATTTAAATTTCATTGAATTAATAAATAAGATATGAAGTTTCATAAAAATATTTAAAGCTGAATAATTTCGGTCATATACATAATTTCTTTTTGCCTTTTGAAAGTATTCAATTTGTATTGACAGATAAACATTATGAAACTGGTAGTGCTGTTTTTACTCTGCTATTTATCAGGTACATATTATAAGCCAAATTTTTGGAGACGATATTCTATTATTAACGATTGTATTTGTTTAAATTACAGCAAGATGTCAAGGTCACATTAATTTTTATTCCCATAAATATCGACAATCTAGAGAATCAAATGAATTGTTCAACAACAAAACAGTTCCACATACATTTGTTCTTCTTGGTGCATCGGTAAGATCTCTGTACTACTACTTTTTTAAATTGAGTATATTTGATAAATATTAATTTTTTGAATACAATGTAATCATATTACTTTATTAATTGAAAATAATTTTTACTTACTTTTGTTTAATTCTTAATTAAGTTGGCTTAATTTACTTAAAATTTAACTGTGTCTTTGATTATTCTTAATCATAATTATTCTCAAAGACATAATTTAAATAAACATTATGTTTAATTTAAAAATATTATATGATATATTTAAAGGATAAGTTAACAATAATAAAGTAGAAGTTTATTCAGAGTAATTTAATGTGTGAATTAGCATAAATTTGTTAGTACTCGCAATCACTTAAATTGACTTAGTTCACTAAATATGTTTATAAATCAAGATTTACAAGTGCAAAATTTAAAGAAATGAAGAGAGTTTAGCACGTAATCTGTACATATATATATTTCTTTGTAGTTATACTATGTTATAAATTTTTAATTAAGCATTGTAAATGACCAACATATCATGTCTGTATCGACTCGAAATTATTCTACATCATGAGTAATATTGTAAAAATGTCGCTTAAATCTCCTATTTTCTAAAATTCCGTACTGCAAATGTGTGTTAACTATTTACAATATTTTTTGAACAAAAGATCAACAAGCATCCATAAGCATTACATTTTAAGGACCATAAAGAAAAAAATCCAGTATCAATTTTTTCCTTGTACTACTAGATATTCGAAAACTGAATGAAATTAAATTAATCGAATCATAATCCAAAGGAATTAAAAATAACTATACAGGCGTATCGGTCCGGATACGAATAAGAATTGGTATAGTCACATATTAGCAAAAACTTTATAATATAATAATATTTTTGATTTATTTCTGCATGACACGAACATGCACATAAAAAATATTTACACATTTCGCACTTTATTGTAGGTAGTATGGACACCTGCACATACACGTAGAATAATTGTACTATTATTAATTTTTAATAGGGCGACTTGGCAAAGCGCGAGATTTTTCCTGCTTTATGGAATTTATATCGCAGTAAGCTACTACCACCAAAGACTAAAATCCTTGGGTATGCTCTTACCAAGTTGACAGTGGCTGAGTTACGTCAGAGATGCGAGCCTTTCATTAACGTTGAGTCCGACCAGAATAAATTATTTGACAGCTTTTGGGGAATTGTTAATTACGTTAATGGAACTGAAAATACGGATTTTGATTACGACACGATCAATCATCTTATTGAAAATTCGGAGGAAAATGGCATTGGTAACAGAATTTTCTTCATGGCATTACCGCCTTCTGTTTTTCCAATTGCTGCTTCACAAATCAAGCGATCTTGTTTGGCTAAGAGGTGAATAATCCCAATGATTTTTTGTTTGTTTAATTATATTCTATGAAAGATTCTTAATTTTAATTATGAAGCTTTAAATATCTAATTCACGTGTGCATTAGTTATATATTAGAAAAGTAAAGAATAATAATACTCATGGTGATTACAGTGATCATAGTATTGCATTAAATAAAGGTGCACGTAAGGCTACTGTTTAAATTAGTAAATTTTTTTCATAACTTTTGCTTTGGAGTTTATTTAAAATGATTAGCTAACAAAAAAAGGTAATACTAATATAATAAGAGTATACTAATTTTAAGAAGTAGTTATTACTTTACTTTCTTCTTCGTTCTAAAATACTCATAGCAAAAAAAATATTATTTATAAAAGTAAAAATTTTTTTTTGGTAAAATATTCTATAAATTGTAGTTAAACAGGTTTTTGTAGAAGTTTGTTAGGCTATTGAACTCTATTCCTTGTTCATTTCAATATAACTTATTAAACTTATCGTCCATTAAATTTATAAAAAGTTTATATTTTGATAAAATATAATATCTACATTAAATTTTACTCACTTTTATACCATTCGTTAAAATACATTAATATTTTTATATTTTGATTTACTTTTAAAATTAATAAGAAAAAAAACTACAATAAATACTTATAATTTAAGCTCTTTGTCGATATAATTGGTTTGAGAAAAAGTCTACGTAGAATAAAAAGTTTTAAATAATTAATTTATTTTTTGTTATATGTATTAAAATTTCTTGGAGAAAATAAGTCCAAAAAAATTCTTAAACAAAACAACTTAGAGATTCTTTTTTGACTCTGTTAGTTACACTTGTGATGAACAGATAATCCTAATATTTCTTTCTAATCAAAATCGTTATTTGCCTTAACCTAATAAAATTTTGTATTTTTACCAGTGGTTTTACTAGATTAGTTGTTGAAAAACCATTTGGAGAAGATTCAGACAGCTCAGAAAAACTTTCGAATCATTTGACTTCTCTTTTCTCGGAAGATCAAATCTACCGCAGCGATCATTTTCTTAACTATGAAATGGTTCAAAATATTTTAACTCTCAGATTCGCTAATCAGATCTTTTCTTCGATTTGGAATAAAGAAAATATTGCAGCGGTAGAGATAATTTTCGAGGAAAACTTTAGTGTGGCAGGTAGAGGTAGATATTTTGACAAGTACGGTATCATAAGAGATGTTATGCAAAATCATTTATTACAAATTTTGTCTCTCATTGCCATGGAAATACCTCTATCTACAAAATCCGATGATATCAGGTAAATATTTTTTAAACATTTTCGCGTAAAAAATTATAAAACTAAAGTGAATTGTATTTAATTATGATAAAACCCCTTTCGATTATATTCATTGAACGATTTCTTTTTTCACTTTTTATCGTATCTACATGAGAAATTTCTATTTTTAATAATATTTTTATAAATTTAAATGGCTAATACAAGATTTATAATCAACAAATTCAGCTCAAAAAGGAAATACATCCGTGTAAAAATTATAATTCTATTTATTAATTTAAATATTTAGAAATGCAAAAGTTGAACTATTAAAACAAACAAAAGAAATAGTTTTGGATGACGTTGTAATTGGGCAGTACATTGGTAATCCTGATTCTGAAGATATCAGAGAACAAACTGGCTATAGACAAGATCCAACTGTATCAATAAATTCTACCACAGCGACCTTTGCACTTACTGTTTTGAAGATTGATAACGAGCGATGGAAAAATGTACCTTTTATTCTTCGAGCAGGAAAAGGTACAACATTTTTTTTAGTTTCTAAACACAATTTATATTGAACTTTGTATAAAATGAATATGTCAATAATCTTTCTTAGTTTAAAATAACTGATTCAGAGTTTACATGAGTAAAATTAAGTTTATACAAATAAATATTTTAATTTATGGAATAATAATAGGCAAGACTATGATACAATGGTTTTATTTAAGTAAAATACAAATAACATTATAGTTTGAGGTTTTTAACATATTATGATGACAGTGACTAAAATATATTGGTATATTGACAATGTGTGAAATAGATAAATATATAAAAATGCAATGTAATACTAGTTATTTCTTATTGATATTATTTATAGAATAGACATTTTTCGTAGGCCTGGGATTAAATAGAACTTGCGTAATAATTCAGTTGAAAGACATTGAAAATGACCTGTTTAATAATGAACCTCGTAGAAATGAAATAGTATTTCAAGTAGGGAGTTCTCTTGAGTTAAAAACTAAAATTACGTCAAAAGTTCCTGGAATATCAACAAATACATCTGATATATCTTTAAGCTTTAAATACGATGAAGCATATAAAGTAAGTGTAACAAAATCTGAGCTCCAAATATTAATTAAAAATATTTAGATGACAAAGCATTGATGTTGATTTTATTTAATGTCAATGTGATATCTTGTATACTAATTAATATGCAATAGTATGATATATTACTGTACTACTGTATTCATAGTACTAACTAGGGCATACGATGAAGATTTATTAATTGATTATTTTAAATATCATTTTTTGTTTACATGATCCTAATTTTTCTTTAGAATCTAAGAATACCCACTGCTTATGAAAAATTGATTTTAAATGTTTTCGACGGCTCAGCGACTAATTTTGTACGCTCTGATGAACTGAGTGAAGCTTGGAGAATTTTCACACCAATTCTTCATGAAATTGATAATACGAAAATCAGGCCTATTGAATATAAGTAAGAATATTGTCTTTTACAAGTTTAATATTTTAGTGCATTAATTAAGTCTAATAATTTGATTGATATTGATTCGCCATTTGTTACTTATTTAATGGTTAATATTTAAACTCTAGTATAATAATAATAAGTTATTCTATTTACTTTTATATATTATATTTGTGCATAGATATTAAACTTAATTTTAATTTACATAAAGACTGTAATTCGTAAAACTCAAATAAATCTAAATTAGATTGGATTGTAGTTTATTAATTATGTAATTTTTCAGATTTGGTTCAAGAGGACCAGTAGAAGCTAATGAAATAGAAAACAAATACGGATTCAAGCAGTATGATGATACCAATGATCTACAATAATATTCTCTATAATATATTTTGAATTTTTATAGAAAGTCTATTATTAAAAATATAAATAAATTTAATTATTTTTTCTTACTTTTCAATTATTAAATCACCTAAGACTAACTAATTTTTATGATTGTATGGTAAACTACTTATATTAAAAAAAACAAAATAAAGAATTTTTCTGTATAAATTATAAATAAAATCCTTTACATTCGGCATAGTTTTCTCTTATTTTCTTTCTTTCTTAATATACTTATAACATTTTACAGAGGAAAAAAAACCACACAAAAAGTTAACATAGGGATGGGCCAAAAGAGGGCATTTACTAAACTAAGCACAACAGACTTTATTGTAACAAATATCTCTTAGTCATATTTTCTATTTTTTAATTACTTTTGTTAATAATATTGTTGTACAAAAAAACTTTTAAAATTAATAAACAATAATTTATTATAAGTTTTACGGTATACATAAAATTTCTAATTATATTTTACAAGTCAATGAAAAATCGTTGTTTATAATAATTTTTCTCATTTCAAAAATTGTTCTTAAGCATACATTTTCAGTAATATTTATCATTGTTTAAATACTACATAGCTTTATATTTAATAATTAAGGATTAATTAAAACTTTCTTGAAGTTACCTGTCGCTTATTAAACCTTACGTTTATATTGTAACAAGAAACATTTTATTTTATTTTAAATGAATGCCTGCATTTTGATAAGTGTAGTTTTTTAAATATTGTAGTAGATATTTCCCCAAGAAAGAATAATGTTGAAATTACACACCCCCCCAGAAAGATTAAAATAACTCGAGATAATTCTGTTTCTTTAATATCCGCAATTGCATCGAGTTCTTCATCTTCAAGAACATTAACAAGCTTACATTTACTTGAAAATGAATTCAAACAACTGCTACTGACACCCGATTCTAGAATTCGTTG
This sequence comes from Sycophaga agraensis, assembly GCA_018906755.1. Classification (NCBI taxonomy): domain Eukaryota; kingdom Metazoa; phylum Arthropoda; class Insecta; order Hymenoptera; family Pteromalidae; genus Sycophaga; species Sycophaga agraensis. Next base: position 1,222,063 of record JACCIE010000004.1, read on the forward strand.
TAGAATTCTGTTAAATTTTGTGATAAATGGAGAGGCTTTCTCAAAAACGAATACTAACTGATACTCTTCAAAGGCAGCCTCCGAAAATTTTATGCTGCGACTTTTTGTGATGCGCCTAACATTATTGATAAAATATTCAGCATAATTTGAAGACATTACAAGTGCAACATTTTTAAATTGTACCATTTGTCGAATACTCTTATTTATCTCTGTTATTGGTCGAGCCTTAGCTAATAATTTTGCACCAATTTTGTCATCACTATGAACTGCTTTGCTGTACAGTAGCGGTTTATGAATAAACAAATTTCCTTTATCGATTTGGTCGAAAGTATCGAAATTGATTGTTTCCTGTGTTATTTGGATTCCCGTCATTTGTGTTAATATTTCTGACGAAAATTTAAAAGATAATAAGGAGATAAATAAATATAAAATCCTTTCTCTTAATATTATAGGTTTCTTTGGTGTTGATGAACCTATAATATTTTGAAATATATACATAACTTTCCAATTAGATTTCGAGAATTTTAATAAAGAAACGAAAATAGATAATACAATTACTGTAATCAATATAAATATAAAGTATGCTAATATACCTATTGGAATAATAGCTTTAAGTTCCTCTTTTATAGGTACAATTAATCCATATTTACTAGCACTAACAAAATTAGACAGTATTATATCTGTTTCCAAAAAAAATCTACGCAATGATAATGCGATATGGTAAGCATTTAGTTTGTTTGATTTTAAATCTCGCACTATAGTCTTAATTGTTTGACCATCGTCACGAGCAGTCGTATAATTTTGTACTAAAGATATCGCAGAATTAATATATTTTGAAAAAATGTCTAAATAGATATAATGTAATCCAATAACCTCTATTATTTTACCATTTGAATCTTTTTTAACAATCGAATAAGGAGGCGCATTGAGATATGGCAGCAAAAAAGGATATTGATGTAGATTCAGTAACTTATCAGGGAAAATATTTGTATTCCATTGCAAATCATTTTTATAGTATTCATTAGTAAAGGGGTTATAATTTAATACACTCCTACTACTTCTATCGTCAATAGCTAGAATTGAAAAATCTAAAAATTTAAGTTGCCATGCATACAATAATATTTTATTTACAATATTATCTTGTAATTTGTTTTTATGGAAAAATAAAACTAAACATTTTGGTTTCGGTGCAGAAGAGGATAATTTATCAATGAATTGTAATGTATTAGTTAATCTTGTGTTTGAACTATTTATATTATGGCTGTTTTCTATTATTATATATATCGCAGATATTGCGTCTTTAAAAAACTGATATTTTAATAAACTATCATTACTTTCATCCCCTCTCAGTTGTCGTAAATCGATTAAAGTTTTCGGAAAGTTACCGAATTCCTTTTGAAAGACAAAATCCTTTATATCTACTGAATCATTAACGAATAGAGTTAGTTGGTATGGGTTATTGTTCAACATATTCTCTTTCACAATATTTATCCACTTAATATCAGTTCTGACTTGTAGAAATAAATTAAATAAAATAATGCAAATAAACCACGTGTCATTGATGTTCAAATGTGAATTTTTTCGCATCACTAACATTCTCATGAAATTGGTTACTCGAATCAACAAATAAATTAAAAAACATCGACATAAAAAATAAAATTTGTGTAGTTGTTTCAATTTTTATCTTGAATTGTATAAATTCAGTAATTATAGTATATAACCATTGTAATTGTTTATCCGATGAAGAATCATCCTAAATATACACAAATATCTTTATATATTGTTTGTACCTGATAGCACATAAAAATTGTTTAAGCCGAATTTGCGATATCTGTAATAAAAGTTAAAGTTAATTAGACTGAAATTGTGATCCTCTCAAATATAAATCAAATTTTGATAAATATGTTGTTTGAAAATATGATCTACGTCATTTTTTTGTAATACTTACTTGAAGAACACTTTTAATAAAGTGATGGATTATATTTAATTTTTTTTACAGCAATTGTTTAATATTATGATAGTAGATTCTTTAAATTGACGTACAGTACGTACAGCTAGCTTTGACTTGTTATGCATGCAAGCAAACACACTAAACAATAGAGGCTCGCGAAGTGAATCGGTAGAAAAAAAGCTTTGATAACGTCTCCCTTCCTTCCTACAATTTTTTTTATTATTTCTCGGAAGCTATTGTTGTAATATTCTTTCAGTTAAAAAGTGCTTTTGCAATATTGATCGAGTAGACTTTCATAATTATAGAATCCTGCCGTCAGATAATAAAATAAGAAATTTGTAGGAATAGAGTATTGTTTGAAGTTCAATTTTAAAAATCAATTACAATAATGGTTAGTATTTATACAAAAAAAGATAATAATGATCAATTTTTTTTGCAAGTAAAAATTCGAGTAATTAATTTTATTGTAATTGAGTAGCAATTTATGAATTAAAAGTATATTTATAACTTAATAAAAATATAGTGTATAATAAATATTTAATTTAATTTTATATTTACAAAATTAAGTAAACGGTATTTTTGAGTTTATGACAAAGTCTGATTTTGCAGTTGTTACAATTTTATAATAGCAATCAATCTTGATGAATTTAATTTTAATGCATAAATTTAAATTGAAATTTAAATAGTAATAATAATAGTCATATATTAACTTTCTTTTTATTTATTGGTTTTTTAGAATCAAAAAATTGTCTCATATTGTCCTTGAAAATAACAAATATTATGCATTACATTCTTATTAACTGTAATACAGAATTCGCAAATTCTTTAAAATTTAGTATCTGCGATATTTGTAATTTTTATTCTTGCTAGTGACGCAACTAAGTTATAATGATTTGTTTAGAGTAAATTTTCAATCCTTGAACCACGTATATTTTCCTTTTTAAAAGTAAATTTAAAGAATGATTTTTTTTTGATTATTGTTAATTTCACTATTTATTTTTAACTTGTTCTTTGACGTTATAAATTTAATGACGTATAGGGATTTTGGAGATATCTACATGATGTTGGATACCAAGATGTAACAGAATAAACTACTTCCCTAGTGATTTTTTTGTTTTTTTTAATCTTCTGTGAGCCGATATACAGTGTATTTTTATCATTGAATCACGTATGGTGACGCTTTCAGCATCCAATCCATTTTGATTACATTTAAACGATTTTGCAAGCAGCCACAGATAATAATATAATTCGCTGCTATATCTGTATGAATAGCTATTATGTTTCCTTGATTTGAATACTGTTTGTACAAATTATTAATGTTTTCCTATATATACATTTTACTTTAAATATTCGTATTTATATTAAAATATTTTGTTGCATGTATTTAATTTAATACAATTTTGTAAACTTTTCGTAGTAGATATGCAGTTTTTAAAGACTTTCTTCGATTTGCGTCTATATATACTTCATAATTTAATTAATAGTTATGCGATAATATTAATCAGTTTGGTTAAATATAATACTTCATTTTTCATTTTATTTTTCAAATTACGACTCAGATATTATAACGTATAGACTTTATTCAAAACGATCTAAAATCGTGTACATTACAAATCAAGTTTCAGCAAGTTCTCCTCTATTTCATTTATGATCTTCTTTTCTCACATTTTTCTTATCAATTATTAGTTATAATGTTCGATGGCTTCATAAATTTTGTATTAAGTTTTATATTCAGCATATGCTCTTTTTAGGGGCATTTCTATGAACATCGATCGTGGGAAACCATAAGTTTAAAACGCTGTGAAAATAAATATTATTCATAGGTATATAGCTTGGATTCTTTCAAAATGTTTACGGGTAATTTGTACATAATTTTTTCAAAAAGTGAAACAAGGAATGATATAATGTATATAAATTTAGACGCAACTTTGCCTTTCGCCCTTGAATACAATATAAATTGTTGACACGTTGTAAAAAATGAAAATGAGTATAAGGCCAATGCAATGCACGCAAATGTGCTTTTGTGCAGTACTTTTCGATGAATTCGATGTTTTGTTGACGACAACATTATGTAAAAATTGTTATTTGTTTCTTTTTAATTTATTTATTTAAAGTAAACGAAGTATTATTCATCATTAATGTTTTTTATTTAATTTGAATGCTATATAGTATCGCAAATAAATATGCTATCAATTTATGTACTAATGTATGTATTAAGAATTTAGGTAAACTCTATAGTTTCTATCCATATTTAAAAGAATAAAGCATACTGAAGCAACCAGAACGTATATATATAAACTGATAGAAATTATTCTTATCACTGGAAATTTATACTAGTTTGCCAGCAGTTAGTGGAAAGTTTTTAAACTACTGGACAGTATATCCTGAAAAAACTGGCCAAATACATTATCGTGTCTCGACAATTACTGGCGGGACACTGGAGAAACCCGAAGTCTAAAATTAAATTAAATTAAATATTTATAAATAATGGTAAAATGCTTAAAACATACATATATGCTTTTCTGATCAGTCTTACGGTCATTGTTTTTATCTTTTTGAATTGTTTATTACAGTTTCAATTTATTTATTTTAATTACTTTTATTAAAGAAAGGCATAATAAAACAATATATAAATAAGAAACACTATCGTTACGCCGAATTCATATTTTGACAAAACACTGGTTTCAAACCAGTTCCATGCCAATTAAAACTGGCCAGAGAAAACTTTTCAGTTACTAGCGTTTTATCCAGTTTTATTAATGAAATCGCTACCAGGGTTATTATAATTTTTTTTAATTTATTTTAATTAGAATACTATTTTGTCAATAGTTTGCGGAAACAGTACTTTTCGTAATTATATATCTAGTTCAAAAATTGTAAAATAATTAGTTTAAATTGCGTTATAAGTTTTATATGGATTTTCGCTTCTTGTTCATAAGCACTGCGATGGTCCTGAGAGATCTACGGAAAGATCTTTTTCTCCGCAATTCTGCGGGTGAGCAGAGGGCAAAACAGAGAAAACAAGGAAAAGCATATGCTGTCGGCGTTGCTCAGAAGTAAGAGAAGTGGAAATCAATTTTAAACCTTCTTTAGGGTGACATAGTATTTCAAATTCGCGCAGTACTTTTGGTAACTTAAGTAGCTCGCGCGGTCGTGAACGCTTGTAATGCTAAAGGGACCGATTAGATGGATATCCTCAGGTAAGCCCATTGGCGAGATAGCGAGCGTTGTTGCCGTAGGTATAAGGTGTGCTAGGGAACATTTCCCTTTTTTTAGTGGAAGCGGTAGTCCGTTTATCGCAAGGAAGTGGCAACCGCATGTTGAGTAGCAGCTAGCACTGGTGGTAAGGGTAAGACTTGGTCGTTGGGTCAGCAAGGGGTTATGTAGTGATGATACGTAGAGGTCAGACGCAAAGGATGCCGAAGGAGCGACTGGTGCGCGCGAAAATTCTACTTGAGGCTTGCAGCTGCAGTCGAAACTCCAACTATAACTGACAGCATGCCATCATTGCCCTCAATGTGTGTTAAACTGATTTCCACCACATCTTCCTTTTTTCTCAATTTTTAGTTTACGCTAAAGTAGCCGGTTTCCTGCAAGTTTGCAGAATATATTAATCAGTGGTCATGAAGTGTTATTATCGAATGAATTTAATATGATAATATCCCTAATTATCATCTTCAATTTATATTAAACTGTTGATATAGAACCATAAATAGAATATTCATTTTTTTAATGACCAACATTAACAGTATGGAAAATAGCTCAGAAGCAGAAAGATAAGCGTGTGATTATGCGATAAATTTTGCATTAAAAAGACATCGATTTATATAAATGAACGCATATTATCCTTATCTATATTTTATAGTGCTGAATTGCAAAAGTAAAGAGTAGAGTAGTATTCCGCATTCAGTTTGTGAGAGCAGAACGACGCAAAATGAAGGTCTTGTTACTTATATTTCTCGTTGCTAGTTTTGTAGTTATTGCACGCTCTCAAGAACCGGTATTTCATAAGATAATACCTCGACATTTTTGTTTATTTTTTGATTGTTTACCGAATTACGAATGCGTAAAGGGAGTATGTCAAAGACGCAAAATTTGCCCTATGGTTCGATGTAAGTCTGGTTACGAATGCGTTGAGCCTGAAGGATGCGTACCAGTCAAAGAAACTTTCTACACGGAATTGAACAAAAAATCAACAGCATCTATTGAAAGTATGCCTTAATAATTCAATTAAACTTTAAATTAACATTTATTGTATTAATTCTTTTTACAGAATAGTTGACTGTAATTCATAACTTTGCGCGGAGTTAATGATTTGGAGACTGAAATCTGTATACTGCGTTAAATTCCATATTTACGGAAGCTTCATAAAAGGATTATTCAATTAGTAATAATTGTATGCAACAAAATATTTCTCAAATTTAGAAAATATTGCAAAAGATCTTATTAACAATCAGATAATTTAAAATTAAAAAATACAGAATGAAAAGTGTAACAATATTCTTTTATACTTCAGGTCTGTCACTGTTTATTTTCACAATTATCATAATTAAGTTATTCAGGCAAATTCTAATTATATATAAATACAATACCAACAAGTAAGGATTTGTGATTCAATAAGTTATACTTCTCTCTGAATTTGGTTTTACTGCTAGAAAATTATAACAAGTACGTATATAACTAGTTAACAGAAGAATGTATAAAGAAAATTTGGCTGTACATTGACTTGACGGTGTGTGTATAGAAATAATATAAACGCAATCTTTTTTCTTTTTTATTTTTTATTGTGTGACGGGGCAAATAACATCGGCGCGCGCGCGGAGCCGATCTCGCGAGGCGCCGCGGCCGCGGCCGAACAATCGATGCGCGCGGGCCCATAGCGCCGAAAAAGGGCGGAGCTATCGGCCCGCGGCGCGATCGACAGGCGCGGATCGATGCGCGGTCAGTTTTCGCGGGGCCACGACCGCGACCTGATAACTCGGGTTGTGCCCATCTCCCCGCGATACGCGCTGATAGCGCGAGAGAGAGACAGAGCGAACAGCGCCACGAGAGAGAGCGACCGGAGCGAGCGCCGCGATCCCCAGGACATCGGGGAGGCGCTAGGGTCAGCGTTCCCGGCCGGTCTGTGGCCGGGAGGACCAACACCGCGTCGGCCAAGGTAGGCCATATGTCATAAGGCGCGCGCGAGAGAGAGAGAGAGAGAGAGAGCGGCGCGGACGCGAGGGGCGCGGGCACGGCGCGGGGTAGGCTGGACTGTGGGCGCCCGCCCCAGGTGTAGGGGCTCTCCGGAGCCCGCCGCCTGGGTGCAATGCGCCCGGTGTTCCAGCGGCGGCGACCCGGCTGTAGGCGTCCGTGGAGGGCTCTGCGAGAGCCCGGGCGGACGTCCTCGGCGAGCGCCCGAGATTTGTATCGGGAGTGTGTTGTTTTGTTAAGGAGGCGTGCGGCGGGGAGGTGTCGGCCTCCCCGACCGCGAATAAAGCATATTGTTACAACAGAGAAGTGCGGCCTCTCTACTATTATTTCACTGCCATGCCCCCCTCCCTCCCCCGATTACAGACCGCCGCGACCATCGTCGGCCAGCCGCCCGGGCTGGCCCGGCCGGGTCCCCTCCGGGGCGACCGCGAGAGCCTGCACGTAGGCAGGACGGCGCGACCGGGGATTAATGGCGCGGTGCTCCGGGTCCGCGGGAAGCCTACTGCTTCCCGACGGAAGCACCACGTCACAAATGGCGACCGTGACAGGACGCCGGCGCGATCGGTTAACGCGGTTTAATCGTTGGCGGGGGGCGGGGGAAGGTGCCCGGTTGAGGGCACACGCCAAGAGCCCTGGTGCGCGAGTCCGAGGCGCTGCCGCAAGGCGCGCAGGGAGCACGCACCAGGAGGCCGTGCGACGAGGTGGTGCGCGCGAGAGCCCGAGGCGCGGCCGTAAGGCGCGCAGGGAGCTCGTGCGCGAGGTACGGGCGGCCCGGGGGGAGGGCGCGAGGGGATAGCGCGCGAGCCTGGGGAGCGGCCACGCGGCCGCAAGGCTTGCGCGCGACCGTCGCGGGCTCCGCGGGAAGCCCGGGGGAGGGGTCCGGCCGCGGGAAAATTCGTGCGCGGCCCGGTGTGCGGCCTTTGGCTGCGAAGGCCTGCGCGCGAAAATCCCCGCCGCCCGCGAGCATATTCCGCTCGCCGCGGGGTTACGAAGATCCGCACAAAGCGGAATCGGCGAGGAGCGCCGATGGGAGTCTCCGCGGGGAGCGGGCGGTGCGGCGCGCGGCCGGTGGGAGAGCGCGCCGAGTGGGATGGGCGCGGCCGCGCGGGCAGGAGAGAGAGTCAATGCTCGCGCGGGTTAAGCAGCATTCGGCGCGGTTGGTAGCCGGATGGGTGAGCTGCTTGGGCGGCCCACACCCAACTATTGGCTTTCGGGATTTTCCCGCTGTTTTTTTCTCCCGAGATCTTTTCGGGATAGGAAAGCAGGCCTAAAGACGCATTATTGCTGCTGGTTGCAATGATTTATTATTAATAAATTATTGCAATAGATAGCGGTTTGCTGTTTTTTCTTCTTGGTCTGTTTTCCGGCCTACTTTCAGAACAGCATGTAAATAGGTGGCCGTGCATAAAGGGTTCCGTGCAACCAGGTTATGGCTAAGGCTCCCGAGTTATGCGCGGCAAATTAGGTTAGGTAAGGGTACAGGGCCCAGTGGAGGGGTGAATCGTACGAGGGAGAGGGGGGAAAATCCTACAGCCCCGGAAGCAGGCCGGTCATTAGTCTCGCGGAATTAATTAGATTCTTTTATAGTTTTTATTTGGTTTAAAGCGGCGTTGTGCGGCGAGTACGCGGTTATAGGATTTTTCCAATCCTACCCGAGCGCACGAATACCCTCGGGCCCGGGAACAGCCGTTGCGACTATAGGGGTGTGCACAACCCTGGGGGCCAACTGGCTAAATGTACCCAATTGTATATATAGGTTAGGTTAGGTTAGTAGTTTTAGTTTTGTTTTTTTTTTGTGTTTCGTCGTGTGTGTTGTCTGACGGATGTTATGATAGGATGTGTTAAGCTACGGTCGAGTCCACCACTTCCCGACGGGGAAGCAGTCGGCGGAGACGGGTTGCTGGGGGCGACCTAGGCCGCTGACGTGGTTGGGAGTGACGTAGCCTACACCTGTCTCCGATGGCTTTGCCGGGAGATACCTGCTGTGGAGGACTGCCCGTTGCAGTCAAAACAGCAGGCAGGGGTGTAGCTCGCTCGGTTCGTGCTTGTCTCCGATGGCGTCGCCGGGAGACACCGACTGTGGGGGACTGCCAGGGGTAGTCGAAGCAGTTGGTAGGCGGCACGAATGGGCATGTCGATCTGTCCTCGTTTCCGATGGCTTGGCCGGGAAAACGCCTCTGTGTTTAATGCAACATGGAGGCACGAGAAAGATCGAAAGGTTAGGTTAGTCCGCGATGTAAATAGTAGCTGGAAATATCCCCAGCTAGCTTCCTGGACGATGACCTGTAACCTAGTCAGGAAGGGTTCGGGGCTGGGCGAGTGCGTCGTAGCGAATCTCGTCTCTCTCTCTCCGAAACTAAAATTAAGTATATATATATATTTATAATTATAATATGTATGTTTTGTTCCTTACCCGTCTTTTCAGAGGACCGAGGGGAGGCGAGAGGTTGCTCGCACGTTGCGATTAAGTCCCGATAACCGACCGACAAAAGGGGGGGGGGTTGTCATAAGGGTCAAGGAAGCTAGGGAGGGGAGGGGCGGATCCTGGAAGGGTCCGCGAGGCGTAAGCTCGAATTCAACGAGCAGGCCCGGAAGATGAGTGTTTCATCCAAGGGCCAGCGAGTTGAAGGAGGGCCGTCGGGGTCCGGGCGTTTGGACGTGAAGGGGAAGGTTCGAGGAACCAGCCCGCCTGACGAACTCAAGGACCAAGCGATTAAGGAGAACCCGGGAGCGGAGAACTATGAACTCCGCGTGAGGGCGCTCCTGGGAGATCGCACGGCTAGGAAGCTCCGACGGGAGATGTGTGCACTCCCGCTCATCGAGATAGCCAGGAGATTAGTGGCAAATAGCCTTAATTTTAGAGGAGAAGAAGCGGAGTTAAGGGAGCGTCAGTGGCGATTCGCCCTACGGGTCGCAAGGCCCGAGCTCGACGTTCCCTGGTTGTTCGGGTATGACGACGACCCTGCAGTCGGGCCATGCTCGACGCCGCTGTGCTGTGAGGACCTGTGGGGGCGTCGCCGAAAGAAATCGGTGCAGCTCGATAGACAGGCGGGGCACAGCGACGTCTCCGATTCACGGGAGCTCTCATGAGGAGGAGGCTGGTAGCCAGAGCCCGGAGGAGGTGCAACGAGTGCAGGGCACGGCGCAGCAACCCCCCGAGGGGGAAGTAAGACTGCTGCCTAGCCTCGAAGCAGTCCAGAGCTTAGGCGGAAGCCTGGATATGCTGCTTCGCCTTTCGGGCATCTCCACGCCCGGAGCTATGGCAGGAGCAGCACCCCTGAAGATTTCGGGTGTCGAAGGCCTAGAATTCGCCCAGGAATATAACCGGGCGTTAAAGGACCTGGGACTCCGAATCAAGGCGCTGCAGGGAGCAATCGGAGGGGTAAAGATGGCCGCAGATCTGGGCCCCGGTGAAGCCGTGGGCCCCTACGTCGCATTAAAAGCGGCGGAAGCCTGCAGGGAGGCGGAGGCTAGCAAGCAGCCTCCCGCCCCGGCAGAGCCCATGGCGGCATCCACTCCTGTGGATTCGCTCCCGGAAGAGTCTGAGAGTGAGTCCGAGTCGACGGGGAGTGAGGAGAGCAACGGAGAGGAGTTGTTCGGTTCGCTTCCGGCCCCGTTGAAGGATTCGCACAGGCGAAGGCGCGAGGGAGGAGAGAAGCCGAGGGCACCAGGCCAGGGGGATGGCCAGGGCCCGAGCGGGAATCCTCCCGGCCACGACGCGCCTGCGGCCACGGGGTCGCGAAGGAAATCCGTAGCGCAGTCCGGAGGCGAAGGGCTAAAGAAAATGGATGACGAAATCCGATGCGCCCGGGCACTCCGTGACGCTTCTCTGACCTTCTCTAACGGAGACAGGGAAGATGCCTACAATTTCCTGCAGAGGGTCACGCTGATTTGGCAACGAGGCCGTTATACGGAACGATGCCTTATCGCAGCCCTCCACTCGGTGCTCCTAAAAGATGCCCGGCGATGGTATCAGGATTTAGAGCGGACGTTTGTAGATTGGCCGGCGTTTTCAAGCGCATTTCAGGCCAGGTTTTGCAAGCGGATGCTGGATTCCGATTTGCGTCGGGACCTGGAGGATATGCGCCAGGGGGACAAGGAAACCATAGGCCAGTTCGTGAGCAATTTCCGAGCGAGAGCCGGACGTTTCCGTCGTCCCTTATCCGAACGCAGACAGATCGTCATGATTCTAGAAAGAGTCAGGTCTGAGTTCCGCGATTATCTTATGGATAAAGATATTCGCACACTCAACGATCTGGTCATGCTAGGAAAGCGGAAGGAGCGAGTCAATACACTGAATGAGCGCTTTGAAAATTCGGGAAAGACGCGCAAGAATGACAGGCTCCTGGTAAAGCGGGAAGAAAGGTTCAACGCGGTGGAGGGAGTACTTTCTACACCGATGGTCAAGAAAAGCTCCGACAAGTCGAAGAGAAAGGGCAAAACGAGCCCGCCAAACGACTTAGTCGATGAGCACGAGGAGGAACAGGTGGCTGCAGCGCAAGGCCCGTTGATGAGGCCGAACCGCAATTTTGTTCCCCCTGGCGCCCAAAAACCATCGGCACCCAACGGCCCACCAAAGGGCCCAGGGTGGGGAGGGCCAGGAAATCAGGGTTTCCCGGGATATCAGCAGGGAAGCCCGGCGAGCCTTCCCAGCCCGAACCAGAGAAACGGGCCGAGAGGACTCCCGTTTAACGGGGCATGCTTTACATGCCAGGGCACAGGGCATAGGGCAGCCCAGTGCCCGAAACGGGTCTGCTTGCGTTGCCAGCAGCCGGGGCATTTCGCAGCGAGCTGCACTCGTACAGAGGCGCCGCTAAGATGCCAAGGCTGCGACACTCCGGGCGTTACTTTTATGTCTTGCCCAAATTGTAGCGTGATTTGGGAGAGCATAAAAAATGCCAACGCGGGGCGATAGAGACGCTCCCTACGCCCTGCGAAACGGAGACGCGAGCGACCCAACATAGGGAAGAGCAGGCGGGGCAGAAGGAGATCGACCGTTGGCCACATTCTCGGGCACCTTGCCAGAGAAACGGCCAGGGTTCGATTGGACGACTCTCCTGGAACCCCCACCCGCTGCAATGAAGGGAGCGCCAGGGAGCCAGGGAAGGGAGGGGCAACCATCGCCATCGCCGAACCCGTTAAACTCGATAGACCTCCCGGCGCCCGCGAGTAACTCGGGGTTCGTGCCCCCGAGCGCGGAGCGGGGGAACGAATCAGTAAACGAAGGCGCAGGGATAACTCCCGAGCCTGGCTCAGGGGTTGAGTGCGCCCCGGAGAGCGCCGAGTCTCATGGTGAGGAAGTCATAGCGGGGGCACAAGGCGATAATCGCTGGTTTTGCGCCGTGAGACTCGATGGGCGAGTGCTGACAGCGCTATATGACCCGGGATCCCAGATCTCTTGCATTCACGCAAACGAAGCGCAGGAGTTCAAAGATCGGTGGAGACCGACGCAACACATGGTGCGAGGCTTCACTAGGTCAACCCAACCGTCGTTGGGAGTGCTGAAAGTCTGTTTTAGCGTAGATCAACAGAAAGGACTGGTAGAATTAAGAGTAATTCCGTCCATGGATTACCAGATGGTCCTGGGCGTCGATTTTATACGCGGATGGGCTTTCGAAGTCCAGCACGGCAAAGGGAGGTGGCGCATCCCGGGGGGAGTTTGGAGGAGTTTTATGGAGAAGGACCTGCCTGAGCAGAGTCCAGGGATTCTAGGGGAATGTGCGGGCATCGTAGAAGTTCAGGGCGAGTAACGTGAACGCGTGAGGGCACTGGTGGAAAGAATTATCCCAGAGCCCGGGCAAATTCACGGGTATACGACGCTCATTGAACACCATATTGATGTGCAAGGGGCGAGGCCGATTCGGCACGCGCCCCGTCGCATGTCCCCAAAGATTTTGGAATTCGCTCAGTAGGAGGTCCAAAAGATGCTGGACAAAGGCATAATTGAGCCTAGTGCCAGCGAATGGTGAAGCGCGCCCGTGATCATAAGGCGAGAGGAAGGCAGCTACCGCTTCTGTATCGACTTCCGAGATATAAATAAATTGACACGGACGGATTGAAGCGGCCCGCAGCGGGGGCCATCCGGACCCGAAGGAACACGGCGGAGGAAGAGGACCGACTCCTCACCGGGGAGTTCGATCTTATCGATCTCCACTCCCCGGGGCTGAGCCGGCTCTCTCGGACGGACAGCCCGATGAGCGGGGTGGAGGAGATGGTGGTTGACCCTCCAGCCACACCGCCACCATCCGCCCAGCAGAGCGAGGCCACGCCGCCACCATCCACCCGGCAGAGCGAGGCCACGACACCACCACCCACCCAGCAGGGCGAGGCTACGCCGCCCATACCACCAAGGGCAAGCGAACCTGCGACGCCATCGTCGCCCCGACGGGAGTAGGTAGCGGCGCCGGAAGCGCCGTCTACCCCGGAGGCCATGGAGGTGGGCTCAGGCGAGCCGCAGCGGATCGACCGGACGGTCATCCACCTGGCGCACTACGCCGAGGAGCTGCGTCAAGAGCGACGGCAGCAGGCCCTGGCGAGGGAGCGCCATCGGCCGAATCGTCGGCGCCGGAGGCAGTTAACTATGGAGGACTATGAGTCCTCCACCCTCCAGCCCATCAGGAAGGGCGTCGGCTGCCCCCGGTGTCCGACACGAGGCTGTTGGAGCGCGGGGACGAGGGCGCGGCGCCCACACCACCAGGCCCGCCACCAGTACCCGTACCACCGCCACCAACGCCCGGCCCTAAAACCACCGACGCGAAGGCCAGCGCCCCGTTCCGAGACGGCGAGGGCGAAGCGCGGCTCCCGTGGAAAAGGGAGACTCGCGGAGGGCAAGGGGGCAGCGGCCCCCGGTACGGCGGAGGAAGAACGCCGTTTGGCCCTCCGGGAAAGGTGCGGGCTGCGCCCGCGCCTCCCGGCTAAGGATTCCGGGGCTGCCGGGAAGGTTGCGCGGGAGCGACCTCCGACGGCCGCCTGCAGCCCAAAGGGAGGCAGCGGCAGCGACCACACCCGACTAGTGACCGAGGTGTCGGGGGTAGGCGCCCCAATAGCGCGGACTGGGAGGTTGACGGCGATCTGCCGCAAGGTAGCGCCGGTACCCTTCGACCCGGAGGTGGATCCCCCGCCAAAGGTTTGTTTCCGCTGCTGGGCGCGAGGGCACGCGAGCTCGGCGTGCCCGGCACCCCGACACAGGACGCTCTGCCGGAACTGCGGCCGGCTGCACTGAAAAAAAAATTTTCTAGATTCAAAAAAATTTTACATGATTCTTAGAAAATAATTTTCTAGAATCCTACTAAGAGAATATTTTCTAAAAATCAAATAAATCTGCGTTTTACATTTAAAAAATATTAGTTAAAATTAAATAACTATTTTCTAAAAGTAAAACAATATATTTTTTCATTAAATAAATATATTTTATAAATTAATAAATATATTTTTGACTTCAAAAACTGTAATATACATTTGAAGAAACTTGTACTTGATTAAAAACAAAATTTTGTCAATATAAGTAAATATTATGTTGCATTTACATTATATTTGGTAGATATACTAATATATTTTGTATTTTTAAGAATTAGTTTTCTTTCATACACAAAATATTTAGTTAAATACATGCTATATTTATTCGATATAAATAAATATGTTGTCAATTAAAATATATATTTTTTTAATATAAAACAATATATATTTACGTATAGGAATGAGTTTTTTATATTAAAATCATATTTCTCAAATTAATAATTTATTTATTTTGGTTAAGTACTAATTTTGTAGTACATGTAAATATATTTTATATTTGTAAAATTCATATATAATTTGTAAATTTTGATCAAATGAAGGAACCAATAAATTCACGATTTTATGTTTCGAATACGCAATATTTATTAAACAATACATTTATTTTAAGCAATACAATCATAGGCAACATAAAACTTTAAATCTAGTTCACGGGTATTACAAATTTTGTAATGTATAACATTTTTTTGATCTACTATACCCCAATTATTCGTTATCAACGTTTCACAGGCACTAAGGTGCGTACAATAACTTACAGTTTTAAGTTTACAAAAAATGCAATAAATTTCATTCGTCTTGGTAATTATAATATAACGTATTGTCACAAACAAAGCAGTAGAGATGTTACAGCTTATATTAATAACATCATTAACTTTATAAGTAGTACCATTTATTCTTATCCGATCATAACAATATAAATTAGAAAAATCTTTAGAAGGTAGATAATCTTTATAGCACAGAAAATCGTTAGTCAAATTTAATTTTTTTAATGTTCGACCCATAAAAAAGTCAATATTTAAACCATTGTTCGTGAACAATCGATGACAAAATTGTAATTGATTTTTTACAGATAAACTATAAGATGGATTTTTCCGACATGTAATTGTTTTGCTTGTTTCTTTCAATTGTTTATGTCGACCTTCGTAACGAATGCTTGACATGTATTTCAAGGGTCCAAATTTACGCATTATTTTATGATAATGAACTAGGTTATGGTGCTTGACTTTTAAATTACATTTAAAAATTTGTAAGTATAAACTTAAGAATTTTTGAACTTCAATTTCTAAACACTTAATAATTTTTTCTGAGATTATATCTGCCGTTGTTATATAAACTATTTTTCGTAATAACAAATAAACTTTCCAAATTTTATTATTAGTAGGAACAAGATCACCAATCAGAAAATTAAAGGAATCGATTAAAAATAACATTTCTGATGCAGATAAGATTAGATACAATCCTTTGATCGATTGTTTTTGAAGAGCTGGTGCAATATTTGAATGTGATGAATTAAAACAATTCAATCTTTCATTAAATGTTTCTAAATTAAATAGATTATCTTCATAAATAAAGTTATTTAAAATTCGAGCCATAGTATACCTACAGACTCCTTCTAATAAATCATGCATTGGGTCCATAGAGTAATTTTCCGTAACATGAAAATGAGGGATTAAATGAAATATGCATTCTTCTACAACACCTAAAGAGTTTTTTTCATCAGAAACACTATAATTTAATTTAGTTCTAAGTAATTGTTTATTTTCTTTTGTTTCTACTTGCAATTGATCTTTAGAAATCGTACATATTCGACAGCAATATGTTGAATTAAAGCTTTTCGAAAATCCAAGTATGGTATTCAATCCAAGATTATCTCCGACTATATAAACTAGTCTAAAAAATATTTGCTCCTGTTTATTGTTAACATGTATTGTGATACCGATATTTTGAAGGTCAATAATTTGATAAATAATATTCTTAAATATTACTAAGTTGCCTAAAGCCTGATGATCTTTATAATTATGCAGCTGCCACAAAAATATATTTTCCAACTTACTATTAAGTTCTTTAGGTAGTACGGGTATAGAGCAATAGACAACACCGATTTTGTTAATAGATTTATGGGACCCGAGCGGATTATTTATTTCTACGTCATCAAAGTATAATATTAACGGAAAAATAATTTTATTATTATCATTATTATTCATAACTGACTTCCAAAACTCGCCTTTTATTATTGAATTAAAATGTGTGCTTTCATTACACGACTTTATATGATCAATTACTGATTGAAATATTTCAGGTAGTTCTAGAAATGTTTTTAATACTAATTTTATAGGAATTATGCTTAGTGTTTTTTGACGCTGTACGGTCGGGCAGCTTAGCCTCTGGCTAAACTCCCGCTATTCAGGTTAAGGAGATGGAAAGGGAGAGGAAAAATAAATTATACACAATTGAGCCAAATAAACGATGTATTTGGCTCGTTAGGGGAGGAAAAACCGTCCGAAGACGGAAAAAACCTCCCCTGAAAAATACAAAGAAAAAGGGATAGGGCGCTTTGAAGCGCGACAGTAATACGCCCTCGCAGGGCAACTTACTTGCGCGAACTCGCGCGAACGCGCCGATACCGGAGCCCGGTCGCGAGCGCGATAAATCTCTGGCAACCCGTCGACGGAGATCTCAAGCTCCCTTCGGTGACGGCTGCCGGAGACTTCCTTTCGATGTTCGGACGAGGTAAAAAGGGCAAAAACAGCGGTTGGCGGCCTTTAATGCGTGCTGCTTCCAAGCACGCCAAGGCTGAACTGAACTGCACGGAGGGCGCCGACACGCGCGCGCGCCCTCTCGAAACCGTAGCGAATACGCGTGTGACTCGCTGTTACAGTAAAGAGACCGCGGCGTGGTCACCGACGCCGCGGACTCATAGAGTCTCTCTCTCTCTTCTTCTCGAGACCAGCCGGCACACACGCACGGCTGTACAGACGCATTACAAGACGTTTCTTGGATTTCAAAGTTCCGTATTTTAAATATGATTTTAATGTTATTAATTGTGGAGGAATATAATAATTTATGTCTTTTAAAGTTTTTAGTGTTACGTATTCACTGTTAAACTGTTTGAATACATTCTTTATAACATTTAGGCTATTATTCAATTCAGAAATATTTGAAAATTGTTTTTGCAATAAATCAAAAGAAGTATTTATAAATATTGAACACATAAATGAAATAATATTATGAACTGTTTTTCTATTAATACCTCCGTAACCATACAACTTCGTTATTAAGGATAAAGCATAATGAGAAATTGTCTTTTCGAAATCGTCAAAACTTAGTCGATTATTATCACAATCAGAATATTCTAATGAATTCGTAAAAGGATTATTTAAAAACACATTGCTATCGGTATCTGTCAAAGGATAGGAATACGATACCAAATCTTTACTATTATCTTGTGAAATGCAAACTATTTTATTCGAGTCATGTATTGCATTTTCATCTACATGACTATTCTTTATATGCCTAATTAAAGAATAAATATTACTAAATTTGTTAAAACAGGATTTAAAATTACATTCAACTTCAAAATATTTTTCTAATTTATGTTGTAATTTAATATGAAGTATTAAATTATTTATGGATAAGAATAAATCGCTACAAAATAAACAAAAGAACATTTTCATTCTATATATTAATTATTAATTGTAGCTAAAAGTAAATCTATAGTCTGTGACGTGGTGCTTTTTCGGCCCGGAGCCCCACGCCATTTTTCCTCCGGTCGCGCCATCCTGCCCTGATGCAGGTCCTGCGGTCGCCCCGGAGGGGACCCGGCCGGGCCAGCCTGGGCGGCTGGCCTACGTCGGTCGCGGCGGTTATGAAGTCGGGAGGAGGGAGGGTCTGCCAAAATTATCACACAGGAGGGCATTTTCTTGGAAACATCATTTATTATATATATGTATAAAAGGGCAACGGGGGACAAACCCGCCCCGCCGCATTCGCCTGTACAAAAGTTGCCGCTGGCCCGCTCGCCCCGCACGCCTCCCTCTGACACCGCGCATCTCGCCTTTCGAACCGGCCGACGAGCCCCCACGGGCTCGCGGCGGTGCTGACCTCGGGACCTAGGCATCTCGCCTCGCTCGAACCCTCACCGGGTTGTACATTACTTCATTATATTTGGGGGGAGGGACCGCGCCCGCGCCCTCTCTCTCTCTCTCATTCGCGGGCATGCATATATTTCAATGCCCTACCTGGCAGCCGATTTCTCGATGATAATCCCGGCCACAATCCGGCCGGGAGGTCGCCGCGTTCTCTCTCGCGTCCCCGGGTAGTGTTGGGACCGCGAATCAGCTGGCACTCCTTTCTATCTCTCTCTCTCTCTTATAATCTTTCTCCTATCCTGTTCGCTCGCTCACACTATACTTAATAACACGCGATCGGGACCGATGGCTCGGTGTCCGGCGCAAAACTAAACGGCGCGGCGCGGTCGCGCATTTTCCCAATTAACGCGCGCCCTTCCCGCCCCGCGGCCGCGGTGCCCAGCTGACTCCCTGCTCGCGCGCGCAAATCCGCCCGTCACAAGTCTTAATATAGATAAAAAATCTTATTTCGCTATAACAAATTGTAAAATGCGCAAGGTAATTCAACTTCTATATATAAATAAAAGAGAATCGATAATACTAAACAAACAAAAAACATTTTTGGATTCTAACTATACAATAATAATGGAATAATAAACAAGAATAAATATATTTTAAGACAATAAAAAATATTTAACACTATTCAATCTATACTTTTTTTATGAAAATTAATTTCTAATGAATTTTAAACTCTAGAATATTCATATTCTTTTGATGCAATTTTATTTGCATTCTGTTTATTTATTAATTTTGATAAAACGTGCTCCGTGGATGAAAAACTCCTATCAAAAGGCGTTTGAAATTTATAAATACCTTTCTGTATCATAGTCCAAATATGTTCGCTAGCTAAGGGATACTGCAGATTAAATACGTGGAAAGTTTTGAAACATATATCTAAACCATGTAGTATACTGCTGATTTTAAATAAGTGATCATCAATGCAGACATATATTTCGCTAATATTCTCTACTGATCCTACCGCTATAATAAAAGGTTGAACTCGAAGATTCATCCACTGAGATATCACCAGTGACCTGTAAGCATATACATAATAATAAATAAATGAATTTTAAACATATTATATAAAATAAAATATACTGCATTCATATTTACATCTACAAGTTTTATAATACTGTCTTTAGATAGGCCGATAGATGGTTTAAATGTTTTTTTTTCAATTTTTTTCATTTACTTAGGTGGGAACAAATGAGCTATTAAAAAAATACTTAAGAGTACACGAACATCTGAAATCAATTTTTAAATTATAGAAAATTTAGAATTTATTTAAATGTATATGTATTATCACCTACCATCTATTTCATCTTTAGAATTATAGTTTTGTAACAATGTTACTGCCGTATCGTCTCTTATCTGCAAGTTCGAATTAGCTTGCAAAATATTGAAGAAGTTGAACCAAATCTCTGAATTCAAGGAAATATCTGATAATCCCAAGCTTTTAAAATCGATATCAATTAAATCAGAAGCAAGAGGATGACGATATAAGCTCCATGATTTAAAAATGTTGGCCAAGTTAGTATCATCTGATGATTTTAACTCTTTAACGCGAAAAGAAGTCTTCTTCCAGTGTAGCAGCACTAAATCCCAAGGAGCTTGATTATTGTCTAACCAACTCTTACTTTCTTCATTCAATTTAAGCGTTTCACTAAATTCTATAAATTATTCAGAATATTTAAAATAATAGAAAAATATTTAACAAACAAAATATTGTATACAAATAAATTTTTAAATTTTATAAAACTTAAAACATACCTGGTTTATTTATTAAATTAATATTATTATCCGAATTCTTTAAAATATTTGAGCTTAATTTATTTAGCATATACGTTTCATTTCTATATAAATTTATTAATTTGCCAGCTGCAGGCACTGATTTATTATTAGCTGCATTTTTTTTCTTTATTGGTGGCATATAGTAGGTAGTCTCAACTTCATTCGAAAATTCTTCTACTATTTGTTTTGAAAAAATAGCAGCTAGTTCGTTTGTTAGCCTGTAAAAGAAATATTGTTAATATTTAAAATACATATTGAAAATATTGTAAAATAATATTACCTCAATGCTTTATCTTGACAATGTCTCACAATAACTTTACATAATTTTGATCTTAAATTATCATTTAATTGATTCGTTTGAGTATATATTGACGAGATTAGCCGTCCGGTTTCACAGTCAAATAAAATATTTTTTAATGGCTTCAATTCCGAGTTCAATTCTATTTTTCGATATTTAGTTACCTGTAATATAATAATAAATTAAAAAAAATTATGTTAAACTATTATGAAATATATATTAAGTTTTTAATAAAATTAAAAAAGATACAAAATTTTAATTACATGTTCATCGCTTGATTCGTTCTTAAAATTTGATTCCCAAAATTTTAAAAAAATTGCTCTGTCGCCAATTAAAGGTATTAAATTATTAATTAAATCGGCATTCAATAATTTGATAACGTCAATTGTAATTTTATTTTCTGTGAAAAAATATTAAAAAATATGAGGTACACCGAGGTACATACCGAGATACATGCAATTAATATAATTCTATATAAATAATTACAAATAATCTAAATTTATTTACTAAAACTTACGTTTGAATACGTCAATTAAATGTTCCAAGTGAAGATTTTGTAAAATAGATTTAACCTCTTCGTCGGCCATTTTAAATATAATTTTTAAGTTTTGAAAGTTGAGTTGAAATCAAAATTCTTGAAGAGGCTTGATAAATAATTTTTACTATATATATGGAAAACAATCACTGTTGACAAAAATCTGCACAGGCTTCACCGAGGGCTTCACTCACTGTTTTTCACGAATTTGTATTTACGATGATTTTCAACTTGGCTCGGTTCTCGGATTCTCAGAGACTCGAGCTGAGACTAGTATAGACGGCCTAATAACTTTGCAGTGTTCGAAAGCGTGCGACCGTTGCACGTTCTGCTGCTTCACAAGACGCTAGGTCAAAGGCGCTTGGGGCGGGGGGGGGGGGGCGAAAGAGGACATATCAATATACAAAAGTGACTGTATATTCCAGTGTAAACAAACAAGCAAATATACTTGGTAAAACTATTTACTATATAGTTGGTTTATATTGCTATACTCATATATATATAACAATTCTAATAGCAATAATTAAATAATGTATTGTAGTGTAAATACAAACAAAGAAAATATTCTTGTTGAAAAGAAACAATTTTTTAATCTTAGAAAATAATTTAATTGATTTAAAAAAATAAAAATTTTATATCAATTAAATTATTATTTGAAACGCAAAAAATATTTCACTATTTTAAATATTTATTTTATAGCAATTCATTTTGTTGATGAAAAAAAAAATTTCTTGAATTAAAAACTCAATTTTTTTTAATTTAATAAATATTTACTTGCACTGATTTTCTTAGTTTAAGAAACTACATTTTTTGAATTTAAAAATCTCGTTCCACTGAATTAATATAATATTTTCTAAATTTTATGAAATATTTTCTAAACATATTCAACTTCTAAAATAAATTACATATTTCTTAAAATCAAAAAAATTTTACTTAAATTTAAATTTCTGTTTACTTAAATTTAGTATTTGAAATATTAATACACTGATTTTCTTGATTTTAGAAAATTTTTTTTTCAGTGTGGGGGTGACCATCGGGTCATGCCCCAGGTGCAGCGAGGCCTACCGGCAGGCCGAACGCGAGCGGCGAGCGCGGAAGCGCAGGGCACTGTCGGCCCCATCCGGACGAGACGCGCCGGGGACGTCGCGAGGGGGCCCCACGGAAGGCCCGGCGACGGATGGGGGAGAGGGAGAGGCGAGCCAGGGATCGTGGCGTCCCTCAAAAAGGGGGAGGCACACCAACGAGCCTTCCCCGCGAGGACTCCCATGAGGCCGCCCCCACCTCCCCGGTCGTTAGGGACACCCCAAAGGGCCCGGCCGCGCTCAACCCCACCCACGCCCGCAGCCGTGCGCATCCGCGGCGTCGTGGAGCGCGAGGACAGGAGGTTGGCGGAGGCCAGGGGAGCGCGCCCAGGAGCCACCATGGCCGAAGTCCGTGCGATTAACAGCTTTTACGCGGACCAGGCCGTGGCGCTGGGCGAGGCGCGGCAGCGACAAAGGGAGGGGGCCCCGGTATGTGGGCCCGGTTTGGGGGTTAACCCCCTCCTCTCGGGCTGCGCGTCGATCGCCTCCCTGGTCTTGTGCCCCGGGCACTCGGCGGAACCGAGGGGGGGCCCTCGGGCCCCGGGCTCGGCGCCGCCGATGCTGCGAACCCCCAGACTCCTCCCGAAGGGCGGGCGACGGACGCGGTCGCGGCCATGGACGCCGCCAGGAACCTGCTCCGGGAAATCCGGGAGTCGGTCGCCGACCCCGAGACGCAGCGCGTGCTGCAGCTAGGCCTGGCAGCGTACCTGCGCGGCCGCGACCCTCGCCCGCACACCGGGGAGTGATGTCGGGGCTCCTGGCCGCCTTAGGGGCACCCGCGCGCGCGACACGTCGCTCCTCGTCCAAACTTGACATCCGCGGGGGATGTAAAGTTTGGGGGGGGGGGGCTGTGACGGGGCAAATAACATCGGCGCGCGCGCGGAGCCGATCTCGCGAGGCGCCGCGGCCGCGGCCGAACAATCGATGCGCGCGGGCCCATAGCGCCGAAAAAGGGCGTAGCTATCGGCCCGCGGCGCGATCGACAGGCGCGGATCGATGCGCGGTCAGTTTTCGCGGGGCCACGACCGCGACCTGATAACTCGGGTTGTGCCCATCTCCCCGCGATACGCGCTGTAAACGCGAGAGAGAGAGAGAGCGAGAGAGCGAGCGAGCAGCGCCACGCGAGAGAGGGAGATAGAGAGAGAGCGACCGGAGCGAGCGCCGCGATCCCCAGGACATCGGGGAGGCGCTAGGGTCAGCGTTCCCGGCCGGTCTGTGGCCGGGAGGACCAACACCGCGTCGGCCAAGGTAGGCCATATGTCATAAGGCGCGCGCGAGAGAGAGAGAGAGAGAGAGAGCGGCGCGGACGCGACGGGCGCGGGGTAGGCTGGACTGTGGACGCCCGCCCCAGGTGTAGGGGCTCTCCGGAGCCCGCCGCCTGGGTGCAATGCGCCCGGTGTTCCAGCGGCGGCGACCCGGCTGTAGGCGTCCGTGGAGGGCTCTGCGAGAGCCCGGGCGAACGTCCTCGGCGAGCGCGCGTGACCCCGCAGCGCCCGAGATTTGTATCGGGAGTGTGTTGTTTTGTTAAGGAGGCGTGCGGCGGGGAGGTGTCGTCCTCCCCGACCGCGAATAAAGCATTTTGTTTTGACAAAAAGAAGTGCGGCCTCTCTACTATTATTTCACTGCCATGCCCCCCTCCCTCCCCCGATTACAGACCGCCGCGACCATCGTCGGCCAGCCGCCCGGGCTGGCCCGGCCGGGTCCCCTCCGGGGCGACCGCGAGAGCCTGCACGTAGGCAGGACGGCGCGACCGGGGATTAATGGCGCGGTGCTCCGGGTCCGCGGGAAGCCTACTGCTTCCCGACGGAAGCACCACGTCACAATTGTTAAACAAGTTATTTTGCTGTTTAACAATTTAAAATTTCTAGCTAATTAAAATTTGATAATTTTACATAGTTATAAAGAACAGACAAAATGAAATGTATTCTAGAAATGTTTATACTTGCATAACTTTGAAATATGATTAAATTTAATAATGTATTCAAATTGAAAAGTTTTTTAATATCTGTATAGCAGTGTGTTTCGGGACGCGGAAGAGCTCGAGATTGAGATAGAGCGAGAGTGCGTCGCGCGTAATTAAAATAAAAAAAGTTAGAGAGTGAGAGTGAGAGTGAGAGATAGATAGATAGATAGATAAATTTTTATTTGTAAATAATTTACAAAATATTGCACAAAACATACATTTATAGACGCCACATCTTAAATCTACTTATAAATATAATTACATACTATCACAGTATTAATTTTGGCATAAATATTGCTTGCATTTTCCTTATTATCTATCAGTCGAGTCACATACGTACACGCATTCAGACAATGAATAAAAGTCAGAAAGAAAGGATAAATACACATATACTCATTACGCACACATACAACTAATTTAGGGCGCAAATTAAAACAAGATTAAGAGGATGACTGACTAGAAAAATGTATTGTGCCGACCCCTCAAATGCTCCATCACTAGCCCCCTGAAACGAGAAAGAGGGCGCATTTCTAATACAGAATGGTAGTCCGTTCCACAGATGAACGGCTTGAACAGAGAAAGATCTAATTCCCGTCTCAGTGCGCATCCGAGGAACGGAAATCTCTTTAGGTTCACCCCTGACAGGTCGATCAGATGCATTAGGAGAGAACAGATTGGCGAGGTGCTTCGACTTACGCAGCCGTAAGATCTTGTAGATCCGCAAATACATAAAAAATTCCCTCCAACCGTCTACTCCCATCCAGCCCAATTAGATACTGAAGGGGGTGATATGATTATCCCACCTAGCACCCGTCACATACTTGTCCACAACTCGAGGGACGCATCTAAGTAAACAGTTAAACAATAATTGAAATGTAGAAAGACCAGTGAATGTACCAGTTTGGCACGAAGAGCCTTCGTGGTGTACTGATGGAAAAACGTAAACTGTATAAAACCTGGTTGATTCTTGGGCAAATTAATTCAATGTGTGGTCTCCAGGTAAGACCCGCGTCTAGCACAACACCAAGGCTTTTTACAGTCTCAGACAAAGACACGACTGCCTATATCTACATTAGCACCTCTTACGAGAAGCCCATTCGCATCATGCAGTTCAATCAATGAGGGGACATATAGTGTCGAACGCCTTGCTAAAGTCAAACAATAACAGTAACGTCACCTGTCTTTTATCTATAGCATGTTATTTTATCTGTAGTGAAAGAGAGAATGAGAAAATTATTAAATTATATATCATAATAAATATTTATTCTATATTTATAGATCTGCGCGTACATTATTTTACCGCCCTTTTCCCTTACTTTAGCTTTAACTTTCCCTTACCTTTAGCAGCAAGTGCCCAGGATTACTTCGTCGTGTCCACGGATTTTTCGTGCGATGATATGCGAGCGGATAAAGACGGAAAGTTTTCAAGTCGCGTAGTGGCTGGGACCTGGGACGGGATTAGCCACTGCCACGTGACAATTTGTTAGTTTTTAATGTGTTTAATACATTTGATAAGGAACTGGAATAGGATGGTCATTCATTATTAATTTTTTTATTATTTCATTTTTAATGTATTCAATTAAAAAATTACTTATTTATTTTTAGTCTCAAATTGAAAAATGTAGTATTTAACTAATATATTTCTAGTTGGAGAACTTATTAATCAAAAATATCTGCAAATATCATTTAGAGCTTATAGAAATTTGTTATATATACTAATAATTAATACTATTATTACAGATATTACAGATACTATCTTTTGGGCATACCTGAATCAACACCTCTATGTTTGTGGCAAAATTACTTTCATTAATTTTTTTTCTATTGAATATGGTTTAATTTGTACAAGTGTATTTTTCAAGCATAGCGTGTATCATAATTTTGAAAAATATATGATGATATTATACTGTCACGTACATACCTTCGGCGCAATACGTGATGGAGCCGCAAAATCAACGGCTACTATATCTGCTTCCGCGGAGAGGCCTGGGGCCCCGTTTTCGTAGCGTGGGGTCACCTTCAACAGAGCCGCGTCGGTATCATGGCATCAGCGGCTCGGATATCGGCCGATAGAGGATGACACGCAGCCCTCGCGATCGCGTCGGGCACACGCCGCAGACGTTCGGTCGGCAGTTTCGGAGATCCGTGAGTAGAGAGAAGCGGACCCGGAAGACAATAAAAGGGAGGAAAGCGTTAGAGAGTTTTTTTTACAGTTTTACAGTCGGCGAGTTAACAGCGTCAGGCTAGACGACTCGAGCCTCTTTCTCCCTGACATACGACGATAACACGAATAGGGTCATTCGAGAGAGGTTAGCCGGGGGCGCCGACGATAGCAAACTAACGTGGGCCTCTTCTTCCCAATACACTAAGCTGTTACAAATAAAATGCAACTGTCTACCAAGAACTTTAACCGTGAATCGCTTTACTCCACCAATCTCCCACCATGTCGAGCGTTTGACTCCCTTTCCCCTTCTACCCACGTACGTAACAATACGTATGAATATAGTAATATAATATTATATTATTATCAGCGCCTTACATCTAATTATTCGTGGTACAGTGAAGCATGCAGGGTTGCCTATCAGCAGACTCACTGTAGCTTATGCTGTATGTTCTATGCAAAGAAAACATACACTCTCTTACTTACTCATCAACTACCAGTTTAAACCATTAAAATTGAAGTATTCTTAGTAATAATTTGAAGTTAATATTAATATGTTTAAATTTATATAACAGAATATTTATTCTATATTCACTCACTAATTAGTCATTTTACAAACGGCTCAAAGTACTTTTTAAACCTATTAAACCTTTAAATAGTTTTCGGAAGGTACTATACACTATGTATGGAATTGTTTATGTGAAAAAATAAAGAAAAAATTACCTCAAATGCAATACAAAAAAACATCGTGTAATCAAGATATTGCAACGTGTTACAAGTTAATGAAAAAATATCAAAAAACGATAGTCAAATCAATCGACTTACGTTTGCAATTGCTTTCCTACTAACTGTTCTCTCCAGAATGGTTGTCATTAACACTGACTGTTAGCACAGTATAAAAGAATACGCGAGAAAAAGAGGTTTGATTCAAGTTAATAAGTGGTTTTCGAAGTTGAGGTTCATTTTGAAAATAAAGATCAATCGGCCTACGACAAAGATGTAGAGAAAAAAATTAAGGGTTGGGCTGAACCATTCTTGAAGGAATATATCGTAATAAATCTTAACATTTATTTTATTCCAATTACATTTGCAATGGAGTTTGAATTTTGCCAGTACGACATAATATTTCGCAAGATATAGGTTGTTCAACGGTAGTACATCCTTAGCTTTTTTATTTTCATAGAGAAATAAGTAAAAAAGGTTAGAAGACAACAGAATCTTATTAATTATTATGTTACATATAATTTTATTTATAAAAAGTAAGACTCTAGAGACAATGAGGTCTGATTTTTCAGCCCCTTATAGTTGCCCCTTCAGATCCTCCTCTGTATATTGTAAAATATTTAGTTGTTAAGGAGACTTGAACTCGTATTTGGTAAGTAAATGCATTGAAATTAACACCGTTCATTCCTTACTGCGCAGATTTGCAATTTTACAATAATTCAAAACATTGCTTCCGCCGTTTTTCAATAAATGGCTGCAGCGGTAAATGCTAGTTGCAACAGACAATGTCAAACATTTCATCTACTAACGTTGGATATCTGTCGACATAACGACAGGACCACATTAATGAATTTGTGTTTGCATCAGAAGTGTATCCTTGATACGTCAGTTTTCCAGCCAAATTCTCGTCATTCGTAGGAAGT
The DNA here is from genome assembly GCA_018906755.1 of Sycophaga agraensis. Taxonomy (NCBI): domain Eukaryota; kingdom Metazoa; phylum Arthropoda; class Insecta; order Hymenoptera; family Pteromalidae; genus Sycophaga; species Sycophaga agraensis. Next base: position 1,250,103 of record JACCIE010000004.1, read on the forward strand.
GTTGACTTTTCGCTTTCATTTGAAGAAAACTACGGTTGAGGTTTATCAAATACAGTGAGACTGCTTTCAGTGAAAGAACGTGTCGTAAGTGATTTCAACGCTTTAAAAGCGGTTATTTTGATGTTAAGTACCAGTATGGCGTCGGAAGAGCAGAAATTTTAGACGATTCAAGAAGAATTAGTAATATCATTGGGAGTCACTCGAGAAGCAATTTTGAAACGCCTCAAAAACATAGGAATGATTCGGAAGCAAGAAAATTGCGTTCCGTACAAATTGAAGCTAAAAGATGTTGAATGACGTTTTTTTTCTTGCGAACAACTGCTTCCAAGATAGAATCGGAAGGGATTTTTACATTGCATTATAACTTGGGATGAAAAATAGGTCCACTCCGATAATCTTAAGCACAGAAAATCGTGGGGCATGCCCAGACATGCCTCCCCATCGACGCCTATACTGAATATTCACCGTGCCAAGGTTATGCTCTGCATTTGATGGGACCAACTAAGCGTGGTATATTGTGATCTGTTGAAACCGAGTGAAACCATCACAGTGGGTCGGTATCGAACGCAATCGGTGCATTTGAGTCAAGCATCGAAGCAAAAATGGCCACAGTCCCAAGAGAGACATAATAAAGTTATTCTGCAACATGATAATGCTCGGCGACATATAGCAAAACCTGTCAAAACATACTTGGAAACCCTAAAATAGTCTCACTCTACCTGTCGTACTCCAGCCATTGCGTCTTCTACCATTAGTACTACCATTTGTATCGATCGATGGACATTGCCTAGCTAAGGAGCATTTCCACTCTTATGAAGTAGTCAAAGCATAGATCAAATCATGGATCGCCTCAAAAGACGCACCGTTTTTTCGAGATGGTATCCGATAATTGCCCAAAATATGTCAAAAAGTAGTGGCAGGTGACACACAGTACTTTGAATCATAAACAGGTAAATACTTTTTAAGAAAAAAGTATTGCGTATTTGCGTACCTTGTACTTGCAAGCTTACATACGTTACTACTCATATCTCCTTACTACCCACCAGGAACCTATCAGCGTTACGTGACTTCCTTGGCGTTTGTGCGTTGAAACCTACGTATCTCGAGTAAAACTCGCGTGAGGGCGAACAGCCTTGATTACCCAAGGTAGCATTCTGCAGCCGCAGCATCATCGTGTTCAAAATCATGTCGAGCCTAAAGGTGGTCGATTTGCCGCGCATATAAAATTGAGGTACTCGCACTCGGTGTATAATAAAACGAACGCTTACCTTTTCGTTTTGGGTGCTTATGAGAATGACTCATAAGTACACAGACAAAGGAATATTTTTACACATAACATATTTGCACGTAATATATATTTATACGCATTTAGGTACCAAATTTGTAGTCTTCAATAAATTGATTAGGTCTTACTTAAACAAATAATGCCAACAATATAAACATATAATCTCGTACTATAATTACTACAAAGAATTAGCTATTACATTAATGTAGCTCAGGATTTCAAACTTATGTAAACTTATGTAAATAATATAGTACGTTTTAAAATTCAGTGTTTTAGATGTAGAGTGTAATGAGAATGATTTGTACGTGGTTGTTGTTCACTTATCACGGAGTTAAACTTACTTAAAATTATCAAAAAATGCAAGTATTTGGAAAAGATAAGATTATATTAAACAAACACTCCTTTATTGTGAATTGACTTCTATTTTTGAGTTTAGGTTTATTTTATACTGATGCATTAAATTTTTTTTTAAGTTTTCGCTATGAAAATGAAATAATCGCGTAGTAGTACAATGTCAAAGTGTTTCATAATAACAGATAATAAATTTTAATTAAATCTTATACGTTCTCTTTTAGAATACAATGTTTTGAAAGCACATATATATATATTCTGACTAAACAAGTTTAAGCTTATGCTCATAAAATAACTTTTAATTTATTTACATTTATATACTTAATAAATTTTTAAATAAAAATAATGATAATATTCTTCATATTAAATTACCAGTAAAATTAAAAATAAATTATATTTTAGTTAATCCTTATAGTGTATATGTTTTAAAAGCTAGGTAGCTGATTTATATAAGTCTTTAATATTAATTGCAATTTATTTATATGCTATTATCCATAATTCATTATTTTATTTTAATATTATTATTGCAAATCGAATTATGTTTGAAGATAAGATACTATAAACATAAAAAAGCTCATTATTTAAATTTCATTGACTTAATAAATAAGATGTGGAGTTTCAGAAAAATATTTAAAGCTGAAAAATTTCATTTATATACATAATTTCTTTTCGTCTTTTGAAAGTATTAAACGTGTATTGATAGCTAAACACTATGAAACTGGTGGTCCTTTTTTTACTCTGCTGTTTATCAGGTACACATTATAAGCCAAATTTTTGGAAACGATATTCTATTATTAACGATCGTATTTGTTTAAATTACAGCAAGATGTCAAGGTCACAATAATTTTTTTTCCCATAAATATCGACAATCTAGAGAGTCAAATGAATTGTTCAGCAACAAAACAGTTCCACATACATTTGTTCTTCTTGGTGCATCGGTAAGATCTCTGTACTACTACTTTTTTAAATTAGGTTTATGTTTAATAAATATTAATTTTTTGAATACAATGTAATCATATTACTTTTTTAATTGATAATAATTTTTACTTACTTTCGTTTAATTCTTAATTAAGTTGGCTTAATTTACTTAAAATTTAACTGTGTCTTTGATTATTCTTAATCATAATTATTAATGTATTTATTAATCATAATTATTCTCAAAGACATAATTTAAATAAACATTATGTTTAATTTAAAAATATTATATGATATATTTAAAGGATAAGTTAACAATAATAATGTAGAAGTTTATTCAGAGTAATTTAATGTGTGAATTAGCATAAATTTGTTAGTACTCGCAATCACTTAAATTGACTTAGTTCACTAAATATGTTTATAAATCAAGATTTACAAATGCAAAATTTAAAGAAATGAAGAGAGTTTAGTACGTAATATGTATATATATATATATATATATATATATTTCTTTCTAGTTATACTATGTTATAAATTTTTAATTAAGTATTGTAAATGACCAACGTATCATGTCTGTATCGACTCGAAATTATTCTATATCATGAGTAATATTATAAAAATGTTACTGAATTCTTCGATAGTCAAGACCTACGTACTGCAAATGTATGTAAACTGTCTACAATATTTTTTATTTGATTTTCTATTTTTGCGTCTATTTTATTCTATAGCACTTAACTAGTTCATATACATTTATATTACTAATTATTTATAATTTTCGAAATCAACCAAATATTTCTAGAAGCCTTATAAAAACATATGTTTTGTATAATTATTTACATTTCATTAATTAATTGACATTTCTACTACTTCCACTGTAAAGTGATTACTTTTGAAAGTATTATAATTATTACCCGACTACATAAAATAATCAATTCTTATTCGTCATAATTTAAAAAGTATGGCGATGCATTACTTAAAGATAAGGTATGCATTCAGAAAACGTTAGAGAATGGGTCTAATTAAATTTAACTAATTATTAATAAATATTTAATTTTATTAATCATTTAATTGATATTAACTTGTTTTGTTTATGTACAATTATGATACAAAATAAATTTCAAAGGTTAATTATTAGTATTAAGTAATTAAATATTCGAATTTTACAATTACTATTGATAGAAATGACAAAAAAACGATGATTAGTTAAATAGGACAAAGTTTGAGAACATCTATATAGCTGTGTCATCCGGGGAAGCATAGTATATCTAATTTAACTTCTAAATAATAATACGATATTGAATAAGACATCAACAAGCATCCATAAGCATTACATTTTAAGGACCATGAAGAAAAAAATCCAGTATCAATTTTTTCCTTGTACTACCAGTTATTCGAAACTGAACACTGAGAAAAATGTCTTAATAAAATTTACAAAAAATATAGTAAAAATTACTATATATTATAGGAAGGATTGGATATACTCAATATCTAATAAAAATTACTATTTTATGTAGCAAATTTTGTGACATACACTTAAATGTAATTTATACTATATAATATAGTAATTTTTGTTTATATGCCGTATTAAATTTTATTTTATATGTAACAAATTTTATAAAGAAAATATGTTAAAATTTATTATATATAAAACAGACATAAATGTAAAAATTTAAAAAAAATTCAGCTGTTAGTTAACTTTCATGAATTATTCTTCAGTTCGAAATTCACCCCACTTTCGTACAGATCTTCTTTATTAATGTAGACATAGTTCGAAACAAATTTCTATCTATCTATACCTTATTTCATATTTTACTTACGACCTTACCTATCTTAACCTAATTAATCTAACAGCATATTACATTTCGTTCGCTTAATCGCACGCACGTTTCGCTTGGGAAACTTCGTAAGAAACGTCCTTATATATCAACAGATTAGTATTTTAGTCACTTGCGAATTTGCAAAAAAACGCGACGCCACCTAGCTGCAAAAGCCTTTATATAACTCTAAGTAGTTAAAGGCGGGAAATTCAAAATTTTAAACATAAAAATAACTTATTTGCTACCAATATTAAAGAAGAAATTTTTTAAAACTCCATACAAAAGTAAAATATTATTAAAATGATAAAACTATTAAAATAATATTAATAATTAAAATTGTTTATATAATAATACTAAGAAAGAGGTTAAGTACTGATTAAAAATTAAAATCTGTTTACAAAACATTTTATTCATGTTACATCCAGCTTTTTGATATATAGTAAAAACCATTCGACAATAAAACCATGTTTACAATTTTGCAATAATTTATATCATTATCTTCTAGTATATCCCAATCGAAATTATTTTCATCGTAGATTCGGAATGCTTCATATTTTTCATCATAAAAAATATCCTTTAAATTTTTTGTTATAAAAATATTTTTGGAATTATGAATAATTATCTCATGAACCATTTGAAAAATAGGTCCACAATCTGAAAATTTTACCAAAATAGATTTTCTTTTTATAATTTTATCATAATAAAAAACTGATTTAACACTAGTTACTGTATTATATTTATTTACTAAATGAAAAAAACTATGGTAACATTCCAACTCCGATATGTGTTTGTTCTTTTGATTTTTTAATACAAATACTGGTTTACATAATTTCTTTAACAAAAATCTATAACTTAGATTTAATTGATGCTTAATTGCAATTGTTTTATTAATATTAACTCGACTTGTGGTGCATTGAGAGACGTTTTTTCCCTCTTGATTTTTGTTTTCATAACGCATACAGCTTATCTTCCATAATGGACCAAATAATCTCATGCAACGTGCATAATGTACAAGAAAGTGATGTTTTGGTTTTAATTGTTTACAGAGATTTGCACATATTGACAAATATTCAAAGACTATTGATTCTAATAAAATGTAAGTCGAAGGGTACAAAGTATCGCTCATCACAATAGTAACTAACTTCTTCAGAAGCAAATACATATTCCAATATTCATCATCAGATGGTATTACATCAGCAATGATCAAGTTTAAATTTTGAATAAAATATAACATTTCAGAAGATGTCATAATGATACAACAATTTTTTAAAGATTTCTCATTTATCTCTGTAGGTCTATTTATATTATATCCTTGCCCAAAATCAAATCCACGAATTTTTAAATTAAGTGTTTCTAATGACACATATTTTTTAATGTAAATAAAATTGTGTAGGATAAATGCTATATCGTATCTGCAAATACCTTCTAGAAGATCATGCATAATATCAATGCAAATATTTTTTGTCATGTGAAAATTACGTATGTCATGTAGAACACATTTTTCTTTTATTCCGGTAATTTTTTGGTTATTCAAAGATAACAGTTTATCATAGTTATTCATTGTTCGAAGTAAACATTGTTTTTCAAGAAAAACTTTATTTTTCTCTGACTGGGTGATCAAACAATGATGGCAAAAAATATTAGCTTTGAAACTTTCTGATAAACCTATGATCGAATGAAGGCCAAGATTATCGCCAATAAATAAAGCTAATTCAAAGTAAATTCTTTTTGATTCAAAAGGCAATTGGATTTCAATTCCATGTTCACTCAAAAAATTTAACTCCTCTACTGCTCTAGTAAATATAATTGAATTTTTGAAAACTTGTCTGTCAAGTGTATTGAACAAAATAAATAGAAAAATATTTTCGGTTTTCGCTTGATATTTTGGTGGTAATGCAGGTATGCTTATATAGACTGCACCAGTTTTAGCTATACCTTTATGAGAACCTAACGGGTTATTGTTTTCATAATCTTCAAAATACATAATTAATGGTAAAACTGTCTTTTTATCAAATGTTGACATTCTTTCTTTCCAATAATCAGCCTGAACTAAATTAGTAATAATTTCATCGTTATTGGTTAACGTTTGTAAATACTCTATAACTTCACTGTACAAGTTAGGCAATTCAAAAAATTTTATTAAGACTTGACGTAATGGAATAAATTGCGAAGTTACTGGAACATGTACTAATGTTTTAGTTGAATGAACATCTTTATATTCATCTCGTTCACCAATATAATAACTGATCGGATCGATGTAAGTACCTAATTCTCTAAAAATGCTTAATCGCTTGTTTTCAGAATTTACAATATTTAAACAGGTCGAAAAATCATAAAAGAGTGTATTTATTTTATTTAAATCATGTTCGTTACTAATAAGCGGTACAACCTCTTGTTTCAAAACTTTAAACATATTTTTTATAAAATCATTAGTCTGTTTTAAAATATGATCGACGTATTTTCGTGGTATTTTTTTTAAATTAGTAATACTAGCACTATATTTTATAACAATATCTTTAAGTATATTATTTAATGACAAATCTACATACATATTTTCATTATATTCAATGTCATCTAAAGATTCGTGTATCATAGACTCATCAGAATCACTTTCATCTGTGGTCATTTGATTGGTATTGAATGATTGATCTATGCATTCTTTACTATAATCAATATCTGTAGGTACAAACACATCTTTAGAATCACTAGCAAAAACAAAAGAATGTTTCTGATGTATGTGTTTTCTTAATGAATTTATTGTACTATACGCTCTATTACAATTTTGAATTACACATCGAAAATTATTTAATAAATAATGAAAACAAGAAATATGTTCAAATAACGATTTTGGATCTTCCAATAAACATTTACAGACATTACAAATTATCGCAGTCATTGTTACAAATACAACTTAAATCTACAGTTTTCTTATATGCTCTATCATTCCTATAACTTCTAGACTAAGCGTATCATAAGCTAAATTAATATTGTACAAAATTCTTTGTAAAAAGCACCAGATAGCTTGAGAGTTACACGGATACTTGCAATCTAAGGTAAAAAATATTTTTAGTGCTAAATCAACTGCTGATAATGCTTCATCTACAGCATATAACACATCATTTAGTACAACAAAATATTTTTCAATTCGAGACGGTGATCCAACAGCGACAATGATTGGTTGGAATGTGTCGTGATTTTGCATATAGCGTTGTTTTAAATCCAATAATTTTGGCTGAACTTCATTAGCTGTCTAGAATAAAATCGACAATTAACTATTCAATAGTGTTTAATACAAAAATAATAAATTAAACTTTAAGCTTCATATAATATAGTCTATAATTATTCCAAAACGAAAGAAAAAAGTTAAAAAATATATCCATTTGAACAATATATGTACGCATTCTTAGTTGTTAACTCTCAGTAGCCCGCAACTATAAATCAATGTAATCAGATAGCAAATAAAATTACTCACGTCGACTCTAAAAATGAAAGTTTCACGTCTTTCTTGTAAAGACAATTTTTGTGGTAGCTCAACACTTGTACGTTTCCTTTTTCCGACCTTTTTAAGCTTTATAATATGACAAAGCAGGTATAAAATTATAAAATCTTCTTTTTCTGTAAAAAAATTACTTGAAAAATAAAATAATAATATTGACTAATTTGTCAAATACAATGTTTTGTAAAAATTGTAATTGTTTTAGTTTGAATTAAAATTTACTAACCTGATGTTAAATCACCAGTTTTTAACATTCCAAGAAGAATAGCATCATTAATATTCGTTATCTTAACAGAAACCAAGCACTGAATTAAATATATTTTAATTTTTTTCCATCTATCAATTGAAATAAAATGCTTGTCTGGATATAATATATTAAAATCAATTGAGAACTAAAATAAAATATTATAAATGTCATTAGTTACATAGAGTATAGGTTACATTTTTTAAGCATAAGCCTACAATGTACTTCATACCAATTCTTTCGCTGTTTGAATTCTTAAACATGGGAATTTTTCAATATAATCGTATATAGATTTACCAGCTTCAACTAAAAAAGATTTACGTTCGCCATAAGATCTTTCCCATCTTACAATTATTTGATTCCAAGGTTCTAAATGCTTGGTCAGCCAATCAATATCTTCATTATCTTACAAAAAGAAAAATATTTCAATATATTTTTTAAAATTTATAATAATATTTTTTGATTTAGTTTTTATTTGACAAAGATTAAAGTTTGTACGTATATTACCTGGTCTAACTTCTAAAGGAATCAAATTTGCAGGTTCTGTTTCTAAAATTTTTTTATGCAGTAACTTCTTCTCTCGTAATAGATTTTTTGTGTAATTATAATGGTGCCATAATTTACCATTTGGTGTGAGAATTTTATTACCTTGTCTAATGGATGGTATATAATAAACATGCGGATGTTCTGATAGAAAGATTGAACAAATCTCATTAGCCAAAGTCTCAAAACGCTCCTTTTTAATCCTACAAGAATAAAAATAATTAAGCAAATTAAATACAAATAATTCATAAAAATAAGTAAATTATTGACTTATAACTTGTACATACACAAATTTATCTAGCACTTCGTCACCAATAATATTTTTTAGTGCATTCTTTTTTTCTCTGCCTATTACTTCTCTCACAAGTAGAGATTTTATTTTATTTGATAAAGGTAGATTTTGACTCTCATTTAATTGATAGGATTTGAAAATAATTTTGCCATTTACACTTTTTTCTAAATACTCTTTTAGCCCCTAGAACAATAAATTTCATAAAGTATACTTACAATACATATTTAATAGCAACCTATATTACATTAAACTTACTGTAGTGATTAGCCTTCCGTTATTAGAATTTTGAGCTGATTGCTTGTTGTCTAGTGGTTGTAAAATACAATCAGCAAAGTCTTTTTCAAATGTCTCTTCATGGGCTATCGCAGCTTGTAAATCCAAATTCTGCTGTAACAAATACAATGAAATTTTATTTTCATAAATAATAAACAATAAATATTTGACCGCTTACCTGTCCGTCACATTGCTCTTCCATGCTTCAATTGGATAAAAAAATCATATGCAAAACGAATAAATACACATTACCCACATGAAAACAGAAAGGAAGTAGGTTAAGGAAATTTACAGCAATATCGGAATATACAAGCATACAAAACAAAATTACACATGTATAAAAATATATACTTACATTCTTAATCAATGAATCACTAATTTTAGTAATAAATAAAATATGTTCTTGAACACGTTTATTAAATATTCTTGAATTATGATGAACAATTATACTGTATCACTGTACGGTCGGGCAGCTTAGCCTCTGGCTAAACTCCCGCTATTCAGGTTAAGGAGATGGAAAGGGAGAGGAAAATAAATTATACACAATTGAGCCAAATAAACGATGTATTTGGCTCGTTAGGGGAGGAAAAACCGTCCGAAGACGGAAAAAACCTCCCCTGAAAAATACAAAGAAAAAGGGATAGGGCGCTTTGAAGCGCGACAGTAATACGCCCTCGCAGGGCAACTTACTTGCGCGAACTCGCGCGAACGCGCCGATACCGGAGCCCGGTCGCGAGCGCGGATAAATCTCTGGCAACCCGTCGACGGAGATCTCAAGCTCCCTTCGGTGACGGCTGCCGGAGACTTCCTTTCGATGTTCGGACGAGGTAAAAAGGGCAAAAACAGCGGTTGGCGGCCTTTAATGCGTGCTGCTTCCAAGCACGCCAAGGCTGAACTGAACTGCACGGAGGGCGCCGACACGCGCGCGCGCCCTCTCGAAACCGTAGCGAATACGCGTGTGACTCGCTGTTACAGTAAAGAGACCGCGGCGTGGTCACCGACGCCGCGGACTCATAGAGTCTCTCTCTCTCTTCTTCTCGAGACCAGCCGGCACACACGCACGGCTGTACAATCACTGTACCTAACCTAACGCGATAATATAGTTTAGCGCCAACCGCGTTAGACTACCGCGCCTGCCGGCAATGCTACTGCGGTGGCGCCACTTTCACAAAAAATATCACTTTTTACAACATAATATAACAAAAGTCAGTATAAGTTAGTAGTAATATCATAAAAGAATAAAATCTACAACATCTATAGCAAATATTGATATATTGTAATTTTGAAATTACTACTTTATGTAGTAAAAATTCTTATAAGAATAACACTTTGTAATATATTCTTACAGTAAAATATCAAAGTATTTATTTTTACTATATTGTATAGTACTTTTTGTATATACATAATTGTACTTCTTAATACATGTTTATTGTAAAAAATATTAAGTATATAATAATTATTAATACAAATATAGTAAAATTTATCAAAAATCAGGTATATCCTCTCCTTACTCAATAATATAGTAAATTTTATAAAAATTGTAGTAAATTGTATTAGGACATTTTTCTCAGTGAATGAAATTAAATTAATCGAATCATAATCCAAAGGAATTAAAAATAACTATACAGGCGTTTCGGTCCGGATACAAATAAGAATTGGTATAGTCACATATTAGCAAAAGCTTTATAATATAATAATATTTTTGATTTATTTCTGCATGACACGAACATGCACATAAAAAATACTTACACATTCCGCACTTTATTGTAGGTAGTATGGACACCTGCACATATACGTAGAATAATTGTACTATTATTAATTTTTAATAGGGCGACTTGGCAAAGCGCGAGATTTTTCCTGCTTTATGGAATTTATATCGCAGTAAGCTACTACCACCAAAGACTAAAATCCTTGGGTATGCTCTTACCAAGTTGACAGTGGCTGAGTTACGTCAGAGATGCGAGCCTTTCATTAACGTTGAGTCCGACCAGAATAAATTATTTGACAGCTTTTGGGGAATTGTTAATTACGTTAATGGAACTGAAAATACGGATTTTGATTACGACACGATCAATCATCTTATTGAAAATTCGGAGGAAAATGGCATTGGTAACAGAATTTTCTTCATGGCATTACCGCCTTCTGTTTTTCCAATTGCTGCTTCACAAATCAAGCGATCTTGTTTGGCTAAGAGGTGAATAATCCCAATGATTTTTTGTTTGTTTAATTATATTCTATGAAAGATTCTTAATTTTAATTATGATGCTTTAAATATCTAATTCACGTGTGCATTAGTTATATATTAGAAAAGTAAAGAATAATAATACTCATGGTGATTACAGTGATCATAGTATTGCATTAAATAAAGGTGCACGTAAGGCTACTGTTTAAATTAGTAAATTTTTTTCATAACTTTTGCTTTGGAGTTTATTTAAAATGATTAGCTAACAAAAAAAGGTAATACTAATATAATAAGAGTATACTAATTTTAAGAAGTAGTTATTACTTTACTTTCTTCTTGGATCTAAAAAACTCATAGCAAAAAAAATATTATTTATAAAAGTAAAAATTTTTTTTTGGTAAAATATTATATAAATTGTAGTTAAACAGGTTTTTGTAGAAGTTTGTTAGGCTATTGAACTCTATTCCTTGTTCATTTCAATATAAATTATTAAACTTATCGTCCATTAAATTTGTAAAAAGTTTATATTTTGATAAAATAGAATATCTACATTAAATTTTACTCACTTTTATACTATTCGTTAAAATAGATTAATATTTTTATATTTTGATTTACTTTTAAAATTAATAAGAAAAAAAGTACAATAAATACTTATAATTTAAGCTCTATGTCGACATAATTGGTTTAAGAAAAAGTCTACGTAGAATAAAAAGTTTTAAACAATTAATTTAACAGATTTGAATATGGCTATAGCTATAATACAACTACAAATATTAGTATGTGTTACCAAAAAAAGCTTAATATTTTTTTTAATGATTCATTTTTTAATCAAAACGACTTATAGACTCTTTTTTGACTCTGTTAGTTACATTTGTGATGAACAGATAATCCTAATATTTCTTTCTAATCAAAATCGTTATTTGCCTTAACCTAATAAAATTTTGTATTTTTACCAGTGGTTTTACTAGATTAGTTGTTGAAAAACCATTCGGAGAAGATTCAGACAGCTCGGAAAAACTTTCGAATCATTTGACTTCTCTTTTTTCGGAAGATCAAATCTACCGCAGCGATCATTTTCTTAACTACGAAATGGTTCAAAATATTTTAACTCTTAGATTCGCTAATCAGATCTTTTCTTCGATTTGGAATAAAGAAAATATTGCAGCGGTAGAGATAATTTTCGAGGAAAATTTTAATGTGGCAGGTAGAGGTGGATATTTTGATAAGTACGGTATCATAAGAGATGTTATGCAAAATCATTTATTACAAATTTTGTCTCTCATTGCCATGGAAATACCTCTATCTACAAAATCCGATGATATCAGGTAAATATTTTTTAAACATTTTCGTGTAAAAAATTATAAAACTAATGTGTGAAAAAGTGAATTGTATTTAATTATGATAAAACTCCTTTTGATTATATTCATTGAACGATTTATTTTTTCACTTTTTATCTACATGAGAAATTTCTATTTTTAACAATATTTTTATAAATTGAAATTGCTAATATAAGATTTATAATCAACAAATGCAGCTAAAAAAGGAAATACATCCATGTAAAAATTATAATTCTATTTTAATTAGTATTTTAATTAATATTTAGAAATGCAAAAGTTGAACTATTAAAGCAAACAAAAGAAATAGTTTTGGATGACGTTGTAATTGGGCAGTACATTGGTAATCCTGATTCTGAAGATATCAGAGAACAAACTGGCTATAGACAAGATCCAACTGTATCAATAAATTCTACCACATCGACCTTTGCACTGACTGTTTTGAAGATTGATAACGAGCGATGGAAAAATGTACCTTTTATTCTGCGAGCAGGAAAAGGTACAATATTTTTTTAAGTTTCTAAACATAATTTATATTATACTTTGTATAAAATGAATATGTCAATAATCTTTCTTAGTTTAAAATAACTGATTCAGAGTTTACATGAGTAAAATTAAGTTTATACATATAAATATTTTAATTTATGGAATAATAATAGGCAAGACTATGATACAATGGTTTTATTTAAGCAAAATACAAATAAAATTATAGTTTGAGGTTTTTAACATATTATGATGACAGTGACTAAAATATATTGGTATATTGACAACGTGTGAAATGGATAATTATATAAAAAGGCAATGTAACATTAGCTATTTCTTATTGATATTATTTATAGAATAGACATTTTTTGTAGGCCTGGGATTAAATAGAACTTGCGTAATAATTCAATTGAAAGACATTGAAAATGACCTGTTTAATAAGGAACCTCGTAGAAATGAAATAGTATTTCAAGTAGGGAGTTCTCTTGAGTTAAAAACTAAAATTACGTCAAAAGTTCCTGGAATATCAACAAATACATCTGATATATCTTTAAGCTTTAAATACGATGAAGCATATAAAGTAAGTGTAACAAAATCTGAGCTCCAAATAATAATTAAAAATATTTAGATGACAAAGCATTGATGTTGATTTTATTTATTGTCAATGTGATATCTTGCATACTAATTAATATGCAATAGTATGATATATTACTGTACTACTGTATTCATAGTACTAACAAGGGTCCGAGTACTAACTAGTGCATACAATGAAGATTTATTAATTGATTATTTTAAATATCATTTTTTGTTTACATGATCCTAATTTTTCTTTAGAATCTAAGAATACCCACTGCATATGAAAAATTGATTTTAAACGTTTTCAACGGCTCAGCGACTAATTTTGTACGCTCTGATGAACTGAGTGAAGCTTGGAGAATTTTCACACCAATTCTTCATGAAATTGATAATACGAAAATCAGGCCTATTGAATATAAGTAAGGATATTGTCTTTTACAAGTTTAATATTTTAGTGCATTAATTAAGTCTAATAATTTGATTGATGTTGATTCGCCATTTGTTACTTATTTAATGGTTAATATTTAAACTCTAGTATAATAATAATAAGTTATTCTATTTACTTTTATATTTAATTTTAATTTACATAAAGACTGTAATTCGTAAAACTTAAATAAATCTAAATTAGATTAGATTGTAGTTTATTAATTATGTAATTTTTCAGATTTGGATCAAGAGGGCCAGTGGAAGCTAATGAAATAGAAAACAAATACGGATTCAAGCAGTATGATGATACCAATGATCTACAATAATATTCTCTATAATATGTTTTAAATTTTTATAGAAAGTCTATTATTAAAAATATAAATAAATTTAATTATTTTTTCTTACTTTTCAATTATTAAATCACCTAGAAAACTAACATTTTTATGATGGTACGATAAACTACTTATATTAAAAAAAACAAAATAAAGAATTTTTAGATTAGAAACAAATTAATGAATTTTCCTCTATAAATTATAAATAAAATCTTTTATATTCGACATACTTTTTTCTTGTTATTTTTTTTTCTTAATATGACTGGGCCAGTGCACATGCACCGCTGAGCCCTTTTTTTACACTTCTAAAGCAGGCCCAAAGAACGGCCTTTCATAAATACATTATTTCGAAAAACTTACTCTTTGTCGTAGACATTCCATTATAATAAAAACCATACATACAGTTTAATAGACAATAATTTTCTCTTTCCGAAAAGACCTCCCACGCGATAGAAGGATACGATACAAATAAATGTAAAAACTAAAGAAACACTAATAATAGTCCGATCAGCGCCATTCAAAAACGAGATAACTCTATTAAAAGAAAAACAAACCAATATGCAAATTGTGTAACGACTGATACCTCCGATCATAGCAAATTGTAACAATAAGAGAAAAGAGCCCAAAAGAGATTTCCCCCAAAACGGCCGCCCCACATGTACAGTAGACGGCACCTACGGTTCCCTCACCACCACATCTCTTCTCTCTCTCTCTCGCACCCACGATTCTCTCACCACCAGTCCTTTCCTCTTTCTGTCACAGATGCAGCGCCGCACGGCGCCTCTCCTCTCTCACCACCTCAAGGACCTGGCGCCTATTTTCCATAAGCTCTCTCTCTCTCTCTTACTACCGACTCCAAATGTAAAACGCGTCTTGCGCAGCCTCCGCTGCGCCGGAAAAGCGGCGGCTAGGACCCAGCGGAGTGAAACTCGCTGCCCTTCGCCCCCGCTCGCGACTTTTCGGTGAAACCTGCGGCGCTGCTAGTTTCCAGCGGCGGATGGCCCTATAAAACCCATTGCGCAACCCACGAAAAATCAGAACGCTCCGTTCTCTTGACTAGGAAGATACCTAACCTGAAACTCACTAGTCGAAGAAAGGAATATTCTCGCTTACTCCTTACCTTTTTGCTGCTACAATACTTTAGGACTGACCCAATTCTATATTGGTACCTTATAAAGTATTATATTGAGCAAGTCGGTTAACTCCTACCAAATGAGGACTACGATCTTTGGTTGTAAGTACTTCTGCGGCAAGGACTAACTGATTCCTTCTCTCTCTCTCTCTTGTCTGTACTGTTCCTACTGCTGATTCGGTTAGGCCGAATCCGCCTAGGTCCATGTATATAAAAGGCAACTGACTGCCCCCTACACCAAATTAGGACTACGATCATCGGATTGTAAGTACTTCTGCGGTCAGGGTTCATTTAGGAGATTCCTCCCAGTAGCTTGATTTGATAAGGGACAGTAGGCCTCTGGCTTTAAACCTTATTAAATTAGCTATACATCCGAATAACGGCTTGATCTCAGCCTTCCTAGACTGACAAACCATTATTCGTGTACCCGCCATACGGAAAAGGAATTAACATAAGGGCTAGGCTAATTTTTATTCGATAGCTACTTATCCATTTTTGAACACGAAGTTGCGAATTAACGAATGATATCAAAATTGTAACGAACCATACGTACCTAAAGCGTAACGCGAACTGCTGCGCGAAACTCATTAAATCCGCAAACCATTGTTAAACCTTTGTAAAACCGTATTATTAAAATCCAATAAAACACAAATTCAAATTAATCTTTCTCCTTCATTCAAAATTATACAAGCTGTAAAGCTTTCCCGGGTAAATAAAGAGAGGGCAATGTCTCGGGGAAATCCATAGGCCCACGCCTTGGAGAAGTAACGTCGTTCAAAAATTTCCTCGCTCCCGCCAAATTTACTATAGTGCGAAAGCCCGTGCGCTAAAACGAAGCCGAGAGGCCGAATCTGTGGATTCTACCTCAGGTCAACCCACGCGGCCCGCCAAAGTTTGAGGGGCGACGCTGACCGCCGACCCTTTCCTAACGGCATCCTTTTTTTTTATTACCCACGCTTTCCCTTGCTTCTGGAATGTTCTAGAACAATTTTTCCAGAAGCGAAAATATTTTTATATAAAACCTAAAAATAACACATGAAAAGCGGTTAATCCGCAAATATGCTATAACTACCAAACACCCAAAGACCTCCCCTATCTCATGAAAATAGGATGTTTCCCCGACGCCTTACTATAATTATATATTTTCTTTGATTCTCAAATGTACGCATACACATTTATGTATAATTATACGTACTTTCCAACTATATGTAGATATATTACAAAATATATTTAATAATAATAAATATATGAATATATATAATAAAGAAAACCATAGATATATATACATATATAAAGATAATCAATTATATTAAGAAAACCCAAAAAAAAAATATTTTAATCAAGCGAAATACACACACATAATGTAAATACAAACTATAACAAATAACTAAAGCATATGTAACCATTTAAATCACACCGTATCAATATAAAAATAAGACTGAATATTACAATAAAACCTAGTATTAGAATTTACTCATATTAAGCGAAACCTCAATGTGCACACATAACATAAATATAAAAATAGAAATTAATTATATAAATAAGAGATATTATTAAATAGAATTTTAGAATACATATAACCACGGACACCACTAGATTATTACACAATGTATGTATATATATATATATATATATATATTATAGTGATTATATATATATATATTACATATAAATGCACTATAAAAATATAATATCCAACCAACATCACTTAGAAACTAAAACAAATAATTATAAACTAGAAATTTAAGAAACTCTGTAAATACACACAGGAGCGAGGGAGAGAGATATAGGAGAGAGAGAGGCTGAACCTCTCTGTCGCACCCATTAGCCCTTATGGAGGCTTAGGGGTATAAAAGGTACGAGTTTTCCCTTGGGAAATCACTTCCATTTCCATCTCTGTACAGTCAAGAGCTGTGCAGAGTCTCAAAGGTCTCAGCTTCGAGCTGGACTGATTCCTTCTGAAACTTTCTCAGTCTAGAGCTGGGAATTTTCAGACATTTTCCTATTTCCTTATAACACAACACAACCACTTCCATTTCCATCTCTGTACAGTCAAGAGCTGTGCAGAGTCTCAAAGGTCTCAGCTTCGAGCTGGACTGATTCCTTCTGAAACTTTCTCAGTCTAGAGCTGGGAATTTTCAGACATCCTCCTATTTCTAAACATAACTTCCATTTCCATCTCTGTACAGTCAAGAGCTGTGCAGAGTCTCAAAGGACTCAGTCTCGAGCTGGACCTTTTCTCCTCAAAACCTATCCTAAGTGATTAAGTAAATTTAAAATTTATCTCCCCACCTCCTCTGTGTCACCACCACTAAGTTTATAATAAAAGAAATTTCGCCAACAATATAGGACAAATTCTTTCTACACTTCCAAAAAGTAAGTAAAAAAATAAAACCTCCTTTTCCTTTCCCTCTGGTATCTCGGAACAACGTAAGAGTTGGTCCAGAGATTCTCGGACAGACGCTAACGCGAGCTGGGAAGAGATCGGTCTCACAAACAGTGAGACCCATAGGATCGATTCTCCCTTCCTATCCGAAGTCTCCGTACAGGCCAAAGGACCTGTTGAGGTAGACTTCAACTCCTCCCTCCCGCCTCTCTGTCGGCTAGGATTGTCTAACTGTAGGTCCCCTACCCAACACATCATAGCCTCAATCCCTAGCTCGTGGTCTCTAGAGACCAGGCTAAAAATAGAGGCAGAGTGTATGCTACAAGCATAAACTCGTAGCATAGATGTCACAGAGATAATCCCGGTAAGGTAAGGTACACCATAAAAAGTGGTTAGTGGTTATTTTTTGAATTTATTTCTTTATATATAAACGATGAAACACGAAAAAATTTTACCAACAAAATACACCAGTAGGTTGAAAAATGCCTTACGAATATATAAGATGGGTCCCTTTCCCTGTGCAAAATCTTCGAGCAACTCGAGGAGCAACTCGTCCCCTACCGGAACTGTTATGATTACATTAAAAATGGGGATGACATCTATATTACTTCTCCAGAGAATTACTTTAGATATAGTAGCAGATCGGGTTATTCTTAAAAATAAAAGATTTTAACAGCAACATGTTTTTCAGTATAACAAGGAGAGGATTACAAAGGATAAATTAAAAAACAATAATTTATTACAAATGTTACGGTGTATATTGCATTTTTAATTATATCTTACAAGTCAACGAAAAATCATTGTTTATAATAATTTTTTTCATTTCAAAAATTGATTTCAAGCATACATTTTTAGTAAAATTCATCATCGTTTAAATTCTACATAGATTTATATTTAATAACTAAGGTTTACTTAAAAAATTCTTGAAGTTACCTATCGCTTATTAAACCTTACGTTTATATTGTAACAAGAAACATTTTATGTTATTTTAAATGAATGCCTGCATTTGATAAGTGTAGTTTTTTAAATATTGCAGTACATATTTCCCCAAGAAAGAATAATGTTGAAATTACACACCCCCCCAAAAAGACTGAAATAACTCGAGATAATTTAGTTTCTTTAATATCCGCAATCGCATCGAATTCTTCATCTTCAAGAACATTAAGAAGCTTACATTTACTTGAAAATAAATTCAAACAACTGCTACTAACACCCGATTCTAGAATTCGTTGTAGAATTCTGTTAAATTTTGTGACAAATGGAGAGGCTTTCTCAAAAACGAATACTAACTGATACTCTTCAAAGGCAGCCTCCGAAAACTTTATGCTGCGACTTTTTGTGATGCGTCTAACATTATTGATAAAATATTCAGCATAATTTGAAGACATTACAAGTGCAACATTTTTAAATTGTACCATTTGTCGAATACTCTTATTTATCTCTGTTATTGGTCGAGCCTTAGCTAATAATTTTGCACCAATTTTGTCATCACTATGAACTGCTTTGCTGTACAGTAGCGGTTTATGAATAAACAAATTTCCTTTATCGATTTGGTCGAAAGTATCGAAATTGATTGTTTCCTGTGTTATTTGGATTCCCGTCATTTGTGTTAATATTTCTGACGAAAATTTAAAAGATAACAAGGAGATAAATAAATATAAAATCCTTTCTCTTAATATTATAGGTTTCTTAGGTGTTGACGAGCCTATAATATTTTGAAATATATACATAACTTTCCAATTAGATTTCGAGAATTTTAATAAAGAAACGAAAATAGATAATACAATTACTGTAATAAATATAAATATAAAGTATGCTAATATACCTATTGGAATAATAGTTTTAAGATTCTCTTTTATAGGTACAATTAATCCATATGTACTAGCACTCACAAAATCAGACAACATTATATCAGTTTCAAAAAAGAATCTATTCAATGATAGTACGACATGATATGCATTAAGTTCATTTTTTTTTAAATCATGCGTTATCGCTTTAATTGTTTTGCCGTCGTCATTTGTAGGTGTATAGTTTAATACTAAAACTATTGAAGAATTAATGTATTTTGAAAAAATGTCAAAATAAATATAATGCATTCCAATAATCCCAACTGTTTTACCATTTGGATCTGTTTTAATAATAGAATACGGAGGTGCATTCACGTATGGCAGCATAAAAGGATATTGATGCAGATTCAGTAACTTGTCAGGGAAAATATTGGTATTCCATTGCAAATCATTTTTATAGTATTCATTAATAAAGGGGTTATAATTTAATACACTCCTACTACTTCTATCGTCAATAGCTAGAATTGAAAAATCTAAAAATTTAAGTTGCCATGCATACAATAATATTTTATTCACAATATTATCTTGTAAATTGTTTTTATGGAAGAATAAAACTAAACATTTTGGTTTCGGTGCAGGAGAGGATAATTTATCAATAAATAGTAACGTATTAGTTAATTTTGTGTTTGAATTATTTATATTGTTACTATTTTCAATTATTATATATATAGCTGATATTGCATCTTTAAAAAAATGAATTTTTAATGAATTCTTATTATTTTCATCCCGTTTAAGTTGTCGTAAATTAATTAAAGTTTTTGGAAAAACACCAAATTCCTTTTGAAACATTAAATCCTTTGCGTTGACTGAGTCATTAACTAATAAAGTTATTTGGTATGGTTCAATTTGGATTATATTTGTTTTCACAATATTAATCCACTTACTATCTGCTCTGACTTGTAGAATTAAATTAACTAAAAAAATATAAGCAAACCATACGTTAATAACATTTAAATGTAAATTTTTTCGCATCAATAACATTCTACGGTGTTTGCAAAAGAAATTGCCTTAATTACACTAATTTCGGTTTTCTAAATTAACTTTTTATAGATATAATTAAAACTATTGAAGTGTCCTCCTAATTATATGATATTACTTTGCGATTAAATTTGAAGAATGTAAATCCAATTCTTGAGATTTGTATCTATGTACTTCATCCAATATATGATTTTATAAACATGTTAAGTTAAAAGTCATTTATATCGGAATATGCAACTCGAATAATAAGTTTTAAACTACTATTTAAAATCAACTTTTCATCGAAATATATTTATAATGCAGAATTATTATTGTATTAGATTCATAACTGTAACTGTATTTTTTTGAATTTGAAATATTTGTAGTGAGATATCTGGAATTAAATTTTAATTTTATTAATTTGATTCATATATGGCTGTCTAAAATATAAATAAAATTACGAATGAAATTTTATTGAATGTTTTGTTTGAGAATATTAATTCCGTAATTTTTTTTGCTATACTTACTTTGAAAATTGTGTTAAGAGGACGATAGGCTACTTTTAAATTTATTTATGATATACACTTAGATCCTTAATATTGACGCGAGGCATAATTGTAATTATAAAGATAAATTTATTTTATGAAGATACTTCTGGAGAGTAGAATAAACGAATGTTCAAGTATAAATTATCCAATAAATAAAGATGATAAAGTATAAGAATGTATGACTTACAGGTTGGATTCTGGACACTTAGGTGAGATTTAGAAAGAGTTATTTTGATGAATATCATTAATTCAATATACTGCAATGTCAAAATTCTCATGTGTAGTACTTACTTCAATCTCATAAACATATACTCATGTTAAAAATGAGTTATCCAACGTATATTTACACTTAAGTAAGTAGACATGCTAAACAACAGAGGTTCGTATGATGGATAGATAAAAATAGGGCACCAGAAGAGTATATCTTTCTTGGTACAAAATCTTTTATTATTCCTTGTAAATTTTTATCATTGTTTTTTTTCACTTAAAACGCATACACATTCGTATATCTTGTCTCATACAAGTTTAACTTGAATACGTGTCCTCAGCCTGATAATCACAGCTTTACTGAAAAATTATAAGTAAAATAAAGACATGGGGGACATATTAACTTTTATGACAATAAGATTACCTTTACATTTTACATGTCATCAATCATAATTGCAATATCGATTGAGAAAGTTTCCACCATTGGAACCCCACTGTTATTTATACTAGACAAATAAGCAATTTCACTGCAGGCTAGGATATTAAAAAAAATCAATTACAGCAGCTGGTACTTATATGAAAAGAATAATAATAACAATTATGTGACAGTAAAAATTTATTAAAAAGATTATTTTAAAATCGAGGTAAAAATTATAAGGAATAATAGATCTATTAATTCTGCAAAACGACAATTCTGATTAAAATAAAAACGAGGTTTTATATTTGATTTGAAGCTATAAATCACATTCTTACACAATACAATGGGTAAAATTGCCTCTAGAAATCTAATTATTATTGTTAAACTTTTCGGGATACATTCTTTATTTGTAACATGAATTTTTGGGATATTTTTCTAATTTCGACTTTTTGCGCAAATTTCGTGGACGGTTTGGAAAGAGGCCTTGCACCAGCGTGAAGGGCAAAGGTGATAAGGGCCGATAAAGCGCGAGTATATTATAACTCTGATCGTCATGCATTAGGAACATACTGGTTTTGGTTTGTTGAAGACTATCATTTATATTGGTACGGGCTACTCTATGACGTAAAAAAGTGAGAATGAGGGTGAAGCCGATGCAATGTATGCAAAGAAGTTCTTATATATAACTATTCCATACATTTAGCAGACAGCGTTTTGTTTACAAACATTGATATTTTTTCATTTTAGTTTATTTGCTAAAAAAAACGTTAACATTGTTTGTTGTACGTTAAAAATGACAGACGCGATGACGGTGAGAGTAAGGCAGCAAAATCAATTTAATACATAAATGTATATTATTTATTTTATATCGACAGTGGATTTTCGGGAGTTTCTCCTTATTTTTGAAAACGTCTACAATACCGTCAATTATTCATCGGTCTAATGCTCTTAAGTATCTAACAAGCTTAGCTCTTAATATTTCTACAGGTATTAAACGTATAGGATACAGCTTTGTCGGTTTAAACAACGATAATACTTAAATCAACGCTTAGTTGTTCTAAAAACCGAGCTATTAATTTACGATACTATAGAAGTATGTGCGTATGATAACATACAATGATTTTAAATAACATTTAATAATTCTTCAATACATATGTATCATATAAGGCCCATTGGAGCCTTTACGTTGCCATTACGTTGGAGCCATTACGTTGGTTGTAACATGAACGTAAAATGTAATTAAGAATACCTAACCATGTTTCTGGTCGGAACCTAGCATATATTTGTAGGTATAAACTGAACATAGTTCATTAAATAATTTATTTATATTTAGAAAAATTAGTACAATGCTATTTTTGTAGCCTTTAGAGACAAAAGATCAAATTTATAACTGAAGATTCAAGAATGCATTTACATGAAATATAGCAGTTTCATGTTTATGAATTTTCATAAGTAATCTGATGAAATGAAAATCGATCTGACCACTTTCGTAATTCTATATAGATATAGATAAAAATATAATAACACATTCAGCCCATTTTCACCCCTGAAGGATGAATGGATAACATTTTTTTAACTCTTGCTTCTGCATGCAGAGTGGTTAAAGTTATCAAACAAATTATATAATACAAGCAGATGAAAAGCTAATGATTACAGAGTTTATGCATTAGATCCATAAGAGAATAGACTGATAGTGTAAATGGATCAAGTTGATTATTTGTTACATGTTAAAAAGAGAAAAAAAACATAAAAAGTATTTGTATCGAGATTGTAATTTTTGCCTCTAATACTAATTGTAACTTAAAAAACAAAAATCGGGGCACTCTTCCCCTGATTTTGCTGGCTTATCTTGACACACGCACAACTTCATAGCTGTTTACATTAAAATTAATAAAATAATATTCTGAGAATTTAAAAATTATGAATGGCGCATTCATCAAAAAAATGTTTCTACCGGTATTTTTATATATAGTATATGCCCTACTTTTCGTTCAATTCAAGTTTTATAATAATCCTGCTATTTGCTAAAGACAAAATTTTCTAACTTACAATATTTTTATAGAAACTGAAGGTCACACTTGCAGTAAAATTCAACGAGGAATCCAATGGTAACTTTAGATTTTACTTTGACCTTGACCTTGAGGGTTATTTCAAAGTTAATTATTTTTCTTCTAATAGGAACCCCTCTTTTTGACAGCGGCAATCTAAACACGGGAAATTTTACGTCTAAATAATGATGATCTTAAAGTTTATATATATTGTGCATACTATGTTAAACGCACTTTTATTGAAGGTTACTAAAGCTACTACAGTATAAAGAAAAACAAAATAAATTTTTAACTATAGTATTTTATTTTATTACATTCATAACGATGAATAATTACATAATGATTTCACATGTCTTATTTATAATTACCATCTACATTTTGATAAGTGTAGTTTTTTAAATATTGCAGTACATATTTCCCCAAGAAAGAATAATGTTGAAATTACACACCCCCCCAAGAAAACTGAAACAATACGAGTTAATTCTGTTTCCTTGACATCTACAATTCCATCAATTTCTTCATTTTCAAGAACATTAACAAGCCTACATTTAGTTGAAAATAAATTCAAACAACTGCTACTGACACCCGATTCTAGAATGCGCTGCATAATTCTGTTAAATTTTGTGACAAATGGAGAGGCTTTCTCAAAAACGAATACTAACTGATACTCTTCAAAGGCAGCCTCTGAAAATTTTATGCTGCGACTTTTTGTGATGCGCCTAACATTCTTAATAAAATATTCAGCATAATTTGAAGACATTACAATTGCTACATTTTTAAATTGTATCATTTGTCGAATACTCTTATTTATTTCTGTTATTGGTTTAGCCCTATTTAATAGTTTTGTAGCAATTTTATCATCGCTATGAACTTGTTTCTGGAACAGTAACGGTATATGAATAAACAAATTTCCTTTATCAACTTGGTCGAAAGTATCGAAAT
This sequence comes from Sycophaga agraensis, assembly GCA_018906755.1. NCBI lineage: Eukaryota > Metazoa > Arthropoda > Insecta > Hymenoptera > Pteromalidae > Sycophaga > Sycophaga agraensis. The sequence continues at coordinate 1,275,137 of JACCIE010000004.1, forward strand.
TAATTGTTTCCTGTGTTATTTGGATTCCTGTCATTTGTGTTAATATTTCTGACGAAAATTTAAAAGATAATAAGGAGATAAATATATATAAAATCCTTTCTCTTAATATTATAGGTTTCTTAGGTGTTGACGAGCCTATAATATTTTGAAATATATACATAACTTTCCAATTAGATTTCGAGAATTTTAATAAAGAAACGAAAATAGATAATAAAATCACTGTAAGAAATATAAATATCAAGTATGCTATTATACCTATTGGAATAATAGTTTTAAGATCCTCTTTTATAGGTACAATTAATCCATATTTACTAGCACTCACAAAGGAAGACAGCGCTATGTCCGTTTGCAAAAAAAATCTGTGCAATGATAATGAGACATGATAAGCATTTAGTTTGTTTGATTTTAAATCACGCACTATGTTATTAATCGTTTCTTCATCGTCACGAGCAGTCGTATAATTTTGTACTAAAGATATCGCAGAATTAATATATTTTGAAAAAATGTCTAAATAGATATAATGTATTCCAATAACCCCTACTATTTTACCATTTGAATCTTGTTTAATAATCGAATAAGGAGGTATATTAACATATGGCAGAAAGAAAGGATATTGATGTAGATTCAGTAACTTGTCAGGGAAAATATTGGTATTCCATTGCAAATCATTTTTATAGTATTCATTAATAAAGGGGTTATAATTTAATACACTCCTACTACTTCTATCGTCAATAGCTAGAATTGAAAAATCTAAAAATTTAAGTTGCCACGCATACAATAATATTTTATTTACAATATTATCTTGTAATTTGTTTTTATGAAAAAATAAAACTAAACATTTTGGTTTCGGTGCAGAAGAGGATAATTTATCAATGAATTGTAATGTATTAGTTAATCTTGTGTTTGAACTATTTATATTATGGCTGTTTTCTATTATTATATATATCGCAGATATTGCGTCTTTAAAAAACTGATATTTTAATAAACTATCATTACTTTCATCCCCTTTCAGTTGTCGTAAATCGATTAAAGTTTTCGGAAAGATACCGAATTCCTTTTGAAAGACTAAATCCTTTATATCTACTGAATTATTAACGAATAGAGTTAGTTGGTATGGGTTATTGTTCAACATATTCTCTTTCACAATATTTATCCACTTAATATCAGTTCTGACTTGTAGAAATAAATTAAATAAAATAATGCAGATAAACCACGTGTCATTAATGTTCAAATGTGAATTTTTTCGCATCAATACCATTCTCATGAAATTGTTTACACGAATTAACAAATAAATAAAAAACATCGACATAAAAAATAAAATTTATATAATTATGTTTCAATTTTTATCTTGAATTGTATAAATTCTGTAATTATAGTATGTAATCATTGTAATTGTTTATCTGATGAAGAATCATCCTAAATATTTACAAATATCTTTATGTATTGTTTGTACCCTCGGTTTGTACCTGATAGCACATAAAAATTGTTTAAGGCGAATTTGGGTCGATTTCAAATCGATTATAAATATAAAATTTTTAATCTGTAATAAAAGTTAAAATTAATTAGACCGAAATTGTAACCCTCTTCATATAAATCAAATTTTGTTAAATATTTTGTTTGAAAATATTATTTTCGTAATTTTTTTGTGATACTTACTTGATGAACTCTTCTAATAAGATGATGGGTTATATTTAATTTTTTTTACAACAATCGTTTAATATTACGATAGTAGATCCTTTAAATTGACGTACAGTACGTACAGCTACCTTTGACTTGTTATGCATGCAAGCAAACACACTAAACAATAGAGGCTCGCGTAGTGAATCGGTTCAAAACAAAGCCTTGATAGTGCCTCCCTTCCTTCGTACAATTTTTTTTATTATTTCTCGGAAGCTATTGTTATAATATTTTTTCAGTTAAAAAGCGCTATTGCAATATTGATCGAGTAGACTTTCATAATTATAGAATCCTGCCGTCAGATAATAAAATAAGAAATTTGTAGGAATAGAGTATTGTTTGAAGTTCAATTTTAAAAATCAATTACAATAATGGTTAGTATTTATACAAAAAAAGATAATAATGATCAATTTTTTCTGCAAGTAAAAATTTGAGTAATTAATTTTTTTGAAACCGAGTTGCAATTTATGAATTAATAAGGTATATATAACTTAACAAAAATATAGTGTAGAATAAAAATTTGATTTAATTCTATATTTATAATTATTAAGCGCCATATTATGAGTAAACCGTATTTTCAAGTTTATGACAAGGTCTGATTTTGCAGTTGTTTCAATTTTATAATAGCGATCAATCTTGATGGATTGATTTTGAATACGTAAATTTAAATTTAAATAGTAATAACAATCGTCATATATTAATTTTTTTTTATTTATTAGTTTTTTAAAATCTAAAAATTGTCTCATTTTGTCCTTGAAAATAACAAATAAAATGCATTACATTGTTATTAACTGTATCATACAATTCGCAAATTTAAAAAAATTTAGAATCTGCGATATTTATAATTTTTATTCTTGCTAGTGACGTAACTAAATTATAATGATTTGTTTACAGTAAATTTTCAACCCTTGAACCACGTATATTTTCCTTTTTAAAAGTAAATTTAAAGAATGATTTTTTTTTGTAGATGTAACAGAATAAACTACCTCCCTAGTGATTTTTTTGTTTTTTTTTTAATCTTCTGTGAGCCGATATACAGTGAATTTTTATCATTGAATCCGAGATTGAATCACGTATGGTGACGCTTTCAGCATCTAATCCATTTTGATTACATTTAAACGATTTTCCAAGTAGCCACAGATAATAATTTAATTCGCTGCTATATCTGTATGTATAGCTATTATGTTTCCTTGATTTGAATACTGTTTGTACAAATTATTAATGTTTTCCTATATATACATTTTACTTTAAATATTCGTATTTATATTAAAATATTTTGTTGCATGTATTTAATTTAATACAATTTTGTAAACTTTTCGTAGTAGATATGCAGTTTTTAAAGTCTTTCTTCGATTTGCGTCTATATATACTTCATAACTTAATTAATAGTTATGCGATAATATTAATCAGTTTGGTTAAATATAATACTTCATTTTTCATTTTATTTTTGAAATTACGACTCAGATATTATAATGAATAGACTTTATTCAAAACGATCTAAAATCGTGTACATTTCAAATCAAGTTTCAGCAAGTTCTCCTCTATTTCATTTATGATCTTCTTTTCTCACATTTTTTTTATCAATTATTAGTTATAATGTTCGATGGCTTCATAAATTTTGTATTAAGTTTTATATTCAGCATATGCTCTTTTTAGGGGTATTTCTATGAACATCGATCGTGGGAAACCATAAGTTTAAAACGCTGTGAAAATAAATATTATTCATAGGTATATAGCTTGGATTCTTTCAAAATGTTTACGGGTAATTTGTACATAATTTTTTCAAAAAGTGAAACTGAAGGAATGATATAATGTATATAAATTTAGACGCAACTTTGCCTTTCGCCCTTGAATACAATATAAATTGTTGACACGTTGTAAAAAATGAAAATGAGTATAAGGCCAATGCAATGCACGCAAATGTGCTTTTGTGCAGTACTTTTCGATGAATTCGATGTTTTGTTGACGACAACATTATGTAAAAATTGTTATTTGTTTCTTTTTAATTTATTTATTTAAAGTAATTTAAGAAGCATTATTAATCATTAATGTTTTTTATTTAATTTAAATACTAAAGTTTCACAAATAAATATACTATCAATTTATGTACTAATGCATGCACTAAGGCATAACTAATTTAGGCAAACTCTTTATAGTTTCTATACGTATTTAAAAGAATAAAGCATACTGAAGCAACCAGAACCTATATATGTGTACATATATATATATATATATAAATTAATAGAAATTATTTTTATCACTGGAAATTTATACCAGTTTACCGGCAGTTAGAGTAAAGTTTTTAAACTACTGGACAGTATATCCTAAAAAAGCTGGCCAGATACCTCATCGCGTCTCGACAATTAGTGGCGAGACACTCGAGAAACCCGAAGCCTAAAATTAAATTAAATTAAATGTTTATAAAGGAAGGTAAAATGCTTAAAAGATACAGATGTACTTTTCTGGTTTTTTTTTCGGTTTATAATATTATAGTCCTACGGTCATTATTTTTATCTTTTTGAATTGTTTATTACAGTTTCAATTTATTTATTTTAATTGGTTTTAGTAAAGAAAGGCATAATAAAACAATATATAAATAAGAAACACTGTCGTTACACCGAATTCATATTTTGACAAAAGACTGGTTTCAAACCAGTTCCATGCCAATTAAAACTGGCTAGTGAAAACTTGTCAGTTACTAACATTTTACCCAGTTTTATTAATGAAATCGCTACCAGGGTTATTATAATTTTTTTTTATATATTTTAATTAGAATACTATTTTGTCAATAGTTTGCGAAAATAGTACTTTTCGTAATTATATATCTAGTTTAAAAATTGTAAAATAATTATTTAAATTAATAATAATTTAATTTAATTTAATAATAATTTAATAATAATTTAAATTACTTTATAAGTTTTATATGGATTTTTGCTTCTTGTTCATAAACACTGCGATGGTCCTGAGAGATCTACGGAAAGATCTTTTTCTCCGCAATTCTGCGGGTGAGCAGAGAGCAAAACAGAGAAAACAAGGAAAAGCATATGCTGTCGGCGTTACTCAGGAGTAAGAGAAGTGGAAATCAATTTTAAGCCTTCTTTAGGATGACATAGTATTTCAAATTCGCGCAGTAGTTTTGGTACTGTTGGTACTTTTGGAAATGATTATATCCAATAATGTATTAAAATTGAAAAGTTTTTTAATATCTATACATTGTTTATATTTTATTTCATAATTATATAAAGTAATCACATACTGCAACTTTATTTGCGCAATACTACGAAAAATTAAACTGCATATTTGTTATACTTTAATGTGTTTAATACATTTTATAAGGAACTGGAATAGGATGATCTATTTCTAAGTGGAATGCACACATACATATAGAGCCTTATATATTAATTACCATTAACTTCTAAATTGTTGATTCTTCTTAATTCACGGGCATTTAAATTTTTTACGTCAAAATGATCTTTCCAAATTCATTAAAATCGCACCTCAATTATACAGATAACTAAATGTAAACAGTCAAATTAGTACATAGTCAGCTTAGTAGATTTATAGTTTCATAGAGGATTGACTATTAATATTTGGTCAGTTTCATTTATAAATTATAATTTACATAAAACCTCTGTTAAATATGGAAATCGATGCATGTAACGTTAATGCATTTTCATTGTATCATAATTTTGTATGATATCCAGTCTACATAATAATTGACTCTTTTCTAATTCATGCTATATGTATAAATGGAATTTTATATCACATTTGTATTATGGCCAAAATGTATAAGTATTTTATAATTAACCATCCTTTGATTGGTAATTAAAATAAAACAAAAACGATGGCATTATATCTTGCATCCTTCGCATTAATAATTATTTTAATAAAAAATTAATAATGTGTTTTGGCAGTTACACTTCATTGCCCCTCAAACAGTGAAAGCAAAAGTTTTTTATAATTAATTGGACCCATCTTCAAACAATCATAAACCTGATTGTAAGCTATTGTCATTATTTTACTAATCATTGTTAAAGCTGAAGTGTTACAGAGTCGGTGCTATTATTGAACCTGCAAAGATGCTTTTACAGTTAAAGTAACATATTATATATAGTCTCTCTAATATTCACTAATCTCTATCAATAAAGAATAATTTAAAAATATCTAACAATACAATTTATACTGTAACTAACATAACGTTATTTAACAATCAATAAATACAGCACTGGTCCAGTACGCGTTCAAATCGGCGTAAATCTTAAAATCAACGTATCACGCATATATTTTCAATAGTATATATACAACTATAAGCACAAGTAGCTAGTTTATTTTTACCTAGCTACTTGACCAATCTCAGCAGTATGGGTCTCGCTGTCGATCGATTTGACACCGTTGAGCTCGTCCTGGATCTGCCTAAGGCTCTTGCCTTTAGTTTCAGGAAGGATGAAGATGGCGAAAAGTATGCTGAGGACGCAGCACACAGTGAAAATCCAAAAGGCTGTGTGGGTGCCGTAGAGGACCTCGATGTTGCTAAAGTACTTAGTGATTAAGAAGGCCAATGCCCAGCAGATTAGGACGGTGATGCCCGAAGCCTTGGCCTTCACTTGCGCGGGGAAGAGCTCACCCATTATGGCCCAGGGCAGCGGACCCCAGCCAACGCAGTAGAGGCACATGAACAAGACGAGAGAGGCAATCGGCAACCAGCCGATGTCACTCACATTCGCCTCATTCTCGCTCTTCACGTAGAAATAGACGCCCAGAGCACCCTAAAACATGTTCATTGATTACATATGTATATAGGAGTATTATCAAGCTGCGGATAATATTCGAGAGGGGAATGGTACATTCAACAGGGTATATCATATGATTTGTAAATGATGATTGCGAATGTATTATTTTAGAAAGCACGATCAAAAATTAAAATTATAATATCTTTTTGTGCCAAATGTCATAAATAATATAAATACTGTCTTCGTTGTTAATAAGTGTATGTGCACGAACAAAATTCACAACAGAAAGTTAATATTATTAGTATCAAAAAATTTGATTTTAAATATAAAATTTTTTAAGAAAAACTGTTTCTTACTAGATTTTATAAAAAATGTAATATTTGCAGCATTTCGTAAAAAGAAATAATATAAAATATTCTTGAGATTCATTATAAATTTATTTGTAATGAAATAAAATTCATTGTACGGTTGAATATGTCTCATATAAATTTCCACTGCGTTATCGGAGGCTGGTACGCCCCCTTAATAAATATAGACAATTCACAGAAACGTGTCCAATAAACATTCTTTATGTAATTGAAAATTATTCAATATATTTTTTTAATTTCTATTTTACCTAGTGCTTTATGAAAGAACTGCTTAGATTTCATGAATTATATAAATGCTGGCGTTGAAAAATAAAATTTAATGTTCCTATCATAGTTAAGCGTGTCGTGTAGTTATTAACAGAATACAAAAATTATGGCGTGAAAAAAGGCAAAAAATTCATTACTGATATATTATTTACGTTTAAAATTTACTTTTGAAAAATATTATTTAAAAATTTAAATTAATTAGTTCAAAATTCATTGATGAACTGACGTTGATTTGTAATCATATATAAATGATAAATAACTGTGAGTAGCTCCAGGTTTATAAAATGTATTTATAAATAAAATAGAAGAAAGTTTGTTGCAGGTACATTGATAGCCTAATTTTATCACTTACGGTGCATAAAGTCGTTCCAATACCGGAGGCGATAAGGAGGGCGCGCCTGCCTAGCTTGTCAACAATGATGGGCGTGACACACGAAGCACCCATTTGTACTACTCCTACGATGATGGTGCATATTGCCGGGTCGATGGTTGTCCCCGTGCTTTTAAATATCTTCTCTGTATAGAAAAGGACGACGTTAATGCCGGTAAACTGTTGGAAGCTCACAGCGGCACACGTATAAAGTAGTGCTTTGAAGTTGGCTTTGACAGTAAATAGGTCTGTGAACTTCACCTCTGTAGCAAAGGCCTCATCCACTGATGCCTTAAAAACCATGAAAATTAATTCGATAACAGCTAATGAACAGCATCAGTAATTCAAACATTACAGGTGCGTTGCAAAACCACATATAAAAGTATTTTATTGAAAAATTAAAATTAATACAAATTTTGATTTAATTCTGCAGAAAAAATTAAGTAAGCAATTGTAACATATGTTTCTAAATGTATAATTGTAATATTTTCTTTTTAAATATTCTTAATTCATATTTTACATGCACAAATAATATAAATACAACAACAACAGTAATAAATATTCACTTTAACGAAGACTTCCACTTAAACCAAACCTCTGAATGTACTTTTAAACTTTTAAATTTTGTGTCAAGTAATAAAATTACGTTAAAAATAAAACTCATTTGTCTTTAACATATATTAAGATATATTAAACAAAAATGTAAAGATTTAAAGTTAAATAAGTCTAATTATTATTAAGACATTTTATTTATCTACAAAATTGGACATATTCTTTTAGAAAAGATATACCTTTGTAATGATAATGCATGCTCTTGGCAAAATAAATATATTTTACAAAAAATTTGTTTACGAGGATTCGACTTTTTGTTGTCAACTTGTTTTTGTAATATTTCATATAGAATTATTATGATATTATGTAAGTAATTTTAGGTTTTTTTTCTTGTTAATCATTTCTTAATTTGTCAAATCCGTATCTCTATTTCGGTTAATTTAAAAGTGGTTTATAGTTGCGTACTTAGTAAATTGAAATAGATTTTAGAATTTTGATCTTTTCTCTTGCATACTATTTGTCTATGTTCTATTTATGAATCATACATTGTATATTCAATCAAATTTTCACAAATATAAGGATTTCAATACATTCAAATATAAATCTTCAAAAATAATTAAAGATATAACTGAATATATGTAATGAAGAAGGCATTGGATTTTGTTTAAAAGTATCCTATGAACGATATCTAAATTTACGATTTAATTTTATAGATGTAAACTTTATTATTTATATACTTATTAATCTGTAATATTATAAATATAGATGCACATGTAATTTGTAGATTAATAATATTAAATCCTCTCACCTGCATTTCGCCTAGTTCTTTCTGCACCCCATCCGAAGTTTTTCCCCGCAATTTGGCCAATGCCCTTTCAGCTTCCAACTTCATTCCTTTACTCAGCAGATAATATGGAGACTCTGGCATTAGCGCAAAGCAAATGAAGAAGATTATGGGCAACATTCCGCACACGATCCAGAATACCGTGAAGGAAACAAATGGGCCAATTGCGTAAGAGTAAAGAAGACCGACTGTGATGAAGAGTTGCAAGAATGAGCCTAAAACTCCTCTGATGCTGGTCTAAAAGAAAGAAAATTAACGTAGCTTGCAGTACATCAAGATACATTTTATTGACTAAACTAACTTACCTCTGCGATTTCACCGCAGTACATCGGAACAATGGTGAAGCTGATGGAAACGGCTATACCAAAAATAAATCGAGCAACGTAAAGCTGCTCGATGTATTTTGCTGTTGCTATAAGAATCCATCCAACTATGAAGGGCACAACACTAAACAGCAATGCTCGTTTACGACCGAATCTGCGAAATGATATTATCTTGTTTTATTAATTCTAGATATATTTTCTGAGTTAATCGTTGTACACGGCAATAGTGCACAGCTCAAAATAAATGATTACCTGAAAACTACTAATTGTATATGAAAAAACAAACGAATATTTTAAATGTTTAGAATAAAGAAATTAGACTTTCGTGAAATATAACAAAAATGAAATGTCATATAAGTTAGATAAAAAGACCTTAGTTGCCAAAGTTAAAACGCACCTTTCTCCGAGGAAGCCGGAAATCAAGCTTCCGGCAACGGCGCCGAGGGTCACGAGAGAGCCAATCCAGGAGCCTTGCTCGTCGGTCAAGGGGACGCCCAGGGGATTCTTCTCCGATACCGGCACCTCGGACATGTACGAGAGAGCCGGGCTCGTCCAGCCCATCATCGCTCCACCCGCGAGGATACATAGGTTCGCTGAAAATGTCCAAGCATTTTTATACCCGTATTGTGGCCGACTGCTTTATAATACAATATACATTTCTATCACGTTGTACATATCTAATGGTGGTAAGTTTAAAAAAGAAACTCGTTATTTTTTAGCTCCGAATCATTGTGAGACGGTGACAAACTGGGAAAGACTCGCAACTTAGTCACCAAGAGAGAATTAAAATTCCAAGTTTGTCTAGATGTCAATAAGCATATGTCCAAGGGAGTAGACATATGCTCGTAACAATTGCCGACGATCGACGATAATCGCAGGAGTGGAATAGAGGAGAGGAAAAGGGGCTGACTGTGACAGGCAGCGGCTGCAAAAAAGAAATGGTCAAAGTGGGAAAGAGGAATGCGCAAAGTATATAACAGCCTGATATGCAATATTCAGAGCATGTATTCGAGCCCGTATTTTACACAGAGACCGCGAATAGAAAGGTTTTTGCGCATCTTTAAATCTTCTTTTTTAATTTAGAATTCATTCATTCATTCTTTCTCTTAATTCCGATTTAAACAAAATTACACTGCAAGCATGTCGCATTTCAAGTCTTCGGTCAACTTAGCAAGGGTGTGGTTGTTTACCCTCGATCGATGCCGCTCGCTCGTTTGACTCACGGGTTTTCCAAGACGTCGTAGCGCCTCTAAAATCAAGTTTACCTGCCTCTTTGAGATTGCTACAGTTCATGAGCCGATAATTGGAATGTCATGTCGAAATACTCCGAGTAAACGTAATGACGCACTTGCATATGTGCACGTAAATGGCATCAACGCACGCCTTATAAATAGTTTCGATTAAACTTGAAATTAAACTCGCTTGATTTTTTATTGCTTACTTTGTATATACAAAAATCGATTTTATTTTATCGTTATAGTATACTGATCGAACAAAAGAATCGACTATATAGTTACTGAAATTGCTCACACAAGTTTATTCGATCAAGTATTTACGATTGCATGAAAAACGTTGTCTAAATACTTAATTTCAATGAAATATTTTCTTCAATATTATTCCCCTATTTTTTACAACACAAGATAACGTTATTTCATTAAATAACTTAACGAACATTGTTTCAAGCAGATTTAAATTATTTAAATTCAGAAAGTAATATCAATTTTGTTAATGAATTTGTGATAATAACATCTGCAGGCGGATTTATTTAACAAAAAATAGTTTACTTAGTAAAACGTGTCATAACCATCATAATCGTTGTAATAGCGAGCATGAAAAATCTTATCTAAAATACAATATAATATAAGCAGATGCTACTGACGATTAATATAAGCTTCCGTACAATTGTAAATATTTAAAGCTTAATAAGCATTAAAGACAAGCGTTGTTACATATTTATGTCATTATGGACTGATATATATTCGTTAAAAACTATGTTTTCGCGCATGACAGTCTTGTTGAATTTATCGTAATCTGTGGAAGTAAAACTCGCAAATGTCAATTTTTGGCGTGTAATGTGATAATAAATTCTTAATAGTAAGGTGATAAACTTTGAAAGCTTAATAGAGATCGATGAATGTTTATATTTATTCCTTATTTAAATATTGGATTTCTTGGATTAAATTATTATTAACTTTTTAAAATAATTATATATATATGCACAAAAATAGACAAAATTATTATCTACATTATACACATAAGTAGATAATAATATATAAATAAATATATATTTTAAATTAAATTTTTAGAATCAAACTTAATCAATGCTACAAAAGCTAAGGAAATACTTTATTCATAATTTGTTTTTATTGTATATAAATAGTTTTAAATACTCTGATTTTGAACACTTCTACTGGAAGGACTTGATCTGAAATCCATCAAGGATGGATTATAGTTGATGATTAAGTTTATAGATAAAAGAAGACAAAATATTTAAATTTATATTTCAACATTAAATGGAGTGTGGGAACTCTGATATGCTTCATTCAATCAGCAATGTTATCTATCTTTAAAAAAAATGTTGATTTGATATTACCAAAAAAGATTTTAATTACAGGTCACTTACAAGACTGGACATAGATTTTACATTTTTAAATCAACCAAAGCTTCATCAATGCTACATATTGAACCATTTGTATCATTCCTGGAGTGTCGTGTAAATTGCAAAACATTAATATTATAAATAATATAAGTATTACTTAATGTTTATAAAATAATTAAAATTGTAAAATCGGTATAAACAATGATACAGCTATACACATATCGACATTTAATCGAACCAGTGATTAGATTAGAACTTAAATTACATTTGCCTTGTTCAGTATGAAAGCGAAATGCCCCCCGCGTAAATCAAATTATCACGGAGAAATATCAACGTCTCCAACTGACGCCTGTGATTTCGTAATTTGTCATTATAAAAAAAACATCTGCCGTATAAAATGAGCAAAATTAATCTCGATTCGCTCAAGACTTTGTTATCTCAAGGAGCCATGTGCAATTTAATGCCAACGTTACGCGTATAGCGCGTTAAGGGAAGTACTCTGTGTAAAGAGGCATAAATTCTCGATCAATTTAATAGGTCTCTTGTGCTTCTGCTTATAATTGATTCCATAAAATGTAACTATTTAATACCTTTACAAGTAGAAGAAATTATAAAATTAATACATAGTAATTATCTAACATAATAATAGTAATTTAATTGATTTTAAGGGGTCTTGTTTTATATACACTTTGTTCAACATATCAGTAATGTTATACATATTTAACTAACGTTCGTTGATAAACTACTCAATTGACAATTTCGTATTAGTGAATCCAATTTCTTCTGCATTTATTTTATATTTAAAGTATGACGAAATAGAACAGTTCCAATATTTATATAAATATACTTTTTTATAATTAAGTTTTAGTTATAATATATATTTTATTAAGAAATATCATTCAAATGTAAATATAAAATAAATAAAAGTATGTCAATAACCTTCGTAAAATTTTAAAGTCACTAGATTCTTATTGTAGTTCAGCAAAACTTACAGTCATTGCACTCAATAACCAATTACGCAATATGATTATAGTATATTACCAGTGCTTACTACAAAACATTTTACCACAAAACCAAAAGTAAATTAAGTCATAAATCTAATGGCTAATTTATTACCGTAAGAAAAATAAATCTTTAAAATTTACAAAGAGTTTGCTTATTTGTCTTTACACATGTGTTTTCTAATTCAAGGGCTGTATGGCTTAAAACAGTCAGACCGATTTTTACAAAAAATATATTTTTATATTTTACATTTTTTACTTTAAGTTATACTTTAATTTATTACGAAATAAATCTAATTTTAAACCTATCAATTTTATTTTGCTGCAAAATATATTTTGCAGAATATTTCTAATCAATATTTATTTAAGCTCTTATGCTACAATACTTGATCTATTATAGCGGTCAATAATAATATGAGGTCACTGATTAGTCGTACCTTTTTGAAACAATTGATAACTTCCGCAATTTCGAGATTTAGAAAAATTACGCTCGTTTGTCATATCCCAGCGACACATATAGCTTAACTAGATTTTTTATTGGTTGTCAATTTTTTGCTACTGTCAACAAAGATATTCAAAAAACTCATATTTGTATACAGAATATTATTATATAGAAATATATACTATTAATGTTAATAATAATAATTAATTATTATTATTACTAATCTTCGAAATATCATGAATTTGTTATTCTGTTTGTGCAGACGAGATAATGATTTGCAAATATTCGTTATTTGAAAACTCTTTAATATCATTGTTTTAGTATCAGTACGTGTAAAAAATTAAATTATCACTACAGATAGGTAAAGTATTTTTTTTTGCTTCGATTACAATAGCACATGGTTTCTGTTTATTACAGAAAATGTAACATCTCGTGCGCTTTCGATTCACTGACGTACCTTATGCTGTTGACATTTTTATCAAGTCGTTATATCTCATTAAATACGATAGGAGCAATGTGACATTCATAAAACAAGTATAGCAGGAACTTATTAAAAAATAGACTACAAGTACCGTCCTGTTGTATAATAGGCAATTTATTATCACCTGCTCACCCTTATCATAAAAATAATATTTTTTGTCATCGCAAGGTGCGTCTAAGATACAGTTACATAACCGCTAGTCGGAACAGTTTTAGTTTTTAAATAATATAAGATAATATAATGCAAAACCTTGAAAGAGTTAAAAGAGCTATAAAAGCGTATCTGCATCAGCGCGTGTTTTTTTTAACGCTTATTAGTTTCTAGGGCTATTGATCGCTATGGCTCTTTGACCGTAGTTATGTTGACATTTATGTGACGATCGTATCAATCGTTAACAGCGTGTAATGACTTTATTAGCACGTAAAAAGATTAACGTAGCGCGTAATTCGTAGTTCATGACCCCGTTCGCTTAGATTCGGTTTGGAAAAAGTATTGAGCGCTCGCACAAAGGACGACCGCGAACAACACTATTATACAGTTAGAAAAAAACAAAAAATTATTTATCTCGCATTGAACGTACGCGCATTGGATTACTCTAGTTTTTCCATCTAGATCACCACTGTAGCATTTACACTTACAACTCAATCGTTGCAATTTCAATGCTACAGCGACCGAGGGCCCCGGAAAATCCAACCGCTCCTCCATCCTATTACCGCCGGGGAATAAAAATGAGATTACCAACTCTAACCGCGACTATGAAAGCCCCCCCCCCCCCCGGCCGTGATTTACGTCTGTACCGCTCGCTCACTGGCGCGCGTTCACAGAACGATAAAACCGCCCGCAGCCTCCGCTCTCCGATCAAAAAAGGCGCACTCGCCAAGCGGTTTCCGCGAGCCCTGGAAAACGCGCGACGCGCCCGCACAAGCGTAGACTCGACGCGGGCGGAAGCGCGATCTCGGCGCTTCCTCGGTGCACGCGCGACATGTGCATCGGCGTTATCGGGCCGCTGCCGGCATTATCGGCCCGCTTCGCTCGTTCAGGCGTTTTTTTTTTTCATTCGCCCCGGCAGCCGATTAGACTGCCGCGATTAGACCAATGGAATTTTCAGCGAGTAACATGTAGTCTCGGGACGCGTGTCACCGGGGAAAAAAAAGCGACCTTTTCGCACGCGCCTTTTTTATTTGTTTTTGAAGCGAGTGGCTAGTTATTGAAGAGATTGGCGGTGGTGCAGTGTGAGTTTCAGGGGAAGGACGCCTCGAGCCTTGTACCGCAAGGATTCCAATGGCGCGCTGAGCTTCGGATTTGAAGAAGCGCTTTCAACTTTTTTTTTTTTTTTATAATTTCCCTGTTCTGTATATTAGCATGTGCCGTTAGATTGTAAACCGTCTATTGGATTGATTATTAATAGCTTTCTCAATGCTTACGATAAATCAGCGTCGATCTCGCTATCGGTCGTCAGGCTTTGTCAAGTTTGTTTGGGCAATCGTTAGTTATGTAATTGAGACAAATAGTACAAAAATGTTTTTTGCGCGCGCACGGTTAAAATCACTCGCGAAACGTTGTTTAATGATCCAAGTAGACAGTGATTTCCGCTTAGATAACAATAACGATCTAGATGTGCAATTTTAAAATCGAGAGTGAAACATAATTCCGAAGGAGCTCGTTACTTTTGATTTTGATAGTGACTGTGTAAACCTCGGCAGATTGTTGAAGGCTCTTTAAATGCATAAACGGTCGGCGCGCGCTTATACATATATTCTCTTTTAAAATTCTTCACTGGTCTTCGGGCGATGACACACACGCGTTCTTTTTCTAGTCTAATTGTCTGGAGCTGTTTGCTTTGTAATCAAATTTAGCTCATCTCTCTTTCTGCTGATTCTCGCACTGTCACTTCAGCACTCTTTGTGGACTAATTTTCATCTATAACGCGGTTATTAAACGCACACGCTCCTATTCAAATGCAAATCATTTCGCGGATTATATACTACATCTAACCTTTATATAATCAAGCGTACATTAATGAAATTGGAATCGCTTTTTTCCTACTCTAATTAACTAAATAATATGCTAAACTAATTGGTAAATTATAATGGAAGCTTATCGCTTTAGCCAAATTGTTAGAAGACAGGCAGGAAAAGCGACCGAACTAAAACTGAGCACTGCTCAATAAACTCATCGCACTTAATACTTCAATTAGCTGCAACACCGTCGTCAGACACCCGAGATTGCACACAGCTCGAGCTATCGAGGGCTTGCAAAAGGCCACCGGCACGAGGACGCCAGAGCGAAGTCCACCAAGCCTAATCCAAAGCGACTCGAGCACACGATAATCAAAGCCGGGCAAAAAAGCTACTCGGCCAGCTACGCCGATCGGCAGCCTCGCTCCCGAGCGACAACAACCGGGGAGGGAAAAAAATCGGCCACCGTTGCACTTATGGGGGGAGGCTCACGCGCACTACGGGGGATCGGCCTACCGGCGGTGGCGGCGACGAACTGCGGCAGCCTCGATCCTCCCTCCTCCATGGCGCACCTCAGGGTCGTCGGCAGGTAGACCGCGGAGGACGGCTGGCTACTCGGCGCCACCGGCCTGTACGCGTACTCTTTATACGAGGCACTAGGCGGCCGCGACGACTCCGTGGTGGGGGACATGGTCCTCGCCCGCGCCGCGCGGATCAACTTCCGCGCTCCCCGCCGCCCCGGTACTATGCTGCGGGCGCCCTGGATGCTGCGCCGGGCTCCAGACCTGGGGCCGTGGGTTCTGAAAAGAAGAACGGTTTGCTGTTGATTGGATGTGTCAAAAGTGATTTGCATTAGGGATCGTTCTTATGTATATATACATGTATGTGTGTATGTATGTTTATGTATATTGACTGTTTGTCTATGTGCAATATTGCTTTATCTCCGATAAGTTTCCATAATGCATTTATCGGTATTACACATTTGGCGGCTATCATAGTCTAAGCAAAAGTTCCGTCATTAGTCGTTGATTAAATTGAGGGCTCGATGACACTGCTGTATACCTAAATATCGTATCGTGACTCGATCTGGGGACAGTTCGCGTATTATTGACGGCTCCAATATAGAAAATGTTTACGAATTTATCGATTTATTTAAAGAGATCGATTTGTTACTCAAGTAGCGTGACATTCGAGAAAATATTTATGTAGATGCCAGTGTCTCGGTACTAGCGTCAATTGGTAAAAATGCGTAGATTAATCCAGAAAAGGAGCCAAGAGTCACGGTTGCGTCGTCACTACACTGATAACGTAATTATGTCTTACAGTTTTACAACTATACAATCAAGCAATAAAAGGCAATATTGTTTCATCAGGGAGCATTCGAATTTCGTAGCGGATTAACAAAAAGAAATTTATTATCGTTTATAATATCGTGGCCGTAATCTTGAAAGCTCGCAGATACTTTATGACTCGAGATTGGTTTTTGACTGGAGCCACTTATATTCCCCTTGCGCGCGCCTCTCCCAACATGCAAACTCGAATTTTTTCGATAAACGCTCCGCCGAGCTCTTTTCAATTGCAAAAAGTACATCTGCGCCTCCAACCCTGTCCCCCGCACAGCGCGCGTTATTCTTTTTTTTTTCTCCTTTTTGCCATTGATTTATGACTCCTGCCTCGCTCGGCACACATTACGCGTGCAACTTCAACGAACATACTTCTCCCTCGCCGAATTACGAAGTACAAATATACGAAATAAACCGGCATGCCTCCGCGCTGGTAATTACTCCACATGTACGTACGCGAAAATCATGATCTTATTCGGGACGCCGCGCCACCGGCGCAGTCAACCGCAGCTGCTGCTTTGTCAAAGAGAAATGAACACGCGTGTGCGTGAATGTATCCTCCGCCGCCACCTCGCGGAAGCGGCGACGGCCAAGGGGACGCGCCCGCCCGCGGAGCACTGCACCCGGGCGGCTTAGCCACTCGGCTCACGTGCGCACAATGGGAATCGCGGCTTATTGGGATGCGCGGCGATCGCTCATCAACTCGGACCCTCGCAATATGTAATACACACACGCGCGAGATACGACACTGGCGGAGATATGCGGCAGAAAGGAAGGCGGACTACGCGCCGCGACCTTCGACCCCCAAAATCGGCGAGCCCCGCGATCGCCAGCCGCTGGTCCTTGCTCTTGTGAGCGAGCTACGCGTTTTTGGCCGAAGCGACGCATGCGAATGAGGCGCGGGGTTAAGGAAAGGAGGCATTACAATCGGTTACGTGAATGTTTTTCAGATTGGCCTTTTATTATTGCTCTACATATTTTGATTCATTGATCACACTCACAATGTTCAATACGATTTGAAGAATTTTAAAAATGCCCACGGAATCTTTATTACTCTACGATTTAAATTGATTTGTTATATATCTTAGAATGTGAGTGTGATAATTTCTTTCTCATTCCTCAAGATATCGCTTTAATCTAACACATTGTATGTAAACTTACCTTGAAAGTCATGTTATATTATGAAAAGTAAAACGAATATTATTTTTTTAATAAATCGCTACAACATAAAAACAAAAATTAATTGAAAATATTTATAATAAGATTGAATTTGATGTTAAAATTCAGCCTTCTTTTCCTAAGATTTCTACATAAAAAATGTAAGCCCATAGAACAACCTGATAGCGTAGATGGTAAACTAAATATAATACAATGTTTTTCAAATTTATTAAAAAAATTCTTGTAATGCATTATGTTAGGAGAGTTACGGAGTAGATAATGGGTTTCTATTAATATATTTTTATCTGGAACTTACTATATTTAAATAGAAATTATGTTATTTCAATTATGATGTGACGTGCTATTCTAATTTTGATCAATTTTAACTTACACTCATACAATACCTTTACACATTTCACATTAACATCAATTATTATTAATATCGATAATGTAAGAAATAATAAGATAGTTTGTTCTAAATATATTTTAGTACACATGTGTATGTGTTTGTATATTTGCCTGAAAGCCAAATATATTATATTATTTTGATATTATTTAGATAAAACTGTAAGCTTTCTAAATATTAACTAAAAACAATTACTAAAAATAAGCAAATTATAATAATAAAAGTTTATTTTGTCATAAACAGCAATCAGGTTTTCTTTAAAGTGCATTTACGACAAGTGATGGATGTTGGATTACCAGATTTATGACTTATTGTATAAATAGCACTTCACATACATGTCCGTTAATACAGGGTGTCCAAAAAGAAATCAAACACTCAACGAATTTTCCAGATTACAATATTTTTATGAATACTGAAGATCACTCTTGTAGTGAAATTCGATGAGAAATCCAATGGTAACCTTTGACTTGACCGCGAGCTTGACTTTGGAGGTTATTTCAAAATGAATTTCTTTTTTCAAGTGGAGACCTCTGTTTTTGAAGTTTACTTGAAGGTCATTTAAACTTAATGACGGTTTGACCTTGTATAAAGATCACTTTAGAGGAGATCAATTCTTTAGTAACTTTAATTTAATCAAACCGACATTAACTTAACAAACACAAATGCACAAACTGCAAACCTACAAAACACAAAACCCAATAATGGTAGCTAATTGATATTTAAAGAAGTATTAATCCTAAATATTTTTTTAATTCCAAAATCTCTATCAGACAATCATAAATGATATAATTTACTCCTAAATTTGTTGTAGAGACTTTACTTAAAAAAATTTCAAGATTACGATTATTAATTTTTTTAAACGTTATTTGAGGTATCATTTTTTGTTTTTGATTCTTATTGATTTGTGACCAATTGTAAAATCTTATCGATTTACTTAAACTGACACGTTTCACTGTAAGAAGACTGTTGAAGTCAAGTCGAAACATGATACAAGTCAGTAATGATTATTTTCAATGAAACATTGAGGATTGGTAGAACTCCAATTGCACTCTCAACCGTTGATACAAAAGATTGATACAAAGTTCGATAATTTTGGTCATATCAGAGACCTACCAAAAGCAGACACACCAGGGTCAGCAACAAAAGAAATCAGTAGATGTTCTACTATCATTCACTGAAAATCTGCATAATTTCACCTGAATAGTTGCTCAAGATCAAGTATTCCTCTGTTTACAATGCACTAAAAATGATGCTGTTTGACCTATTTAAATTAAAATTGATTCATAAGTTTAATGATGATATGAAGGTAAGAATAGTTGAAAATCCTAATCTTCCATCAAATATAGCTTTTATAGATAAAGCAACTTTTGAACTTGACGAAAGTTTGAGTACACATAATTGCAGATATTGAGCAGAGGAAAATACTCAGTGGGTGCGAGTAGATAAATCACAGTATCCACAGAAATTAAATGTTTGGATCGGAATACATAACAATAGACTTATACGACCATTTTTTATCGATGGTAACTTAAATGTTCAAAACTATGAAGTTAAATATGATTGAGATCGAATAGTTCCTGCAATTAGAGAAATAACGGAAAAAAACTTCGAAAATAAGTGATTTCAGCAGGACGGTGCTTCAACTCAATACGGACACGACGCTTATGATTACTTAGATGCGGAAATTTTGATGATTTATGGCAAATGATCATAGCCTACTTAGCTCTCATTACCATGAAAATGATTCAAAATGCTATTAATGCTTTTTACTATCGATTAGAGTACTGTCACGAAGTGAATAGAGACAAATTACTTAAAGTAGATGTTATACTGTTTAAAAAAATCAAATGTGAAAAGCAAGAGGACTCATACGAATCAAGCACTGCGATTTTACTGAATCACTTCGTTGTTCCTGAGTAATTCTAAATGTAAAAAAATTAACCTTGATATAACCTTTAAGGACAATGTCAAAGTCATCGTTGGATCATCGTGGAAAGTTATTATTAAAATGATCTCCTCCAAAATGATAAAACTTTACATAACTTCAAACTTCTTGTGGAATTTTACTACAAGAGTAACCTTAGTATTTATAAAAATATTGTAAACTGCAAAATTTTTTGGTTATTTCGTTACTTTTTAAACACCCTGTATTAACGGATATATATATATATATATATATATATATATATATACTACAATTTATACTATTTAATTAAACACTGAAAATGTATTCTCTACATCAGTCAGATATAAGGTAAGATATAATTTAAAAGATGCTGCTGAGTATTTCTTACTTTTTAAATTATATATATTCTAAATATATAAATTATATATATTTGATCTGGAATTTTATTGCAACCGCTTCGTACTCTCACAAGACCCATGAAGAAACCTTTTCGTAAGTAGATAGTTAGTTCCTGTTCGACCAGTAGACAAGCAACACAGAATTATAGAAACGTATTTCCTCTATTACATTAAACACGCGCTCTTTCTATTCTTACTAGTGCTGAAATTATAATAAACAATACCTAATACAAAGTTGTTTAATTAAGTGCTATAGAATACACACATATATAAATAATAACATTCGCATTTCTCCAATAAGTTATGGGCCCAGGCTCTAGTGCAAAAGAAAGGCAAAGTTTGCGAGTGAATAAATAATGACATAAAAAGTGATTTTTTGACTACAAATATAATGAGGTAACATTGAGCGTTTTTTACAGTTTTTTTTAAAAGAAAAAATGTCAAACAAAGTGAATTTTTGTGTTCAAAAGCTCAATAGCCTTAATTACTCTACATGGAGTTATAAAGTTAAGCTCTTGTTGATGAGAGATAAAGTATGGAGCGTTGTTACAGATGCACCACCCTCCACTGTGACTGATTCTTGGACAGAAAAGGATCAAGCAGCCCAATCAGTCAGCGGCCTATCTGTAGAAGACTCGTCATTGAGACTAATAAAGAATTTGTCATCAGCAAAACAGATGTGGGAGAAACTTAAAGAATATTATCAGAAACCAACTCTTTCAGGTAAAACTTACTTACTAAGGGCCCTGTTCTATACAGTTCTTCAGGAAGACGGCGACATGTGTGACCATGTCTCGACAATGTCAGATTATATTGTCGAGTTATATGGACTCGGGTGTAGTTTTTTTGACAGTACTATTGTCGGTATCTTCCTCAGTATCCTACCTGCTTCCTACAGTACACACGTCATAGCCCTTGAAGGCAGACCGGAATCAGATATTACGCCAGATTTCATTAAAAGAAAACTAATTGATGAATATCAATGACATCAAAACAGTTAGATATCCAGGAAGGAAATAGTTACCGATGAAACTGTTATGAAAGCCGTTTATAAGAATAAATCAAGTACGAACACAGATTCCGGTCTAAAAAGAGTGCAATGTTTTTTCTGCAAAAAACAGGGACATATGAAAATGGAATACACAAAGTATAAAATCTGGAAAGAAAAACAAAATCGAGCAAATAAAGTAGCACTCGATAAATACGAAAACAACAGCGAAGAAGACAGTTGTAACCTTGCAAATGAAGAATATTGTTTAGGTGCAAATTCGGAACCTGGAAGGCAAGAAAAATGTGCGGATCATTAACTCAGCAACGAGCCATATGGTTCAAAGTTTAGATTTTTTCAAGGATTTGGACGTGAAAAAAAAACTATGAGCGACTCGCGGATGATCAAAATTATCTTCAAGTAAAAGGTATTGGGACCGTCGCCATAAAATGCGCAGATGTTGAAAAAATCTCTGAAGTAAGGCTTAAGGATGTATTGTTTGTACCCGGATTAGGATCAAATTTATATAGTCGGTGAGAAAACTTACTGCAGACTATCAAAGGACAAAAAAATTCTAGCTATAGCTAAAATCCACTCTGGCCTTTATAGCTTAAATATTGAAGAAGCCTGCATTGTTACAGCAGCAATAAACAAGGAATGTTCCGAGAGCTGTCTACATGTGAGGCTCAGGCATTTCGGCCATCAATGCACAGAAGCAATAAATGCTTTAGCGATGAAGCGGCTAGCTATAGGGATACAGGTAGGAGACTGCGGGTAGAACGAAGCGTTTGAATGCTGCATAAAGGGAAAAATGACTCGTGCGCCCTAAGGAGTCGAAAACAAAAACTAAAGAAATACTCGACCTTATTCATACGGATATCTACGTGCCGATGCAAACAGCTACACTAAGCCAACCACGATATACATTAATTATCGTTGACGGTTATGCTAGATATTCACATATATATTTAAAGCGCTACAAAGACGAAACGGTTGGATTGATTAGAGAATTTATACAGATGACAAAAACACAATTTAACAAAGTACCTAAAATAATTAGATCAGATAGAGGAAGGGAGTATGTAAATCAATGCTTACAGTCCTATTTGAAGACACAGGGAATCAACGTACGGTATACTACTCCTTATTCACCACAGCGGAATGGAATAGCTGAAAGGAAAAATCTATCGCTGCTCAATATGACGAGGTGTATGATTTTCGATGCCAACCTTCATATCAAATATTGGGGAGAAACGATTTGTACAGCTAATTACTTGCAAAATAGACTTCCCACTAAAGCAGTGAACAGAACACCGTTCGAATTATGGCATTCAATAAAACCTGACGTCAGACATCTGCAAATTTTTGGAACCTCTGCATACATGCATGCACCAAAAGAAATGCGCAGAAAATTAGATAACCACGTAATCAAGTTAATTTTTGTTGGATATTCAGAAGAGTCAAAAGCGTATCGACTATTAGACACAGCAACCAACAAAATTAAAATTAGTCGAAATGTAAAATTTATTGACAATACTTTAACAAAACAATCGAAGGTTTGGATTGTAAGATGCAAATATTTCTAATATACCATTAAATCAAGAATATCAGAAAAATAGAGATGATTCATCGTCAATGCCAAATAGTGAAAAATATCAGCACCTAATCGGATCACTTATTATATTATTATATTATACTTAGCAGTAAATACACGCCCAGGCATTGCAGCCAACGTAACAATACTAAGGTCCACAGAACGGACAGATAGAAAATCCAACAGTGGATATGTGTTTCAATATCTCAATGCAACAATAAGTTGGGCCTGCAGAAAACAGTCATGCGTTTCGTTATCAACAACAGAAGCAGAGTATATCGCACTCGGAGAAGCGACGCAGGAAAGGATTTGGATACGTCGCTTGCTCGAGGATTTTGAAAAGGGGCCACAACATAAAACTATAATCTATGAAGACAATCAAAGCTGCTTAAGACTTATTGACAATAAAAAATCCAGCAATCGCACAATACAAATAGATACCAGATTCCACTTTATCAAAGACATTAATGACAAGGAGCTCATAGATTATAAGTATTGTCCAACATCTGAGATGATAGCCGATATGTTAACCAAATCGATAGGAAAAATTAAATTAAAAAATTTAGGTACAATGTGTGGTCTAATTAAACAATAAAAGGATTTATTTACGTACGCCTATCGTTGAGGAAGAGTGTTGAATATAACTAAGATATGCGCATGCATAGCAAATAGAAGAGGACACAAATACAAAAATAGGAAAGGCAGTTTTGATCTGGAATTTTATTGCAACCGTTTCGTACTCTCACAAGACCCATGAAGAAACCTTTTCGTAAGAAGATAGTAGTAGACAAGCAACACAGAATTATAGAAACGTATTTCCTCTATTACATTAAACACGCGCTCTTTCTATTTTTACTAGTGCTGAAATTATAATAAACAATACCTTGTACAAAGTTGTTTAATAAAGTGCTATAAAACACACATACACAAACGCATACAAAAAATAACATTCACATTTCTCCAATAGAATTAAATTCATATTGTATTATATGCACTACAAATGTACTTTTACACTACTTTTGTATTGTAATTTTAAAAGACTAAACGAGAAATGGTATTAATTCTATATTCTTGTAGGTTTTCCAAGTGCATTAACAAAGGCATGTCTCACAAATTAATCACGAAATAATTGTCAACTCGGAAAGGAGGCGCATAATTAATGTAAGTTCTTGTCTTTATGAATCATTTGTTGTCTATGATATAGTATTCTGTATTAAAGAACAGTCACCTAAGGGAGTATACGAAGGTCAGCTATATCGACGAACCGATCTCGGTAGATGAATTGCTTACACACATTTACCTTAAGTGCTGAAGCCAAATTACTGAATCATGTACGTTTTAATTCAATAGTGATATTAAATACTACAATAGAACACATAAAAATGACATTGTTTGTTTGTGTATGTAGATTATTGGTTATTATTTGTTAAATTGGCTGAGGCCAACGAATTTTTTCATTAAAATTTAGTGGCATTTTTTAAAATATCACGTTCATTATGCATATGCATATTATATCTTAGAGACTATTTGTTACGCACATTACTATACTTTTGATTTTATTAGACGTTCATATGTTCATATATACAGCGATACAGTATCATTGTATGAAACAGTGCATAAATAATTGTTTTAGATAAAAACTTACTTAAAACCTCTAAAATTTTCAGCTAACCGTTAATTATTCTACTACTAATTAAGAACATTATAAGATCAGCTGAACACGTTGTGGTTTGGTTCATAGGTTACTATTTACTCGAGTATTTAAAAAGGAATCTATGTATAAGGAATTTACAATTGTTACATAGAAATATGAAAATATTTGAAGTCAGAAAGTCTCTTGTATTCCTGCAACTATATGATCTGTCGGCTTAAATATACTCGAACTGATAATAGACTTTTCAATAAAATATTTTAATGATGTGATATAAAAATTGTGTTATTTATAATTTATTAGTTAACTATTATAAACTTAATTCCATAGTACGGCTTAAATCAACAAAATCTTATTAAAAAATTTGATCTATTACATCTGATTAGCGGTCTGCGATTTTATGTTCATATCATCGGTTTGATTATTTTTATACATTTATCTATATTTTATATTAATCTTTATTTGTTTTGTATTTATTCTACAAATATGATATCCTATTATGTTATTCCATTATTTTTCATGTTTTCTGACTGTTTATAATTGTTATTTTATTCTTCTTTTTTCATTTTGTAATTGTAAAACATGGTCGTATATCATACTGTGTCAGAATAAATAAACTAAAAACAAGAATTTAAATCTACACTTGTCAACTTGATGCTTAACTGCCATATTAAAGTTTTGTATAATTAACGCATAGCTAATAACTGTAACTAAACGTTAATTAACGCGTAGCTAGTGCTCTTAAAATATGCTACAAGGTTAATACTAGAGAAAGATTCTCAAGTGTACATTTTGAAATTTACTAAAATATTTGAATAAAACTACTCATCTGAGGACAGCCCTTTATGTAGTTATTTAATTCGCCGTTTTTATAGATTTGTTATAACGTCTAGATTGCGCAGTATTATAATAATCAGACGTATGCATGAATAACTTTTGTACATAGTTCTATGAATAGCAGTGACTTAGCAATATTATCGAACTTAATAGGTTCTTCTGCGCAAATACTTACTTTCCTAAGATAATTTTATGTTGTTCGCCCAGGTGGGTGACGTTTTAAGAATATCGTATTAACTCTGCTAAATAGCGATAAATCTGCTAAATATATTACAATTTTTTTGTACGAAAGATAGAAAGTATATGAAAGTATTTTTACTGATCAAAGTATAAATGTTTGTATATGTGTACTACTGATAATAGCATGATATCGTTCAAGATAGAAATAATGTAGAATTGAATTCAATTATGCGTCATTATAAAACAACGGATTCGCAGTTAAGTATTAAACATATAATATTAAATTCAGATGAATTTATATCGATGAAACTGTACAATCAACGCTCTCAATAAGTAAGCCGTAAAAATGATCGATTGCATTCAAGACGTACTATTGGTTAATCTTGCAGGATTGCGCAATTCAATTGCATTACAGAAGTATAAATCATTTAATTTATTGGCAACCCCTGATTACTCCAATATGATCGTATTACACTTTATTGCTCACACCTGCAGCTGACGAACGATATCACTCCAATCGGACTGGAGGGAGCTTTCGTGAAATTGATAACAATCAAGAGGAAAAAAGGCACAGCCCAGTCATTGGACACCACCTTTGCGCGAGCGAACCGAGTGGTTGCGCGACCGTTCCGCGGAAGGCTTGCGAAAACGCGCGGCCACTAGAAACCCGGAACGAATCCACTGAACCCGCGAGGCGCTCTCCTTGTCTGCAGAAAGCGACCGGGGGGAGAAAACGGCGATCGGCGGAAACGCCTCGGCTTATCGACGGGGGCGCGGGCAGGAGTCGCGCGCCGATCCTGGGACTCGGAGAGCGCGTATTGTCTCTCCCGCACCGACACTCAACGCTTCCCAACTGGCGCTCAACCCACTCGATTCGCATATACGCGGGCGACGATAAGCCGTTGCGCAATAGCCGATTAGATCCTCGGCGATCGCGCGGCGATGTGCCGCGGCGGCGCCGTTGCTGAAGGGCCGATATATTTGCGCGCCGTGACGAAAACCACACAGAGGCTCTTTATTCTGTGACTGGGCGCGCGCGTCGCCCCGGAATCTCGTGCCAATATTTTCTGAGGCCGCGAGTGCATCGGAGGACGAATCGTGACCGTTTTTCGACGCGCGCATTAATCGGCTTGCGTCGGACAATTAGTCGGACGTGTTAATAGATGTACACGTATATGCATACGTTTGTGTACGTACCGATGCGGCAGTGACAATGTCAAATGCTCGCTGTATTCGAAAACGCTGTTTGCTTTGTCAATTTTACATGCTAAATTTATGGACTGCGGAAGCGTCTGCATGCGCAATGCGTTCCTCGTGATTGGATCAAATATTGGAGTTTCCGGATTGGAATTGAATAATGATCATCTTGGCTATAGTACTGTTGACGTAACCGAGAGCCTAGCGAAAACGAGAATAATTGCATTTGCTATTCGTCACTACGGCAGAGAAGAAAACTGGAATAAATATTTAGTTTTGTAATTAATTTACAAGTACACTAAAGAATGTTGCCAACAAATTCATATTATAATTGAACTCATGTTAAAGTAGATTAAAACAAAAAGCTGTTATAATGACATAAAAATAATGCGATAAAACTTACTCACCAGTAGCGAGCAAACGTAGTTAAACCATATTATTAGCGTATTTATTTAAAACATCATGTGTAACGTGCGAGTCAGTATTTGTATTTCGGAGATAAAAATATGTATATTTTAAAAAATCATAAACTTATACCTACACTTACGTAGATGAAACTATATTTAGTGCTTGGTTCTTTTATCTAATAAAATGATTTTACCTTTTCAAGTATTTTATAAATATTAATTGAAGAATTAACAATTTATTATACTTTTTTGGTAATTTATAGTCTGCAGCTTCTCAGTTACCTCTAAGTACTGTTTATATTTGTCTACTACCGGTTTGCCGACGAATTTCTTAAAAGATAACTAATTCTATGAATATTAAGTGAATTTTAGTTGAAGCTTAATATTGCGATTTTGAATTCAATCATTTACCTTTATCCCAAAGTTTAAACGTGGAATGCCTTATACTAGCAAATGAAAATATCTTACCTGGGCAATATCTTATTGTATATAAAATATAACCATGATCATGAGTCTCTTATCTAATTTAAACTTTGGGTTAAATTGTATAAATCATTTTTGAGATCTTGTTCAAAAAGTATAGTTTTCGAATGCATGGATTAAAATATGTTGATTATGATAAGTATATATCGTAAAGAATATTCCTCGCGCAAAAAATTCGATAAAAAACGCAGGTTTGTAAATTTAAAAAAGATTGCCTCTTATCTTGCAATATCAAGAAAAAATATATTATGGAGTTTCACAAGAGTATTTATATTTTGAGCTGTTCATTCATCCTAATTTGAATTGGAGAAATATAACAATAGAGCCGAGAACCGAGAGAATTGCATATTGTGCGGCGCAATTGAGTAATTTATTTGTGCATCGCTGCCGGAAACGCTTAAAATGGAAAGTGTGCTATTAATTAATGGGCACCATATCTACCTGCTAGACGATAAAGGATTTTTACAACTCTTACAGTTGTGAAGAATTGCAAATCTTTTTATAGCACTCGATACTCAAGACTTATTTTCTTAAAAACTTCTATTTTCATCATTTTTTGTTGAATAGTTATAGTGATACGTCATAACATCTTTCAGTATATTCTAAAGTACTATAAAGTTGAAAAATGTTATCGCACGTCATACTATTTTAATAGAAATGTAAGATGGTAATCCAGTAATTCCCCTATGTATTTAAATCACTTGTAACGAAAAATACTTTAAAGACGATACATTATTTGATATGAATTTCTAAATCTTTCTAATTTTTAAATGAAGTAAGGTTTAATGAATGTATAACACATACAGCGTGTAGGCGCTAATTTTTCGCATGGCAACATATAATCATCATACAATAAAATTCGTTGAAAAAACTTTCCAACAAACGTCAGTTTCTCTTTTTTTAATTTAAATTGCAAAAAATATAAAAATTCTAACATCTTCATACTTTTTTCATAAACAAATTAGATTAGTTATATTTTAATAATTTATAAATTAAAAATCCAATTTAATACTCTGAAGAAAAAGTGAAATTCCATCATTTAAGCTTCAGATCATAAAAGATCTGAAATTTTAGCAGGTTTTACATACAACTATTTTTTTATTATACATTTAAATAAAAAATATCAAGTTCATGATATTAATATATTTTTTGTTATGTAACAGGCAATTGGAGTTATAGTACCCTTTTACGATAAACTTTACATAATGTAAAGTTTTCTTGTGCTCAAAAATAATTCTTAAAATAATGAAATCACTTTTCAATTTTTTCTGAACTTTTTAAAACTTCAAACAATCTTCCGACTAATGATCACTTATCTATATTAATGTATTCTTAGTATATGAAACAATTGTTAATAAATTTTGACTTCATCGTTAAAGTAAACTAGGAAACTTTTCTACCAATAAGAATTAATATTTGTAAATAAAAATTCTCCAACCCCTACTTGAGTTATTATCTGCGAAAAAATTCCATTTTATCGTTCGATTTTTATATTATGCAAGATACTTGTAGATAATACCAGTTCCAATGTTAATATTTTTTAATAACATATTTTGAGGTTGTGATAGCTGATAAGATGATGTGTAAAGTATAATTATTGTCAAAACATACTGTCGGTTTTTTATTATGTATATGTAATAATAAATTTTTACAATGAATGTATAATAAAGTTTAACAAAAATAGTTTTTTACGGTTGTTCGTTTTATCCTATATATAGTACCACAGACTTTGTACCATTATGTTATAAAAACACTTTCGAATTAACCACTGTACAAGCATTCAATCCTCATACATACAAATAATTATTAATTATTATTTAAATTCATTGTGGATGAACAAGTACTATAAGTTGTATAACTTATTGCAACTTATTATAAATACTGTTAACAAATTATATATCATAATAGCTATTAATTTTATCAAAATATAAATGTCGTAGCTGCATATTAGTCGACGATGTAGAATCTCTCAAAATTAAACTGATGAATTCGTCTTTTTACCGGCAAGTTCTGACTGGATCTGCTGGATAGTCTTGCCTTTAGTTTCAGGCACGACATAGTAGGTGAACAAAGACGCTAACGCCATAATTACTGCGAAAAACCAAAAAGCTCCGGAAGAATTGAGTATATTTTTCAGGGTGGGGAAAGTTTTTGTCACTAGGAAGACGAGGAACCAGTTGAGTGTCACGACCAGACTTGATGCATTGCCTTTAAGTTCAACCGTAAACACTTCGCTCATCAACATCCATGGAATAGGTCCCATTCTTAAAAATTGAAAAATGATAAGATAAGGGTATATCGTACGTGAACAAAAGTATAACGTTTAAAGTAAAGAATGTTTCGCTTACCCTACGGAAAAGGCAATCATGTAGAGGATAAGCGATGCAAGTGGCAACCATCCTAAATTGTTTACATCACTGTTTGTTTCTTGTAATTTGAAAAACAAACCGAGAGTGACCAAGCTAAAGGACATTATTGCAGCAGAGAACATTAAAAGAGGTTTTCTTCCTGCTTTGTCGATAACACCCGTTGCGACAAAAGCCATAATACACTAAAAATATTTCTCTATTAATTTCTATGTACTTTATTGAATTTTGGAGAATATGTGTACTTTCAGTATTAACACGCATTTGAAGACACTTTTTCATACTTAATTGTACAGAGCTATTAAACAACATACCTGAACCAAGGCAATGAGGATAGCAGCAACATCGGGTTCCAATGAGCTTTTAGCAGCTTTAAAAATGTCAATAGTGTAGAAGAGGACAGCGTTAACACCGGATAACTGTTGGAAAATCATTCCGGCGCTACAAATTAAAAGAGCTTTCCTGGGCGCCGTCAGTCTCACAAGGTCGAACACCGAGCTTTTTCTAGACGCACTTTGTTCAACTTCTTTCTGTAGCTGCGCGAGTTCAGGCGCGACGTCTATGTGATTACCTCTGAGGCGCTTCAGTGCCGCCGAAGCATCGGATCTTCGGCCTTGACTCTGAACAATATAAAGGATTGTATTATTTTTCAAACGATTCGTCAAAATAAAATCTACAAGTTTCTTAAAACTTTCACTTATCTTAATATTTATATTGTTATAAATTAATAAAATGTACCATTAGCCAGGCGGGCGACTCAGGCATGAAGATAAAGGTGACGAGGAAGATGAGCTCGACCGCGACGCAAGCCAGGGCGATGGCCATGTAGTCAAGGAAGGGCGCGACGACGAAAGTGAAGACAATGCCGAAGGTGAGGAGGAGCTGGAACATGGCCCCGAGCGAGCCGCGGATCGAGGGCTCGGCGATCTCCGAGACGTAGGTGGGCATGAGGACGCAGGCTGCGCCGACGCCGACGCCGGCGAGGAAGCGCGCCACGTAGAGCATCCAGACGTTGGCGGCCCAGGCGATGAGGATCCAGGAGACGACGAAGGGCACCGACAGGAGAAGCAGGGACATCTTGCGGCCGAGGGCCCCGGCGATGGCCCCAGCGGGCAGAGCGCCCTTCATCGCCCCGATGGCCAGGAGGGAGGAGACCCAGGATGCCTCCTCCTCGGTCAGCGGGAGCCACGAGTTCGGGCTCTGCAGCCGCGGCAGGACCGGCGCCGTCCACGCCAGGACCGTGCCCACGCCCATCGACAGCATGCATGCTATCAGTAGGGAGTGGAACAACCGATTTCAGAATTAAGCGAGTCTTCGCCGTGTTGCTTAACAACTTGAAACGCGGTCGCTAAATTATTAATTTAATGTGCAATGATCTTTCCTGTGCATTTAGACAAAAACAGATTTTTCACACTACCTTGTTAAAGTCGTGTTTCCCCGGCTTATTTTAAAAATGATTTATAGAACTAGTACGCATGCAGTCTTCTCTTGCATTCATGTTTGTAACTCTTGTTGACTTCCGATGACAAACTGCACTTAGCTTGTTTCGAGAAATGTCGTTGCGAAATACGCTATTGTTTAACCATGAAAATGTTGTGTATTTTTTTTAAAGATTACTGCAGACGCAATATTTGCAAGATTTTAAAAAAGTAAAAATTACAAATTGATAAAAGTACTTGTATTATTTTTTTAAAACAGTCTTTTTAAACTATATAATAAATGCGTTATTAATAAGCATAAAGCAATATTTATAATTATTTAAATAGATTTTTTACAAATCAGTTTTATCCAGATGTTTCGAACGAGATTTGTGTTCTTTAATAATTTCTCAATTTATACAAGATTTATAAGATATCAGTTAAAAGTTTGAGTAAATATTAAAAAAGATTTGGAAATATATCACTTTATATGAGCTTTTAAAAAAATGCGATGAGCGTATTTGAGTTTAAATAAAAACCTTTATAATATTGTGTAGCTTTTACTGAAGTAACAGTTAAATATATACATTAAGCAAATATGGAAAAGTATTCGCAAGAAAAAAAAGAGTATACAAAAAGAGCGTTTAATGAGTAAATTAGTATATTTAATAAATATTTTTACACTAAATAAAAGAAAAATTTACGATTTTTAATACATTTTTACGTGTATTTCTATATTTTAAATTGATTTGCATTTTATTTGTTTGTACTATAGTACATAATCGGATTGCGGCTGTGTCATCGAATTTCATAAAGCCGTATGAGACACTGCAATCGCTGTAAAAATAGGGTCTTTAACTTTTATGGCTTGACTTATTCAGAGCACTAGAGCAGTATGTTAGTTTGTATCTAAGACATATTGTTATCATTTTATACTCTAAAGCATTTCCAATTTCCTTTAGGTAATTGTATTATGTAATTCTTAATTTTTATTAATCGGTGGAGTTATATATTTAAGTATCAGCATTTTAAGATATGATACATGAATAAAATGCTATCACGATATTTTAAAAGAATCAGAATTATTATAATAATTTTCATTGATATAAAAAAAATATTTTGTAAAACATACCTAAAATATCTATATTTGATACAAATAAGTACATAAAATGCTGAAATTTACCTGATAGCAATGAATATTATGTTATAATTTTATCTAATATTTAAGATCTTCGGACTAGATTAGACAAAGGAGGTCAATATTCTTATTTATTAACCGTGTTCTTGCACGTTATCGAATTACGAAGAAAAAAATCTTTTTTTAAAAATCAATTTTTTAATTTCCAAAAGAATATTAGTAATTACCAAATGTCAAAATATTACATATTATAAAAAAAATAATTCTAAATTTAATTTTTTTTGTATTTATGTATTCTTCACTTATGTTTGAAAATGTCCTTAATATAATTACGATCCAAATTTTTTAATTGATAACAGTTCCTTGTTTATTTTTATTTACTGTTAAACTTATTTCTTAAATTTAATCTTCAATCAATGTTACACTAATAAAAATAACAATATAAAAATGTACATAAAGTATTGCCCGACAATTTAAATGAACCTCTTGTCCAGATCACAGTACTCTCTGAATCTATATAAACACTATGACTATCATGCGTAGATGCATAAATCAAGAGGGATTTCTTTACATCCCGTCTACAGGTCATTACCTCAAATTACTCAACCTCTTCAAAAGGAACCTACAACGAGGGATAAGCGCTTGTAAGCCTGCGGAAAAAGAACTAGTTACCGGAGATCGTGGCGAGGTACTGCCACAGCTTCTTGCCCTCCTGGGGGGCGGGCGCCCCGCTCAGCATCCCAACGATCTCCATGTTCCTTGCAGTGTATAAGGCTCCGGGTAGGCTCTGTCAGGCTGGTCCTCAGCGGGGCCCACGCGACATCACTCGGCCCGCCGAATCTCGAAGTGAGCGCTCCGAGTCGGCTGCCCCTATCTCGCCAATCACTATCGCTTTATCTGCCGCGGGCGCCGGGATAAAAGAATCCGATAACCGCGGCCCGCGCGCCGGACGAGCCGCGGGCCGTCCATCCCTCTTGCGGCTTTCGGCCCCGCGGGCGGCTCCCGAGTGACTCGCAGTTCTGACGCGTACGCCGCGATTCCTCTCGCGAGCCACCGGCGCTCGGGGCGACTAGTGCGGCCTGTCGATTCGGGAAATTCCCCTCGAATGGGACCAGCTCGCCACCGGTTTCCTCGCGTCAAGGAATTTTACTAACAAGTATCGGGATCCTAATGGAAAATCCGTTTTGCTTTTCGGAATCTGCCGTTGTCGCGCACTGGTCAATTCTAAAGACAAAATCTCGTATAATGTCTGCATGTTGTTTAGCCAGAAAATTGTTTGACTCGTTGACGTTCACAGATAGGCGTTGATGAGGTTTTAATGACTAATGCTAAACTTAGTTTCTATCGGCATTTTTCAAACAGCAACATGTATATATATGTATATATATATACATAGTTAATTTGTTTCTTGCTTTATTTTCGTGAAGGTAATCTCATTTATCCAAAATAATGCCTTAATGTCAAACAACAACTTATAGTGTAAATAATTAATTCGTTTCTCAGAATTAACTTATATTATAACTTATATCATGCGTGAACTGTAAAGTTTTTCAATATTTATCTTTTTTCCAGTATTAAATCTTTTACTTTATGGGTTGCAATATACATAAAGGTGTAATCAAGTACCAATTAACCCAACGTTTACTGTTAAACATAACAATTTTAATCTACATTATACTCTCGAAGTCTTACAATTACTTAAAACTACATGACGTCTATCGACTGAAGTTGCATGGAAAACTTCTAATTTCGATTACTATAACGTGATATAAAAGTCTACATAATCGTGAAATACTTTTCATTTTGTATTCCACCTACTTGTTATAAATGATTCAAAGAAAACAGACTGCATTAGAGAAGATACGCAAGAGGGTAACAAATTTTTTGGATCTAGATGAATATTGCCATTGGATTTTGTATTTAAGATAAGAGAAATTAAATTTTACATGGGGTTGTTCAGACTCTGAGAATCTTGTTTGTTTTTTATTTATTTCTCTTAACTAAAGTAAGGAATTGACAAGATGTGATATTACACGCGTGCATATAACTACTGTACTTCAAAATTAGAAAGATTTTGGTTTAATTTTCAATAGATTCTTTTCAAATTTCCGCAAAGATAAATTTTCCG
Source organism: Sycophaga agraensis (assembly GCA_018906755.1). Taxonomy (NCBI): domain Eukaryota; kingdom Metazoa; phylum Arthropoda; class Insecta; order Hymenoptera; family Pteromalidae; genus Sycophaga; species Sycophaga agraensis. Next base: position 1,310,347 of record JACCIE010000004.1, read on the forward strand.
CAATTGACTCTCCATTTGGTTCATTACTTAATCGAATTATGAAAAGCTATCTTTAAAAACACTTACTAACATAATCAGAAGATAATAATCACAGTAAGATAAATACCAATTCCAGAGTTTCCACAATACCATTATCCATGTATTAAATATTTTCCTAATTTTCCTGATTCATCTGAATACTGCTGTTATAGTGTAACTTTATCTAATCAAAATTACCGAATTAGAATGATACTTTATATTGTAGCTAACAACCCTAAAACAAATGTATTAAAACCATTAAAGAAATTAATCTTATATGATGGGTCATTTATCTCCGAAAATTAAAAATAAAACAAAAATTTTTATCTAAGATTGTAAAAAGATAGGTCAAAGTATAAAAATTCTCCGGTTCATTCTTTAAAAGTCTACTAAGAAACTAATTTTTATATTTGAATGTGTCTTACATGCTTTATAGTCGGAAATCAAATAATTTTTCACTCCTTAAGTTATCATATCTAAGTGATTAACGTAAAGATTTTACTAAGAATACTTGAGATAATAGATAAATCTTTAATGGATTACTTTTAACAATACGCTTTCAAGACTTCTCAATCTAATAAAACATATATTATAATAAAAAAATTTAAGGTAACGCATAAGATTTTGTTGAATGTCAGATCCCATGCAGTTGATTATTATTTATATGTTAAATAATTATAAATATGTTATTCGTTAACTTATAAGTTAAATCGTATTATTTGCATTTTGACTCAGTATAATCATATAGCACCCTTGAGTTATCAGTAATAATTCCTATCTTTGAATATTTAAAGTTGCAACACATACTAATATTTCTAAACTTACAGTTCGATTTTCAGCGTCAATAAAAATGAATGAATTTATTTACTACTATTAACAAAGTGCAAGTCTTTTTTATAGTACACATTTATGTGATAAGCTGTTAGACTCTTATGAAGACATAATATGTATTATAAGAGGATGCTAATCTTACTATCTGAAACCATAATTGGGTTATCTTATACTCTATTTAGGAGGATTTTAAAAGAATGTATTACATCTTTATTATTATCAGTAATGAAGTTCACATGTATATGTGCTGTATCAATTTCTCAAAGAAAATCTATATGTTTAAATCATATAATTATTTTTGGTGATTTAAAACTAATCATTACAAAAATGGTGAAAAAGTGGTGAATTTTGTATTAATGCAAATTTAGAATTTTGAGTATTACTTTTTAAAATTTTGACAAATGATTTAGTTATCTGTAAAATATGGAAAAATAATTAATAGCGACAAAACTTAAATATCGAAAAATATATTCCGCGTGAAAATTTTTAGATATTCAATCAATAATTGCATTTTTATTAAAAAAAATTTTCGAATAAACCGCGCAGTAATAAAAATATCATAAATAAAGATAAAGTTTTGCATTGTTTATAAATGTACAAAATAAATATGTTATCATTTAATTCAAAGCCAAATGTCAAAAATTTTAATTGTAAAAATAAATTAATTCATTTAGATTTACTTATAGCTACTAAGTAAAATTATTTATAGTAATATTAAAATACCATATTATACAATATCTCTAACATCTGTATTTTTTATTCGTTTATGTAAAATAGAAAATAATGGAAAAATAATAAAAGACAGCGCATCGCTTGAATGTCATTTGCTATTTAATGAACAATTTATTATAAAGCAGTAAATACCTATATTTTATTTTTATATAAATTATTAATAAAAGAAACTAGGAAGGTCATAATCTTTTAAACGAATTATAAAAAGTTATATTTTATTATATTAAAAAAGTTAAATGCAATTATAAATGATTAAAAAATTGAATTATTCAGTATAAATTAAAAAAGTACTTCAAATGTTCAAAAAGTATCTGAACTAAAACTGAATAGTATTTACTTAACTTAAATTGCACATCATTGAGTTTGAGAATATTGTTATTATAAATAAAAGAAATAACATATATGGTTTGAGTAAAAACAAATAATTCAAAATGTAAAAGTTTTATTTATAGAGAACATAGTTTTAGTTTACTGTAATTTAAATAAATGTTATAAATTGTGAACATATGAGCTATAAAATGTAAATGCAGTTCATCACTACAAAATGATAACAGTAAGTTTGATATATTTTACTATATATCTAACGAAAATTTTTGTAAAAAATGTAAATGTGAATATAAATAATGACGAAAATTTGTCGTAGAAATTTATAATAGTTTTTATAAAAAATAATTTAAATAACTACGGCGATTTATAAATCATATTAAAATGTAAACTCAATTTACTTCATTTATGTTTTTCTACAAATATTTCCTTTTATTCTAATTCTTAGATAATTTAATTGTAAAGTAACTTAAAAATTTCATTCTTATGCTGCATTAACTTCTTACAAATATTTTTTTGTTACGAAAGCTCGTAAAAGCTCATTAAAGTCACAAGACTTGTGCGAATCAATAAAATAGTTTTGTGTTTTGTTTATTTTAATAGTGATAAATTTTGTTTCGATTATTTTTTACAAGTCTCTTAGCAATACTTTTGTATAATTAAATTACTTTTTACTGTTGATATCCTACATATAATGTATGATTGAAACCAAATCAACTGATTTTCATTTAAAAAATGTACGTTTAGTTAAATATCACTGACTACAAGTCTAATTATAAACTAAGATAGGAATGCAGAATATCAAGTCTAAAATTTTTATTCATACTCAATGCATTTTAATCTAACTTAATAAATATTTTCACCAAATATGAACAAACCACCATCAGTTAAATAAATTCTTTAAATCTACACCACCGTTTATAAAAATTTTATAAGATGTAGATTACAGAATTAAACTTTTCTCTAAATTTTTTTATGATAAAGCAATATAAATTTAAAACAAAAAATTTAATGTTCTTCGAATATTTTACTGTCCATTTCACTTTGCAGTGCAGTTTTTAAAGTATTCATTCTAATACTTTTATTGGTTATCTGTCTTGTATAATGTTTTACATTATACAATCTCAAACTAGATAACCTGATCTAGCTACATTTGCACGCCGTAAAATATTAGAATTAATTATTTATTTGGACAGTTGAGATCTAGTAGTGGTGGTATCAAATACGTGGCAAGAAGGAAAATGCCAATGGAAAAACAAAATGTATTTTAATATTCTAAAAACTGAAGGGGTAAAAAAGTCTCTTTCAAATAAATTATGTAGGGTATATTATTTATAAACATAATCGTTAAAAATTTATGGTTCCATTTAACCTACAGTAGTAGAAAAATTTATCTTAAATAAAAATCAGTCAATTTCCTTTATTCGTGTTTTTCTCCAGTTTTAAATCCTGGTTACTTACTACATACTTATTTTGTATTAAGTCTAATCTCTATGCGAATTACTTAAATTCATCATATATAGTTCTGCTATATAAACATTCGCAACCGCATTTTTCCATTCTCTCTAGTTTCTCTCTTCGTCAAGAGATTACATCATCTTATGCATCTAATAAGGCCCATGATAATGGTATTTCTAGTGATTCACTGGTAATCACTGCGTAAATGCAGAAAGTGTTAGACAGTCGCTAATCAATTCGATATCACCAAATGAACAAACGAAGTCACACACGATAACTTATGTACATAGGATCTTCAAATAACAATTACAGTAGTACATAAAATTTGGATATAATCATATCCATAAATCACTCAATTACTTGAAATTAAACTGTAGATTATGAAATGTATTTTTCGAAAAAACAATAAAAAAATTATAGACACAAATGTCAAATTTAGTGAGAATCAATAGAAAAGTTTATCCAAATAAAAATATGTTATTCATTCACCGAACTCATATTTACAACCTTATCGAATTTTTTTACACAGACATAAGTACTTATGACATCGGCATCACCACTCTCTTATGTACAGAAGTGAACGTGTGAGCACGACAAAAACGGCTGAACTCGAATCCTCATCCCTTCATCAAAAATCTTATAACGAACATTAAAAGGGTATGGTAAAATCGTTTTCCACTTTTTGGTTTCTCTCTTTTGTTTGTTGCGTGAGATTGTATTCATGTGTTCGTGTGTGTGTACGTGAAAATGCATCGGCGTCAGTGCTGAGTGTGTGTTCCGTAGCACGACACATGCAAAGTCATCTGCCCAGCCACCAAAAAGATTAGTAAGTTTGACGTAACTCGATGAGCCTGCGCCAGCTGCCGATCCTCGGGGGAGTCAGTGGGCCGTCGCAGAACCCAACCCACGAGGCGAGAGCAACAATCTCACTATCTTATATCTTGAGCCGGCGGTTGTAGAAGAAGACGAGCTTGCCCGTCGTAAGGGTCTTGGCGAGCTTGTAGTTTCGCGCAGCGAGGATGTCCACGATGGTCTTTGTCTCGGCGTCGTTATGCTGGGGACTCCAGTAGATGGACAACACTGAGACGCGCACCGAATCCCAGGGGATCGATCCCAACACTTGGGTGAGGACCTGTGGAGATAACGGAACTTCAGTCAAATCATTACGTGTAATCGCATTGGGAGATATGCGCCATTTAACAGCCGTGCTGAGTAAGCGCCACTTTTAGATGACACTTATTGAACCGTCTCCGACAATGGCCAATTAAAGAGCCGCTTCGTTATGAGACTCCTTTATGTCTCTGTCATTGTTTTTCTGCTTGACTTTTGTAAGGGTTCGATTTTTTTTATAAACAATTTCACGAATCATTAAGGAAATTTTCTTTTAATTATCTTTATTGTATACGAAAAAACAAGTTTTCAAAATGTACGCCAGACTAACTTTAAGTACAACCAATTATTAAAAAAAGTAGTTAGCTTGTCTTATTTACATTAGTACAGTTTATGTACTGTCAATCTTATTTAATAGAGGCACTTGTAAATTTTACTGCGAGAATAGAAGTATGCACTGATAAAATAACATATATTTAGTTTATACCACTGACATTAAAAAATATTTAAAAATATAATTAAATTTTTAAATATTTAATCAATCATAGAAATTGTAGGAATCGTGATAAATCAATAAATTGTTTGTGAGTTATTACGTCAATGATTATTAAAAATTCTGTAAAACTCATCAAGGAACTTGATGTCATCGTCTCGTAATTTTCACTTTAAGCTTGTACTTTACCGTCTGCTACTTTATAAACAATGACGAATATTACACTTTGTGAAACTTCCATGAAAAGTTTTAATAAGGTCTTTCAAGTTTCACTTTTCAATTCACTTCTCAAGTAAATGTGTACATTAATTTTTAAAATCATTATCAACGGCCGGTCGATCTTTGAAGTTTCCAAGAGCCATCCGGAAGGTCTTTGAGAATCGAATCGAATTATCTATGTAATTACTGTAAATTCTCACCGGAACTTCTTGAATCTCCGTGCTGTCGAGGCTCAGGTAGTCGAAGGTCGTCGCATTGTAGGCGAGGAGGAACGAGTAAAGGGGGAAGCACAGCAGCCTCGTCGCTGGGAGGCTCTCCTTCGAGAAGACGAGGCTGTTGGGCCCCTCGCCTAATTTGGTCACCTGCACGTCCGCCTCCTGATGGTAGGTAATCTGTGAAGAAACGACATTTCAGACAACGAACAGAACGGCGGAACGGGGCGCAAAGCAGCCGAGCTGCCCCGACCTTCCGACGGGTCCCTCGGGGCGATCCAGGGCAAAAGGAAGCTTCTCTCGGCGGCGCTTTCTTAATCAAACGCGCCCGAGTTCCCCGAGAACTAATCTCGGAGAAGAGGCTCTTTCGCGGCCAAATCGAATCAGGGCGAGGTGCTTCTCTTACCTCTTTGGTGGCGTTGTCGCTGCTGAGGCAGGCGCGCACGACTTTCGTCTTGGGATTCCTCGAGCTGCGCGAGGCGTCCAGCAAGTTGCGCGGGTCCGTGAAGATCATGAGGCCGCGCCAGCCGAGGGTCGACTCGAGCCAGGCGGTCGTCGAGGCGGCGCCGACCTGCCAACACGCCCAAAAGACTTTGTTAGCCCTCCGAGTAGGTATATACACAAGCGCCGCTTATCGCCCTCTTGCATCGATACCCTGTTAGCCCCGTGCGAGCTCTGACTAATTTCGGGGTCAACCTTGCCGATTAATCTATGTCGGGGGAATGGATTTCTAAGCATGTTTCGAAGGTCGAGTTGTAAACTTAACTATCCGATAGGAATATCTGTAGGTTCTTGGCTCAAAAAAAAGCTAGCCACTCAATTCATTAGTATAGTTGTGTTTTTAAATTGGCTTTCGACGCTTGTATTTCTTAACTTCTCAGCTCCTTTTGTTTTGTCCCTTTTAAAGTAGGATTTTTATATCTTCGATCAGTCGATTGGGAAACATTACGAAATTTTCAGTAAAATTAATTGTATATAACATTAACTTTAGAGCAATGACAATTCGAATATTTAAATATGTACAAGTACACACAAATGCATACATTATTTGTTTGACTTAGGTCTACAATATTCTATTAAATAAATATATCGAATTTGCTATGTATCTGTAGATAACTACTCAAAGGATAACAGTGATGTGATTTTTAAAAATTAAGTGGAAATGACAGTTTTACTTGTGGCAATGTTTTCAGACATACTTTCTTATTAATTTTTTCAAAACAAGTTCTTATGTGCTGTAAGAACACAAGGTTAATATCCAATTATTGGAATGTGAATATTTTTCTACACCTACAAAAATATAAAATGTAAACATTTTTATAGAACGCATCTCTTACGACTTTTATGAATATAATTAGAAAAAGCTTTAATAAGCAATAGTACAAGATCTTATAATAATTTTCTTTAATGAAATGACAAATTAATTCATGCTTGCATCATTTAAATTATTTCTCATAACCACGGAACTTTCTACTTAGCAAATTTAATAATATAATAAATTTTAGATGAGATTACTTTTTAAAATACAATTAAAGATATTGAAGCTTATCAGACACTCTTGCTTTTTCCAATTACAAGTGCAAAACTGAGTAAAAAGGCGGTATGCATTATAATCTAACTAATGAGAGAACTGTACGAAGATTACTATTAAACCATGAATAATATAATTTCATTAATATAATTAAGCTCAAATGACATAATATAAAAGGACTCTCTCGTTGTTGTTAGCAAATGCGGAGTTTTGCTCAAATGCAAGGGTATATGAAAATGCAATTATCCTACATCTGTCCGCGGTTATTCTGACCACTGGCTTTTATTTCAATGCAGCTTGTAAACAAAGCTGAATGTAATTAACCGTAGCACGGTACAAAACACCGGTGCCGCGTTATTAAAAAATCGCGCGAACATATCGATTTCCGGACGCGTACACAGCCCGTGTAGAATCCGCAGACGCTCGAGAAAAAAAAATGCAGCAGTTATACAGACAAAAAGAAACTACGGTAATACAAGCGGCCCAACGAGCCGTAAATTACGCGGTCGCTCGCGGAATCTCGAGCGACGCGTCGCCGAATACACGGGAAACAAATCCCGACCGAAGGCTGCGCAACGGCTGAGCGGAGAGCCGGCGACGCGTGAAATTTCAATAAGACCCGCGGGCGCGTCAATGTCCCCGACGACCTTGCATGCTCACCCTGCTCATGTACTCGAAGTAGAGGCCGTCGCGCTTCCCGTGGAGCTGGTTAGCGATGAACTGCTCCTCGGGCGTCTGGGTCGCGTTGAGCGGCTCCTTCGGCTCGGGCTTCTGCATGTAGAACATACGGATGTAGTTGGCCAGCTCGGGGTTGTCCATCGACAGCTGCTTCAGGACGTAGTCGCGCTCCATGTTGTCGTCGAAGGCCTTCCTCCTGCGGCCGAGATAAGACCCTCGATCAATTTGGCCCTCCTTTGCCAGCAATATACCGCGCGCGCACTGGCGGCGTCCCCGCGTGGCTGTTTTATCGCGCGCTTTACCCTTCGCCCGAGAGTGGGCTATCAATAAGGATGACCGAGCTCTTGACCCCCCATCGACCGTCTCGGGTTTCCGCGTATATTTCTCGCACTTTTTCTTCTTTTAACAGGAAGTCGGGGTGAGGTATACATGTGTACAGTCTCATTCGTCTAACGTTAAATCGGCCCTTTCCCAGCTCCTGCCTAAGCGAGCGCGAATTTGGTTGTTAAATAAATTGCTTCTTTCCATCAAGATTTTTTTTATTCATAAAGATTCTTGGTGATTTCACTCGACTACATATTTTCTAAATATAACTTTTTTAAAAAAATTTAGTATTAGTATATTTTTTATTGCAAATATTTATCATAAAATGAGGTAATTAGTGAACACTTCGCTTATGGAAGTAACAGTTTAATTATCACGGTAATTATAGTTTTAATAAGATTTTAAGAACATAAGCTTTTAATAACATAAAATTTGGAATAAATATATGCTAGATCGTTTAATATTAAAATATAAATTAATTAGGTAATGAATACTATTATTTTTTATTTTAATGGAAATGCAAAATAAGAAATATATTTTCCTTTGTTTTTACGTACAAATAACCCACCGATATTACGTTTATTCATTTGATCAAATATTTGCACCTTTAATAATGCAACCGGTCGCACGCAGCAGTATCAAATTGTATGCTCCCAGGATCAAGTAATCTGTTTGCAATTGCAATATAAACAGAATTTTTTTATGTCAAGTTCTATAACTAAGCAACTAAATTTAGTCTTTATTATGGGCTTTATCCATTTTGTTTTATTCAGTTAAAAAACTTATAATTAATTTAAAGTAAATTAAAGTAATTTTAAATAAATTAAAAATAAACTTTTGAATTGCAACATATTAAATTATATGATATTAAAATCTATTATGTCGTGGATGTTTTAATAAAGCTATAAAACTTAATTTGGATTCACAATATTGTTTTGCATTAAAAATACGCTTCCGTGCCATTAATTTATTTAAAAGTGCTTCTAAATTTAAATCTAAGAACCTAAATCTTTTTTATCATCTTAAATTTAAAAAAGCCGAAGTATTTCACCTTTTTTAAAGTTTTTTATGATCTTAGTTCTAGCACGTTTTAAATTTTATATATTTTACGATTAAAGTCGTTATAAATATACTTTTACATTTATTTTATTATAATTTTTAATTTTGACGATAGATTCACAAAAAGAATTCGTAATCATACAAATTAAATAAGTATAATTAAACATTGAATATCGTATGCCATGGATAAAGTTAAAAACCAAAACCAGGATTACACGAGATATAATTAATATCAAACTGTAGATTTACCAGAACCATTTATCTCTTATTTAGAATCTTCAAATCAGTGTGCGATTGACAGAACCTTGCAAGCTCGGAAATCATCGAGATTCGTCCCCGGGAAAAGAAAGCCAGAACGGAGAAACAACGGCACACGCGCATAAAAACCGTAATTTCTAGGGCGCGGGGCGGTTAAGGACCCGCGGCACGAGCGTCCTTTACGGCGATTTTTACGGTACGGTCCCGGGGATCGGCGCGCGCGCGCATGTATAAACCTCGCGGAGTCGCCGGGCGCGGGCATAATGCGCTCTATAAATTTGGCGCGCAACAATCTTTTAGCATGAGAGAAGGGCGAGGTCCTATAAAGCGGCCCCGCCCTAAATCATCCCCCCGGGACACACGATACCGCGGCCCCCCACGTATCGGCTGCACGAAGCGACCCCGGGAAGGGAATACCGAGGAGGAGCCGCCGGCTCCCACTCGCCCCTGCGCTTTTCCTCTCCCCGGGAAATGGGCCGGCACATTTCCGTTCGGTGTTCCCTCCCTTGCGTTTGCGCCTACGCACACGACTTGCGAGCGCGAGCGAGTCTTCGCCTCGGCCGGACGTTCTCTCGGGCGGCGACGGGGAGATGTGCAGGGGCTGTGCTCGCCTTTGCGTCCCGTTCATTATTGCCCAATGAGATTTTTCCATCGCCGGGATAGACTAATGGACTTTCCCGTAGACTCCGGTGCAGATTGGAAGTCACGAGGACGTGAATTCAATATATATATATATCAGCGGCAGAGCTTGTTTAATTGCAGGTTTAAATGGAGTCGATCCTTTGAACGGGTCAAAGGTGGCTAGCCAACCGATAGATTTTCCGTCGACCTTCTTGCAAATTTTTCTCCGATAGAACGATAATTAAGGTAGCAAATTAGCCAGGAATTGAACAAAAATTATACTGTAATTTTGTTATGTTGGTATATAACCTTAAATCGATATTTTCTATTTTCAAAATTCTTGCAGAGGTATTTATACAAGAATAAGATACTGGGTATTTTAAAGCCTTTGTTGTTGTGAGAGGAACATCAAGTTAAATGAAATTATATCATTTTCGAATCGCACGTGCACCGAAATACTAATTTACGAATTTTTACCCAACTATTAACCAGATAACGACGCTAATATCAATTAAGGAGAATTTACGATCGCGAGCATTGCGCATAAACTGCTTGTAAAAACCAGTTTGTCAAATTGCGGTCGATCGGCAGACAGCCGTGAAATATTTACCAGGACAGTACTCCGCGTAAACCGAGCGCCCGGGTGACGCGTCCCAGTGATTCCTCGGCGCCGGTGCCGCGGCTTTAAAATCGCATAAATGATCGCGCGCTCCGGGCGGCAGCGAGGCGGACAAGCCCCTCCACTAAAAGCGCCGTTCCGACGGATTTATCATCCCGCGAGCCGATAAATCGACCGGACATTTCTCAAGGAGGCCAGTGTCCCACGAACCTGAGCTCGGCCGTCAGGGTGTACACCCAGAGGAGGCTTAGTATCGTCGAGAAGGCAGCGAGGAAGACGGTAAAGTGGACGGTTTTCCGGTGCCAGCAGCGCTTCTTCGTGACGCCCGCGGCACCTGCGCCGCTGCCACTGGGCTGCTGTTGCTGCTGCGACGGAACCGACGCTGTCGTCGTCGTCGTCGTCGTCGTCGTCGTGGTCGGCGTTGACACGGCCATCGTCGCCGACGTCTCGGACGCCTGGGCCCCGGACTTCGGGGCTGTTGCTGGCGGACACCACAAGGTCGGCATTCTGTAGAATAGAAAAAAGGCAAAATGGTTATTCAACTGTTATAAACATGGTTAAAAATTATTGAGATTGTAAATTCCGAAGGCAAATCGCTTATTATTTTGTAAGTAATGTTTCCTAAATGCATTACTAAAGTATAATCAAATAATCATTACTTTAGCGCACGCTTGTTGTGCCTGTTTCTCCCACATTTTATATCGCAGCTTGATAAATTGCTTATTATAACAATTTTCCCAGATGGCTATATCCAGTATAAGTAGGAAATGCGCAGCTGTAGATATTCTTCAAAGTTTAATTGAAGAACAGTGCAAAACCTAGAAGACCGGGGAGCGCTCCTCGCTCACTGCGTGAATTATTGCACCTGCAATATATCGAGCTGCTTTTATGAGTATGGCAAGCGCGGTAATAACAATAGCCGGGGAATCACAAAAAAAGAGGACAAAGAAGTTGGGGCGGCAGGCGAGAAACTGACAGATCACGCACAGACATAAATCTATCTATAGTTCAGTTACCCCGACGTTGAGTATCGCTTTCGCGCACCCCCAGAGACACCTTACTTGCAACTACCAATCCCATTAGCTGCAAGGAAGAGAGCATTTTCAGTGACTTCTATATAATGACTTGCTCTGATTAACTTTCGCTTGGATAAAAGTTACTGCACTTTTTCGCTATTTCAAGCTGATTGGATCGGATTGATATTTTAAAGGTACGTACATTCGGTTACATGCTTCCATTTAATTAGTTATATATTACATTTCTGGATTCATTAAGCAAAAGAACTTTTTCACTAAAATAGAATATAATCTTTATGGTTTATACTCTCCCAGCAAGGGTACTATCTGATACAATAAAAATTCTTAAGAAAATTTTGTGAGCGCATATAAAGAAAGATTAAGCTTCTGTGTATCATACTCAAGGAAGATAAGTATTCTCAATATTACTTCTTCCGGTGTATAGAAAATTTGGCAAAGAACATTACGTGATATAGAGCAAGTACGTCAATAATGCAGAGTCATTCTAAAATATTTATTTTTATAAAGCATGATACAATGTCATAATAATGGCCCAAGATCATCAATTCTGATACAATTCAGTAAATTATATAAAAAATAGTCAACCTATACTGTATTCGCGTATCCCTTATTGATAACAGGATCAAATGAGGATCAAAGGAATTATTTAAAATTTAGAATCATTAATTAAACTTCATATAAACATGTTAAAATATATAATTAATCTACGTGGACAAGTATTGTATGGTTTAAAAAAGTCAACAAATTGATTTCAATATTTAACATAATGAGTATGTATGACACCTACGATGAACCTAGTTACAGTATCATAAAAATAGATGGAATGATTCATGCAAGTGCATTGCGAATCAAGCAACTAAATAAAAACTTAAATCGTCTACGTCATAGAGGATGTATTTAAGAGGTAAACTACCTTCTTAGAAAATTGCTAGACCAATGACTGTTGAATAATATTCCAGACAAATGAATAATGGTGAACACTTCTACGACCCAAATAGAAACTTTTTATTCCAAGATTCTTTTGAATTTCATTACACTTTTCTAGTAAAGCATGCCAATGTATACAAATATAAAACTAAGGGTTATGTGTAGAAAATCTATCGTATCAAATAGTAATAGTTCTTTTTATTTAAATTGTACTCAACGGTTCTCTGCAAGTATAATTTTGCAGGTTATAATAATTATAAAAATTCGTATAATATAATGGAATAACGAATAAATTTACAGAATGGTACTACGAATGGTACAAATAATCACAGATAAATGTACATATAAAAAGTATTGATTTAGAACATTTTAACAGAGTTTCATCTGGGTCATAATATGGCCATACTGTGACAACCAATAAGATAATTTTTCATCATACCAATTTTTCTGATAATATGTCTACCAGGCAATCTATGTGATTTAACTCAGATTACTCGGTTAAATGTGCAAACCAAAACGTATGCGTCCATACATATGAATGTGCACGAACAATCAACTGATTAGCGAAGATCAAACGGATATATGATTCATTGCCGCTTGATGGCTATAATTGCGGACGTGTATAATAGCCTTTCGAGTTAACTTTCTGATAATTCATTGATGGAGACGAAGATGGAAATCAATTAACTACCTAAAAGTAGCTTGAGTTATTTGCAGCTTTACGATTTGCTTTACGATTAATACGTTCAATATAAACAGAAACTATAGATATAGATAAACTCAAAGTAAAATATAAACATTGATGCAGTGAAAAAAGTCACCGTAAAAACTTCAATTAAACAGATTAATACATGAAATAGCAATTGGACTTTTAAAATTATTATTAAAATCCACTACATGATACTATGCACGGGGCACTCGTCCTCTTAAATTTAACGTTTTATAGTTACTGTAAAATATTACTTTTTTAATGTTGGCACACGCGCGTGTAGTATATTACATATCAACTCTATACATTACAACTATGCAACTATAAAATATCTCGCATAGAGACTCAGATGCGTGCAAAAAAATATAGAATAATGGTAAGTTTAACACGGAGTTTCATGGGACTCTTTGTAATATTCCACTCTTACTTCACTCAAACTCGCTTCGTTATTTAACGGAATGTTAGTTTTATCTCAGAATCTTAAAATATCATAAGACGCGGGAATAAAAGATTTACTCTTCATTGTAAACCACAGTTGATACTAACAAGAAAATCCAGTGTTATTTTAAAAAAATCGATGGCACAGCTTACTATGTTAATGCGACCGAGAACAAGCTGTAAAACCACACATAAAACGAAGGGAAATAAAAAACAAGCGACAGAAAAATTGCCAACGCCAAATAGCCTTTCATAGAGAAGCAATCATTTATTCATGCTTATTGAATTATTTCTGTCGCAGCCACAGTTGAACGCGAGCTGATCCGTGTACCGCAGCCGAAGGAATGCCATGAAAGATTCCCAGTAAGAAAGTGGCGAGAGAAGAAAGAAGGTAGAGAGAACCAAGCCCGTAGACTCCCTTTGCCAAGCGAGTACCGCAGAGAGACCGCGGTTCTCAAAAGATGAAAAGTTAAAGAGCACGCGAGGTGGGCCAGGCCGCGCGTACTGGGAGAAAAAAAAAAGAAGCCGAGCAGGGGAGAGAAAGGAGCGAGCCTGCGAGAGCGAGAAGAATGGAGTACGGCTCCGGCGCGGCTCCAGCTTTGGGTCCGCCGCCGCAGCATTGGTGAATGGCCAATTTCCGCGTCACCTGGAAACCGGCCGCCGCGGCGGCAGATGGGCTTTCGCGACTTATACCCAGAGGTCCAGCGGCGCCGGCCGACCTCCACCTCTTCCCTCGGCCTCGCCTCTCTCTCTCTCTCTCGGTCCATCCTTTTTTATCCTCTTTCCCCTTTGTCTTCGGCTCTTAGCGCTCGCTGTACTTTGTATTAATGTGGATGATCCGGACGAATTTTTCTCTGTATTCTTCAGTCTATCAATGCTACCCTACAATTGTTTTTTTGTGCGGATGCTATTGTGGCAGAAAGATTAGTTCCGGCAGATTGTCAAGAATGAAAAAAGATCCAGTGAGCCGTATTATTGAAGATGGATCATACCGATAACTAAAATTAATACCCAGCTACAGCAATTGAGATACGTCGTCGAAAAATAATTATTGCATTCGAATATCAACTTCCGTTCCCCAACTTTAAACAATATAGTTTGAATTACGTTGTAACAAAGCATAATATACTGTGTGCAGTTGTAGCTGTTCAAGCTACCGTTTATTCAAGCCGAGTATTAATATTGGCAGTTTAATTACCAATTATTGCATTGTTTTAATGTTAGTGTACTGGACTGCACCAGGCCAAGGTACCATGCACTTTATTCACTTTTGCTCCATTTTAGAACAAAGCCAACGGGTAATACTTCTTATAAACAATATATAACAACAACAAAAAAATATTTTTTTGTATTGCACACGAAATGTATATTTTTTTGGTTCGGCTATAAATTCAAAGCAAAAGTTCAGTGAAACGAATCTAAAATAAAGAAAAAAACAAGGGTTTATTCTCCGGGAAACGTAAAAAGTGAGGCTGCTCGCACTCGATCATTCGAATACCCAATTAAGAAGTCTTCTCCGTCGCTCCGTATAACGAGCGGCAACGGGAAGCAACCTCGAGAAAAGAGAGAGAGAGAGAGAGGGGTAGAGCGCCATTGGAGTGCCTCTCGCGTGCACCTCTCGCGCGGGTCGCTCCAGCTGCGCGGGGTCGGACAAAGGACTCTCATCGACGAGCTATTCGCCGTACGGCACGCGCATTAACCCGCCGAGCGGGAACTTTCGCAGTGGCCGTGCGCGTATATATACACACATACACGGGCACACGCACCGCGCGCAGCTCGGTTTTGCGCGCGGTGCGCGGGCGCAACAAGCTATATAAACGCGGCCGGTGCACGGCGGCCGCCGCAGGACCGCGGCACGACGGGAAAGAGTAGGAGAAAGAGAGGCGGGGGGGCACAGGGGCCGGGAAGAAAAGGAGAGCGATCTCCTTGCCGCTTTGCCGCGACGATTGCCGGCGGGACGCGGCAGCGGGGAGGGCCCCCTTTTTTTTTCCCGCCGAAAATGCACGCCCCAGCGAGGATGGATATCTGATTTTTTGCGAAGCCCTTTTGTCGCACGGCGATCCACGAAGGAGATAGTGTTTACAATGACGTTGGAAGCCGGTGGAAAGTTCGCGTTTGCGGATAGGTTGGCGATAAATTTTCTACCGATAAGCCGGGAGCACTGCAGCCTTGTTAAACAGGAAGTTTTAATAGTCGGCACTGGCCGGTCTGTTTATTATTATCATCCTATTATTTGGATTTACCACCTGTTTAGTTTCATTTAGGGACAGGGATCCACGGGGATCTATACCTGTTCTTAGGCTACAAACTCTCTCACGTCTTTCTTTCACTAACACTTGTACGGACTGAGTCATCCTGTACTCCTACAAGGACGAGGGGGAGCGCCGACACACCGGCAAACCTTTCCACGGAGGTATTGTACGTGTCTCCGCACCGCCCGGTATGATCGGACTTCCGTGCCTGCAGGCACATGTTGCACCCTTGAATTTAACGGTCCCCAGGGTAACAGCGGCAATTTCTTGCCAGCTTAGATGCTTTGTCACGTACCCATTTTTCGTTCGACGTGCCGATTTCATGGATGAGCCCCGTGAAAGTAGACGAGAATTTTATTTTTTTCCTTGAACGTGTCTCAACGCGACTCGTGAGATTTTATAACAATAATGACAAAGGAGTATTTACCAATAATCGATTCTCCGTAGAACGAATCACAATTGATTGAGTGATATAATAGAAGTGAAAAATAATCTTCTGACAAAGTATAGAAATAGGAATTGAATTTTGGCTATGCCGAAATAATGATGTAGTTTTAACGGTACTACACGCCTATGCCACATTCAATAGTAAAATAGTGTACCGAAAACTCGACACTCTACTAACATTCCCATCGAGTACTAAAAGGACATTAAAATTTTGTTTTCCGTATATATCAATAGTGATATATTTAATATTTAAAACATTACTTCCTGTGCAACTCCCTATCTCAAATTTTTTACGTAAGTTTGTTACTATATTTTCAAAACTTTGGATTATAAGTTTTTTCAAAGTTTTGACACGGTACAATTCAGAGTATATTATACTAAGTTTAGACCAAAGTTTTTATTTCAGCTTACATAAGTTTAACGTATATTGAGTAACTTGCATAATACATGTTTAAGTTTTAATTAGGTGGTAGCAAAGACTTCATATAGTAACTTATATGTATACAATATAAGAATATAGATATACATTTCACTGTATGCAGTAAGTAACACATATATAACTCACTTCAAAGTTTATTAAACAAAAATTATCATACCAACAGAAAATTTAAAATAAAAACAATATTTTTACACAAATATAATAATTTAAGAAAATACATTTAACAGTGTCAAAAATAAGCTACAAAATGATAAATGTTTTAAGTTTAAAAACACGATATGTAAAAGTATAAAAAATTATTATTTTATTGAATTCATTATTAGTTATCAAGTAATAATAAAAATTATTTGAATAATTACGTCATTCCATATTAAAAAACCATATTAAAAAGTATTGATGTAAAAACTTTTAATACATATATATATATATATATATATATTAAAGTTTATCGATAAAAACAGTTGATATAATAAATAATAATTGCAAAGTCAAAGCTACTGTAAATAATGAAATATTTTTTAAACCAAGACTTTATAAGTTGATCTTTGCAGTTTAAAAACTTTAGTCTTTGCAAATGATATTACTTTAATTGAGAAGGGAGACACATCTTCATTAATTTTTAGTGTGAATCTGAAAGTGGTAGATTATAGAAATATTAAAACATAAATTGGTAAAGTAAATATTTATGTAAACTTTTTAAATATTTTACTACTTTTTATCGTAACACAAAACTTCTATAAAGTCACGATAAAAAAGAGTTTTATAATGTTTGATGAACGTATTCAATATTTAAGGTTAGAAATATTTTTTAGGTGATAACGCTTTATAGAAAGTAAATATTATTCATCATGGCTTTAAGAAAAAGTTAAAAATGACGATTCATTCAATAAGAATTTAATTTATTAATGTTCATTAATAATTTAAAAATGCGATCTTGATACGAAAATAGTATGTGCGTATATATAAAAGCTAGGGTATCCATTTTATCTATATATCAAACTTGTATTGCCTTTAAATCGAATTAAATATTTACAGGTAGAAAAATTGAATGTTATATTTTCTTCAAGGATATTATTTTTAATTATCACTTTGAACTATATTTGACATGCGTAACTATATTCGTGTTTCAAACTAATAAATATTTTTAAAAGTGTCCTATTATCACTTACATTTAATTATGGGTATGACGAAATCTATCAAAATCCGAAAATTTGGAAGAATCATATTTCGAACTCGCAGGTCAATACATTTCAGGAATATTCACGTTAGCACTGTTGAGATACGACTGTTTCGCGTGAAAATAGCAATCGCGCCGCCGTCTACATTCCCTCGGGCTATCGCCGTACATTCACTTGCCCATGGCTCCATGGAATCCCACGTCACGCTTGGCTCCGCGCGAAGAATACGCCTACGCCTGTGTGGCTCGCTCTCGCTGGTGTGCACGAGGGACGGCAACAACCTCCTCCGCACTTCTTTCGATATAATCGATCGGCGCGTTCAAAACCTTCCTGTCGACGCTATAAAGCTTACACTGTCATGTCTTGGCTGCTCCAGCTATATCTACCGGGTGGCACTTTTCAATAATCCATGAGCTGCGAAACTTGACTCACCCCAAGCCTACAATGTTGGACTTGTGGTCGTGTAAGTGTGCATAAAGGTTATGTTCTGTCTTTTTTTAGATCGTGTACTTGTTTTCCCCTTTAATTTTTATGCGGAATCGTGCACTTAAAGCAATACAAGCTTGAATAAAAGCATTTGTATTAATTAATTTTTAGGTAAATTATTTATCAGCCAGTATAACATTAAGGACTGCGAAAATTTAATAGAGGCCTAACGAACAAGTTGATAACGATTTTACTAACTACTCTATATTAATAGACGGCCATTTATTATACTAACGATATTACAATAAAATTTTAAAGGATAACGTTTAATTTTCCAAAAATATTTTTTAATAATTGTGATTAATATTATTTTTTTATTTTTATAGTTTACTGTATTTTTTGTATACGTTTTTAATGCACTCTCAACAGAACGCAGCTTCAAGGAATGCATCATGAATGAAAATCAAGCGCCGCAGAAATATACGGTACAGAAATAGGTTCATGCTGGGTTCATGTTCAAAAATAAACTGTAAAGAAATTTTTCGTTTTTATTTTGCTTAAAACTCTATGAAAAATGGTTATTTTTATATAAGAAAAGTTTATACACAAGCAAAAAATAATAGTTAAAGTATTGTTATAAAATATTTTCAAAATAAATAAAAAAGTTACTCTAGACAATTCAGTCACAGGAATTGTGGAGAAAAAGTAGTAATAGATTGAACGTATAATCACAAAAAAATTTTATATTATATTTTGAATAAATAGAACTTTAAGGTAGTTGTGTTTCAAAAAAGATAATAAATAGTTTTTTTAAATTAAAACATATTCATTCTTTTTGGTACAATAGTTTGACTAATTTTAAAGTTAATTTATAAAAATTTAAGGTATCTAGTGTGGAACAATTAAAAACATAATTTGGAATTAATTTAAGCAAATAGTTCTATATAATTTGAGGGCCCTAACGTTCAAATGGCATAAAATTCTTGGAATTCAACACTGTAGAAAAAGCAACAATGGCTGCAATTTAGAGGACATAATTCACTGTAAGAAAAACTACAATTCGAAAGAATTTGTGGCAAAATAAAAGAAATTATCTAAGGAGCAATCAAAAGCAAGTGGATCAATATTTTACCTCTTGCGTGTATATTTCGTGGTAAATTTAAGCCTCTAAATCAAACCTTTATCTACTCGTAATTTAAAGTGGTCGCAGTTTTGTGCTAGTCAAATTGGCGACTGTTGGTATATATATATATATGTGTGTGTGTGTGTGTGTGTGTCAAATAACTGTTTGATATTAACTATTTATTTAATATTAAAAATTATTATTTAAATAATAAAGTTTTGTGAAATATACAAACATGAAATACAATCGATTTTATATATAAACTGAAAGTTGAAGGAAGTTATTGTCTCGGCGTATTGATGGAAATAACACACATTTTTTTATTATCGATAATCTAAAAAGCTAATAGAAAGTTATTAATTTGGCTGCTCAGGTGCGATTGAATATCTATCGCAACACAAAGTTTGAAGTCGAATTTTTCCCCTGTATAACAAAGTTACAAGTGTTTCTTTGTGTACTGTTTATATTGACAAAGGTTAAGCTGCACCCCAACTCCTAGAGAGTGAGAAAAAAATAAACAGACGGGAATTGGTGGAGGTCGCGAGTGGCGCAGGGAAGCGAGCCAAGCGTACAGGCTAACCTCCAAGGCGGCCGAAGCGAGGAGGTCGGCTTTAAAACCCCATTAGACAGAGCGAGTCGAGAATATCGATGTCCGCACCAAGCGAGAGTTGCACATAACCTCTCCGCGGAGGGCGCCTGGTCGCCTCCTGGCGCATCAGCTGTCCACGGCGAGCAACGGAGGCACAACGGCCCCGGGTCTCGCCGCAGGAGCCTTCCCTGGATCACAGCGCGCGTGCGCGTCGGGCCGACTTACTTGGACTGTGCCGCGGTCGGTGCGGGGGCCGGGGCCAGGGTGTCGCGCGCCTTCCTCCAGAGGTCCTCGGCGAAGAGCAGGAGCTCCGGGAGGCGCACCAGCATCGGGGCCCCTCCTCGCTGGAGCTCGCGCGGCCTGTGCCTGTGCTCTACGGGGACGCGCTGTGGCGCACGCCACCACAAGGGACACTGTTACTACACTGCTCGGCACGGGCTGCGCACGGTCTGCTGGCGCGCGCTCCTTCGCCCGCTGCTGCACTGGCAGCGCTCCCAGGAGAAAGAAGGGAGAGGGGCAGGGGGGGGGGGAGACGCCACTGAGTCAGCAGCCGCCCTCTCGCTCGCGTGTATATACATAGGCGCGCGGCTCGGCGGAGGGGGGCCGACAGCCGGCCCAGAGTCATTGACACACTGCGAGCGAGAGAGCCGCTGCGCCCGTGTGGGTGCGCGTGTAGCCGCCGACGCTTCCTGTGCCGGACGACCTGCAGAGCGCGCCGGGCGAGAGCTTTCTTCTGCCCAAGCGGGGCCGCCCGATTGCGCTTTATGTACCGCGGGCTTTACCGAGCTTTCCGCTTTCATTTCTCCGTGGCGGCCGAGCTCGAGTGCGCGAGTGCAGGGGCGGCCTGCGCCTTTTCCTCGAGCTTCGTCGAGCATAATTAAACGGCTTCGTTGCTCGCGAGGTTCGGCCGTCAACCTTCGCCTGCGAGCGTGTAAATAAAAATTAAATGTATAATAGTGGATGCAGCCCAAATCAATTCTGGGATTAACAGACCGATCGGTATTTAATACACTGGAGATGCGCCTAATGTGGCCAAACGGGCGGCCGATGGCTCTTCATTTAATATCGATAAATCCGAAATTCGGGAGGGTCGTAATCGTGAATAACTTATTTTTAAATGAATGACGGGGCTTCGCTCGAACCTGTAGCTCGATCATTGTTCCTCTTTTAGCGCTTCATTTTATATCCTGGTTATCTTTTGTTAATGTGCGTTTGAGCTAACAGTGTAAAAGTTTACTGTCCCCGTTTTACTTAACGTTTTTATGTAACGCGATAATTTCTTTTTATAATTGACCGTTAAACAACAATTAAAATTACAATGTAGCCGTAAAGTCTGTAAATATATAAAATAATGATCGTTAAAAAGATGATATTCAATATATTATGCTTTTCAGAATTTATTGTTTCTGTATAAATTCTGACGTCTATCAATTATATTCTGCGGGCCGTCGTCATTTTATTCTTTTATGTGTTAATATTTATCGGAACGATGCAAAAAAGCCTCGAGTCGTAGGTTGAAAAATATTGCATAAAAATTAAATTTCTAGAAGATGTAAAGTATAGAATTATATGAGATTGCTGTAAAATAACGTCATAATTTTTCCTTAAATTTTCTTAGTATGCAAAACATACATATAGAGCTCTTTTATCGCGCATAAAAACGATGAACGCACTCTAACAAAAATTGTTTCAACGTATTTGTTACTTGTTATTTGTATTTGTTATTTATTACTTATTACATAAAATAACGTAGAATCGTAAGTAATGTGGATAACTATTGTTTTGATTTGAATTCGTTTGATGTTTTCATGTAGAACTTGTACAGAATGAAGATTGTAATACCTGCTTGATCCCTTTCTATCGAATAATTTTCAAAGCTATTTTACATTATTTGAAAACAATTGTCTTTACTAGCCGAGAATTTGAATTGAGGCTGCAGCTTTGAAAATGCTAACTATGCACTAGAAACTTTCGTTTTAATCGGATTTAGCGTATTAATTTTAACGTCCTCATTTCCTATGCAAATACTGACCTTCTCAAAATATGGTATAAGGCCGTATATAATTGGAAAAAGGCAAAATAATTCATAAGCTCTTAATACTTTCAAAGTTATAAATGCACTGTTTGGATTGTTTTTTAATAAATAGGTTTGCATTCAAAATACAATAGCAAACAAATAGATTGTCTTAAGCTCGTGACATAGAATTTTGCTATTCTGATGTTAATTATTACAGTTAATCGTTATCCTGTTTACATAACTTTTATCATTAGTATAACTATTGCGAACATCTTTTGTAACCATGGAGTAAAAACGAATAGCAGCGCGATCGATGCTCAAGAAAAAGCAAGCGAGCTGCTGCGAGCAAAAAGAGGCAATGGCTTTTTCTCTTAAAATAATTGAATATTTGTAATGTATTTGCATTTAGTTTTAAGTGCATTTGCACTTTTTGTTGAGTCATTTTAATTGTTTGTTAATTGTGAGCTAAATTTACAATTTTATTTGAAATTTAAGTATGCGCAAGTAAAATTGAAGTTGAGAACATTATCCTTCGTTTGGCGAATAACTATATAAACTTACCCGTAATATGAAGCTAATGCACTTTTCAAATTTGACGACAGGCTCTCAAAGACGAGCTCAAAGATCGAAGGTCTCCTGCACTTTATGTATCATGTCCTGTATAAGTAAATTCGAAACTTAATACAACAAAGTATATTATTTTGAGTCAGTTTGTTATGGACTACACATAAATATACTTTGTTATAAATATATATATGTATTATATACTATTATATAATTCAAAATCTATTTAATGCTCTCATTACACTGCTGTAAATTCTGTAGCGATTCATTAAGTACATTTAATTAGGATTTTAAATTTTATTCACGCCGGAATTTTGGCGATTCAGTCGATTAAAGTCGATTAAAGAATACCAAAGTCAAAAGTTTTAATCTAATTATCTTATACCTTGCAGATGTCAGGCGTAACCGAGGACGTAACAATTGTCAGGAAACACGAGGAGAAACTAGGCGCTTAATACAAAATTGATAGGCAATAGCCATGCATAATATATCGAGTTCGCGCCTCGTCTCTCGCCTCGCTTCCCTCGCACCGATTTTCATTCTGAATAAAATAAATAAATTTATCGTACACATATCGGGCCGCGCACTCGATCTATACCATTATAATTGGAATGGCTTTGAAATCCATTGTACCAGGTAGACAAAAGTTTGCATACAGATAAATCCATGAATGAATATGATGGGAATTGTTTTGAAACAGCCGCGCACCGTACACACGTATATATGTGTACATATACATACGCCGACAAAGCTGCTGATACGTCCGTATCAGGAGCACGAATACCTGCAATAGTAAACATAGGAGCAGCCCGGTAAAAGCGGGCTCGGGCACAAGTATCCCCGCGCGGCTCGCGAGCGATAAGAGCATCGATGGAGTACGTTAAAAGCCACGCGTGATGTATATTCGACTTCAAAAAATGAGAAACCGCGCGGACAAGTTGGCTCTCGGCTCTTTTATTACGGCGGCCGGGGGGACTTGTGTGGGTGCGGCCGCGCCCGCCCGCGCTTTATATACTCAGCGGAGGTTACTACGAGAGCCGGGGGGGGGGGGGGGAGAGCAGCTGCACCTGGAGGCTGCACCGGTGCACAATGCCTCGTGGCTCGTGTATATTTTGTAGGGACGACGAGCGTATAGTGCGTCCGTCCCGCGTCCTTTGCTCTTACGTGGATTAAATGCGGCGCTTCTGCAGCGGTTGGACTACGCGTGCCATGCGAGACCTGCACATATCCCCCGTTTGCCCACCTGTACAGTAATTTTTTTTTTCCAGCCTTTTTTTTTCTTGCATGGTTGTGCAGCCGCGATTTATAAGTGGATTGATGATATGTTGTACTGCTTTTATTATGAATTTTTTAGGAATGCGGGCTGGTGGATCAAGTGCACTTAGTACACAGTGAAACGAACGTGCTCGTCAAAGACAAATTAGAATATTTCAGAGGAATTAATCCATGTATTAAATCTTTTCATAAACATGTTGGCCCTTTAGCGAAATAAAGCTGTAAAATATTATTAACAACTGTAAAATGTATTTTAATGTCTTTTCCGATTTGAAATATGTATTTATAATATTCAAAATACGACAATGCTTTGTGTATAATTTATATTTATACAATTACAATCTTTGTAATTGATTTAAGGGCGGCAAATCAGTTTTCCGCTTACCTATATTCGTATTACAAATAAATCAAAATTTTAGACGTACACGTATTAGTTTCTGTAAGCTTAGCAAGAAAATTGATTAATTTTCCACCATGGAATTTATTATTTATGCAGTATTAAAAAAGTTGGAACATAGTTTTTTTAATCAAAGTTAATAATTAAATTTATTTACTTGGATATAACGGATTTATTGTCGTTGGTGCAAATATCCAGTATTTAATTGATTGGACCAACAAATTTATTCGCTCGTACAAATATCGACCTTTCCAGCAGTTAATTACGTTCTTCTCGGGACTAGAAAATTTACTGCACAAGGAATGGGAGTAAAAGATGCTCTAAGTTAAAAAAAACAATTATAAAACAATAAACCGTTGCCGAAAGTCAATTATACGTACGATATACAGTAATATTAATTTAGCGACGATACTAATCACATTTCAGTATGTAAAGTTTCAAAAAATTGAATAATAATTATAAAAAATAAAAAGTAAAGAATATTAACGTATAATGGAATACTTTTTACAAAACTGAAGTATATCAATTTTTATGTTATTTGTGAATTAATAAATGGACGTAAGACGAGTTGCAAACTGTTCATTAAAAAATACATGATTTTCCGAGATTTTCAGAAGATAATGTCGAACGACGATTCTTCTCCCGCATTTTTCTCCCGGCAACATAACCGCGCAAGCGCTTCGTGCCAGCTGCCTCGCTGACCTTACCACGGCTGTAACAGTATACTTTGCAAGAAGAGTTCGTAACAGACACAATATGCCACATGCATATGTATTCTTGGTATAGACATTGTACCTACGACTCCAGCATAAATATTACTTTTCAACAGAGAAAATTAACATCTTTTTTTATTTTTCATCCTTAGCTATAATGAAGAATTTTCAAAACCATGCATACGTTTAAATTTCATATGTTACAATATGCAGAGTGTATATACAGTAAGTTTTTGATTCATGCAGAAATTTAATGAAACAAGGATTACTGCAAATAACTTTTATTAATTCATCTTTTCAATTATGTACATGATTTATATTGACTTTGCTTCACGAGAGTCGTTAATATACATTTTACAGCATTTACCAAATTACATTGCATACTCGTATCGTTTTCAAAAAGACATTTAAGTAATATCTTGTTCCAATTTTAAGTAACAAAAACTTCTTTGTATTCTATTTGCAATGCTCTGGTGTTATTATTCTTCTACTGTGCCATTAAAACTAATAAATTACTCACTTACAGATTGATAGTTTCAGATCTTTTGTGAGTGACTCTATTATCAGTATTACATTGAGATTTGTACGAGTAAAATCTTTTATGGTAAATAGCTTGTTTTTTTAGTCAAATACTCAAGTAAAAATTATACTTTTATAAAGTACTCAATGAAGCTAGCGTGATTTTCCCGTAATCTACTAATGATTACAACAAACATTTACGACAATCTTTACTTTACGTACCACGATTCCTTGAGTTTAGTGTAGCATAATATATACATTTATTATATTATACATAATTTATACGCATCATCATTATTGTGTATAAGATAGAGGATATAATAACTACAGGAGTAAAAAGGACATTCATCGGAAACTGGACTGGAAAGCATGTACCTATATAAATTGCAATGTCATTTGCAAATTTAGAGGTGGTTTCAGCATGCCGACTAAAATTTCATAAGTGTACAGAATGTAGATTAGTGAATTAAGAACATTCCCCTAAGGCACGCGCTTATATATTTTACGTTACCCTGAAATTTCATTGTTGAGATCTCGGTTGAGATCGTTCTTTGAAAGCACAGAAATTTAATAAATTGTGTTTATTGTACATATAATAATATCATGTGCGTGAGCATCTAAGGGTATTGTAATGGCCTCTGCTTTATCTGTAAGTATTTTTAGGAGTGAAATGATGTATATAATTACGACGAGAGTGAGCTTTTCGAAATCTATTCCTAGATATTGCAACAAGGTTTTGCTATTCGACCCAAAGGATAGTTGTTTATTTCATACATTAAGTTAAAAATATTTAATGCTATTATAATCTATATTACAATAAGAACAATTGTAGAATTTTTTAATATAATGTGTCTATATGCATACGGTTTAAATTTTAGAAAATAATCGAGTCTAATGAAAGTCTGAGAAACTTATCTTCTTGAACCTAGTATTAAGCGCTTCAAAAGCTTTGTCTTTGTATCGATCGCGTAGAATGTGCGTGGACTGGACAACTTTAGCTAATTTGATTTTAAAAATACAGCACTTATTCCAACGCAATTTGAATTTGATCCGTGGCCAAGGTTACCAATTGAATTTCAAGATGACTTCTCTTTTTTTCCCCATTATAGAAGTGCAGCTGTATAAAGAAATGAGAACATACACTATAACATACGTATCTAAAAGATTAAGTTCAAAAATTATTGCGCTATTGCCAAGGAAACATTTAAAATGAAAAAAATAATGTTTTTAAAAATAAATGTACATCAATATACCTCGATACAAACGTATAATAGGATGCTGACGATCATCGAAATGTTTAAAGAATACATAATAATATAATATAGATGATTATTAATCCACTTTTTGGTAACATATTAAAATGTGTAAGAATTAATAATATTAATAAAGATATATTAAATATCCATATCCTTTCACATGTTTTTAAGACAAACAACCAGCAGCTGCTTTAATAAAGCAACATGTATTGTTGAGCCAGTATCAGGAGCGCACTTTCATCTACTAATATATTAATAACTTACATCTCGGCGGCTGTACTTACACACTACTATAGTGTTTCATCTGCATCAGAAGTTGCATGATTCATTTATCTAATCCTAGACTTGTACTTGCTCGTATGAATGTATGAATTTATTGAAGCTCTTCCCGTCGAATACCCGCTGAATTTTCCTTGGAGTTTGCATGGTACGCGACCTGCACTCCCATCTCGAAGTATCGAATAAATCAATTTCATTTCAAACCTAGTACTTGTAATGCTGTTACAAGGGCAAGCTTACCGTTTTCCTGATTTTAGTTCAGGATACTTTTATGTATGTTTGATATAAACTGTTCATTTTTAGTTTTACGCATTTAGACCTTCAAAACGTTGTAAAATGTGTTATTAAGATAAAGCTAGCTCTTACTGATAATTAAGATTAATAAAATCGGAGATACTAAAATTTTAAGTTTTTGCTACCGTTTAATTATATAACTTTTTTCAATATTAATAAATATTTTGTATTTAATATAATAAATACTTGTATATAATAAATACGAATTCTGCCTAAGTACTGTACCCTTTGTGTTTACTGCAAGATAAATTAGTTTTTGCATGGATATTGATTTTTGGAAATTCGAGCTTTGGCGTAGACTACAGTTTGTCGTGATTGATAGATTTACAGGATTTAAAGGTTAAATAATAGAACTTTTATGCCATTCCGAACTGACGAATTTGATATCAATTTCTAAATCTTTCGATTTTTTATTTAATTTGCAATGAAAAAATGTTTAAAAAAAACAAAATTAAGATATAAAAAATATTTA
This sequence comes from Sycophaga agraensis, assembly GCA_018906755.1. Classification (NCBI taxonomy): domain Eukaryota; kingdom Metazoa; phylum Arthropoda; class Insecta; order Hymenoptera; family Pteromalidae; genus Sycophaga; species Sycophaga agraensis. Next base: position 1,338,185 of record JACCIE010000004.1, read on the forward strand.
TTGAAATTGTATGAAAATTTTAAATAGTTGGGATATTTCTTGTATTTTAAATTGAAAAAAATAGAAATCGACTGTTAGTTAATAAAAAATAAAGCGACATCCAAAAATGTTAAACAATTTACAATTGATTTAAGAATATTCATTTCACGATTCTAGTTAAAATTTAAAGTAAAGCTAAACCATTCAAAAATTAATGTAAATATTTGAATGAAATGAATTTATAAAATGCCATAGTAGGCTTTATTACATTTTTATGATGATCTAAAATAACAAATTTTAAATTATTAACAGAAAACTTTGTTTATTTTATTCCATTTGTATTTCAAATTCGGTTTGGTTATAATGCTAACAAAAAACTATAACTAATTCTATAAGAGGATTCAATTTTCATGCGAGATAAATGAAGCTTTAAATCAGATTTGCATTTCGATGTTCATTCGGAGTACGTAATTCGAAGCAAGTACCTAAATGGGCCAAAGCTGTAGTAGCACGCTCTAATAACAGAGGTACATAATGAGTAATAATGAAAAGCCGAAGGTTCGAAAGGGCTTTTTGATTAGTTTCGATTTTGAGTCTAGCTAAATATTTTGGCACGTTTCCAAATATCTGACGGCGTACAAAGTGCACGAGGGCACACCGAGCGGCTGCCCTAGCAATGTGTGCACCTATACAACAGTCTCTTACACTGCTATCTCCGTTGTATAGTACGCGGCCACCCAATAATTTCGAAGCGTCAAAAAAAAAACCAGTCGCCGCGGTTGCACATCGACTCCTCCTCGGTCCTGTCTTTCTATCCGCGCTTCTTCCGAGTAAGCACAAATCCCCTATATACCCGCTCTCTATCTCTTTCGATTTTTACGATGCCGGCGTCTATCGTCGGTGGCAGGAGCGGCGGCCGATCTGTCTGTCTTCATCTACACGCGTATACCTCTGGCATCGATTTGGCGGAGGTGAACGCCAAGTGGACCGGGAGTACACGGCAGGTCGGGACCTGTCCGCGAGTCCATGTCGGATCCGGCTCTCCTGCTCTTTGTCTTCTGAGATGGGATTTCGGGATCAGGACCAGACTTGCCTCCCGCCAGCGGTTGATATCTATTACAGGGGCCCGAGAGAAGGAGGCTGTCGATCCCGCTGATTTATTCGGCTCCCAGGCAGGCCACTGCTCCTGCGGTCTAATCAATCGGTATAGCAGGGATACTCTTACCTGCTTTCTGTATACTGTGTCTGCTATTCAGAATGCTGTGAACTATTCAAGAAGGCAATTATTTACGCTTTGCAAACTTGGTGGCGATTAATCACAGTATGTACTTTATTATAATCTTATTTAAGGTGAAAGGGTATTTATGTACCGTCTAACTCCAAGATTTAACTTGCACTGTTTTGAATAACTCGTTTCGCAAGAAGGTGAGTACTGCGGTGAACAACTTTATGCACCTGTTCCACCTCCCGCTCAAAGCCCTATTAATCCATAAGTCAAAATATTCAATTAAATTATTAAATCAAAAATATATTATCTGCAATTCAAAGATTGCGCTACTATTAGAACGCTTTGCCTTATATTTATTCATTATAAAATTTAGCGAAGTAAGATGAAAAGTATAACAGGCGTTTCGTGAAAGTAATCCTCTCATCGTACATAATGACTCAATTATACAATGCGTTCCGTTTCACAATTAGTAATAGATATTGTTCTCACAATATTTCACGTCAGTATAAGTGTAGCTTGATATGTAAATATATAGCTCGTATAACTCCTATTATGATACAGCAGTGACTGGCCCATTTCACCTAGCATTTCACCGTAATATATTTATACAATTCGGCCAGATCTGGGATTTTACTCAGCCGTACGTCTATTTTTAGTAGTATGTATTTCTATAAAAATTTGTTAATTACTTCAGATTGTTTGAAAGCTGTTTAAAATTTCAGAGTAAATAAATAATAGCCTAAAAGCATAATTTCCATATAATGCTCATTATCGTTGGAAAATAATTTGTTTTCGCAAAAGGTGCGTGTCTATGGCTCTCGTAAAATCACGCGTTTTACTTACATTCTAGGTCATTTCCAGACATACAGTAATCCAGTAAACTTGTATACCGTACCTGCATGTATGTAATAAAAGCATGTGAAAACTACATTCAGCCCAAGCCCTGTTCTTATTAACCACTTTTTGCGTTTGAAAATGGCTTGTGATACAATTAAGTAAAATGAACTTAAAAAAAAGAATTTCTATGTTCAACATAATATTATGTAGGCGTTGATACTACAATTCACTAACATTATTCCATTTAATTAAACATTTTTTAAGATTGTACAATTCCGAGTACAATTCGCATAAAGTTGAGATATCACAGGTCAATGTATATATCATCAAATATAATTTAAATTAATTCTCAGATAGTTAAATAGCTCCAAAAGATAGTATATATTAAAGATATAACCTAAACCCGAAAATTAAATATTATTCATATAGAATAACCTAGAAACGAAGATAATGATTTAAAAACATAACTAAAATTTGATTGTATTGTTGAATGTAACTTCGAAATAAAAGTATACGTCGCTTTAACAAATGAATTTCACGATCAGAAGTCACGTTCTTATATAGCCGACTGTTACAATCATTCCCCATCGTCTTACTCCGGATTCATCGTCCAAAAGGCTATTTCCTTTTTTAACGAATCGACCGTAAGCCTCGGAGAAGGACTCGACGGGGGCATAGTTGTGGTCTTACGAGCCGTCGAACATTGCCGGGGCCCAGGTCGAAGCGGGTCGCCGTCTCAAACTGCGTCTGTTACGAGCAGCAATGGCTTGGCATTAAAACAATGCGCCTGCAAGCCGGGGTGACCGCGCGGTGGGATCGAGTCGCTATACCCCCATGCTCAAGTCTCGATATACGGTTATGACACGACGTGGCTCCTGCTCGGCAATCGACGCATCCGTCACGCCCGGGCTATGCGGCGCCTCCCGTAAATCTCCCGCGTTTATTGACTGGTGAGATCGGCAATTGGTCGCGCGAATCCCTGCGCGCCTTGGATGGACACTCTTGTAGAGCGGCCATTTTGTTTGCCCGACGACCATTCCGGGGCGTAAAAAATTACGAAATGTCTGCCGTAGCACGTGTTGCGGAGGTGCGATTGAGCGATGAAGTCTCGAGTAGTGAGAGAGCAGAGGATGCGCGCGCGCAGATAACTGTCTGCCTGGAGAAAAATTGCACTGCTCCTTATACCCGAGTACCCTACCTTTATTTTCCCGTATCATGCATAAGGCGCGTCCATTGTTCATTTTCGTGTACAATGTATGTGATCATTCAGCGTCACCTGCTTACGCTACTCGTCCTTGTCAATTTTGACGTTAAACACTGTATGCATTGTATTGAACTCATGTTATAATTGTAACATATTGAATAACAATTATTTATTTTTGCCATTATTAGCTAAATAAAGAGAAAATATTAGTATAAAAATTTATTAAGTATCAACCGTTCACTTATTACGCAGTTCATCAACAAAAATGAAATGTAAAATTATTTCATATCCAGCGCACAACAAATTACGAGTATCTAAAAATCTCTAAATGAAAAATGTATTGAATGAAGTATTACAACAACTTAGCTGTAATAAATTACTAGTCGAAAATTATATAGCCAGCAAGAAGATAGCAATTTAGTAAATAGCAAGTTTAGCAAGATAGCCATTTTAGATAGCAAGGTCAGTAATTTAAATAAATAACAAAAATACAATTTAAATATTTCAATTTGTCAATTTGATAATTTAATTATTATACTATAACTAGAAATATCATTTTCTAAATTACAGTACCTCAAATAAATATTTTAATATATATCTGTTTATATGCTAATAATAAATCTGATAATATGATTAACAAATATAAGGTTGTTCAATGCAGCGTAGGATTTATATTGCGGTAACGCCGAAAAGGTCGATGCTATTAGAAATGTGTATAATACAGACTTAACCCATGTTCTGTGTAATTAAGCATCCGGTTTGTGCAAAAAAACCGAATACGACTGAATAGCCAGCCTTGCAAGATCATTTGGAAAAAACTGTCTCGCCTGAAATCTTCTGCCTGATTCGCGGCCCTCGGCGTCAACGGTTATTGATCCTACTACAGCTCCGACAGCACGGGCTCGAGTCGAGAGAGCGAGGAGCAGCGGTATATACACTTGGATGATACCGATGTAGACGTAAAGGAGGCTCCCTTGCTTGATTTTCTTTCCCAGTTGCCTAGACAGATCAGTCGAGCGGCAGATCAGCACGTGCGCGAATCGCCTTGGTTGTCGTCCCGCTCTCGGTCTTCTGGAGTTGCTCCTTTGCCTTTCTGTTCCACTCCTCGTAGACGCTTCTTCTTGACTTACTTAACAAGTCAGCAAGGCTTATCGAATACTTTGAAACAATGAAAAGCTCGACTTTGATCAAAGCGCGTCTTTGGATCAGCCTGTGAGAAATGGCTTTATCATTGTAAATCACTTTTCCGACATGAAAAAAAAAAATTAATTAATAACGCATCTACTTTGAAAACAGAGTTTTTTCAACTGCTATAAATTGTTAGTTGATGCACCCAATTTTAACTTTGATACTGTCGTTGTTTGAGACTGAAATTATTCAAATACATGATACGGATTAAATGAATATTTAATAAATTTATATTTAACCAAAAAGAAGATTAACTAATCAATACAAATTTGTCATACGTTTATGCATAATAGAAAATGTTGAATTAACGATATGTTGCACTCATATTCAAGAATAATATTTATTTATATAACTAGGTTTATTAAGTTTGTCATATTTCAGTATATCTCTTTTGCTAAGGAAAATATATATTATTTACAAGATGGATACTCTCGGCTGCAACCCTGTAAAAGATACTTTACAAATTTGGAAGTTAAGTACTTACCTACAGAAATAAAATAGAAACGAGCTCGTCAAACATGGTCTATGTGGTTCACAATAAATATCTGTAATACAAAATAGGATGTTTAAGTGCCAGTGGTATTAGAGCAATAAAAGTAATGATATTGAACGAACGCTATTAAATACTAATGAGACATTTATTAAATAAGGGTACATTTTTTATATCCATTAATTTCCTCATTTTCATCTCAAAAGCTTGGCCTCAATTTATTCATTATAGGCATGGGACAAAAGCCAGTCGCAGACAGCCAAGTGCTTCAATTTCCCTGATTGATCTTCGATACAAGTGAACGGGCGAGCGACGAGCCTGACTGAATATTATCGTTTGACAAGAGCTTTGATAATGCCATTTTGAATTCAATTCACGCGAAGTGATCTAGAAACGTCGAAGGTCTTGTAAACATCAATTTTACAGGCTAAAAATACTTTATCGTGATATAATGAAGTAGTCTTTCAACAAAATATTATCTGAATTACAGTTGATGATTATGTATAAATAAGGAATATAATATTGCTATTGAGAAGTCTCAATAATGACGTGCTTCATATAATACTTATATCATGTTATGGAGAATGAAAAAGAAACTAAATTCGAGAATATTAAATAGAGTCATATAATATAGAGATTTCTCCTTTAGAAAAGTTCTATTCTTATTTGTGCAGTCCCTTCAATTTTTCATAAGAAAATGTCTTTCATCAATATGATAAGAGGAATAAACATTCTGTCTCTTTCCGTGACCGGATGATCGAACAGAAAATCGCTTAACTCAAGAGGAAAGAGTCGTCGTATCAGATAAACGTCAAAAACAATCACGCTTTCCTCGATTTCAGGATTTTCCACGTCTTAGCTCTCTTCTTTTTCTCACATCGTAATCACAGATTCAAGAAAAATTGTTCTTTTTCTCATGGACGTCTTTTTCCTCGTCGCGGAATTCCATGAAAAAAGAAGAAGAAATTGATATCAGAGGGTCAGTAGAGCTTTCAGAAAACGTAATATCTCTCTAAAAAGTAACCTATTAGTACATCAACTTTTATATGTATGCGGAGTCATTTAATGTTTCTTGGTTTGAGATTAATATATTACATATTACGTTAATGAAGAGAAAAGTGTAATAATAATTACCTACCGCCATTAATAAACCAAAAAGGTGTAAGTCCGATACATTTTATTTCTCGACTTCCCCAATGGATCCTATCAAACTGTAATGTTTTCAATTTAATAATTCCGGTAGGTAATCATTAGTATACTTTTTTATCCGTGTTTAAACATATATCCAGTATGTAAAATATGTGGGCAGATGTTCAAAATAAAAATGACTAAGCTTACTGCAAGTATACAGAATAATCAAAAAACTAATTCAGAAGTAATTAATGAAATAATGTACTGTCTGAGATAGCGGCTGTAATTATAGACTTTCCATTTCTATATTCAGGATATGCGTTATTGACTTATAGTACTTAACAAAAAATGTAACTAAATAGTTTGAATGCTTGATAATGAAGTTGAGTTATATATCTTCGAAGATTGGAACACACGCAGTTAAGAGTGGACGCTGTCTACAACGAGAGGAAAGAATGCGCTTCTTTTCGAAACTCTAGGCATTCTTCTCAACTTTTTTATATTCTGATAATAAACCTGCATATTTTCGCTTGAATTCTTATATCTTGGTTTGAATTTCTTGGAAACTAATTCTTCTAGTAAATTTTTATTCGAAAACTTCCGGAAAAATAGTTTACGTACAGGAGGATTTCAAGTTTTTACAACGATATGACTGTGAAGATAGTTATTCTTAATGGAAAGTTGTTTGATGATAATACTGGCATTATTGTAATAATAAGAGATATAATTATTGACTTAGTCATATTGAAACTAGAATATTTATTTATTTTAAATTAAGATCTCAAGGATTGTAATAATTCGAAAAAATTATAGAGGTAAAGCACATAAAAAAATCAAACGATGCAACAAAAAAATCGAATGTGATGAGGAACGCAGGTCATGCGTACATAGAAATAGTAAAACAAAGAAATGGCAGAAAAAAGGCATTAAGAAAATAAATTAAAATAAAAATTCAAATAAAAATTTTGTGCAAAAAGGAGAGATAAATAATATAACATCTTAAAAATAATAAAATAACAAAATTTTATTTTAAATATATATATGTGTATATAAGAAGCTCTTAAAATTTTAACTCGTCACCATGCTACATACATAGACGACATATTTTTCAAATGAGGGATATAAATATTAAGATTGTACATATTCTCGGGGCTTGCGACGATCGGTTCGCCTATAAACGTAAAATAATCGAGCAAGTATCTAGAGAATTCAAACTTAAGAATGAATGCAAGTGAAGAGAGAGAAGCATATTGTAAGCAATATATTATTACATTAGTTCTATAATCACTCGTGATATTATCAAATTTTTTACATCTATAGACATCTTTGTAAGTTTAGTAAGCATACTTAAAAAGTTCAGATACAATATTTAAAATATAGAAAAATAAGCGCTTTAACAAAAAAAATGTTTTTGAGTTGAAAACTAACCTTTCTTTATGCGTAGTTGCGATAACGTTGCAAAAAGTTTACGCGTAGTTTTGATACATTGAAATAGCCATAGATCAATAAAAGAGTCATCAATCTTAATGCCGACAAATTTTATAGAATCTTCCATATTAAGAACATCTCCATTTAAAATCGTATACAGATAAAAGAACATAATCCAACTTTCTAAAACATACTGTTGGAATTAAATCACATTGTATTAATCTTATAGGGGCTATTAAAATAAACCATAAAGAAAATATAGTCACAGGAGTGATGACAGTTCAATAAAGTATCCTAATATTGTATTAATACTCAATATTAGGTAGATTGTAAATTGGTCGATTTAAAAGGTTACAATAGTCTGTCAACAACATTTTTAATACGACGAGACGATGTATTTATAATTTAAAAATAATCGAGATAGCTTATTGTAAAATATCAGTTGAGTAAAATTTAAAGATTGTTCGAATTCAAATTATCTATAGCAACGTATTCTTTCGAGAAAATATCGTTATCAACAAGTTACGCTGCATCAATTTTCAATAGTTATCCTTCTGGTACATAACAACAGAGTCTAGTTACCCTTCACTATGTTCGTTGATTTGTTTTATTTGCAGAGGACTTAAACAGTTGGGTGCACAATGTAATTGCTCTTGTTGATCAGTGTATAATAGAATTAGCGTGGCATTCAAATTGTAAAGAAAAAAAGCTGGTATTATGTGCTTGTCTAAAATTATGAAACCAGTTGTAATTCCAATATTATCTAGAATATTATATTCTAGTATTATGCAAGGAATTATATTTTTTAAATCTTTTATATATTTTTAAACGCTGCAGCTGAATTCAGAATAAATTGTTGTACACAAATAATAATAATTAATATCATCGTTAATAAATCAGAATTCAAAATTAACTTCAGTTTGAAATCGACGTTATTCAACAAATATAAATGTATGTACATGTTCGGTTATGTTTTTTAATTTATATTTTAGCGTATTAGAGTATATTTAAATGAAAACTTGGTCTATAAATTTCTTTGATTTAATTCTTGTTTCAAAAAATGTTTACGATTAGTATTTTAATTTTCACAATTGCATAAGTTACTCTTTAATCAGGTTACTACGTTCAATTTATGTATTGAGTATACATTGATTTATTCTCTGTGGTTTGCGGAAAGAAGATCCGGACTCTCGAGGAAACTTTACGAATCAACTTCTGTGACCTGGTTATGGTTACCATGACTTTAATATAATTATTGCATTTGCTTAAAAATAAATATTAATTCCAAAAGATAATTTCAATACTAGACTTCATTGTCAACTGGTGCGAGCTATAATTTTATTTTCTTCTCTTCAACTGGCTTCCGCATAGACTGCTGAATATCTGTTGAATATGAGCGAATAAAGTTTTGGAGCATCATTTGTTCAAAACAGATATCATAAGCTCTAGAGTATCTTAATATTGCATATTCATATAAGTGCCGTGTTGTATTACATTGGCTTAAATTTAGTAATACAATAAAATCTATGGGGCACTATCGTAGAATTCACAATATTCGAATCGAAATAATCAGACCATATATGTTTTTAAATATTCTCGCAATATTGTGTAAATTATTGTTGAAAGCTATAGAATCTGATTTTCCATAAATATTCTCGCAGACAATGCAGTTTTGAAGTTCATTTTTATTCTATCCAAGTATTGCTTACTCTTTCAGCTTGAACATTGTACTTTCGTATACACTGGATAAAGCAACGCCACACATTATTTAAAAGCTGACATTGTCAAATTATCGAATTGGAAGGAAAGATGGAGGAAGGAGGGGTAAACTTTGTCAACGAAATAACAGTAAATACCTTGTTTCAAACTTTCCGAAGCAGTCAGAATACACTTTCAATTCTTCGGAGTAAAAGTAAAGTTCATTGCCGAGAATAATCGGCTAGGTCTGTAATTGAGACTCCTGATCGTAACTTTCTATAAAGACTGTCAAACAAAAGTACAGTTGGAGCAATGCATTTCTTCCGCCCTCCTTTTTCGGACAAAATAAAGAATGTTAAATTGGGAAAGTCTGGACATCGAACAGAAGGTAATAATGATGCTCGGTACTTATGATACCACAGTTTGAAATTCACACAAGCCTGTACGCTATAAATGTTGGCACAAAATCATTGAAACTATGTGCAGAGTAGCAGCGGAGCGATGATCAATAGTCCCTTTGCCAGGACGATTCAATCAGAATTCGCTGAAGTGACCGCTGCTGCCCGCAATCTAGATTGCATACGCGAATTTCTCACAATGTCCATTTCATGCTAGTTCTGAGGGAAAATGCACCTGTTACCCGCCGGATGAAAGATAAAGTAAAACACGGAGAACCTGCCGCTCCCTCCGTTCGCGCCAATATCGTACCGAAATTCAAAAGTGATGAGAACGTATTTTCTACAGGAAAGTGAGTTTCGTGCCCCCTGGGTACCGGTCAAAATTTGTCTCAATTTCAAGCTTGAACTTCTTCGTACAGTACCGTTTGCAATTTTATTTTCGTTACCATTACATCATTTTCGCCAGCTTGTCATATTTCATAGAATTGCATTTAGATTTTACTTTTAGAACGAGAATACAGCAGTTTCATTATTTTAATGTTCTGTAAATAGTATTTTATCACGATTATCTATTGTATCATCAGCGATGCTTGTTTAGCGCAGGTTATTGATATATGTAAGGCTTTTGTATATTACATTGATAAATATGCAATTTTCTACTTTATTTTTTATTATTTTTGAACTTCTACTTCGAAAAACTCTAGATACTGTACGTACTGTATAAAATGAAATTTTTCATATCGCGCATAAAACGCAGATTATGAATATGCTGTGCGTGGTTTTAGTATTCTTCCAACTATCATAAAATATCCGTCGACGTTCTACTTTTCTTTCGGAAATAAATCTTTCTTTTGAGGAATAAAAAAGTTTTTGTATGTCATTGAAATATCCTTAATTTTTAGTCAGATTTGCTAATTTATAAGAGCATTCTCTGCTTGCTGGCCTATAAATAATGCGTATAAAAGATGAATTTATCAAACTCTGTTCTAAGCAGTAATAGCTTATACAAATTATATCTTTTAACTTATAATTGCGGTGTTTAACCATTATACATAATTTCACCATTATCCAAAATCCTTTTTATATTAATCATATTTTATTTAATCATATAAACTAACATTAAAATTAGAATGTACTACACGGTAGAGAAAAGTTTACAGGCGGGGAGTGCGCAGTAGTATATATCAGTACTTGATCGGCCAGTACATAGACAATAGTGTATTATTAAATCATTCAACAATGCATACAAGAAATTCTTTTTAATACAAATTCTATTTTTAAATAATTAAATAATTAAGCATTAATGAAATAAACAGGCATGTTTTTACGTTTGTAAATATTGATTTTAAGATGAATCATCTTAAATATTGTACAATTTGGAAACAACAGCATACTATTGAGTAGTTTATACATAATATTTATTGATATTAAACAATACGATAAAATAGATCTTTCTTATTAGATCGAATGAAAACTCGTGTATCCAGAATCATATCGAAAAACGTTCATTATTAAAAGTATAATAGAACTATACAAAACGAAAATAAGAGCATCGTACGAATAACGAATATCGTGCTTCGCATTCTCTAAAAGTTTTATCTTTAATTTAACAGTCAGCATACAACTTCACATTTTAACGGGCAAATAGTATATAATAACAAGATCTTCAAAGTTCAAACAAAACATAATTTTCGTCCCGCTATGCACAGTAAAAGCAGGAGCGTATCCGCGAACTTCTGTGACTCGGTCACTCAAAACACCCCAAGCAGCCAATCTTTTCGGAGCCAGCTTACAAGGGCTCGGCCGGCCGAAAGTCCCTTGCACGAAAGCAGGACCGAGGGCTCACGCACTCGGTAGGCTCGGTCCTCGGGCGCCGTGAGAGCCGGTCCAGCCGCGCGGCCCGTACAAACGGCCGGAAAAAGCCCCGCGGCGGCCCCAAGCAACAGCTGACGCGGCGGGCAGTGGGGCGGGAGAATCGATAGCGGGCCCGGCCGTCATATCGCCCCCGCGCGCTCCTCGAGGAGGAAAATGATCGGCGTGGTGGGGGCGTCGGCCCTTATCGGCGCCGGCGCGCGCAGCCGCACTGGGGAGCGGCCCTCCCCGGCTGAGAGGCGCGCGCGGGGCCGCCAGAAGGCGAGCGGCGCCGGAGCTGGGAGCACGCGCGCGCCTCCCCCAGCCGCCATGGCCCAGTGGACCGCCGCGCGCCCCTGAGGCTCTGTTTACCAGCTCCGGGCGTTCCTGGCCGGCCGGCACACGTGGCCCGCCTGCCGGGCCCGAGCAACTCCCGCGGTCGTTCCGCGGCCCAGTCGGCAAGTATTTACTAACAATTTATATCGCCTGTCCGGTTAGTTGGCTTTTGTGGTAGAGCAGGAAGAGTATCGCGCTCAGTGCAGGCTGGAAAGCCGCGAGGATTTGACCGGCGCTCGAGTAGTATAGCAAGAGGCCTTACGCAAGATTGCCGCGTCTCACGTGCTCGGCGCCCACTTGTACGTATTTGTATATCGATTTCCATTGAGATCCTTCGGTTAGCATAACGTTGCGCGAGACACTGTAGAATTTTTATCGTACATCCGAATAAACCGAAGTCTTTGGAAATTAGTACTATTTTATCTTAAATTACGATACTGTATATTTTAAATTACTGTATGTGTAATGTAGTAAATTATTGTATGCGTAATGATTCGGATAGAAAATCAAATTGCAAAATTCTAAAAAAAATAGATAGCGAGGCACAAAGCTCTGTGTGTATCAATTTTTCCGAGTATATTATAATCAAAAGGCCTACTACAGTCAAAGTCACAGTAAGTTATCCTAGCTTTTAAATGTAAATAAATCTTTCGCAGATAGAAAAACTTTCGTGTATTTATCAATTCTCCCGCAGAAGAAGTTAAGTGACATTTAAATATCATGGTGAATCAAGTAAAGTGTCGTAAGGCTTAAAATAAATTTACTTTCACGGTGAAATTGGCCCTAAATCTCCTGTTGTGGAGACGTGGATGTAAAAAGTCAATTCCATTAGTACATATTTATATGGTACATTTCTTGGCCAGGTGGTTTCTGTCAGCTTTAGTCCTGCACTCATGAAATTAATGAGAAATAGTAATAATTCTACGAGGAATACGTATCTTATACGAATTTCAATTTACAACCACGTTAAAATATCAGTCAAAAAATTAACGATATAATTTTCATAATTCATAAAATAGATATACGTGGAATGTAAGTGCAATAATATAGCTAAATACTAAACTAATTGTATGATATATTCTTTACTTAAAATGCGTTTCAAACTTCAAACTATAGATTAATTTTACGTGGATACAAAATAATTCAAATGAATCATAATGTATAAAAAATAAAATAATGAATAAATTTTATGCTTAGCTACACACTTATACAACTAGTACTACTTGATTACAGTACTCGTTATAGTTACTTTGGCTTTTTACATCGAATAAAAAGTTAGCTTAACACTTTCAACACAAACTTGTTTATGTTTATTTTTTGTTTGAAAAATAAAAAATTAAACGTTTAATTACCTATTGAAATACATATTATTATTTTTAATTGCAATAATTTTTATGATTCCTTAGAAAAAAGAATAAAAAATTTATAAAATGTTTATATGAAATAGATTAATTGATGTGTTTTCTCATAAATATATACAAAAGCTCATGCGGTGCACTTGTCAAAGTTTATTCGGCCGTGTTAAAAACTAATGCAAAAGTATTTCTTAAAATCAAAAAAATAAAGTTTTAAGAAAAAAAGATTAAAAGCTTTATGATTTATTTGTGACAGCGTATAACATAAAGATAAAAATATTCTATCAAGGTTAAATTTGTATACTTCAAACAATACTTTCAGTATTGATACATCGCTTTTCTGAACTAACGTACATCCTCTTTTTGGATACACATCATTTAAATTAAGCTAATTAATTTTCTCATTAAGCTAATTTATTCTACAATTTCAAAACGTTCATTGACTGAATTGCAAGGTACATGTTATGATATTATGAACTTAGAACTACCGTCACTGTTTTGCTTGTTTTGAACATAATACTCACCATAAGTATTTAACTTTTATGTACGAAGCACAACACTCAAATGTCAACATACGAAATCAAATTGCTGATATTTAATTGGATAGTCGATATTAACGAATCGAATCAATAGAATCAGTTGTTTCACAAATTTGATAATTGTCTTCACGAAACAATAGCTCATCTAAAGTATCATTTTCTCAGCGTTAGAGCGTTCAACGCCCATTAAAAAAACAACTGAGCCCTCCCAAACAATTTACTACGGAAAAAGGACTGAAATTCAGCATCAACCTGCCTATCCCTTTAATCTTAAAGCTAAACTGCACATGTATATAAACACAAGCCTAGGGCGAATCATACGTCAATCCCGTGCGTCGACGCTATGCACGTACGCAAAATCCCGCCGCGTTCTCCTGCAGCAAGGCACGCGCATAAAACTCGGCAAATAAAAACCGCGCCCACGATCCGTACACGCAGTATACCAAGGCGCGCAAAGTTCGGCCGGCAATTACTCGGCCGCGCCGGCAAATTGAATCGGCGCGTCGACAGAGACGCGCGCCGTCTCAATATCGCGGGCCGCCGGAGCCGAATTCGATTGCGCGGCCCAACTTGCCCGGGCCAATCAAAACACGCGCCCTCGCAATTCCGTATGCGGCCGATGGCGCCTCCCTGTTTGCGCTAGGCAATCGCAAATTTTTCCGCGGCCGTCTGCCGTTTGATTACGCCTCGGCCGGGCCGACCTACACCCGCGCGCAAATGAACTCGTTGTTTGTCCGAGTGCACCTGCGGCGGGGACTTGATTGCCGCCCGGAAACGAGGTGACGCTCTGTCGCGGCCGACTTCGGCCAAGGCGATTTTTCGCGAGCGATCCGCCCTCGGCTAAGTACCGCCGCTCTCGGTATTGACATTTCATTGGGCGATGCATTGTTTGGGCGGTCGTTGAGCTGCGCTGCTTCATTTACGATTAATCACTCTGAACGAGCGCACAGCTTGTCAATGGGAAAGTTAAGTGATTATGAATTTTTGAAAGTATAGTAGAATGGCAAATACTGAAACTTGTAGATTTTTTTGGAAATTAAATCCTGGGATGCATAAATTATGAGCATTTATTTTAAATTCCAAGGAAAGCCATTCTATATGTTTAAATTTGGTCCATCTTTTTTGAAAATTTTGTTTGTTAATCCTGTATCAAAACCTTATTTTCAGAATAGATATAAAGATCTTTGTGTAAAAGATAAAAAAATACTATAATAATATTCACTAAATCAATTTAACATATAAATATAATTCCATAAGTAAAATAACATAAATTCCATAGTAAATATTATTTGCGAAAGTTTGTTTCGATGTATGTCAACTAATAAAAACTAAAATCAAATTTAAAAGTAATGTTTTATCCAGGATACAATGACTTTAGAATTTAATGGCCGATTTTCTGTATTGATAAAATACTGGATTATAGCTATTTTCATTTTGTATATTCTAGCCATGCAGCTAAATTACAAAAAAATCACATATGTTTTTTCATTAAATACTAATTAAAAAACAAACCATGATATTTTCAAAGAAAACTTTCATTTTTACACTTGGAGAACAAATTTTGTAATTAAAGAGTAACACTATATTATATCAAAATTAACAATTAAAGTAATTAGAACAGGGTAATCATTCTCTCTTTTACCAATTTATTGTTTATTATATTTTAAAGCTTCCTGTGTCAATTGGTAAATATGATCAGAAGTGAAAGAATGGTGTCAACCATATGCTGGAATTTTACCTTGTATGGTATTAAAATATATTAAAGCAAACAACTAACAAAAGAAAAATATCGTTTTGACATTTAGATTCTGTTAACATGCACTTTTATCACATGATTATAGTCAAATGCACAATTCGTTTTTCAGCTACTTTGTATGAAGTCAAAATCAAGATTCTAAAGCATAATAACAGAATAAAATATGTTAACTGCTGGTATAATTTGCAAAAAAAGTTAATATACAATTAGTATACGTGCTTAAAATATATTTTCACATATATTAAATTTGATATAATAGATAGATAGATCATAACAATGAGAATTGGACACAAATTTATGAACTGATATTGTTATAATTAAAAAGAATATTATAGAATTATTAATATTAATAATTCTCTGCGACGAAATTTGTTCAACCTATGTTCAATTACAGTTTTAATATTTATATAATATAAGTGAAAATTTTATTTTATTAAAGTTTAATATAAGTTTAACATTTAAAAGCATTATTTTCATAAACTACTTTAGATGTAATGCAGTAAAACACAGCACCAAAGCAGCTCAACTGTAACACTGTTTATGCTTAAAACTTGTAATTTATTGTGTTAGTCCCGCGGGTCTGATTCATTAAGTTTAGTACCTGCACTATATTACTTCAAAGCTTTATTTTTTATTGTTTTGTATACCTACATATTTTGTCATTAACGTATTTTAGCTTACTGAGTATGTACGATACTTAGATTAATTTTACATAATCATGTCTAGTATTTTCCATAATTGCAAAATGATAATTATTTGTGGGAAAGATAATTCTAAATTATATCTGCCAACGATAAGCTGAAATCCTTAAATATGTATTTGTCATTACCTAAACTACATGCTCAGAGTGTCGCGATTTTCTACTAAAGTTTATTCTTTTTATCGGAACCTTAATTTATTTTATTTTGATAAGCCTAGCTAAATTCGCGTATTCTAATCTGATATATAATTTTTATTCATATTTTCTTAATTATTCGAATGTCTCTAATAATATTACACCTGAATTAAGATTATTATCAAACTGTAGATTTTGAGAGAAAAATCGGAGACAAACCATCATAGATTCTAACTAGTACCCTATATTTTTTGAATGGATACTATTAATATTATTTATAATCATACTAATATATAAAAATATAATTTTTATAAAAAATTATATAATGTAAAATAATTTTTTGATTAAAAAATGATTTATTTTAAAAAATATATTATTTATTAAGCATTTAGACTATTTATTTTAATAGAATTTTATATGCATATTATTTCGTTACATAAATTTCATAAATAAGCTAGTACATAATTATAAAGTGTAAAGTCTTTGAATAATTTGTAATAAAAGAAAGTTTTAATCTAATTTTTTTATCATTGAAGATCTGTCGGTTTTCTCATTTTACTTTCGATATATGTATTCTAATTCTATGCAATATAGTCTTCATCTTCAAAAAGAATATTTTATGGTAACTCTTTTAGTTTCCGGGATATGAAACTTTTATACGAGCGCACAGAATCGATATGCATTTTTTCCGTACATATGAAGATTTATATGGTTTTTATATTGTTGGCTGAAATATATAATACATGAGATACACAGGTATGATTAAATTTATTTTATATTATTATACCGACAGTAATTCATATCGTATTTATTTGGCAGTTTTTATAGGTTTATAATAACATTTACTTTAATGTGCATAGATGAAACCACACTAATCGATCCTTATATCTTATTAAATACAATTTTTCATTTATATACCTAGAATATTGAAATAAAGCCAAAAATCAATAAAGTGAATCCATTAACGCATGAAGTCATCATCATTATTTCATACATGGCACTCAGAAACTAATACGTACACATCATTATATATTAAAATAATTAATTTAATTTCGGAAAAGAGAATCAGAACTAATTTACTTTTTTCAAATGAGCTTTTTATTTATCTACTAGTCAATGATTAACATTGAAAAAAAGTTCCAGATAAATTAAGATTGTAATTAATTTTTACATAAACACAATGCTACTTCTCTCAGTGTAATTGGTATACCGACCGATTTATTGTTTTCATGGGATGTACTAAATATGTTAACGTATTCGAAAATAAAAAAAAACTTTCTTGTGAAAAAGTGGAGTTACCCCTTAGCTGAGTCGGTTAAACGAGCTTTTAAGGAGATGAAGAAAAAAATCAGGTAGAATGTCGGTTCTGCTGAATGGATAACCGAACAATTACGAATTTTCATCCCCTAGCTTTCCGTTGACATTCCGTGCTCGCTTCTGTGGTTCTGCTCCCGAAAGAATATCTCGGGCGCCTCGTTGCCGAGCCGAGCTCTTTTCTATTCTTTCGCGGGGAATTCTGAGGTGTGCCCGGAGAGGCAATTTGTACCCTACCCTCGGAGATTCTCGCTTAGCTTCCACTGATCCTAAAAAGCGTGTTAGTCTTCAGCGGTCGCTGCGCCCGCTAAGGAGTAATGGTTCTCCGTCTATTTCAGTTAAATAGTGCAACTTTAGTCCCGATCTTTTAAAAAAGGCAACGTAAAAATATATTATGTGCGTTTCTAATGTTTATGCTTTATATTATGTACTACATAATGTACTACTAATATTATGTACTGAGTAAAAATACATTTTATAAATCAAATATATACGTATATATATATATATATAGAAAAGTAATGTTTATTATTTGGTTGAAACTAAGTTGAAACTCTTATTGAATGGGCTGTTATTGTAAATAGATACTTAACGTTGGCAATAACATGCAGTCCTTATAGGTATTGCGTAATTAGAGTATAGATTTATTAACTAACACACATTCGACTTGATCATTTATCTGAATTAATTAAACATGCATGCAATAGACAATAGAGTATTGTATGTAATTAAATTGATCCAAATTGTAGTCGCCCTTAAATATAAATTTAGCAGATAATTTATGCGCCGAAATTACATATACATGTCTTTCCATATTAGTAGCTTTTACAGTTTATTAAGTAAGTTCATCAAAGTAACAAAATTTCCTTAAATTAAACGCAGAAAAGTAATAATAAAGTACAAAATAGTAAGCTATATAAAATATTAACTTTATAATGATTAGATTATTGTTTTTATTTGATTAAAACAGTTGAATAAAGAAGCTTAGAATATGTAACTCTAATTTATACAGTATATTAATGGAAATGGGCGGATAAAATAAAATATAACTAACCTAGTAGCTAACAGAATATTTTACTTTAAATTGAATTTATTCTGAATAGTTTACGGAAGGACAAGTCTCTTAAAAAATTAACCGAGAATTCATAATACGATACACGTACATAACATGGGGACATTACGCTCAACTGTTGGGACATATTATGCTAAAAATGATGGGCACAAATTAATAGCTAGACTATAATGTGTAATGTACTTTCTATTACATATATAAAAAAATAAATAAGTGTATACTGTTACGGGCATTATCGATTACTGAATGCATATTTGCTTAATACACTTAATCGTAATCGATAAAAAGATTAAAATTGGTTAAACCTTTTTAATAATGTAGCGCAAATTATCGTTGCAAAAAAAATCCCTTATACATAATATTTTTAATCAAAAAATAAACTTGAAATTTAAAGAAAATATTTTTGAAAGTTCTTCATTTTATTTGTATTTTAGAGCTCAGAACTTATTACAACTCGAAGGTTATGACATAATTTCAAAGATAAATGTTTTCCTTGGATAAAAATGCAGTGAGTTATAATGAAATATATGCAACGACAATTTTCACTTTTAGAAAAACCGTATCTTTATTAAAAAATTAGAAACTTAAATGACTTATTTCATTACAAAATAATGAAATATATAGAAAAAACATTAAAAAAATGAATTTCTATATTTACTTGAGTAGTGTTAAAATGAAACGTAGATAAAAATATCATAATTACAGGGAAACATCAAAATGTACAGATAAATTTTTGGATGAATTATTTTGTATACAAATATAACATACATGTAAAACTTACATAAATTTAATATAATTTTAGTAGTTCTAAAATAAACTAAATTACTTAAATATAATTACTAGTTTAACTTAAATGGAGGCATAAGACATTACCTGTATTGTTAAATCTTATTTATTCTCTAATAAATATTTTATTACATATTATTACGATTTTCTTACTAATTCAAATACATTACTCTGAGAAACGAGATTCAGTACTCATTCTACTGCTTAATGGGATGTAGTAGTGCCGAAGTTCTAAACTGCGCGCAACCAATCTTACTTTATTGATTAAATCTTACATATATATTACATTAAATAACTAATTTTAAATGGATTTAATGAACTTGTAATGTTTTTTTAAATAATTATGTAATATTTGTAATTTTACAACTACATACAAATACGCATAAATTAATTATACAGAAAATGTTCATTTAAGAAGATCAATTATTTTTTAAAAACTTGCGAGAACTTGTTTTGCGAAATTTTAGTCTTTGAGCGCTTTCTTATATTATCTGGTGATCGTAGACCCTGTTCTTTCTCTAAGTGAAAAATATATGCTAATTATGTCAACTAATAAAAAGAAAAAAATATTTCTTCGCATCTTTCTTCCTTCCAAATGTACACAAGTCCATACATATCCATACATATTCATATACGAGTATACCAATAACAAAAATATCGGCGTCTGTCTCTTAGACTCGTCAGTACGGCTTAGACAAATAGACTACGCCTAAAACGTGCTAAATAATTTATAATAAACTACTTATCTACTTAACTACTTGTTTGTACAGTTAAAAAATTTTGATTTATATATTTAGTTCTTGATAGCTTCTATGTACGCATTCTGCACTGGAATTCTACACTGCTACAGCATTAAGGACAACCTTAAATAATGCGAAAATGCAATTTTCTTTGATAGGAAGCTCTACTCTTTGCACATAACTTACTCTGTGTCATTTGATGCTTGTGAAGGATCCTTTTACTTTAATCTAAATGTCATTATTTACTATCACTTACTCTCATAAGTCTGCTTAAAAACTAGTTATTTTATTTGTTGCGCCGTAAATAATATTGGTTTAAAATGTTAAAATATTATGTGTCTAACAAATGCATGTCTGAAGACATCTAAAAATTATATTTAATTATGACACTAAAAACTGATTTAGACTAGGAATTTCTACTAAGTAGGGTTAAAATTTAGTTTATACTATATAAGACAAAATAGAGCAAACGAAAAGGCTCATTGACTTGAAAATACCTATGTAACAGAGTAGGGAGATTAGACCTTTGGGTTGGCAGTAGAGCGAGCAGTAGACCGGACATTAGGACCCTGGCCAGTCGCATACTACCTATACAATATGCACCTATTAAGGAAAACGGTAAGCGGGGTTGTTTAGCCACGAGAGTGAAATAACTGTCTAATATCTTGCTTTCGTTGGACTCGGAATGAGATCTCAGGGATGTCCCTCTGTACGGAGACAGGTCAGAGTAAAATGTGAGAAAAAGTAGGTAAATTTAGAGCGGGAATACTGGTTTCTTATAGAAACTCATTAGAGTAGAGGTTGCTGGCCGCACTCTTACTTGCTACCACTGTATCTCAGTGTCGTCTCATGACATTAAAATTGTAAGAAGTTTTAATTGCATGTACAAACGTTGTTTTGATATGACTTTTTAGAATTAATAATTTAAAAATAATTTATCTACGTGATAGTTATTTCAAAGTTGTGTTCTTAATAAAATAATGTTGAATATAGATATGAATGAATATGCGCATCAAATATGATTTGTATAGCTGATTCACTTATTTTCTCTGTTTCTTCGTACCTGAATTTATTGATATATTCGTGTTCTCTATGCATGCGCCCTAAATATCGATGACTTTATGTATTAAACTATTTACTATAGCTATAGCCTTTGTTAAGTAAATTAGCTGTCGAAGCTCTTACGGTAATTACTTTATACAATAACTAGTTGAAACTAAATAGGATTAATTACAATCTAGCACCCACCCTATACCATCATGGGCAAAGCATTTCCTATGGAGCATCTGGGAGATAGCAACGATGGGCTTTGTTGGCACTAAATTTGATAACTATAGGCGACCAGTAGTGAATTTCCATACATAATTATGTTTGTGTAGATTGTCAACTAAGCATATGAAATATTTTTCTATTTCCCTTTTTCTATCTATAATGTGTATTGACCGTGTTGCACCTCACGTTGTATTTTGTGTCAGATGTGTCTAAATAGACGCTGCTTTAGACATGCATTATAATGTCGCATACACCTAAAGACTTTTAAAAAGTCCTGTCTTTTATTTCATTCATTATTACTCGACTTACTTATTATTCTTATTATAATTACTTATTATTCGACTATTGAAATTTTTTAATTCTTTCTAAAGTATTTATTTATATATCAGAGACTTGCTTTCATTGAGCATTAGTTCGTGACCAAAATCGATATTTATTCGTTTTTGTGAAAATACCGATATTTGTTTGTAATTCTTCTTAGTCCAACTAAAACCGTTATGCATATACATCCATAAAACTACATTTAACAAATTAAGCAAAGTAACTGTACGGAACATGATTGACTGTACAGCTGTGCCATATAGTAGTATTATTTCTTATACAAACACAACTTTTCGTGAGCATTGCTTCTGCTAGTTGATTGTACGTATTTCATTATACTGATTTGATCTCTGTTTTTATGATAAAGTTTTGTACATAAACTTAATTAAGTGTTGATGTAAGTGTTGGTTAAATACAGCGCCCATGAAGTTTACTCACTTGCTGAGCAGTACAATTATTTCAAATACCGAGTACCGAAAAACTAATTCTACGGCTACATGTCACAGTCCAGATACAAAAAATGGACAGTGATTAAAGGTTTACTATCATAAAAATTTAGTAAGGTTAAAGTATTGTGCGATTAACCAGCATTTCTAAAGTTAAGGTTGTGATACGGGTAGGGACTTTTTCAACTGCTATACCGTTTGCCTAAACAGGCAATCGGCCTGTCCCTGAGTAAGAACTGCTGATCACCCCAATCGGTCTATCAGACCGTAAAACAAAATCACACCGGTAATAATCTTTTCATACGCAGAGCCAGCAATTTTATAACGCACATAAAAAGGACATTGAAAGTAACGCTTCGTAACTGCAATAATCCAATTGGGACAGCCACCAGATAATTTCCTCGATTAAAGCCCACCATCCGTAAAAGCCCCCAACCGATATTCAAAGCATTACGAAAACGCCGAAGCAGCTCGGGGAGGGCGAACGAACGAGACCCGATGCACGGGTCCGAGCACGCGGAAAGAGCACCGGATCGAAAACCTTCCTTTAATCGCGCGGAACGTTGAAAAATTCACATGGAGGCCTTTTTCGCGGGCAGCGGCCCGTGTCTCTGCCCGTCAAGCCCACGCACACAGTTATTCCACCAGCGGCAGTTACGTCCTCCACCGCTGAATTTAACGGGGCGCTCGCATCGGACTTCCGCATCGGCGGTGTGCGCTTGATCCGGTCGCTAACGAGCTAGCCCGCGGCCGCTCGCCTAAGGAGCCCCCGCGGCTTAACGAATTTTCCGGTTTTGTCCCGGGGTTTACCTCGCTCGTCTCATCCGGCGAGTTTTCCGGGGGGCGTTCGGGGAGAGCCGCTGCATTCCCAGGAATGTTAGCCGCGCGACTCGCGCGCTGAATCGATCCGACGAATTACACCCTCCTGGCTGTCTACGTCCGCGGTTACGTTTTATTGTGTTTTTATGCTCTTTTATTAACGGGTCAGTTTATCCGCGTGGCGACCGCTCAATCTTTCAATGACTTATATAAACAGAAAGGGGACTATAGCAATATGTTCGATCGATGATAAATTTCGAAATGTGAACAAGGTGACTTGCTCGGTTTCCTTATATGACTGCTATTTTAAGAGGACAGAAGTGAAAGAATGGAGTAAAAAGCTTTTAGCCTCAAACAATCTTTAGTTCGAATCTTTCACTCCGAATAAGCGCTTGAAAATGATAGAAATCTTCATCGCTAGAATAGCTAGAATATTATATGTATACACTCTTTAGCACCCAATACAACTGAGTTTTTCTTTTATAATCTTATCAGATCTTCGGTTGGAACAAAAATTTCACTTTTCATAACTTATTCTTTCTTCTTTTAAATTAGTTTTCATTGTTTTACATATCTGATGACGCTAAAGAATAAAATACTCAAAGGAAAAATATAAATTTAATAAAGTGAAACATTATAATGTTATTACATAATAATGAAACGTAATCAAATTAAACTGTTTATATACTATTTTTATTTTAAAGGTCATATATTTAAATGAAATCATATTTTACTTATTATATTTTTCGAAATTATTCTTTATAGTTGGCTAATTATTTAATTAAACTATTTTGATAAAGCTAAAAAATGTTGTGCATATAGATATCAACCGTTAAAATCCTACATTTCTTTGATTATCAATTAGATATTCATTTTAGTGTTTCTTTATAAGAGAAAATGCAATATACCTCTCGAAAATGCAACTTGGTTTAATGAGAAACCAAGAGTTAATTTTTTAATTATTATAAGACATTATTGTTGTATCTTTAAAGTATCTATAATCATTATAGTGAAGTGAATGTTTAAATATATTTATTGATATGGTGTAAGTTCTTCAATTTCTTTCTACATTACAACCAATTACATGCGAAAAATAAATTTTCAGAATATTTGACACGCTGCACTATATAGTTTCAAATTTATCCCTTGAAACTTTCGAACATCTCTAGAGTCTAAATTGAGTTGAAACTTTTGTACTTTGTACTAATGTGCACTTACTGTGTTCTGCGGTGTACCTTTTATTAAACTAATATTAGTTCGACAAACGTTAAATGAGTACAAATAATATGACACGTACAGTAAATATAAAAAGATTTAATATTTCTCATGACATAATTTTCATTTTCTGAGTTTCTAGCGTCAACAGAAAAGTAAAAACATAAAAGTAAAAGATAAATATAGTTGACCTTGATTATCATCATCAAAATTTATCATAGCATCTCAATCAATAATTATATATTTTATATTATAAAACTTCTTTATTTCACAATATTGAATTTGATCGAATGCCAGTAGTATAAATGAAACATGATATGTACATAACATATGAAAAGAACACATTAGACTCATTGGGCCGACTCAAGAATAATTAAAATAGTTTAGATTTGGTTAGCTGATGATAGACACGCGATCTGCTATATTCCAAACTCAATGCGAAGCTTTAATTACACGCGGCGCCGTGAACTCGAGAGAATCGTTACATCGGCTTTTGGAATTAGTTTTCGAAGTAGTCAAATAACCATCAAGCTCAACTCCCATTGCGCTATACGTAATAAATATTCCTCCTAGCAATTTGCCCGGCGAATAAGTGTTGATCCATTTGTATATATCGCGCGCTGGGGAATTTGCAAGGGAACGCGCAATTCCGGCATTTGACAATCGCACAAGAGACGCTTTAAACTTGGCCCGCGTACATATATACAAAAGCCCGGCGAGTGGAGTAGGCGCGCGGGCGCCCATTTTACTATATGCGCGGGGGGGCGTTCAAATTAACGAAGCCGATTAGAGCTCCATGGCTAACAAACGCAGCCGCGCGTTTACCCACGCGCTATTCGCATTTATTGTAACCAATGGATAGGGCTTAACGAATAGTTGGCGAGCCACTGTTGATTTTTCAAAAAAAAAAGAGAGAGAGACCGGTCTATAAGTAACGGCGTATTTGGACACACCCGGTCCAGTCCGGCGTCTCTGAGTCTTTTTGCGACGTCCACACACACACGTATGTACATATACATTCCTCTTCGTTGCGTGCCTGTGAAATATTCATGAGGCTTTTATTGTCGGCGAGCCTTCGTCGAATCCATCGGTTACGCGGGCCGCGCGCAAGATTGACATTCGGACGCGCGTTGCTTTTACGCCCGCGGCCAATCGACCGTTCGGATATTTATGAGATTGTAAGGGAATTAGACGGCGCTCGACGAAAGTCATTTACAAGCAGTCCGCAATAATTTAATCCATTTTGATTGACCTTTATTATTTGTCGTTTATTCGAAACCTTTCCTCGCGTACTTTCCGCGCGATACGGTCAGTTGATGGATGGGAATTACAACTGCTTCCTGCGCTATAAAGCATCGAAATCGAGGAGATATGCCGCGATTGGAGATAGAAATAATCAATCCTTCGTGTTCCATGAGTATTTATCGGCTTATCACTTTGCGACTAATTAATATCGTATATAAATGTCACTTTTGCGGCTGAAAAATATACGTTTTGCGAGAATACTTCTGTTTTTATTATTTAAACTGAGCTTTTTTATTTATATTTTATAAAGTTTTAATCGAAGTTTTACGCGAAATTTTAAGTATTTTTATTTAAATTCATATCTATATATCCTACATCATTTTATCATTTTATGTACAATTTCCCTCCATATTATGAATTTTTATAAATGCTTAGATTGACATTTTAGATGTTGAGATAGCATTATTCGAAAAGCAAAAAAAAGTACCATAATAGGAATACCGTACTAGTACCTCTCTATACTATGTAGATGTCACTTATGTCATGACGTTATCTTTAATAACGAATCAGTAAAATTCAACTACAGTTTAATAAAAAAACCGATCATTTGTCAAATGAGTGAAAATACTTCATTTTCAATGAATCTTCATTGATATTTCAGTTAAATTTATTAATATCTTACTTTATGACTGATTTTATTAGAGATTTCAGAGTGCCCATAATATTAAATACTAGAATAGAAATTTATCTCAAAATTGAAAGTAATTTAATTGCTCCGCGATAACGCATAAGGCCACACCGTTCGCATTCATTTTCCAGCGCATTTCGCACCATCGAAATATCCGGATACAGCCAAAGCAGGCAGCCGGTTAATACTCGAAAGATGTAACCGAGTTTTGACCTCGGCAGTTGTTCGCCACTCAGTTTGGTCCTGCGAAACCCGCGGAATATGCAGTGATTGTCGCATTAGTGTGCGGTCTCGATTGGCTTCCGAGTGGCTTTCCTCGCTGCCGACCGCCTAGGGCATTCCACACCCCGTGCCCAGTAAAACCGCGAGCTCCAAATATTCCAAGGGCAATATAATGTACCGTGTACATCTCGAGTCTCGCTCCCCGAAAATTGAAACCCCGGGAATTTATCGCGGAATACGAGAGCGCCTGCAATGCCCCCTCCCGGCAAAAACTTTCATTTACCGGCGCAGTGGAAAACGGACGAGTACGAGGCAATAAATTGAATTCGAGCCCCGTTATAGCTAGAGAGCTTTTTCTTTCTCGAAAAAAATAAATAAAAACAAGCCCCTCGACGACTGCTCACGCCCATTTCGTCCTCACCTCTCAGATACTCGCCCCCTTCTCCTCGCAGCTTATACAGGCCTTGTAGGCCGACCACGCGGTCCCCCTGCGAAAAAGCGTAGGAGGGAGTTCGGAAATCCGGCCGGGGATGCGATTCATCGGTCAGAGCGAGCGCGCGCTTTAGACGCGCTTTATCAAGCCGGCCGGCGCGCGCTCAATGGAAGGTCTGATAATAAACTGCAACGAGCGTCGAGACCGAGGGGGTTAATGCCGCTTTCACGCGCAGATCGACCTCTGTACGGTTACCTGCACGTTTTACGCCCGCGCTGATTGAGCTTTAATAATTAAAGACTTTTTCCTGTTCGCGTTGAACTGAGGATCGCGCGCAGGCGACTAACAAGTTACGATATGTGATATTCATCGTGAATTTTTATTTTTTTTAATCAAAGGTGTATTTTTTGCACTCGCTGCTGAGCAGCTATTCCGTTTTAACGTATTTTATAACTATTTATACGCGCGCGTGCATTTTTGTAAGGGGTATTTTAATACCGTTATCTCATTATTGTAATTTTAAGTTTATTCAATTAGGGAAACTGTTGTACGATTCTACTTATGAATATCTCATAAATCTCATATCTCGATATGAATAATCCATCTACATATGCTTCACTGGTAATATTATACTTCAATTTCATTTTCTTCCATTACCTCACAAGTGTATAGAAAACGGGTTCGTAAAATTTATAATTTCGGAAACTTAAAAAATATCTGTGAATTTATCCAAAGGCATTCGTATTTGAAAAAGTATTTCTAACTTTCCTACAACCAATATATGTGACATTTACATAAATAATTCAAATCGTATTTAATAAATTAATTACTAAATTATTCATAACTGTTTTAATTACTTAACTAGTATAATATAATCCATAATCTAGAATTGCAGTTCGCGTCATCGAAGTCTATAATGCGCTCTAATACAGTTCTTGTCAAAGTTCCTACTGTATTTATTATGTCTAATCTAATAATACTTGTATGCTATAGCCAATGCTATACGTACTCTTCGATTTGCACCGATGAATAGAGCCCGAGCGACCTTCTTTGGTGCAACATCTCTATTGTTAAATGTGACAATAAAGTAACCGTAATTTGGAATCATAATAATTCGACGAAAGAAGTCTAGATTTATATGTTATTCGCTTAAGGCAACATTTATCCAACACCTAGTCACAATCAAACAGAAATTTCTCGAGCAATTAACTTTTATGCATAGACGTTAACATTCGCACGTAGTAGATGCTTAAGTTAAAGTAACATAAATTGCGCACGCTGCATAAAGCTGATATTCCATCGATTATAAGAATGTATACACATTTTTGAAACTGGTAATTTAAATAATATCATAAAAATAATCATCTGTATAGGGTAAATTGCAACGACTCGAATTTACCGCCTCATTCTTATTCTCTAAAGTTGTATTCTTCTCACGTTTTTCGCATGAAGAAGAATGAAACCCATTTTTTAAAATCCATTTTCACGGTCTACTGGTAAAAAATAAATTTTTAATACATTTTTAACAGAAAATTTCTTTTGCATTTAACATATTTCTTGCAATGTACATCTTTATATGTGAACTGCTAAATAAATTAGTTTTGAGTTCCTTCTTTAAGCTTACTTGTTGACTTTATTGAAATCTTTTAATAAAACCATACTATAACGAAGAATTATGCAATATACACTAAAAAGTAAACTAAAAGGTCGTTGTTTAATATTTGTGTAAGAAGTTAAGCCATACAACAAACAAGAGCGTTTATTTTTGTAGTCCATATACATCCATTTTATTCGCAATCGATTTACAAAATCCTTTCCTTTTTTCAGTTCAACAAAACCATCAGAGTATTATCCGGCGATTTATACGCTTTACGTCGTACACTTTCGTATCGAAAATGCCAAAGAGTAACCGATAGTCTAACGGAAGTGAATAAGAGTCGATTTAAGTACTTGTTTAGGTCAACGGGTGTGTGCGAATGCCTGATCGCGTGTTTTTTATAGTCTTCCACACCAGTTCACAATTTTAAATCAAAATTAATGCATGGCGTATACAGTGAGAGTGAAATATACTGTCATCAATAAATATATCTAAGCCAAATAATATTTTTCAAGGCAGTAGCAAAATTAAGCGCTGCACCTACGTTATCCGGCACAGTTTATCAAAATTCATAGGACTCATTAATATGTTTGGATTGCCCGGTACAAACAGTTCATACAATGTTTATCAAAATCTGTCATTAATCAAAATCTTATACGTGTATAAAATATAATGTAGGGGCATTTAACATCAAGTTTAATCTAGTTCCAAGAATAATACATTAAAACTAAGTAGGTAGTTTGATGTGTGCTGAAACATGCAAACATTTGTTACGAGTTTGATCTACGATCACATTAGAATATGCTTGAACCAAAATATTTTGAAATTAATTTATGCCCGGAGTTACTCTCTACCATATTCATCTTCTTCTAAGGTTTCATATATTATTACATGCTATTTATAAGTATCTTATGTACTTCCACTTCTGACATTTGCGATTTACTCGCAGTCTACTTAATCTGTGTATCATTATCTTCTTACTCTAGGCATAAAAATTGCATTCGAGTATATCTAAGGCTAAATTTATAGAAAAGATTTTTATTTCAATTTCAATCAATTTTTTGTAACAGGTTTAATAAAATTATACTTCATTTAATTCAAAATGTATTAAAAAAAATTAGTAATGAATTCATGGGAATTGATACATTATTTTCAACCATTTAACGAACGTTATTTATTTTGTATCTCTTTCAAATTATTTTATTAAATGTATTTTGGTAGTTTTTGCATAAATATTAAAGACTAAAAGATTATGTTTATGATCTGCAATCATTAATTTTTATATATTGAATTGAATTCATATACACGTTATACTTTAAATTTATAGTCAATTTAATAAATAAGCGCGGTATAAACATAATTTAAAATCAAAGTAAATCTTACTTATCATAACAACATTGTGAACATAATTAATGTCACTCTAAAAATGAAATATATGAATAATTATATTACTTTGCACCATTTTATGTTTAATTTTAGAAACGTGTACAGTACTATGGCGTTACTATGGCATTATAATTATAAATAACCCATATGATTAAATCGTTCCAGATAATGTGTGCTTGCAAATTATAATTTCATTGCGCATGTACAGTGTGCTTGAGTGCACACTAGAGACCTTACCACTCGTCGATTCATTGTTCAACGCTCTATGGAATACCTGAATTTACGTTATTAACCCAATCGAAATATTTTTGAAAGTACTCGTTAGCCCTTTTGCGACAATTTACAAATCGAATTAGGATGTTAGTAAGTCTACACACGGTCCAAAGGAGTTTGTTATCTCTCTACCGCCGCCTTCGTTACCGGCGCTAATTACCGTATTCGACTTAATCTTGAATCTAGATTGGTGCTAACGACTACAAAAGCCAGGTTCAGAAAAATAAGCAGTGGAGTAATATTCAGTGAAAAAAATATAGTGCTACTTTTTTGCGGAAAGCCACTACCTAAAAACAAAAAGTAGTTGCTACTTTTTGATACGCATGCTATGGATACTTTAAAAAAGGTAGCAACTTCCTTTGTAAAAGTTTCCACTACTTTTAAAAAGAAATTTCCTATACCTTCTTTGGGTCAACTATATACTTTTATGAAATAATTAAGAAATACTTTCCGAGAAAAAGGAAACCCCTCCTTTTTTTCTTTCCATGTAACATTGAGCATATAATTATGATAGAATCAAACACCAATAAATCAATAAAAAAGAATTTTGTTTTTAATCGTAGGCAGCGCGGGAAAAGCTCCCCCGGTCGAGGACGCAACTAATATCAACGGAGACTCCAGCATAGCCAGAGGCAATTTGAAAAAGGCTAATCTAAAAAGGGCGGGTATAAAACGCAAAGTAGATTGCACCCATATACGGTCAGACTCAGCGGCACGTGTGCATATAGCGGATCGATCAGAGGAGCGCGCGGCCGCCTCGCTTTCCCGTCCTTCACTTGATAGCGCACACTCAAGCAGTCCCTTGCCTCGTCGACAAGGCGCCTCTCTTTTCGCCCGGACCTCCTTTCGCCACCTCATACGGACAGCCGCCACGCCGGCGTAACTTTCGGGGCTAATTCTCGAGGAAAAAGGTCGGAGTGAAATGCGCCGTGAACGAAGGCGTGCCTAATAAAAGCCAATCGATTTGTCGGCCGTTTGACCGAGAAGGAAGGGCCTAAGTGACGGCGCCCGCGGGAGACAGGGAAAAGGCGCTTTATTCCACGCTATCTCTTTCCCCCCTTGATACGTTCTTTCTCCTCGGCTATAATTCATGGGAGCCTGAGAAGAGATTCAATTCGCTTGATTTTCTGACTGGCCACCGCCATTATCCGACCAGATTTCCAGGTTTTTGTTTTGACACTGTGCTCACGGCATAAATCGAAACTTTCCTTCGCTCGTTTCTCTGGTGAGATGCAGCTACAGTGACCGTATCCGTGTAACATAGTACTAACGTAGGATTTGGTGGGTGGTTCGCCGAGTGAGTTCGTTTTATCTTCGAATGATAATAAATGGATTAGATGGATGTCATTGTTAGGGGAAGAGTGCGAGGATTGAATTATGGAAAAAGAGGCTAAGTAGAAAAGCTCAGTGGACAGAATTCGCAACGAGATCCCGCATTAAATATTTAGAAAGCATCGTACATTCCTCTGCTACTTACTTTTTTATAGAGCCTTAAGGTGAAACTGGAGTCTTATACATTATGCATATTATACAGAACACTTCCGATTTGATTTGTTTTTTTAATGAATTTTATAGCAAAGGTAAATGTTTGGTAGATGATTAATGTATGCAACTATTGTTTACTATAAAAGTCGTAGAGAATAATTGAATAATATCGCAAACTCGCAAACCAGTCAAATAACGATATTAACTAAATCTAGGATAATGCTGGTGCTTAGTGGTCGCTGTTATAATAATACAAATATCTTTTAAATTGCTACCTATCTGGAATAAAATAGAGCGTTACGTCGCATTGGATAAAGTTGCCACGAGGCTGATAAATTCCAAAAATCCATTTCAAGATCCATTTCCACTCGAGCCTCAGACCCGTATAAACGTTTAATACTCTTTTACGATTCCGCGTACCTACAGCGGAAAGATAAAAGTCGCTGCTTTCTACTTTATGCAAGTGAGGCGGCTGATATCCTGCAATTTTAATCACACTATTTTGCTGATCATACTTTTAATCTTCGAAAAAAACAGGTAATTGCATTTCTGCCGCTAACTTGTACACAGTTGAGAGCCGCGGATTTTTTACTCGTGTCATGCTAATTGCGTTAAGTTAATCGGACGGGTTCACTAGACTAAAACGGGTCAAGTAAACTGTCATGAACTGAATTCGAGAAAAATGAAGTTTATTAATGAGTGATACGTAGACTTTGTCCGGAAATTCGAAATCAGTTCAAGTACAGTTTATATAGCAAATCCATTGGGATTGATTGTGCGTTAGAAGTACAGCATTTGGTAAGTTTAATAAAGGTGGGCGCAACGACTCGTGTACCCGAACAATTGGAAATACGTTCAAATATTAGCCACTAGCTCGTTCTGTTAAAATCATTCAACTAAAATGCGGAGAATGTTGTCGCTATGTTAAATAAAGCTGCAATTTCATACAAGGTTATTTTGTAAATAGTAACCCAATCACAGGGTTTCCAGTAACAATTAATTTACACTTTCCTTTTATAAAATTTGAAGCTTGGGTTCAAATGATTAGACATATTTTTAGAATTATATTACATTTAACTCTAATATACTATACTGCAAAAAATGTAGTATTTCATATATATATATATAACATCAGCTACTTTGACTAGAATATTAAAGATACAAATGTTACTTTGTATCTTTTTAAATATAATCTTTTGTCACTCATAAATAACGCTAATGCTATTAATTAATTTAAATGTTACAAGTAGATTTATGTCTATATTATAACAAATATAAATGTTGAGTTTAGACGTTAGTTTATTTAATATTTTGATTTTGTCTTAAATCGACTTAAAATAGCTTACTAAGTAGTCAGCTTTCCAGCCAAAGAACAATAGTTACAAATACTTCAAAGTGGAATCTAAATAAAACCCATACGCAAGTATCAATTTCTAATGATAATCCAGTAATTTGTCATAAGAAGAAAAAGAAATAATGTTTTCCATCTTTTTTTTTGTGATCCATTTTATTTCAATTAAAAAAATTCTATATAAGTTTTATGACACTGTATGGTAAAATCTATATCACTAGACATTTTACTGTGCTAGACTATAAATTTTACTACAGTGCTAGAGGTCTGTGATCAGATTTCCGTACAGCGACGTTATATTTACTATACAAAAAAATGAAATTTACTGTATTTTTTCTTTCCTTGCAACGATTTCTATCGAGAGAAATTTAAATATATTATAGGTGTTGGAATCAATTAGTAGCATCTTGTAAGATATGGTACAGATAGTATATTATTATGAGATAACACTTTATGATTTATTAAATATGTCAAAATTTGTGCCGAATAATGTTTAATGTAAATAAAAATCATCTAACTTATTGTACTATAGTAAAAATATGTAAAGAAGATTTTGAAGCTGAGTAGACGTATAGAAGTGATTTTTACATTTTAAAGTTTTCGTAAGTGATTTCGACTTGCATGACAAGTTCAGTTCAGTTAGTCTTCGGTGATAATATCAGTCTTGAGAATTAGTCAAATGCTGGAGGCATTGATCAATTAAGATTCATATCAAAGGCTTAAATAATTGCTGACGTGATTAGAAGCTGATTTATCAAAAGTAAGAAAATTTGAACTTTAAAATTTGAACTTAATCTACAGAGAGCGATATTAGGTACGACATGAGTCGATAAATGAAAGGATATTCACAAGTTCTTTTAAGGACAAAATGCTACTTTAAAATTCGAAAAAGAAATATTTTTTATATGGAATTTTTATCGGTAACTAAAAGTACAACAGAAACAAAACCGTAGGTTAAGCTCGACCAACAATCGAGATCAGAGGCAAAGCCCAATATTCATGGTTCTCACCAAAACTCTATATTTGGTGAGATCAAAGCTGTGTCATTTACTACAAATTGCTAAAACCGTATGAAACTATAACTGTGAATCTTTACCAACTGACTGAAACTAGTAACCTTGAACCATGAATGAAAAGATCAGCATTCTCAAAGACAGAAAACAGTAATTTTTTATACGACAATGTACACCCATACGTTGCAAAAACGGTAAAATCATATCTGAAAACATAAAAATGGAAAGCGCTATTGTACCCTGTTTCTTTCAATGTTACATAGATTGCATGAATAGAAGCTTACATCTTACAAATGTTGTATAAAATCAGTTGATTCGTAGATTGCATCTAAAGACTAACAGTTCTTCCGATGCGTATTTCGACACTATCGAAATGATGGTCAAAAGAAGCAGAAAACGATACAAGACTTTAAGTAATTTATTTTTTGCAAAGAATTAATTGAAAAACCTAATATATTACACTATATTATACAGCTACTTTGAATAATAAATGAAAAGCGCAGATAGTCGATATTAGTCATTATGCAGAGGCGATATATCTACGAATGTACAGACCATTAGCACATTTTCTTAGTCGTTTTAGCACTTTGCAAATGAGGGAATTTCATTGCCTTTCCAACCAGTGTCAAATTTTTATTCGCCTAGAGAGCGAAAGAAGTTCGAAATCTCGAAGCAAGCTCTGCCCATGTTCCGAAACTTAAATATCTAGATAGCTTTCTGCAAGTTGGAAGAACTTTCTATCTGCACAAGGCTCGTGCCATGAGCCGTAAAATGTTCACACCTAAAATCTTTGCTAATTTTTGAAGAGTTTACTTTGTATTATCTTCCGTAATACAGCGACGTTTACATATTTAACCGTGAAACGGGTGGATCCGACCGAATACAAAAGACACGATATTACTTGTTTTAAACTTCCCTGCAGCTGCTAACAGTAAAAGTTTTTCAATGAGCCGAAGGAAGAAAAAAGGGCCGAGAGTCTTTTCTCTTCGTTTACAATAGTTAGCGCGCGAATCTTTGTAAACTAATTAGATCCAGTCCCTTAGCCCCGCGATGCTAAAGAAACAGAGCCCAACTCCCAAGTCATTTTCATTAAACGCATTCGGAGAGTTTTACTGGTGCGCAGTTCGGTGTTTAAGGACAAAGCGAGGCGGTCGCATTTAAAACAGCGCCTCGCAGCGGCTTCAATAATTCATACTGTAAATTCGAGAGTTCGTGCCGGCCGACATTTAGATTACCAATGTACGCGCGCCTATCTCCCAACACTAGGCAGTCACGGAAGACGTTAATGCTGACGCACCGGGAGCGCACACGCGATCCGCGCGTCCAGATAGCCGCGGGCGTGCGCTATGCGCGGAAGCGGCGATTGATAATGAGGTTACCGCGTGAGCCGAATTCGCCCTCCGCGCCCGTCGTCAGAGTCCAATCTCGTAGGAACCGGGCGGATTGAACGGAAAGCAGCAGGTCGCGTGCACCGAAATCCCCGGGGCGTTGGCCGGGGACGCTTTCATTTTTGCTCTCCTCTCTAATTCCCCCGTTGAGCAGTAGGCCTTAGCATCCTGGGGGCGAGAGTTCGCCGCGCGATTTTTCCGCCATCCGGGTGGCGTTATCTCGAGGAGGGGGAGAGCCGCTAATTCCGGTAAACAAGATTGGGCCGGTCGGCGGGAGATCGACCGCGTTATCGCCCCTTAATCTGGGTGCGGTCGGAGCTCGCGTGCGGTGGCTCGCGAGCCGACGCACTCGTTGCGGCCGCTTGGCGATTTGTCTTGCCGGGGAAAAAGCGCCCGTGTTGGGGACACGCGGTCCGCAGACATGCACGACCCCACAGGACGCTTCCTTCCACACGCGGACACGGGCGCGGTTCCACTTGGGGACGTTGCTCCGAAAAGCGAGCATTGGGCACATACTCACTTTTTGACCGTGTGCTTTTGGTACAGGTGCGGTGGAAATTAGAAGGAACTGGACGAGAACTGGCTTTCAAATACAGATATTGAAATGGTTGATGTTTGAAATTTCATTCGCGGGTGAATATTTTTATTTAAAACAGTTTCTTACCTTGTCATAGTGAACAAATTAATTGGACGCGATTTGACAACCGCAGTTGTGGTTCGGATGGAGAAATAGACAGATCACAATTGCCTCGATGAATCTTATATTTATTTTGATAATATTTGTTCTTGAGTATATACGTGAATTATATGAAATTGATTCGTTGCGTTCGCTTTGAAGGACGTCAGCACAGTGTCACCGGTCTCGTGTTCCGTCGTCGAGCCACCGGCCCGAGCTTCCCCCCGCGACGTTGCCGCTCGTCGAGCTTAGCCGCGCGCCGAGCTTTGTCCTCGCGCCTGACGGTCTCTGAGATCGCACCTGCGGCAGTTCGCCTGCCCCAAGCTCGTTCGCAAGCGGCTCTCTCCTTTTTCCCCCCGCAAATCATTTCCTCAATTCCCACTGATACTAGACGGGTTGGCTTTCACTCCTCTTGAGTTTTGATGCGCATAGATTTTTTTATATCGCGAATTTAACCGGGGAGCGCCTCGAGCCAGACTTTAAGTTTGTCGCGACCACGTTTTGCCTACCAGAATGTGACACTCACCACAAAGTGGCTAATGAGAAGTTTAGTTGATATGGAAAGTTGCGAGCAGGAATCATCACCCGCGTGTGTGTAAAAGCCATAATACGCTATGCGCGAGGATATAGGTCCTAACGCTGTGAGCGTGAATGGTAAAGGCAAGACCGTCGCATCGACGGGAAGAGATTAGGAGGCTTTGCCCGCTGGACAACGAAGGCCGACTTTGGGCTTGGGTAACAGGTCAACTCTACCGGCGCTTCGTGGTCACGAGCTATATTGGCGTCACAGTAAGCCATAAAGGACAGTTGCGGGCAGATGGAGCCGCGTCAGATATATCAAAATTCTGAAAAAAATTCAGCTGAATTAATATTACGAAAATCTGAGTATTTCTTTAATATTGCGTGAATGTAACTACACTGTGTAAATTTCGAATTGTATCGCGAAATTACTATTATCTTTTGAATAAATGAAATCGAAATTGAAATCATTATCAAAGTAAAATTTGAACAAGCCCTGCGGTGTAATTTGGGAGAGTCTCGGTCTCATATTTCAATAACCCCGGGTTCGATCCCCGGTCTCAATCGATTTATACAAATGAAACTGAATTTTGTAATGTACTTTTTAAGTCATGCGCCACAAGATTCCGATGTAATATTGACACCAATCAAATACGCATACTTCACAGTTAATGTTTTATATTTATTATCAAATGTTTATTTAAATGAATACAATAAGCTTATGATTACAAAATAAATAAATGTTGTTACGTACGCGCATTTAGGAGTGGCGCGCGCGTGTGGAGGGTGGAGGATGTCGAACTCTCGACAAGGGCTGGAGACTGGAGGAGTAACAAGGAGATTAACTCACAGTTTGTAGTAGACGTAGTTGCTTAAACTTTATTATCCAGACTTAGATTATCGGGGTGAAGAGACGGCACCCCGACGCGTGTCACTCGGACGGACGACAGATGACAAAACCGACCTCTTCCTTCACGCTATCCTCCCTTTTTATGGTTGCTCGGCTTCGCTTCTCCCCACCCGTGGACTCCCGAACTAGCCGATCCCACGCATACTTCCAGCGTTATTCAAGTTGCCGATGTTGCGAATAATCCGCGTGCTCTGCTTTTGCCGGGCGCCCGTCGGCTCGAGAGCCTGCGAATTTCTTTAGATTGACGGCTACCCGAGCTGCCGATGTCGCGAACAAGCCACGAGCTTTGCTGTTGCCGAGGCCCGGCCGCCTGCGGGACCCGCGAGTCGATAAGCGGTTAATCGAGCCGCTAGTCTCGAGAATTCGGCGCGGCTCCGCTAAAGGTGAACCCGCACTACGATTGCGGGGCCCCCGGTTTCTCCGCGGTGGCGGATGTCAGAGCTGCTGACTTCGCGGTTTCGTCGCGTATCGCGCCGAAGGTGTGTACCTGACAATGTCTTTACAGTAAATTTAACAAAAATATGCTTTAACGATAAAATTAAAAAGACAGTTAGGTCTATGAATTATAAATTGTACGACAATAGATTTTTATGTGTGAATTGGAGGGTTGATAATCGATTTATAG
Organism: Sycophaga agraensis; assembly: GCA_018906755.1. NCBI lineage: Eukaryota > Metazoa > Arthropoda > Insecta > Hymenoptera > Pteromalidae > Sycophaga > Sycophaga agraensis. Next base: position 1,376,234 of record JACCIE010000004.1, read on the forward strand.
GTAAGTATAATAGGCAGAACAATTTTTCGCTCGTAACTGCAGTATCGAAGCATTATGTTCCTTTAAGTTGCGTAAAAGCCTGAATGGCGAAGCTTCTTCTATCGACTCACTCTTACACGGTTTCGATTTTGTCGGAAAAGTTTGACAACGTAGCATTCTGAAAAACGTACCTACATTTCTATTCGTGTCTCTCAGAGTTTCGGGCGAGTGCAAAGCTCTTACTTTTATCCTTGAGCAAAAAGGGAAGCCTGTCGGCTACCTCTTACGCATGCAGTCTACATTTCAAGTTCCTCGTGCTGGGAACTAAATCAGTCAAAGAACAATTGCTGGCATAATCATATCTACATATATTTCATCTTTTTTTCTTGAGTAATTATGCATATTCGTGTTTCGCCTTTCTATTTGCAATGTAATACTTGAAAATGCTGTTGATAATACTAATTCTTTCATTACACGTGAAATCAACTACATACATTAGAAGTTGCAATTTACACCAATAAAATAATTAAATGAATATTAAGTACTGCTATTTAAAATACATAAATAATAATATAAATAATTTATTTCTAATATTTATCTTTAAATGTTTTTTTTATTATTTACTATTATTTACTATTATTCCTGCTTTCATATATTTCTATGAATGACATACATAATTTAATGATGCTTATAATTATAAGCACATCATCCGCTAGCTTAAGGGGGGTGAGCGCACTGGCGTCATTGTCAGGTTGTCGCGCTGACAGAGCGAATGCATTACATCCAGATCGAAGTTACACTCTCGAAGCTCTGCTCGCTCCTTCGCGAAATATAAATAAGTATAAAGGTGATTCAATGTAACGTGGCTTTCACCCCCTCCTGCGCGAAGAGGTTTGTACACACGCAAGCTACGCGAAAGAGGATTGGTTGGGTTTCTAACGTCGAGGCAGCTGAAAGAGCGTTCACACCGCAATTGCTCGCTTGTGTATGTACTTGTCGCCGCGAGAGGCGCGGTGCCCGATGTCATCCCACGGAATGCGCGCGCGACTTGTCTCTTCCGACGTGGATCCCTCTTCACCCTACTTCCAACGGGCACGTTTCGGATCTTCGTATATAACGCAGACAGGTTCAGCAAGAAAGTAACAATATCCGTACTTGTGCAAATAAGCCCTATTTTAATCACGACAGGGTACGTAACAAGGTATTTTTATTTCTATTTATTCAGTTTCCATAGTCCAGCTAAAACAACACGTCATCCTTCGGGGGACCATATATAGTTTCAGGGGCCGCCTTAGATAAACAACATCCGCGCGAATATGACAAAAGGATGATCGATCCAATGTTACACAACCTATCGTATACATGCGCACTGCACCTCCGCGCAATGGAAAATTAACGAGGCCTGCTAGTCAAGAGCGCCGCGAGCTAAGCGGATTACGGAATCCGTGCGCAATTGGAACGAATTCGGCGCAGTGGCCACAGCGCTTAATAGCATCCACCGCTTCCGGGATTTTTTGTAATCTCGTAACGACGAGCCCCGGCGCTCTGTGCCCTTCGGAAATTGTTTCTCGCTCCGAAGCTAAAGCACAATGCGGGCCACACTGTACGCCCCCAGTGGAACAATGGCCGGTGCGCTTAGGTCAATCGTGATCGAAAGTAATCGAGAGGGGTGTTCCCTTCGCCGGCCGGCCACGAGTCGATGCTTTGACTTACTCCTGGAGGGTGCTGACCCCTTTATAGCGCAAACAACAGATGAACAATAATTCGAATACTTAAACAATTGGGTTACATCATTTCGGGAAGGGCGGATACTCACGCTAATTAAGCACCCTGATCCGCGGGAGGTAAGAGGACTCACGTTAATCAAGCACCCCCTAAAATGAGCAGAATTCTACTATGTCCATATCGCGGTTTCTGGATAGCGCTAAGAACGAAATGATCTGCTTTGGAGCCTCACAACTCGAAAATTATTTTGTTATAATGTTATGTTTATACACGTTTTTTGTTAAGTTTTTTTTTGGAAATATTCGAAAAATCTACACGAATGTACAAAATTGATATAACATTTTCAAATAAATTCTGCAATACCAAGGGGTACATCGTTTTTACGATAGAGTTATCTCTAAGTTGTTACGTTTTTAGTGTACAATATGCATTAAAGTTTTGCAAGCAACAGTCATAATTTTCATATCAGTGATTAAAATTAAATTCAACAATTTAAGAAATAACTCTAAATTTGAAATGTTTCATCGATTTTTAAAGCTTTGAATTACCAGATACCAAATGCTTTTTGTTGCAAACGGTTACAATGAAGCACGTGCGCCTGTAATCTTTTCATGTTTGAAGGAAACAATATGAGAAGGAGAGGCTATTGTCAGCCCATTTATTCAAATTACAGCACGCAATTTATGCTTTTGCATAAAATAAACATAAGACTTGATCTTCACAAAAGTCAACTTTGATAGGGATGCCAGAAATCTATACCACTTTTCGAGCACAAAAAAGCCATCTAAAGAAACTCGACTCCTCTACGATTCTATGTAAAAGTAGAAAATAGTCTGGATTCGGAATACAGTTGTGCAAGTGTCGATGAATATATTCTCGGAAACTTTTTCGGTATTTCATTAAACATTAGATAGATCGATCTGTAGAACATTTGGTGTATTTGAAAGTTTTTTTTCGCCTTATTAAGTTATGACAAGTCAATAGATTTGGCACGAAGCTTTTCTTATATGATTTTCATAAAAATAATTTTGAAATACTGACAATATAAATGCAATAAAAACTCATTTCCACTTAATTAAATCTACCTCATGATATAATTTTAAGTTCAAACTTGTTGTATGGAATAAATTTATTAACAATATAAATTATCAAAAAGTTATAATTCAAGATTTTAGACTTGAACCAATGATCGACCATTGCTGCTCAATTAGCTACACAACTACACTTTGGTCTCATCAGTTCGGTTGTCTATAAAAGCAAGTGGTGTATAAATTGTACGAATTCAATTAAGTTGATTGTTGCGTGATACAGATCCATCGATGTTTACTATTGAAATTTGTTGCTAACGAATGTTTGTATACCCTCGGTTAAAAAAATGTTTCATATTTATATGTCTCCGTAATAATTACACTGGCTTTTATGCAAAAGGACGATTCAAACGGTGAAGTAATTACCTTACCAGCAAGAAAATACAAGTGTGCTTGAAAAAAAAATTTTTATTTGAAACAAAAAAAATGCTATAATTATCGGCTTTTCTACACTTTTTTCATTTCATATCAAACATATATGTAAAATGTATTCTTGCGGTAAATTTTATCGCGTGAAATGCTAATTTTCTCCAAGGTTCTAAATTTAACTGCACAATGCAACGGAAGACATTTTTACGACAAAAGACACAAATTTCTCATACCATTATACCGAGAATTTCATTTCCACTTCCTTATATTGCATTATACAGTATGCTTATACGGTATTGCGCTCATTACAATAAAACATATCTTAATTTTATGCGCGTTAATTTTTATGTATCGCGTTGAAATTTTAAAGTTAAAATTCATTAGTATATCCTCATAATTTATTTTAAACCCTTGGTATAAAAATAGCATCATACGGATTTCGAAGCTTCTGCAATTTAGCGTGTAATACATGTATCGATTGATTCAATTGCATTCATTAAAGGTGTAAAACATGCAAGCTGAAATTTTGGTAAATACGCGTCAAACCTTATTTAAGCTCAAAAGTGGAAAATGATGGTTCCAAAATTTATGAGCTATGTGCCGACATGGTCAGCTGATCGGAATTTAACATCGTCAATGGATTCCCTCGTCCACCCTTATATATGTTAATATGAAATAGCTTGCTGGGTGTGGTAACTGAAAAATATAATTTTCAAAGGATACTTATATTATAAACCAGAGTGTTATATAAATCGGCACTGTTATTGATAAGCACTTGTTGTAACCTTTTTACAATATCCCTTTATTATTCATATCCTATTATGATTAATCATACAGATTAGTCATAAATTTTTAAGTAAAATGTTATCATTTCAAATATTTAAATGAAAATTACAAAGATTAATAAACATCAGTATCGATATAAATATTAAATTATTATGTTATTAAATAATTTAATAACAATAAATTCAAAATGACTATAGTTATAGACATAAGGTATTCGGTTTTATCATTGATGTATATTTGCAACTGATTGCGTTACGACACAGACTGCGGAGAACAGCTATTAAAAATAAAACCAAAAAAATTGTGCTGCATATATTATTCCATGTTTTTCTCAAAGATATAGTCGATTCATATCTACAGATACAGAATTGTCGGTAAACAGGTAATACAAAAGATACAAATGTGGCTGTGTATACCATATGTATTCACACGTAGTTAGTGTGGCAACATAAATTTAAATTTTAAAAATCTTTTTTTTATTTCGGTACATTAGTTAAGAAACTATTATTTGCAGAATTTTTACTTTCTATAGCTTAATTTAATAATTAAATAATTGAATAATGACTTTATCTGAGATTATAAATATCACGCGGCGATGCATATTGTTTATTACAATCGATATTTACTTTTTGGAGTTTTGGAAAAAAACCGCGTACATTGCAGAATTACATTTACATCGAGTTAATGAGAGTTATGTATGCATGGAGAACTTAGCTAGGGGCGCCGAGACGACGGAAGAGTTCTAGACTAGAAGTTACGTGCAATGCGAAGCACGTGACGTTGACCAATTCGCACGGAGCAGGAGGCGGGTGCTTGTGTACCGCGGAGAATATGTAAATTACTGGATTACATTATGCGAGAGCGGACTATTCGCAATTTGATCGTCATTAGGTTTGCAGGTATGCATGGATGCCACCCTTGCTACAGGCATTTCTCAAAAAAATCTCTAACGAACTTCGTTTTGGTTTAGTATAAACAACAAAGACGCAGTCTGTTATTACACGGAGAAAAATATTATAAAAAATGTTGATATACTACTGAGTAAGCTGGGGACAAACTTGGTTAAATGAAAAAGTTAATTATACTTTACAGTAAAAATTGTGATTATTTTAGCCAAAATTACTGTTGACCATGATACAGTGTATCAAAAATGAATACACGTGTAGTAAGTATCAAGAGAGATTTTTACTGGCAAGAGATCATATAAGGTTTTTTGATTTAAATAAAAATATTATTCTGGTTTTAAACGAGAATACAATGTTTTGCTGTCTCGTAGTCTTGGGAAATAATAGTGAATCAAAGATAAGATAGTCCCGGTTGTTTAATATATCATTAAGGTTGTCGTCGGGCGACCTTTTGAGAACATACCTCTTCGGATGTCTGTACAAAACGAAGTCTTTTATATCGAATTCCGATATATTTTCATGCTTTAATCCATAAACATATTTCCAATATTGGTTATTAACAGATACAATACTATTTAATAAATTAATATAAAAAGGTGCTGAGTTCGCTACGCTCAACCGGCTGCTCTCAGCGCATCGCGCGCAGTAAATCTACAGGGCCGCTTTCGAACTTGTAAACCTGGGCTCGGTTTCAAACGACGCGAAATTTAATCTGGGCCCTCACGTGCATTAGTGCCACTTTTCACGAGGTGGAATTACTCGGCGCTAAAAGCCAAACACACGAATTCTCGAGCCGGCACACGCGCCACCGGCGTAACCAACAGGTTACCGAGCGTTGTCCACCCGTTTTGTAAGTGGATATTGTTTGCTACGCGGCTGGCTCGTTTGAGACGAGCGCTATAGGGACGAGATTTCTTTCTTTCTGAAAGATTGGCTTTTCCACGCGCAAAAGAATCTTTACGAGGCCGGTCGGCGTTGGGACAAGGCAGGGAAATAAATTCGAAGGTCGCGCCCTTTTTCGAGTTGTGAAATGCGGGGCATTGTGTGTATCGACTCGTGTACAGACGTTGAGCCCCGATTTTGTTTTTTAGGACAAGAGCACGGGGTATAGCGGAGGGATTGCGAATTTACGGTGGGTGCTGACCGCATGGTGATTGTTCAATGATATAACGAATAGAACTATGGTGTTACGAGAATTTTAGTATAGGATGGACGAGGATCGAGTGGGAAAAAATCGAAAAATTCGTGAATCTCATGAATTTTAGAATAAATTTAGGTCTATAGTAGAGCGTACAGTTGATTTATTCCTCAGAAAACTTTACGAGCTAGATGAGATCACTTGAGATGGGCGATTTTAAGCCGCTATTACGCAATGCGCGGAGAGCTCCATTAGGTTCTGCATTAATTGCAGTCATTTTTAACTACGGCATGAACATTGGTATTTATAGTGAACAAAAAATTGCCAGGTCGAATTGGGAAATTTATAATTCTAAAGGGTTATTTGGATCTTTGGTAATAACAATACATAAAAACTGAGTATATTCAATAAATACTAGTGAGTGTAATATAAAAGACTAAAACTTTATTTTGTTTTACAGAAATATTTTCATTTTGTCCATTGGGCAAGATTAACCAAAATATGTGAATTCCCTTTCATTTAAATAAAAAGTTAAAATTAGTTCAGGTTTTTAAATCCTGGAAATAAGCTAACAAATTGCCACTTTCATTTCGAATGTATATACGCATAATGTATTTATGAATCAACGTCCGACTAAACTCGCTACTTTCTACTGCGTTGATAGCAAAGCTACAAGTGGATTAGTTCATTCGTAAATTAGCTTACAGATTATTCATGGATAGAAAGTATTTCAGTTGTATGGTCACCTACCTATTACATTTTAATAGAAACGGAACAGTTTTAATCACATTTAAATTCGAAGTTTGATTTTTTAATCAATCATTAAAGAATTATCGATTGAACTAATACTGTAAATTGCCAAATAATAAATTCTTGAACACCTCGGAGGAAGATGAAGGATGATGATTAGGAGCCAAAAAAAAATGCTTTATTTAATTTCAATGTGAGCTGTTTAAAACGATGCTGCTACTTTGAAGGTAAATTAGCGAATGAATATAAAAACAAAACGTCGCGCTATCGCGCTAATGGACAAAGCTAGCCGCGCTTTTCCCCCGCCCGCGGTACGCTTTCCCGAATGTAAATAAAAGGGCCTAGAATTTGAAGCCGTCATTGTCACTCGCCTATGATCGTGGGAACCCCACACCACTGACTCGGGCGATACTCTCCTGGCCCGGCTGGAGTCTTGTATGATCTCGTTGCGGCCCTCGGCCTCAACGAATCACTACGAGCACGAATCGGGCTTACAAAATCCGGCAAATCAAATAAATATTAAATAATAAATCATTAGACGCGTCTCGCGTGTAAGCAGCATCGCCCGCAAGTTCCATGTAATTTTTATTACAACAATGAATAATTTTCGGATAAATAATATCAGCGCTGGTTTACAACAAATAATTCTCGCTCGCTATTACATATTTTTATACATTTACGGATAATTTTCTTTTGTACCATAACAAATACTATTACTTACATGTTGGTTATAAGTGTTATTTTATTATTTTTTAATAGTATTATTTAAATTATAATCAAGATACAGTTTAATTTGCTATATCTCTATTTAAATATTAAAATTAATTACTTTTTAAATTAGTTATACCATTTCACGCACTGCATTTGATTAGAATACTTTTTAAAAGTAATATATACATATATATATATACATACGGGTGCCTAATAAATTTAATGCGCAATAAAATATTCATAGATTCAAAATATTAAAGAAAATAAAATACTTTCCTTTATAGTCATGCTGTATTTGTTTCGTTAAAAAAAGAGTTTTCAAGAAATGTGTGTACCTCAAGATATATCGAGTAATATTTACAGTTTCTAGAATCTTCTTGAAACTTCACAAACTTCCTGTATACGTTTCAATTTGTTTCGCTTTTAAATTCACATTGAACGCTGTTTAAGAAGTGCGATTCGTTTCGAAACGAATCGTAACTTCGAAAACAACAAAAACTTGAATTCCCGAAGTATCGATAGAATACAAATGTTTAAGGCGAAGGCACATATGTGAAGTAACTTCTACTCTTTTTAACGGTTCAACGAAGAACCAAAGAAAAAGGGCGTCTATGTATCAGCGCCACAATTTTTCAAAAAGATGATTCATACAATTACTTTCTTAACTTTTATATAAGTTTGATTTCTCTTTTTAATGTATCATATTTCTTTTGTACAATATTAAACATTTTTATAATAAAGTATTAGTTTTATTTTTAATGTAAAATTAAGTAATATTTTTACAGAGTAATATATGTTATTTAAATTTTAATGTGGCTCCAATTTTGAAAATGTTACAAAAGATTTCATTTTTCTAAAACACTATTATTTACCATTCCATCTGAATCCATTTTTTATAAATTGCATTATCTTTTAGTAGAACAATTGATACATTTCATAAAGAATTTTAATGATATTTTACATACAATTTATCGCTTAATCAACATTGGATCGAAGTATTAGTAACTATCAACAACAAAACTAGTTTAGTCTTGTCGTCTAGTATTGGTTTTAGGATGATAACCGTAACAATACTTTTACACAATAATTATATACATCATTCCTTCATATAGTTCGAAAATAAGATTTATTATTGTATAAATCATTTCCGGTAATAACAAGTAGATTAATTTTTATGGATAGTAAATTGTGCCAGATCCTTAAAACATACATTTTACGATTTAAGCCATAAAACGTCTTGTAATAAAGAGAGATAACTAATTGAACGAAATAGCTCGTATATAGGTTTTGTATTGATTACCCATTCAATGTGCTACATGAGCTAGGATTACTACTAATCAAAATGATTATTTTTATTAAACAAATAGTATTTATAGCGACACGGAGAACTACAGAGTAAATTTTTCTAGCAAATGTTAAAAATTTTTCTAAAAAATATTATTGTAGACAGCTATAGTTCACTATAGTCTTTTGTAATGAAATAATATCGTATAATCTCCGAACATTTTTAGAATTAATACAAAATATTTAAAAATTTTTAATTTTATCTTACAGTCAAAACAATATCTAAGGCTGTGTAATAGCGTAGATCTTTTTGAGGCAATTGTTGATAATTAGTCTATTTTAGTTCATATGATATGGAGCATTTATGCTATCTACAATTTGATTCTAACAAAATTATTCTCACATGCAACTAAACTTAGCAAAGCTTCTCCCTCCCATTTCCCTTGACGGGACCATGGACTGAGTTATGTGTTAGAGTTATAGCTGTACCTCAGTAAGGATTATTGTTCGCATCTTACAGAACAAAAGTACACAGTACAATGGAATGTTTTTCTAATCGCGGTCGACTAGATGACTTTTGTTTTTCTGGAGCATTGAAAATTGCTAGTGAACTAAAATAATATGGGTAAATTTTAATATAACATACACGGTAATAATCGTATATTTGAATAAATGAAATAATTATGTAACAAAAAGAAGGAACAAAGGTCCAACGATCGTACGCTGAATGCGAGGAAAAAGCTACTGAGGTAAAATGCAGAAAGCATGAGATAGTCCAAAGAGTTAGGAAAAACGTAGAGAAACGTGAGCCGCGAGCTTCTTTTACCGTCGAATTCACGATTCATCAGACAAAAGGACTGTCGGAGTGAGGGAGAAACCGAGGGAGAAATGAGTCGCGTTAGCTGCTCACAGGTTGCGCGACATACAGCGCGGTCTCATTCTTTTCTTAGTCGTCGAGTACAGTGCATACCGAGGTTCATACACATAAAAAAATTGTCTTCATTTGGTAACTATGCGCACTACGACTAAATGTACTGTTCATAATGTATTAAACTTCCTTATTAACATGATTTCTTAACCGTTTTTTATTGACTATCCAATCTGTTGTACACATAAATAAATTTTATTATATATATCGAAAATGATTTTTTCCCCGAATATAACTAACGAATATTTGATTGCCACTTAATTTTCTCATTTAGTAATGCTCAATACATTACTCAACTACATAACGTTCCGTTAATGTTTATACTACACTTAATACTTATTATAATTTATAAATACATCTTCAATTAAAAGATGATATTTGTAATTTTTTGTGGATATACTCTTAACAACCGGACTCTAACTAACAACCGGAAAGAGTACGATTATTTGAAGTGTAATTATAGAGTTCAATGAGAGTCCAATGCGCGACCCTTGCCCTCCACTGCCCTTGACCGCACGTGGCCTCGTATCTTGGCTTACACCGGGGCAGTTTGGTAGTACACCCCCCCCCCTGGGACAAGCCTGTTAGGACGAGGTTATCGGTTCACCCTCCGCGAAGGAAAACACGCAATTAAGCTTTCAGAGGCAGTCGCGTTAAGCCGGTGTTAAGGGGGCTTACGCGTCTTGTAGACGTGTTTCAGGTAGGAAAGGACGCTTGTACAAACAAAAAGTAAAAAAATGCTAATGGCTTGGCAGCGGATCGCCCGCGTTAGGGAACTCTGTATATCCGGTCCAGGGTTTTCCGCTTCCGAAGCTGGGTCGAGTCTTATACCAGTGATGTTTTCCAGACCAAAGGCGTGTAAATTTAAATCTGCTCAGGGCGGTACATCTTGCGTCGTAGCACGTAAGACTTTAATTTTGAATTTAAATTTTCGTTTGTTGTGTAATAAGATTTTTGTGATCTTTATAACTTTGCTTGCAAGCGAATTTCCCTTCACGGACTAAATACACTAAAAATATTGACCATTTGAATGATATCGTAGCACGAAAGCTATTAGAATAGCTACTTCCGAATTAGTACTAACAGTCCTAAAAAATTAGAAATATGTATTTAAATTAATAAACCAATAAAATATATTTCGTTTACAAAATTGAATTCAATTGATATTATCTGTATTTTCATTCTACGTAAAATTATGTCAATTATAGGTAGCTTTATCGAAATTTGTAATGTAATTAAATATTACGATACGTGGAATTTATTAATTAGTGCACACCTATTAAGATGATCGCTTTTTTAAATGGTATTAAGTAGTAATTTCTTTGTCGCTATTGGATTAATTTGCAATTAAGACTTTTCCATTACCCGATCTTACTAATAATATAATTTCTTAACTCTGGTAAGATCAATTAAATGTAAAAAAATAAAGGGAAAGATGACATTTCTACCGGAATTAGGAAAATCCTCCAGTCAAAGTCAGGGATCTCAATTGGATTGATAAGTTAAGAGGATGGGATAGAACGAGAAACGAGAGCTGCCATCACGAAGATGGAACGTAACACTCGCTTTATCCTCCAAGCGAGGGAATTCAATTCGCTTTTTATGAGTCCTAAAATTAGTACATAACGAACCACTGTTGAATGTAAAAAGGTATCATTCATGATGAATAGACGTGAATGTGGCTGATTATTAGTTTATAAGTAAAATGTATTCCGTGCTGCATTGTTAAAATTAATAAATGCTTCATATTTTTGTTTTATTAAAAAATAAAAAATCTTGTGATTTTCTATATATCTGATTCGTATATTTATTAAAAATAGGTTAAATGAATAATTAGAAAAATGGTTATGGCACAACATAAGCTAATTGCATAAAAAAATTGTCTCAATCGTCTAATATTAGTGCATTATGATCTATTATGTAATTTTTTGTAATTTGATATATATGTTTATATATAATAAAATATGTTTGTTAAATGACTGATATTTTATACCTTTTATTATATTAGTTAAATATTTTTGATAATTTAGAATTTTTGCAAAATTAACAAAATGCGGTGGTTATTTTAATTATGATAATACAGGATAAAATACCAAGCATAACTTACTGTGCCACATGTCAGTTATTTATATATACATGTATACTCTTACTACTATAAAAATGTAATGTCCTAGAAAATAGGATAGGTCAAATTTATATTAACTTCACAAAAATTTGTTTTTATTTAAATAATTATTTTATTTTCACGTTCAGTTCAATATATTTTATCAAGTTATTGTTTGTTTTTATAAAATTAAATCTACCTACTTCGGCAAATCTCTTCACAGGTCCAAGTTAATATTTAACGCGTACAAAGAGCAGCAGAGAGCGTCGGCCTCATGTTCTTTTTTACTAATCATCAAATTTAGTTTTATTGTTTATTTTATTAAAGTCCACATAGTTAATACAAAAATACATAAACAGAATTAATTTACCGAATTTCATGCAATAAAAATATCAGAAATGTGCATTTATTTAATTTGTCTTGCAAAATTCTGATATCGAAACAAATATAATGTACATGTTATGATTGGTAGACCCTTCAAATTCATCCTTTTAATGTATATACATCCGATGTTATACTGTTCGCGTGAGTTGCATGCTTTTGAATCGCCGTTTTAAGTACCTGTTTATGTTATTTACATTTATTTAATTACTTCACTTTATTTAATTTGCTATAAAGATATAAATTTATATTATTTCGAAAACAACTATTTACAATTTATTACAAACATCTCTCAAACTAACGCATTAATCAATTTTCACTACCCATAAAATATATATCGATTTCTAAAAGTGAACGACCCATTTTTCATGTTATTTCACATAAGACTAGTTAACGATCACTAACTCGACTCAAAAAGCACTAGCATTGGCGAGCAAGTTCATGCACGAGACAAAGCTACTGAGTAGTTAGGACGACCGCGCCGTAACGAAGCTCCAGACGCAAACAGAACAGAGGCGTTCGTTACAAAGCGTCAAAGGTTCGTCAGGGTTAGAAACTTTGTAGTAGACTACGTAGGGATTCAATCAGCCGAAATAGCGGTCGCCTCGTGACGGTCCGGCAACACTCAACCAGAACTGTGTGATCTCTGTTACAGCAGGTGGGGATATGCAGCCGAGCGGAGGCGGAGGGCCGGCCGCAGCGTCCAGAGGAAGAAGCCGGGGTCGCCTCGTCCCCAGCGACTCGACGCCGACGTAGGGCAGCGCCGCCGAGGAGAACAATGGGCGCCAACCAGTCCTCAAGGAGCTTCCCCACACCGGGCGAGGAAGGTCAGTAGATCCCAGCATTGTCCGTTCTCGGGCGACTAAGTCTCCATGTATACTTGAAATTGCCGCGGCGCTACTCGAATCAGTACAGGGTATCTGCGTGAATCGCCGTGCACTTTGAATTTACAAACAGCCCCTCGACGATTCCATTGGTCACTTTACGTATAGTTTTAGCGATAGTTGCTGCTATAACGATGGAATATTCCCAGATCTCCTGGTTTATCTTCGACATGCTTCTCGTTATATGGGACTGGTTTGAAAAAGTCGAAATGCTTTGATCGCTTTAAGATCTACTTGGCTTAATGTCGATTCATCTCAAGAGACATTCCAAAATACGATAATTACTGAAATAGTTTGCCCCCCGTCGTTTCTTGCGTTATGAGATGTTAAAGTTAGTTATTGGCGCCGCATGCACGATGCTCGACTAAAAAGTCCATTTAGCCTGTACCTACTTGATGGTAATATAACTTGGAAATTGTCGTATATCCCTGTATGCAATAGGCTTACAAATTGACTGGGCTAAGTTTGCTGCGATAATGGATTTTACGCCGTCGGTCAAAATCAAAAGTTCATCGCATTCGATCGGGGTAATTTTGGCAAAGTTAATTAATTGCGAGTGTGGATTATCTTTGATTCAGCCTCATCCATTAAAGCAACAATAATTAATAGAGGCTGCAGCCCTTGATTCGAACAAGCTCATGATGTTATTACCTAATTTAGTTAACGCTTTAAGCCGCCCTGCATCATCCGCAATTCCCCTTCAACCTGTTAACTGCGAATTAATAGCCTATGGATAAAGCATGCGCAGCTAAAAGCGGTCCGTACGCATTTAAACTGCGAACGAAGCGAGTAGTCCGCGCGGGGAAAAACTTTATTCTCTCAAGTGGCGTGCGCGCAAGAAACATCCCCTATCGAGTGAATGAAAATCGAGCGACAGTAAACTCGCTTGGAAAAAGACAGCGCGGTGCGGGCCAAACTTCCGGCGCTTTAAAGCAATTCCAATCGGACCGACGGAACGAAACAAAAAGTTCCAATGGGCTAATAATTGGGTCATGGGTCGTTCGGCCCGCGCGACGACAAGTCCGAGTTACCGCGGGCTCCGTTCGATCTGGACGGACGTCGCCGGCACAATCTTCGCCTGGCGCGATAGCGAGTTCGCGCCCGGGTAACCTCCGCCCTGGAATACGGCCGTGTACAAATTGTGCAAGGCGCATGATGGATCGTTTACGGGCGGCAGACCCGTTGTCCGCGACGTTGACTATGTTTGATGGTCAAGTGTCCGCGGAGGAGCCGTGCTTTGATGGATGGTACCCGGGGATGGAGGATCGCGAGGCCGGGCTATTGACATGTTAATGCCACCACGGGGAAAAAGATCCGCCGCCGCGCTGATGGATTCCACTAATGTTTATTAGCCCCGCCTTCCCTGAGCCTCGGCTTTTTCTCTGCTTCCAAAGCCAACCCGCGTGACCTCTTTTATTACAGTCAAACAATCGGAAGATGTAGCTGATATTCATGGCAGTTTTTTCCATCAGTAAAGAAGGGGTGCAGAACGTAATTGATTTTTTATAGAAGAGACCGTTAAGTTCTAGCGATCACTTTGGCGCTTGCCGTTTTTCCGCGTATATGGAGTATATCGGTAAACCAATTGATCTTCAATTTATAACAACTGAACATTAATAATATCTGTTCAATATTTTTAATTGCTTCCATATTAAAAGATTGATTGAGAAAATAGACACATAAAATAAAAAAAAGAATATCTTTCTTTTAGATACCGCATAGAGGAAAAGCTCCTTTGCAAGCACGTCTCTCCCAATTATCGGACGGGTGCATTGTCGCATTTTTATTCGTATCCTTGTCTCTCAGCCGGGATAGTCTAGAGATACCTGACAGGCCAACTTTTATACGTAGAATTTACATGATCTAGGGCAAGCCTCTGCGAGATCGAAAGAGTCTAGAAACAATTTCTTACCCTCACCCGACAGCTACACGCATCAGTGATGCGACGCTGGGATCCGTACGTAGGGCTGTCCCGTCTACGTAGCAAATACATAGATAAGTAGGACGTTCAATCATTTATCATTAACTTTCGTTTGCTTCACCGCTGCACTATCAAATCGTAAACAAAATATAAACAATACACAATAATTGAACAACGACACAAATTATAATGCAAATATTGAACAAGCTTAAATTTTGCTTTGTCTACCACTTATAGCATTCTTCTTATTTTTATTCCTTGTGGTTAGTTAATCTTGTTTTTAATATGGTTTCAGAGAAAAATAGTATAAGAATCTTGATTATGCTTCTACATACACTGGAAACGTGAGATTATTATTACACGTATATTAATTTTTGATACACTGTATTTTGGTCAATAGTGTTTTTTTTTCGCAAGTCTAGTAAACTCAATTAAGCTAGTAACAATTAGCCATCTACCAAACTTTATCAAAAGGCAGCTAAACCTCAAGAAGGACCATGGAAGCACTTGTTATAGTTGTTTGCTAAGTTTACAGTAACGTACAGTTGGTGAATGGATGCATGTCTCGTCACTGTAATTCGTGTTAGTAACCAAGGATCATATCTTCTGAAGTAGTGTGGTTTCCAACGACTTTTTAAATAGAGCTTATTATAATTCTTTTCCAAGCAATCAAAACATATTAAACGAAAGTACGATTCCGTTTGCTACTTTGCACAAAATTTGAGATCGAAATACTTAAACAAAGAATCTTAACATATTTTTTTTGAAATTTCATCACTCTTAAATTTTCATTGTACTGAGACTACCATGCGAATCTAAAAAAAGCAGACAGAATGAAATATTACATCTGACCTAGTGAAACTTTTCACCGTCTTCGGAACATTTTCGTGGAAAATGGTATCCAGAAGAACACTGAGGTGGAACATTGTTGAGACCAACTAAGTTATCTCCTGTTGTGTGTATCGATAAACATTTTTCTTCTTTTTTATTAGTATTAGTTTTAACTTCATTTTTTTTGAGATTAATATTTTGATCCATGAATATTGAAAAAATTGTTTGCTTCTAGAATATGTTTAATTCATAATTATGTAATTGAAATAAAAAGTATTTTTTTCATGCAGAAATCTATATACATTTGCAATGTTAGTTGAAATAATATTAAAATGTATGTGTGGACGCAATTATATACACAAATAGTGTAGCATTCTTGACTATCGTTTAGACGTATAAAACGTATCTTGAAAAACTATCCTGCAGTTTTCTATTTTGATTAAATGGACGATCGCTATAAGAGCGGTTGCAGGCAAGATGCGCATGTCAGTTTGATATGAGTTTTGATAACATCAACCGAGTATAACATGTGTACTAAAATACAGAGTATTTATAATTTGAGAAAATACATATAATATTCATTTATATAATCTCGAATCTTTCCATTATATTCCACTAATTAAATTTCAATAAGATTGTTTAATAATAATTGCTGTATAACAAACATTATGTAAGCTATTAGCTGCTTCAAATTAAATGCATTTTTAGCATATATACCTCTAGTAATACATACCGTTCTTTAGTGTAATTATAGCTAATGATAATAAAAATTAATTTTTAATTGTACACAGATTTCTAGAAAACTAGAAGTTTATATTTTTGTAGTAATTATAAATGTAAAAATAGAAAAGCCAGATTTCATTTTGTAAAATAAAATAAAAACTTTATACTATCTTTTTTCAGTAATCGATAAAATGTCACTGCGTGGATGCTTGTTTGAATAAGTTACGATATTCGAAGCGCTGGACACATTTGAAATTGGACCGCGTTATTTTGCCTAGAAAGGACCGCAGGTGGATCATCTGAGTCAAAATGTTTTAAATTTCCTCGAGTCCTTCTATCTGAGACATAAAATCGAAACCATCGAGTTACATTAAGTTATAACTCTTGATGCAACCTTTTTCCCTTCACAATACATCGTAATACAGCTTTATAAGCTCTCTTAGATTGTAAATAAATAATATTTTTTAAGTAGTCTAATAGAAAATCAATGAACCAAGTTAGCTTTCTTCTAGATTTTCACGAGATCCGTAAAATATAATTTCGATACTAACACGATGAGAGCTTGATAAAAATCCGTTATGAAGATCCATAATGTGTAGATATACTTGTACATAGGAGTATACAGGCAAAACATACAGTTGATCAATTATTACATTAAATATTACATTAAAATTAAAAAGTATTCTATATACTGATAATTATTACAGTAATATTAAGTTACTCATTATAATAGGCAATAAACTTAGTTTGATAAGGTAATAATTTATTTTATATTTTATCAATAATATTTTAACGAGTTTTAATTCAGTGTTCAGTAGTAGCAAGTAATTTTTGAATTTGCAAATCTTGTTTGTAAATTTATTAAGACTCTGGAAAGATTTACACACTTTTATACATTATTTTGTACTTCAAGTTATATTGATAGCCTCTATGAATAAAGATGAAAAATCTAATTCGATCTTTCCAGTGAACGTAATTCAAAGATATTCTCTCGAATATACTATATACAGATTTTTACACGTAAAATAGTTTTAAAACTGCATTTGGTTTCATATTACGTATACATACACTTACATTTGTTTTTAATTACACATTAATTGTTTATATTATAAACTCTTCAATCTCGTCTTCAATAGTATTAATTAAATTAATTTTAATAATATAACGTCGTCAGTTAGGTAAATAGACTCGAAGTCTAGAGTCGTAATTTGGGCCTTCATCGAAGCCTCAAGGCTTCGAAAAAAATATAAGTTTAAATTTCGAACGAAATACCGGTTTTGTTTCGAAATTTGTATGCGTTAATAAATAAAGGCAATGCTTACATATGCAGATATAACTTGCATCTCATGTAAAAGTGATGATCAGCAAGTAGGGTAGCAATCGAATGAGGGCGTGGAAACTCGTGGTCGGCTGAGCCGAGGGCTGAGCTCGCTGACAACGTTGACTGATCGGAGTAGGGGAAGGACGAGAGAGGGAGCGACGCAGAAGGAGAACCGCAGAATATAGACGCTGGCATATGTCATTGAAGAACACCAATAGACTAGATAGAGATTTTTTTGTAAAAAAATGTAACAAATCCACCGACGCTATTTGTTATTAACGATTTTATGTAAAAAATCGCACTTTTTTTTGCTGTTTTGCTTATAATTCAAAATATTACTTAGCAATCAAAATGCTATACAAGACATATTTATAGATAATACAAATACGAACAATTCTAAATTTAAAGCAACACGATCGGATAATTAGAAGCGGAGAAAATTCTGCAATAGTGGACATTATTTGTTTTTTTTAAATGCATATCTTTGTTAATTATAAAGCTGGAGAGATATTTTTTCAGGAATAAGTAGCTATTAATGCATTCTTATTGTGTGCGAAAAATGGTTTCTGTCAGTTCATAAATTTCGACGCAAACATATTTTGAATTTTTTTCTACTCCTAAATTGCAAAATGCTTCACTCACTCACTTTATTACAATTTTGAAAACAGATTTGGAAAATCGAAGTTTTGCTACTACAATTGTACATCTCGCTTTTTGGTTTAATGCTCTGAAAACCGGTCAAAAATGTTTGCGAAGTTGACGGTTTTCCGTCTCGCGCGTGAAACTTTCGAGTGGTAGAGGAAGAGCTGAGGGGAAGCGCTGTAATGTGTATAGTAATAGAGAAGCGCAACGTATTTTGTACATGGTATACGCAGAACGCTCTGCCCGTGCGCGTTTAGACCTTAGAGCATTAAACTAAAAAGCGAGATATACAATTGTAGTACCAAAACTTCAATTTTCCAAATCTGTTTTCAAAATTGTAATAAAGTGCAATCTAGAAGTAGAAAAAAATTCAAAATATGCTTGCGTCGAAATTTATAAACTGAAAGAAACCATTTTTCGCATACAATAAGAGTGCATTAATGGCTACTTATTCCAAAAAGAACACCTCTCCAGCTTTATAATTAACAAAGATATGAATTTAAAAGAAAACAAATAATGTCCACTATTGACAAATTTTCTCCGCTTCTAATTATCCGATCGGGTTGCTTTAAATTTAGAATTGTTCGTATTTGTATTATCTCTAAATATGTCCTATGTAGCATTTTTATCGCTAAGTAATGTTTTGAATTATAAACAAAACACCAAAAAAAGTGCGATTTTTTACATAAAATCGTTAATAACAAATAGCGTCTGTGGATTTGGCTGTTACATTTTTGATTTTAATGATATACAGACTATTCCAAACGTTATTGCACAGTCAGCTAACTGTTTAAATTTTTTTTCAAAAAAGTCTATAATGCTTGGTCTACAACTGATCAGGGAAGGGGCGAGCGAAGGGGTCCGCGACTCGCACTGTGACAAAAAAAACGGTTGACATGGGGAGGCGGAACGCTGCAAGTAACTTATGTTTGCGCGACTTCTTTAAATGTGAGAGATAAAATCGAGGGTAAAATGGAGCAAAGAGAAGCGCGAATTCATATTTGTGCATGTATATATATTATATATCGAGGACGTTGAAAGGAAACTTAAAGCAACCTAGAAGCTTTTCATAACTCTACAACTAAATGTTTACGTTACACAAAGGAGAATAAACTAGAAGATCAGAAGGTATTTTGAAATTATTTTAGCATTATTTATTAATTAATAACACTTCAATCAATTTCGCCCAACAATTTCTGTTTGTATCAAACAAGAAAGATAGCATAATAATTAAAAAAATTAACAGTTTTTTATCCTAAAATTTTAAAAGTATTTATTAAAGTTTTTTTTATTTCATTAGTTGAAAACTGCAAACTAACAATTAAAAAAGCATTGAAAGTTGTAATAATGCTTTTTGATTGAAACGTAGAAGAAAATGAAATATTAATATACACATCAATATATTATGATTTGAATCTTTATCTAACTTGCACTCTGTACTTAGTAATCATACATACGTGTCGTCTATCAAGTTAAAAATTCAAGTGAAAGTTAATAAATATACCTTATTTCTTTCTCTACTTTTTTGCGATTTGTATGTATACATATGTAAAGCTTTTTTATCTTCTCAGGATGTCTTTATTTACTTCCGTTTCTGCATTTTCTTCTGCGCTGTAAATATACAGACACTTGGACGATTTACTGTATTTCAAACTCCTTTGAAATTCTTTCGATAAGGAGTTTTAACGAGTTTTAAGATTTATAATAGAGTTCCAGTTGAAATCGTGGTAAGAATGCTAACTCATAAATAGTAAAGAAGATTGTAAAGGTACTTTGGTTTCTATAAAGTTATCGTATACAACAGAGGTCTATAAGAAGCACACCATTTTTAGTAATGCACAGATTGTGCAAGATTTAATATTTCATTTTCAAAAGATTTTGATATATTAGATACGGTGAAATTTTGTATACATACCGAGAATGTAGATGTCGAGAGATCTATTAGTTCTTGAGATTGACAGAGCCATTGCGTAATGATAAACTGCTAAGAATAAATCGCAAACGAAGTAATGTTAACAAGAATAACGCTTTTACAAATTAACTAATGTAGTTTTTTTAAACATTAATCTACTTGAACCATAATTTTATGGATGAAAGTTATACTGTGATGTGGTTACAACTATGATTATGATTAATATCTTCACGACTTTATTTTTATCACCAGAGAATACACCTTAATAAAAGCGCAAGAAATTTTAAACATTTTATTCGTCATAAACACAGTAGTGGTGCCAAGGTTTTAGATGCATGCATATAGTGAAATAGTCCAATGCGAATTTGTCGTTTTATTTTTACATTTATGTAACTAGTAAAAAGTACAATAATGTAAGGATTTGCCTGCGTGTATAGAGACGTATTTTGTACAGTCAAACTATTAAGTTATCTGCACGTCGATGTAGCTATAAACCGTAAGCTTGAACGAGGGAATAAAGAAGAAAAACATAGGGAGAAAACTCGGGTGTGGCAAGAATGAATACGTGTTCATATGTGTGTACGAAGTCGACAGATATGTGACACTGCCACAATTACCTTGAAAACAATGCTATTTCCATAAAACACTACATTTGAATTTGATCCTCAATTAGACATTTAAAGTGATAAAAAATATGCAGCGATCGAAAGGTAAAGTACTCCTTTTCTTAGCGAGACAGTTCACCATTTATTGGACATTAGACAAAGGGTTTTGGACTAGAATCTATTAGATCTTTTTCGAGAAGAATATATGCGGTACTGTGGCGGAGGCCTCGGGTAGCCTGCCACACGGCCGACCGTATAGGTAAGCAAGGACCCGAGGCTCTGTCGGCGCGGCGGCCGGAAACCAGCAGGCGTTCGGAGCGAAAACAAAGCGGCGATCGCTGGGTGATCACCTACCGCGAATTAACGAGCAGTTCTCGCGTGGCCCCGAACCCTTTCGGATGACTACTGTCCGGAGCTTAGAACCCGCGAATCGCCGCGCAGCCCACGAAGTTCACGAGCCCATTTGACCTCACACACCGCCGGGAGGCCAAGCGGCAACCCACCACCAGCAGCTGCCCAGAGCTCCACCTCTATAGGGGCGTGAAGCATCCATCAGGCTACTCAATGCCACCTGGGGAGATGGTCTGCTGCCCCTCCTCGTATCCAGAGAACCGCCTTTCTTGACGCCCTCCGGGAACTTTTGGCGCTTGGCACCGCCGATTCCCCCGTGAAAACAACAAAGGACGCCGAAACGCAAACAGAGGTCTAACCTCCACCGCTATCTGTCCGGTACCGTAGGACTGCCACAGAACTGCTCGTAAGACAGTTCGAGCGGGAGCTTCAGTCGCGTCACCGATAAAGCATCTATCCAACCGTACACTCATCAGGACTACGCCATAATCCGTTACACCGATGGTCTTTGTCTTGACCCCGGTTCCCAATGGCGCTTCCGTACCAATCGCGCCTCTCTACCAGGAGGACGATATAGATCCACCATCAAACTCGGGGGCCGAGTAACAGGCCTGCCTCCCTCGACTCCATCGAGCTACCTCCTCTGTTGCCAACACCGTAAGGGCTAAGCCAGTTCTCGGCAGAGAGGAACTTCGCGGTGTCGCCCTAGCTGAGTACAGCCACCTGTCCCCCCAGAACTTCTGAAGGTGTTCTGAAATCTAATCTACATAAAATCATCTGATTCCAATAGTGTAGATAGTGTGTCCATCTTCTGTTTTAACTCAACTCCAGAGAATGTCATAGATTGTTGCTTAAACAATGAAAGGATTTGTTCCCCCAGGTTGCGTTCACATGGGGATACCATTATGCGGCATTCAAAGGTGAGAATAAAGAAGACTCTAGCGTCTATTTTCAATTCTCTTTCTTTTGCCATTAATTGGATTACAGTCCAGTTTGTAGGAATGTGACCCAGTCTTTCAACTTCTAGGTAAAAACTTCTAATATCTATTACTTCTCTACTCAGTACCACTAAAATAAGTTTAGTTTGCACTCCAGTCCTTTCCCTGGTCATACCGATCACTTTCAATGCATCCTCAGCAAATAACTGTCATATATGTGACGTATTGGGAGTTATGGCCATGTCATCCAAAAGATCACTGATTCGAGGATAATAATAGAATAATTTGAGGATAATCATAATTTTAAACACATTCCAGTTGGGTCCAATCAAGTCCAATTGGGTGAAATCAGCTGCCAAATCTCTCATAGCCTCAGTCTTACTATCTCTAAACCTCTGTGTCATATTTTTGCATCTTCTTCATGCCTAGCTCCCTTGATGTGATTGGGGAACGATGCAATTTCTCTTGCCCCATACTATAGTGCATATTTAGCCCCATGCTTTCCATGAATTCTAAATATGTAGTAAAAATAAGATTAATTTATCAGTATACTCTGACAGTTCTTCTCCCTTTTCTCTGATTGAGATTATAATTTCATTAAGGAATTTGTGATCATTAGTATCTGGATTGTACAAACGCAAGACGGTCCCTACTCCAGGAGGTTCTAAACTCTTGAATAATTTAATGGCATTGTTTCCCAGATCTCTGTACGCACTCTCACACAAATCATAGACTCTAAGAAATAGTTTGAGTGTTTTCATTCCACTCCTCTTAAGGGTGAACGATAAGCTTTTACTGTTGAAATTTTGTTATTTATTTACAGTGTGAAGTAGGAATACAATATTTTAGTGGCTGTTACTACATTTACCGTTGTCGATAGATTGTTAATGTAGATTAATCTTTAGTTTCCAATAAACGAAAATTCGTGGAGATTTACGAAAAATACCGGACTTTTAAATCAAAGATGTCACATTTGATATAAAGTTTTATCACCCGAGACTTAAAAAAGTTATAAAATACGCGCATTCGCTTCAATAAAAATTTTATATCGAAAAACCACAAACCTTTTACTCCTAATATACGAAGAGATATATATTATGGAAGAAATTGATGTATGCATCGAGAGCGGTAGGAATTTACTTATTTCGAGTGGAAACATTACTGTAACGCAAGAAGCTACAAAAATGCGCTGTAAATTACCCAATGATACGTTCTAAAATACAAGTTGAGTGCAAAGCATTTCACCAAAATCGAAGAGATATGAAAGAAAGCCCCGAAAAAAAAGTACAAATTAAATAACTGATAAATGTGTATCTAGAAAAAGTATAATTTTAATAATTAATATTATAATTGAAGAGTATAATATAATTGCAAATTTAAATCAAAATAATTTATCAATATATTTTTACGATTGTTAATATTCGTTTTTATTTAATTCAGTTGATACTTAAGTATTAAAAACATCGAGTATTTCGATAATTAATAAAACTTGCTTAAATAAACAAATAACTACAAATAGACTGATAAAATGATTTTTTAATTTCAATTACCGAGTTGTTTGTTTATATATATTAAAGGATCGCAATTCGCTTTCCTAGTTGCGTGGGCACCGGATAGGTAAGAGGTAGGATGAAGTAAAACATACATATATATGGAGCGGCCAAACTCAAAGACATACCAAAATACAAATAAATCGTATTTAAAATGAAATGTAAGTTGATGATCAAATTTTGTAATATTTCAAACGAAATTGCAGGGTAAAATAAATAGTGATTGGCACTGTAAAGTGTATATTTGCGAATTATTATTAGGGGTTTCTGATTCAACTTTATTTACTTATTCTTTATTTATTTCTGCTTACTGTATATTTAAAACACTTATGAAGACGGGATTTGCTAAGCGGCCGGCCTAGTGTAATCAAGGGCTCCTGTGCCGACGTTATGCCAAGCCTGTTTCGCAGAAGCCATTACGCTGTGTGAAGCAAAACCATGTTGACTTCTAGAGAGCCTCGTGGAGAGCCTGCTTTAGTCTCGGCTTTAGCGAGGATTCTGGGTCATGGAGCAAGTGTGCATGCAGCCGATTAGGTCCCGCGGTCACGTGGCAGTTGTCAGGAAGGTCGGCGAATCCCGGGACCGATTTTTATCTAATTTATAGAAGAGTAGGGTGAGGGTACAGTTCTCCGCGAAACAAAGGCCGCGGAGGTGAGGGTCGTCGTACTGAAAACCTCGGGCGCGGAATCGGGGCTCTCCGAGGCGTCCGAGCTAGGGTGCGCCCGCGCGCTCGGCGCATAAAGGACGAGTGGAGCGGGAGGGAGCGCGAGCAGAGTCGCATTTTAACAGCACCCCGAAGCATTTTCCGCAAAGCCGCTTTTAAAAAAAATATATTTTATTTTGATAAAATAAAATCTCTTTGTGGCGCGCGTTCTGTATTGATTATGCCGCAGAACGAAATAGTTTCTAAACCCAGGATGTAAAAGTAATTCTTTTTCTTGATTTACTACGCGGCGAGCAAGATACTCGATGCGGTTTTCCGCAGTACTGCAGGGTGTGAGGACAACTGGATGAAAGTAGAGGTGAAAAAAGCCCTGAAATATGTGTTTGCAGGCAAAGAAGCAATATAGGGAAAGCACCTATATGTCTCAGCTTGCGTTAGCGCATGTACTCGTATGTAGCTAAACACGTAACCGAGCGCCTGACTCGATGAAATAACGATTCGTGCCACACCGATTTCGCAGACTTTCCACAACTCAATAGTCTTCCTTGTCGAGTTGTACCAGCTCGAGTGAGTTCTCTGTGGCCAATTTGTCTCTTGCCAAGATGCGAGCAGGCGTTGCTCTTCATGCCCATATTCAGGCGAGCTTTTAAGTGAATTTTCTTCACGTTTAGCTAAAGGACATCAAAGGTTTGGGACAGAATTGCGAGAAGGCCAAGGCGGAATGTGTTGACGCAACCGCGAAGTGGCGAATTGTAGCTAGGGCTCGAGCTGTGCATGACTCGTGGACAGGTCGCCGACGAGCTACAAATGTCCGACACGCCGGTAATAAGCAGCCCGAGTTGTAACGCCCCAGAAAATTCCAAAAAAAGAAATAAACTATTTTATTTTCCTGCCCTTTTTCATTGTTTATACATGTATAATTTATTAAACATTTATACCACGGATAGTTTCTGCTATTTCAAATTCAAATGAGCAGTTATAATGACGCTTTTAAAGAATGAGTTTACCGTGGCCTAGAATTATTCTTATTAATTTATTGAATATTATAGCATTTTACTCTGTAAAAAAGTATGCCGGCGAAAAGACCGCCAATATTCGCCAACTCTGCAGGAAGCGAGGAAGCAAGGGAAGCCGCGAAGGTGCGTTTGATTCGTTTCTGTGTGACGCAGAAACGCGCGTTTCAACTTGGGCCGCACCCGCATGTTTTCATAAGGCACTCGTGACGTCAGCCATCTGCGCAGGCAGTCATATGGTTTACTCCTTGTCGATCAAGACCACCACGAGTGCTTCACCTATTCACAGCTCCCATGCCAAACTTTGCGACAAGTCAAGTTTTTTGTCTGACTTTGACACGAAGGTGTCTGTTACGCCTGCGTAATGCGTAATATGAAATGTAATTTTATTTAATATGTTAAGGAATATATGTAATTTAAATAATTGCTAAAAATCGTCAGAATACTGCAATATAGTTGAGTGTCGATAATGGTACCAATCTCTTTCTCCGAGGTTTGCGTAATTCATAGAATGCTCGCGAATCTTTTCCTTCATCCCCTCCGTTCGAGACCTTTTCGACTCTTCCATGGATCCACCAAGGGAGAAAAAACTTTTTCAGATTGAAACTGACCCACACATATTGAACATCTTGGAGCCTCTTCCAATCTATTATATTAGCGAGTAAATCAACAATCGCAATTAAAGAAGTGTATTGTTTATCTGTATAGTTAATGCGTGTTGCTGCGATTAAAAAATTTATAATTAGTTGCAATTTTCCATGTATTTTTTATTGTGAACAGTCATCCCGAATTAATTTTCGTAACGACAAATAGCCACCAATAAACTCCTTGGCGACTCTACAGTGTCCGTTCATCTTTTCTGTCGCTAACCTCCGTATATAGATGCACATGCACTTCTTTTGCTTCTCGAATTAAATTATAAATTTAATTTTTGTATTATTTTGTATCATTTATAAAAATACAGTACATGTGCGTAATAAATAATATGTATATGTATTGGAATTTATTACATTTGTTGAAAGTACAAGATACAAGTAATGGAGTTACAATATACGTCTCGGAGAAGTTACTATCGGATGCTTCAAATTGTTGGATACTAAAGTAACTGTAAAACTATCGTGAAACCTTGATTAAAGCTGCCGAATTTGTAAAGGGTTTTATGGCGTATACTATCTTTTCAGTCAAACATTAGTATTTGTAGTAAACAATATTTTTTATAGATTTCATTTTATTGTATTTGAATTTCAGATTGCAATATTAATCGAAGTACTTTAGTGTAAAAATATTAACTAATTTTATTTTTTGTACGTATTTTATTTACTTTTTTTCAAACTAACATAAGAATTATTTACAGTTTACATGTTGATTTACATATTTTCAAGGCGTGTGGAGAAGGATTCAAAATATTACACCCACGATTGATATTTGAATATAAATTAGATTCATACTAGAGGTAGCAAACTACATTTTTATACAAAAAATTTTTGATTTTTGTTTTAGCCATTAACTTCCAAATTGCATATGCATCTGAATATGCAACATATCAATAATTTTTTTTGCCTAATATGAATTAATTTTACCAATATAGTAATATTCAACTTCGTAAAAATTGAGTACCTGTTCTATCAGTTTTCATGGTAATTCTTATAACTTTATCTGCTATTTGAATTTATGATTTCGAAAAATTCCAATTGACCTGTACGGCTTTGAAATAAATATTAAAGATATTCATGAATATTGAACACAGTTGCTTATGAATTGATATGAAATTGATTTTATAAAGGACTTGTTACAATTGTAAATAATTCAGTAATAAATTTGTAAAATTCCATCTTTATCTTCTTACGCTTCAAGATAATGAAAATAGTAATAAAATAATAAATTAAATAATGGGTTTTCTATAAATAGTAAAGATAAATAATTAAGTGCAACTATGTATTTAGGTATCATCAGAATTTGTTAATTTTAAGGATTATTCGTGATAAAAATTCACTTAGCTATATACATATGTTATGTGTTGTGTACAACGTGGCTATGTCGATCTGACTCGAGGGTTCTTCCTGTAGCAGTCCTCCTTTGGCTCGGGTTATAAAAGCTCCCGGTCAGTTTTCCAAGATTCCTTCCGTAGTGTAGACTGCAGTGATCACGTTTAGGATAGTGTGCATATGTGTTAGTATGTAATTATCACTATATTCTAACACTATAAGTGTATTAAAATAATAAATTTGATTATATACAGGCCAGTCAATTAATATTTTTTGATCAGTTTTATGTTACAATTCATTGTTTTCTCATTAGTTATTCTTATATGATGACATTTGATTTAGAAATAAGCATTTATAATTTTTGATAAGAAATGGTAACGCATCTAAAATCTTTCTAGAAAACATTTAACCGTAATTTGATTCATTTGTCCTTGACTTAAAACTCAAACAAATATAAACAACTCGATAAATAAGAATGTCTTTATAATTTTAAACTATTTGTTTTTCAAAGTTAATGCTCGAGAAAATGTAGTGTTCGGTGTTACATATTATCTTAAATATGAATAATAAATTTATTCATGGCTGCTTGTTCTATTGCGAGTATTATATCTGCTCTTCTGTTTTGAATTGTTACCGAACTACACAATCTCTACCGAATCTAAAGAGAATTGTTTATGGATAAAGTTATGATCCATATCCGTCAAAAGTTTATTCAGTTAGTCTTTATTTAAATAGACTCCAATGATAAGTCTTCAATCATTTTATCTTGACATGGAAAGTCTGTTTCTTATAAGCTCGCGAAGTTGGCGGGCCTCAATTAATTATAAGATAACTTGAATAAATATGGTGGATCATTAATCAAAGTGGTTTCTTCTTTCATTTGCATCCTCGACATGAATATTTACTTCCCCGCAAAATAACGAAGTCGCATCCGAGTTGTTTATTAACATTGACAGGCTCGATAAATGCCGAGCAGAAAGTAAGGATTCGCTCTCAATAGCAATCAAATTGATATTCCTGACGGAGAAGCTCGCGGTCTTAAGCACAATACCTGCGCGACACGAATATGAATGTCCTCTTACAATATAATATTTATTTTCTCCGCAATGCCTTATCCCCCTGCAGTGAATCCTGGAGATGGAAAGTGACACTCTCCTACGAATCGAAATCGCGCCTTCACTGAATTACCGGCTCGGACAAATCAATATCCCTAAGCCTCGTTGTCCCTATTCACTGGGTCCCCGCTACTGGTTTATACGGAGTGTTTCCTCGTGGAGGATCTATTTTCACTACCCCAGTTGGAGACGCGGATAATTCCCAGGACAAGGAAACGTTCATTGTCAGCCAACTCGCCGTATATTGCTGGTAACGATGCAAGCTCAGGACGGTTGATGCGCTTGTTACCGGCGAGGATTACCACTAGGAGGGACAGTTTGTTTTGACAGTCAGCTCACTTGGCTCTGTGAACAGCGTAGCGCAGGGTTTGGATGGATCCAAAGAACAGCTGCACCGGCTTCGGATGATGAGGGCTCTCGCCGATATAAAACCGGGTGATGGCGAAGTCAGGAAATACATACGCGCTTCTCTCCTTTTCCTCCCTTTTTTCTTAATCTCATTCGCCCGTATGAGGCCGCGGGGGAGGGGGGGCAAGCTCCGAATCATTCTGTTTTTACAGGCGCCACAAAGTTTTCACAGGCTTTGGCAAGTGCGAGCCTTTTTATACATCCGCGAGGACTTTAACCCCCTGACCCAAGTGTAACGTATTCTGATTTCATAGGAACTTTGCATGCATGAACTTTGAAAAAATTTTTGATTCGCTTTCCTTTTGTTTTTTTTTTTGCCGAATTCTTGGATGTACGCCGTATAGAAGAATAGCAGGTTGTAAATTCAAATGAACGAAATTTCGAGGTCATCGAAAAAGACGAGCTCTATGGAAATATTGTGCACTATAGCTAATAGGATACGAGCCGGAATATATCACTCTTGCGTGCCACGGTCGTTGCACAAGGAGAAACGTGACACGTCCGATCAGACAAACGCACGCGTTGCTTTTTATGTGCTTTACTGTATCACGTCATAGCTAAAATCCGAGAAGTTAAATATATCATTTTTTACTATGCTTATAAAATATTCTTTTGTTTAAACAAAAATGGAGGATTAGCAAATGCACGTCATGTGTCTGTGAACAATCACTTTTTGCGGAAATCGTGACATAAACTATCTTTTAAATAACTTGGAAAATATTGATCTTTTCAATTGTTTTCTTGTTTAGAAACTATCGTGTCTTGATCAGACAGTTTTGATTCAATTTTTAAAAGAAACTTAAAATAAAATATAGAAGCAAGTGTTTAAAGTGAGATTTCAAGGTACTTTTAGTTAAACTATCAAGAAACCGACCTACAATAAAAATTTTTAATAATTAGAGTGAATTCTTTTGAAACATTTCCACTTCTAACATTTTTAATTTTAATGTGTCAGTCTAGAAAATTCGCATTCAGTCTTCTAAAACAAGAAAAAAAGTAGGGTAAACATGTTTTAATTTATTCCTTGAGAATTAAAAGGCATGAGTTTTTTCTATAATTCAAAGCTTAATTCAAAATTGGACATTTAAAATGCATGGCATCTCGTGTAAATTTAAGTCTTTGGTTTCCAGCAATTTTTATACAGCGGATTATGAATATTTAATCTCAAACAAATTTAATTCCGTAAACGAGCTTAATATTGAAATAAAAGTGAATGCTTATAGCTGTAAAAAACAAATGGAAAAAGGCGTTATCCTTTGGTTCGTTTGTTTTATAAATTTTGAAATGGTCTCCACAACGTAATATTAAATAAAATCCATATTTACTACTTTGCCAGTGCATGTGTATATCTTTACGCGTTTTAATCTCACGCTTCTCAGCAGCGAAACCCAATATCGCCGGAAAGAGCAATAGCAAAACCGAAGGCCGATCGAGCTCCTGGCAATTCCATTTGTCACCGGAAGCCACCGATAGCCAGCCCAGAAGTCTCTTCGCATTAAGCGAATTTGTGTAAAAGCAGCGGGAGAATTCCTCGCAGTCCTCGCGGCCATCAATCTCTGAGGCCCATTGAAAGGACAATCGAAGAAACTAATAGAAGGCGCAGTCGCGTTTAATTGATCGGACTAATTCCCCGGACAAAGCCCCGGATCAATCTGTCGATGGATTTTCATTCTCGGCGCCCCCGTCCCCACCTCTTGCGTGCGACGCAGAGCCGCGCCCGCGGCCCTCGACTTTCCTGGGGCGTGCGCGATGAAATGCGGAGGATGAAGTTTTTGAAGGGGGAAAAGTTAGCCACGACCACACTCGTAGCCGCAGCGATGAGTCCCTCGGCCCTTCTGTTCCCCTGAGTGCATGCAGCTAATTAGGCCGACGCGACTTTTCTCGCACCTCTGTCCTTTGCAACTAGTTGCATGGGTTGCGTGGGTTTTTTTTGGGTACGGACGACATGGCTCTTCCGGGTGCAAATTGGTCGGTAATGGCCGAGGCACCGCCCGGAATAGCGATTACGCAGTAGCGCGGGCGATTTACGCGCTTCCATATTTTTCGCTCTTGTTACGCGCTGCAATAGGCCCCACAGCCACCAAAGTATTACTCGCGGTTCTGCCGAGATAACATAGTGATTGCTCAAGATAAATTTAGGATAGATTTTTCAGTTGACTGCTATGCTCGCATAGCGATGCTGATGATATTATCAAATATAGTACGTTCAGTGTGAATTCCCGCGATACGTTGGAATTTGAATTCCTCAAATGGAATTTACTAATCATTATATTCTGAAATAATGATTTGGAACCAATTTGTCTACAATAAATCATGCAAGAAAGCTTTGGAAAATATGTTTTGAACAGTTTAATTACATTAAAAATTCTGTATGCTTTAGTTTTTTTAACTGATTCAAAGATATCATTAACGTAAGACTCTCGGGACTTAAGAAGCATTGACCCAAGCATTTAATTAATTAAATAAATTAACTTGCGACTACAGACATATGCAGATAGACTAGTCTAAATGAAGGAACTTAATGGTTTAGTATGCGATAGAGATAACTGTGATAA
Source organism: Sycophaga agraensis (assembly GCA_018906755.1). Taxonomy (NCBI): domain Eukaryota; kingdom Metazoa; phylum Arthropoda; class Insecta; order Hymenoptera; family Pteromalidae; genus Sycophaga; species Sycophaga agraensis. The sequence continues at coordinate 1,407,800 of JACCIE010000004.1, forward strand.
AATAAGAGTACATGAAAGAAGCGGAATCCCATCCCTGCAATTTCTCACCTCTTCTAACGCACATGTATAACGACAGTATTTTTTCACTTACAATATTTTTCTCTTTTGGCAAGTGGAACAAAGAAATTATTTAATAGAATATTTAATATTTTGTTATTTTTATACTTTCGACCTACGAAGTTTTATAATTTATTATTAGCCAAACTTTTGAGACACATTCATTTTTTTGCAACTTTGCGGAGGCCAGGCTATACCCATCATAATGTGTAAACGTTTTCCAATAGCAATATGTTTAAAATATACAGTATGTATATAACGTTGAAAATTCAGCTACATGAACTATAAAAATCAATATCGACATTTGTACATTTCCAAGCACGATTCGAGATAAGGTTGACACAGTCGTGTGTCGTGTCGTATCCGTTTTAGCAACCCTGCGTAGGATAGTCGCGAGCCTCACTTCGCGACATTACACGCTCAAATGGGGAGTTCAAAACTCCCTTGCATGGACAGCCGCTCGCGTGCACAGACAAACCATCTGATTAGCCATGGTCATTCGACAGTGAGACGGAAAATCGACAGGAAAGGCGCAATTCACCCCCATCGAGCGGTGACAGGAGGAAGTTGCAATTTATTTTTGCATCACTATATTACTTATATTATATTACTTATATTTCATTATATTAAGAAGAAAAAGATTAAAAAAATTCAATCAGTTGTAAAATAATCCAATAGGGAGAAAGTTAAATTTGATTCGAGTGTAACTAAAACTTTTACTGGACGTACAGGTAAAAATCGTATTTTTTTATATAAACGGAGATATAGTTTTTTCTACGAATCCGTACAAACATAACAAAAATAAATTTCTATAAAATTTCATGAGTAAAAGTTAGTACGCTGTCACATCCTCAAAAAGCTATAGTGGACATAAAACTCGTCAATGCACAGTTTTCAATACATGCAGCGCGAGACAATGTAGTCTATATTTTTAACTAACTTAACTATTCGAAACTAACTATTGGTTTCCATAATAGTAACAATCATGAAATTGTTACTTGAAATCCAAACTGTTATATACGGAGTAATTCAGAGGTTGTCGTACTTACACCGCCAGTTTCTGCGCGGAAACGACGCGCGAAATCCCCCGAGGCTCTGCTAAGACGCTATAAACTTATGGAGTGTAAGCGTGAGAATCTCTTGGGGCCGGCCAGATCTATAAAATCATGATTTGAATCGGTAAAAAATGAGAAAAAATAGTTTCTGAGTCGTGCTTTAATAATCACCAAGCTATCTGGGCGTGATATACTCACAATTCTAGAGTTATTTTCTCGGATTTATAGGGACCATACAAGAAAAATTCGATGAAAACTTTTGAATGATAACCGTGGGGAAATGATTATATCACGGACTGCGCCATCGACTTCGCTTGCGGTGTCCATGTTCACATCTACCATTGAATTAACAGCATTGAATTATCGATAGAAATTTCCATGTCCCAGTTTCTTCTTAACAAGTTTTCTTTTATACTCTCATATTCCATATCGTGTCGCTTGATCGAAGTACTGAAAGATCTTATCAAAAGAAGCTCTATTCAATAAATACAATATATACGTCTATGTGCGTGTGCACGTAGGTTATTAAATGTATTTGACGCATTAAATATAATTTCCCATTTGTGGTGTTATGAATTTGTTGAGTTACGTTAGTTGTATAGTTTCACGTACACAATTTCGGCGTACAATTACGGTAAGACGTAATTCGGGAGTAAGCGTTTCGGAGGACAACAACTACCGAAAGACACGCGAGTTGAGCAAGGAGATCGAGGAGTCAGCGACGGACGAGACTCCAGAATAGTGACGAGCCTCCTCTCCTTGACGAACGTATAAACAACAATAAAACATCACTAAGTACATGAGATAGCACCGTGAGTCGTTTATTGCGCGGCTCTTCCCTCTTGTCGAGCGTTCGACTCTTCCCCCCTCCCATGTAACAGTAGACTGAACAAAACTAAGATGGATATTGTGTAGAGTAATAATTATTTAAAATCACACTAAACTATCTATTGGATATTGAGAAACTAGAAATAACTAAAATGAAATTATAAATAACTAAAATGAAAAATGAACCTTTATAAGCATTATTAAATAAGTAGAGAGACAATTAAATGGACAAAGTAAAAATTGTATTTCATTAATTGTAAAAATTGACCTGGGTATGGGCTACAAGTGTCTGACACGAATCGCGGAGGTGTGGTTGCCCATCCCAAAACAGTCACGAGACCACGGGGGCGCGTCCGCCCCCGCGATCCTGCTCACATCGGTCCAGACGATTGAACCCCGTACCCTTATCCCGAGTACAAACCGGGCCACTGCCGCGAGCCACCTTCTCCCACAGATATCTCGAACGATACTAACACCCCGATTCTCCCTTGCGTCGATCATAGCCGGTCGAAAGTGTCGATCACGCGCTTTTCCCATTATAACAATCCAACTTTAGCGCCCTTTTACACGCATACACAATTATAATAATGCTGGTCAGTGACCCGTTTCGCAAGCGCTGTTACATTACAGTACCGACAAACAATTGCCGTGCGCCGAGTTCGCTACAACTCTCATGATATAATTTATTCGTTCGATATCGTAAATTAAAGTTAACAGTACCACAAATCTACTGTGCTTATTTTTGTAATGGTACTTTTTTTATCTCGTTTTGAAAACTTTATAATTCTCTGGAAAGTTGTAATAAACAATTGAATATCTAGCGTACGAATCTTTAAAATTACAATCATAAAATAAATTTGAACTTTTATGTTAAATTTCAGTTATAGTTACGCTTCTTGATTTTTATTTCTAGAACGTTATAACTTCCATTAGACATAAATCTTAAACTCTAAGTATTCTGTTTTTTATCTGAAAAATATGTTTAGAATAATTCGTGTTAATTGCGGTTATGTGCAATTAATAAAAGAGTAATGTCTTATATTACTTTTCAAATTGATAGATTTGTTTATAAAACTATAAGATTACCATATCAAAGAAATATTCAAAACATCGATGTATATTTCGTGTACAAAAGGCATGAAAAGGTTATACATTTTGAAGGGAATACCAATTGTAATATGCATTTTATTAAATTTTCGTGTCGGCTTCAAATATTTCATATATTACACATAGAAATTTACACACACAGTAGTCACGTGTAGTAGTATGTGTCAAAAGAAATTTTATGCTTTATTATGAAAACTAAATTTAGATAAACTTTTCATGGATAATTTATGTACAAATATATGCGATTAACTTGAGTTTTTAAACAAAAATTTATAATAAAGATTCTCGCTACGGTTTTGAAATTTAAAGCTTTTCAATTAAAAGAAATGGGTAAATATGAGCATTCTTTTCTTTTTTTCAATTGATTTTATTTATCGGATAAGATAACTCACCCAATGCTGGTCAAACCACGCGGTAAACCAAACAATGCCGGCCTGTCTAAAGGATAACCACGTCCAGTCTCCCACGTCACTTTGCGGAATGGGGCATTCCAGAAGGATTTTCGCGCAGATCATTCTGCTTCCCGCTGCCTCTCAGGATCATTGTGTCTCAGGGCCGAGCTATGTCAGGTACTCTATTCCCATGAGTCAAAACTTTCTGGTAAGATGATTGCTACTTCGGTGCTGAAAGCGGATTGCTATAATCTTCTACTGCCCTTATGATGATCATAATCTAGCTTTACTTGATCGCTTTCTTTGCTATAAGTACTTACTCGAAGCCGAGTGGAATAAATAGGAATACGCTTGAGATGCGTCATACCACATGAAAACTGAAACTAAAGCTCACTTGCTATTATTATATTATGCTCGTATTATATAGAGAACATTTAGAGAAGGATAAGAAAATATAAATGAATAATTATTCCCTAAATTTCTGAATTCCCTAAAATTATCGTGAGTACAAAATTAATTTGCAATTATAACTTATTTCTTATATACCTATAATTATCTATTGTTATGTAATGAAAGCGAAATTGAACCTTAACATAAAGAAGTAGAGAATTGAGAATTCTCAAAGATTTTATACATAATGTAAGTATCATTATGTTTCCTCCTTTACCTGTTAAAAAAATCATGCTACGAAAAACGATTTAGAACAGTAATTTGTAGCTTTGTAGCGCAAATCTTCTTCGGCCTTCCTTGTGACAATCACTTTAGTACAATATTATTCTTTTGCTTTTAAATTATTCGGCGTATTTGCACATTCTATTATTCCTAGTTTATTATTCTCCAGCTTGAATACTTAATAGGTCCGCGCTTTAAATCTAAACAAAACTTTCGTTCGGGTTGCTCTCAGTAGTTCGCCAACAAGAAAAGTAAGTACTAGTGCATACACAAATTGCAACGCCACAAAATCAAACCGTACTATGTGAAACTTTTAAGAAGAAATGTTTAAAAATGGCATTTACGTAACAGAGAACAAAATATCCAATTATTTCGAGTCAGCGAACTTTTTGTAATAACACGGAGTGATTTGAAAAATGTGCTGAGCCATTTGTATAAATAATTAGTGTAAAACTTGGTCTCCCAAACCAGTGCTCTGCAAAACTTGGCGAACTCTCCAAATCCACTGGATCGAGAACTTCGCTTGTTGATTAACGCGCGGGATACTTGGCTTGCTTCCTCCAAAAGGTTAAGATTTGATTCTCATTTGCAGAAAGGGCGCCGAAGAGAATAGTAGTTTTTATAATGTTACATTGTTACAATCCATTCCTCCCGTAGTTTTAATTATAATCGAAGCCCTTCGAATTAATCAACGCGCTAATGAAAAACCATAACCAGCTCATACTCTTAAGTGTTCGCGTATTCTAAGCGGGTTAAAAATTTGTAACGTCTAGCTCAACTACATCACTGATGAAATCAAATATCCTTATTCAGAATATAGTTCGCGTATATACTATCGCGTAAATAATAATTTTTATGCGTAATACTATTTTTAAAACTTATACTGTGCAGCTTGCTTATGAAATTTATCACTATATGGTTAAAGAAATTTGTTAATTCAAATTTTTCAAACAGTTATAGGTAATGCGGAAAAGAGGATTTAGACACAATGGAGGCAGGTTCTTAAACAAACTTAATACTCATTGCTCAGTGGACCGCATCACGTGTGATTAGGTGTTCGACCGAGAAGTTCGATGGCCTGCGGATTCAGTTGTGCTCGAGAGGCGAGGGAAGATCGAGTTTGCGCTTCGTCCTTCTCTCCGTCCAATGCAATGCTCAAGTAGCTAATGCGTTCGTCTTTCTAGACTTCGTCTGTTCTTCTCTCCATTGATTCGATGATACTGCGTTATGGGGAAACTCCTTTGGAAACTCTTTACCCCTCATTTTCCACGTTTTTCACATACAATCGCCGATAAAATGACTTCGCATGGCCACATTTCTTACGCAAATTGTTAAAAATGCAACTATTATTTTTATATCTATTAGGCGTTCACGTTATGGTGCTTTGGGTTTTTATTTTTTTCTCGCATTCCACATATCGTTACAAGCCAATATTACTCCAAACTGAAGCTTAACTTTAGCTACTTCCAAGAAATTACTTTTCATATGTATATATATTTTGTGTAATTCACACAAAACTATTGGTAACAAGTATACATTACTAAATAGCTTTCAATGTTTGCTGCATAAACGTATTTTTTTCATTAAGTTTATTTTTTAAAAACAGACAAATTTAATTAAAAATTTTTATTCTGAAAATTTCTACTTTGCAATATAATATATAATGCAAAGGTAATATTTTTATTTTTCATTATAAATTAAATTTCGTAGTTTTGTACAAATAAAAAAAAGAAATTGTTGTATTATTATTATATTTTTTTATTTAAAAACTTTAATTAGGCAGCTTAAACTTTCAATTTAATTTTCAAAAATTCACAAAGAATTATTTTAACAATATACAACTTATTATTATTACATAAATTATATAAAAACATAAATTATTATAATATTATGTAACATTATTATATAAAAACGTAAATTTCTGTATAAAGAAACGATGTATTAGATTCATTTAAAAATTCGATCAAGAACTGTATATAAACATTAAATCCATTAGTAGAGCATTATACGCTGTGAACATATAACTCAAATAAAAGTTTGTCAATTTTAACCTGTTACTGTACTTAAGGAATTACTCTAATTTTAGTTGACTTTACAAGTAAGATAGTGAAATGTCTGGAAATACTCAAGACCGAATTTCAAACTTCAAATCTCTTTGTATTTAATCTTTGATGTAATGAGTTCAGACGAAGTGATCTTATTGAAAATTCCGAGTTACCTAACTCTATTATTCTTGTAAATGATTGTTCAAATATCCTCAAACTAGACAAGACTGAATTAATTCATTTATATCTCCCTTAAATCAATTTTATTGTTTGCATCAGTGTTTATGTATATAACAATAATTTGAACAAATAGTAGTTACTTTCAAATTATTTAATTAATTTTTAAAATACCTAATGAGATACTTAACAAAATCATCGTATGATTGAGAGAGAAACGATTTGTCAGTTAATATGTGACACCTTATGCTCCACAGCGCCACTCTAGTGTTCTCTGTGGATCCAGAATACATGTATAGCTTGTATAATTATGTATGTACTCAATTATATACGTATTACCATTATTTAGGATAATGCAGTTAACCCATTATATAAATTAAAATTTAAGGGAAGAGTCGAAATAGTTATTAAACATATGATTATTATCAAGCGCATCTCTTATATGTAAGGTTGAACAATGTCTAATTAAGGCATCCAATTTACAATGCTTATTCAGTGTGTATTAAATAGGACATATGTAAATAGACATTTATCTTTATAAAAGCGAGAAACGTTAAAAATAATTCATGTTTTCCTTTGATTGAGATACTTTTTAAGAAAAATAAATTTTGCTTGTATTGTTAAAAATGTATTTAAACATGTTTTTAATCATTAAAAAATGAATTATTTACATATGAATTTATTAGTAATTAACTATTTAACATAACATTAAATTCAACTTACGAGGTTATAAAAATATATACCTTTAAAGCAAGAGAAATATTCTCTTCCGAGTGAAATCAAATCAGTTCGGACATTCGTAGAATTCTGGAAAGAGCTAAAATCTCGGCTAAAATGCTCACCAAGGATTTTAATATTACTTAGTGTAATAAAAGTACAAAAAAGAATAAGAAATTATTAATTCTTTTCACTTTGAGGTACTACCGGTTCTGTTTCTGCGTGACTTCTTGTTTTCACTTACATTACACAGGTACTTAAATAATTTCCTTCATGTTTACTATGCAAAAGATTGAACACGCGAAACGCATTTCTCATGCGCAAAAATGAATTGATAATCTATTTATCTTTAGCATTATAACATTGCTATTTTATTTGGATGAAATATTCCCATATGCGAGTGCGAGTATATATAAAATTATGAGCGAGTGAAATTCTCGATATTAAAATATAAATCAGATTTTTTTGAATTTATTATATTAATAGGATTTGCGAAGATTGTGTGAATTTGCACGCTGGATTATTTGTTTGCGTGCTGCCACAAGCAGCTGGGTACGTTCCATAAATGCAAATCAATTCTGACGCTCTCTAAACTTCGAATTTAATCTGCGGCAAGTCATACCTAGTATCTAAATAAGATTTCGTCACCCAGTGCAATCGTTCTAAATAATGACAGGCAGTACTTTTAAAAAAGATTGATGAAGGATCGTTCGGAAGAAACTGACGACTAAGCGTCGCCTGACCGAACATTGATTGCGTTGCACCCTCGGTAGCACCCATTTCTCGAGCCCATTTCTGCTACGTTTACAGCTTGTTTACGATTTCAGGTGTCGGTGATAGTCTAACATAGGGAGTGCCTTGTCTTTATTTCGTTTACATAATCGAAGCTTCTATTCCATCAAATTATCGTTCTTACTATCCAAAGTTTCTTGGAGCATAATATTACATAAATATCAAATAATAGTTTTCTTAGATTATTAAATGTAATTTTTAAATCTGCATGTATAAACTTTTATGAAATAACTCTTATTTACGTGATAAAATTACTCTATTAAGGAGTACTTCTGTTTTTACGTCTCTTTGTTTCTCTTTTGCTACTTTACTTACACTTTTGTTATTTTGAACTATTTTTGATGGAAGTTAAAATTTCACTTAAGATTTAGAAAGCAAGTAAATTATTTTTAGTGCAGTCGGAACAAATTGCAACAATATTTTCTTTTTTAATTAAAGCCGTAAATTAATCCGTGTAATATGCAAGGTAAATTATCTAACACGTTTATACGTATTATTCGGCTACCGTTTGTATAGGGTTCACAATCTCGCACATTTGGAAAATCAATTAGACTCAGAATTTCGTTGTTTACACGCGAATTTTCTACCTGAGAGAATGCTATTTCAAATGTTTGCACACGCTTTCGAAACTGAAAACGTGAACGGGAGTGAGCCTGTAAGTTTTTAAATGGGAGACTGAGTGACACTGACAGCAACAGGGACAATATAATTTTATCCCTTTATTATATGCCACGCTTTATTTACACGTGTTTCTACTTGCGACTTGGCCCTGCTTCTAGCCAAATATTAATTCGTGAGCGCTGCTCGAAATTAGTACAAATTCGCAAGTGAAATGTTCTTTTGCTTACTCTGCGTTTCCGAACTTGGCACGAAGCGACGCAGTCTACATAAGATGCAAATTAACGAGCAACTTTTCATTTGACAGAGAGAAAGTCGGACATGGACAATATCTAAATGACCTGATTTTATTTTCTACCGATAATCTTTAAGATCTCGCCTTTACTCTTTCTCAATTTTTAGATTTCAATAATCTTCGGGTTATTGCGAGCGAGCGCATCAGTTAATTTGAAGTGTACGCATTAAAACTGTGCTACAAGCATTTACTGTTTTCAGAATTTCAAGTGTTCGTACCTAGCAATTAGAAGGTGAAAACAATTGAGGTTATTACAACTTGATAATTTAAAGAATAAAATTCCATGCGAAGTTTGCATTTATCGTTTTTAGTTGCTGAATTCGAACTATATATAGGCGTACATCCGCAGTGAGGCAGAAAGAGGTAATGCGAATAAGAAAAGTTGCACCTTCCGCGGGCCCTCGCATGCGGGTCAGACCTTCACGCGGATCTCCCCCACTTCGTCACTTTACAGACCCTCTCTCTCCTCTTTCCAGAGTTGCACAAGCAGTAACTTGGATCGCTTCTTCTCTTCTTTTGATCGTTTCTTTTCGTCACAGACGACTCGAGGGTCCCTTCCCCTCCCCCGCCCGGCCCGCGTTTTCGCTGAAAAATCTTTAGCGGTTTTCACGGGCCTCTACAGCCTCTGTCGTTTCTCTCGCCTCTCAATCGTCCCTCTGTCCGCCGCCGTCGCCTTCACTGTGCAGAACGTTGGACTTTGGCACAGGGTAGCACAGTGAAGAGAGCTATATGTCATCCGGGGCACCGGAGCACTTCACTTTTAGCCTTTGATCAATTCACTTGCTATTAATCATATATCTATATATATGTACAACTGCAACCTCACTGCTTTAATATTCTGCAGTGATTAATATGTAATCAGCTGCTGTTGAAATCTACTAATGAAATTTACTTAAAATATACTTAGAATTACATGTAAATTATTTTTTATATAATTTTATCTCTATAGAATTACAATCATTTTTTTATAAACATTAAGTTTTGTGTATTTAAAAATATAGATTTTATGTTTATCAAAAGCAAAGGTGCTGGTTCCACAAATTAAATGCTTGTCCAAGAAACTTTCAAATCAGAGAATATAAACAGTTTTACGAGAATTTAAAATACTTCACTTTAGGGCTTTTGGAGAGGTAGAATCTGCTTCAAAATATGAAGTTGAGTTTATAGCAAAACTTCAGATAAAACTGTATAATTATACAGGTATAAGGGTAATCATTTTTTATATGTTCTTAAAAACCTAATTTATGTTGCTTTTTACCTAAAATAATTTGAATTGTTATTATGAAATAAAATTTTTTAGTAATATATAGTTTATAAAAAAAGTATTCAAATAATTTTATTGTCATCCTCGGTTACTTAAAAAAAATTTCAATGTTTTCCATTTTATATTTTAAAAAAGTTTATATGCACTGTTGAATAACGCTTGATTAAAAATGTCTTTGTTAATAAAGTTTTGTTCAGAGTTTGAGTAATATGAATGAAAACTTTAATACATTACATAATAAATTATAATAATATTATAATTGTTCTGTTATTTTTATTTTGTTATGTATGAAGACAACAAAATAAAAATGCAGATTGATGGGGCTTAGAGAAAATGATAATTTCTAAAACACCCGATTATAAAATTATTGCTGTTATGATGAGTTTGAAATTTAAATAACTTCGTATATAGAATCTTATTATTATGTATAGTTTTATCCATCAAAAATTGATAAAATAATGAAAATACCTTTCCTTGTTAATTACAACATTCTTCAAAAACACATAATTCCAATATTGCTGGCATTTTTATAATGAATATTTATTATTATTAAGTTTGCATGATATTTTATTAATTTAAATTTAAATTTGTTTTTGATGAAGTATCTACTTTGAATCGTTGAATACATGTTTATATGTGTATGCACGATATTATACTAAAGTTCGTATAATGTGCTCAGGTCTTTTTCGAGTTCTATATCTAAAGCGTTAAATAAGGTTTAGGAAGATTAACAATGAGTTAGATTTGTAACATAAGACATTGTAATGTAAATTTTGAATCAATTCTATTTAAAATCCCACCAAAATCACCTAACTCTCTCCGACTATTATTATTTTGTTTTTCCATCTCCCTACCTTCGAGACAATTTTTTACTTTTACATTAATTGTATTCGATATCATATTGAACCCTAGATGACTCTATCCATAAGAGTCTAGTAATTATTATCAACAAAACGAATTATGCGGTCAACATTGATTTCACCAGATCTATTTTCATCGGCCACCAGGCTTGTGACTATTAGTTTCAAAAAACATATCCTTATCTAGTATAGAATGACGATAAACGACATAGATTTTCGTATAAAGTTAACTTCTGCTCAAGATTTGCCTTCTTAATAACAATCATCTATTTACTTTAAGATCTATTTTTAAAATCATTATCATTTTCAACATTTTTTGGATCCTTAAACTACCTAAAAATGCTAAAAGACAACACTGTATATTCCTAATCATCTGTAATAAAAAAAGGATTAATTTACTCCTCCACCTCTACTTCCTTATTTAAACTTTCCTCAATCCTTTCCAACTTGTCCAACTTCGCGCAACTTACTTTTCGCTCCGCTTTACTCAATACTTTTTTTCAATCTCTAAAGTTCCGAACTTGACGTTTAGGGATAGAGAGATCGTCACTTAATACTGAAAATATCTACTCGTATTATAATCTCGCAAAATTTTATATTTTTTTATAAACTCATTTTTTAAATGAACGTTATGTTGTTCCTTCTTAAGCGTGTGTCATCTTTTTGTGCTAAAACCCCGATAAAAATTCTGATATAATAAAAATTATCTGTATATTGCTTGGTATTAAGTTATATCGGTAAAATTAGTTGTAATTTAATATCTTTATATGGTTGAAACTGTATCTATTATTATATTAACTGTTTTAATAGTTATGAATTTGCATAATATGTGAATGCTCGTTAAAAGTTGTACAAATAATTATTATTTAGAAATGTAAGTTGAAAAATTTGAAAATAACTAAGTTGATGGTAGACTCATTTATTAATCTTATTCGTAAAAATCCTTTGTTGAGAGAGAAAACCAAATACCCGTATATATTTTCAGATATTACACTAGGAAAGCTACCTTATACCTTATATCTTATATCTTTCGCCAAAAGAAATGAGGAGTTCGTCAGAGTGATGGAAAGAGGAGGAGTCTACACGAGTTCCAAAGCTTTCATTTCGAGATAGTCTAAGTGTATCGATATGTCACATTTAGCACAAACCTTTATATTAGATGATAAACAGCTGGAATCTGACGTGAGCAGATCAGTCAGCATTCAAACAGATTATTTAGGGGCTTACGTGACGGAAGAATATTATGTGAAGGGATCTGTCTTAATTCTTTTATGGTCGTCGCTTTAATGTTCATAAAGAGGAGATTTAATGGCACAAATTCTGGAGTAATATCTCTGCTTTAACCAAAACATTAAATTTGGATAGATATTGCATTAATGTTTGTCTTGTTAATTAAAGCCTGAAAAACTAACAATTTGTCAATATATTTAAGTTCATTTTTATAATTATATGGCTAGTCACTTTTTTACCTTATCTTAAATAAAGTCGAATCGTGTATCATTGTGTATTTAAAAATATTGTATACTACAGGATTGATCATATTTTACCATTTACATATTTGTCCCTACTTTTAATTTTCTATTTACATGTTTAACCCTACTAGCATAAACAGAACTTTTGCTTCAAAATGTTTAAAGGTAATTTAATTTTTAGTTCAGCAGAAGTGTAACTCAAAGAAAGTTTCAATAAATGTTTATGATTTTTTTTATATTATTTTTGTGTCTAAATTCTATTTTGGTTAGAAATGATAAAATTATGAAAAACTCCTGTATGTTTGATTCTATATAATGCTCAATATAACTCTGTTATTACTTTCGCTATATAACTCAGTGTGAAAGCAGTCAAGCAGATGGTAATTGTCAGGCTCTTCAGTTTTTGAACTGTTTATTTTAGAGTATGCTCATGTGTAGGGATATTACATATATCGATCTATTTTATTACTTTTATTTATTTTAAATTTATTTATTCTTGTTAGGTCTTAACTTTCGACAGAATTTAAAGCTAAAATCTGAAGTATCTTTATTATTATGTTGTCACTTTGGTGATGAATAACCCGTGCAACAAGTTTGTCCGGGTTACAAATATATGTTTATCGTATTATACAGCTTTAATTCAGTCAGATAATTTATGTATCTGATCGTATGTTCTAATTACGTAAGTATTATATGTTTAATGAACATGCTGCTGTCCGGTACTATACAGAAATTAGTATTGCATGGAAGATGAAGTGATTCATCATCTACCTTCAAATGTAGTCCTGTCCAATTACCACGCGCTCAATGACTTCGATCCGAACCTGGACTATTTCACTAAGCTAATATTTACAATAACCTGGCCGAGATTCTCGTTATTTTTTTTTTGTATCTCCATTTGTAGATGGCAAATTCCAAAATCAATGAGCATTTTATAATTATATGTTACTTTTAATTTTTCGATAGATTTACTCTAAAACGTGTATTAAATAAAATGTTGTACTTTTTAATTTAAATACGAAATTTTTTTTGTAATTAATACTTCAAAATGAAACTAATAAAAATTATCTTCAACGTACAATCTCCACTATGGTACTTTCAATTAATTCGAACATTGGATGACGGGCTTCTAAAGGCCTTTCACTGAAAATAGTGGATTAAAGAATACAGTAGAACGAACGTAGTAATTATAGCAAGGTAGTTGCTTTTAGGAAACCTCAATAAGCATGAAACATCTCTAGTGGTTTATGTATTGTTATGCGTTGATGTAGGAACGTAACTGTAATGTCTCAATAGCGTTTGTATGCAGGAATTACTTAGTCCACTATGTTGATGGTTCAATATTATGTGTTTAACAGGCCGGAGAATTGGCCAATAAACCTAGCCATCCGACATCTTCCTGTTTGATGGTTCCTGCCAAGCCCTCAATGCATTAGTCTTAGACTAGGAAGGCGGTGAATCGATCTTCGGTCACTATTATCGTTAGTCTTGTTATTGGTTTCAGAACTGAGAAAATGTAGATTGCTTATATGAATCAATGTTTCGCAATGTTCTGATAATAAATTTTCCGTTTTTAAGCTTCCGTTTTTTAAAAGAAGACCTACTCATTTCGTTGTAAGGAAGCTGCGAGTCTGCTAACGTCGTCCATGCTGTACCGAGCGTATAATAGATCTCAGTTTTTATTCCATTCTTCTCAGCTCCACATGTATCCACTGTCCTCCGATTTCCACCCTTACAGCCGGCGGCACGTTCTGGAAATGCCATTGGACGCGTACCATTGTTACAAGAAAATAATAAAATATGCAGGAGTCAAGGGAATTTCCAAGGAATCTCGCTCGATTATGCACTTTGACTAATTTATCGCGGGTACTTAGCAACTTGCGCCGCAACTCGAGGGCACAGCCGCTCCCCTGCTCTGAATATCTTGGCCACGCATTTGTAGTTTTAACGAGGCGCCTTTGTTTGTAGCAAATAAAAAAACTTCCGGGGAGAAAAAGCTCGGAGCTTCTCAGGGCCGGAGCGGGAACAAACAGAGAATCAATTAAACTTGGTGAGAAATGAATGTCTTACAGAACTCGAGCCCCACCTCCCCCCCCATTCTACTTGCTCTCATTTAGCAGGGCGCCGAATGCACTTTTTTCCCCTCCCTGCCCGCCCGTGGGGCTCATTTTCTTCCGTTAATTAAAATCCTCCGTTTTTTTTTGCGGGGCCGCGAGTTTTGTTTCACTATTAGGCGCGCGGGCTTCCGTCGGGCCGCGCCGTTAGCCGCGAGGGGCCGTTACAAGAATCCCCGCATTATCCGGCCATTTAAAATTCACTCGGGTGGCCATCGAGAGAGTGCCCCCCCCCTGCCCTCCCCGCAAGTTGTCAATTACGCCCAGGCGGGTATATACACACAACCGCGGGGGTGGGAACCTGGCGATAGATAATAATGAAATTGCACGCGCAGGACCGGGCGGCAAAGTTCGCCGCTATATGCACACCCACACCGGGCGGGCGCCTGCAGCGCGCGAACCATAGCGAAACTCGCTTCTGTTCGCCGTTAATAAGCCCCGGTTAATACGGGCGCGCGCTGCGGGCGTCCGTCCGTTTAAGGCACCGGCGACGCCCGATAATCACTCGGCCATAACCCATCGATTTTCTGTTGCAGTGAATTTCGACCACTTTCAAATACTGCGGGCCATCGGCAAGGGCAGCTTCGGCAAGGTAAACTACAGACCTCCCCCCCACCTCAATGGGCCAGATTCCTGCGTGCGCCTCCAGCGAGTCCTCCACCATCCCGCCCGTTGTCAAAAGCGCTTACCGAGAAAATTGTGGCGTCTTCGGGCGAGGCGCGCTGTACATCGACTCGCGAGTCTCGAGAGTCAGCTCGATTGTTCGGCTTTGGTTTAGCGTTATTGCATCGTAACAGCGCGAGATTAAAAACGTGACGGGGCCGATCGCCATCGAGATTGAATATTATGAGCTTTTCCCGATAACGCGTCGCTGCAGGTTATGGTATTTTTCCGCTCCTTTAATATTGTATTAAGTTTAATTTTTATATAAACAGACTTAATAACAAACAGTTTGTTTGCGAATAAAATGAAGTATATACAGTAGATATGACTCTTATAATATTCTCATCGTTAAAGTAAATATTATATCTATTCATATAACAGCTCACGTATAACTTTTCTATAAGTTTTTTCAATCGATGCCACTAATATTCAGCTAAATTAATACTTGGATTATCTTAAATTATCGACAGTCAACGTAATTTAATATTCTCTTTATATTTATTGACAAACTATTTCTTCCCTCGTATTGGCAATATGTTTAAAAAACACGTAGCGCGATATATATACATACTACCTTTGTGCACTCTGCAGACGTCGTTGAATATACAACTTTTCAAAACAAATTTTTTGACATGCCTTAATGATTATCCAAAATATATTGACAATTATAATCTTTTGAAGCATTTAATTATTGATTGTGTTTTTTCTACTTTAAATTAATTTTGGAACACTAATAAAACCAGAAAATAATTATTTTGAAAATATGACGCTGTAAAACTTTAAATTTTTCTTGTTTATAATCAATTGTTGGCAAACTTGTAAATAAATCAAAATATTTAATATTATTCATGAAAATTTAAAGTTTCTTGTAAAGAAAAAAAAGTATTGCGTATTAGTTTTTGAATCACTCATTAATTATATACAAAAAGTTTAACCTATAATCATATTTGTAGACAAATTGACTTTTAAACACTCCCCGCAAAAAGATACTTTATAACTACATGTCATGGGTCATAAATACTGAAGAAGTTTTGTCGAAGCAGCTTGTCCTCGAAGCGCAGCTCTTTCTTAATTACATTCCCTACTTTTTATTGGACATTTACCCAGGCATCATTACAAACCGAACGCATTCACTACCGTTCACTACACCAAGCCCGAAAAAATCTCAACCGGACGGAATTAATCAGGCGAGCGGCTCGAGCGCGATCGAGACTCGACGTTGAATCGCTCAGGCGAAAGGCCCGAGCGCGCGCGCGCGGCAATATAACAAATAGCCCTCGATCCCCAATCGCAACGCCGCGAGGGCGGATTAATCGGCCGGGCGTAAACAGGCAGGTGCAGCGCCCGGCCTGCATTAACCCCGCATCGGTACATACGCGGGCCGATTCCGAAAAGCCCCCGCGGCGCAATTCCCGGGGAAAAAGTGCGCCCCCGAGCAAACAATTTTATTCCCTCTCGCGGCGCGCGAAAAGCTCGAGGCGTTTTTCAAGCGTGCGACTCGCCGCCCGCTCGCGCTTTGTAACCCGCGGTAATATTCGCGCGGCATCCGCGCAATCTCCCTTTTATGAGCTCGCGAGTATCTCGACCGCGCGCGTCCACCGACCGGCTGTCAATCAACTTGATTACTCGGCCCCGCGGAAAATGCGGGGGCCGCTTGCTCGGCCCGCGTTTTTCTTCCCCGGGTAACTCCCCCGGCTCTTGTCCCCCGCGAGGCTCTAAATAAACAATTTGCCCGCGGCGGAGTATTCGCCGCGTAAACCGCACGCGAACCCGCGTCGTCTTTAGCCCGGTAAATCCCCGGCGGCTGATCTCGCGTATATTTTAAAACAAACTGCCGGGGGCGTGTAAAAGCGCGGAGCGGGGAAGCGAGTCGGGCGTCCGCGGGGCGAGCCGCTAAAAGCCCGGCCCTTGATATTCCGCCCTTTTCCCCGCGCGCCCAATTGTAAATTCAAATGGCTGCGCTTTTCGCGGCCAATTTCCCGCTGCGGCTTACGCCGGGGCAAATCCACGGGGTCGCGGGCGCAACGAGACAAAGGCCGACGCTCGCGTGGCAAGGCGAGCTTCGCGCCTGATTATCCACGTGCGAGTGCGGGCCAACGCGCGCCCTGGCATATACCCGGGCTTGGATTTCCTGGATGCAGTTATCCGTCAACAGCTGTTGCCGCGTACGTTTACACGCATTAGTCGCGGAGCGTTTGGCCATGGCTAACGGTCTTACAAAATAGTTCAGCGTACAATCTACCCTGTTGTACTTGGACTATGTGGATTGCGCTACGTGGACTAAATCGGAAGTCGCTTGAATTATCGCTCGACGTCTACGGCACTGCATAGGCTTATTTACAAATATGCGAGAATATGTTAGGAGCTTTTACTCTCTCAAAAGAAAAATAGTGAACCAGTCACTGCTTTTAATAGTGAATGCAGTGAGATCCATATATATGTAAATTTCTTGTACATTAGTAAGTAAAAAAGATATTCAAAACTCATGTTTGTTCACGTAGACATATACTTAACAAATTTGTTCTGTATTGATGCTTAGTCAATAATTTTTTATATAGATGATCTAAATCAACATACAATCAGTATGGACTAATACAACATATAGTATTTCTATAGGGGATAAGGTAATGGAGTTCCATTTCCGATCTCTACGCTCCGAATTCCCATGTTGACAAAAAAGCATTTCAATTATTATATAATATTGCACAGTAAAAATGTTCATATAATATAATGCAATGAAAAAATTTGTTTGTTATTAAATTACGAAGTATATCTATGTTATGCAAGAAGCTCGCGATGAAAATTTCAAGGAAAATTTCTATATTTTGTCTATTCCATCAAAATTTTCGAGACTACATCTAATAGAATGGTAGGGTAGAGAAGGGAGGCGAAAAAGGTATGCTTTTTCACTTTTGAAACAGTAAAAATTGTATGCTAAAATATAAAGCGACTGTTCACTGTATTTTTTGAGAGAGTACTCGGTTAATGATTATGGTAAAAATGAATACCATATACACAATAAGAAAAGAAAGTATTTACACAAATTCATATAAACAATGGTTTACAAACAATAAACGTATCGGAAAACAAGTTCACTTACAACGGGTATTCTTTCATAAACAAAATAACAATAAAAATTCCAAGCTGTTTTTTGCTCATATGCCAATGTGCTTTCATATTTCAATAGTCAATATCATTTTCTTTTTGTAAAAAAATCAACAGACGTACCTATCTTTTCCTACCTTCATTATATTTGTAAATTTTCATAAATGTTTATTAAACTAAACTTAGTAAAAAAACTACTTAGTAATCGATGCGTTAATGAGGTTAAACTATCTTGGCCGGGATCGAACGACTTCTTTGTACGCGTGTATAGAGTTATTCCCGTAAAAAAATGATCAGAAGCGTTACAAAAAATGACAGCTAATCACTACCGACAATACACGGTTTGTGTCCTAAGCTCAGCATGCTCGACTCAGTAAACATCCCCAAGAAACTGTCCCCCGCGTCCTTACAGTCGTTGGAGGCGCCCCACCCCCCTATAACGACCCCAATGTCCCCTGTCGCAGGTGTGCATCGTGCAGAAGCGGGACCGGGCCGGCAACATGTACGCCATGAAGTACGTGCGCAAGTGCGAGTGTGCGGAGCGTGGCGCCCTCAAGAACGTCGCCCGCGAGGTGGAGATCCTCTCCCGCCTGGAGCATCCCTGCCTGGTCAACCTGTGGTTCAGCTTCCAAGGTAATGGTGCCCTGGCCGCGCGTCGTCACCCGGTGATCGATGGCCCCTTGATTGACCGGCCCTCCCTCATTCAACCCACCCTGGTCGTATCGATTCCCAGGCCTTTTGACGGCTATTTTCCCCCTAGCGGTATATAACGAGCCGTGGACGCGGCGCGTCCGGCGTATCATCGATCGGGTCGCCCCGATTAGTCCCGATTAAACAACGTGTCCAGCGCTCGAGTCCTTTGTCATTCTTCGGGCAGTCGGTCGCGCGATTAGATGGGAACGCCGTTCGTTTCGCTCGGGGATGCTTTTATCGCTCTTGCGTCGTCGGCGGCGCAGCCCGCGCTAAATTTCACTTTATCGCTTAGGAATAACCCACTTCCTTTATTTGCCTTTGCACGTAATGCAACTAGCGTAATTGGTTAATAAATTTTCTTGAATTTACCGCCAACCCCCGTTAAACGTATAGGTCCCATGTAAAATACCGCGGCGTATCAATTCGGTCAGATAAATACTTGGTCACGCGCGGACGGTTCTCAGTTCGAGCGTTATCGCAATGGGTAGACGTGGACCAACTTTGGAAAAAAACAAAAATTAATCGTGCTATTCGAAGCGCAGCTATTGGAAAGCCATAGTCATTCCTCCACGTCGATCCGAACGCTCCAACTTCAAGAAAAAAACTGCCGATTGAATTTTTTTTTCTTTTCCTTGTACAAAGCAAGACGATTTGCTCCCCCGCGTTTATCAACGGGGATCCGTGGAATACCTCATCGAAATGCAGACTCGCGGAACGCAGCGGAGCGTGCGAACGAAAAAAGAAACAGCCCGCGATCGGTGGTCCATAGGGCGGGAGGCCGCGGCCGCCATCGAGCCCGTCTCCAAAAGCCCGCGAAAATTTCCCTCATTTTTTCCGCGGGCGGCTTCCCGTATTTGCCAAGCCCTCGGGAGCGCGTTTTTCCCCGAAAACGCCGCTTGATTTCGAGGATGGACTCGCGGGAAAAAGACGCGACGAGGGTCCGCCTCTGTAATGCAATAAACCCGTCGGCGGGCTTTTTCGCCTGTCCGCCCGGGCCTTGATAATTAAAAGCTCTTCAGCCGCGCTGCTCCCGGGCGTTTTCGAGAATCGCCCGGGGATCCTTTGACGGGGGACTCGGCCGAGCACAATCAGAAAGTAATGGAAGCGCTTGCGCGCGGTTTTAACGATTTCCCCCCACCGGCGCATTGTTCATTGCCTAGATGTTCATTTTTATCCGACTCGTCGGTTGTACTTTGTAAGTCCAGCGGGGCGTTTAAGGTCGGCGCGATAGCGGGCGTTAATATCTGTTTGGCTGGAAAGAAAAAAGGGTGGGAATAGGTTACGCGCACAGAGTCGTAAAGTCCGCGTTGTTCGCCCTTCTCTCTGGCTCTCGTGTATACATATATGTATATATGTGTATCGAGCCCGGCGAGCCCCCCTCAGCGCACCCATCGACACGTTGGGGACGCTTTTTGACGTACGTGTGTGCGGGTTTGCAGACGAGGAGGACCTATTCATGGTGTCGGACCTCCTGCTCGGCGGGGACCTGAGGTACCACCTGCAGCAAGACGTCCAATTCAGCGAGGAGAGCGTCACCCTCTTCGTCGCGGAAATTGCCCTGGCCCTCGATTACCTGCAAAAGAACAGGATCGTCCATCGCGACATCAAGCCGGACAACATCTTGCTCGACGAGGAGGGTAAGTCGACTCGTCGCCGCCCTACATACATATCCTATACACACATTCGTGCGGTAGATGCACCGCGCGCCAGGGCATTTCTCTGCAGATTGCCAATTTAAAGTTCATATATAGCCGTGGGTAGGGAGCAGTTTGCCGAGGGGGTCACCGACCCCGAGGCTTGACATTGTGCACGCGGACGGCCCGCTGGCTCCATAAAACGAGCCGCGCCGCGGCCCACTCGAATTAGAGAGGCCCTTTCAGTTTTGTACAATAGATCGCCCGGATAAAGTCCCTTTGTCGACGGTCGATAAGTATTCGCGCGCGTGCTGAGACTCGCGGGGAGTGCGCCCTTCGCGTGCCCGCGAGGCCAAAAGTGCGGATGATAAACGGGCGGGGGCGCAACTGACTGTTGGGGAGGAGGTCCGGCTTGGGACCGGACGGCTCCTGTCTCTCTGCGGCCCGGCGAAGTGGGTCGCGGCTCTCCAAAATAAAAGCCGAACAAAGCGCGGCCCGCCGCGATATAAATCCCGCGGGCGCCCCCACAGCGCGCGAATATTCGCATCGAGCGGCCAAAAAGCGCGGAGTCGATCGCTCGGATTCGGGGGCGATTTTCTACCACCCTGTCGATATAGCCGAGCGAGGCTAGGTGCTTTCTCGGCTGCTTGTACCCCTAGTGCAAATTTACATAAGAATAGCGTCAGAATGTGCAGGCGAGGTTTTATCAATGTTGCTCAACTGTATCGTGAAAAGAGGTGCCGACTGAAATTTGACTTTTTGGAATAAGTTATAAACTAGTTCGTAAGTAGAAAGAATACTACACCTGCACTCTAATCAGTATGACTAACTTGAAAGTGTATAGGTTTGTTGTTAGATAAAGAGGTTAAAGAATAGGATCAATCTGCTTATAGACTTTTTAAAAATTGTTTCTAATATAATAATGAATTGCCGTTATAAGTTTAAGACTAAAAGTTGTAAAAATTACTAAAAAAATATTGTATGGTGCTATTTGTTAATTTTAATATGTGTGAACATTACAATAAATGAAAATCTCAACTTTAAAATATATTTCATTAAAAGATTTCTGTAACCAAATGGTTGTTATGTTATAAAATAACTATAACTCTATTTTGAATAGCCAGTTAATAGATTTTTTATACAAAGACTCTCGTCAAATTTTTTTTAGCTTTTTTAAATGCTCTTATAAAAGGTTTTAAAGACCGTAACACTTTTTGGTATATATACAAGCAATAATAGCTCGTTTCATATTAAAATCTATTCAAAATAGATCGTTTTTACAAATAGTTTCCATTTCTAATCGAGAACTAATCACGAATTCTGTCTCATTTGTCTCTTTAATACTATCTCTTTAATGTCTCTTTAATGAGTTCTGTATGAGCATGTTTTTTCTACAGGTTAGTATATAACATTACCAAAAGAATAATAATTGTAAAAATTATTTTTTAAAAAATAATTATAATGCCTTCACGATAAATCCTCTAAAAGCAGAAAAAGCAAAAAATGTAATCTAACGATATATTCATATAATATTTTATGTTGTATATTGCATTTTATACTTTCATATACGTACTGTCAAAATTGTCGCAAGAAAAGCTGCGAGGAAAGTGTGTCGAATCGAGTATAAGATGATGATTACAATTTCGAACAATTCTAGTAAAATATGATTCACAATTATACAGATTTGTTCAGTTTGCCACAAAACAGTGAGCCGTCTGTCACAGCTAATGCAGGCAGTTATGCTAGAGATAACCTCCGATTATTCTCATGATGTATTTTTCACAGCTGCGGACGCTGTTATAATCGAATTGACGCCAGTCCCAGGCAAATAATTATATCCGATTAATCCACGTCCATCTGGCGGAGGGCTGACTGATGTTTATGCAATTACGACCGGCCGCTTTAGAATACAGACTTGGCAGCTGATGTAAATGCTAACGAAGCTCGGGGCACGCGGGATACTGCATAACGGCCTGGACCTGGGGCAAGGGCCACCTTTGCTTTGCTGCAATCCTTTGGGCGCGCAGGAAGCGCCATAAAGCACAGGCCGGGTACTCGTATACATGCGCGGACCCGCTGACCCTCCTACTCGTCCTCCGGCTAAACACTGCGGCTATCCCCGTGCGCTTGCTACACCTGTTTTGAATTGGAAATCGGGCAAAGAAGTTCAATGAACAAACAAAAGGCGAGAACAAAGGGTCGCCTCTCGTTGGATCGGCCAATTCTAAGGGATGAAGGGAGCACGCCTCTGTCGCGGATGTGTCGCTCAACTGCGGCGCTGTCAAATTTCAAATAAAGCCGAGCGTGCCGTGCAACATTAATGTCTCTCGAGTTAATTCGCAAAGAAGAGGGCGTCGAGCGACCCCATGACTTAATAACACCCGAGGCGAGCTGACCTCGCGGCCCTCTCGCTTATCTGCGGAGTATAAAGTAGTCTTTAAAAAACGGTTAGATAATGAAGGCGAAGATTGTGCCGCTGATTTCGTTACTTCAGCAGCCCGTCTTTCCCATTGTACCCAAAGTTAATTTCTCTTTGTCATAACTTTACAAGTAGTCGGCGAAGCAGTTATTTTTTTTGTAACAGTTAGCATACTCAGCGTATATTACATAAGAACTACTTTGTTCTTTCCATTTAAAATTGGTGAATATTTTATACTTATTAAAGTATATATATTCATTTACATTGCGAATATGACAAGTCATTGATGCAAAATAAGTATGTGTTTACTTAAGGAATAAATAAAAGCTCCCTCGTTAAAATCGAATTAATAAATCATTTTTTATTTTTTTACAAAAATTTAAAATAAATTTTCAACGCTGTATTCGCTATAAATCGCGTTACAAATGCTTTTGAAGTCTCTACTCTGGTTTTTAACCCTGTTCCATTTAATAATATTATATATACTTAAAGTAAGTTATGCACTTAATAAATCTTAAAATTATATAATAAATTTATTTATAAATATAAATTAATCGAATTATTTTGAAGACGGTACTTGATATACTAGATATTTATAATTGTGTATTCAAATGAAGGGTACTGTGATTCAGAAGCCATCGTGATTTTGATTGCAAGAGGGAAATGAAGTCAGACTGTAAAGCCATAACGGATTTAGGGATGCTTCAATACCAATACGAGACCTCCATCCCGGATTTGTGTACGTCTACGTATATATCTGTCGGGACATTTAATTACGCGGAAGTAAGGCCGTAGGTCGCGGACTCCTCTTATATGGTGCGAACAGCGCAGCGATCGTTAGAGGGATATGCTGGGGCAGGGAAGGGGTTTCCGCGAAAAGAAAGGGTCGACAGGGGGAAAATGAGCACCGCAACTTCTGAAAAGTGACGAGGATGTAGAACCAGTGAATATAATGTAAAGGGGTCAGCTTTGACGCCTTCAACTCATCTACAGTTAAATTCTCATGCAGATCAAGATTCAGAAATAAAATTACTTTTGAATTGTTAATACAATCTTCGAATTCTTCTATCCGCATTAATTGATGTAATACTCGTAAAGTTATTTTAAGTATTTTATTTCTGAAATGCTAAGTTCTCCTATGCCTCATTTTACGGAAGTCGAGACCATCATTTATACCTCTGGCGTCGAGACCATCATTTAGTTATAATTGTGGTTTCTGATTTGCTTTAGTATGGAATGGAAAGGTCTGAGGGTTTACCTAACTCTACTGTACTTATCTTGATTGCCCAGCGTCATACAAGGTGTCGTATAAACTCATTATCTGTTTCTGGAAATTTTGGTAGTGAACAACGCGTCTAGATTAGGAGGGCGGAGACTTTGACGGGGCCTGATCTTAAATCCGACTTAGTACCTAGTCTATTTTTTTATTTTTTAATTGCTCGGATCGCTTCAAAAAAGACATTGCAAAGCTGAGTACTTTAGAAATAAAATGCTTGAAATTTTTCTGGTTTTTCATGGTATAACTAGAGATTAATATAGTTATAGAGCAGCATAGATACAATTATTTCTATTTTACAATTGGCAAATTTGTCCACGAACAAAACACTTTTATATTTCACACGTTCAAAATGTAGGAAGTTTTATGCTTCAGAGCAGAGTTGCAATTGTAGACGATGTAGGTTTCATGGAGGAAAGTCTCAAATATTCAAAAGAAACTTTAATTTCAGGCTTCGACCACTGGCGCATCTGCTTGGTATAATGGCGATAAGGGCGACTGCACGGTGTAATGAGGAAGTACTCACTGAGCGTGAGAAGGGATGTCAATAGTTTTTCATAGGACCGCACCCACGTTTTTTGTACCCACGTAGACGAAAGGGCGGCTCGACTCGCCGCATACTTTTATGAAAACTCGCGCTCAACCCGCGACTTATTACCACCCGCTGCAAAGCACCAGTCTAACAATGCCGAAAGGGCCACCGCAGGCTCTAATAAAGAGCTCGTGGGTGGGCAAAGCTATAATGCGCGCCGATGTTGCGGCGCGGGACATATTGGAAAGTTGTTTCACGTGGGCCGCGCGAATGGCTCTATTTGAAGGCGTCGCTTCCGATAGAAAAATAGTGGAGAGCGCGCTCAGTGTTCCGGGAAGCCGCCCAAGTTTAAAAGTCCGATTCCTCGTGTGGCGGCGGAGGCGCCGCGGGCAGTCACGCGGCCCTCGAGCCAATAGGCTGATAGCTAACTTTCGCACGCGAGCTGGCCGGCCCAACGAAGTTGCCAGCCGGCTAATAAGCCTCCGCGTCGGCCGCTCGATCGAGCGCTTGCCGTTTTCCCGGTTTAATGGGTCGCGTCGCATGAGCTTTCCGGAAACGGTTAGCGCACTTCCGCTTTGCTGCGGCGAGGATATATAACGCTTGGCCGGCGTGCGCGGTGCTTTACTTCCAGGAACTGGCCTCGCACGCCTTCCTCGACCCAGTCACGCTGTTCGCGTTAATTGGGCCGGAGTTGCCGAATTATCTCCTGGCGGGTGAAGGGCGCGTAACCAAATTAACTTTGATTGAAAGCTCTTTCCTGTTGTACTTTTAACAGTTAGACAGTTAGATTTTATACAGGATGCAATAACCGTCACGTCGTTCTTGGCGCCATCTTCTGCGTCATCTTTGTTATAAATACAATGATCTCGGCAATGATTGCAAATAAAGTGATGTCATACCAAATATAATACCGTTCATTTTTATATTTACTATTATACATTTTAGAAGTTGAAATTAAAAGTGTTATTTATAAACTACAGTAAGTTTTTTACTCTCATTAACTGACTCGAGTCTCTGATCGAGTACAACAACACAATAATTCGTTAAATGCTCTTAAATGGTAATACTATTATTTACTAATAAATACTTTCGCTGAGTTTTGCACGTACCTTACAACATTTTCAAGTAACTTTTCGAGCAACTCATTATGTCAATTTGAAGTCCGATTTGAAACAAAATTTAACTGAAAACGACTTTTACATTTATTGACAAATTTGTTAAATTTTCATCACTATCAATAAAGTGAGAAGGAAGTTCAATCACGAATGATACTTGCGAAATGCTCGACCTTGTACTTTTAGGATACGATACACGTGGTGAACATATTTCTGCTGATGGCCTCTTGATGAATATAACACAATACAGTCGAAGATGCGCAAAGGCGATAATTTTAAACTTAATGGTATTCCACAGCAGTCAATTTAAATTCGTCACCCCGATCTTTCTCGATGATCAGATAATTGTAGTAAAAGAAAAAATTAACTTACGCGAAAATTAATAATAAAATACTTAAATTATCTCCGTGTTTATACTTTAATTAATTCGTATTATTTTTAGATCTAAAATATCTTGAAAAACTAGAGGAATAATCGACATGTATGTATAAATATCCTAATTGACCTCGTTTTCCGAATGCTCGAAACATTCCATCTCTGCAAAGATTAAAAGTTTATGCTCGTAACGACAACGTTGATGGAGAATTCTCATCCGATACATCAGCGTCTTATCAGTTATTACGAACATCCTCGTTCTTCGTGAGCTTGTGCGTACAAGTTTATACTAATACAACATGATGGTTGTCAAGTGTGCAGCGTGAGCAGCTCTCAAATTTTAGTGCAGTTATACGCCTTGATAATAACTAAAATTATTGTACTTCAATTTTTGTGTTATTTCAATAATGCACTTTTATTGCCTTCTCTGATAGATACTTAACTGAAATATGAATTTGGATGTATTTTTCTTAAAAATGAATTCAACATCATATATTTTTTTGATGTGGTAATGATTCAAACATCAAATTTTATAATCTATTATAATTTTATGAAACTCTATTCTTTGAATAGAAGATGCAATATACGAAATTAACCCATTTAAAATCTACATTACAATTTTTTCTTTTTTATCATTGTTACATACTTCAAAATTGAACAATGTATTTTGAATTGCATATATAACCCATATTTTGTTCTAATTTAAAGAATATGTAATTTATAGGAAAAAAACTTATGGAACCATCTTAAATGTTGGCAGGCAGCGAACCATTAGTATATTTCAAAAGAATTTTTGTTAAAAAAATATAGAAAATCAGATTAGAGTTCTACTGCGGGATAATATTATTAGAATAATATAATGTAATTAGAGTAATATAATATTTTTCAACATATGGATTAAAATTGAATCAGAATACTTGACAGCAACAATTGAAATTCGGACAGCGTATCTTATCTTCGGTTTAAGATACCTCAACATTTACGTGAAGACAAGACATAGTTTTATAATACAATTCGGATGAAAAATGGTATCCTTATCTGGAAAGATAAGTTCTTGAGTAGTGGAAGTACGATCCAATAAGCAATCGCATCAAATATAGATTGTACGAGAGACCAATCAATTTCATTTTTCCCGATGTAATATCCGTCAATGACGAAGGCACGTTTCTACGTTAAAATTATAATGCAACGAAGTCAGTTAGTGATGATTGATGGAAACGGAAAGATATCTCTCGATATATCCGCAGAAATGGCTCGTACTCATGAGTTCGTTCAATTCTTGAGACGGGAGTTTAAAAAAATTGAGAATGAAAGGAGACCCCGACAATTCTTGCGGAAGACAGCGCAAGCACAGTCACTTTCATTACTCCTAAGCTCGAATAGAGCAATTTCTCTCTAAGCAATTAGAGGGCGCCGACCGCGTAAAAG
Organism: Sycophaga agraensis; assembly: GCA_018906755.1. NCBI lineage: Eukaryota > Metazoa > Arthropoda > Insecta > Hymenoptera > Pteromalidae > Sycophaga > Sycophaga agraensis. The sequence goes on from JACCIE010000004.1 coordinate 1,435,505, forward strand.
CTCAGCTAGTAAAAAAGTCCTACTTCATCGTTCCTTATAATGAATTCATAAGTCGCGGACTTTACGAGGGCGTCGCGTTCTGCGCGGTCGAATTAAAGCGTCAAATCCACGGGATTACGAGGCACTTTGGGGGAGATACGAGGAATCTCGCTGTTTAAGCACGTCACTAGGGAAATTAGCGCATGCGCCTCGTCAGTCGCGATTCATCGAAATACAATCCGTGGCGAGTCCGGGAATCTAAACTTCCTTTATAACTGAGTAAAAGTTAACGTCACGGGAGAAGTGGCTCTCGCCCGAGGACGAGGCTCCTTTATCATCCCCAGCGAAGAGGCGCTTCACGACTGGCTACTGTAAGCCCCAGCAGCGGTGGAGAATGATTATTCCGATAGAAATCGCGTCCAACCTGTTGAATAAGCTGAGTCGAGCCGCGGAATTTGGTTACAGCCGCGGACCTAGTACTGCATGCAGTTATCCATTTTAATTAAAAAAATGTCGCCTGGTTGGGCGGAATCTGTGCTGCTCGAGACATCCCTGCAACGGTACGACGGGCCTGTCAGTCAGCTGACCCACTTACGCCCCTGCAAAAGACACATCCCCTGCATCGTCGTCGGATAGTCTCGTCGATGAGATTATCATGCCTGGGAGAACAAAGCCGCGCGCAATTGTTCGCTAGAAATACGCTCGGCTATTTTCCTTTGTTTACATTTTGCGATTCTTGTGTGTAAATGCGGGTCACTCTTATAATCGACTCTCCGCTGCGACCTTTCACCCTGACGAGAGCTGTCGACCCCTTCGTTATTTTTCTCTTCGATTTTTTTCTCGAGTTCACTCTTAATTACCGACTGCCTTTTAACGATCGCTATAGTTGTCCAAGTCAAGTGTTCAAGATAACAAACAGCTTGGTTCTACTGAGTGATCAAGCACCGGTTCTTTGTCAACCATTGAACACACTGTCTAGGTATATCCATTTTATTTTTTCAGCGTTTTACTGTAATTTCGTCAAGTTTTATAAACACTTTACTCTTTTCGAAATATGTATAAAATATCAAGACTCGTTACTCACATGCCTTTAAACGATTTACGGTAGGAAACATAAATATAACCCTTCACATATTTGGAGCTGTACAATGTTCTATTTTTTTTTAATTTTTTTTTCCTTTTTGGCCATAAAGTTGTAGCATTTATTATCTGCATGCGTGTCATAAACGATTATTTGTATTTTGTTCGAATTGATAACAAATTAGTACACTTTAGAAACAATGTTTCATAGAGTACAAATTTTTATACAAATTGATTAACTAAGATTCATCTATATTATTGCATATTGGCATTAAACCGTTGTTAGAAAAAGTAAATTTTCAGAAATCTACATATAATTACGATTACAATGATTTTTATTTTTGAAAAGTGAAGTAATATTATCGCTTTAACCAAACCAAAACCATTAGTAATTTATAGCCACAAAGTCTCTTTTTCTGAAAACAATTAAGTTGTTTATTCATATTATTTTCTAGAATGTATACCTTCTGGCAGTTTTATATTATTAAGACAAATGAATATATTGCTGAGAATTCTTCTATGTAAGTTTGATTTAATTGCTCATTACTTGTGGAAGTCAGTGTAAAGGAAGTGACGCGTAAATGAACTTGCAGGACAAAGTTTCCTCGAATGTTTCACTAAGGACCAGTAGAGCATTATTACGTTTCATCCACGTTTACTTCTGCCCTCCATTCATCAGTTGAGCATTAACTAGGCGCAATAGCGTTTATGTAACACGAATGACTTGCGGCCGCTTAAGTCCAATTTGTAAAATGCAAACTAATCCAAGTCATCCGCAGAAGGGAGTATATTTCTTTGGAGAGTCGTTCGGGCAAATGCTTGGTTGGCAAGTCTAAAAGAATAAGGATAGGAGCAGAGGCTGCGAGCAATGTTATTCCGCGCCACCACGAACTTGGAAGAAAGTTGGCGCGACCGGCGCTGGCGTAGGCAGGCCCGGATCAAGTCTTGAAATTGCGGCGGCCGTTGCGCGCCTACCGCGCGCAGCCTCAATCTAGGAGATGACTTGCCGAAGAACGCGCCGCGGAATCCACTTTGCTGGAGCAGATGGGGGAAAAAGCCGCGGCTCCGCGCGGCCATAGAAGACGCGAAGGTCCACAGTAGAGCGTATATATATATATGTGTGTAGGCTCGTACGCCCGCGGCGGCTTTATGCCATTGCTGGCTGACAACTCGTTCGCGGTCGACCAACGACTGCCATGTAGAGAGCCTGTGATGGATGAGTTTTTCAGAATATCAAAACTGCGAGGCGGTCCAAGTGCTTCGTTGTTAGCGTCGTTGGAACGTCTAGTGTCGGTAAAAGCCGGCAGTCAATCCGTGCGTATTTCATGCTATCAAGGCGTATTGATATACTTATCTTGGCGCATACTTTACCCTATCCTCTCACGATAAATCCTTTCTTCTGGGCAAAGCTTTTGGAAAAATGCTCAGCCGATTCAGGGAGGATCGAGGCGTCGCAGCGTCCCTTCTTTATCACCCGGTATCTTTTTGGGACCGCAGCTTCCAGGCAGTGGAGCTTAACTCGCTGGGCTTGAGAAAAATCGTTATACCATTGACCGGTAAGCCCGTGGCGTCCGCCTCGTAAAAATTTACGCTGTGCTATCAGGCCTCTTTATGATGATGCCTGGGCTATACTCACTTGTAGGCTAAACCTCAGCGCCTTTCAAATCGCCGGAGAAAAGGGGGGGATCGCCGCAGTCTTGGAATATATTACGAGGAAAATCGAGTGCAGGGCACTACTTGAGTCGTATCAGCGCGGTATACACTCGCGCTGGCGAAATGATCCTTCCGGGCAAACGATTAGTCCCGGGCCGAACCCATAAATTTTTCTCCCCGACATTCCTTTCTCGGCTCGATTAACAAAACGTACATCTCGCACCTGCGCGTCGACCGTACAATAGCCAGCGCCCGGCTATAAATCGCGGACGCGTCACCCGTCGGCTCGCGTTCAGCCGTGTAAACGGCCCCTTATTCACAAGTAAACTCGAAGTAATGCGGAGGATAATGGCGTACAGAGCGCGACAGGGGCCCTCCCGCAACCTTCCGCCGGCATTGTGCTCACCGGCCGAGTCTCGGGAAATTTATGCCGCTTTCCGCCGAGTTGGCCCTCCTGCGCTCGCCGAGTGCATATAACTCGGGGGGGCGACAGTGGTTCTCGGACCTCGAAAGCCGCGGTGAAACTCGGGTATCGTGCCTAATGAACCGAGATTATAAAGAGGGGGAATGATGACGCGCGCCCGGTCTTTTATTATGCAATTCAAACAGGAGGACTCGATCGCGGCGGAATGTTCGGCGCGTCGGTTATATATCTATATGGCGGTCTGTTAACGCCGACAAATAGGGATTATGCGCGCTCGCTCCGAATAGCGAGAGGAAAAGTAAATTACGGCCTGGAGCTATCGCGGTGAAATTAATAACAAGGGGAGATAATTCGCGGGGCATAAACTTGGAAAGGGGTCCAATTATAATGAGCGCCGCCGACTAAATGCATAAAGACACGAAATTCAAAGTGGAAAATTAATCTTGACGCGGGCGCCGGCCCCGCCTTTGATTCCCGGGGATCGCTAATTTCCTCCGACAATGACGGCCCCGCGAACGCGCCCCGTAATTAGATCCTCGCGCGCGTGCACCGCGTCGACGCCCCCGCCGTCCTCGATGCCCCTTAATTATAAGAGGAGGCGGAAACGCGGCTTTTCGGATCACAGGTCCGAGCCTCTAAGTTCCACTCGGCTTGTACCTGCAAAATTGATTGTTAATATACAAGAAAAAAAGTTAATTTGTAATCACGTTATGAAAAGGAAATGGCGGAAACACGGGCACACATCATCGTCTGCCGAAGAATCGGTTCAGAGCCTAAATTGCAGGGAAAAATTGGGTTAAATCTCAACGAGGGTAGCGCAGGCGGTGTATATACGCAGCGGGAAAGAAACTGCACGATCATTAATTTTTGCCTCGTGGACGCGGGCGAGGTGTTCGGAGACAGTGGCCGGCAGTGCCAAACAATGGCCTGAATTAATGCGCCCGGTTCGCGCAGTAATCGCGGAAAAGCGTGCGGCGGAGCCCGGGGTAAAAATGAATTAGCTGGTGTCATTAGAGCCCGAAGGAGGGTCTTCTAATGACCTTAAATAATCGTTTTGATAACAGCGCGGAATAAAAGCGTCCGCCCGCACGGCCAACGTATTTAAAATGAAAATAAGACCGGAAGCCAGTTGATAGATGGCCACTTTGTTACGATGGCTTCGCCCTCTACTTTTAATCCCATTTATCTCCCCGAGACCGGCCACGCGCTTTTCCTCCTCTTGAATCTATCAGTCGAATTAGCGAACAATGTTATGGAAAATATTATACACATCAAGATCAGGTATTAAAACCGTGTAAAAAAACATTTTTATTGTATAGTGCATCGGAAGAAGAATTTATATGCCAATTATTACCAGGTAGTATGGAGATGTTTGCACATATTATAATCAATCTTGTATTAACTTGTGTTAACTTATAATTAACGCACTATTTATAAATTAAATAAGAATGTTTCACATGTATATAAATATCCTCTGACAGTGACAGCTTATCTGCTGATTTTTCTCTCACCTGCCCTATAAAATATCGAAAAAAAAATCTATGACCAATTACTGTGTATAAGAATACCCAACTCTATAAAATATCATGTGACATCTATATTAGTACGGTAAAAATGTACTAACGATAATAATAACAAGAGATCCTTCTATTCAATCTTTCTTCCTAAAATCGTGCGGAAATTACGACGAAGCTGCATGGAACCAAAGCGAAAGAAGCTAAGCATTCCAAGTGAGTTGAGGTTGGAGAGTATACTGTTTGAGTATGCGGGGACCTTATTCAGTCTAGCGCCAAAGGTGATACGCCCTCAGCTGTTGCCGTTGGCGCTTGACGCTCTAAGGAGTGCCTTATAGAGCGAGGAGCTGCCGCTGCGCACATTATACGAAGGCGGGTGAAACTTAGCTTGGCCACTGCTCGGTTCGCAGCTCACGCGTGACTAGATCCCCACCGAGAATATGGGCGTAGCAAGGACACACGCAGGAAGTCCCGTCGGAATCCCCGTAGTGTAGACAAGATAAACCGAAGCGGTATGCAGTCGTTGGCGTGAAGTGACATGGCATGGCCGTATCTCGTGGCTGTGCAAAGTGTAATACATTTTTTCGTTATTATAATCCAATTTTAACTTATTATCTTCTGCTTCCTTGACCGAACTGGTTGTCTCACTTCCGTTTACAAAATTTTAATTCAAATCATTTATCAAAATAGAAATTAAATCACTAATATCGATATCAGAGGTTAGAGAACACCTCTTGAAATAATTGAATTTATAAACACTTGAAATAACTTAATAATTACATTAATATACATGAAAACCTATATGGTTATAAGTTTTAAGCTTAAGTAACTTATCTGATAGGAATGACTTTATGTTTCATTCAAATTATTACATATATTATCAATAAATAAATATCATATTGCTATGCAATTGGTTATGACATGATAACTTTGAGCAGTCATTTTATTTCCAGTAAATACTCGGTTAGGAGGTTCCTTCACTCGCATACGTGACAAGGACGTCCAGCATGAAATTCAATAGTTCAAGCGTGGTTAATATGCACTCGCTGCAAGCTAAACAAGAACTATCCGTGTACACGGTGATGGGATTTTCTCATACCGCGATCGAGTGGATCGGCATGCGTCGATCGCATGCCCCCGCGTACGAGCAAACTTTTCCATAAAATCATGCAGTGGAGTTAGCGCGCACCGAGGGCCGCGAAGCGCCTCAAAGTGCGGATCGATCGGGTGAACTGCCGGCGGCCCGGGCGCTTTGAAATTTTGAAAATGCTCTGGTCTCGTCGCTTGGCATTTTTTTTTTCCTCGGGCCCGGGAGAGTTATTGCGCCAGGCCCGCCTCACCCGGGGTCGAAATTCATTTCTCTTTGTCACGCGTCCCGGCGACGGACGCGCATCAGCGATTTTTCTTTTGTTCCGCGGGCCGCAGACTAATGGTTTCGTTAGGTGTGATAAAGTGTCGTAAAAAATTGATGCCTTTCGCTCCGCCAAGTGAGTTTCTTTCGGTTAATTATTTTTAACCGCTGCTAGCAGGGCCCCGCGGACTTTATGAACGCCTCGTTTTTTTAAGGAGTCATGCGCGTAGAGCACTTTTTCAAAGTGGACCCGCGAGCCGGGAGGAAATATTTTTCACCCCCGGGAGACTTCGACGTCTGCCAAAAAAGATCCATTGCCGCCGTGCTCGACTGGCAAATTCCATTTTTTTAAAACCCGGCACGTTTCGGATTTTCCGCAGTGATTCGCGATTGTCATTGGGCAAAAAGCATTGTTAAACTCGTTTAAAAGAAATAGTAATTTTATGTAATATCAGTTTTTAGGATAAATAAACCAAAAAATAAAGTGTAATTTTTTCTTAATTGAAAATTATTAATCCACATTATTTTTCGTTTAAAGCTTAAATGAAGGATTACATACAGGAATACATCAATTTCGATTTTTCTTATTGTTAATAAACATGTATATGTGTAATATTAAACTTTTTTAACATAAGTACTAATTATAACTTTGTTTATCTCTTATCATATAAAATACATTTTCAAATTTATAAACAGTTTGGTTGCATAAAGAATATTGTTTTTAGGCAGTTTTAAAAATTTTGATACCATTACTATTACTATTACCATTACCATTACTATTTTTACTATTACTATATTATTTTAAAAACTTATATAAATATTTATAAATTTTATATAAATATAAAATTTAAAATAAGATGAGTTTATGAAAGAATTATAAAATGTAATTAAAATAAGCTTGAGTTACCAGTGGAAAAATCAAAGCCCGGTCAGACATATATTAAAAGACAAAAATATAGTTGTCATCCTTTGCTTTAGCCGTACTACGTAATTTTTATTCAATAATACATTTTATGTCGATGAAATAATTTCCACTATCTATTTAAAGAAAATAGTTGAAGATATAGTTTCACTTTGATAATTTTAAATTCTGAATGCAGACCAGTAACGTTTTAGTCATTGCGGTTCAATTGATACACGTAATATGTTTGAGCGGAAAATTGCACTAGTTTATCATCACGATAAGAGTGGTATAGGTCAATGAGTTGGCTAGCAGATTGTATCGCTTCATCCTTTGTTCACTATTGCACCCACAAATACCGAATCAATCATTACACACGCTCTTATATACATGTGTCTATTGACCGGACGAATATTTATTTTATTTTCTCTCTATTCGGAACTATTTAGTCGTACTACATTTCTATATTCTCCTCTGTCTCCACAATAGACCTTAAAAAAAGTTAAAAGAACTTGTTCTTTTCACACTTAAATTTATCGGTTCAGTAAAAAACATGCATTATACAATGTTATCGAGCGCTTCTCCCATTACAAGTACTTGGAAACGACAAGTGGTGCCCGCCTACATCGTTACCGGGGCGGAGAAATTTTCTCCGCTTCCAACTCTGCGACGATCGATAAATTAGGCTTACTACCAGTAAGCCCAGTTTTTAACGTCAACATTTTCCATAACGTAGGAGGCCAAGCTTTGCCCTGAATAGTGTCATTTCGCAGGAAAGTATACTGTTTTCTGGGATTACACCATTCCAATCTCATGATCCATAAAGTGAAAAATTTATTCATCTTCGGTGCTCGCGCATACGATAACATGGCCGAGCGCTTTTTTAATTTCTCTCGATGCATTTCACAAGCGTTCCGGGCTTCCTCGCTTGCATTTACCCACACAGATGCACCACGAGTGGGCTGGGCCTGTAAATTGTCCAACACATACAGGAACTTGGTGAATTCGGAGGAGATAAAAGTACGCTAGGTGCAGGGGTATGCGCGTGTACGGCGCAACGCTCGAATTCAATACGTCTGGAATTTTTCAGCGAAAGAAAATATTTATCAATGGCTTCAATCTGCCAACCTTCCAAACAGATCTGGCGGGCGAAATCCAATTAGACGTTTAACAGCCGCAACTACCACGGGAATCGAATTCCTTCGTCCATAGCTGCAGTTGTAAGGAAAGCGTGGCTTTTTCACCCTCCCCTCACCCAGGAATCACTGTTTGACTTTGCTTTGTAAACTCGCGGTCGGAAAACTCGGCCGCGTTATTATTGGGGAAGCATACTCGGGGAAAGGCTTGCCAAATCCTTTGCAAATACTGGGCGTAATTCGTATACTGACAATTTTCCTCGGTTGGATAAATAGTTACTTAGAGGAAAAGGATAACCGGAGGAATGATTTTGACGGGGAAAAATTGGATTGGCCACGTCCGTTTTAAAGGGGAGATATATCTCATGCCTCTAAAAACTTTTCCGGATCTTCGATTCTAATATCGCCTCAAGCAATTTAAACTTTTCACTGCCTTCGATGGAATTATTTTTGAAGAGCTTAAGTGCTACCGGCATTTAAAACGAGTGCTCGTAAATAAATATAAAATTAAATACCTGTCAGTATGAAAAATTGCGGAAAATTGAAGTCGAGGTACCTTCGTAAATTATTGATTCGTGCATATGGCGATGCAGTTGGCTAGTAATAAAATTAAGCTATTGCAAAAAAAAATTAATTTTCAAAGAAGCACAATGCATAAAATGTTTTGGAGAAAAGGGAAATGATAGCTAAAAAATATATATTCGAGCTCGAAAACTAGTTCAGAATAAAACGTATAAATCTCTGCAGTTTCCCCTTTGACGCACAAAAAAAATATAAAACAAACTTTTTCAAGTATAAGCGTGTGTAAGAATAACCAGGTACAAAGTTCTTTTCCACATTATTCTAAAATTTTCCGGGTATGTATGTTCATTTTAATGGCATCGTATTATTATACTAATACAGATACTGGCATTCTCGTCATCTCATTTCCAGTTCATTTTTAAACACTCAAAGAAAACTTTTTACCCGCTTAAACCCGTGCTCCCCTTCAGGATTCATCCATCCACACTGAATTTTCTTGACCGCAAACCTAGGGAGAAAATATGACTCGCAAACATATAATTTGATACCGCTTCCAAATGATTAATGCGCGCACGTGGCAAAACGGATTTGGAACTGTATTCACACCGAGAGAACAAGGGAACGAGACTCTCTGCATAACTGCGCTCCGAAAAACAAGACTACACCGTCTTCTTTCCGGGGCTTTTGCACACGGCTTCATAGCAGCGTATCCCCCTATCCGAAGAAAGTGTCTTTGCCCGCCTCACAGGAAGATCTTTCGAAGCCCTTTTCCCATGCGCCTTTATCGGCCCTTTTACCGCCGCCGTAAACAATCCCGGCGAGCCCGCGGATTTTTCCGGGCGCGCCGAATTCCTCGCGGGAAACAGCGCCCCTCGAAAGCTACGTGCAAACCGGGCTCAAAGGCGCAGCGGAAAAATTTATGGCCCCGCGCTTTCGACGGGGTTACGCCAAAGCAGCCCGGCGATCGCGTTCCGAGGAACAATCGCCTGCCGAGGCTTTCGGACAGTTTCGACGGATGTCGGCCAGCGAAGGGTGATTTTCGCTGCGAGTGCGGCTTCTTATCGCAACTCGTAAGCCGGTAGTTTTAGGAGGTCGGACCAGCAGATTTTAATCTGGTCTGATAAACCCAGTTTAAATGGGAATGTCTGCGGCCTTTGATCTCGCGCTTTCAATTTTGTCGGGTGATAAGACCACAAACTGGAGCTGAGGTCACTATTCATCGGGAGCCTGTCATTCTTTTGGCATCCGCTTGTATTGAATTAAGCTTTATTTTGCGATTGAGCCAAAACGCAGATTTACTGGAACATTCCGTAATTTTGTTATGTACGTTTATTTGGATTTTTTTATTATCCAAACTGTAACTTTAATTGATTTAATTTAAAACTTTAAAGATAAGATTATTCTTGAAAAATTATGCGATATACACTTGGTGGAAACTTGATCATAAATTATAATAAAAAATCTGCGTTGTTTTACATAAACTTCTTAATTCACACCGTCCATTATTGGTTTAGGATTTTCATAAAACAATATTTGAACTCTAAACAAAAATGTACCCCTAAGAAGCATGTATAAGTAGTATACATATACGTGTCGGCACGTACGTTCAACATTATGGCTATGAGACTTTAGAAGTTGTATCGTAAGCACGATGCTACAATATAACTTCTCTAAGTATTTTTCTTCATTATAAAGAGAAACTTTCAAATCGAAACAAAAGTTCTATCTGAAAACTTATCTCAATCAACATAGACAAACTGACAAATGTATACAAGTCCACTCTCTAAAACTCATTGTTTGAATAATGCATTGTACTTGCATTGTGTACAATTGATTATTTATAGACTTTTTATTGGACTTTATAAACGATTACTTTGTAAACTATTAAACCAAACTAAATGATTCATTTTACTACGTACTATTCTCTTTACTCAGCTTATCAATTAAAATAACACACTCTAAATTTATAATTGATTCAAACTCATTTTACTAGTACTGCATATAAATAGTTAAATATGCAACAAATAAATAATTTTACTCAGATCTAATTTAGATATACAATACCTAGAAATAATTTATATTACATTGGATGATAATATAAATTAACTACAATGTTATTTAAAGATTGATACATGCTGAAGATATTTGTTTATTTTCGTTAGTTAATAAAATGGATATTTAGATGTGTATTTATTTTAATTAAGAGAACATAGAAATAAATAGTCTAACAAGCAGTTGAATTAATACTACTCTTTATTTCGCAAAAAAGGCAAATTTCTTCTGAAACTTTTCGTGTATAAATTCCTGGGTTTAATTAGAAAAATGAAATGGGCTTGGAGTGCGCTTTATACACGAAATACGATAAGAGAAACAATAAACAATGAAGTAGCTATAAAAGACTACAAGAGTTTATGGGTCTGACCTCGATGAGGATCTAATATAAAATCATCTAGATGCACGTCTTCGTTACATTGATAGTTTGCTTACAAGACTTGGCTTTTAAGCCTGGATTCATTATCGAACGGTGCGGAATAAAGAAAGATCAGCTCGGAATATAGGTTAGCAAGCAATAGTGGCAGCCGATGAAACAGTCAACGGATTATATATCTATATACACCCGACTGCTAAAGCATTTAAGAGCAGGATGTAGGGGAGTCGGTTAACGTAACGAGCGGATAGAGACGTCGTTGGGAAGGTAAGCCGGTTCAAGGGCGCGCGGATCGTCCATTAACGAGATCCCGGGGCCGATGCGAACTCCCCCGGGGGGCGAGTTCCGAGGCGATCCGAGAAAGCGAGGCTCGAAGACGATCCGAGAAAGTGCCCAAGTTTTGATTGCGCCGCGAGGCCTCCGAACGCGCCGCCCGGGATCCCGGGACGCCCCTCCAACTTGGCCAACTATAATTGAGCCCCCGGCCCCCCCCCCCCCCCACGATCGTAATGCCGCCAATTCGCCGGCTAATCCCCCGGCTGACAATCGGCCCGCCAAAGGCTGACCCAGGGCCGCGTCAACCGGCCGTGAAATCGGCGCCGATCGCGGGCCCTTAATCTCCCCACCTGTAATTAAGAGGCATTCCGACAATTACAACGGGAGGCCCCTTTTTATACGAGGATTAAAGCCGCTCGAGGCCCTCGCCGCCGGGGGGCGCAGGAACGAGGCTTGGCCCGCGCGTGCACAAGCGAGCCCCTTGTAAAACGCGGCTGGCCTCAGCTGCCTGGCGTTTGCTCTTTCGCGGCCGCGTCGCTCGGGACAACGCGCGGCTGTCCTATCTCGCTCGGCGGCTCCCGATCGGCCAAACGGGCCTTCGCGGTGCTTTTGACACTTGAATCCGGGGCGGCCGGGTTTCTGCGCGGTGTAGCGCCGGTCGGCTCACCCAGGTGGCGCGGTTTTCCGCGGCGAAACGCGCATGATTATTGCGGCATTAGCGTTTGCTGGGAGTGTTGACAGGCGCGGTGAGCGCTTGGCGGGCTTACTTTACACGGGCATCGTGTCTGTCATTTCTCAAGCGCTCCACGCGGCCTGGGTAAAGTGTCGCGAAATCGGTCAGAAATTGCGTTTACCAATGCAATTAAAGGACTTCGCTTTATCATCGAGCTGTTAATCGCAAGTAATTACTTGGTTTGGCTTTCGTTAAACTATGTTACGAAATCATGTTAGCGCGAACGATTCGTAGCGAGAAAGTACTACCTGTGTATAATATTTAAAACGCACAGGCAGTTCTGAATGCATTGTTTCTGCACAACAATGACTAGTGTACATTGAGTTAAATTTAATCGAAAAAAAGTGGAAATGAAAGGTGAATGTAGTTCACACAATTATTATTTTATTGGGGAGTTTTTACCCATAAAACCTCAGAAATAGTACGTTTTTTTCAATTTATTAAGTTTCCAATATCTCAAAAGAGATTTAAATACTTCAATTTACCGTAATTTAATACACATGGTTACAAGTAAACATCAAATACATTCCTATAGTTAGTACAAAGAAAATTAGAAACATTTTCATTAGCAGTTTAAATTGTAAGGCATATCATTTAGAAAACATGCCGCGTCTCGGTTGATCGACTAGCCTACATTGAAAAATAACGTGCTCTTAGAATTCTGTACAAATCCATTACGTACGTGTGTAGATTTTTCGATAAGACAAGGGTAACCAGAAAAATAAAATTATACTTTAATATTCTTGTCCTTTAAAGATTCTTCTAAGGCGTGGTTATAACAAATTAACAGAGACCTTATATAGTAGCGATAAACCGTTTGAGGGTCGATCGCTATAACCTTGTGTTTTTATTAGCTAGTCTTCCCATAAATGATGATATACGCAACCTGAGGGTTAACATATTTTACTATAAATACGTCCTCGCTCGAAAGAACAGTGCATTTTTCGCACCAAATTTCTCTGAGTGAACAATTGTGCAAGACGCGTGAACAATCATGGCGTGATAAAAGCAGCGTAATATCGATAACCGGTAATAATTAATAAAGCCGCGAGTCGGCGCGATAAGGGCCGTTATCGCAAAGGGAGGAAAAAAGCTCCCGGGGGGCGAGTCGTTTCGCGCTTGAACCTCGGCCATAACGTGTTTACCGGGCGGGCGAGAATCCACGGGCAAAAAGCTCCGTAAAAACACCTCGGGCCACTTTAGCGCGGGCTTTCAATTAAAGCGCATAAAGGCGGCGGCCGCTTGATTTACCACGGGGGGCTAAGCCGCGTATCAGGGCCCGCCGCCAAAGGGTCATCCCCCGCAGCAGCGGCGCAAAGGCTTTACGATCATACACGCGGCTTTTATTGCGGGGCGCGTTTATGCGGCAGAGAGCCGAGCTTGTTGCCGGGCGGCTATAACGAGGGCGCCTTAGACTCCGCGGCGATGAGGGGAGGGCGAAAAAGCCGGATCCCCGGGAGACGCGCTCTCCTTCCCACTGGTACTCGTTTCCCGCCCCGTTTTCTTTTGCCGCCAACGAATGCCCGAGAGCTTTTTTCTTCGCCGGCGGGCGGTGTGGATAGCCTTGGCGCCGAGCCTGCTGTTGTCCATGTGTATACGTACACGTCTCCCGTCACTTCCTTCCCTCCTCTTTGAGAGAGCCGCAGTGGACTTGAGGGAGGCCGCGAGGCTTTTAATGCGCCGAGATAGCTGTTGGTTATGCTTTTTCGAGTGCTCGCGCGGGGCCGCGCGGCGAATTCTGTTGCGTCGACGGGGGGCGCGAAGCGACAGGTGGCGAGAGCTAGCAGAAGGTATCCGCAGGCATTGCGACGCTATATAGACGGAGAAATTGATTTATCCCAGTTCCATCCGGCCAAGCATCCGGGGCTAACGTGCATCAAATGCGCCAAGCCCTAATCCGCAAAAAGGGGCTTACAACCAAGAGAAGATAAGAAAAATCCGGCTTGACAGATTTGATGCCATTACCGGGATTTTACCCCACAGCTTTCTGCTTCCTTTTTCTCGGCTACCCTGCCAAAGCACCCTTATATAATAGATTTGATGCGGATCATTTTAATCAACTTTCTATATATAAAATATGCTTTACATAATATGCATATATATAACAGTTATGCTAGAATCTCATTATAGAAAATGTAATTGAAAACTGCATTGCAATATTTCGATATAGTATAATAACGCAATAGATAGTGTCGGAATATAAAAATGACATTCAAGTAATTCTACATTATGCAAATAATATATACTTATTATTTCGTACAATATATATGTATTAAAATGAAATTAACTTCCTCAATAGAATCAGATCGAATCTCTACAATGTTGCTGAGTCCCTCCACCGCATTCACATTATTAATGATTCACTTTGTAAATGTAAACTTGTACTAGAAAACTTAAACAACATTCTAGAGGAACGAGAACTTCATGAACAACGTAGAATGAATATTTTAAACGAACTCAAGAAGCTCGACATAAAGATAAAATTGGCGTGCTTGGTACAAACTTTAATCAAAGGCTCCAATATACTTGCGTGCAAACTAATATTTAAGTTTATATTGAAATAGAATATGCAGTTATAAATATAGATTATAAATCACATTATATACAACATATAAATATTCCACTATAAAACTGTATGGCCCATACAAGTACCAATGCTGATAAAATGAAAAAAATTAAATAAGTTTTTAAGCTGCAAAAATAGAAAATATAATAGCTAAATGAAAATAGAATCCGAACACTAAATGTAGACTGAATTTCAAATTCACAAGCTAGCTTGATATTGTCCAAATCATTTAAAAATATTGGTATTTACATAATAACTGGATAAGATAACAATCCTGGGTCTCATGCCTGTTGTACGTCTTTTAATGGACCAATCCCTGATGTGAATCTATTTTAGTTGGTATAGTACGTTATTCATCGTGTCTATCTTAACGCCTGCCGCATAACATTGATAGCGCCTCGTTCGAGGCTTCGGTTGCATTTGCACGATCGAAACCAGAACCAACCTTCGTCTTTTGTAACGCTACTTGTTGCAGTGTATATAGCCCTTTACTACGAGCATTCAAACGACAATTGTTACGCGCATCAGCAGTCCTGAGCTTAGGAGTCAATTTTGAATGATCTCCTTTGAGATTGACTATACGGAGGGTTGCTTTGTGCTGAGTTGATGTCAAGCAAGCGCTGACAATATCAGCCCACACTTCGAGTACTTACATAGAATGACGAATTCGACAGCTTATAGAACCTGCAATCCTACTTCTTGTCGATAAACGGAATATCTATTTTTATAACTAAGGGTTTTATATTCTGGATGAGAAAGAAAGGAAAGTAATGTCGATAACTGTATATCAGAATTTATCTGTCATGTTATTCAACCCAGGTGGTTTTCCCATTCCTGGCCATCACATTAGTAATAGATATAAAGTTCACATCTACTTGCTTAAAAAAACGCACCCACCAATATATATGTAATACAACAGCATGAAAAACGTTGAGCTCACATCAAAGTGATCAATCTTCTCTACGAATGAAAGGAAAAAAGTAAGATTTAAAAACAATCTCCAATGAAATATTAAATATTTAAATACTACGTTTAATTTGAATAGGTCGAAAAAACGCGTTGTGACTTTTACATGAAGCATGATTTCATACATGAAATAAGATCTTGAACCTTATTGGAGATAACGATGAGAAAGGCTTAAACGGATCTAGAGAGAATACGAGGCGATCCGGCGGAAATGGGATCAAGTGCATACTCACATCCGCTGCTCTCGTTTCTAAACTTTTAATTATCACCCGAAAAACTCGGAAAAAGCTTCGTTTTTTGCAAGAGTTGGAACATGAAACCACTCATCCAAATGAGCATAATTTCAAATAGAATAATGCCCACAAGAATCACGTAAATTGTATTTTTAAATTTTCCTGGCATTGTCAAATATGGGGTACCGTTTTCAACGTATATACAGATTTTAAATTAATTCATTATGACCTTCTAACACATGAAATAAAATATTAAAAAATACTCCAGATCAGTAAAATCAAAAATATGTAAAATACTACAGTGTAATTGTACCGTGGTGCGTTTTTATTATTTTGATAAAAAATGTTATTGTCCGTAAATAAAAAGATATCATTTAGACTCCTAAATATCATCATAAAAGATTTATAATTGGGTAACGTTCGAAAAGCAAACCATACCATAAACGCCTTGAAAAAATTAATAAGCTAGGGTTCTATTAGCGGCAGGTTACAGCCTAGCGCTAAGTAAATGAACGAGCGAGGTGATTAACCATCAGAATCAGAACGATGAATGAAAAGGGCTCCCCGATGCTTAAAATAGAGAGAGAGAGGGCAAGGAGAGATGGATGTAACGCCTGATCAAGGGAACGGGAGAGGGAAATTTCGTTAGGAAACGCAGCTTCGTTATCCGGCGCTAGAAAACTGCTAGCGGCTGTGCAAACCCTGTGAGCGAGGAAGGTCTTAGAGCCAACTTGGTAACCATCTTTGACATCAGCGGAGAGTGAACTCTCAGTAGAGTGTGTCATGTATGCACAGGGCGGCACATGATTGTCCTGGGGCCAGTTGGTTGACCTTGATGAGGCCGTGGGGATATGCCGACGGCGCGAACAAAGGGCTAGTGGGACGAAGAGAACCGGGCCTGAAGTTCAGGATCAGTACACGCTCACCTGAACTTTCTCTCGAACTTTCGGGCAAGCACCAAGTATTTACCTCGATGCACACTTGGAGTTTTCTCGACAATACGATATGTAAGTTATATAATATCGTAAAGGCGTATTCATAATTTCAACCGACCTCCTTATCTCATCGAGATCCGACTAAAACAGATTCTATGAAGAAAAAGCCATAAAAAACCCATGCAGAGAAAAGCGGGTTGATATTCTCCGGCTCTGTGGCTGTTTCACATGAACGTCACTTTTAACCACAATACCGGCCGCGACCAGTGTATCCATAGGCAACAACAAAAACCTATAGAATATCATCAAAGACACGAATGGTGCCGGAGATTCTTGAATAGGAAAAAACTATTTAAAGGTGACTAGTATTATATGTTGAGACAACTGAACAATCACAACAGTCATATAATTGGAAATACTTCACTCCAGGAGAATGCCTATAGATATAACCGAATCATATAATGAATATAATGATTATCGCACGATTAATTGTAAATTGTTATATAATTAATAAAAATAAACTATGTGGCAATGCAATACTAACCACATTTTTTATGGTAAAGTGGAACGGAAAATCATATAGTATCATAACCTATATACACGTATGTTTTCTAAAAGTACGAAAAAGTTTTGTCGTAAGTACTTCGATTGTTTTCTGAATGCATTGTCAAGTTTATTTTTAAGGAATATTTGAGATACTTATTGTATATTCTTTGGTTAAATTTTGACCAACACTACATTGATGTTGTCATCAAAATTACGATCTATACGCATGCTAGACTCGGTCAGAAAGGTGTACACGGCTGTTTTGTCGCTGGCCGTTCAACTGGATGACGGGATGAAATTATCGCGAGACCATGTCGTTCACCATTTTATGACGACAGGTCAGCTAAATTTTGTAGCTTCCTACACCGCATAATAAACGTTGCACTTTATTTATTCCAACTTGCTATTCAATATACCTTACTAAAGTGCTCTAAAATCAACAGTCTATCAATATTATAACGACTTAGGCTAATATTCTTTTTAATTTAATATTCTTTTAGCCTAATATATTATTTTTTTATGCCAATTCTACAATTTATCATTTTTAACTTTATTATTCTATATAATTAAAGTCCTGATCAAAACAATTCACGACTGTAATTCCTATTTTCGTTTCTGAATCAATCGATATTCGAATCAGTCCTTTTTTCTATAAAGATGTACATTCATTTTTGCACTATTTTCTTAGTGTAACTATAAACGACTTTGTCAATTAAAATTCTATGTAATTAAAATTTTTTTTTGTGGTTGAAGTATTATGACATGTTTTACAATGTCATCTAGTAAGTAGTAAGTATGCTATTCAGTCTAACATCGTACACTAATGTCTGTAACCTCAGTAGTTTAGTATCTCATAACTCGGAAAACGACGGTACATAAATATTAAAATTCTTGTACTAAGTAAAGTGTAAAGCTTTCTGAATTAACTAATATAATTTAGTAATAAAGATATTTAACCATTAGAAGTGAATCAATTTTACAGTAATAAACTACTACATGTAATTAATTATCTAAGAAATAAGATTAAAAGATAGGTTTAAACTGTCTATTTAATCATGAGATCTAAAGCGAGTGAGATTAAGTTTACATTAATTTTTTTCATGGATCTTCGTATCTGTACTCCCTTTCTTATTTATTACTTAACCTCCTATTTCAAAGGATGTCGTGACCAGTTAATTGCGGTGCTTCTGATTATTCTTTTATTTTGACTATTTCTGTTAGTCACAGACTCTTTCCCTTCCTTGATCGGTCTACGTTCTTTACCATCTTTCGAAGCTTTTATTCCTTGCGATTTCCTTTCCCTTTTGCGTTTTCATTCTACCCTTTCTCTACTCTGATCGACACGCTGTCTGACGGGTGTGTTACTTTCATACGACATGCTATGGGGATCTGCAGTCGTATTCCCTTACATGTATATAACCTAAAGATCCCATACACCACACTGATGTATCGAAGTTCGAAATTTAAACCTGCTTTTGGTAACTTTACAGCTTATTCTGCTCGAAATGCTTTTAAATTCGAAGAAAGCCTATTTTCAGTCTGCAAAATGATGTGGTTTCTATTCTATTTGAGCTTCTCACGATAAACATGATCAATGAAAACTCCTCTTTTTTCCTCTCAAGATCTCGCGTTCTCTTTCTGTCTCTTTTTTATTTATCTCTTTGATATGAACAACGTTTAAACAACTAAAAAATTATATCATAAATTTTGGTAATAATTGTAGATTACAAGATACATTTCTGGAGTAATTTATTAAATAGTATTAGATAATTTTTAGAGTCGGCATCGGGAAACTCGGACGAAAAAGCAGAACTGTAGAGATTATCAAGAGGAGGACTTCGCGAACGAATCGAAACTGTATTGAAGTCCCGATATCGATTTTTTAGAAGATAATTGCTTTTATATTACTTTTGCATAATGCTATGCACAATAAGTATTAAGTACTCTTTATCGTTTTACAGCAAACTTCAAAAATATCCAACAGATATGAAAGCGCGTCAAACGAAGAAACAGATAAAACGTCAGAATAAATCAAGATTATCGCACGATCGTAAAATACGAAGGAAAAAGTAGCTCCATGCCTACAGCTTTGGCTCAAAAGAATTTCCTCAAAATACCAAGCTTTAGCGCCCATAAATTCCCATGCAATTATACAAACAGCTTCCAGGAGATCGCTCGTCCAATTCCGATTTCCGCCGCGTAGACCCACGTTTAATCCTCGCATCAACACGGCCCCGAGCGCGAGCGGATCAGGGAAATTATCCAGAGGTCCACAGCCTCGACCTATAAATTTTCGACCGGTGCGGCGGAAGAAAATTCGCACGCAGAGGCGTCCGCCCGGGGCAGTCTCGATGTGGCCAGCCTATGAACAGGGGTAATCCGTTTCGTGAATAACGCAGAGGCAATCTTGCCACTCAAACAACTCCCAGAATTTTTCGAGGGAACAACGCGCCCACTGAATGTACGCTGCCACCAGATAAACTAAACGATCCGCTTTCATGCGATCGACAGAGCTCCTGTAACTATATACGTTCCCAGCTTTAGGATGTCATTCGCTCGAATCTCACTGCGAGCTAAATATTTGAATGGCCGTTGATTCATTGTCGAGATTATTGCGTTTTGTAAAGACGATGCCGATTATATCGAGTGGACTTCGAGTTCCGCATATTTAACAAGCTCAAGAGGCGCTTCGGCATTATCTGTAATTCGCGGCATGGAAACTGAATAGAAAAAGTGTTTGCTTGAAGTCTATGCGATAAAACAAGCAATAATCATTTATTTAAGCTAAAATTTCTACGATGGATTTGGATCCTTTGATTATTATTTGAATGTCAGACATGTATTCTGAATCGGCAATGTCAACCTTCTACAAATTAAGGGAAAATATTGGATTCCTTGTCGTTCTTGAATCAATCATTTGAAATTTAACTGTTCTAAATTATTTGTATGAAATAACAAATTATTGTAATAATGTAAGCTTATAAACAAATGCATAGTTTAAACTATGACCCGCCCTCTAGCATTAAAGTCAAAGACTAACGATAATACAATGATCATTCTGCAGTATGATCATGTAGATCAACTAATGCTTTTTGCTGTTATATAAATCAATTTTATTTCATAATTCATTGATAGGAGACTATCAAAACACACCGTGGATAGTTCAGAAGAAAATTATGTTATCTGTGAATATAAGTAAGATTTACAAAAGCGTGCGATCGCGATGTCATTAAATTGCTTTACAGCGCAGTGCCACTGGGCATCTTAATCTTCTGCTCGCTTAGCTAATCTCAGAAAAACAAAATGAAAATACGCAGCATACGCGCTTATTTAATATAGCGAATAAAATCGCGAATGAATGGGAAGTGCACATTGTAAACCGACCTTCTTTCATGCCCTCAAGCTTCGATAAGCCTGATATTCAAAAAGCCGCGCTGCATCAAAATGCACTTTTATTCTTAGTCATATCTCGAACTTGGGATCTTTACGGGCTGGAGCTTGCGTGCATGTATCCAGTTCGCCTCGTTTGTCCTCCAAGGAACTCGCGAGCGACTTCAAAGCTCGTTTCTATTGTATCACTGCTCTATCATTTCGTTTTTATTATGTTTTCTC
Source organism: Sycophaga agraensis (assembly GCA_018906755.1). Lineage (NCBI taxonomy): Eukaryota > Metazoa > Arthropoda > Insecta > Hymenoptera > Pteromalidae > Sycophaga > Sycophaga agraensis. The sequence continues at coordinate 1,456,360 of JACCIE010000004.1, forward strand.
GCTAAGCGGTAAGTTTCTCGGAAACATTTAATGAATGATATAGTCTTACTACCCTAAATATAACATGATTTATCAAATATAAAATATAAATGAATTCTTCTTTTATAACATTTTCTTATATATTTTATTATTATAATAAACATAAAAATATGTGGTGAAATGGTCATATAATTTTTTTTAAAGGACAGAGATAGATTACATAATTATAGTTTCAACCATTTTTTATCATAGTAACACCGTGTAATAACTTTTAAAGTTCATTGTAACTTCTCCACTCAATTGAAAAAATAGTTTCAATATTTTACTTATAGCCTTTTTGCAATGATTATTGAAATTACTAGATTGCAGCAAAAATTTTAAAAAATTATAAAATGATACTTAACATCATTCTAGTATCAAAAGTTTATGAGTTTCTGGACTACATATAGAAAGGCAATATTAATAGTGACATATTGACAGGAGAAAAGGACAAACCTGAACTATTGTTACAGACAGAATATGAATGAGGCATTATAGACTGATGTAACATTTTCTGTCAGGTGTCTCATAACTTGTACTTTTCTATTTTCATACGGCGCACATTTCTCACTATTATAAAAATCATTTTGATAAATTGCAAAAACTATTTTTATTATATAATTTTTAATATTTTATAATAAATGCATAATAAATAAAACGAAAGATTATCAGTCATTTGAACTTTTTACACAAAGTATTGTAATTTGCATGGCTTAGGAAGTTTATCATCGGTTTATTATTTTACATCATTAAAACTCTTAATAAGTATTTCTACGTGCACAATACCTGTATGCTGAAATTTTGAAGCTGCATTTGTGAAGTTGAAATTTTTGAATGTGTGGTTGCGACTGGTAGAAATAATGCAATACAAGTATAGATTAGTTAGTCGCCCACTAGATATGGGTTGAACAGATAATGTATGGATCTAATTGGTACATTTAGAACATGCTCCATGAAGTATAATGATATTTCAAATGATTCAGTCAGTGAAAAGACAATGGGTGTCTTCTTAAATAAAAATTTTACCTAGATTAACACAAAGTTCGCCATAAATTTAAAATCTTCGAGCGAAGTTCGCACTGTTACATAGACTTTAATGAGATTACCCGATTCTGAAGTAGAGTTGCAGCGTATACGAAACTTTCTGCATTTATTTTTCAATTGGAAATGCTGGGCTGTCGCTTCTGCCACAAATAAGAATTTTTGTTGGCGCTCGCGGCTTTACGAGTCGGCAGTTATTAAGTTTTATGAGAGCGAATTTTCCGAGGCAAATGCACGTTAAAAAAAAGTCATTTGCTTTAAGACTCTGCGAGGAATACATCAAAACAAGAGAGCCCTCGTGGCGTGAAGGGCGTCGAAAGAGTTTCCTTTTTCTCGTTTCAAATATATATCAAAGGTTAAACCTTGCTCTTGATTTATGAAAAGAAAACCCACTAATGAAGCTTCTTGCGAATTTCAATCGTATTGTTAGTTATACAAATTACCTGCTTATTAATTATTCACTAATTATACAGTGTTTTTGACTGCTGTAAGATTAATTATCAGAATTTAAAAGTTGCACGAAATTTTTGAGACATTAGGAAATTTAAGTTATGATCTAATAACTTTACATTATTTTTATAATTATTCTATTATTATTATTATTATTATAAGTGTTATAAAACAAATATTTTATTCTATTTTACAAAATTTAATTCATTACATTAGCTTATAGTAGTTTTTATTGCACCTAGATTAATTTGTGCTGTACAAAATATGTGAGGCAATCTCGCATTTTTCATTAAGTATAATCTCAAAGAAAGATCAATAGAAAAGCATTTTAATTATCCTTCTTTTTATATATGCTTTAAAATTTTATATACTTTGTGAGAGTTTAAAAGTCTAAATAAAAAAAAAATTTTATTACATATATTGCAATAATGATTTGATGATTAATATTTACTAATTTGATATTAAATTATTATTGATACAGTATAAAATTATAATATCTTAATTTTATCAGCTCATTTACTCAAACTTAACGATTTTTTTCTTTGGAAATGACATGCATTCGTCAAACTTTCGTACTGGGTTCCGTGAATTCGCTTTGAAAAATCTTCTACAAGCTAAATGCGTTGAAATAACCTTAAAAGGTACATTATTGAACCATATATTTCACGAAGCTTTGACTTCAAACGGAGTCGCATCTCTCGAGTATACTTTTTTACTTTTGACATTATACGCTGCAGTACCATATAGCAATATTAAGAATATGTAAAAAACACATATGCGTACATATGTGAATACATGCATTTATTTGGTCAATCATGAAATCAACTGAAATTACCACAGCGCTTAGCCTAAAAACTACTTAAATTGAATAAAAATATATTACATTATAATGTAATGATAATCATTTTCTTGATACAAAATGACATACACAAATGTAAATACGAAAAGTGGAATTTCTATAGTGCTTAAGAAAACGGAACACAAAATATAAAGGCATAGATTTCAGTGAAATAAATATAAGACAGAGTTGTGTCTCTTATTTAGTGAGTTTATAAAGTGAGTCGATCTCTCTCAGACAATAATAATCATCGTTACAAAGGTGCGCATGATCGCGCTGCTTATCCCCTCCGGACAGATCGTGTGGGGGAAGTCCTGATTTCTCCGTAAGCTTCTACGCCTTCAAGATTTTCTGAAGGGCCATATCCGTTGTTGGGCCGTGAACATCTAACGACCCTAGGGAAACTTCATTTCTCGTGCACGTGGTGATCTTCATCGCAAAGACAATCTCTACAAGACCTTGGTTTACCCTATATCGTGGCTGGTGCCACAAATCCCATGTGAATCCGAGGGTTAAGGTCGAATTTTTTACTAGATATTATACAGTTCTTCCTTTCTACATAAGCGTATAATTTAAACGCTCCGAACTTACATATATTTATGTGAAGTGACGCGCGCAGCACTAATTTTATTTAAAAAAGTAACTGCTTATCTTTGCAAAAATAATTGAGTAAAATGATGAGCAGTTTTACGCAGTTTTCATAAATAAACAGAGTAAATATAACCAATATTTGAATCTTCTAATATAATTTTCGCTATTTATGTGCAAAAAAATAATTAAGGAATAAGAGATTTTTATTTATAATGATTAAATAAAAACTATGTATTTATTGAGAAATATAACGATTTTTTGGTTTACTGAACCTGTAACAGCCATTCCTAAGAAATTGTGTGGGAACTGAAGTAGGAACATTTTCTGCATACACGCGAAGGTAGTATTATAGTCTAGGTATACTTATAGAGACTCGCATTATATAGGTAATGAAAGCGCTAAAACGAGCGCAAGGCTGCGTCATTCTTGTTGTGTCATCGGATGGAAGAGGTTAGGGGTTAGGAGACAGCACTGCCCTCGGCATTACCTGAGCTTATCGTATAGCCGGATCGAGAAAACTGACATTGACCCACGACGACTTTGTTCCCGACCGCGACTCCGGGAGCATCACGGGGGAAACGCAGTGAAAAGCAGTTGTGGGGACTACCGAACATTACAATATAGTGAACCGTATAGTGGCGGAGTATTAAAGTAACTCCGGCTTGTGTTCCAAAAGTCAAAGTATTTTTAAATACCGCACCTGAATTAAGTTAAACATTTATATAATATTTATATATATATTTTTTTTATTTATTATTTATATATATATTTATATAATATATATAATATACATTTATATAATATTTATATTTATATATATATTTTACTTTGATTAATTATTACTTTTGAACTATATGATTACATGAATAGAGACAAATATACCACATTATAAAGTCTGATAATTGCAGTTATTGTCATTTTAAATCATATATGTTTAAAAAATATATTATAAAAATATAATATTCTAATAATAAATAATTGAGGCATCTTTTCAGATACCCATGCATAGAATATACATACATGATATTCAAAAATAGTCAGTACAAACTGTGAAATTTATTGCAAAGAAATAATTGTAATATCGATTATATATATCACGTTCATTCATATTTTATTTTATTTTCTTTATATAATTGAATAATTATTTAGCGGAATATATAATTTTTGGATATAAATACTTCTAAATATATACATACACTTAGACGAAAGATATTGTACTTTATAAATAGTGTTTATAAATGATAAAATATAGACAGACAATAGATGTACCTGTTATTAACACAAAAATTCATTTAAAAATTGATATTGTTAACATTTCATATTATATGCAATAGCCTTTGTATAATTTTGCATTATTTCACATTATTGTAACTTTATTCTTATTTACAGTTAAAATCGTCATGATTTCGCTACATTTACATGTACAGAACGATTTTCAAATTTTCCAGGATAATGAATATATAAGATGTTGATGAAGATTGTTTTACTAGATATAATAAATAATCGTATTCATGATGGCAAAACAGATTTCGTTTGTAGATTAATTTAATTTATTCAATAATATAGCTTTTACAGAATAAATTAGGAAACAATATTGATTTATTTTTTAGCATAAATTTTGTTTATTTAGTTTCTTATTCTAAATTAACCTAATCTTTTTATAGTTATTTGTATTTCTTGAATAAATTATCTAAACGAAAATAACTTTAATGTTGGTCTGTAATGGCTGCGGCTGTGCCCTTAGTCGAACGTATAATCGTATGTACAATTAGTTCAAATGACCAATTGTTTGTTCAATTAGTCCATTTCATGTCCCGGCCACCGCGCTGTACCAAATTAATTGAACTGGCGTCATATCGTCGAAAATCTGACCAACAAATGCATTGCATTTGATTGACTACATTCCAAACTATTTTCTTTTATATATCTTTTAATCAAAATTCTATTAAAGATTGCCAATCATTCTGTAATTTTGCTAATCACAAATAATATAATATTGAATATGTTGTTACACTCGGTATTTTGTTATATATATACTTGTCTTCTAAAGAGAAAGAAATATTGAAAGAAATCATTGAACTGTATAACCTCGATATTATAATATGATAGTATAAAATAACGCGTTATAATTGTTTATATAGGAAATTTTAAGAGAACCGGATTAGAGCATAGGAGTAATTAGGAAAGAACAATTTATTTAGCAATAGCCACAATATAACTCATGGAATAACTGATGTCACCGTAAAGTCCGATCGAGAACTCGATAGTTAAAACGGAAGAGAAGGTGCAAGCGACGGCGGTGAGGCATCAGTTTCTCTCGCGACCGCTTATATTACTCAGGGCCGACGAGCCCTTTTGTCTCGTAGGCGGTGTTGGCCGCACTACAGGCGCTTTACTGCCTGAACTCGATTTCAGTCTTATAAATATGCTAGCTGTATATAGGTCGTTCGAGAAACCGCTGATTCTGCAGAAATCGAGTATAAAAAGTAAAATTCTAGACTAACGTATCATTTAAAAGTGTGTATTTTCGGAGCAGGTCACGGCTGCACCCGCTATACGTGAGCCTCGAATTTGCATCGTTGGAGCTCCAACGAAAAATCAGCCACGCGCACTTGACCTCGGACGCGTCTGAAAGCGAGCCTGAAACAATAACAAAGGTGTAGACTCGCATTGTAGTAACTCTTCCGTAAACATTCAATTAAAATCGAGATTAAAATCTTCAAACGAAATGATATTAAAAAAATTGTTCCTTTGAGTACGTGTTATGTACTTAAACATTTATATTCCTCAAAGGCTCGTATAGCTCAACTCAATACTAAAACTTTATTACATGATGCTGTTTTATTTATACCCGTTAAAATAAACTAATGAGAACCATCAAACACCCGAGGAAGCCTATTATTAGCTCATCATATTTTCAAAACTTTAAACGCAGATTCACATACGACGATGTAGTTATATTGTTTATATGATTGTAGAATCGCAGTGACATGTAAATTGATAATGTTACAAATGTCAAACTTATAATAAGTAAAACGTATAATAATTCGAGTTATAATCTGAAATTGTACTTTATTCATTATAAATTATAAATGAGCTTTAACCCCGATTTTATACGAGATAATGTAAATTGTTATCTGAAGCAGCGTCTCGTTATGATTATTTAATATGAGTCACTGCGACGACATATACATACAAATTAAATGAATTTTACAACACATTGTGCGTAAAGATTCACTCGCTCTAACCAATTAATTATCCTGTTGCAGGGCACGCCCATGTGACAGACTTCAATATCGCTGCGACTCTGGAGGGCGACCAATTGGCGACATCCATGTCGGGCACTAAGCCGTATATGGGTACGTGTGCAACGGATTTCATTAACGATTCGGCGCGCACTATATCGCGCTCATTACAGTAACGCGAGCTGACGCGCAGCGGCCTCATATGTGCCCGCCGAATGTACGGGTCGGTAGTAGCACGTGCCGGACTCTAATCGCAGCTCGAATGTGATTAGAGAGCAGCCGAAGACTGAGTGAGGAAAGGTTTGATTCCGTTTGATTGGTACCATAACCTCAGGTATTAGGGTCATTAAGCGGATAGACTGTCTAAATGGTCAGTGGGCTAATTGGAACAAATGCTTCAATTAGAACCTTTGGATACACCGATAACTTGTAAAAAATTGGATTTATAAACCTCGGAAAACTGGAAACAGAAACTTATCCATTTTTATATGAAAAGCGATGCGATCTGTAAATGAGTCTTTAGTCAACAGTTTTTCATAAAGTTTATTTATTAGGCAGTATTTATATCTGAATCCTGTCTGCAGTAGTTATGTATAATTATTAATTAAATACAGTATTTAAAAGTAAATTATAAATTTCTTAACTATTTTGCAAATTCTTGTGACAAAAATATATATTAGTGTTATGGATCTGATATTATTAACTTAAAGACAAAAAAAACAAATGAAGCTAGTTTTGATCTTAGTGTCGAGTTCATATTTCGGTAGACCCGGGATCCAGTATCCCTAATCGCGTAGAGTAACCGATTTACATAAGCACCACGAAATTTGCTGAACTGCATTGTTATAACCACATACCGCAAGCCTTCGTAGTTCATTAGAACATGCATTTATGTATCTATATATTATAATATTTACTAACAGAATTAAAATACGTAAAACTGTCTTAGTTCCATGAATCTTTTAAGGAATTCACTTAATGCGTGTATTTAAGATTAATATTGTGTTTCAATTATGCCTCATTTGAACTAAAATGACTGAACCAGAACTAAGTTGCTATCGAACTTTACGCTACACGTGATTGTATATACATAGTAATCATGAATATGCATTTAATCGCGTACAATCATGAATAACTTACATCCGTAGAGCTTGAGCGCGCTAAATAAGCATGTTTCATTACAGATGCAAGTATAAATTTAAAAGTCACACTTAGTTATTAATAAAGTTCTGTTTCTTTTAATATTAAATTATTCCTACTAATAATGACTTAATCCCTATAAATTTTATTTAATTATTTAATTCAAGATTCGATACTAAAAAAATCATTTACAAGATTACAATATTAATTTAAATACAAACCTATAATATGTTATATTTAATACACACAATTTCACGTGTAAAGATTGAAGTATACCATTTCGTGCAAGAATGCTATATAGTAAAATAATTCTTAAATTAAACTTAGACTTTGCATCACGAGTCTAATTACAGTTTTTAAAAGTTTTGTAGATTATCTTGTATATCCCGAAAAAATATGTGTCGCCTAGAATAGTTTTGTTAAGTGGACTGTTATCTCTAGCCATAAAAAGTCACCTAGAATTCTCTAGCTGCACTCGAAGACTGTGCAGTCAGTGCATTGGGGATATAACCGAAAATTCCGCGCCATTACTTTTCTTCGCGCAATAATGAAAATTCCAGTCTAAATGATGCGGCGAATTGCGATCGTTCTCCTTGTCCAGTAGTCGAGCTCTTTATTCGTTCCGTCCTAACTCATAGCTTCTATTTAACTGATGGTTTCAATTCTCCCGATCAATTTCGACTGGGATTACATCAGCACATTATTTCATTTACAATATATAGTCAAACTTATATAAATATACATAATCGATGTATGCGTGTATGAATAATTTATCTTACGTTAGTGATATACATCTAAATGATACCTAGAATGATAGGAGGCGCGAAAAAAGAGTATGATAAACTAATAAGGCTCTCGCCTTCATGTATTTTTTCTTGAATCGTGGCTTAGATTGCTTTCGGCTCATGGAAGGAAAAGAAAATATTCATTCAACTTTCTCCCAAAGATGGAATAAGAGAATGTAATATATACTTCTTTTGAAGTGACTTTTGACGCTTACAGCTTAATCTCAATATTTTTAAGTTTTTTTCAAAAGTAAATATATAAAAACGTCTATGGATAAGAAATAAATGTTCTTCGTTGGATCTGTATTATCCAAGTAGAAATAAATTACATAGCACTTATCTATAATATAAGTATTAATAAAGTATAATACTAGCTTTTGCTGTATAATATTCTCAAGTCGATTGTGCTGAATTAGGTCGACATTAACCTAATAATCCAATTTGATTGCAGCGCATCCTCTACATATTTTGAGAAAAATAAGATAATTTTTGGACATGTACTTTATACGGTTTAAATTAAACTTTGCACTTATCTTAATCATTTGATTATTTAATTTAATCTTTTTTATTATAAAATATTTACACTTTTTATATTCAGATCAATTTCTTTTAAATTTTAAATATATGTACATACATTTTTGATACTAAACAATGATGAAGCTATACGACATGTGGTAAAGAAAAGAGAATCGAAAATTCGGTGATATACTTGTATCAATCAACTGAGATTCGAGATTTAACCAGTGAGTATCAAGATACGAACCCAAATCTATATGGAATGAGCGACCGTAGGAATAGTGATACGAATTTATTGAATAAATTCAACTATCGATTCTCCTTGTACAACGCGCGACAAACTCCTCTTCATATTTTAACATACGTCTTCACATTAATCATTCCTTAATCACCACTTTATCCAATTTTCGTTGCGTTACAAATACAATTTTTTACTCCTTTCTTATGACTCTTTTTTGCTCTTTATTTCACTATCCGCTTTCTACTTTACATTTACCCGGTGTTGAATGCAGCTCTAATTATTTTTGCTGTATACCTGCAGAAGATAATAATCAGAGCGAATTGTTTGAAAAATTTGAATTTCAAAGAATGAAGAATATCATGACGAATGAATAATACAATTCCAGCTATGGACATAGCTTAATCCTTTGCACAGTGAATTCAGAGGAAATTCCATCTCGCCGAGGAGATTTCGGAGAAGCCGGGAGAGTTCGTATGAACGACAACGTATCTCCCGCATACTATGATAAAAATTATTCGCGTAAATCTTCAGAGTTAGAGAGCCACACAAATCTTGCGTCTCCTTGACATCATCCGAATAACGGAGCTTGTAGAACATGTCAGCAAACAAGCGCCTTCAAAGGACGTACGACTTATCAAAACACGAAAACAGTTCACGCACATATGTCAATTGTTATGCAGATACGCGAGCCGAATGCGATACTCTAGTCGATCCGCATCGAGAACACAGTAGGGAAGGGATAAATTCACTCGTGCGCCGAGGCAAGGGGACGCGCAGGATAAAGAAGCTCCGGACGGACGGACGTTATTGGATCCAGTCTCTTTGATGCGCGCTTCATAGTTGACCCGGGTGACTGCAGGTGCATCATTTTCTCGTCCCTTAATTTACCAGACGGGGGTTTCTAATCTCGCGGTAGTCACGTAGGATACGTGCCGAGCGTGCAAGCGCGGTGCACCCCGTGCCAAGCGAGACACACGGGACGTCGAAGGGTAAAGAAGTGGGGGCTCGGGCCTGATCCTCCCTTTTCGCGCGATTGCTTCACGTAACCCTCGAGATAAAAGACCTTGTTAAAGATATGACTTACTCTATGGATATGCGAGAGATCCTGTCCAAATTTCCTTTCAAGTGAGACATTGCGAAAATGGAGTGGGATTGAGATCTTCAGAATTGGTATAGGTTAGACAAGTTTTGTTTTGTGGTTTTCTAGATTTAAATGATGTTTTCTTATTTTCTTATGAACTATTTTCAAAACACTGTTTTTCTTTAGTTAGAAAAGTTTATAGGACTTATCTATTCCTTTATATGTTATTTTTAGGTCATTTATCATGAATTAATGGCAATCCAAGCGGACGAATGTACTTTCAAATTTTAAACTTTAATTATTCTTGGGTAAAGTATGCTATAATTCTTTGAAAAGCATTATTTCAAAATCATTGAGAATTTCTCATCCGATTTATAATAATTTATAAATGCTTACTCAAATGATATAATTATCGCATACATTAATACGGATGCATAACATGAAAATTACAAGTTTCATGTAAATGTTGCATATAAAAAAGCATTTCAAAATAAAATCAAATACAATCAATTTGATTAATAAACCTGATTTATAAATACAACTTCGATGTTTATAATACATTTTTAATTTACTAGTTTTACACAAAGAAATTTCATAAACGTTTTAAAAATAAATTGTCAAGAATGCCATGAACTGATTTAAGCTTAAAAGATCGAGAAAAAAATTCGATCAAATACAGAGTATCAGTAGAATAAGGAAAAATGAAAAAAAAACAAACACATTTAATCCTTCATATACGGTGAAAATAGTCCTTTCATATTTTCTTTTCGCGATTTTTGAGCAACGAATGCTGTCCCTCTCATTTCCTCGTTCTTGTCCCCTTTTTATTTCTTTCTCATTTCTTATTTTGTTAAGACACGGTGTTTAGTTGAAATTATAGGATTTAACAACTTGGCAGACAGCTCCCGCTAGTTTTGTTAAAGGTTACGTACTCAGACAGCTCGCTTTAAATTGAGACGGGAATAGACACGAATCCGATTGAGGCTCTTCTCGTTATTTTTCTTTTATCTTGATAATGAGTGTCCATTATTATAGTCAGTTATTATTTTAAGATCGCTGTCTATACCAAATAAATTGGCGTCTTAGCGCTAACAATAAAATTAATTAATATTATCCAATTATAATATTGCTAAGAATTTTTGATAAGAGAATAATAAGGGTAACATTTTTAATTAAATATTATAATTATGCTTAATAAGAAACCGATTTAATCTATAAAATCTGTTTAAATAACGTACTAGAGTAGATAAATGGTCATTTCATAGAAAAGAACTTATAATTTTATTCTTCGTAAAAGTAAAGATTTCTTTCGACATTCTTTTTATGCAGTCAGTTATTAAGAGGGAGGCCGACCGAAAATACTCTCAGAAAGATTATTTCTCTTTTGACTTTGTACAGTAGAAATTAGCTATAGCGAACTTAGCTTAACTTAGCTTACTGCAATAAAATTAATTTGCACATATACTTCTGAGTATATAATATACTAAAAAGAAGAAATATGAAACTTTTGAACGAAATTGACTGTTAATTTTTAATACATAAATCATTATGAATTTTTAGTAAAATTGACGTACTGCATATAAGTATAGTATAATGAAACTAAAATATCTAAACATTACAAACATTAAATGATTCTTAGAATTAACTTTATAAGTGTTTTAAAAAAAATAAAAATTTTTAAATTATTTAATGTTAAAAATTAAAAAAATAGACTTTTGTAGGATTTATGACTATTATGGAATCCACTCAATCGATTTGAATATTAATCTATATATTCTTATCTTACTAAGAATAAACTAAATTTAAAGATTTTTATCCTATGAGTACAGTAAAAATAACATGGTTTTAGTTAAATATTAAAATCTGTATGCCTATCTAATAGAATAAAATATAATAAGTTCTTACTACGAGTTGTTAGGTCTGGATTATCTTAGAGCTCCCTAAAGTTCATTATATTTTACGCATAAATCAATTTTATAGAATAAATAATAATTATTAATAAAAGTAATTATGAATAAACAAATAACATATAATATAAAATTTATTGATTCCTTCGTTATATTTCTACGCATTTTAAAATAGTCTTAACATCTTAGCCTATTCTTGGCTAAAGACAGCATGCACACGGTTAGTTAAGCCTTAACATTTGAACATAGCTAAAGTTAAAAATATTTTCTACCAAAGTTATTCAATTTCTTAAAGAAATAAAAAATGTGACTTATTTACAGAGCCGAATTCCGTTTCAAAACCATTGCTCAGATGTATATCTCACCCGCATTAATAAGATTAATCTAAATCCAAGATTCCGTACACGGTAGAGCAGGGAAAATTTACGCGATTTCATCTCGCAGGCCGATATTAAGAAGATGATGGAGAGTTAAACGCATTGATCGTTCATCCCCAGATCAAGCGGTATTAATTTTGGTAGACGCGATGGACGATGATGAAGTCGGATGAATTAAGCGCGTATCATTACTGTCAATCTATGTGTCGAGCGCTATATTTCACTGTATGTCATGTTCGTAATCGTTTATATTTACTTACCTCCTCGTGTCTGTTTCAGACACAAGAACAATGTAATTGCGTGCTTGCTCTCTGGGGGTTGCATGCATTATTATTGAGCGTATAACATATTGTACAGTCCTTCTTCGCACATATACTCTATGTAGTTTCATAAATAAACCAAAAAATAAATAAAGATAAACTAAAAGGAGAAATTCTATTAGTTAAATGTGGCAGATTTCTATTGAAAAAAATAATACTCAATTATTTATCTTGTAATTATTTTAATACAGATTGAAGTATTTTTTAATTAAATATACAAAAAATGTATTAGGAGTTTTTATATAGGTTTTACTTAACCAAGTTTCAATATACATAAAATAATTAAATGCTTTTCCTTCAATAGCCATCAACGCTATTTTACCATCAGTTAATACCTACTGAGAGTTACTTTCCGCAGTATTAATGTAACGCAATATTATACATATTATTCAAATGTAGAGAAAGCAGCTATTCATATGTACTATGAATCTCATTTGCGAACGTGACTCGTGGTATTGTGTTCGGTGAAAGAAAGAACAGAGCAAAAATTTAACCCGCAGTGGGGCGCGACATTCTGGACAATACGAATGAAAAGGGCGCGTGTCAGTGGTTGATGTATAGCACGATTGCGTTGACCTGCTACGTAGGTATAGCTGCTGCTGTGGTTATTTACTCGAGCATCTGCCTGAATTATTACTGCTTGGTCAAGTTCTGACCACATGACCTGTGGTAGGATGTCTCTTCGTGACAATTTGGAAGGTGTGAATATGGTTTGTCCGAACAGCGAACGTTGAAATGAAAATTTTTGAAAATAAATATAACGTAGAATAAACGTAAACGTAATATAATAGCAATTCGTAAAAGTGGAATAATTTACTGAATAATTTGAATATTTGAATGTAATAGTGTAATTAATGTATGTGAAATATTTCAACGTAGTTTAATGCATATGAATTTTTAGTTACTTCGCAACAGTTATAACTATTTTTTTTACAGTAAATATAATTACATGATCTGTTCGAGATGTAACAGTATAAAGCATCCTTTTAGAGACGTAAAGATACTATATCTGAATAATAAACTAACGAATTGTTCTTGAAATTAGGTCAGTGAAATTCAAAAGTAAAATATAGTAAACCTACAAAGTCAATAGATATACTTACCCTAAATCTGCTGAAATCCTGTAGAAGAAAGGATGAAACTGTAGAGGCGAGCACATTTGACCTGTCGGATAATCTTGTACGAGCAGTTTCAGCGAGCTCATTTTTAATGTGAAAAATGGGATAGAAAAGCCGAGCACAAAAGAATTGAGAGGACGATATTGATACGCATGTAGATGAAATTCAACGATTTTCTACGAATTCAAGAACCTGTTTCCCTATCTATTTGAATACGCGTCTCCGTTCCACTTTAGTTCGACGTATGTAAATTTTCTTTTTTTTTTCACCGTCCAATCGCAAGTCACTCACTTGTCACACATGGCAGCGTACAATTTATATACCATTTAACGAGACATTCCAACGAGATAGAATTCAGGAAAAACAGTATAAGGAGAAAAATGCACCGGATTTCCTAATTCCTTTATTGTATCTCTGTTTCAGTTCTTATTTTGAATACAGACAATCCAGTACATTTTCGTTTAAATTAAATTAGCACAATACTCATTCAGTATCGTATACAAATTATTCGAAATTAAAAGTACTGTGCGTAAATTATAACTTTCACTAGAGTATAAAATTTAATGTATAATAACTATGCATACTAAAATAACAAACTATTGCTAAATTATTCATTATACCCAGTTGAAATGACTAAAGTTTACATAAAGGCTTACATTCATACTTTCAATGATCTTGATAACCCTTCTATAAATTAGCGTTTAAATAGATAAAGTTCGTACTGAATGCAAATATATCTTGCTAACAGAATACGTAATTTGCACATTGGGAGCGTATGAACTATAACAGCTACTAATGAATGCGCTTTATCAAATGAACGCAATTACAGGCTTACCTATTTTTCATAGTGTAAATCGCTATTACAGAAAAATTGTGCAACTTCTTATGATTTATACAAATTTACATAAGTTAATCTACTTTAAACAAAGCAACTTTTGCAAAGAAATACATTTATATATTTTTGCATAATCTTACAATAATTATAGAATTATATTATTATACTATTATCAATAATATTATAGTCGTATTCATGTGTGAAATCTGCACTTTTTACGATTTATGTGATATTCAATTATGATTTACTGAATGGAAATTCGAGACCTATGCGAAATCAACAGGCAAGCTCTTGTAATACAAGTATACATTATATACAACATTGATTATTCAGATGCGTGTTAACTTTAACTCTTATCTATTATAAGTAAATAATTATATACAATTTTACCCACAGATTTGAGTGTGTATGTCAGTCAGTAACAAAGTAAAAATTAACCGTATACAACTTGATTTGTGTATTCAATTACGATCTTCAAATTGTGTACAGTAACTGTAGCATAAGCTCCATAGTCATGATCATTCCGTAAATCAAGAATGAAATTTTTGCATTTTTTTGAAACACCCTTCATTATTTTCGCCTGCGTAGTTCGCAGGCGTAGCATATAATTTTTTTAGTTTTTAGCGACTACAATTTAAGAATATATACAGTGTACACGGAATGAAATATGATGTGATACATCGTAACTTATATAAACTACTTTACAATTATTTTAAATTATTTATACATATTGTAAATATATTGAATTTATTATTTGCATGTTTTCTTGAATACGTTTGCATCTAGTCTTAAATGTATAAAAAGGCAAAATTTTACAAATTTTCTACATGTTCGTAATAAATAATTAGCACCATTGTTCTCGTTTTGTGCGGTAATGCTTCGCCATCTTGCATTTCCTGCAGTCATTATGCGTGCCCAACAACGTTAATTTGTCTCAGGCGCTGTTGTAGAGCCTTCACGCGAACTTAAAAATGCTCAGAAAGAGTCAATCAGAAAATTGCTCTAAATTTTAGATGGTTGGAATTCTATTTTGAGTGAAATCTTATTACATTTGTAACGAATCACATGTTATCGACGTAAATTACTCATATTACTCATAGAGTGATTTATTGGCATAGGCATAACTCTAAAAGAATAAAAAGAATTATTGTTTTTTAATTGATACTTCAATTATTGACAATTTATTCCCTACGCAATAATGAGGAATATCCTCGGGAATATCCATTTAGCTTATTGACATTAATTTACGCTCCGAGCCCCCGCACCGCTTATGAAAATTTAATACAGTTTCAGAATTCATAATTTATATATTAGGCATCGGTTTACATAAAAAAATAATTAATCCTAAATACTCTATTATATCGGGAGTTTGATTAAAAGCGTAATTGAAAAACTAAATTACAAGAATATTTATCACGAGATATTAATTATTTTACTTTATTAATTATTTCACTAAAGTCGAATAATGCGTTTACAGCGCCAGAAATCTACAAGTGTTCGTGCGAGGAGTACGGTGTCTTAGGCTACGGCTTTGCGGTCGACTGGTGGAGCCTGGGGGTCCTCGCCTGGGAAACCCTAGTGGGCACGAGGCCCTTCCCCGTGCACGCGACGACAACGCACCGGGAGGCTTTGACCTTGCTGACCGAGCGCCCGGAGCCTCCCGCGAGGTGGTCCCGGGGGACGCGCGAGCTCGTGGAACGCCTCCTAGCGGTCGAGCCCCTCGAGCGTTGCTCGACCCTGAAGGAGCTCAAGCAGATAGGACCCACGGCCAGGCTCGACTTCGAGGCGATCCTCAACAAGCGGGTCAAGCCGACATTCACCCCGCCCAAAGATCACCTCAACTGCGACCCGACCTTCGAACTCGAGGAGATGATCGTCGAGACGAAGCCCCTGCACAAGAAGAAGAAGCGCCTCGCTAAGCAGAGGTAACGTATATTCATACATTGCTCAATGTGGATTTGTTGGGGGAGTTTGGGGGAATTGTGCGATGGCTGCTTGTGCGATAGAGATGATGCTTCGATTTGTTTAAATACAATATGTTTAATTAACAAAACATTCCTCTTGTTAACACCGCTATTATTTTTAATCTGCAGCATACCTCTTTAATAATATTTATTGGCAATCAAGTTTTTAATATATTGGAAGTAAATTTATATTCGGTTGAATGAATTTTGATTAAAAATTATTGTCAAATATTTATATAGAATTAGATGATATTTCTAAGCTGAAAAATACAAATGTTTGGAAATTTTGCTTGTAATCTAAATCATTTCATAGATTTTTCTGATACGTTAAAATTTTTAATTAAGCAATATCAAAAGTATGCTTTTGTTTCCAGCAACAGTATAATACGTCTACAAATAAAACTAATATTAAATACCTATACTATTAAATCTATCGAAAAATATACATAAATATAAGCTTATCGAACAGATTACAAATGCAGACTATTACCACCATAAACCATATTGGTTTTTTTAGAAATTTCATCATTGCAAATGCTCTTACAGTTATGTAAGCCCTTTTTACGCGAAACGTGTTACTGAAAGATTTAAAGATGCTTTCGCGTAAAGATCCTTTACGGTAACATTTCCAACGAGTTTTTTACACGCATGTCTCGCTCATGCAATAACTCTTATTATTTTTAACATTTCCAAGGTTTAAACATGAAATTACAAATAGAAGCTTTATTGCTTCTGCTCCTTTTAAAAACAGATTTGAAATAAAATTTATTTAAGCATAATGATTCTAAAATTGTATTTTTATGAAATATCCTTGGAAATGCCAGAGAACTTAAAAATAGTAAATTCGATTGTAAAAAAGTAAGATTCTCGGTAAGATTGGAAAATGGTTTTAAATTAGTTTTTTATTTCCCAGACTTGCTACGTGAGCATTTAGTTATAGAGTTTGGAAGAGTATCAATGTCGAAGTGGGCCCCTTTCGCGGGTTTATCTTTATAACTTCTTCCGTTTGGATGGATGTTGCGAGCAGAGCGTTCCGTGTACGCATTGACGAACATAACTTCAGGAAAATATCAAGCGTTATAGAGAGCTTGATATAAAATACTAATAGTACAGTAATAAAAATAATTTAGGTATAAAAATTTAGGGAAACTCTTTAAAATTAATAGAAATAAATGAGAAAATATATAACATCTAATAAATATTTATATTAATATGAATAGTCGAATTTAACAATTACAATTACGATCAAATCGACGAAAAATATGTAGGAACACTCTTTATTATGGATATTGTAAAACCTGTTGTTTTTGTACATCATCTTCATCAACATCTTCTTCGTTGTTTTTTCTATATAAATTTAAATGTATGCTGATCTTGTGATGAAAATTTACCATTTTGCATGTTTTTCTGATTCGGATATAGGTAATGTTGGTGTATCAGTTTACGCTTGCAGTATATCGATCAGGCTCAGATGACTATGCAACTATAATAGATCTATAACTTAGTTTAAAAACTATGACAAAAGTAGCATAATTATAAAAAATTTTATAGAGGATGAACTTTTTCACAATGTATTATTGATTTAATAATATTTTTATACAGTTAGCTTTTTACAAACTAAAATAACTATGCTTTCGTTTTGAATGTTTATGATGCTTATCAATTGAATATGTGATCATTTTATTGTTTATGCACTTCATCGTTTTAAAAATTAGTTATTAACTTTACGTTATTAAATTAAATGTACGTAATATTTTTATCGCAGTAACATCTTATCGCATCCTAAAATTATACTGGTACTAATAAATAATGGACAGACTTTAGAGTAGCTCGCAGTTTGACGAGATCCAAGAAAACTTCTTGAGCGGTCACTGTCGCCTCTGATGGGATAAAAGTTTAAAATTGTTTTAGTTCAAAAGTAATTAATTAGAAACTTAGTAGGTGAGTAATCCTAAGAGTAAATAAAACTTACGTGAGTGCCTTCTCTTAATAAAATTAAGAAAACATAATTACGTTAATTATTAGTCTGATGTTTAGATACTTATGGCAATAAAGAATCAAGGTTGGAAAACTACTCGCTTGTGAATCTTTGAGATTTGATTAAAAGCTCTATGCATTGGAATTCTATAAAAATATAGATATTATGTATACTGAAAAAATGTTAACATGTATTCACATACGTTGTTAGTACCATTTTAGAGCATGCTGCATCTACAATTACACACACCTTTTAAGTATTAAAAAAATTAAAAATCCACATTTTTTGTGTTTAATAATTAAGCATTTTTGCAAAATTGTGTTTATAATATTAAATTTAATTAAATAGAAACGATTATAAATATATACAATTATAAATTTTATTTTTGTATTCTAATAAAATTTATAGTAATTTAAACTGTAAAGCCAGTAAAAACTTACAGTTTGTAAAATTTCATTGTTCAAAGAAACAATATGTGTTACAGTCAGATTGCCCGTCGTGCAGGTGCGTGGTCGCCCCGGAGAACTCTAAATAATAACTTCATGAATACAACGTGGTTTGAGTCCTCCTTGACGCTATATCCTAACTCCTGCAGGCGGTTAAGGTAGGGATCGCTAATTAGCGACAACAGGCCTGGATGTGCATGCCCACCATCGATACACTATTGTCAGCGATTGTATTGAAGATTCCACTCTTTACCAAGCCCCGAAATATAATTTTTGAATCTCCATACGAATTGTTCTTCAACAAGTCGTGTACCCGTCTCTACTCAGCCGTTATCCCAGGCCAGTGGGCTCTCCCCTCCCATACCACGTCAAGCACCCAACCTGGTGCATTAACGTCCTATGCACTTATGTTCTCAGAATAATACAACTGCTCCGTATTGACATAGGCTAAGAAACTTCTCCAGTCTCCATAACAAAACACTAAACCGTGTTTGCTCGGTGTGTCATAAGGACAAGCGTTTAACTACTTATTCTGATGGCCATGTAGCTGCCCAGCGTAGGCCGCGTGTACCGAGTCAGGAGCTTAATCCAAGGGCCCTGGTCAGATAAGAAAGGCAACGGACGGCCCGGGCTTGCGACAAAAGTGCGCCGCGCAAACAGCCGCGCACGATATGTAGAAGGGAAATAAAAACGCCGGCCAGGAGACTCAGTTGACATCAGCCGGTACGGGTTTTCCCGAGACAGGATTAGACGGGTAAGGGTTTTGCCGCCGAACGCCTGTAAGTCGGCAGACAAGGACGTGCAGAAAAGCAGCAACAAGACCAGTACGTCTGGCACGCTCGTGAGTCACTTTGCTCCCATCGCCGCCTACGACAACGACCCACGCCGACCTTTTTGCATCCGCGTCTTACAATATTTGTTGTTCAATTTTATATGTTAAACAATAGAGATTAAGTTATACAAAGATTCGACACGTGTATTCTTTTCTAATCCTCCACCATACGGTCCCACAGCCATAACACATGCGCCACACCATTTGCACGGGCAGAGACAAGGCAATAATTAATCGTCACGCTCCTTTTTCTACCTTCGCTTTCTTGTGAGGTTCATCCTTAACAAAAGCGCGAGAGTAGTGCTCGTACTTCCCCGTCATGACAAGCTGAACGTTGTAACACAATCGATCGACTTTAAACTTCTCATAGCCGCCGCAACCATCCACGCCTTATCATTTTCCAACGGCTGACGCTTTTTTCATATAGGGAAATCCTGGACTGGCATTGTTGTCCAGGATTTATAACTGTTCCTCGAAGTACTCGAAAGTATTCCAAGTCAAGAGAAGATGTGCATATATTTTGTTGCACATCTCTACTGCCATACCAGGCTTCATGGTGCCCATTCATTGCTAGAGCCCTTTCGTGAGCCCTCGTCCAGCGCAACAGGTTCTGTACAATTTGAATCTCTTGGTGTATCACCCCAGTCGGGTAATCGAACCTGATGCGTTCCAGCATTCCAACTAGCTGCTGTTCTGGTAGGGGCAGCTCTAGAGTACCGGCCTGAGAGCAGAAGTAGTTAATGAACTGGCCCAACCTTTCGGTTCTACCTTGGAACATATCCTCCAGTTCACGTCGCCGGTCCTGCAAAACTAAGGGGCAGTATCGGTCCTAACAACTCTGCCTTAAACGTTGCCCAGTCTACGAACTTTTTCTCCAGGAACCCATACCATTTCCGAGCTCCTTTAAGAAGAACGGAGAACAGGGCAGAGAGGAGGAACAGCTCCATGTAGTTGCCTCTTTCGTGATAGATGCGAAGGCCTGTTAAAAAGGATGCTGTGGGACAGTACCTGGCCAAGCTGGAGTGAGAGGAATGCGGGCACCACTGCGGCCCCCCCCCCCCCCAACTCAACCGAGTCTTCGCCTATACACCGTGGAGCCTCCCTCTCTGACACTTAATATAATGTTTAATTATTTTATCCTTTGTGGCTTGGAAAGCAAGCAAAAGATTTTCATCTTTTAAAGTTCTATCTGGCTTCTTATCCAAATCTACCACAATTTCTTCTATTTTATCGATTAGCATATTAAAAGCTATAACAGAAGATGGCAATGTTACCTGTTTGTCAATAGAAACTATATTTGAAACTTGTTGAAAATATTTACAAAGTTTATTATTTGTAAAATAATATTCCATTCATCTTCAGAAACTTTTAATTGCATTAAATCGGGAATGGAATCATATCAAATATTGAGCGCAGGTTTTAATTTCAAAGCGACTTCAAGCATTGCGCAAGCCACAATAAATTACTCAGTTTATGAAAAAAAACAAAGATACACGAAGAGCCGGTGGCTCAGCAGAGCGGTTACCAGATCGCGATCTAACCCCTACACGCGGCGAACCCTGACGTTCGATCGCGTAAGGTAGTTAACGACCGACGGCCGCAAATTACTGATTAAAAAAACGGACGGCGAATGCGACTTACTGATTAGGAACTCGGCGGCGATTGCGCGTTAAATTAAAGACGGACGGCGGACGCGCAGTCTCATCGAGTCTCCGCGACAGGCCGTAGCGTGCTGGACAGCAGCTAGCGTTGCCTGCCCCTCGTATGCACGAGCGGACGTAGAGCGTCCGCTCTAAGCGAAGGCGAAGCGGCGGGGCTCCTTTTGCCTGTGCGGAGGGCGCACTTGGCGTGAGCGCGAAACTCGATATCGACTTTTTCCTCTCGGGAGGAAAGCACTGACTGCGCGGAGCTCTGAACTGCGCTCCGCATGGCCGCGCCGCTTCAGTTCCCCCACGCAGCGCGTTCATTGGCTGCTCCACGTTCGGAACGGATCACGTGGCTGGCCCCGCGACTCTACTCCACACGGTGCTTCCAACGGCTTTTGTTTACCGCGAATAGTTGCGCCGGGAGAAAAAAGCGCTTCCACGAGGTCGTGCGTACGTCAATTTATAGTTTTATTAAGCATGCATGACTTTTTCCGTAATTTTATGGTATTATTAATTAATCCAAAAAAGTTTTATGTAACACTGTCGTCAAAAGAATTATATGGCAACTTTTTATATACTAGCCAAGATACTAAACTTCTATAAAAAATTTTAACTTCCTTCTCTTTCTACGTAAAACGTATACGCGATTGAATGCCTGATCGTGTTTTGTATAATTTAAGACAGCTTTTGCAGACTCGCGCGAACTCATGACAATATCTACCAACCAGAGCTAGAGAACTAGAGATATTGTTCTCGCTATTGTTGCAAGGTAGATTAAATAATATACGCATGAAAACGTTTTGAAATTAAAAAATAAATTATGATAAATCATTTACACCGCGTGATCAGAATTATTTCTTATAGCTTGTAAAGCTTGTATGGAACTACTTCATAAAATACTTCATACTTGATTAAAATACTTTCACGATTTTATACATTTTGAATTAATTGCTTGTTTATAAATACAGTTAAGATTTGTAGTTACGCTATTATCATTAAATAAAAAAATTTTTAGTTTAAAAGTGACCGAGGTGTCATATTAAAAGAGCAATATTAAATACTACTAAACTTACTTTTAGAAATTCATCGACTTTGATTTGATTTTTCGACATTGTGGACTCAATCGGAAACATTTTTTCAAATTCTTTTAAACAAATTTTTTTAAATGTAATTTCATACCTATCGTATTTGCGTTCTTTTTTTTTATTATTACAGACCTTGATTTTCCTTTGCATATTACGCATATCCTCTGCTTTTCACCATTTAAAGAGATATATCGAAAATATTGATTGTAATTTTTTTTCTTAAAGCTATTCAATAAAGAAGTTTCTTCAATTTTAGTCTCGATTTTAGTGATTGTTTTTTCACTATCTTGGTTGTAAAGATCATCATTAATTCACTTCGAGAATCACTTTCTTCGAATTGTCTTTTGTTCATGGCTTTTAATTTTTTGAAATAAATTAATGAAAAGGTCAATATAACGATCATGAATTCATGACTTGCAACCACAGACTGAATCTGGATCAAAGTCTTCGCTGATGACAAGTTTCTGCGATTCATTTTTGTTTATCGAAATAGTAAACGAAAAACTACGTAGAAAACAGTCGCCAAGGCACTCGCAGTACCTTCAGCGCTGGTCCAAATAATAAAGATGTCCGAGATCGAATCAAATAATAGCAATCGATCTAAAATGTTCTCATATATTACAAAATCAAGAATCTTGATAATTCTTGTGTTAAAATCTTGTTTAGATATTGTTCTTGGTTGAAAACTCTTGATCTTGTTCTTCATCTTGTATAAATATTCTTGTCTTGATATTGTCTTGATTTTCAAAACAAGACTAGACCGAGGACTAGACAATATCAAAATGAATCTCGATTCTTGTGGCAGCCCTAGGCCTGCTGGCCTTTGCGTCGGAGACCCGGCCCCGTCAGGCCGGGCACGCACGTTCGCATTGGCGCCTCGCCGCCGCGCCGACGGAGCCTCGGGTCCTTGTTTACCTACACGGCCGGCAGTGTGGCAGACTACACGAGGCTCGAGCACACATTTCATCAACACTTTTTGTCATCACCTGTAATCTTCTTTTTTTCATCACTACAAAAACTATAGCGTACAAAAACTAGATTATTGTAGGATGATGAAGGTTTGTGGATGTGCGAAATTAAATTTAACTCTTTATCTATATTAAATAACAGAACACCACCTCGTCTTTATTCTCTTTGTTTCCGTCTTACAGAGGCTCTGCTCAGTTCGGTGGCCAGGGCTCGAATCCCTTCTCCCGTTTACATGTTTGTTCTCGTATGCTCGCAGCTTCAACGCAGTTTTAATACAATATTCTTTACTTATATACTACCTTATTGTCCTACGACTATTATATGCACATCTTGCATTTATCGTCCTGCCATACCCTTCATTGGCACGCAGACCGTTCGGGTGCCCATCCACCTGGCTAATCCTCTCCTCTCCCTCTCTTTCTCTCACTCCTCGCCTATTGATGCACTCTTGTTCATACACTCTCTTTCTTGCAATAATATCCCCACCTGCTGTTTATAGTCATGCATGTATCTACTCGCATTCCCACAATATTTATGAAAAAAGTACAAACCAAATTTGTAAAAAATGCTGTATCGTTTACTACAAGCATGAAAATTCTTCATTTTGAGACGTACTACTGTAAAATTTTAGCAGACAAGTACAACGTGCAGGCTCAAATTGCTACGTCAACGTTTTTTTTTTATGTAGAAGTCTGTAATATACACGGGTTCAAATAAATAAACATTTTCAATAAAATATTATTCTTTAAATATTTCAAGAATATCAATTAATGATTGATTATATTCACTATTAAGACAATTATAAATTTGAAATGAATATTTTAGGAAAAACAGAAGAAAAAGTTTAATTTAAGAATCATATAAATGTAATGATGTATTTTTAAGATTAAAATGTGTTATTATTAACTATTAACACTTTTCATGACATTATCATTTAGGAATTCTATTTATTTTTGAAATGTAATTGTTGAATCAGCAATTTTTATGTAACACACTTGCTATTGCCATGGAAACTATTACGAAACGTAAATCAGTTGACAACATTTATAATACATATCCATTTCAGTTTTTTGACATTGTGTAATTAAATACAAGGTTTATTTGCGCAATGGCTGAAAGAGCGAGTAATATTTTAACGAATATACCGTATTTCTTCAAAGTTTGATTACTCTTTAACCATTTATAATTTAAATACTTGTATTAATTTCAAGCGATATTCGTAATTTAAAATGATTACTAAAATTTTACTTTTAACTGATATCAATTTTGAGTAGAATTTAATTCTAAGTTTCTCTTCTATATTTTTGAAATTATCCTAAAGTACTTTCATGACCGTAATTTTAAAGAATAATTAAATTTATATCAAATTGTATATTTACCTTTGGCATAGTATTTATTTAAAAATTTTACGAGCAATTTTGTGTAAAAAGCTTTTAATTGCTGTAGAAACTATTTACAGAGTTTAACGTTGCTATCTAATGTTAACAAAAGATTTGTTAATAAACAGCAACCGATTAATATTGTAAAACGAATACCGAATATAAATAATATGAGAAGAATCAAAAATGTCTAGACTTATGCATTCACGAATGCTAAAGCGGCATTTAATTTTTGTCCCATAAATGATTTACTAAGCTTCCGTTGTAGAAAATCGTAAAAGACTTAATTTCGTTGCGTCCCTCGATTGTTGCCTTTATCGCATGTGCAGTAAAATCAAGTCGGCTATGCGAGGGCGCGCGACTGCCTGACATCCATGACCAATGGGTGCCGGAGCGGTCGTAATTAAACAACGCTTTTTAAGCCACGCGAGTCGTAAGGATCAATTCACTTTGTTCACTTCTTTTCGTTAAAAAGAATTTCAATTACAAGTTCTTTTTTCTTAATACATGATTTGACCTATTGAAAATATAATATTGATCGATATACATATGGACTATTGGTGTCGCAGGGTGATAGCGCTAATGTCAAGTTGATACAATAGTATACGACTTTTTTATTATAATTGTTTAGATTTGTTTATTATAATCTAACAGGGTATTAATTTTTTAATTAGTAATATAATGCGAGCTTACGCATGTCTTCATGCCTGACAAAACAGATGTATTTCCACTTACATATTTAATAATAGATTAAAATTCAACTATTCTGGTTCATTAAAAAAATATATTGGGATTTTAATGATTAAAAATAAAAGCATACTTTTAAATCCATTGCAAATAATTTATTACTAATTAATGTACTAACTTTGTTTAATTAAAAATTATAACAGTTGTGCACAAAATTTTAGCAAACATAGATACATTTGTAACAATAAATAACTAAGAGATTAAAAGCTATGGTATACTTTGTGATACTGCAATTCATCTTCTTGCTCAAATGTCTTCACGCGTCTGTATTTCTGGATAAATATAGACTTACAGAAGAACGAGAGTGCATCATGGCATACACGCGAGTGACATTGAAAGAGATAAGTCTGTTTACACCTGTGAATCTGTTACATATACTTATCTATTAACATGTAACTACAGTCATACAAAACATTATGTTTACAAAGATCGAGACAATTGTCTCAAACATCGTAGCAAATTGATTACTGTAATTCCTTAAAGAATTGGTTTGACTCTTGATAAAAACACGAGATGGGAAACGCAGCCGAAATGGGAATTCCACTTATTATCCCGGCAGGATATAAAAATCCCTTCCTCTGCAGCCCTCCCGCCACATATATATCCGTTTGGCATGTGCAGGTCCCTGAGGGCGGAGTCGCTCGCCGACGAGCCGACCCAGTGCAGCGAGGTGGCCGTGGGCGCGGCCGGGTGCGAGCTGCGCCGGCTGGCCTTCATCCCCGAGTACCGCGTCTACAACCGGGAGCGCGAGCTCGAGCGGCTGGAGCGCGAGCGCAAGGAGCGCCAGTGGGAGGAGGAGCTCAACACTGCCATGGGCCAGGCGGCCCGGGAGCCCGACCAGGCGCTCAGGTAACGCGCCTCCTTACCCGCCCTTCCGATACTGCCGCGCAGCAGCCCTTCGGTTTAATTAACCAGGCCCGGCGGGCGTCCACTTGGTACACCCCAGTCGAGTGTGGAATCCAAATCGTGTGTCCTTTCGTCGAGGAAAACCCGCCAGGTCTTGGGTGTGTAATCCGTGGTGGTCGAAGAGGAAAAAAAAAAGCTGGATGAGAATCGCGCGGGCCTTCGCGTTTTAATCAACGCGCGTGCGTATTATACGGCGCGGCCGTCGATTTCCCAACGAGCACCTGGGCTCGCTCTTTTCCCCCGCGTAAATCTCTCCCGCGGCCATAAATTCCAACAACGCGGCCTCCCCGAGCGGACGTCTGGCCGCGCCGATCCGCCATTTCCGATAGGGCATAACAAGAGCGGAGATACAATTATAACGAATACCGCGCACTGCCGCTGTACAGTCGATAAGAATCGAGGATCTTCCCCGCGGCAATATATCCAACGGTGTGACGCCTCGCGGCCCGACTCTCGCAGCCCGCAAATCGGGGAAACGGCGCGCACTCGAGCAAACAAATCCCGAGAGGTATTTTTTCATTACGAGCGCGCGACCCGCCTGGATAAAGGAAGTGCAATCGCGCGTATATATATATATACATATATACATGTATATACACAGCGTTAAAAAGCCCCGCGCGACTTGCTATGCGGGCCGCGCCCCTCGACGTCGCCCTCGCGGCTCTATTTCGCTGGAGCCTCGGTTTTCTTTTTTTACCGCCGCCCGGTGCAACTGACGCGCAGTATATAGCCGCCGAGGGAAGTTGCGCCGCCCTTTATTGAGAGCGAGGTTTTGCTCCCGGGGCGAGAGATGATCGAAGCTCATTGATTGATGCAGTCATTGTCCAGGCGGCCCTAGGTAAAATCGGGCTTCAACAGGTTGAGCACAGGCACTCGGTAAACCAAAATCCCGCGATTTTGCCGTTTTGATAGATCGCGAGGAAGCTCTTGAAGGTTGCGGATCTTGTGGATCAATCATCTTACTGGCTCTTTCATTCATACATCAAAGGGTACTAATGGATCCGTGCATAAGCACTGGAGATCTTTTACATTTCTTTGCTTTTTTATAATAATTATTAAATACCTCATGGATAGCCACGAAAATATCTTAAAAAGAAAATAAGTATAAAGTGAAATATTTTAAATTATTATATATTCGACTACTTTACTAGTTCATTTAATAATTAGATGAATTTAGATGATTGGAAATTCATTTAAAAAATTCAAAATTGTGCTCTTTTAAATAGCTTGGTATATAAACCACAATATTGTCGATATTTGACTAACGCGATTAACTGCTTATATAATTTACATTCAATGTGCATAATTAACAGTAATCCTACTGGCATATTCATCCCGATATTCATTTTAAATGTACCGATATTAATCACGTAAAATAACCACGGTTATTTAAAATATTTAATGTTTAAAACATTATATTTTCATTTATGAATATTTTTATCATATATAAATATATATTGACCGATGGTAATATTGATATAAAATAATATTATCCTATCCGTAAACACGTACATTATGCATGATAATGTTGTAAATAAATTCGATAACACTGCAAATAGGTCAATCCACGCATTATATCAATCGCCTTACTCGATAATCGATACTAAGTCGTGTCAAATTAATGAAATTAACTTAAAGTCACTTTAGCGTTTATCACCTAAAGTTACTAATTGAATTAATGAGGATTCAAAGGGTTACCGCAAAGATGGAATATTGCGAATATACATAGTAATAGCTACGGGTCTCGCTCACTCGAGTAGTAAAAGTGAATTTAAAGTACTACGTTTACGCTAGATTAAGATATAAATGGAAACTTGTCTGGTTTTTTATTTTTAATTTTATACTTTTGCTTTATTGACTAATTTGAAAGTGTATATTTCATCAGACTTATTAACGTTGTAATATTAAATTTTTACTTAGAAATATAAAAAGGTAAGAGCATCTCTGGATTTTATCGTCATGTGACTTCATTAGATAAGAGTGCAGACATATTAATAATCATAGTTTAATAAAAGCTTAATGGCATGATTGCGTGGATTGAAAACTGCAAGTAGACAAATTAAGTTTTCACGTTAAAAACAGTTGGTTTTATGCAGTAGAACTAGTAACTCAGTAGTCATTATCGAATAACCAGTCATTTCAATATGAATAGACTGTATTTATACCAATGGGCTGAGTTAGATTAAGCGGAAAATGAACAGGAAAATTGATCAAATTTTATGGTGAACGCATTAATAACGAGGAGTATCGAGTTAACTAATATAATGAACTTAATTAATAAAAATCATCGAAAACTACTGTGATGTATAGTGAACTGCTCAATTAGACGTGTGAATGTTTATACATCAATAAATCTGGTTTGGCTTTTATTAAATTGAGAGTAGAGAGCCATTATTGAACTCGACAGAAATCCACTTAAATTTCTACACGGAAACTCCGAATAAACAAACTTCGCGCGATGCGTTATCTACCGGGAGAAAGTCCTCGAATTTTACCGGCCAATCGGGACATCTTCGTTACCGAGGGAATTCCCGTTGACGTCGCGCTGGTTCGTTCGCATTAAAAGAACAAGGAGCTCCGAAGGACACAATGAACGTCGAGTGGATTCACGAGGAGGATGCAGGGGCCGGTGCTTCGCACTCGGCCCGCCCGGGGCTCGTATTTTTTAATCGAAGTTTCGCAGCGTCGCGCGGTTTACGAGGCCGCGGGCCGTCGGGCGGCGCTGGCCCCGTGACCAACACAAATTGACGCGCGCCAAGCCGTATCTCAAAGTTGCCCCGGCTCGTATTTTCCCGGGGACTTTAAAAGAACTCGCGTTCCGCGGATGCGCCGCGCGCGAGCCGTACTTTATCGCGCCCGTTAACGAAGTCGCGTACGGCGCTAATGCGCGGGCCAGGCTTCGATCGCAAGGGTAACGCTAGCGTCTCCGCAGGCACCAGCTGCAGGCGATCCCGGAGCACCAGCAGCACCCCCAGCAGAGGTCGTCGCCCTCCGGCACCGGGAGTCGGCTCAGCGTCTCCACGGCGAGCGTCAAGGCGCGCATCAGCGGCTCGCCACGCGTCAGCCGGCGAAGGAGCGTCGCCGGGGCCTCGGAACTCGACTTCATAGACGCCAGCCCCGAGCCCTCGACCTCCTAGGAGCCCCGCGGCCTCCTCACCTGACCAAGGCCCTCTTGCACTCGGTGTATCGGACTACTCCTTGCCTTTGTTTTGTAAGTGTGGTCCACCGAGGACTTGATTCTCCTCGTTTACCCGAGATGAGCCGCTCTCGCTGTAAATAAATTCTTTTGATTTAGATGAATGTCACCCAACCGATACGGTCAGTCGTTGCGCCAATTTTGTAGCTCTGTTGAGTTTTAATGTCCGTGTAAAATATGCAAACGCAATGTTTCCTTTTGCGAATGAATTCGTGATGCCCGGTAAAACCTTCTGATGTAATCGAACGCCTTAATCTAAACTCTAACCATGTTATAATCAGAAACGTTTTTCTATTTATTTTCTACCAATGCGCATAGTTTAAATTTTTTTAAATATTTTACTTAGTTTTGCTCTTGCGATTTCGGTTTTTCGCTTGAATTATTGTATGAATTTAAAATTTTTAGCAGGAAAAAAGAAATTTCACTATACCATAGCATCGTAATGTATCTAAAACAGACAGCCGCGCGATCGAATTTAAGAACGCTTTGCCAAAGGTATCAAAAGTAAACTGAATTTTTCAGAAGAATGAAGACAGAATATAACTATTTTTTACATAGAATAATATCGCGAATATAATAAAGCTTGATTTTTTATCCATCTAGAATTATCCGTAGAATGTAAACTTTCATGTACGCACAAACAAATTTTAGTGAAAATAATGGCGATTGAAAAATTTTCTATTTTTAGTATACTTTCTTTTTAATAAATGCTAAAATGAATATTACGTGACCCTATAGCAATCTTTTATGAGAGACTTATTAAAAGGAATAGTTTTGAGTTGACGTTACAGTAAACCAAAAATTATAATGTCGCGTAACTCTTGAATTGCGATTAATGAATTTCATTTTTTCTAAAAGAAGCTTGATAATATTTTTAGAGTTATATAAACGTCACGTTTAAATATTATACATTAATTTAGTTGAAATTTTATGATATATTTGTATATTTAGACTTGTAAACAATATTAATTATTAGTTAGAATGAATCAGAGACATATATATATATATAGCAAAAATAAAAGAATTATATTAACTCTTAACAGCAGCTGGACATTTATTAAGCTTCTTAGGGTAACCACAAGTGTGCAGCATCTAATACAAAGGACTCCTCGAATGATTTCTTTGAAAACGTTCGATACTATATCTATAGTTTTGCTATCTAAATATATAAATAAATTTTTTTCACGAATAATCTACGATTTAAAATCGTTAATTAAAATTACTGTATATTGTATGAGATAAATACATAACTTTAGTAAATCAAAAATATAAAACGTAGTTTTCACAAATAAATAAAACGTATATTTTCCATATACATATATTCATAAAATGAAATCAAGATCAAATTAAAATTTATAAAAATAAAAAAGCATCGTTTACTGCCTAAATAAATATATAAATTAAAAGAACATTTCGATACAATTTTTTAATAAATCAGTGTAAATATCACGTGATCTAATCTACATTTACTCTTTTCTCTTTTATGTATACTTTTAATATAAGTTTTATTGTTCCATTTGACATTCTATTGACAAGTGTTTTTAAATGTAACATATATATCAACAGTACACTTCAATAACCTATGTACATTTTATTGGTATTAATCACCGATAATGTTATAGTGATTTCTTAGTATATAGTTAGTGAAATGTGATCAATAATTTACCTTCACTAAAGTGTATAAAGATATTAATTGTTTAAGTATACGTATGATACTTCAGTCACATTTTATATGTAATTTTCGGGACATGATTTTGAATAACTGTATTTTATATTATTGGCTATACGAAATCATACAAATTTTTACATGACATTAAAATTGGAATTATAAGTTGATATCTTAATCCATGACCAATCGATTTGATGTTAATAACAATTATTCAATGATAATAACTTTCTAAGTAATTTAATACGATGACTTACATAGCAACAGAACATTTGTTATAACTTTATTATATTTTTTATTTATACAGTCTTTAAATATACTTTATTTGAAAGGAACAAGTAATCGGCACTTTACGACGAACTACAGCAATCAAAAGAATATAAAATGGTTATATACGAATTGAAATAAATATTAAAAATAAATACATAGAAACTGTAATCATAATTAATTTAAGAAACTGGCTTGGTAGGTGAGTACAAATTAATATTTTTATGTGTCTGTATTTTTCAATTTATTAATTGATTTTTAAATAGATTGCACAATAATACAATTTTGTTACGAAAGTTTGATTATAATTAAGTTCCTATCTATTCTATGAAAAAGTAGAATAATTAAGAATTTCCATTAGTTAATAATTATATGTTAAGAGGGTAATAAAAGATATATTGTTATTGAAAATTTATGAATTCTACCAATGACAATATTAAATGTAAAAGGTTTAATTCGTATAAAAACGTACTAAAATAACAGTGTTGATATTTTTAAGATTTTAAATTGAATAAATCCATAAAGGATGTTAAATATGTACGTTTTCAAGCTAAAGTTTATTTGCAAACAATAATTTCGAATAATAAATATAATATCGAAATTTAATAAAATTACAACCTTTTAAAACATCTCATTCAATTATTTTTATTATTATACTTTACAGAAAAAAACTTCCAATTTTTATAAAAATTTGTAATATCAATACATTTTTTGTCACAAGTATTTAATTACCAGGGAGAAATCGTGTAAATCCCTGTTACCTACAAAATGAACTATGCTACATCAATAAAGATAAAGTATAATGTAGTATATAAATTCTAGTTTAATAACATGTGTGTATAACGTTTCATCCAAGATACCTTTTGCAAAATTATTTAGCTACACGTACAGTTTATTAAGAAAAGGATAAAATACGCACATGCTAAAAACTGTACACCAGATATAAATAATCTTACAATATTATGCAATTTTAAGTACATAAGACATAGAATAAAAGAAAAATATAATAAGAATAGTATATGTAATTATGAATTGTACAATATGAAATAACGTTGCGAATTTAAAAAATTGTTATAAACTATAGCTATCGCAAAAAATATTCACGTTAAAAGAAAAATATTATAATGAGAATTTCTATAATAAAATTACTGTTTAATTCATATGATGCAGCAATTATTGCTTTGTATCCTATTTATTTACTTCGTAGTTGAGCTACATATTGGGTTTATATAATAATATAAAAACATGTATTAAATAAAAAGTTTCTATAATTTTGTTAATCAATAAATCTTGTAAAATACAAAATCTTAAATCAATTTTTATGATTCCTTTCAATTTTTCAACAAACTTTATATTTTTCATATATATACACACTATTAATATGTAGACAATAAAAAATGTGAAGTTATGTTACGTTTTATCACTAATTATTGTCTGTGCAATACCTTATTTATTTAGGTTGCAATGAATGTAATAACTATATTAAGATTATGTTATAGTATTTAGATAAAATGATTTTTCGCAGTTTTCAAAAATTGAAAGTAACTGTATGCATTATAGGTTTGTCTTTACTTTTTTAAATCCTGTAGTGCTATCAAAATTCATTTGTTTTGGTGGATTCACAAGACAGTATACATATGTCCCGAAGTCTCTTTTTTATCTCCGAATTCTAGTAAAAAATACCCAACGTTGCGGCAATATGAGAAGAGAATAAAGTGTGCGTTACCGGGGTAACACGTTATATTAGAGCTGTCGCCCACCGCTTAACGGTGCTCCATTCAACTGCACGTGAAAAAGGAGAAGGGATATCGACGCGGGCGTCGACTCGAGACCCGGGGCTAATTGAGATAGCGGATGGACTCGTTGAGCGCGAGGGTAAGCCGCGCGGTAGATCCGCGAACCCACGAGGATTCGCTCATTTTATCTTCCTCAGCTGGTAATTCACGCGTCGAGCACCAGGGGATTAAGTCGCGACCCTCTCTGCGATGATGTCACGTGCACGGACGAATTAAGCAACGTGACCCCAAAAAAAATTATATAAGATTTTACGCGATATGAGTGTTCGTGCAGAAGCTCGGTACGTGTATTTTCCACTTTTACTGCATAAGGCCTGAGCTGTAGGTATAATTAGGCATGCGAGTTTGAAAAATTCGCATCTTGTATTATAAAACGTGTATTGTGGATTTGATGAGATAATAAAAAACGTGAAAAATTGTTCAAACCCCATTCCCGTAGCTGGTCAAATCGGTAAAAATGGTTGACCCCTGACATATACCAGCATCGTGCACAAAATGTCGAATGAGAGAATAATGTTTCGGTGCATAGAAAATACAGAAATCTGCAGCTTAAACTTAGTATACATAAACAATATCTATACGTACATATTTGTAGGGATGCGAAGTCCTTATCTATCAATTTTATTGATCGATTTTAACACATTATTGAAAACCGACTGCATGAAGACTAAGGACTTCATATTAAGATCTTGGCAGTTCCGTCATTTATTAAATTCCTTGACAACGGAAACTATATCTGGTACTAAACTTGATCAAAATTATAACTACGATTTAGAACTATGTGCCGTATGAATGACTATATTACAGAAGTTACATGACTTAATGTTTAAATTATTCGAAAAAACTTAAGAATTTACGTAAAATAAATAATACACTAACACATTAATTTTCATTATTTTTAGTAACAATGCATTAGTAACACGTATAAAACAAATTTTGTCTCACATAATTTATTAAAGTGTAAAAACTAAGATAATCGCTTTATCGTCAACAATCTTCTTTGTTCTTTTAGTTACAACGTTTCTTTATTATACTACTAATTGTTTAATTAACGATTAACTGGTATTATTTAGTGCATATTGATTATTTTGTATTATTTGTGGAAAAATATTTCACAGTTATTGATTATGTTTTTATTGTATAATCAGTTTTAATATTATACAGTGAAAATCTTTATCATAATTAGCTAAAAATATAGTAAAACTAAATATTGCAATTTGTCTTTGTCAAATTTTAGTTCCCAAACATAGAATTTGAAGGAAGAGTTGTTACCGTTATTCGTGATCATTTACAGAAAGGGCTGAAATAAAATTTAACTGATTTTGATTGAATTTAATTAGTTTATCATAAACTAGTCTATGATGGTCAACTACACAAAGGTATCAAAGAAAAGAGAAATGATATAGAATAAAAAACGCCTCGAACTCTTTAGCAGATCAACAAACATACGATGAATTATTTGATAAAGATGTTTAATTTTCTTAAAAGTATTAGATTATTTAATCGTGTAATTTATTTTAGATTTAAAAATTTTCAATAAACTACTTACATTTTTTACATTTAATAATTTAGCGAATTTTCAATTTTTTAAACTTGTATTATACATGGCCATGGTTGTTATTAGTTTTTCATAAACAAGCTTATGCGCATCGATTGCCCATATAAAATCAAAATGAGTAAATTTTGAGGAATTTACTTTATAGTTGAGAATCACATTTGGTAATTGGTCGGCTAATCGTTTTACGTCCTGTAAAACATTAGATTAACACTAACATTTAAGTTTATTACAATGTAAAGATCTGGAAAAATTGGTCTAATATCTAGAGAGTCAATGTACATATTTAATATTGATATTAAGTATTAAAATACTTAATGGAATGTTGTGTAAATAATATTAATTTAAATATTATTGTAAATTATATATTATAATAATTTAATACTCACTATTGGTTCGGCTAACCAGTCGTTTTCTGACCAAAATATACCAACGGGTACATTAACTTTCGTTAGGTCGTACTCTGGCGGTAATGTACTATTGTATTTTCTTAGGTTTTCTTTAGTTCCAAAATTATAATACTCAAATCTAGCTGATGATACTTCTTGACTATAATGTAGAACTGCTCTGGTTGAGCTTCCTGCTGGATAATGAGTCAAATAAACTGGCATAAGTGTCTGTATATAACAATAAAATTATTGTTAATAATGGTAATATACTTTTTGAATTACTAAATTATTTTTACTAAATGTAAAAGTGAATTAAAAAGTCACTTAATACTTTATAACTAACTTTATTTAGCTGTTCCTTATCGTAACCGCCAATGACAAACAATAAATTCGAGCAAATTTCAGCTTCTGTTTCATCATTACATCCATGTTTAGCTAGTAGTTTTATAATATGATTTTGAGGTGAAAATTGTGCCTCACCTAAATTATTTGTAATGAACTAAAATATGATTAATTCATTTATTATTATTATAAAACAATCAGAAAAAATTTTCTTAAACTTTGAGAAGTAAAATATTAACAACCTTAATTTCACGAGTCAAAGAAGCTAATAATCGTAATGGACTTCTCATGTTTTCCATATACACTACTGGAGCTAAATGAAACATGGCGTGTATTTTCGAAGCTATATCAGGTCTCTTGATAGCCAGTACATAAGACATTGTGGTTCCCATTGAATGACCAACATATACCAATTTTTGTTGATTTTTCATATTCAAAACGTACATTATTTGAGCTGGTAAATCATAAATACCCATTTCGTGCCAACTGAAATCATTATATAACTATCAAGAATCAGTATTTAAATTATTCATCAAAATTAGAAAATTATATTGTAATAGTATCGAATAATTATGAATAACTATATTGGTTAAACTTTTATATTTCAATCTATGACAGATAAAACTTCTCTAAGTTTTCAAGTAATTTAAAAGGCCTAATTAATGAAAACTCTCGTGTGAAGCATAAAATTACTAATTTAAAATTTAGAATGTATTTTAAATAATTTAATTAATTTAAATGTTAAAAAATAAAACAAATGCGACCTAAAAAATATTACCTAAAATCCCAAAACCGTGGATCTGAAGTTCTAAATCTTATGTGACCTTTGGAATAAGTATTACCACGCGAGTTTCCCATCCAAACATCATATCCAAGATCAGCAAGAAGATATGCTAAAAAATAAAATGATATAAACTTTTAAATAACCTAATAGAATACTCAATAATTCTATGAAATAATATAGATAGTTAACTATATAGCAATAGTTTGTATTTCCTACAATAAATATGTATCTTGTAAACATTTTCGCATTCTCTCTACTACTAAAATTTCCTCTTTTATTTGCTTAAACAAAAAATATGTATTATTCACTAAGTAATATTCGTCCCCTTAATAA
The DNA here is from genome assembly GCA_018906755.1 of Sycophaga agraensis. Classification (NCBI taxonomy): domain Eukaryota; kingdom Metazoa; phylum Arthropoda; class Insecta; order Hymenoptera; family Pteromalidae; genus Sycophaga; species Sycophaga agraensis. The sequence continues at coordinate 1,493,143 of JACCIE010000004.1, forward strand.
CCTATTTATCTTTTGAAAATCTCTACAATCATTAAAATATCATTAATGACAATCCAATCTCTTAAAACTCATAACTATTTACTTTTTCATCAAAATAATTTTCAAAAATAAGTTCTGCAAGTGTCACATCTACCTTTTACCCTTTTTCATCTATTAGTATTACTATTATTAAACAGTTTTATTAACTTTTTAAAGATATTATGTAAGTGAATGAAATACTGGGTATAACTTACATAGAGCTTGGCCTTTTCCGCCTACGACCCAGACGGAAGAGGCACACATAAGGCCGTGTTGCAGAAATGCAATGGGTGATCCTGGTGGTCCAGGAATACGGTGCATCGTTAGCAGGTAGCCATCCTCAGTGAGAACCACATGAGCCTCAGCAGGATAGCCATACTTCCTAATTATTTCCAACTGTACGTGTGAGGTGCATACGGTAAAAGAGAGTTCAGTTGTAGCTTAGTGGCGAGTCAAATTGAATGCAAAGCATTGTAGAATAAGATATATATTAAATTTTTAAGCCAGTTAAATGCAGAAAAGCTAATATTTTAAGATTAATTCAAGATCTAACTTAACAATACTTATTTTAAAATACAAATATTTTATTCCCTTCGCATTCTTATCTTTTTTTTGTTTTTTCTTGATAATTTCATCAACTACTATATCGTTGGATGTAATTAAGAGAATTTTCTAAGAATATAACAGTCTAATTTTATGCTTATTGATTTTCTATTCCGAAAGTTACTGCATAGGTGCTCCTAATATAACAAATTTCTCAGTAAATCAAACCCGTTAAAACTCGGCAATTTCGTCGTATTATCACTTCTAATTATTAATGGCCTTAAAGTAATCGAATACAATTTTTTTTTTGTCTAGTATAAATTGAAGATTGATCTTATGCACAGTAAAATCTCTCACATCCTGTGCAGCAGTGATAGCGCGAGAAGCGAGGAAATGGGGGTAGCAGAAGTCGCAGAAAATTCCGCAGTATTGTGAAACTACGTGTGCAAGAGAGGGAGAAAATCATGATGCCACATAACGAGCCATCTCGCTGGTCGAGCGACCGGTGATATCGCGGGTAGTCACTATAGGTCGCGATGCGAACATCCTGCGATACGCGCGTGCGGAAGTTTCAGCGAGCCAACGGTGCTTTATGAGTGGGAAAGCGACTGCTTAAACCGCCGGCTGTCTCGTCGCCCGGGGGACTTGTCGAGCCACTTGCATGAAAGCGCTTTCGCGAGACTAGAGCGGATCTACATTTCCAATAAAACTGACCGAGAGAGAAATGCGCCACGAAGCAAACGTCAATCCGTTCGTTTTGCCCTGTCTGCAGATATGCAGACTGATAGTATTCCACCCGCAGTCTTCGTCTGTACACATTTGAGTACGCGATACAGTATAAAAAGTCAATATTTACTCGTTCTATTGATCGCAAAAGTTCATATTGTCTCCGTGTCTCTACTCCTTGACAACCAATTTTAAAACCTACGTATGCGGACAGTGATGCGTTTGCGGAAGATACGATGGGAAGACTACAGTATAATTCGATAAGCTGTCAAGTAGCCAGTCAATGTACAACGGATTGGAAAACAAATCCAATCGTAATAGAGGTAGTGAAATCTGCGATGAAGTATATACACCGACTACATTTGAATTCTTGTATACGTCATAAGCGTCAACGAGAATTCGATAAATAAAAGGGATCGTTTAAAAGACGGCGGTTCGGTAGGCCAAAAGGATCAGTCTAGTCGAGGATAAGGTAATAAAGAAGATCAGAGATCGCATCCGAGGCCTAGGTGTTCTTCAGAGGTGAAAGGATAACGTAAATAAAAGGAATCACGAGAAAGAGACGCTCTTCTTAGATCCCATTCCTAAGGTTTACTTTTGCAAACTTGGGCTAGCGAGATGTGCCATACAAGGACCCGACTGTCCGGGTGCAAACAAGAGATAAAGTCAGAGAGTTTGCTCGTACAAGTCAATCGGATTCAACGTCACCATCAGTGTGACAGGAGAGGGCCACAGGCAGACTGGATCATGATATAGACTGACGTGTATTGTTTAATGTTATTTTTTTTAATTCTCGCCCTTGCACTCTTATGTCAATACATTGTACTATCTGCGTATATAGAATTCAATTAATATAATCACCATTTGTTGACCTTATCGAATTTACCTATATTTTTTATTTCATTTATTCATGAGGTCCCTCATGATATTTTAAAGAAAACTGCACTAGCTCCGTCTTTCAATAAAATAGTTTTTAAACCGATTATAAAATCATTTCATCTACATGCATACAACTTAAAAATCGCATGACACAAATGCCTATTTCAAAGATTTTTATCTTCAACTTATTATTTTGACTTATCGTTTCATTTTGTAACATGAATTTAACGTAGTTTTAGATTATAGAATTGCTAACTAAAGTTATATCACGTGTAACTGGCGTACATGAATGGAAATTAATACGATGATAATGAATTGAGCAAGTTTAGTTTCAAGTAACACATTCAATTTTATAGCCTTAAATCAGACTAATGTAACTATAATTATATAAATTCTGACACCATTGAAGATTTTTTAAAAATATAAATTAAGCAAATGTACATTAAGCAAGTTAAAAATAAAAGTTTAACGAATCATATCAACATTTTAAATAGAATATAATTATAATATTAGTCAAAATCATTTTCTCAATATTGCCTTATTTTCACGAACATGAATAATCAAATCAGAACATGAAATCATGCTAGACACGTGCTTATTTCTTATTTGACTACATTAGCACAAAGAAAACATGCCTGTCATTTTTGATTTTAAAAATTTGCAAAGGTATAAATTAAAGCAGCTGATTTAGTCTAGAGATCGTATAATAATAAAAACAAAGTTTAATTCTCGACCAGTGGATGACCGGGCTTGAAAACAAAGGGATTCCCACCAAACTCGCACCTAACCAGCTGACTGTCGTTAATAATAAACATCCTCAATTCGATTTCCGAGGATCTGAACCATATCGCGTTGAATCGGAATATTGAGAGAGTAGTAGAGGCAAATGAAAATCGGGAAAATCTTCGTCTTCGCCTTCAATTTCTCTCTCTTTCTGAAGTGACATTAGTATAAGAAAAAAAACAGGGAGGATGAATAAACAGTAGGCTAAATTCGTTTAGATCTTAGTTTACTAAGTCTCTCCCTTTTTGATTAACAATTTAATCAATTATTAATAATTTAGTTAAATTTAATTAAGCATTCATACGTGCTTGAAGTTACTATCCAAATAATAGCCAATTTAAATTCACGAAATCGGTTAAGAATATATTTAAATTGTAATATTAGTAATATTAAAAGTAATATTATAAGAAAGATACGAATATATTACCCACGAAGTTCGAATTGTTAAAGATAATGCAATATTTTTAAATTGTAACAAACAAATATTGAACATAGTTATAGTTAAATTAATGTGGTGATTAATATTATAATTCTATTAGTATAAATACTGTAACATAAAATAAATAACGTCATATAATTCTAGAAAATATTATGAAGTTATGTACTAAGCTTCATATAAGTTGAGATCGTATAAAACAAGCTTTGCCAGATCGTGTCTAGAACAATAGCCATAGTTTCTTTTTATAAATCCGTGCGTGTCTAAAAACAATTTTTTTGTATAAAATTCCTGTACGGTATGGATCACCTGGGACAAATAGCGATAGTTTCTATTTTCAAATTTCTAAGTTCGTTTATGTTTCTGTTAGTTATAATTAGTACAATACTACAAAAATATATTCTGATTTTTTTATATTGTTATTTTTTTTTATAAAAGTTACTAAAACTGAAATGGTGTTAGTTCAGACAAGTTAATATTATAAATAATAAAAGAATCTCACAGTATTTAGATTCACATCTGTGTTGCAGTCATCACACATCCGATATTTGCTAACGGAAATATTGATGTTATCGCTTACAGAGCTGGATAAATTCTTAACACTGCTGAGAAGGCTATTATTTGAGAAAATTCCAGATCTAATGGGTCTGAACCAGTGTAGTAAAAATATTGAAATACACCTCGCCACTGTAGGCGTCAAAAAAGATTTCATATTTTGCGTTAATTTTACGTTTTGCTATGTATTCTATGCAAATATTGTTTTCAATTTAATTACTAGATTAATACATTAACAGAATATAAGTATATTTTTATTGAGTTTAATGTACAATATAGATGTTACTAGGTCGGAGAGTAGACATGAACTACGCTCGAAAATCTAAGCGTAATTTTTGATAGTTGCATTAAACTACAAAAAAATTTTATCAAATGCATGCTAATTTATGCTTACTATTTGCAAGTGTTTGTTTAAGTAATTACACTTAATAATAAATAATTCCTGAATCTTGATAAAGATAAACATTTAGAACCAGGGCACTTAAATCAACTCGATAGGTCGTGACGTACCCATAATAGCTGATGAATTGCAAATATACTATGTATGTATATATTGTCTAATCAATGACGATCATTTTATCAATGGGAATGAGATTTTCAAAACATTGTCAGCGTTTCTAAACAATTAAACGTTGCCAATAAGTATTATAAATATTGTACTTATTAATTACTCGTATTAATAAATTATCCTGCATAAATGTATACTTTTTGTAAATTTATTAAATAATAGATTATTAATTGTAATTGCTGTGTTTATGAGAATGAAGTCAGCATTTGATAATAATTAAAATTTTATTATCTTTATTGTTATTGCTAATTTCCTAGTAAAAAAGCATTGAAATAGTTTTGTTATGATTGAACGTTCAATCGTTTATCGATTTAATGGTAGTATAGATATAATAATGTACGAAACACTGTATATTTTTTAATATACTATGCAAATCAAATTTTAAGACAATTTATACAATAGTTTAAATATTTTTAAATTAAAAAGAAAAGACCATCAATAGTTCCTCGCTTTTTAAATCATAAATCATCTACGCATCTTACTACGTATACTTGATAGCGAAAAGTCTAACTTGAGTTATACTCCTTAAAACTAAAAACAGAACAACATTTTGATGTAGCGATACTACTTAAAGGCCATTTTTTTATTTTATTCAAAGACCGACGCCACAATAGTATAGTATATACACAGTATGTTGTACATTATAATTTATTAACGTGTTATTTCATTTCATAATAGTAACCTAAACTTTTAGCCAACGTTTTTAATTATTAAAAAAAGTAATAACAGTACAAATGCAAGTCTGTATGCATTGTGCATAAATTAGCATACATATACTTGTTTTTCATACAATGTAACTCTTAACGTTTACACGTTTGCGTTTTAGATCTCAGTTTATCTTCATACTTTGGTCTAGTAACATCGTTCATGCACATTAAAAATATAAGTGTATACTATTAATTTATTAATTAATAATTATTAACTAGTTATAAAATCGAAAGGAAGTATGAAATCTTCCTCGATGCCCATAGTGACTTGGTGCATTTTATTATTTCTATTGGACGGATTAAGACCTACAAGCTCCAACTTTTTATTCAATTATAACTTTTACAACAACAAGAGGAATTTATCAAATTTCGATGACAATTCAGTCACTACTTCTGATAGTAATCTGAATGACATGGGACTGAATACTGTGAGATTATTTTTTTAATTATTATTTTTAACTACTAATATTTCTGAACTAACTCGATCTCAAATATATTAAGCCTAGTAAGCTAGCTACTGAGCTAGTATAGATATCTCTAAAAATGTTCTGATTTTTAACTCGAAAAGCATACATATTTTATTCAAAAACTTGGTAACTTATTTGTATTCATAATAATTAAAAAATGCAAGTCCATATCGATAAAGTACGTGAATACTCGCAGAACTTGTATGTTCGCCTAAGAGTTGCAGAATCATTTAGATCTGTAGATGAGGAATGGTAGGAGGAAATTGTGATCAGGCGTAAACACATTATACTTCTGCTATGTGTGTATATAATTTGGTTCTTATATTTGTAAGCCTCAGTAGGTAGATATATGAAGTACAATCTAGAAATTACTTGCGCTTCTCGGATGAGCGTACGTAGACCGAATGTCACGCACATGTCTACGAACGCAACTGTCGCGGCCAACCCCCATTATCGCGGTCCACCTAGGCCCTATCGCCATACACCGACGCTCGCAACCCTACTGGCGCTCTGCGCATGTTGGGCAGGCCACGACACATACACTTTCGCCCCAGTGTAGAGGTTCCAAAGAATTATCTCCTGTCGGCGGGGTCTATTTAAGCCAAGATCTTGCCCTCCGTATAACGCCAAAGGCAAGCCCTCCTATCAGACCTTACAACCCAGGGACGATTTCTCACCCCTGCCCAGTGGCATCCACCAGGCTAAGATGCACAGTCATCCCGTCCACGAAGGTTCCCTGTTCAAAAAGGCGTGCTCATTTGCTAGTTTTCCTACCACATCGACGTCCGTCTCTTCGCACGCATATATATGCGTAACACTCGCGTCGCCGCCACGGCGCGCCGACGGTGACTGACTTTGGTCGTTTACACACCCCCTCGTACAAAAGTAAATAGGGCGTGTCATCTTCCCAGTTTTAGTCTCAACCTCGGTCATTCTAATTGGTCGCTAGATTACACTTTTACAACTTTTTCCGTTTTCCACGTATTACCTGGGGCCTGTAAATCCGCGATTAAAACCTAAATTGGCTATGTATTTTGGTGCCATTTTTCTCGAGCAATTAGTGTGAACAAATACTCTCACAACCAACGCTTCCAGAAGCAGTCGGTTAACGCTTGTGCCATGCGCCACTGCTTTCGCGGGCACGCTTCGTGGGCCTCATAGCGCCCTAGTTTGATCGCTCCGGAGGACGCCACGATCAATAAATGGTTTGATGTGAACACTTCAGCGTCATATGCATCGGCCGACACGTGTGTAAGCGGTCTCGAGTTAACTGAGCGCTCATGTCGACAAGCAGTGTACTCAGTACTTCTTCGGTGGGAGCTTGTTCGCGCAGAACCGTGGTCCGCCAATATCGCTGAGCTTGCTCTCAAACCCGAGATGTAGGCCGCAAGCTCGAGATCTATGGCTCGGGATGTGGGCAATATAGATAACTCTTAGTGGCTCTTCGATTCCGCAAAGCGCGAAGGCAGGCCGTTTGTAAGCTGATCGTCCCGGCGGCAATGAAGCCATAATGGGATTTTGCGTAGTTTGCAAATAAGATACGCGTATGCAATCAATTTTAAGGCGATTCGCAACCCGAGTACCTGGTATTCTTACCTAATTTCGCTGATAACCGTTTCCGTATTCGCGTGGAAATGTCGCTGATGATACACCTTCACGAAGTATCTCACTATTGGATTCCGGCTATTGAGAATAGTAGGGCTACCGTTGAACTGTACGCTCAGGACTGAACTGACGCGTCCCTCCGGCCACATAATGCCGATTACATCTATTCTTGGATGCAGCTTCCTCGCGTCGCAAGACTTTCAGGTTCTTCTTAAAGCATTTTTATGATCGCCGTCGAGCTTTGACCCGACACCAATAATGCGCTAACGCTTTCCCGCGCTTCTCCTTTAAGGGCTTTGTATAATCAATCGAAGTTTTCGGAATCGGTAAATTTTACGTCGGTTGTAATAAATCCACTCGAGTGGATTTCCCGCGAACGAAGACAAATCCTTCCCCGAAACCATCCGGTTTAAAGCGGATCCGAGCTTGTTCACACGCATGCACATGCGTCACTTTCAGTTTTAATACCCAGCTTTCTGCACTCTTTTCTAAGTTTCGAATTCATTGTGTCATAACTCGCGCTTCGGAAATATCCTTCTTGTTCAGAGTGAATTCGTTGTGAAATTCGCTAGAGATCTGCTGCCTTTTCTGTGGACTACGGAATCGTTCAAACACCATTTAGCTTCGCGATCTGGCCATGCCAAAACCTTGTGACCGCGTGTTTCGTCGCAATCTTACGATGGCAAGATGGTTAGGTGTAAAATATTATTAACTTATTCATGGTGTTCCAACGGAAGAGTATGTGATTGGTTTTTTTACGCGCCTTTATTCTATAATTTTATTGTTATTAATTTAACCAATAGCAAATATTTTTTTGTAATTGCGGGTGGCATGCAGTGTGTAATGGTTTTTTTTATATTATTTTGAGGTACCACGCCGTACGGGTTCGTGACATGCAAATTGCAGTCACTCACACTCGGTCGAGAAATTTTTCGCTTGATTCGAGATGATTCGAGTGAATTAGATTGGATTCATATGCAGAAGGCGTGTTCGCTAGGGTTGATGAGCTTTTGCGAGGTATCTGAAGCGAATCAAGCTTATAGAGTTTTTAGCTTTCGCGAATATCTTTTTAAGAAAGTGGGTTGTGAATAACTCAAAATTACTTTCTGCCAAAAATGAGCATAAGTCCGCAAAAAAAAATTGAGACTGGGAAGTCATTAAAACTCTCGATATTCATTTAATACACGGTAAGTTCTGGTTTAACATTAGCGATATTGCAGAGTTATCTGCAGCCACGATGAAACGATCCATCCTTTCTAATATTCGTCGATTGTTTGAAACATTCGGATGGCTCTCTCCGATGACAATATCTGCAACGATTTTGATGCAGAATTTCTGGATCCAGAAATGCAAATGGGATGCTCCCCGTCATCTGAATAACGCGAACATTGAGTTGTAAATCGCTCTCTCATTTATCGGAATTATCAATTGATAGGTGGCTGCAGATTCTGACACTCGCTCATATTCGATTTATGGATTCATGGATACATTATCTCCAATTTATATTACTCTTGTTTACTTACGAGTAGGTGAGGGCCGAGAGGAATGAAAAATTTAGTGTTTCGCTATTATCATCTAAGACTATCTTTTGGGTGATAGTAAAGTGCAGATGATGGTATTGATAGAAGGATTTTTAAAGTTTTACGAAATTAAATGGCTAAATGTATATTGAGTATTTGTATGAATATATATACACATTTACTGTCCTCAAGTAGAGTCAGAAAGAAAGTGTCAAACAAAGCCGCGGTTATCTTATGTTTTTTTCCCTACACTTTTTTCCGATCCTTTGTTCGAATGCTGGCGCAAAAGTTTTTTTTCCTCTGATTGACCTTATCCGCTAAGGGTCGCGTTCTAGCGACGCGAGGGCAGAACCTATAGGCCGAAAAACCCGCAAGTAGCCCCCTAACCTATTGTGCGTCGGCGGCCGCCTTAAAGCGACACGCTATTAAATTAAATGATTCACTATTATTAAATTCTTGATGTAAATCGATTGTAGGTATACCGTTTCTTATCTATTAAGACATGATTTATTAAAAATAAATAAATATAATTTTTCACGTATGTAAATAAATTTCTTACATATTTTCCTTCATACGTTGTATACAATTTTATTATCCTTTAAAAGGTTTGAGTTCAGTGTCTTAAATTATAAAGAAGATTCGTTACTAATAAAAATACGACCGTATAATAACGAATTAATTATATATTCATGGAAAGTTATAAAGCACTAATTGTTAGTATAAGAGCAGTGTCGGCTTGTGGTTAGCAAAATAGAAGCAGAAACAATGATACCTCAGTCTTTTACTAAAAAATGAACTAGGATCATGATTGTTCTGGTGCGGATTTTTGCTGTAAATTTCTTCATCGTAGTCCAATGCTTTCTTTACCTCATAGATACAAGTCTGGGTTCAATTGCAATCCAGTATTAGGTTGATCTTTGCGATAGCTTATTCACTACTGTTGGGCTCGCAGATTTGATTAGCTCGCTCCAATTGATATAAGCATCATTGAATATTGTTGTATGTTTTATTTATTACACACCCCATGACTCCGTCATTAATTAACACCAAAGTAGGGGCATAAATAGATCAACATCAAATAAATATAAAAAAAATTGTCAGTAAATACTTATTAAAACAATTTTCATTCGCGATAAAATTTATAAAAAAATTACCTGTAAAAGCAATGAGCCCTTAGTTCAGTATATATTTTGATGAAGGAGGGTTTACACTTATATTGTCTCATCTTTAAATACCTGTAAGAAAAAATTTACTATTTATAAAAAGATGATATTGTTTCTGCTAAAATATATTAAGAATTAAAAAAGGCACATGCTAAGAATTTGCAGACACATTTAACTCTGATATAATTAATTCAAAATCAGGTATTTAAAGCTCAGGGAAGACGTAAGTATAACACCCTAGTTTAATTATTAGTTATAACTAAAGAAACTCTTTGCCTTATGAACCTCATACGTGCAGTTGGAAATAATTAAGAAGCATGGTTACCCTGCAGAAGCTCATGTGGTACGCACTGACGACGGCTATCTTCTGACGATACATCGTATTCCTGGATCACCAGGATCACCCATTGTATACCTCCAGCACGGCCTATTATGTGCCTCTTCCATGTGGGTCATAGGCGGAAAGGATCAAGCTATATGTAAGTTATACTCAGTATTTCACTGAGTACATAACAATCTTACAAAACAATAATTATAAATATTTATCAATTCTAAATAAAGATTACAATAATTTCTTTATTCGTTAAGAACGTGATTTAAAAGCTCAAAACTCCCATAAATTTGTTTAAAAACAAGTATTTTGGATGTTATAAATCTATAAATACTGTAAATACTATAAATAAGAATACCATAAATCTCTGCTAAACAAGTAACATTAACTCAAAAATAAAATAAGAATGAATTAAAGCACTAAAAATTATCAAAATCCATTCGATGTGAATTCATCCTAATTCGTTTTACAGAGACACACTTGCTTATTCCACCGTTTATCCAAAATTCATAATATTTTCCTTTTTTTAAAGCAAAAAATAGCAGGCTTTCGCTCTTTCTTAAGTGTACAGAATTATTTAAACATATTTAAAAGTCTTAAAATGATTGAATTATCCTGTAAAAAATGCCTGTCTTTTGAATTTAATACTAAAACAAAGTTTCAATGCCAAATTATATGCTAGGTAGCGGCTGCCGCCCGCAGACCTACCAGTCCAGCACTCAGACGTCTACAGACCCATAATGCTATTCTCCTTACCTAAAATTTACTTTACAATATCTTTTTTATGACCTCTACAACCTGGCAAATGGATACCAAGCTACATGTTCTTTTATCATTTACTACCACGGAGATAACTCCCACGTAGCGAGGGCAGTACTGCGTTTATAGATTCCTTACTAAACCATCTATCACCATAGCCACCACATTGTAGGTGATAGCCCTCCATCTTCGGACAACCTTTTCATACTTTACTTAAAGTAATAAATAGATGGCGAAATTAATACAGCTTCACTTTCATAATTAACACAACAGAAACAGAAACTTAACAAAAACAGAAAACAGAAACTTCAACAGAAACTTTTTGCAGTGAGAAAAGTATAGTTGAATTCAGAAGAAAATGCATATTTATAAAAGATACATATTATTGTTAGATTCTTGATTGAGATCTACCGTTATATTTTGTACGTATATGTATAACAAAATGTAACAAATTAGAATTTTTAAAAGATCTAATTCTTTTACTTTTCTTAGCATTTTTTCTTGCTGATCGAGGATATGATGTTTGGCTAGGAAACATTCGTGGTAATACGTACTCTCAAGGACATGTGACACTTAAAACTTCAGATCCAGAGTTTTGGGATTTCAGGTAATATTTTAGTATCGAATTTCTTTTATTTTTTACTTTTTTTGTGGTAAATTCTATGTCATATTCGACATCATATCACTCAATGTTGAGCAGACAAACCCCGTACAACTTTTGCCTGAGTCAAAACTAATCTCACGAATCCACAATCTCCAAAATATATCTCGTATAATCATAGTTACATTCTATAATCAATTTCAATTTTTATTTAAATTAGAAATTATATATCCTGAATACAATTTGAAATTATTATTTTAAACATCACCAACAGCACCCTACTACATTGTATTCCAATCATTCAATACATTTAATATACATTGTTAGTTAAAAATTTAGTCATAAATGCACCTGTAAGCGACCAAGGGAAATCACCGCTGGAGCGTTGCGCATATATGCGTGCGAGAAGAAGGACGTCGAGTCGGCGGGAAACGAACGAAAGAGCGCGTCTTTTTGGGATAGGAGACCTTCGTGGACGGGATGACTGTGCACCTTAGCCTGGCGGTCGCCGGTGGGCAAGGGCGAGAAATCGTCCCTGGGCCGTAGGGTTTGATAGGCGGGCTTGCCTTTGCCGTTATACGGAGGGCAAGTCCTTGGGTTAAATAGACCCCGTCGGCAGGGGGGTGGGCCTTTTTGGCACCTCTACACCGGGGCGAGGGGTGGCATGTGTCGTGGCCTGCCCGACATGCGAAGAGCGCGAGTGGGAGTACGCGGGTCGGCGTACTTTTCCGACACTGCCGTGTTTTTCCGTGGTTCCCGCCGAATTGTCAAGTGCCTGTTTACGGCGATAGGGCCGAGGAGGGCCGCGCTAGTGGGGATAGGCGGCGGCCGTCGCGCTCGCCGACAAATGCACGGCATTCTGGTTTTGTAAGCTTATCCGAGCAGAGCAAATCATCCTCACTTGTAACTACACATACAGCAAATATTATAAATATAATTAGTTAAATATATATATACATCAAGAGTTTAACTCATTTACACCCGCACACAACAACTCTTTCCTTTCCTCATCTACAGAACCAATAATAAACTTAATAAATTATCATTAATTAACTTTAAAATATCTGTTAACCATTTAGTCAAGATTCATTGATTATCAGATGTATACTCCTGAAAATACTTTTTTTTAACCGATCAGGGTCTAATTTGTTAGATAAAAATAGACCAAATATATATATCTTTTGAAAATTTTTGTTGAGCATAACTTTTAGACCTATTAAAACTTTTAAAAACTTTTAAGAAAATACTAAGAAAAATCAATCCCCCAGTAGAAAAATATTTTTTTGGTCTACATAAATAATAATTACGATAACATTTATATAATAATTACAGTTGGACTGAAATGGCTACTTATGATTTGCCTGCTGTTATTACATACATTACAAATTTTAGAAATGCACAAAAATTAGCGTATATCGGGCATTCGATGGGAACAACAGTGGCTTATCTAATGTCAATTTTGAGGCCTGATATTGCTTCAAAAGTGTCTGTAATACTCTCTTTAGCACCAGTGGCCTACACAGAACATATAAAAAGTCCAATATTTCGACTACTTGGTTCCCTTTCTAGCTCATATAAGGTAATTCTCATAAATACAATTTAATCTTTTATTAGCTTTTATCACTTATTGTACTTCAATCCAATAATGTTTTTAATTAAACAATTAATTCACTTTCAGCTAATTTTAAAAGTTCTTGGAAATATTGAATTGTTACCAAAAAACAAGTTGACAGAATTTTTCGCTAAGAATATATGTACTACCAAAAAAACTCATACTAATATTTGTGCCAATTTGTTATTTTATATTGGTGGCTTTAATCCCGCAAAATTTAATTATGTAAGTATTTGAACTGACGCATAAAAGTTTTTTTCAAAATATCATTTCAAGTATTTTTAATAAGTCTGATTTTGCGCTATGGCAATGGCTAAAAAATTTACCTTGCAGGCCCAGACAAAGGTGATAATAAATAATTTTCCAGCGGGAATGTCGATTAAGACTCTATTCCATTTTACTCAGGAAATTTCATCAAAAAAATTCGAAAATTTTAATTACGGTACTAAAAAAAATATGGAAGTTTATAACAGCGCTACACCGCCATCATTCAATTTAACGAAAGTTAATGTTCCGGTTGCCTTATTTTGGTCAGAAAACGACTGGTTAGCAGATACGCTAGTAAGTTAAATTTCTACAATATTTTTTATACAAAATAATAGCAGCGTTAGTATACTACTTAGATCATAGAGGTCTTAATAATACTTTAACTTTTTAGGATGTAAAGAGAGTATACGATGAATTGCCAAACGTAATTCTTAATCACAAAATAATTGATCCAAAATATAATCATTTTGACTTTGTGTGGGCAATAGATGCGCCGCAACTTGTTTTTGAAACATTATACTCAACGATGGAGATGTATAAATAAATTTTTTTTTGTGCATATTCCCTCACTATTCAATGTTTTAAATACGTATTATAAGATTGTCAGTTTGAAAAAAATGTTAAATTCAAAAAAAATCTTATAAAAAAAACTTAAAAATTATACCAAAAAAAATTATGAGATATAAATTTACCATTTTTATATATTATAATCTTGAATAAATTGTCAATGTTTTTTTATAAAATAAAAGTTAAAAAATGTAAAAGTAAATGTAAATAAAAATAAAAAATAAAAATGTAAATGTAAGGAATAAAAACATTTCATTAGAAGTATTGCCCATTACTAGAAACCACTTTCTCCTATTCTTCTAGCAGTAAATTAATTCCGCATTGTAGAACAATGTATTTTGAATCTATCCAAGAATCGATCTATTTTTTAAGAATGAAAGCACTAGTTAGTTAGACCCTGTGTCATCGAATGAAATAGGTGAAAATTAGATAAAATTGTGTCAGATGATTACAGCGGGTGGGGCAGAACTTTCCATTTAAGTAATTTCGGATGGATTTTTACTGGTTTTTAAACTCGAGGTCGAATGTTGTCGTATTACAAAATCACTTTATCGTGTCTTTGCTCTTTAGCGGCCATTTTTTGTTTAGGGCTCGACTCAAACGCAGCAATTGAAGTCGATAGCGATGCCTCGTAATGGTCTCATTCGATTTTAGCAGCACATAGTAAATTATTCAAGGTCCTAACAAGTAATTAATTATGTCCAAATACAGTGTTTAAGTAGATAGGTTTAGACTAGAAACTGCGAAGTTTTTTCAAATTAAGATACATCAAATACTTATGATACCTTTATATTGTGGACTAAGAATCTAAATTATACTCAAAATGGGCCCTTCAAAGTTTTAAAGATTATATTTTCAAAGTTCGGTTTAAAATATTTGAATTTAAATGGATGGTTTTTGTATCATAATTAAAAAGTTTAAAGTTTGAACTTCAAATATAATTTTTTATAAAATAATTGGTTCAAATTTTTGATGCCTCTCCCTGTGCTCTTTTATATTTACGACTTTAAAGATCTTTTCCCGAAAAAAAAGTTGTTTCTAGTAAATGTTTAATTAATGAATTTACTTACCGTAACTTAAAAAGATTAAAAAGTTTCGCAAGTTAAAGAGGCGAAATTTTTTTCCATATTCTTCAAATGCATATATATTATATTATATGTAAGTTAAAATTAAAAAGCATGTATATTCAAATCAATAAACATGCATATTAATTATAATATGTGATAATATGTATTACTACATTATTTATAGTACATGAATATACACAGGATGTAGTTTTTCAAATTTGATGAGTTTTTCGCGAGCTGCTCTCGATAATTCGTCGAAATATGACAGAGTTTATGTCGAGTTGTTTTAGAACATTCTCGTGAATTTACAAAAATCTCAATATATATGTTATACCCGAAAAACAGATAAAAAAAATATATATATATATTACGCGAGTTCACTCGTTTAAACGCGTACAAAGCAACATATGCTTTATACAATTCTCCGTTGTATTGTAATTTACATAGTATGTATTATATTGTCACAAGGCGACCCGCGGACATCGACCGCGCTGCCAATTCAACGATGAAAAGGTGAACACCCGGGCGTGATTTGTAGCTGATTAATAAATGAATCTACTGAATTTCTCGCCGTATTCTTCTACAACCCTTATCGAGTGACAAATGGCCACCTAACACTATAAATATATTCAAACATAGTGACTGTGAAGTGCTTTATTTCCTCGGCCTTAAATTCCATCTCATCAACAGTTTGTTTTATGATGACAATAAAATTTAACATGCTTTACTTGAAATCATTGTGCTTCTTGTTTTAGTAAAATATCAGGCTATTGCTCTACCGCAGCAGCAGTGACTAAAAGACATCTGAACAATTGAATAATATCCACGTATATTAGGGCCGTAGCAAGGACGATCTCGTCATGATTTAACTCCAATTGTTTGCCTCCCATTAATAATTGTACGTCTAAGAATAAGTACTGAAATAATTATTAAATCCGTCAGTTAAATTATTCAATTTATAGTTAGATATTCATTTTTTACTATCATTAATATGCGCATTATTAATATATGTATTAACAACGTAAGGTATTTTTGGTTTCGTTTTAAGTACGCGAAACCAAATACTTTCTCAAAGTTTGTAAAATTTGCAACCTAAGAACAAATCAAGATTTTTCGAATACATTAAATACAAACTACACGTTTTAACATTTTACAAAAAATAGAGGAAACATATGTCGTCCATTCCCACAAAAATAAATAATTAGAATCAACGTTTTTTAAATTTAAATAATTTTAAAATAAGCAGTTTTAACATTTAGCCAATAAACTGATTCGTACAGAAGTTTTGAGAAAATGATAATACATAGAAATTTTTTAAATAAATTTTAATAAAATTCTTCCAATTCTGTTACTCTAATGGTTAAACCCCCATTCCTATATACGTAATTTATAAAATAATTATTTTATTGTACTTTTACTAGTTGGAAGTTTGCGAAAAATTGCACATAGGTGCATATTTTATTTATATAATTACAATAAGCACCAATTATTGCAAAGATTTAAAATTTCTATTTTGGATTGTTTAAAAATATTCATAAAATTAATTTCAAAGTATACTACATATGCCCATACATGCAATATTATGTTCTTGTATTACAAAAATTACTATTTTAGAACGCTCGTCTTATATATAAAGTATATATTTATTCTTATATCGAATACTTGTAAAAATGATACTATAAGAGAAATTATTTATGACTATGAAAGAGAATATACTGGATCAATGTACTATAGTCAATAAATTTGTAACAGATTGATTTATAATATATTGCATATAAAATGTTTGTATTTTTACCATAGAAAATATGAATGAGAATAAAATCCCAAGTGCTACTTGGAGGAGTTTAATTCTCGTATACATGAGGACAATGTACATAATAATCCCACCAACGAACGCCACCAAAACTATAATTGTCATTGCTCCAACCATTTTTGTAAAATCTATCTACAAAATTAATATTAAGATTAATAATTATTTCATTGCTTACTTTAAGTGGGTTCATTACTTATGAATAAAAGCTTAATATAGATTTTAATATATATTTAATATATCTTTTACATTAACTGCTACCTAAATAATAAATAAATTACATGAATTCATAGAAAATGTAATTCTAGCTGATAGTAATTATTATAAATTATAACAAATTATAATAGATTACATTATTTCATACATATTTTATTTTTCTACGACATGAATTAATAAAAATATGAACTACCTGAGTGCAACTCGCAAGCAGCATAACGATCAGAGTAATTCCACCTGTACAGGCGGCTGCTATCATGATACATTCAACATTATATATAGTGCATTCATATGCAATTACATATGAGAATGATAACGTCTGTAGGAATAACATTAATTTATAAATAAAGATATTTTAAAAAGTCGTAGAAAATCTAAAATTCATATAGTATTGCATGTAAAGTACTTTTCGGTGTTACAATTGTAAAAATTGTCTTTAACTTAAATTTTAATTTAATATCTTTAAATGTTAACTTTAAATATTGATGATTAACCTTAAAATTAAAAATATGAAAAATCAAATAATAATAAAAGAATAAAATTTAAAAAATAAAGCTTATATTAAAAAATTTAATTAACATATTGTCAAAAGCAGTATTAGGTGTCACATAATATAATAATTATAATTTAAATATTTAAAATATTACAAAGTATACTAATGTATAATATACTTTATGTGTAATATTCTTACCAATAATATTAACATTATCCCGTTCATTGGTACTTGATTCCTTGCACATTTACAGCATACAATTGACAAATAAGATACCATCATCACAGTACTATCAAGGTCCATGAAGAAATGATAAAAATAAAAATTAGTAATTAATGGAACAAAATTCATCTGGGATAAATAATGAATAATCATAAATCATACATACGCAGCTACGTATACTAGGTAAAAATTGTCGTACATGAATATTCGCGCTGGCTCTCTAAAAATTATAAATTAAGTTCATAATTTATACTAATTTATACTGCTTTAATAATTTATATTTTATTATATTTATATTTTAATTAAATGCAAATTCATTAAGAAATTACAGGGAAATTAATAAAACCATTTCTGTTCGTATAAAATCAATATATTAATTTAATTATTACTCAACATTTATAAAATAACTATCATTAAAAATTGTAACGTAGAGCACTATTTCCGATTAATGCATTATTTGTTATGATACATGAAAATTTTATTTTTCATTTCCACTTAATTAGAATCATACGGTTTTCAAATAGATTATGTAGTATTAAATTGTATTCATTAATCGTCTTTAGTTTTACAGCACTTTTTGATAAAGAACATTCATATTTTTTTAGTAAAATACTAATTAAATGGCGTTTGAGAAATTCCTAAGTGCGATAATAAACAATTCGATAAATAATTAGGAATATGCTGTATAAAAAATTACTTGAAAAATACAATATTCTTTTAAAGATAAAAAAGCCTTACACAATAACGAATGAACTGATGATAAATGCAGTGTAAAGCAACTGAAGTGTTAGAATAGAGAAGACTTTACAGATGAATTCTCTCCGTATAACTTTTTCCTTGAATTCGCCAACATAGCCAGAGCCATCTGCCAAATCTTGTTTCCGCCTTTGTTCAAGTGCCCAGCGTCTAGCTAAATCACGATTTTGTCTTTCGCGATCAACTACCATGGAATCGCTTACCGTAACAGTGAATGGGCCCTTTAATTATTATAAATAAATTAATTAATTTACAAACACTGTATTGGGCATAATAATGATATTTAGAAAACGTTGAAAACGTAAGAAAAAATATTTATAGTTGCAATATTTTAAGGTAGATTCGCAATAAACTTTTACTTACACGATTAATTTTCTGCCCTACAATTAAGGGTGGAAGTTGCGGTGGTCCATTGTTCGACATATTTTTTATATGTGTCTAAAGTGTGAAAATAATTTTATGCAGTATCGGTCTTTTTTATTGATTGTACTCGAAAATTTTTACGATACAATTATTCTTTCAGAGAAATATATTAACCGAAAGTAAAATTATCTAAAAAAACATGTGTTTACAGGTTAAAAAACGATATTCAACTTGCTTATTTATTTTCATCCGCGTAAATGACTTTTTCATAAAATTTCGATATATATATGTATATATATATATATATATATATATATATATATATATATGTACAATTATTTTATTATATATGTATGTATATATACACAGTCATAATGTAATCTAGTTTTAGGAGAAGCAAGGGAAAGGACGAGAAAGAGGAAGTGAGAAGGTATAAAAATAATTTGACACACGTTAAAAGACTAGTACTCTTCTACTATATTGGAGCGGAGCACTAAACTTAGGAGATGATCTACAAGGATTTACATACTGTTATACTGCGACCCAGCACTGGTCGATGGTTCACGCTCAATCGGTGATAAACAGTGTAAATGTAGAAACGTAATACTGCAGAGATTGTGCAGGCTTGCTTGAATTATAGGTTGCGCCTGCCGGTCATATTAGGCGCATTGGATATTTAATAGATAGGCAATAGGACACCAGGCAGTTGCACTGCCTCGCCATGTATGTGAAATGTGACTGGCAGCGGGCTACACGGCCTAGCGGCCCTAATCCACCCACATCTCGATCCGCACCATATAAGCGGATATACGCGCACTACCATCTCGCACTCTCGGGTTGTCCATATAATTATAATTATCCGAACCTATTGTTCTCTTGCTGCGTGCGGTGCATATAATCTATAACATGCAGCGAGCTTTATATCTGGAGACAAAAAATATCAAAATATTTCATTTTCCAAATTTTCTGTGTTGTTGATTTATTGTTATTTTATATTTCCCACGAGAATTTCAACAAAAATAATATTCCTGTAAACCTATGAGAGAATACTATGCAGTCTTTATAAAAAATTAGTGCGGCAAATTTGTACACCCATAGATCCTCTCTACGACATCATTATCGCCGAATTTCGGTCGAACTGGACAGAAAAGCAGCGTGCCATATAGCGATGAAATGTGAAGTGCGGTGACCGTAAACTAATCATGGGGAGGAACTTTTAAAAAGTACACAGGAGACTTTAAAATTATAACTATTATTATTTAAAATTATTATTATCTACATAAAAATTATTGTTCTGTAAGTTTTCAAGTTTTATAATTTTCCTAAAATTAGAAAATTTAACTATTTAATATCAAATTGTGTGTTAAAGTTATATTTGAATCTGGAACAAAATATTAATTTTTAAGTTATCACATTATTTATGTCTCTTTCTTAAAAGTGATTAAATGTACTAAAATCCATTGGAAAGTTTATATTACTTAATATTTTAGTAATAAATGTAAAATTATCAATGCATTTCTATATTTTTATTCATATATAGTTTTGAAGCATTTACATAATATTTTTAAAGATCAGAAAATATTCTTAATAATAATAATTTACCTATCTTTTTCGTACTTTTTTCGAAGAATAGAAAAAAATTTTCATTACATAAAATATCCTTAATCTTAATTAACATATAAAAAATAAAAAAGTTGTTCTGTCTTTAGTTCTTAAAGAATTTTATATCTTCAGCCTTTCAAAAAGTACTATTATTTATTTATGTGCTAAATTAGAATGATGCAATTTTTGCTTAACGTCCAATATTAAACATGGTCATAAAAGAACGATATTATGAGAGTAATGCAAGTTAAACCTAAACTTCGCTAATATCCGTGACTTCAATCTTGGTGATGGGTTCCGCGGGCTCGACGATAATAAAGGAATCGTCGGCGACGGAAGTCTCGCCGATCTTAAGTTGCTGAAGATTGGCCACAATGGAATCGACCTGCACGGGTTGATCTTCCTGGGCATTCTTTTTCTTGTGCAGCTTGGCAAAGTGGAGAAAACAGAATCCGCTCTTGCCGCGCCATGTGATGTTACTTGGCTTTACCCCGCGTTCTAGAAGCGCGTTTTTGAGTTCGCGCACGCGCACGGTGGAGGCAATGTTGGAAAGCCTCAGCGAGAAGTCGACGTTGTTGCGTCGCACATTTGAACGTCGACGCTGCCACTTGATCTTTGCATTCACCTGGTTCTCCGCAATCTAAAAAGTTTAAGAAAAACCATAAGACTCGTGGGGGCAGACTATGACACCCTTTCGGATATTAAGTTCCTAATGAATGCAGCATGATAAACTAATAAGAAAATTTTTACTTTATTCTCGGTATCATTGATGTCCTGGTTCTCCTTTGATTTGACAACTTTTTCTTTTCTAAGAAAAGACTTGAGTCTCGTCTTCTTGCCTTTATCATCCTCTTTGATCACAGAATCAGATATTGACTTGTTGCGTGTAAGTTTTGGTTGTATCTTACTGTAAACAGCTTTCTTCATCTTGTACCTTTCTTGCATGCGCGATTCTATATCCGAATCGGTTTCCTTTAAAATAACTTCTGTTTCGGTAATTCTAAATCAATGTTTTAGTTAAATACTAATCATTTTACTGTATACCGTATGCTGCTATAATTGAATGATGAGTTTGGTAAAGAATAACTTTCTTCACTTCTCAATAATCAGAAAACCTACCTTTCCTCACAATACTTAATTTCTTTCAGTATCGACATCGCATCTAATCTCCGCTTGCTGATTATTGACCAGATGATCTCGGTTGGCTTCGGAAGCCGGGGATTCACATATATGATTTGTGTAGGTGTTACAATTATATCTACTGGAATGTCATGAGGTTTGAATAACTCGTTCGGCAAAACATCAAGAATTTGACAGTCGTGGACCGTCGTAACAATAACGGTTTTTTCGTTCACCGCTTTCATTTTTGAAAGTATAGCATATTCAATACAAGCAAAGCCTTCTCCGTCGCCTATCCGGTAACCAGATTTGCTCACGCAGATAGATCCCACGACAACCATATCCACCTAGAATCGTTGCATTAATGGTTACTTTCTTTTTAATTGTCTGGAAACACTCATTTTATGAAAGTGCATCATACTTTAAGACCGATTGCGCAATAGTCAACGGGAATATGTGTCTGTTTCATCCCATTCTTATGAATTATAGGATGTGGAACAAATCTTCTTTCATATTTAGACACATTTTTAATGCGAACAAACAATCCAGTTAACAGATTCGGTTTCGGAATCAGGACATCTTTCTCATTTTCTAATGCAGTCCAACTAACAGATTTTTGAGGATTATCCAAGGTAACCATTAACAGGTCAGCTAGCTTGAATTCTATTAATTGAGTGAGACGTTGAGCTGCCTTATCAGCAACTTTAAAATTCGGTATTCCTATGCATAAGGAACTAGTCGAAATTATCTTTTCCTTGAGCATGTGAGCCCACATTTTTTCTCTGAAGCTTTGTTTTGTTTTGAGTTCAGCTGAAATTTGCCATTATAAAGATTTATTGTTTTAGCAATAAAAGAAATATTTTTGCTTAATATTTATACTCTCATAAATTTAAAATAGCCGAAATTTCGTTATAAAGTGAAAAATGAATATTTAAATATCGATCTTGTTATAATGATTATTATACAACTGATCCAAACATATACGGATATGTGTAACCTATAAATTTATAATTTAAATAATTGATATATTATTTTTACTTTTCAATAAAAGAATACAAAAATGTCTTATAAAACAATAATTGAAGTAAAGGAAAATAAAAAATCTTAATATGTAATCTTTCAATTATGCACCCGTGCTTCAGTGACATACTCGATCATATAATGGTATTATAAGTAATTATAAGTAACGGATTCATTCAATAATTCAAATAAAAGCGATTTTTTTCTCTGAAGCCTTCTGACTAATTTTTCACTTGATTAAAACTAAATATTACGCTTTCATACTTAGTGTTATTATAATGTTAATGATATTAAAATTAGATAAAGTGATTTAATTCGGTCATAAATTATAAATAAGAAAACTTAAAAAAAATTTAAAAATAGAAAAATTCTGTTTGATGTTTTATATTTTTTTAATTTACAAAAATTTAAAGCTTCAACGGGCGCCAAGTGTTGGGCCCGTCAAGGCCAACAGAAAGAGGTTAAGTAGGAAAATTGGAACAGGTAAGACTAGGCTAAGAAAGACGAGAAAAGCCAGTTTTCCGGGAGCCTCTACGAGAGAGTGACACGAGACGAGGAGCTAAATCCCGAAGCCAAAAAAAGACGCCCTTTTCTGAGAGTCAGGAGACCCGGTGGACCTGCGCCGACGCCGAGTATAAAGACAGAGGTCGGCGCCCACCCGCCCTTTTCAATTGCACCCGAGGGCCCAAGTAGAGTACTTTCGAGAAGGAAAACACTTCTATCTCATTCATATTGAAAATAGCGGCGTTGCGCGAGCGAGTGAAAGAGAGAAACACGCGGACCTTTCGCCGTTATACGACCCTACCGCGTGGTTCGGTAGCCGACCGCGAGGGGGCGCCGCGATCGCCGCCGGGGGCCTACTAGAGGCGGCGCGCAATTCAATTATAATTTAACGCGAATTCAATTTGTAACCCGGCGAAGAATTAGGAGCGACCAGCGAATCAAATTGTTAAAAGTTTGTATATTTGAAATTCCACAGTTAATAAAAGATTAAGTATTATCAATTTGAGTTGCTTATTTTCCCGCGTCGGCGCCCGGAGAAGCGTCCTGTTCCCCTTCGCCCTTAATCCCTCGTGACTGGAGCGGTTTCGAGGACCACGCCGCCTCCGCGGGAGGTACTCCCCCATTGCACGTAGAAGTCGCTCACATTGTACACGGCCTAGTCGGAGAATTTTCTCCTTTAGATCTCCCCGTTACAAAACATAGGTTATTTTTTATGCCAATCATTTTGAAAAACAGAGGTAACCGACGTATATCAAACGTTATTGGTTAAAACAAAATTATTTTCAAAAACAATCAAAGATATTGAACAACGAACCAAAGTTAATGTAATTAAAATTACGCAAGTTTAAAATAGCATAGTAGAATTTGATAAATATAAAATACGAATTATAAAAAAGTATTTTTATTATTTTCATTGGGGACTTAAGTTTGTTTTTAAAACAAAAAAAAACAAATAAAAATATTATCTTTCAACTGTCGTGGATAATTTCACTAAACTTATAAAATAAAAAATGCGACTTATATAATTTCATATATTGACATACATTATATTTGTAGAAATATAATTCATGTGGCATTTATGTCAGACTAAAATAATGAACATTTTAGCGCACTAATATAGATTATTTATACCGATGACGCTGAATGTCAATAAAAGGAATATTGTGAATAAAATCTATTTCCTAGTCGATGTATAGATCGGAAAGAAAAAAACATTCATGATAACAAGAGCAGCAAATGATAGTGTTAGATAAAATGTTTAAAAGCTTAAATATCAGACTTGATTTACTCACGTTGATTTTCCTCTGCCATGTTGAGGACTTTAGCTAGGTCTTATAAGAGGCAACTTTTCGTTATATACCGTTTATTTCACAAATATCTTAATGGTCATTGAATTTTCAGACTATCCTGTCGACAAGAGTCGGATTCGCTGTAAGTATGTGCCCGGGCCCCTTTCGGTACTCCTTTCTCTCTATCCCTTCCTCAGCACGCCTTCACTTTTCTATTTTCTGCGTCAAGAGAAACATCTTTTTTCCAGTAACCAAGCCGACAAACAGACTAATGCCAAAATTCACTAAGCTACCGATGCGCGCGAGATCTTTCTTCTACACGCGGCCTGCCATTGGCGAGAGCACGACACCCGCATGAAAACGAATGAAATTTTCAACCAATCAGAGCAAGAACTTGGTAGACATGGATACTTTTTAGTTTCAAGAGTGTTCGCAGATTTAGAGTAATTCGAAGACACCCGAAAGTATCCGACCTTTCACGATGCCAACAGTCCCGGCATAAGGCTTTATAAAATTTATTTCTCCTTTATAAAGAATAGTCAAGTTAAAGTATTTTGTTCTAAATTAATAGTAAATAAAGATTATTTTAAATTTAATTTATTTGATCTCTGCTACTGAATGTATAGTGAAGTGATTTTTACATGTTCGTAATTTTATTTTTATACAAATAACTTATATAATATTTTTTATAAAATAACTTTTATTTTATTTATTTAATATAATAAAAAGATATAATAAATTGTTAAAATTTTTATTCTTAAAATCTCTCTTGAGTTATATTATTAGTAAACAGTTAAATTTTTTTCTGAAAATATTACAACACATGAAAGATGCAATTCTTTTACTTTTATTCTTCCAGGAAATGATTCTCGCGATAATGTTTATTTGAAACATATAATTGTAATAAAAATTGAAAATTATAATAAAAGAAAATTTGTTAATAAATTAAGTATCATTGTAGCTTCAAATTACATATTGTTATAATTTTAACAAAAATTGTAATATATAAATATGATTTGTATGTACAAAGCTTAACCCGCCCACAAGGGGCCCCGAACAGTAATTGCTACGCACCTGTGAGCACGATTTCGGCTGCTGGCGGTAACAAGCAAGCTGATTTTCTTCCTCAGTCCCTCTTCAGGACTATTGTGAGATAAAATGGCTTTATTAGTTAGAAACGTCTGCAAGGCATTTGCTCAGGTAAACTGCATCAATTTGTAATTACTAAAGTGTCTCGAAAAGCATGACAAATAAAGAACGAAAGCAACGAAATTCCATCTTATAGAATCGAACATACAGTCTGCAATTAGGGCGTCTCACTCGTTATAGCAGCATGAGTACATCTTGCTTATTACATCGGATTATGTTCAGAGCAAATAAATTTTTCACAAGGGCATTCAAAGACCCAAAATTAATGTGCTTGAATAAACAATATTCGTGCAATGATCTTTCTTTTACACATGTATAATGACATCTAGCATTGTTTCGTTTTATTCTACGATTTTCTTTTATCATTTTATCCACAAACGTCTGAGCTATGTTTGATTAATGTTTCATCAATCAAATGATTTGACTCTGTAAATTTATGAAATCTACTATATTGGTAAAAAAATGTTTCTTTAAAAATTTAAATTATTGTATTTTTTTTTTCAGTCTCCTCTAAAGAGATCAGCAAGAAAAATACATATTAGCTCTTTACGACTTTCAGAAATTGTAAGTAATTACCGCTTTTTAATGAATATTAGACAAATGTTTAGTTTACAAATTTTTACAAAATTTCTTATTTGCAGGCAGATCAAGATTTTAAGGCAAAATGCACATTAATTCCAGGAGATGGAGTTGGACCAGAACTGGTTGTATCTGTACAACAAGTTTTCAAAGCAGCAAATGTACCAGTTGAATTTGAACCTTACTTTTTATCAGAAGTCAATCCTACACTTAGTGCTCCATTAGAACAAGTCTCTGGCAGTATTTCTAGAAACGGAGTATGCCTCAAAGTTAGTAAATATTTTGTCTAAATAATAAACTCAATAATTATCTTAAATATTATCAGTATACATGAATCAATTAAAAAAATGAATACAATTTTTTCATAACAAAGGGGATTTTGGCAACTCCTGACCATTCACATACAGGGGAACTGCAAACACTCAATATGAAATTAAGAAAAGAACTAGATCTATATTCAAATGTAGTTCATGTAAAATCATTACCTGGCATAAAATCAAGGCATAAGAATGTGGATTGTGTGATTATCAGAGAACAAACAGAAGGTGAATATTCTGCGCTGGAACATGAATCTGTACCAGGAGTTGTTGAATGTCTAAAAATTGTTACGGCTAATAAAAGTTTGAGGATTGCAAAATTTGCTTTTGACTACGCAGTAAAGAATGGACGTAAAAAGGTTACTTGTGTTCACAAAGCTAATATTATGAAACTTGGTGATGGTTTATTTTTAAAATCTTGTCAAGACATGGCTAAGCTTTATCCAAGGTATTAATTAAATATAAAAGATTATACCTATTTTATTATATTACATCGTATTATTTTTATGCTGTAATTTTATAAATCTTTTTAAACACAGGATTCAGTTTGAAACCATGATTGTAGATAACTGTACAATGCAAATGGTTTCTAATCCACATCAATTTGATGTTATGGTAACACCAAATCTGTATGGTAATATAGTAGATAATCTTGCATCAGGGTTGGTTGGTGGTGCCGGTGTTGTAGCTGGAGCAAGTTACAGCGCTGAATGTGTTGTTTTTGAACCAGTGAGATTTTTAAACTGTTTTATTATTTTTTAATTTAATTTTTTAATGTAATAAATTAATGGTTACTTAATTAATTATGTAGGGCGCAAGGCACACTTATTCAGAAGCTGTAGGTAAAAATGTTGCCAATCCCACTGCCATGATTCTGTGTTCAGTCAAACTTCTAAACCATCTTAATCTAAGACGCTATGCAGAACAAATAAGAGACGCACTTAATCGTGTTCTAAATGATGGAAAATACCTCACAAAGGATTTAGGTGGACAGAGTTCAACAACTGAGTTCACAACAGCTGTGATCAGTAGCTTGCGTTAATTAATTTATTATTAAATGAAAATTTTAATAAGTTTTACACCTAGTAGAAAATTCTAAGGTGTAACCCAATATGGATAAAATCATTTTATTAGTGACTGCCTTATGCATTTGGTCATTGAAAGCAGTTCCTTATAATTCAGAGCCTTTGACAAAAACAAAGAAAAAGTCATATCTGATTGATCAATGACCTATATAAGCTTTGGGGCAAGATCTGAGACAATTAATAATAGACAAGATATTTAAATGTTTTAAAAACCAAAGCTCTGTGAAATACAAAAAATAGAATAATAAAACTATTTACTGTTTGTTCTTTCATAGAAACTTGTAACATATGCGAAATGTAATATATTAAAAAATAGAATACTCTTTAAAAACTCATTTTTACTTCAAGTTTTCAGATAATCTACACTACCCAAAAATAATAAAATTTTAATTCATAGTTAAATATTATTCTCTTACATGCTATGTAAATTATGAATAAATATCATAAATTTTAATTTTTATATTAAAATGTTATTTTAATTAATTGATAAGAAAATTAATAATAATAATCAAAAATATTTTATTTTTTATTTATAAAAATATCTTAAGTTATTTTAAAATCTACTTTTTAAATATACATAACTAAAAAACAATTAAAAGATTTTGAAACAAATGCAAGACATTATCTACAATTATTAATTATGAAGTTCATTAAATTTATTTTATGGGGGAACAAATTTATATAGATGATTAGCTTTTTTAATTAAAAATCCTTCTTCATTTAACTTTTCAATTGCACTACTCACATCACATTCAGCTATTTTTTGTTTTACGGCAAGGTCTTTTAATTCATCTGTTGTATATAAATTGCTGTTTTTATCATTAGAATCTTTCATTAATAATTTTAAAAAAGCTTTAACAGAACTTTTAGACGTTTTGTTAGTTTGTAAGAAGGAGTAATCAATTTTTTCATTATTCATGCCTAATACTGAGTATTGCAATAATTCTACAACATCCAGTGCATCTTGTTCTGTGGTTTCTTCACGTAAATCCATTTTGGCTCTGGCTTCAGTTAATCTTATAAGAGCTTCTAATTGTCTACTACAAGGAGCAAGATTCACTGTAACACTCATTTTCCTTCTTAAATTTAAGTAAAACTTCTGCAGTATAACAGCTGAAGTATTAGTTAATCTTGGTTTTACATACTGTCTGGCATAAGAAATATATTTACGTAAAGTAGAAGGTGGCACAATATGTAGTGAATTTTTTGATGATCCAATCAATTGTTTTCTTAATGAAGTAGTTTGACTATTTTTACCTCTATTATACTCAGCAAAGCCTTCATTTTTTGTTTCTTCAAAACCAGTATGCATAAACATAACATGCCCACATAAAAAATTATCTAAATCTTTATCTGGCTGATCCAATAATAGAAAAACTAAATCAAATCGTGACAAAAGTGGTTGACTCATATTTAAGTTATTATGAAGAACTTTAGATTTATCATATTTTCCTCCAATAGGGTTAGCAGCAGCTAAAATTGATGTTCGAGCTGGTAAAGACCAAATTACTCCTGATTTAGCAACACTTACACTTTGTTGCTCCATAGCTTCAAGCAAAGCTAAATGTTGAGTTGGCATCTTGTCAAATTCATCTATACAGCAACATCCTCTATCAGCCAGAACTAGAGCACCTGGTTCTAGAGCAAAGTCATTTTGACCACTTTCTCTTGCTAAAGTAACTGTTAAACCTGAAGAAGTACTAGAATTTCCAGATACATAAATACCTTTAGGGGCAACACGAGCACAAGCTTGCAGCATTTGTGACTTTCCTAATCCTGGATCACCAACAATAAGAACATGAATATTTTCTCGTAAATTATTACTCTTTGAGCTTCCCCCAAATAAACTTAAAAGTAAAGCCATTTTAATCATTTCATGTCCATATATACTTGGACATAGAGAATGGACTAATTTAAATAATCTATCTGAGCTTTTATAAATATCTTTAATTAATATATAATCTTTTGAATTAAGTTCGATGCTTAATCCTCCAGTATTTTTGGTCTTACTATCGTTATTAACAATGGAAATTGCCTCTATGTACAAACAATTAGATACTGCATTAACTTTAATTTTTCCATTGTCTGTACCTTGCATTTTAATAATGCCTGTAATAGTAACATCATCTCCAGGCATACAAACGTCCACTAAATCTTCATAAAGTTCTACATCCATCACACGGGGCACTCGTCCTTGATCATCATGATCATCACCAAAATGTTCTTGCACTCGAACTATTTGTATAGGAATAGTTTCTACATAAGGTGATGTTAAATCTGGTTCAAATTTCATTCCACCACATATATCACATTTCTTTTTTGGTTCATAAATACCATTTTTTTGTTTGACTGGATATGGTAATTTGCACTTATTACACAAAAGAACTAAAATTGAAGGCATGTGACGAGTTCTATTTACTCGAATTATACATCCCCTTACAGTAATTAATTTTCCATAATAATTTACTTTTATGTTTTTTAAAGATACTATTGGCTCATATTTAAAAATTCTAACTTTAATAGCAGTATTCCTTACTTCAATATCAACAGTTCCACTTTCTTGTTCAAAACAATCAGATCTATATTTATGCACTGCTAATCCTAAACAGTTTAAGACATATTGAGGCTTATTTCTCAATTCTGATTTAAAATCTGGCCATGTTTCTGAAAATATTTCACTATTGTACAATAAATTTATATCAATATTAAAAATATTAGTTACTGATTCCAAAACAATCAATTCTGGATTAGATTTTAAAAAGTTTTCCATTGCTTGGACTTTTACAAGTATTGGAGATCCTTTTTTATATTCTTCTTCACTAAAATATGAACTCCAACCAGTATATGGAATGTCTTTTCTAACAGGTTTTGATTTTGGTTTATTATTAGCAGAAGTAGAAATATTAGATGAACATTCATTATTAGAATCACTATTCGTATCATCTGTTTTCGATTTTTCTTGTTTATCGTTAGTTTTTATCTTTTTCTTTTTTCTCCACTGTGGATTAAAGTATTTTCTTTTTGGATCACTCATGTCCAATAATACATATAATTTTTCACCTAATTTTAATCAATTTAGTTTTAAATTTAAAGACATTAATATTTTTACATTAAATATTAAAAATATTATTACAATAATTATAAATTAATAATTATAAATTACAATTACTATTATTTTGTTTACTGTACACTTTGTAACATCTATGCATTTACATCGATACCGGTAGCTGCTTTAAAATTTTCGATAGCAGCGCCACTATAGCGCATGACTGTACACAAAACAGCTGTTATCTGTAATTTACTACTGTTGTTACATGTTTTTTGATATTCATAGTTATGCGTTAAATTATTTTCGAAATTTTTAAGTTAGAAAATTTAGATACAAATATCCAGCAATCATCATTATACAATAATAATGGTTGTCAAAGAACAATCATTTAATGAAATTTCTGAAGAAATTATCAAAAACCAATTGGAACTGACAGCTTTAATTCAGGTATATTGAACTAAAAATTCTAAATTAAGGAAATATTTAATTTACGATTATTAAATCAATTTGAAATTATTTTTCATAATAAAAATTTTTTATTTTATCAGGATATAAATGACTTTGTTGGTCCTTTGGAATATCTAAATAATCTTAATGCAAATGGAAGAAAAAAAATTGCACTATTAAGAAGCAATATTGCAAAACTACAAGATTTAGCTGACCTTCAACATGATAAAAAAATGAAAACACAATTATTATCAGAAATAGAAAATTATAAAGGACAGTTATATACAGCAACATCAGCTTTTCGTGATGTAAATCTAAAAAGTGCTTCTGCAATAGATAAAAAAACTAGAGAAGATTTATTGTCTATGCCTCCAGAACAACAAAATTTACTTACAAAAAGAAAAGATAAACATGGTGCTATGAAAATGTCTGATCAATTAACAGAAAAACTTCAAGATATTGCCAAACAGTTAGCAGCTACAACAGAGCGTAGTTCAAACACTTTAGATTCATTAAGTATGTACTTAATTATTTGTGCCTATAATATAGTTATACCTAAAAATTGGAATTACTTTTATAGTCACTAAAAACAGAAAAAGCTATTAAATTATAGTCTGAACATCTTAAATATAGTAGTTACTTTAAATAAATGAAAACAATTTGAGTCAGAATATTATTTTCTTAAAATAATTGAAATTTTCTGTGTGATTTCATGTTAAATTTACATGTTCTTAAATCCCTGACTTCAACTAATAATCTAGTTAATTGTATTTTCAATTTTTAAATAAAATGTAGGGTATCTATATTTAAAATATGTAAATAATATAACTTCCAAATAAATCAATTGAAGTTGATTATGTATAAAATTAACTAAATTTATTTACATTTATTTAATTAAATTTAATCTATTAAGTATAATTACCATCTTTCTTTTATAAGTTTTAACATATTAAATCATAATTAATTTTATAATTTCAGTGATATCTTCTGACAAAGTCTCTAGCACAAAAAAAGAGCTAGAGCACCAACAACAAGTTATAGTGCAATCTGGAAAATTATTGGGAAAATACGGTCAACGAGAAATTACAGATAAAGCATTGTTACTACTAGCCTTCATGTTTTTTCTTGCGTGTGTATTTTACATTCTCCAAAAAAGGTTATTTTAAAATTAATTTTAATTATTTATTTTTATTAAATTTTAAATTAAACTGTTGTAGTAAATATAATTATTAAGTAATTTATTGACACATGGGCTGAAAAGTCCCAGACCGATACGACTTTTATCATTCAAAATTGCTTTTATTTATTAATATAATCTTCATCAAGAACAACAAAATGATTCTAGTGCTGCTCTAAAATTTCAATACCACTTTTGTAAAATGACATATTTTTGAAAGTGCCAATAGTCACTGAAAGTCAAATCTAAAGAATATGGAATGTGTGGGAGCAATGCATAGTTTAATTACTCAATTATGTCATAGTTTTCGTAGATTTGTGAGACGATGCATTGTCTTGATAAAAAAAATTGTTTTCTTAGCCATATGTAGTCGATTTTTTGTAATTTCATACTTCTAACGCTCTAATAACACTATACAATATTCATTGTTAATGTGCATCAGATACTGTCCAATCAGATAACGATCGTTTTGATTCAGGAGAGATGTGATAGATATATGTTTCAGCCCTTGTTACATATCGGCGCAAAAATTTTGGATTGGTACTTTTAAAATAACCAAACGCTGCTCAGAATCATAAACATGTTTTTGTTTGTAGTTAACAGTGAACAAATGCGTCACCTACTTTAAAGAGAGCTTTCTCATGAACAAGTATTCATGCAATATATCCGCAACATATTTTTTTAATATTTTTAAAATCTCAGCTAACTCACGCAATTTCAATTTTTGATCATTTAATACCATTTAATGAATTTTTTTTTGTTTTCTGATGTTACCGTTTTCTTTGGACCATCGTTTGAAGTCAGAAATTCAATATTTCTTCATAACACTTTTTAAGTCGATCCTTCACTTCAAGAAACAATGTAAAATAAAAAAACAAAATTATTTTTGATCCATATAAAATAATGTTTTATAAAATTCAAAATTTAAACTTAGTAATCATAGTTGTTTTTGTTATTTATTTTTATTATTTTTATTTAGTTTAACTTTTTAATCTGACTAGTGAATATATATTGAATATATAAATAGTTCATGTTAAGCATGTACAAAATTTTTAGGGGAAGTGTTAGGGAAATCAGGGAAGATAAATACACTGCAATTATAAGAATAAGGTTGATCAAAGCAAATTTCGTAATTTTGATATCGTCGTATATTTCAGATAAAATAAACATTTAATATAAGGAGTATATTACCAATTATGAAAAGTACATAGCTGTTTCTTTAAATGCATAGATTTAAAAACGTTCAAAAATGGTTAAGTTTTGATACTTATAATTATTTAGTTTTAACTCGCAAGTTACAGAAATGCAGTGAGGAATCGTGGTAGAAAATTGTTTCTATAAATAAATGTTACACATGTGTGTAAAATTATTTCAAATGGCCAACCAAAGAAAATATACTATGAAAAATACGACCCAATCATTATAATTATTGTTGAATCCATTGTACCATCGTAAATAATAGCTTTGAAATCCTCTGTATGTGAAAGGTGTAATTTACGCAGACCTCTTTTCGTTCATATGCTTTGAAAAATTTATTTCTTTTCGATACTTTTTATGGAATTGCAATATATAACATTTACGCGTTGAGTATCATAATCCGTTTTGCCACATACACTTTTCTCAGAACACACAAGCTAAAAAAATAAAATATTATTGCTCATCAATTATATTATAAATGAAAAAATATAAATTATAATCACTTTATCGAGCAAAATTCACATTTTATTGTATTATCATGAGTTGAATTAAAATATTACTAACTATTTCGATTCATTTTGTTCTAATTAAATGTTATTTGTTTTCAATTAATCGAACATCGAGAAGAATAAAATAAAGTGCTTTCTAATTTAGGACGATTAAGTAAACTTATAGCTTGATGGATTTTGGCAAAGAAAACCTTAAATTCGCGTAAAAGACTTATATATGCTTGAAAAAAAATCGTATATTATTGAATCCAATAATAAAAAATTATTGTTATCATAATTTTAAGTTAACTTTCTTGAAGGACATTGCTTTGTTTATCTGTGCCTAATTTATACAATTCTTTAAGGCATAAATATAACAAATATTCTTATAAATCAATACATAAACTTAAAAAAACTTATTGTGTTTATACTAAAAAGGGGGAAAAATTGATTAAACTACTCACAAAAATATTACCAAAAAATGTTGCACTTATGTATATTTAAGTATATATTATTTGTATAATATATAAACAATAAAATGTTCATTATGCAGAAATAATATAAAGCTACAATAATGTTGCAATATAATAGTAATTAATACAACAAACATTTTTCATTTGCAATTATAATCAACAAATATTCAATATTTTGTAAGATTTCATTCCTCTTTAAATATTAAGAGAACGTAAATATTATATGTTAAAGCAACTTTTAGTATTTAAATAAATAAATTCTATCGTACAATCTTTTTACGTCTCTTCCGTTATTTTTACTGTTGGTACAACTATTTATCAAAACGTGCAAAAAAGCACGCTGAATGAAAGTTAATTATAGTTCTAATTAATTTAAGATATAAATGAAAAATATGTTTTGAACATACAGCTAATATTTTGTTAATGACTTGTATATATTATTGAGTATTTGTACTAATTGACTATATCTAAGAAAGTATATTTAATTACATTGTATACCCAATTGAATTGATTTATTTCAACCATTATAAGATTATCAGGATAAATGATATATTTTTCTTCCATAATGTAATAATACATAATTTCATTTTCAATACTTTTATTGATCATTAATGAAGTTAATTAAGTTGCCATCGATTCCATTAACTCGGAAGTAATGGAACCGTTATTACATAATTTTATTAATTAATTCTATTTAATAACAGATAATGTTTTGTTTTACTTTAAGAACATTATTAAATACAAATAATAATTTAATAAAATGTGATACATTTTTATGTATGTCGCTTAAGTGCATATGTATAAACCTTATCTTGATACTCTACCACAACATAGATAGAAAAATTATCTAAAACAATGTATAAATTTGGTAATACATTAGTGCGAAATTGTGGTTCTTGTGACTCATGAAATTCAATTACGAAAATTCTATGAAAAAATAATCTTATAAATTTAATGTATTTATATGAATAGACATATGAATCGTGCTCTTTTGTTGCATCAAATATAATAATTTTGTTAAAAATACTGCCAATATTTTAATTCTTACAATACATAATAATGACTACTTTCTATTAATGAACTGAGATTCTATTATGCCAAATTAGGAAACTACTTAGGACAATCAGTGAATCATTAAATTAATTTATATCACCATTATATTTTTCAAAAACACACAATATTAATATATTTTAGTTATTTTTACAGATAAAGTTCAACGAGATTTAATATTAACATATGCATAACAAAGTTATTTTACGAAAAAATCTTCTTCCCAGTTTTTCTTGTAATTATCTGGACTTATAACGCTAATTAATTATATGAAAAGAGCTTTAAAAACTGAGTTATACATCCTGTAATGAGACGTATGTATTATTGTACCATCAAAAGACTAGTTATCCATAGATCCATAGATGACTTTATATTTTTAACGTGTAAATAACAGATCGTCTAATTAATAAATACCATACTACGCGAATACATAACAATATTTTCTAATTTTTCAATGTAATTATTGTTTAGTTAAAGTTGTAAATAAATAATTCTATGAAATAATTAATGAGCGTTATAAAACTTATAAACTTGTCATTTGGTTTAAATAACATGTTAAATTACAAATTTAATAATGATAATCTGCTATAAAATTGCATATATGTATTGACGCTCTATATCATCAATCAAAAAATTTTATTTTCACTAACATGATGATCTTCAATTTCAGACAATATCTTTAATTTATACTCTTTTATATCCTTTTAATTGTTATAATCATTAATTTTCAAATTCTGAGTGATAATTATAAGTGAAAATATTATTTTAAAATAATAAATAATTTTCTTGTTAGTAGTAAATCACATAAAGTGTATTTAAAAAGTGTATAAATTTTTTAGATATATTGATGTTGTACAAGAATATAAAATCTTTTATTGTTTTCAAGCCTATAAGCATTTGCTTAATTATTGAGCTATATATTTGAAAGATTGCAATAAGTACATTAGTACATTGTAAATTCCTTTTTTACTTTACTATTTTTTTCACCATAAAATATTTCTGTAAACATAATATATTTATTTTCTTATCAATTAAAACTTTTAATGATTAATTAATATACTTTTATTATTATTTGCAATTAACAAATATTTATTTAATTTCGATTTAAGAA
The DNA here is from genome assembly GCA_018906755.1 of Sycophaga agraensis. NCBI lineage: Eukaryota > Metazoa > Arthropoda > Insecta > Hymenoptera > Pteromalidae > Sycophaga > Sycophaga agraensis. The sequence goes on from JACCIE010000004.1 coordinate 1,529,833, forward strand.
AAAGAAAGTAAATTTTAATTTAATAGGATTTTTTAATATTTATTTATTTCGGTATAATTTTGCTAATAGCAGATATTTCAATTAAATTTTGTATATAAATTCTTTAGAATCGTAAGTAAAATACTTAATAAGGAACAAAATTTAATAAATACAATAAAAAGTAATTCTATTTATGTTTGGCAACGATAACTATTATCGCATATTTTATTTTCATAAAATTAAGTATGTAATGTGCGCACGTTACGATGTGCGTGAATTTTGTGCACATTGAACATACATTCAATTAGTCTATACACTCACCTCTAAGCATTCTGATTTCCTTTCAGACTATTTACATACACACAATCATTTATATATATATATATAAAGTGTCTTTGTACACCAAACTGTACACACCATGGCTGTTAAAAATGATTTAAAATTCATTCTAGTTCATTAGTAGAATGAAAAACGTGTTCCTAAGCAACTATGTAATAAATATATAAATTTTTTCTCTTATATCCAAGAGTGCGCATCTTTTTTGCTTCAAAATAGTTCAAGTGTTTTCATTTAATCAGACTAGTACAGCATTATAAACCATTGCATCAGTGGCTAGTGTTCAACAGTTATATATTAAAACATAACGTTTTTAATGACTTCAAGTTTTACTTAAAGCGCTAATATTATTATTCTTTTGTCACTGCAGGTCTTGTGTAATACACTCTATAATAAAGAGTTTTGCTTCTCCAGAGTGAATATGAATTATCAAATTTTAATAGATATACACCCTGTAAATATATTCTTATATATTATTCAGTTCAAAAATTTATAAATATTTTGGTTATTTTTGCAATCAGTATGTGTATATATATATAATTACGCGGTTATTGATATATATATATATATATATATATATATATATATATCAATTTTTATAATCAATAAGATAGGTTTATAAAATTACTAATAGAAATTTTAAACATATTTATAACTGAAATAGATTATTACCTGTCCAGGATATTGGTGACTACCAGCATAAACTTCTTCCTGAGAATCTCTCCTGTACACCTGATTTAAGAAAAGGTTTAGTTTCTTGAAAATTTTTTACAACATACCATTCATTTTTCAACTTACAGGAACTATAACACTAATTGGAGTTGTACTTGGTTTAAATTCTGGTCTGCCATCTCCAGTTATATCTCCACATTCTAAATCTTCCCTAGTCTCATAGTCTTCCTCATCCTCATCATCATCTTCAGATTCACTGATGTGAACAGACACTTGAGTTGTCTCTGGCTTAGACCACTCAAAGTAAACTCCAAATCCAATATCATATCCATCTGTTGCGAATTCCCAAAATAGACATGATCCATCTTCATGTGTAGGCACTCTAACAGTTACAGTTTCACCATGACCTACTTTAATCACAGCATCACCTGCTTCCCTCCTGATGGTTGCTTTAAATTCTTCAACACCTTTATTGGTCCACATTTCTGCAGGAACTATTTTTGGCCAATCCTATAAATAATTGTAATCATATTATTAAATAATTTTTATAAACATCTATATCAGTAATAATCATTTGATTTTTTAAAATTGATATACACATATGAATTTGTTATTTAACTTTAGCTATTATTTATTATTATTATTTATTGCAAAATTAGTTAATAAAAATTAAAACACTTCACCTGTGGTTCATCAGAATCTTCATCATCATTGGCAGCAGATAAATCATTTGATAATAAAGGATCCTCTTCTGGTTCTTTATCAGCAACTTGTACATTACTTTCTTTCTTGTCAATTTCTGTTTCCTCTATGACCGATTGATTTCTATGTAATTGTTGCATATACTGATGATAATGCTCTTCTTGTAACTGCCTAACAAGTACACCCTGCTGTTCTGGATTACCAGGATACTGTTGTTCAGCATATGATTTAAACTGATAATAAGATTGTTGATTTAAAGCTTCTTGAATCTGTCTGCGTTGATGTTCTTCTTTTAAACGTTGCTCTTCTTCCTTTTTCTTTTCTTCTTCTAATTTTTTCAATTTCTTTTTTTCTTCTAGCTTTTTTATTTCTTCTTCTTTCTTCAATCTACATTTTTCTTCTATGTCTCGTTTTTGAGCTTCAACAAATGTTTTAAAAAGAGGGCAAAGCTTATCTAAAAGAATTATAAAGCCTTCCATTGCTTGTTCCTTTGTTAAATCTCCAAGAGACTGCCATGCTACTTTACGATCACGACCAATCATATCTAAAACTCCCAAATCTGGTGTCTTTTCAGGACTATATTTGCCTTGAGAAACTTGTTGTGTAAATGCAACTAATTTCAATTTATCTTCATATGATAAATGAACAGCTTTTCCTTCTTTTTCTATAAGATATCAAAACACAACAAAATTAAATATTAACAATTATGCTCAGATATTTAAATTAACAGATAAAATTTTTAAACATAATATAATTACATTATTAAAAGAACATTACAAAAAGATAATTTTTTATCATCACAAAAAAATTACATTGCAATGTACTTGAACTACTTTTAAATATCATTTACTATGTGACTACTAAACTTGAAGAAACACAAGGGAATAATTTGTTATAACTAATGCATGTGCTTCTGCATAACACCATTTATTCTCAACTTGCCTTGTACATAATACAACCTTGAAAGTCTCCAAGTCAAGTATTCGATCAATTTTTAGCTCAATTCTAATAAAGTCAGATAACTGTTTCTATAATCTAAACCAAAATAATATAAAGATAATTAAAGAATTTTCTGCCATATTAATATTAATATTAATACTAATATTTGAATTATTGTTAAGATTTTTGAGGATTGTTCAGTTTTTAACTATGGTTGTAAACACTACAAAATAATTAAAACTTGACATTTGAAATTTGAACTACTCTTGAATGTGATAGCTAGTCTACTTTGTTATCAAGTAATTTGCTTCTTAATTATTCAAAAAGTAAACAACTAAAGTAATCTTAGAAATGCTGCACTAGAGCAAAAGAGTGGACCTAAAATTTTGATTTTATGAAAAAATTGCCTTGTCATAAGCTAGGAAAACATTCCTCTGAATTAAAGCCGTGCCCTGGAGAAGCTGATGAAAAAAAAACATTAAAACTTGAATCTTTCGAAGCATATCGGCCAAGTGTTTTTTCTAAGTAATCCCCATAGAATCGAAAGAACCTTCTGGCACGTAGTAATGACCTCGCAACTGGTCTAAAGACAGGGTAAACTATCGATCAGACGTGAGATTGATAAATAATTGAGCAGCCGAGGGCGCGTGTACGATCGCCGAGGGGCCGAGGGCGAGTATCAGCCTGTCAAAGGCCACATATTACCTTTGTAAAAAGTGACGGCGAGTTTGTAGAGTTCGCGCGTTTCGAAGCCCGAGAGATGCGGCTCGAACCCGTTGCTCGTGTAATCCCCATCGACGGGCTTCTCCACGCTCTCGGTACCGCCCATCTTCAGCTCTGCGATCTTCTCCTCCACGGCGGAGACGTCCTCGTTCGTTGACGCCATTTAGATGGACAGAGACGATCCTCTGGTGGGGAGATACGCGGCTCGTGGTTCACCGTCCACAGACAGCGCTGTTGTGCGACAGAAAGAGACACGTCAATCTCGGGCGTGAGCGCCGCGGACTGACCACTGACTGCACCTGCTCGGACTCTTCAACGTCAGCTGTTTCCAACTTTGAGGTTAGGTGGGGATCTGTTAACGCCTTTTATACGACGATGACAATGTCCATGTTTTCGTGTTCGATTGTCGGTACGATAGTTTGGTCTTCGTTCCAATACACTGAGTAGTATAATTACATGGAACTAATTGCCTTTATTTATGAGCGAAGCCTATTAAACATCAATTAATAAATATATTCCTATTATTAAGGCTTTTGAATAAAATTGAAGCTATAAGAAAATTGTCAAAATAAAAACTTAAACAATTTATTGTTAAATAAGTTTTTAAACTATTATTACTTTTTTATTCTTTATAATCATAAAAGTTTTATATAATTCCTTTGAAGTATTTATAACGATAAATAACGACTAAAAATAGTCATTTAAAAAATTTCCAATATCGACAATCGATATTCCAATACAATTGGGTAAGAGGAAGCTTGACTGGATAAAACTTAGATGGCGCAAAAAGTCCAAAACCAGGTCATTTCATTTTTCGATTGTCTTTTACTGCTTGTTTTCATAAATATCGATCAAGGATATCACAAATTATTCATAATTTAATTAAAAATATTTCCATCAATAGATTATTAAATTTTGAAGAAAACAAATTTCTGAATGTTTTTGTTAATCACTTAACATAAAATATAAATACAGTACTGGTATTGCAATAAGTTTAACAAAACATTTTTCATTGCATAAATTATTTGTAATATTTATAGCTAGACCATTAGATCTTGGTATAAATTATATTACAAGCTCAAAAATGTCTCTAAAATTAAAACCTATAATATTTAATTTTGAGATGCTCGGTTACTCCAAAACTGTGCGATCGATCCTCGAATTGATCTTTTATTATAATTTGATTAATAATAATCATTTACAATTACATTAATACTGATTTAATATTATCATATTGAGTGTGCAAAAAACTACTTTGATCTAATATTACAATGCAATATATTAAATAAAAATGCGCAGAGTGATAAAAATGTGTAACATTGGGCCTGCATAAATATATAACACAAACTTATTAACTCACCCTTGTACCTATTATCTATGCATATGTAGAAATACCTGTACTTATAAATTGTATATTAATGCAGTTAAGAGTTTACACAGTGCGCTCATACACAGTATTCAATGCTCGTTATACAGTATGGAATGAAAGAAAACAATCAATATTCCTGCAACGTATTCTTGTAAGCAGTACTAGATTAGACACTGAAGTGAAATATTTCTTTTTTAAAATTAGTTTAGTATAACTTTTTGAATGCGAGAAATCTTTTATATTATTAACGTTTATCATTTTGATAAAAAGGATAAAGTTATTTTCAATTTATTAGATATATTCAGATCTATATTTTACTTAGTAATAAGACTTAAGTAAATTAAAAAATACAAATTTAATTATTTATCTTCCAAAATGTGTCAAATGTAATAAATTTGTCTGCTTTAATTTTACTTCTATACTTTTATTATCTGAAAATGTTCTATTTTAGTTCAAAGATATATCGATATAATAAAAGAATATTCGAAAATGCTCTTTCAACATCAAAAATTTGTTATTATTTACAGATTCGCCCATTATATACAATGAAAAACTAATAAATATATACTTATTAAAAATATTATTTATGTACATAGGTATAAATAATTTAATTATATAAAGATATGTATTATAATCAATTGCTCAAAACACATCAATCATTAATTGATATGATGAACTTGATTATAAACAGTTTTAATTTACAATGAAATAGTTATAATGCATGTAATGAAAACATATGTATAAATTATTTATAGTACAATTTTATTTTTCGTCTGTAATTAAATTGTAATTATGAGCTTATTTGGTTTACAAATGTAGTTAAAATAATTGAAATGATATTATATATGCTTCAAACTGTGCTCAATAAAATTTTCTTGTCTTAAAATATTGAAACGAACTTCAAAATAAAATAAAATAAGAATTAATTTAAGAGAATCCAAGTTTCGTAAGAGGAAAAGATGAATAAGATTAAATGATTATGAAACGTATAAACTGTAAAGGTAAACGCGTTCTCGACACAGATTTTGTATCAAAATTGTAATGTTCGTATAGGTGAGAAAGCGCGCGAATGAGGTTTATCAACGATGCCGCAATAAAAGCAGAGATTACGTGCGTTAGTGGCCGCATGTTTCACGAATGCGTGGAATAACGAGATAATGGTCTACCTGCGTGTGTGTAGCTCATATCTAAGCGACTTCGCAAACTGACAAGCCGAAAATCGATATGTGGAGTATAAGCACTGCATACATATTTGTAATACGCTCAAAATTTACTATTATAAAACAAATTGTAACATTTTTTTAAGCTTTTGATTAAAAGACAGTTTCACTCGAGGTTTTTTCTAATAAAATTACATGTATAATTATTAGTAGCTGAAATCTTACATATAGAGAATAATTTTGATTTTTGCACGCATTTATAATAGCTGGTGATTAAATCATATGTTCAATTTATATTTGTTAAGTATCATTTTACATATTATACTATAAATGTTATCGATAAAAGTTATCATTAACCTAAATAATTAATACATTATTAAGTAATTTTTAGAAAATTTATTTTTTGGTTTATGCTTCAAAAACGTTGTAACACAAGAGATAATAAATTTACAATGATTGCTAGTTACTTATCCATTAAACTTATATATAGGAAAAATCATTTTTTGGGTCCTTCGTATAGTTAACTGAATAAACACTTTATATCTGCAATGATGCATTTTATGATCTTTATAGTTTAAAATCTTGATTTATAATTAACTTATTGAAAATAAAAATTATTTCATTTTCTGTTGGGGATGAATACTAGTTTATAATTTTAAGTTCTAACAACCAATAAATTAATATGTGATTTAAATTGTGCGAGTATAATGATTGATTAGCTAAGCAATAACGTCATGCTAATAATTGTAATTGTAGGTTTACTCATGTGCGAGCAACCAAACGGATGGGTATAATTATTAGAGGGGCTCTAAAAAGTTTTCATGCCCCATTTCATGCCAGACGAGTTGCTCGCACACCTGCGGTCGTATCCTTTTAAATGCTCGATTCTCTCGATAATTGCTGTTATGATTCATCGGAAGCACTGTGACATGTGCACATCTTACTTCGTTCATACGAGTAAATTAAAAGAATTTTGATTCACGGAATAAATGCTTATATGTGTAAATGACTCAAAACTCTGTTAAGTTATCACTTAATTTTTAAATTTATTGTATTACTTTGTAAAAATGTTATAATAGGATTTAATAATTACATTATTATAGTTGGGCCCCGTGTTTTCAATCTCCCCATGCATGCATAACATTTCTGTATGGTAAGTACAATTATAAAAAAATAAGAATAAATTAATAATAGGCCTGACCGTCGGACTCGTCAAATGAACGTCGTAACGATTCTATAACAGGCCCGTAGGTACACGAGGTGCGATTTTTCTTCGAAAACGCGTTCTTTCCCTACAACCCAATCTATATACGTGACTATTATCAACGCTTCGAAACGCTCGGGCCTCGAAATCATCAGATTGATACGTAAGAAAGCACCTATGAACGAAGAAGTCCAGCGGACCCGTGGCAATCGGTACACGCGCGTATCGATCGATAGCCGAAAGCAGAGGGGCATGTATATAGTCGGTGGAAAAAACAAAGTTTGTACAAGGTGGCCGGGCACAGGCGCTCGACTCCCCATTGTCCAGATTCGGGCGGTCGGATAAGGCCGTGTACACGGCCCCCTCGATGTCCGGAGCCTCGGCGCACGGGAGCGCGGGGTTGCGTTATCGAGCCGGCCGCGGAGATAAGGTTGCCCGAGCGGCTATCTCCGCCGGCGGCGAGCATTCTTCTGGCTCTTCCTCCGTTTTATTGGCCCGATAGGATGCATAGGTGATCAATGCCCGGCCGGCCGCGATCAGTGCGCGAGTAGTCGCTGCCGATCCTTCCCTTCGCGAGTGCACCTACGGGGCCCGCGGCAGCTGGGCGAGCGCCGATAACAGGGCCCTTGTGCACCTGCCTATAGATAGATATACACTGCGCAGTTAGGCGCCGCTGGCCTAGTGCCGCCCTACCGAGACCCTTTGCCAAGCGCGCGGCTGCAGGAGTATACACCAGGAGTCCGGGGATCGAGCGCCGGGGAAAATGGCATCGGGCTACGACGACTGCTACGATTCATCCTGGCACATGTTCCCGCCGGACTATGTCAGCAACGCAGACGACTACGGGTAAAGCACCTATTCCTCCTTTTCACCGAGGTCTTAAATGTCTAAACTATTCCATCGTATCCTGTATGCGGGTATCATTTCGAGGTTCAAGAAAATTCAGTCAAAAAAATTCGTATATCTCGTACTCGTCAGATACATAGTGACTTTTTTTATCGTCTAATGCATTTTTCCTTTATCTATTATTTGACCCGATTAAAAACTAGAAAAAGTAATACTGGTGTTATACAATCACTGTAGGCACGTTCGTCGGAAACAAGGTAAAATAGGGTAAAAATCATTTTTCTTGTGAAATACGTAATCGGATAAAAATGTTTCACGAACAAGAAATAAAGGAGTTTTTTAAAGAAACCTATCTTTCAATAATTTTGTTAAATTGTTATTCAATCCAGTCAAAAGACTTACGTAAGCTACAAGACCCATGTAAAAGATCTCACATTTTTCCCGCTTGGAAATGATTCGAAATTTTACTTAGGATTATCCAATGCGGATGCAATTGAAATCAGTTTATTTTAATACGAATTCAAAGTATATACGAGATGACGTGATACAATATCTCATCTTGGAAATATCACATAATTATTTATAAAAATATGAAATTTGTTTAGATCGCTGTTAAATTAATGATAAAATATTAACTACAATGCGTATGGAAACAACATGGTTTCACCGATTTCCACATGGGAAACACGTGCAGACTTTCTATGTGAACGGTCATTCAATGTTGTACATCAAAATTGTCCTGGAAGAAAACATTTCTTTTTTATCGTCAAGTTAATTAGAAACATTTAAAATCAAGAGTCAAAAGTTTGTTTCGACTATAACTATTAGGATCTTTCGACTCCGAAGGAATGACTCGATCGAATCCGTCTCCCCGACGACCAAGAATGCAGAAAAGCACGTGCCTGAAAATCGGAAGCGTCCTCGGATGGCGCGTGCTCGGGGAAACTCCGGCGGTGTGGGCGGGGGCCGGCAGGTGCCGCCCCGACTTCCGGACGATAAGGCTTTTCCGCGGGAGAAGGGGAAGGCCGGACTCCTCGGGGCCGCTTTGACGCGCTGCTCCCGGCGGGGAGGAAGCGCGGAAAAATGGGCCCGGCGCGTGAATGGGCCCTGGGGGGATTAGCGGCCGCTTCCCCCGGGCCCGGGGGAAGCCTTCCGGCTAATTAACTCGAGAGCCGGGCGCGCGACTCGCGCGTACCTGCCGGACAATGGCCCCGGGCTCGGGCAGCTTCCGCGGAAGGGCCGCTGTTTACCCGGGCGGAATCGAGGCGTATAAATACAGGGTTGGTCAGGGCCGCGTGAGTCGAGCGCGGGTGACTGGCGGATTTTCTGTTTGAGCCACCAGTCGGCCGGACAATGCGCGAGGAGCTACCGGTCCCGCGGACTCCTTATCCAACGGCGGCCACTCTATGCGCAATTGGCGAAGGTCGGGGTGGGGCGACCTGCCGCTGGGCCTTTGTGCCCCGGTGAATGCGCGCGAGGAAAACGTTCTGCTGGTACCGCGGCGCGCCGTCGGCATTCAGGCCGCCGGCTCTTTCTCCCCCCCGGGCCCATTGACTGGGCTCCGGGTGCCGCGGTGCGCCAAGGGCAGGAATCCGGCTTCGCTTCCTTCTTCTTCTTCTTTTTTTTTCGTTATTTTTTTTTTTTTTATTCCGTTTTACGAGCTGCGCGTCGCGCGGTCAGCTTTCGGTGGCAGTGGGTGAAGGGCTCGTTGCACCGCGCGCCAACCTCTTAGTGGCCCCTTTATCGGGTCGTAAAGTGCGGACCTGCGGGGTCTCGCGGGCGGACAACCGGTTGGGAAAGGGTTCGCCCTCGTCGATCGACAAGTTTTCTAGGCTGCCCGTAAAAGCGCCTTTAACCCAGATGAAGAAATGATCGGGGCGACTGTCTCTTTGCGAGCGTTTTTTCTTATTTATTGCCCCGGTTATAAAAGATCTCGGGTTTTTTTTTTATTTTTATTATTTCCGACAATAGTCCCTCTATGCAGGAATTCTTATTGCAGGGTCAAACAGTCAAGTGAGGCAGTGCTTTACTTTACATTATCTTTGTTTGTATATCGGTATAGTATACAACCTCAATCCTTCGACATTGGATTACCTCATTGTAATTTTTTTACGCCTTTTTTACATAGCTCGTGTACGACTTTAGTACATTCAAAAATCAGATATAAATTTGTTATAGTAATTTTAGTCCAAAAGAGGAGAATTGTTGAAATTTATCGTCGCTTTCGCCGAGGATTATAATATGATAATTTTTACAGTTTAGAAAAAGAAAAGCCCAATGCTAAAAATATATCTACAACTTACTCAATTTGATACAGTACAAATTCATAAAAAATATATTGAATTAACATTTACAACATGTTATAAAAAAAAATTTCTTTTCGGCATGGTCGTATAAAAACATCCCTTCGGCTAAACGAACGATAATCACGACAAATGAACAAGTGAGCAGTCGGGCCGCAGTCGCACAAAGTCAGCCAATCTCAGGGCGGCTTCCCAGATTTTCCTAATCAAATTCTAACAACTGGGGGGAGGGTGGTGGCCTTTTTTTTTCGGTCATTGTCCACCGGGTCCAAAGCTCACCGAAGCTCGGTGCACTTGCGCCGACGCATTGTCCCCGCGCTAATGGCGGGGGCCGGGTGAAAACCTCGGGCAACTCGAGGACGACAAAGCCGCAAGTGGGCACAATGCGAAAAAGCCCGAGGCCGGAAAAAAAAAAAAAAATAAAAGGGAGGCGCACTGCAGCCGGCCCCTTCCGCCGTACTTCCTCCCCGCGGACGCTTCCGATTCCCAGTCAATGGGCCCCTGGGGCCTTGCGTAACGCCGGCCGAGGCCCTCTCGAGGGCATACTTCCGAAGTCGTTTGTCGCCGCGCCCGGGGCCTTTTCACCCAGGCGGTCCATTATCCCTCCGCCTATGCGGACGCGCGCTCCTCGACTTTTTCCGAGGGATAATGAGGCCGCTTCCAGAAAGTCCATTTTGGTTTTTTTTTTCTACGCCGGACCAGACGACCCGCTCGGATCTATAACTAATTGTCACCCGTGCACCGTGCAGTGGAAGCGGAAACGGGAAGCAATTGGAATTCGGAATGCCCAACGTATCTTCTTTTCAGCAAGTTCCACAAGCAAGCTCACTTGTGTTGTCCTTTTATTCAATTGCTTGCCTTTTACATTTAATGAAAAGTTAGTGGGTAATTTTTTTATTTACTGTCTAAAATATTTCGTTTATTTATTTAATGACTCCTTATATAGCTATAGAAAATAATTGAACAACAAAAAAAGTTTGGAAATTATATCGAGTTGAATTAATCAAGCTAAAAAAACAAAAAGAAATAGAATAAAAATTTGAAAAGACTGCCTTGTACATTATTAATTATGTAGATCTACAGTACGTTATACTGTATTCTGTACATTCAGTTTTATCCGTAATAACTCCGTATACAAAACCATTGCCACTTGAATTCGTTCTTACTTTTCAACAATTGACCAGAGTACGAATTGACAAGCCAAGCAAAGCTTGGGGTCGCGCTCTATTGGCAATATCTCGGTGAAGCAGCCGAGGAAAAATGAAACTGCCAACGAGGCAAATACACTCGAGCGCACACGCACACCCAAGAACCGGTCGGAAGTAGCATCGTTCGATTTTATCACGCGTGTACACACACGGCGGGCGCCGGTAGCCGAGGGTGCACTCGAGGCGATGTTTTTCGGCGGAGAGCCGAGATACAGTGGGTGAGGATCGAGAGGCCGACGGAGGCATCGAACTCGGCATCGAAAGCCTCTCGACGGCGGCGAGCCTCGCACTCGAGGCGGACGAGTGGCGCTGCGACTCAAGAGCCAGGCTACTCGAGCGATCGGCGAGTGCGCGACAAGTGCGGCCTCGAATCGGCCCCGGATTATAAATCAGGGCGTGGCACTCGAGCGCGGCCCGCACAATTAGCCGGTGTGAATCGCCGGGATGTGTCCCGTGCACTCGACGCGCGTATAATCCTTCCTCACGGCTGTGCGGCGCGGCCGAGCGGCCCCTCGTCGTAAACCAATAAAATCGTCCCGCACCAGCAGGTCCTCAGCGATCCGGGGGAGGATCGGGCCCCGGTCACGTACGGGCAATAAACGGGCCGGCGGGGGTGGCGGCTCAACGGGCCCGCTCAGGTGCACGACTGCACCTGACGCGCGCCAAGCAGCCTAGCTTCGCCCCAAGCCGTGCCTTCGTATACAAAGTCTTCCCGCTACAGTTCTACAAATCTCATCGAGTTTTTAGCCGTTTTCTTGTCCAAGTCCTTCTAAGCTGACCTGCTTCACGAACCCTCAGTCGTTAAAGCTCGGGAGTATATACATCGAGACAATTTTGAGTTATAAACTTGAAACACACTTAAGCATACATAAGTGTATTAATATCATTAAATTCATTATTTACATAATAAATCCAAAGAGAAAATGTATTAGCTTTCATGATCAACGTATTAACTAAATTAAATTATCGTGAATTCGTAAAACAATCGGGCGATTCAAATAAAAAATTATCAAAATTCACTTATTATTCAAACTTATATGAATGCACGAGTTTCCTTGTACGTATAGGCTGTCACTTAAATTTCTATCCGTATTAGTAATACACAAAAATTATGAAGTAAATTTTAGTTTATACACATAAGAAGATTACTCAAGTTAAAAGTTGGGATAAATTTATAGGTTAAATATGACCAAGAATCAATATAGTAGCGACTGTGACTGCATTCTAAGTTGTCAAACGGTGTCTTCCAAGTTCTTATTCAGCTGCGCTCGTGCTTTAACTAAAGGACCCTGTGAAAAAGTTCAGAGGGAAGATAGCGGAGCTGTTGAGCTCATTAATATTGTCGGAGGTGGATTACCCTGGACGCAGGTCCAGCCAAGTCCGGCGCGAGCCTTGGCCAAGGCTCCGGTTCTCACGAGGCGAGCGCTTGGTCAAGAAGGAGAGGCAGCGGCCCCTCGACAGGTACTCCCATTCTCATGCTAATGCGCCCCGCCCCGGGCGTCCCGCCCGGCAAATGGGTGAAGTCCCATTGAGGCCGGCACGTACGGGCCGGAAAAGCGCGCACGCGCGGCGCTTGCACAAAGCCGCCCCCGCTTTGTCGGCCGCGCGAGGGCCAGTCGCCTCGGAAGCCTCGGCTCCACGCGCCCGGGCCCCACCTGCCCGGAACCTCCACCCCACCCCCGCCCCGCAGCGCTTTGTTCCCCCCGGGGCCCGGGCCCGCTCGCAAATGTTTATTGGCCTCCTTGACTTTGCGGGTGGCTCGTTTGTACCCGCGCGCTGGTACTTTTATTGCCCGGGGGGCCCCCTTCCTATATCGCCCGCGAATTTATGGCGCTGCAGCCCCGTTACGCACAGTTGGCAAAAAAAAAGAATGAAAAAAAATAAAGCAGCCCTGTTGCGCCGCTTTCCCGGGCTTTTCTATGCTCCAGCGGATCTTTTTTTCCTCGGGGGTCTGCGGCCAGCGATCCGAGTCAAGTGCGGCCGCACTGCTGCACCCAGACGGCCTCAATGGAGCAGGCTTTTTATTATTCCCCGCCCGTTGACAATCCGATTCGATTTGCCGCAAACCTTGTTTGCGTCCCTCCGCCACCGGGCCGACAAAGCGCCCACGCACCCCGAGGCTCTCCTCCGCCGATCCCTCGCGAGGGCTAAGACGGCGTAGAGCTCGTGCTCGCGCATCAAGGCCGGTAGCTCTTCCGGAAACCGTCCGGCACCTGTGCGTCGTGCGAGCACGACGCGGATGGCTTACACCGATATATATTTGCCCGGCGGCCGTCCCTCTCCAAGCCGTCTCGAGACTGAGAAAAAAAAGAAGGAGCGCTCAAGCCTTTCCGCGAAAAGCCGTGTTTGCGCAGGTGCACGGCGCGTCGACAAGATGGCGGCGGTGGCGCGCGCGGATCCCCGTGGCGCTATAATCTCATTGGCCGGCGGGAGTCCTTAAGTCGGCCGACTCGCGCGCCTCTCGCGCGCGCCAAAGTAAACAGAGCCGCCTGCGGGGCCCATAATCGCGGCCGGACGGATCAGCGGATTACGCGTGGCCCTCGGCCCGGCTTGACTCCCCCGCACTTGGCCGCCGGCCTCTCTCCCCCTCGGCTGTTTACCGGCAAATTACACGGGCGGCGTTGCCCGGGGCCGCCGGGGCTCATCCCGCGACAGGTTCCGGTGATCGCCCCCCTGCAGCAAATATCAATCAGCGGGCGCACGTGCGCGAATGTGTATCGGGCCGATAAAGGGCCAGCAGCGGCAGGTTATTTAATTTGAAGCGGATATGCGCGCGCGGGGCAACGAGCCGCGGACAAATTGGCCCTCGCGTGCCGGGCCAAGCAGCTGCCTCCTCGGGGGCCCTCGAGCCGGCCACCTTAGCCCGATGCTCCCTTTAAAAGGGCACTAGCGCCCGGTTCCGCGCATCCCGTCCGCACGAAACCCTGTAATATGGCATAAAAGGCCGCCCCCGAAGTGCCGAGGCCGTGCGGGGTAATACGGGCGACGAGCCGGGGACGGTGGGAGTCGGCACCGGGACGCCGGCCCGCAGTAATCAGCGATGCGATTTTGGATTTCAGACTGACGGGCGGCTAATGGCCTCGCTCTTCCCCGAGTTTAGCCCCGTTGCTTTCGCCTGTCGTTTATTTGTTGTCCCTTTTTCCCAGGATATTTCTTAAATAATATTAATGCTCAAGGGTCGTGCGGATTTTGCTCGAATCACTCGGCCCGCAGTATGCGCTCGCTCTTTATCTTTCAAGTCGCACGATATAGTTAGCGGGGTTCATGTCTTTGGCAAAACTTTTCCAACAAAAATAATGTTAATAGAAGTGCGGGCGAATAAAGAAAGCTCGCACTTGTCGAGTTTTATGCTCAGATTGCGTTTATAGGGAATATATTCTATGGCGAGTTCTTCTTCTTTTCTTCTAGCGGGTCGTGTTTCAGAGGATCGCGAGCCAACGACACATCATACTTAAGAGCCTCGAAGCATGATAACCCGCAGTAAAGCAATCATTCCCTTCCGCGATGAAGACAACAGGATATAATTTAAGGCACAATCTAATCTTCTGATGCATGCATTACAATTCTCCTTACAATCCTTTACTATTGATATATTTTCTTTCCATTTCTTGCAAACGACTATGCGTATTATTTATTTTTTACTGCAGAATATACGTACTTATTACAATAACTTATCTCAGAAGTGACAGGAATTGAATGGAATTAAAAAAAATCGTACTTTAAGTTGAAAAAGTTTGAAATCAGTTGATTGTTTATATCGATTTGGTTATACTCCATGTGATTCCTGGATTATAGCAATACTTTATTGTTGAGAAAAAATTACACATAAATTTTAACAAAAATTTTTGGATAAATATTGTCCGAACTAGCATTCTAAAAAAGTCCAAGTAATTAATAATTTCTAATCATTTTCATAAGAATATATATTTATAAATAGACACATGTTTAGTAATTATTCCTGTTGAAGGTTCCGGAAATCACGAAATGCGATTCGAAAGCTGAAAAATATGTGGCATGCAATTAAACTTACTTGCGATTCGCGACGTAGATAATTAAACGTCACTTCTGGTGATACCAGCAAATGATGTATATACGATTGTACGAATAATGCGCACGAGCTTGTATATATATCTGATGAATACTGGCCTACTATCTCGTCGATTATATGTGGCAAGTTCGATGGCAAATGAAATCATCGCTCCACATACAACTGCACAATCTCCTCGGCACGAATAATAATAACTGTTACATTAAACGCAGTAACGATCGATTGTGCCACGAAAAACTCCATGCTACTGCACATAATATATGCATCTAGTAAATAAGAGAACGGAAGCTGGAGGCTGCTCCGCATCTCGGGCTGCAGCCATTCATCTCGAGGAACAAAATGGAGTCCGTAGGCATAATTCATGGGGGCGTACAATGTATAGCGATAAAGGCTGGCTCTTGGGGTTCGATCGGAAATCGGTAATCCTCGAGGTCCTCGTCGAGACGGCCCTCGAGCCATTAATAACCACACGGGCCCCGTACACAAGGCTCTTAAGACTCTCTAGAGCGGCCAACTCGTCCAGTTTTTCTCACCGACGCGGGGGCGCAGGTAGGACCTGTTTCCGCGGGGCGCGGCCGCGCACTCACACGCGCGCCGATAAATCAAGCGGGGAAAATCGGCGGGAGGCCCTGAGAAAAAAAAAGGGAGCCGGCCTCTTCCGCGCCCGGGCCGCTCGACAATGCCCCGGAAATCGGCAATATCCTCGATATATATACACGCATATATATATATATGTATACACACACGCGGGCGCGTATACCTGAGCCGCGCGGAGCTCTCGAGGCCCGCACAGTATTAATGGGCATTAGAAGGGGCCCGGGAGGAGGGGACCACACCTACGGCGCGCGTGCAGCTCCCGACTTACGCGCCGACTTTTCACGCCGATATATACGCGTTTCCCATGTTGTAGAGCGCCTGGAGGGAGCGGCTCATTATGTCCGCCGCGCGGCCCGAGACTCTCGCTTCGCGCCTCGTTATTGTCCCGGCGGCCTGGCCCGGGCCTTTGGGAAAGCGCCTGCGGCAGTGGCGACCAAGTTAAAGTAGCCGAGGCTAATGGGCCTCGGGAGGGCGGCTTCCCTCCTTTCTGCCCCTCGTTTAAGTGACACGTTCGATCGCTCGCCGACCTCCGAACCGACGAGGGGATGTTGCGCGCTTCTATCTTGTGTGTTTGACGAGGATGCGAGGGGACGCGGCTGGCTTGCGCCCCCCGAGCTTCCTTACACTCCCTACGCACAATGGGAGACTCCGGAAGCTTTGTTTTCTTGCGGTGTACTTGTTTTCATACTTTTTACGCCAATTCCGTTTACACGCGTCTTCGATGCAGTCAGATAAATAATATCTTCGTCCGTGTAGAACCACTTATGTAATTATGGATATAAGTATAATTGCAATATCCTAGTTATACGTTTTCAGTTAATACTTATAACCTGCAATAGAAGTTCGAGCAAGCTTAATAACTTAATAATTTAATTCAAGAATATAAAATTAAATACAATGAAATTTAATACAAAATCTCTTTCTATTTCAATTTTGCATGCATTCGTATTATATTTCTTTTATAATAAATATGCTTTAAAAACTATATGAAAACCGATAGATATTCTTATTGTTAAACTGTTTTGGACTACAAAAAAACTACCAAATGGTAATAATAATTTTTATATCGTTTACGTGGTCAGTATTCGTATAAAAAACCAAGTGTCTTTTGTTTAAAAATCAATATAATAATCAACTGCTATAATATTACTGTTTGATATTTTTTGTAGTACTGTATATTTTACATAGAGTTTTATATATAATTACAAAATTTATTATTTTGTTTTTTATGTTATGCTGTGAAAAATTAACACATCATTAAAGTTAATACAAATTATAACCAACTGGAAGAGAGATTTTCACTTCTAATTCATAATTTATAATTAAAAACTAAACTTTTAAAAAACTGCGAATTACTGCTAGTATATGGAACAATCTCGCTACAATATTCTTAATATTTTTGGAGTATTCGGACAAACTAATTTTCTTCGTTTTAATTTCCAATTACACAGATATCACCATATTTTAAGTAGTACAAAAAAATAGAATTAAATGATTAAATATTAGTTTAAAGTTTACATAAACTTATAGATTACGTGCATGTTCTATCTGCATTCAAACACTTAAATATCTTAGCTTTTGTAACTTAGAAGAAAATTTTATCCAAATTTTTATCGCCGAATTCGTACTCATATATTTTAACTACAAGGAACCCGATGAAAAAAATCAGCATAACAGGTAACTTTGCAAAAGAGAATTAAGTATGCTAATTTGAATTTTCTTTATTATGTAAAAATACACATATTAAAACATTAGATCTATTTTATTACAGCTCAAAGTATATTTAAAACATAAATACTATATAATGTATTATATAATATTATATAAAGGTCTAACCTTTTCAGTTTGATTTTAATACAATTTCTCAAAATATATACATATTTTTAGTAACTATTTATTATATAATGCCGTTTCTTATTCAGTTTTATAAGATTTAGACTTTCAGTAAAAATTTTTAATTTAATAACTTAAAATTTAATTTAATTATAGAAAAAAATATTATTAATAAATCGTTATCAATCAAACACGTTGCATTGGCCTTATTAATTACATAATAAAGGCTAATATTTTGATAAAAATTTATTTTGATAATAATCTTTTATATTGGAATGTACATATAATCTACTACGTGTATATGCGTATAAAAAGTAAAAAATCTACAAATTGTAATAATTCTTCATTTTAACAGAAAAAATTGAAGACAGCTTTGTGTATATTGCATGATAGTTACTGAAGCTGATAATGTTTTATAATAGCTTTGTGAAATGATTTAAATGTATCTATTGTTATGTAATGTAAAATTGCCTTTGGCTCGATTTCAAAGTGAAGATAGTCAAAAAAATATCGTTATGTAACGCTCATTCGATAAAAATGATATTTTTACCGAGTCATAATCGCGTATTAATGAAAAACTTGAAATTCAACCATAGAACTCGTCTCGACTCTTTCTGCTCTTAATATGCATCAATTATATTGAGATAGTATCATATGATATATCAGAAAAAACTGATTAAAAATCTAGGATATATAGAATGAGCAAGATTAACGATTTAAAATAGTTGGAATAATTATTAGTATTAGTGCGTTAAGAAAGAGAGAGGGAGAGAGATATTACGTTATCGCCATGAGGCATGTAGCCGACCGGCGACAGTGTAATTGTTATTCTTCTTGTTATTATCTATCTATAATATATCGGGTATATATACTCGATAAAATCTGGCGCGTTTTAAAAGAAGAAGAGATTTACGCGCTCTTATATATACACGTATAGTATGTAGGTATATAGGTGGTAGCCTCTTTTTCATTGTGTCGATTAGATAAAAGCCGGCGTATGATATTGCCTTTCCATCATAAACCACAGGCTCGGCGCTTTATAACATTCTCCCGCGGGCAGACTGCCGAGCTGACGCGCCGTATTCGCGATTCGCGCAGGTATCAAATGCCGAGGTAAATTGTTTGCCCAAGCCTACTCGAATAACTCGCTTAAAATGGTCGGATATGGGCGCGGGGGCCGCGCGGAGCCCGGGCTCGGCCGGCCGAGTTGTAGAGGCCGCGCGGGGGCAGGCGATCGTCCTCGACACGGAAGCGGAGGAAAGCCGGCCTCGGGGCGCTCGCGCGCGGGGAAGAGGGGGGCGGTGGAAAGTGACACGGTAAAAGCGCCGCTAATGCCCTGGCGCATTAGCGCTCGCCGGCTAATAAAGTGCGGCCCGGGGTGTAAAAAGGACTCGAGCGCGGCTCTACCCCCGGCGGCCGGTCGATCGAGCGGGGCGATTGGGCGGGGCGGCCGGCGCCCATTGGCCCGCGGCCGGCCCCCACCCCGCGCCCGAGCCCCGAGGGCCGCGCCCCCGCGGCTCCCTTCGAGAGGGGCGCGAGGGCCGGTCGATGGCGAGCTCTCGAGAGACGAGGAGCCGGCCTGCCTCGAGGGCCGTGCCTCCATCGTCCTTGTGCCCGCGCCGCCGCCGCCACCGCCGCCGCCGCCGCTTGTTTACGGGGCCCGCGGCTCCTCATTCGCTCCTGCAGCTCTCAGGCTCGCCTCCGAATTTACTCCCGGGCGTCGGCCGGCTCGCCTCGGTAGACCGTGCACTCGGTTAACTCTCGGATAATCACTTTGGCAGTATGTAACCCCGATGGTTTACCTCGTACTTATATAAGTCAATGGCTGTAAGGACCAGCCCGAGGACCGGTAGTCAATGTGTACGCGTAGAAGGCAATAGCGTCACGATGCCTGCAGCATACGCATGGGACTGTTCTAAATGGAAATATATATATTGAAATGGACATAATTAATATTGGAAGCTGCACTTGCAGAGAAGAAGTGTATAAATAATAATAGTAGATAATAACGATAAAATAAACATATATGCATAGGAGAAAAAAAATAAGGGAATCATTATATCTGCACCCGGATTAGTACATCAAAAACGAGAAAATTCAGTAGAACAACTTTTTTAGAGCTGATTATCGCTCCCTAAAATGTTAGGAAATGAGTCCTATCCAAGTTTTTCGTTTTCTCTTTCGCTGTCCCGGCAGATCATTATTATACTTTTTTTTCGAATAGATCGTTAAATTAAAGAATTTATTAGACTAAACTGCAAAAACTTTTACTAAAACATATGATAAATGTTACTGTATTGTTAACTAAACTTGCTAGCCTACACGGAGAGGAAAAAGTAGGAGTATTCGTTTTTTGACAGTAATAGTTAATTGTTCCACACGAGTAACACTTTGTTGAAAACCGAAAAAACTTATTTTTTCTAGTCGTAGATACTTTTTACAAAAAGGAAGTTATTTCTCTTTCCAAAGGTATCTATGACATACGCATAGACAAGCAGTTGTACTACTTTGAGTTTATATAGTGGATACCGGTGTTTCTTTTCCCAATGTACAGCACTGTAAACACCGCTTGTAATAACAGATTAATAATAGAATGTAAGGATATCCAGGACGCGGCACTGCTTCAGATGGCTTAGCGGCGGCCAGTATAAACTCACGGGGCCACACTACTCCTCCCGCAGTTTGGGCCTGCCGAACGATCTACCAGGAACCGCGGGCGGCTTTACACTCGACGCGACCCGGCGGAAGGATCGGGCGCGCAAGGGTCCGGGCAAGGGGAACGAAAAAAGCTGTCGGGCCGGTGTGAAGGGGCGACGGCGGCGCGGCTCCTCCCCGCGGAGAGTAGATCGCGGGCAGCGGGGCGGGGGGGAGAAGAAGATTAGCGCCGGGGACGGGGAGCGGGCCGGGCGCACGCGATCCCGGGCGACGACCCGCGTGCGAGCGCGCGGTTAACCCCCCGATCCGCTGATTGACAAGCGCTTAATTAAAGTAAACTCCGGCGTGAAAAAGTCCCGCGGCGCGTTATCTCGCGCCCTCCCCGGGGCCCATTGTCCACCCCCCCCCCCCCTCCCCCCGGAGGTTGTTTGCGCAGTTGCAGGCGCGCCCGCGCGGGATCGATCCACTCGGCCTACACTCCGCTCGCACGCCGGCGTAACTCCTTGTGCATCGGCCCGCGTCGGCGGGCTCTCGAGGCGGCGCGCGAGTGGTGCAGGAGTACGTGGGGCCAGGCGGGCGCATGCGCCGGCCCGGCGATCGACCTTGGCTCGGTCGGGCCGGGGGCCGAGGAGCGGCTTCTCCTCGGCGGGCAGACGCGGGGCGCCAAGTGCGTCCCCTCGAGCGGGGCCCGAGTGCGCCCGCGGGAGAAGGGCCGCGCCCGATTGGCCCTCGAGGCCGGCGGGGAGTAGGGGCAGGCCGTCCGCCCGTCCTCCAGCCCCGGCCGTGCCCCCCCCCCCCCGCCCGCCGCCACCATCCCCCGGGCGGCAGGAGAGGGGCTGGTGGGGGCGGCGCCGCCCCCGGGCCGGGCCCGCCCCCCGGGGCTCTCGGCGCGCGCCCCCGAGGCCGCCCGGCCGCGGCAGCCTCGGCCCACTAGCCGTCAAGTGCTCGTCGAGGACGCACTCCACGCGAGCAGGAGTTGAGTCCCCGCGGGCTCGAGTACCGCGAGACACAAGTGAGACCAGTGCGCCGCCAGCAGTGGCCCGCGATGCCCCTGCATTGACCGAGCGATGGCAGACAAGAACAAGATGCTGCCCTGGTCCTTCCTGCCCTACCCCGCGAGCTTCCTCAACCACGTCTGGTACAGCCAGCTCGCCCTCAACTCGAGGTAAGGCCGAGGGGCCACTTGCAGCCGCGCGCCCGGCTTATAGCCGGCCCGCTTGCGGGGTTCGCGCCTCCGGGGAGCCGGGCGGCCGTAAGCCCTGCCTCCGGATTACGCCCAGGTAGACTGCCCGCCGCTCCACTTCGCGGGCTAATTCGCCGCACCTCTTCCGAGGCCAGTGTCGATCTTCTCTTCTTCTTTACTCGAGTCACCTTGCTTTCCCCGGTAGAAAGTTTCTCGGCTTTTCGGCCGGTTTCTCCCTCCAGCGTTTCCGGCCAGCTTTTTCCTTTCCCACCATTTACAATAGGGCGCGCGTTTAAAAAGCGTTAATTTTTTTGTGTAAATGTGACAGTTGAAAAACCGAGAGTAATCGAACAGAATGTATTGTAGTTCATCTTGCAGATAGTATCGTTCTCTGAAAACATATTAGTGTGCAGTATTTTCACTCGATTGCTCAATGACCTGATTTTTACTGGACTTTACCGGATTTCTGCCGAATCATTTCTGGGGTGATTTGAGAGACCTTACATAAGTTCACTCGACTGTAAGCTCTCGTTGGACGTGAACTACATAAGCAGTATGCGTTCCTTCGCGACAGTGTCCGTGAGAAAAATTGTAGAAAAAAAAGTGTTTACGGAGGTGACTATGTTTCAGCGGGAAAAAAGGGGTAGAGAAGGCAGTCGAGTTCCCGTCGGCGGAAGAAGGCGGAAGATGTGCCCCGGGAAGGAAGTCGGGGGCAGTGGGGGTGGGGGTCGGACGTGTCGCGATAATGGGCCGCTTAGCTTAGGGCGCCCGGACCTGCCGGCGGGCAGGTGCGCCGCGTGGGGTCCCCGGGCGGGGCTTTGTCGGGCGCACGCAGCCGCCCGGGGCGGGGCTCCCCGCTGTTCCCGGAGGGCCCCCGGGGGCCCGTTGCGCAAGAGTCCGCAGTCTCATAACACCCCGGTGACCATTGCAGGCTGCTCGAGAGCATGAAGATGCCGGCGCGCACCTCCGGCTTCCACATCAGCGACATCCTCGAGCTGAACGACCCGAAGCCCGGGCCCGAGGAGCCCGAGGCGGCCGTCCCCGGGGCGACGAGCCTCCTGCCGGCCTCGGGGGCCGACGTCCCCGCCGCCACCTACCAACAGCTCCTCGAGCACACGACGGCGATGCTGCACCCGGCCGCCGTCCACGGGGCCTTCAACCTGAACAGGCTTCCGGGCGCGCCCCCGGGTTCCCTCGGCTGGCCCCAGGCGCCCGCGGCCAGCCTGCCGCCGGCCGCCGCCCTCCACCAGCAGCCCATCGACGAGGTGAACGGTGAGTTGAGCGATGGTCTTCTTGACCGGTTGATTACAGGCCCTCGGCGGGTAAATAACGCGCGGCGGGCGCATCTGCCGCAGCTGCGGCTCCTTATCGGCCCTCGGGCCCCCCGCAGCTGCGAGAGGACCGGGATGACGGCGCGTTGCGCGCAGCTGACGCATGCATATATAGGTGTTCTGACCGGCGGCGCTTGTGTATCCTTGCAGGGCTCCAGCAACCGGACTCGACGAGCCCGGCCATCTCCGACCTGTCGTACCCCTCGCAGCGCGAGCACAGCCTCCAGGACTCGAAGGAGGAGGAGGAGCTCGGCGAGGAGGAGCTCGAGGGCGAGTTCGAGGAGGAGGAGGAGGAGGACGAGGAGGACAGCGGGGCCGAGGGGAAGCGCGGGCGCAGCAAGGAGCCCCGGGCGGGTGAGAAGCGGCCCCGGTCGGCCGACGCCGAGGGCCCCGAGGACTCCGAGCAGAAGAAGCGCAAGCGGCGCGTCCTCTTCTCCAAGGCGCAGACCTACGAGCTCGAGCGGCGCTTCCGGCAGCAGCGCTACCTGAGCGCCCCGGAGCGCGAGCACCTCGCCTCGATCATCCGGCTGACGCCCACCCAGGTGAAGATCTGGTTCCAGAACCACCGCTACAAGACCAAGCGGGCGGCGAGCGAGCGCGTCGAGGCGCAGGGGGCGCGGCTCGACTGCTCGCCCCGGCGCGTCGCCGTCCCAGTCCTGGTGCGCGACGGCAAGCCGTGCCAGGCGAAGCTCCTCGAGGGCTGTCCCAGTGGGGCGGCGGCCGCCGCTGCAGCAGCCGCCGCCGCCGCGGCCGCGGCCTCCTACCCGCCGCTCAACGCCCAGCTGCCGATGCACTCCTACATGCAGAAGCCCTACTGGTGGTAACCCCCGGCCGCCGGACCACCGCCTCACCGATATCATCCTTTGTTATTCTTTTCTAGACGAATCTCGCTCTCGACGATTCACCATTACTGTAATAATGTATATGTATACTATATTATTTAGAGACACCAA
The DNA here is from genome assembly GCA_018906755.1 of Sycophaga agraensis. Lineage (NCBI taxonomy): Eukaryota > Metazoa > Arthropoda > Insecta > Hymenoptera > Pteromalidae > Sycophaga > Sycophaga agraensis. Next base: position 1,553,874 of record JACCIE010000004.1, read on the forward strand.
AGAAGGGACGGCCGCTTTCGAGCGGAGCGCGCACCTGTAAATATATCCTAGTTCAATTGACGGGGTGGGGGGGTAGACAAAGACGCATATATATATATATATACATATATATATATATATACACATAGATATATATGTATAGAGACTATAAGAGAGATAAGGGAGATACGCCGGGGCAGTGGAAGGGCCCTTTGCCGCGCACTTTTGCCCCTTGCAGCCGGCCGATCGATCCGCGCGTATCTCCCGGGCCGCGCGGTGGCGCGAGACGCCCCCGCCATGTACCGGCTCTAATCCTCACCGATCACGTAGCGGTATTTATTATACTCTAGCGACGACTTGTATATACCTTGTACATTATGTATCATACCTAGCCTAGTGAGTACTAATATTATGAAAAAAAAAAGCGTATTTAATAAAAAGTAAGAGTCGACGATCACAAATAACAAGGAGTCGAGCGTGCATTCATTTGAGAGAACCGGACCCGCCCGACCCCACACCATCCCAGGCGCATCTAACCCTTGCCTCCCGCGCGCCCAAGCCTCTCCTCGCCGATTAATCAAAAAGAGGGACCCGCGGCGGATCTTCCGGCTTCCGCTTCCGCGCAGCCCGCCATCTTGCTCCCGGTTCAGATTTCCGGCCGCGGCGGACGGAGGGGCGCCGCCCTAAGGACCGCGGATGATTTACCGACGCAGTCGCCGCCGAGCGAGCCGCCACGCGAGCTGCTCGCCCTCTACGTTACACGCACGTATATACCTCGACTCGGGGCGGCTTTTTTTTTCCTTTTTGTTTTTGTTTTTTTTTTTGCTTTTCCACCTTCGGCCACTGGGCGTCGTCCCCGTCGGAACACCACGGCTAACTGTCGCCGCGCACGAGAACAGCGCCCGTCGGCCCCGCGTGCACGCCACTCGGACGCCCGGCTAATCGCTCGAGGGCATAATCGCTCGAGCGCAGCAGTGCAAGCTTACGCGCGCTTCGCGCAAGTGTCCATTAAACGAGCTTTTTCTTTTTCCAATTTTCGGAGCGCACGCGCGCCTGACATGGACAGCTATATAGTCCAAAGATCGTTCCTTCTATATTCCGGACTTCTAAGCTTGCGCTCGTCAATTACAGGCTCGGGGCACGCGTCCGCGCCCCCGGCAAGACCCACTTTCACTTTTTTTTTTCTCTCTGCCGCTTGCCGAGGTACCTGCCACCAGTCCCTTGGAAAGCGGCGACTCCCCAGGACAATGGCGGTAGTCGTGGGTGGTGGGGCGGCCCAATCCTTCCTCGGAAGCGGCGGCCCGGCACGAGCGGAGCAAATGGCCTGGACAGCGGCCGGCATATGCCCGGCGTCGCTCGGCCGGAAGGCCGCCGATAACATTCAGCCATGATTTATACGAGCGCCGGGGTGTGTATATATATATATATATCGCGATGCGGACGCGGTCCATCGGCCGGTACGGCGCTCCCGGCCGGCCGGCACTTTACGCGGACGCCCGCGCGGCTAACGGCGCTTTTTCACGAGCTCACGCGCGCCGCCCGCTTATCTGCCGCCCGCCGGCTTTTATCCGCTCTTTATGCGGAGGCTGGCCCCGCCCCGGGCGGCGCCTCTGTCTTCGCGCAGTCATTCTTTAACGAGGGACCTCCGGCTTTCTGCGCCCCGCGGGGCTTATCTGCCCGCTTTCCAATCAACCGACCATGGGCTCGCTTTTAATCGGGCATCTTTCCGGAATCACTAGTGCGCGTACTTTATCGTGGAATATGATATTCCTTGGACATTATATATATATAGCATCCTTAATGGCTTTTTTTTAACCACTTTCCGGGTAACTTCGCTTACACTTAGACACGCTGAAATATAGTCTTCCGCTATTTAATGAAACGCAATAAGCTCGGTTACGAACAAAATCGGATGTGCCTGATGCCTGCAGTCGATGTCCAGATCAGTCGTACCTGCGCCTGTCTAGCTCGCCATCTCGATCAAATGGAAGAAAGCGATTCTGCTGCACAAAGGGGACGTATAGCCAAAACTTGATGCAATTAATCACTGCGATAATTGACCAATACTCTGATGACTGCTGCCCTGCCGCTTAAACTGCTCCTCTAGATTTATACAAGTGCTGTGCTCGTTTTCCGACGAGGGGAGCTCCGACGTTGTCCTGCAAACTAATCCCCATCAAGATTCAAAGATCTCGATGCCTTCTACATGAATGAAAACTTAGAGAAACATAAGGGGTCGTTTCGACGTTTACTTACAACTAACGGTCATAGATTATTGCTCGTAGTATTTACTGGAGTCCGCGTCATCTGTATGTAGTGTTCCTCCATTGTTTACGAGTAAATTTTTATTAGTCTACGAAGGGAATTTATGCAGTTACTATGCAGAGAATTAAAAAAAATTACTATCTTCGATTAAATCTATATAATTTGAACAGTTTATTTATCTTTAGTAGGACAAACTCTTAAATTTTGTTATGGAAATCCGTACGATGCCTTTGCATACTCTCTAGACATAATGAGTACAATTCTTTGATTTATTTCTGGAACAGACCGAAGTGATATTAACAACTACAACTGCAGGATTTATTTTTTTAACGACAGTTTGTATAACAGTTTAATATTGTACCGTGAATATATATGGTACCAACGAACACGTACTCTTCGTTACGAGCTTCGTCAACACCATAAGCTTTAACCATTCCCGAATAAAGTGCATTTTTTGTTTGTAATAATAGTATATCCATAATTCAATAATAGTTTACGTTCTTTATTTATAAATCAGAGACATAAATGCTGTATAAACAAGTTAAATATAAAATTAAAATTAAATTTTAGATCTCACACAAAAAATACCTAAATGTACATTCGCAAAAAATTGTTAGGATTATTGTTTACTATATTCTTCAGTTGACTAAGAATATACTACATAAACTACATCATTCTAATTATAATGTAATGTAATTTTTCAGCATATTGAATATATTCTTATGCATACTTCAAAATATATAGTAAAAATTCAAAATAAATTAATTTCTCCGGTTGTATAATAATAATAATCGACTCACATAAATACAATAAATAATACTACTTACTTCACCAAGTATTAAATTATACTTCATATTCAATATGGATAATCACTTACATTTTATAATTTTTGACTGTATTGATAACAGTTTAATGTAATTACATATACGTATAATAATTTATACAATTTAAAAAATATCTTATTTTATATTTAAATCATAGTAATAATCAATTTAATAAACTAAATATAACAAATAAGCTAAACAATTAAATCTTACTTAAATTTCGCAAAGCCAAAGGCGAGGCTAAATGTAGTTTGACCAGTAACTGATATAAAAACGTCTAATAAATTATAAATTTTAAATTTAATAATTTTGTTCAATATTATTTTTAATTAATATTCAATTAAAATTTTATTATTAAATTTATTATAGTATTGCGTATATAAATATTAATAAAAAATTTCTAAGACGCGTAAATTGTAAGCAGACTGTCATTCAAAGTTAAATCTGGCAACGTCCTTTTTTCGAATGTCATTGACGTTACACGCAAAAAAGTGTTAGTGATATCCGAATACATGGTCGAGTAAACATAGTGTGTGCGGAATATAACATTACCAAATTTAAGAAAACATTAGTTAGATACATATAACTGTTTGTGTTTTGAGTTAGATATAGATTAACTCTTTTCCAAGCGGACGTCGAGAATGAGGAATGCGAAGGGGAATGTTACTATAGTATAAGTACTAAAATTATATAAATAGACATGTACAAAACTAATTCTAAGGGAGTTGAATGGAATTAAATAATTTAGAAATTATTTTAGAATACATATAATATTATAATACGAAATTAAATTCAAATCCGTTTCGGAAAATTATAAAAAATTAGAAACATACTAATGGAATTTATAATCATAATAAACTACCTAATATAGGCAACCATAATTAAAATAATTCATTATAATTAATATACTTCATGTTAGTAATATAATTAATTTTCATTATATTTATAATTCGATAGATGATCTAATAATATTGATTGAAATAATAGCTTATCATAAATGTGAAAGCTGTAAAACTGCTTTGGGCACAAGTAATTTCTAAATTTATGTTTTATACTAGTATATTGAATTATAACGTAAATTTTTTAACAGTATTTTTTAACAAATTTAAAAAATTTTTATATGATATTAATATAGTATTTTTTATCTGTATATTAGTATAAAAATATCCTATTAATTGCTGCGAGAATTGCTACGATAATTATACGTATTTCGATACGTATATAAACTTGGTAATACGATAGTACAATTTATCGGCGCATAATAAATTTTAACTTGGTGACTATTTAATAAAGTAGTTTGGCTAGTTAAAACTTGTGATTAGTTCGGTTAGTATTTTGTATAAGATTAAGACAGATCAGCTGATGCGTTCGCGCGCGCAGCTGCAGCGCGGGTATAAAAGTGCTGAGTCAACACGAGCCACCTGTCCACCATTTTTAATCGTTATTGAATTATATAGTACATAAACGATTTTTTATTTTCTTCCATAAAAAATAGTTATTTTTTAAATTAACGTATTTTATAAATTTAATAATTAAGTGCATTGGGAAAAAATCCTGAGGATAATTGTACAAAGATTAATGTGCTGAAATGTATAAATATTTGTGACATACAATCCTGGTTGTTTTGCGAGAACTGCGAACAAAATTCGATTTACAAATTCATCAAGCCAAACATAGTTCTCTCAAAAAGAATAGCCCGACCAATGAATATGGTTAAATTTGTTCGCGTTAACGCAACAAATGCAGGTATCTCGGCGTGAGACTTTTCCAGGTTATTTATCAAAGGTCTGTGCGAACACAGGATGGATAAACAATAATGTTTTTGAAGTCGATCGAGTGATTGGTGAAAGAAGTGGGAAGAATGCGAGGTCGGCCAGTGGCACACGCGGCTCCTCGGCTCCATAAAGAGAAAGACTTTATTCTTTCGGGGGCGAACAGGCGGCACGGCGGGTCCCTAAATAATACGTTGTTTGCTTATTCCGCGCCACTCCTCTGATTAATCTGCCTTAGAGCAGCGTAGAGGAAATTTGTGCGACATATTGCAGCGACCGTGGGCAGACTGCACAGGCGCACGGCTCGCTCCGCTCAAAATTAGCTCGGAGCTCCGGACTCGTCCTATGCACGCGCGCCGGCCCAATACAGCCGGACTCGCGCACGCACAATGCGCGGAGAGTAATGTAATTGATACATCTGGCCGCGAGGTATCCGGCACTCAAGGTCGCGGCCCCCGGGATTCCTCGGGCTTCGCGGGCCGTCCGCCGCGGATTCGTGCAGCCGGGCGTAAACTTGACTCGGGCGGCGCGTCCGGCGCTTCCGGTAGGCCGCGTTGCGTCAGCGCGACGGCCCTATTAATAACCCCCGGCTCCAGCGGTCCACGACATTCGCGAGGCTCTATTTTTACGCGCCGAGGCGGCCGACGCGCCGAGCCTCGGGCGTATTAATAATACACGCATATAGTAGACGTATACAGCGGAGCTCGTCGCGCCTATGCGAGGTCTCCGTACGTGTACGTCCACCCGCCCACCCACACGCGCCCTTTCCACGGGATCGGTGACACGGATCCTCCGGCAAAGTGACCCCCGGCAGATAGCCGCGAGTCATCGGGGCCCGCGTATAAATCACGCGTAATACAATGTAATAAGCGCGCGAGGAGCCGGGCCGATAGCCCGGCCGGCGCTCAGATTAGCGGGGCGCGCGTGCATAAATCAGGCCGCCGGGGCCAATCGGGCGTGCGCGCGGAAACCGGCCGAGTCACCCCCGGCGGCCGATCGATAGTGCACACGCGAATAAATTGATAGCCGTCCCCTAATATTTCCGAGTGTAATCGGGGGGGTGTGTGCGCGCCGCGCGGCCGGAGAAGGAAGAAAAGAAAAAAACGAAAACCCGAGGGCCCGGTGAGCCGGACCGTGTGTGTCGAGGGTCCGAACGAGGAATGCACATATACGTGTGTATACGCGCGGCGCTTTGTCGCCCTTTTTTTTTTCCCCCTTCACGCCCCGCTGCGGCCATCGAGGCTCATATTACTCGATTGGCCTCCGCGGCGCCCGCGACCGATCGCACTTGTCGCGCCCCGGGCGGCGGGAGTGCACGAGGCCCTATATGTGTGTGCGTGAGCGGGGAACCCTTTGTCGAGCCGTGAAAACCACCGCCCCCGCGCTTTAATTCGCCCGGGGGCGCTTTGAGGCATTCCTCCGCAGGCGGTGGCCCCGGGAAACCCTTGCCTCGCTCCGAGGCGTCATTATCAAGCTCATTGTCGAGCCGGGCCCCCGTCAATGCGCCGGCTCCGAGAAAAGCCCGGCGGGCTAATCCCGCGCGCGCCCAATAAAAACACGCAGGAAGCCCTGGAAAAAGGGAAGAAAACGCGGACGTCGCCGAGCGGCGAGGGGCTGCGGGAGGGGGGGGGGGAGAGAGAGAGGAACCAAGCGAACCCCGGGGAAAAGCGAAAAAATGCGAACAATGAGAGAATCGGGGACGGCCGGGGGGGTTGGTTTTATTGGCGGGCTTCCGCTGGGGTCCCGCCGTCGCCGCCGCCGCCGCCGCCGCCGACGAGGCAGCAGCCTTTAACCCTCTGCTCCCGGCCGATTCCGGGGCTTTATGCGCTGGACGCTACTTACACGGGATGCGCGCGCTCATTGTTGCGCTCTAGTGCCCGATCCTTCAGCCCGAGGACTCGAGGCGCGGCCGATCCGCCCTTTGTCCCCCCCGCCGGGGACTCACGATTTTTTCGCCCGGACGCTCGATTGACCCGCGGATGTGCTGGACCGGCAGAAAGAGACGGGCGCCCATACCGACAAATTACACTAGCTAATTTATTGGGCTTTATACCCCGGATTATAATTACTTGCCTGCCTGCATTGTGCGAATACATTTCGTCTAATGCCGTATTGCATTGTCCCCTCACTCCTTCCCCACCAGATTATTCCACTTTTATTTTATTCAATTCGGAATTATTACGCAGAGTTCTAAGCGCCTGCAAAGCTTATACTGCTTAGCTTTAACGCGGTAAATTAATTATGTATTATACACTATATATATATTTATCTTTCTACATTTTCCCGATTTATTTTTTTTAGATAAAAACTGTCTTTGTTTCTGATACTACCTGTCCATTTATAGTGTGAAAAAATTCAATAAATTACATAATTGAAAACTAACTTTTAGCCGCATAACTATGAATTGGTTAAATGTTTAAATACTTATTAACTAACATTACCCTAAACATCATTTTAGATAAAATTTAGATATTTATAAGTACCTATATTTTTAAGATTCCGGTTCAAAATTTAAAATAAATTGTGCTGTATCACTTTCATTGTCGCAGACTGCCAAGTAATACACAGATGTATAAAATATTCTTAATTGACTTGTGTTGTTAATTACTTGTCAATTAATAATTCTTAAAATATTATCTTATATAGACACGTTTATTTTCTACCACAATCACGCTAGGCCAGAGATACTTTTTGAAATTATTCTTATTATTACATTTTTATTTCCGTTTTGATAAATTTCATTCGTTATATATCTCTCATTAACTATTATTTAATCTGATTCTATTTACTTTTATTGTGAATTAATATTGTTTTTGAATTTTCTTTTTGTTTATCCCCTTTGGCTCTTCATTACGACCCTTTAATATGAATCTAATATTTATGTCTACCATTGTATTTGATTTCTATTTCTGCTTCCACTAACTTTGCTCCAGCTACATCTTTTTGTGCTTTTCTTACCTTTATATGATTCTGGCTTCTGTTGTCACTTGGTATCCCAATTGTGATTCAGCGCTCCCATTCTCGCTCCCATTCCTATACGCTTTCTAGCTGCCATGATGCAAAAGCACTGTTTGTGCCTTTGTCATCACTGGCTTTATTACTTCCTTTTACTTTCTATGCTTGTTCTCATACTTCTTCTCTAATTTATTTTTCATGGCTTTGTTTTTTATATTTTCTTTGATTTTTTCTTTCTATCCCTTTTTCTGCATTTTAAATATTTCATATTATTTTTATTTTTATTACCTCTAGATTTTTAGGACATATTTCTCCTTTTCTTTCTGTGCGTTAATTTGTACTTTCTAAATTTTTCTTTTCGCTTTGGTTTACTCTTGAATTTACTTATTTTTTTCTTTACAGTCTCCTTTACGGCAGACGTCACTCATATTTCCATAAGGGTGCCGTATTAAAAGAATATGCATTAAAAATTAATTAAATCAAGGAATAGTATTAATAATAAAAGTATAAATATTGCAAAACTAAAAAAAATGTGTCGTTCCTGCCGACACGAGATTGATTTTTGAATCTTGAGGAAGATTGTTGAGCAACACAACAATAAACCCTCGACTAAACCGCACGTAATCTTAGTATTTTGACCTTGTCGTTTACCGACGGAAGAAGAGGAAATGGATCTGTAGGTCCATAGCATATATAAATGCGTCAATAGGCGCTCTTGATAAAAGAGCCACCACCCATGTCTAACAGGAAATAGTATACACTATTTTATAATGCATTTTATTATATTATGAAGTATTTCTTGAGGTATTTCCTGTAATATTAAAATCATTAAACAGTTTTAATAATCGCGAGAATAATCATTACAATGTATCCCAAGATGTGTCCTCAACGAAATTAAAATATATTCTAAATAAATTGCGAAATTACGTAAAAAGTTTTTAGCATTTTTTAAAACAAAGTCAGACGTTAAATTAATTGAAAACACAAAAGTATAACATATTTTTATATTATTATGAAAACACAAATCGTATCAAAAGGTCATTGATATTTTTTTATTTGTAAAATATAAACAAATTCTTTTCAAAACACTTAAATTGTATTTTTACCTATGCAATATTCAAATAACCAAAAAGTTGTATTTACAAGGGATTTATCTTATACTCACGTGTGATTCGTACCCCATCGTGGATTCGGAAGTTTATGAGTTTCAAACCATATTATACATAATCTTGTGACTATCGGCCAAGATATATTTAACATCAACCCAATTATAAAAAAATGGTAACGAAAAATTTAAGCAGAAATAAAAACTTGTTCGTTACTTTATTATTGTTCGTAAACAAAATTTCATGCATCCAACATATATTCGTTGTAATAGTTCCTCTTCGTTACCATAATTCATTTGTAAAAACGAACTCTTAAGGATTGTACACTGAAAAAAAACATTACTACATTATAGTCAAAAAACGCAGAGAAAATGGTAAAAGATTAAAAATCATATCAAGAATGATGGAAAAATTAGAAAAAGAAAAAAAGGTGAATCTATAATAATAAAGGAATGGTAAAGGGTTAATTTTAAATGGTTAAGAGATAGCTGAAGGTCTGTATTAAGATTGAATATGTGTGCAAAATAGATAAGAAGGAAGTTGATATCATTCAAATGCTAATACGTAAAATTTGTTAAACGAGATGCATACTAATGCGCGTAACCCGCTTGCAAATTACTAATAAAATTGAAAACAATATCCCTAATAATATGCACTCACCTTAACAAAATTTGATAATATATATTTAATATTTCATTGGCATGATTTTATTGCTCAAAACCTTCATGAATTTGGGATTATCCATTTTTAATTACTTCCATTCAACACTCGATTCAACATGCAATAAGTATCTATAAAACTTTAATATATATCACTTCAACCTATATCTATCTCTAAACCAATAAAGTACACATATAAAATATCTGTATAATATGATGTTTCGTTTATTCCTGCATACCTTACCATATTTTAAAAGAGATCACAATTTTCAGCATCGTGTATACCCCTGAAAGGAGTGAAAATTTCCAATCGATAAGCGCTTTAGCAAATCAAAGCGCTATACATATATCTTCATTTCTATTCGCCTCTCGGAATAGGAAAAGAGAATCCGAGGTGTCTTTAACAGATGTTCTTTTCAAGGGTGAGGAGCAAATAGAAGGGGATGCATTTTTTCCATTTTCTCTAACTTGCTGTAACTACTGTAACTCGGTAAAATGTATTCAATTCATGAAAATTAAAGTTAGAATTATTTAAATTGTGTTTATATATATATATAATATGAGTAGAATCTTGAAAGAAGAAATAACTTATAACTTTTGTATTCTACTAAAAAGTCTAACTTATTAATCTAACAATATTTTAAGCTAGCAATTGACGAATAATTAAAATAGTATAAATTAAAAAATTTTTGCGTTTTAAAATATTTAAAACAATACGAATATAGATGTTTTACGCATACTTATTAATGTAATTTTTAATCTAATGGCTTGCCAAATAACAAAAACGAGAAAAGATTTACTGAAAAAATTTATACCCACGTATCATCATAAAACCATAAAGTAGCTATATTTACAACATTAAACACGGATACATATGAATAATAAATAAAGTGCTAACAGTACAATGGATAAAATGATATTCAAAAAATGTTAAGCTTGAAATAATATCGATACTAATTTAAATAATTATTTTCTAGTTTGAATATATTAAATATAAATAATTAGCCATTAACTGTGGCTTAATTTTTTGTACATTAATTCTTAATAAAAAGTTTTGGAAAATTTTTTAGTCTTAAACATCTTCAAGGATACATTCTACAAGCGGCCCATTAGCTCAGTTGGTTAGAGCGTCGTGCTAATAACGCGAAGGTCGTGGGTTCGATCCCCCCATGGGCCATTTTTTTTTCTTTTTTATTTTCATGTTGTAGGCGATTCTATTATTCTGTTATATTGTAATCACTAATCTTAATTATATATTAACTCTACGTTTTCCAATATACATTAAATCGTAACATTTTATTGAATTGCTCATGGTTAGACAATCTTTACAACAAATTGTAAAAAAACTACGTTAAATAATTAATCAATTTCTTTTTATTTAAAATTTCACAACTAATTAAACAGTATAAATTTTTTTTTATCTTAAAAGATAGACGAGGATTCTGCAAATTCAAAATATAAGCTGTTTTCTTGATTGTTTCAAGCTAGGTTTTAAAATCTCGTACATATGTTGTGTAACTCCACTTTAAATCTGTTATCTCGTAGTTTCTAATTACATTACGTATAATCAATATTCAAGCTAACGATAGTTTTAGAATGAGGCAATGACCAATTTCATGCACAATCACTCGCACAATCACTCGCACCATCTTGCAAGTACGGCTATGATACACCGACATGCAATATGCAAATACAAATCGCGTAAGCAAAACAGGTTCAATTATGTAATGCAACTATCATATTTTTTAAAAATCGCAATATTATATAATCTGAAAGAAACTTTAAAAAGCGGTATACTTAATGTAAGAGACAAACTTATTGATTTAAATAAATTCTAAATAAATGACAAAATAATTGAAATAAATTAATCAATAATAAAATTTACTGTGCTCGTGTTACTATATATATTTTAGGTAATTTAAAGCATCATATTTGTGAGAATAAATGCTGAAGCGTACAAAGCACAGCTGAGAGTTATTCGGGTCAACGGGTGGTCGAACGGGGCAGAATGCGTTGTAAACGCAACCGGGGGTTGTCCTTATGTATACATATCAAAAGCGTAAAGCGTAGAAATCATCATTAGGGGTTCTCATCGCGACGGCCGAGTGCGGAAAGCGCAGGAATTGCGATCAAAGGTTATCTCATTGAGGGTTGCGCGCATAAAGAAAACAGAGTACGCAGGACTTCGTTATGACATTCTTTGTATCAGCAACTTGAAATTACCGATTCGCAGTCAAGGATATGTTTTTGATTTAAATGAACAGATAGATTGCATAATTTGTGAGCTTCTTGTGAATTGAAAGCAAATTCACTCTTCCTTTGGCTTTTACGCACATTAAGCGCACCGACGAACAACGTTACATGTTTATAATACTATAAATAGTCATTATTGTTCGTATCTGATCGTAAATACAGTACTATTTACAATAAATATAAAGTTTATTTAATCACCTGATTTTTGTAATTGTGCTAACCAAATAGTTGTTAAAAACAAAATGATCCTTTAGGATTATGAAAGTGAAACTAACATGAATGTATGAACAGTGAAAAATTTCAAAAATAAAGGAAAGTTTGTGAGAAAGTTTGTTAATAAAAATGTCTTTACGACTCTGCAGCATTAAAGCGATGAATAAACAGACTTTGTAATAGCATTGCATTCAAAATAACGTTGAAAATCCAAATACGATGGTTTCTCTCGCGGTTTCCTGCATAAATGAGACAAGAAATAGAAAGCAGATGAGAGTCGAGAACAGAGTAACTGGGTAGAATAAAACGATAATATAGTAATGCTTATGCCAACATTAACAAAAACCAACGGACAAAATCTACATCACATAGCACGGAGACAATATTTAATATGCAGTATGTGTTAATTGTTTATAAGACATATAAGTGTCAACATAAGCGTGTCTATTAGGGTGTGGTGATAGGCCTGGGGGTTGGCTGATCGGCACAATATTTGTCCTGACCATAATTAATTTATTAGGGTAAAATAAAACAGAAGATCTAAATTACAATGTGGTAGAAACGTTAAATGATACTAATAAAAGTAGTATCAGCTTGAATGAAGCAATAAGATTACATTTATCCCACTCAAAAAGTAATTTAAATGTCAAACGAGATAACAGGTCTAAGAATATTGCTGGTCAATATTAAAGTGGAACTATCAGTAAGTACACGATGTGTTTTTCATAATAAGGCGGAAGTTTTATGGAATAGAGCGCGAAAAACAAGCTAAACAGTGGGAAGAGCGAAAGTTCAGGACATGCATAAAGAAATCACGACCAGTAACCGCGCCTGCAACAATAAACAATGTTCAAAGTTCGGCATGCCTATACTACTCCGCAGAATAGAAACATGAAAGTGGCACCAGCCATAGAAAATTAGCTCTTATTATGCCTCCAATTACTATTGCATTAGTGTGACACGGGTTTCGACACGGAATATTGGGTTGATCAAGGATGTATTAAAAAATTGATAAACTACAAGAAAAAATTGTAGGTTTGTTGATAAAAATGTTGATCTAAAAAAGAAAAGTGAGTTAAACAATAAGTGCCAAAAATACGTCCTATACTCGGTCTTATATGTTCTATTCACTATTTCGAATATTCTTGCATGAGATAATTGCTGCATTATAATTTTCAATAAATTCTATAGCAAGGTTAAGTGGTTAAGTTTCTAAACACTCATAGATCAGACCGAAAAAAATATGGCCTCACATTATGTTTATCATTTAAATTATTAAGCGTGAATACTGATGTTGCACAAACAAAGTATCTATTGAGTATATATTGATCTAAAAAAGAAAAAAGTAAATAAGTTTGTTCACATAGTATAATTATATGGTTTCACAAATATTTATCAATATTATTGTACCTTTGTCATAGTTTGAAAAGTGATAAAACTAATATATATTTTTTCCACGTATTTTGGCCAATTCGATAAGTTTTTACAAATAGAAAAAGTTGGTCGTTTAATGGGATGGATAGAGGTCTGTTGACAGAAAAATGGTCCCTCTGTCACGACTAAATCACTAACCGCATAGAGCATGTAGACTAATGGTGGGAACATGAAATTGGAGAAGCCAATCCTAGACTACGTAGGCTATTTTCACAACGGAACCGTGTACACAATTTGAAATAACCCATTAACTGGTACACGCCGAGTTGTTCTTCGGCAGAGTAATAAATACGTAAATAAAGCGCACGGCCAGTGTTGATCAGATACAATGCATATTTACATCGGCGAGGGAACCTATAATTACCCATACAATCTAAGCTGTAATTGCGCTTATGAGGCGTCAATGAGGGCCGATCAGAAGCGGCGCGGCGAAAAGGAGATAAGTGATCGTTGGGGACGGTGTAAAAGAAAAAAGTGACTAGGCATCCCCGTGGGGCAGATACAGCCGAAGCGGGGGCTTGAAGTGGGGCGCACAAAGGCCTCGCACGGCGATGGCTATCGGGCGGCATTGTCCCGGGCGCGAGGCTCGCTCGGTGCGGAAGGCCCGGTTTACACGGCCGGCGCACGCGACCGGATAGAGCATCCTAATTGATATCGATTGGCTCTGCCGCGCGCCTTTTTGCCTCCGGGGGGTCGCGTGCGCCGCGAGGGAAAGTCCTTTTTTTTTTCTCGCGAGGCGGCGCGCGGTGGGAACGGCCAGGGCCTTTTGTCGCCGGGAGGGTGGGGGCATTGTTTAGCCGCGGAGTAGGCGGCCCCGCGGTGGGAAAGATGGCTATCGCGCGGCTTGACGGCCCTCATGGCGATGCGCGTGGCTTATGCCCTATCGGTAATCCGGGCGTAATCACCGGGCGTCCGACTTTGGTTGGCCGGTGACTTACGGGCAGCGGCGCACGCATGTGTATATAAACAATCGGGCGGGCGGGAGATGGCCGGCCGCGGGCCGGAGCTAATATCAATTAGGAACTTGGAATTGCAGTTCATCAAAAGTTCCTTATTCCCGGGCGGCGGGCGCATAAATTGCCCGTCGGCCCGGGCGTCCAGCTGCTCATCTGGCCGCGTCTAGACCCTCGTCGCCGGCGGAATTACGCGCGCCCGGGAAACTTTTTCAATCGCGCGGTGCCGCGGGGGGCGGCGCCCGGGCCATTACGCCCGGCGGTATATATCGGCCCGGCCGCATGCAAATATGCGCGCCTCCTCCCGGGCGCCTCTGCGCGTGGATATCGATTAAGTAATCTTAATACATCGGCGGGCCGCGGGAGCGTGGCATCAAGCGGGCCCGGAAGCGGAAACGATCCATTGCCGGGGGTAGGGGCGGGCGGGGGGGGGGGGGGCTCGACTTGCGCGCGGCCTTTTCCCTTTGATTAATTTCGACCCGCGCCGGCCTTTTTTCCCCGCGAGAAGTCGCGCGCGACGACGGCTTGGCCCTCGGCCAGCCGTTGTAACTCAGGAGGGCGCGCGTGTCTGCGGTGTACACTTATATACGGCCGAGGGCTTGATTAGCCGCGGGTGTGTCTGTGCGGCCTCGCGAGCGAAGGGCGCGGCACCCATTGTTGGCCCGGCACCCATTGTGTCGCCCGACGGCTCGCGGAGCCCCGGATCTGATAAGCGCGCCGTGTGCCGCAGGGCTAACCCCGACCGATCGCTTTTTAATGAGCGCGCGGACGCCTCGGTGGCGCGGGCGTGACTGCGCAACGCGGAGGATGAGGGGCCCGCTTTTAACCCCGTCGCCGAGGCGGCAAAAAATCCCCGGGCTTTATAAAAATGCCCTTGGCGATTAAAAATACCGTTTGCACGCGGAGCTACAAACCGCGTAATTGCAGCCTCGAATTAGCTCATTGATCCAATGTGCATTTGTGTCTTGCTACCGCTGCTGCTGCTGCTGCTGCTGCTGCTGCTGCGTCATCCTCGCCGCACGGCCGGACAAATATTTTTACTCGCTAATGCGTTCGACCGATCTCATGCCTATATTTAAAGTACGCATCGTGTGTAAACTTTTCTTTCTTTACTTCGATCTGCCTCCGAATACTTTTTTATACCTACGCTATATTGCTTTGCTACGCATCAAAAACCCTACCGAAAAACAAACATCGGTACATCTAACTTCTGCAAAATACTATAACTAGTTGGTCGCGTGCAATGTTTACCTTCATTCTCATCACAAATTAAAATTTACCGTTTAATTATAACTCTCAAAGAAATACTCGATTACCTACAATTTCATAAATACATAGAATTAATGCTTGAATTAATGCACAAGTATCCAAAATAGCCTTGGACAATATGTACAGATCATGACATTTTTATATTCCTAGTCGTCTACGTATGAACATGTATGTGGCATCTAAAATAAAAAATAATACTCTTTAACAAAGTTCATCTAAACATAATACATCTATCCTCCTCTAAATTTATCACCGCTTTGATTTTGCTAAGTCGTTAAACAGACTTTTACAATGTCATTAGTTTACGCTAAAAATTTGTATTATATATCGTATACTTAAGTAATAAAATTTTTTGATTAATATCTGATTTCTGCGCAATCGCTTTTTTAATAATAAAATAGTAGATTAAAATTATCTGACATATTTTATTAAATTTACTATAGTAGATACTTACTTTAAAATAAATTTAAAAAACTGAAGTTGCTGTTTAACTATGATTTATATAAAAAGACATTGATATCGTTTATTAACGAATTTTACAAAAATTTTCAATTTATTAATTTCAATTCATTCATGATAGATTACAATCGCTATACAACCTTCGGTTTAGTAATATCTCGAATATCTATCTCTAGGATTTTTAGTATATTTCCTGTATATTCTTTAGATATTAATAAAATATAAAATACTAAACATTTACAATGTTACCAAAGAATTAATTGATTAGCATATAAAAATTAATTGAATAAAACCGAACAATACATAATTATTTTAAATATTTTGTGATAGGTTTATTATAAATTAATACATTTTATTTGATGTACAGGTATTAATTTATACTTACACAGTGAAAGAAGATTAGTTTAAACCTCTTTTAATTATACGACTGGTTTACTTGTTTGACTTGTACTTTGTTTTTGAGACTACAATGACAAGATGTTAACGAATATGATAAATTTTATGAATGCATATATAAACAAGTTTCATACAATGAACATATAAATATACCTACATTTTTTAATTTTTAATTTTTCACGCATGCCCGAATAAATGAATTTGTGTATATTTATTCAATAACATAATATTATAAGTCATTGCAAGTTCATTAAATTCAAATTGTATTATGTCTGCGAGATATGTAAATTACTATTTGTATTTACAGAGAGTGAAACTGGATTAAAATGATAAAGATAATAATATTATTTTATAAAGAAGTAGATCATAATCATAAGAATTATATGCAGGAGATGTTGACAGAAGCAAAAGTTTAATTGAATAAATGAATAATTAATACATAAAAAGATGTTTGATGACATGTGTAGACTGTGCAAGGGTTATTTCAGGAATTCTGTTTATCTATAGTAACATGATTTGGCAATTTTGTAAAACGTGTTTGTTATAAAGTCTTGTTTGACTTTTAGAAATGTATCCATATTGCATTGCAATAAAAGCCGAAAAGATAAATAAAAATGTCTTTAATTATACCGCTATCGCATACATATATATGCATCTGTATACAATAAAGAGACAGAAGCGGAGAATGCATGTTTGAAATGCAGTTGAGCTGTAATGAGATAAACGCTTTAAAAACTACTAATTAAGCTTGAAAACATGATTAAAATGACAGAAGACGAGGGTGTATATCCAGCGGCCCGGTGAAAATCTCCACTCAAGTGGAATAATTAAATCGCAGGGCTTTCGAGCAATTCAGTTTGACAGTCGGTGTCAGGAGAAGGGCCGAAGAGGACAACATTCGGCCGCTAAAGAGGGAAAAAGCCGGGTAGAATGGGAGGCAATTGGTACTCGGAACGGGACGTCACAGTCGACTGGAGGCGAAAGCGGCCGCTCGTGACGCAACTGTCACGGGGGGCGACAACACCCAGTGTATATATCCGCGCGCGGTCCAAGAGTGTATTGACACACGACTGGCATAGCTGCTCGAGGGAAAACTGCCCGACGCAGTGGACAAAACGGCTGACCGCGACATAATTGCCCGGCGGGCTTTGTGCCCCGTGTGTACGCGTACACGCGCGGATCGGCGCTCGCGCGCTCTTTCCCATAGGGCCCGGCGCAGCTTCCGGGAAGAGGGCAAAACAGTTTAGAGGGGGATTATCCGGGCGCGGGGCCATTGAACGGGGGCGTCAGTCCGCGCCTCGATTTCCCGCTCAATTGGGCCCCAATCGGGCGCGGGAGGCTTACCTGCAGCGCCGCGCGGCGGTCGCGGCCCGACAATGAGCCCCGTATAAGCCCGTTAAACGCGGACGGGGCGGCCGGGGGCGCGTGGGGGGGGGGGGCGCGGCGGAGGCAAGGGGTGCCCGGCTCCCCGGGGCCTTTGTCCAAGCGCCCCGCGCTCGAATCACCGCCTCATCCCCTTAAAGAAGCTCCTGCTGCTGCCCCGGTGCAACGGGTGGCCTGCGCCACACGGTCCCCCGATCGAGCCTATATATGCGCCTTTTCACCAGCCCAGCACTGATATAGAAAGATTCCTTTCATTCGAACTCCCTCTGTAGTACAGCTCAAGTATTAATAGTTAGGAAGCGATGAATCACTGATGCATTCTTGAGGAAACTTCAGCCTAGCTACACTATTTCTTAACCCATATATTTACTTATAATATATATATATATATATATATATACCTACAAGTATATTAGAATAACTCATAGTTTTTCTAAAGACATCAGCATTAGTCAAACAATTTTTTGTATCCTTTATTTATAGGTGCGTCAAGCTGGATATTTGTATTTACATGCAATTACATTACAATACGTTGGGTGAATACATTGTTGATTATTTCCTCTTATATTTTATTATGTCATTAGATTATATATGCATTAAATTGAAAATTGTGATGCGAACATCAAGCGTCATAGATTATGTCTGTAATTATCTTATATGTATTCCATTGATGGTTTTAAGGATATCGTCTAAAGATTTTTTATTATTAAGATTTAGTTTTAGATCCTTCTTTACTTTTATACAGTTTGATCTATTTTTTATACTGGTATGATATCTTACCTTGTGTCCGATTCAAATCGATATAATGAAAATTGGATCCTTTTTTAATAAATTGGATTTTGTTTAAATACGTGGTATGGTATCGTTGCAAATTCAATTCAATTTAAATTCAAACTCACGCGTTTTCGATTTCAACGAAAATTCGTTTGCATGAGTTAATTTTATTTATTTCTGTTGAAGTTGTATTATAATTATATAATTAGATTGATATAATTCAAGCGTTTATTAGATTTGGGTTTGTAAGTTATATGTAATTTTATTAATAGAAGCATACTAGCTTGATCTAGAGGGGATATGTATAGTAGATTTGCTTCATTTTGAAGTGTTAGTTTAGCTGTCCTTAGTTCTGGTGTCATCATGTTACTCTCACAGTTTCAACTAACATGCTTATTGCTAACCTGATTTTTGATGCTCCAGTTCCTAAGTCATAAAGTTATATGAAAAAAATTTATTGTGTCACATAAGTGATTGCACGATAAAAGTCTGCATAACCTTATAATATAACCTTACTAACATTTTATATATCAGTATCCGCTTATTATTTTTTTTATTTCTGTGGTTAAATTATTAACGGATTTTTAGCTATTTTTCACCTTATTAAGCTAATTTACTGAAGTTTAAATTTTAAAACAAAAAAGGTTAAGAAAGTATAAAGACGTATACGTATTAATTATTGCCCATTTCAAGATACGGTTAAAATTTGAGATAATCCTTATTGGTTTTACACATTAGCGTTAATGATAGAATGTCCTCAATTTAACTGGCGTATTAAACAACAAAATTAGTTAAGATTAAATCTGCAGGATAAAACATATACCCAAATAAAAATATGCAAATAACTTTTCGGATGTTCTATATAAGTAATTGCAAATGTTTATAACCAAAGTTTTTATTAATAAATATGTTTGATACTAATTATAAAAGCTAAAATGTCCTATGAACATTACAGAATGGATACACACATGAATGATATATTTCATTGGAAAACCGTCTTTCCCAACTACTTAGGCTGAGTGAATTCTTCGAGCGAGTCTTGCACATGGAAAAGCGCAGAGATTCAAATCCGACGGAACCGTGCCTGTTGATCCTAGTTGTCAATGGCCAATATTGCGGTGGCGCGGCCGCACAAAAGAGAACAGGGATCCCGGGGCGAAAAAAAAAAACAAACTCGCGTCGGGAAAAATCGGGGAAAAGCGGGCCCCTCGCGAGAACTGAGGCAGGGTGGGGGGCTGCGGCCGAGGCGTGCATGGCGCTCGGGGGGCGCACAATGCGGCCGCAAATCCGAGGCGACGCCGTGCAATGCGCGCTTCCCGCTCGCTTTGTCGTCCCGTGGGCAAATATTTTCCGGCGGCTCCGGCGATCGAGGGCCCCATTATCCCCGGCTCAGCTCGGTCGATAAACAAACAGCGCGATGATCCGCGCGAGGTCGGCCCGCGCCGTCCCTCCGCGGGAGTCACGTCGCCATTTCTCGGGCACAGCCGGCATCGATCGGCCAGCCGCGCGCCGGCCCTTTCCCCCCCGAGTCCCCCGCGCGGGAAAACAAGGTGTGCCGCGGCGGAAAACCCAGCGCGGCTTGCGTAATTAAAAGGGCCCGCGGGGGACGCGAGCCAGCCGGCATCGAGTACGCAAACTTTGGCCATTCTATGCCCACGGGGATGGAGAATGTAAGTTGGGGAAAGTTCGCCGGCCGGTGGGAAGTACGCCGCGCTGCGTCTGGTTAAAGTTTGATTTTTCTATTTTTTTTTTGTCGCTGTACAACCGGGCCCGCTTGGCCTGCCGCCAAGTCAGCACTGCCGATCATCACTCCAAGCGATCCATGTATAAGCCCTCTGAAAAGGGGTAAGGACAAACATATATACATCCCTTCGCGCGTGCTCTACACCACCGGCGAGAAAAAAACGCGGACTGCTCGTCGGGCCGCCTCCTTTGGACAAATTGCACACAGGGCGAGCCGTCCGTGCGCGTTTGTCTCTGGGCTGGAGGGGGTATATACAGTGCACAATCTGCGGGCTGCACTCGGGGGCGACATACATGGGCATAGGAGCCGGGACGAGGCGCGCGGCGTCGTATCGACTCGGGGCGGGCGGGGTAGGGGCGCGAGTAAAAGGGGCGCGGCCGGGCCTGGGGCGCGCTCACCTGGGCGAGGGGAGAGGCCCGAGGGCGTGGCCAGGGCGACCGCCGCCGAGTGGTCGATATATACGCTCGGCGGCGCCGCCGCCGGCGGCCTCCTTATCGAGAGCCGTGCACCCGGGCCATTTGTTGCGCCGCGCTCGGCCCTCCTGGGGTATGCAGCCCTGCATCTCGCGCGCACCTCTTAAACGGATTACCGGCAAATCCGGCCGCGGATCTTCCGGGAGCCGCTCCGCGCGCCTCGGGATTTACACGCGCTTATTTTTGTCTGTCCGCGCTCGGCTTGTCAATGGGCCGGCCGACAGGTTTTTTTTCGTTTGTCCCAAGTCGCATATATGTACGCGCGCTCGAGGAAACGGCCCCACCTTCTCGACTCTAGGAGGCTGCGGCGGACCGGTTGGCCCGTCCTCTAGGACGTCGCATTGTTGCTCTGCAGAGGATTGGGGTAGCGTTCGTAGGTCCCCGTGATTTGCGACGATTTCGCTTCCCACTTGCGGCTCTACAACCGTTTGTCCTCAAATCCGAGGCAAAAAAATGCCACAAGAACTGCATTTTAATACGGTAGAGATTATTCCATTGCTGTGGGATTAGAGCCAATTCAGTTGAGTTCAGAATATATAGAATTTCCTACAGTGTTACAAGAAGAGTTTCGGAGTGGTACCGAAAAGATGTAACAGGCCTTCTTTTATTAGGGTTTACATGGAATGTCTATGCGCTCAAAAGAATTTTATTTTCTATTATATGTATGTTATTTTTATATATATTTATTATGCATCAAGAATAATTGTATTTTTGGATATGGTGTATATATTATTATGGTAATTAATTAATGATATTTTGAGAATAATTGTGTTTTTGATAACACGTGTAATATTCTTATAATAAATTTATGGGTGTTCATGAACAATATTCAATCAAATACTGAAGGAAACGTTGTAAATGAATTTAGTTTAATTATCATTACAACATTTTTGGCAGATTTATGCAATTTCCTGCGTATCCAATTAGCACTTAAGTTTCGGTACATTTGCGGCTTAAAAGTGATAAAGCGCCAATAAGCGCATTGTAACAGCTAGAGCGCCACTAGCGTGTTCCGCACACGCCTCATTTCTGCACACTGCAACACGCCGATTCGCACTGATTTCGCACTGGTCCTCCCGTGGGAACTTGGGTATGGGACTACCGCAACACGTCGCGAGGTCGAGGCGATCGTAGCGGCGGCGTCTCCCGGCCCCAGGAGGCTCCATCCGGCCGGAAGCCGGACCGGGCGCCGGGCCCGGAATCATCGGCACGTGTCGCGCCGCGCAGCGTTCGAATTTCGCGCGGCTGGCCGCGGGCCAAAGGCCCGATTGCCGGCCCGCCGCGCTCCCATTTCCCCGGCTCGCGGTCCACTTTTGCCGAAGGTCACCGCTCGGCCCTATATTTAGCCGCGGCGCCGCGGCCGGCCTTTCGGGAATCCGCCAAACCTGCGGCCGGGCGCCCTCGTCGTGAAATCGAAGACGCCGCGCACCTATACCGATCGCAATCATGCCCGATGATAATTGCTGCCCGGCCGCGATGCAGTTCTGCCGATCGGTTGCCCTGTATCGATCCTCAAGTCCTTGCGCTCGGTTGCGTGTGTCGCTCGTGTTTCAGAAGAGAATCTAGGCGCTTTAGAGCATTGCAGGTGACAAGTCAGGATGTAGTATGTACTTGCTGAGTCGCACGAGGACGGAAAAATCTAGGGATTTTCAGTGTATCGAGTAAGATAATGATAGTCGAGTGGAAATATCAAAGGAATTGCTAGATATGAACATAGAAATTAATAAAAAGATTGTAATTTTCACCATTAATTGAAAAAGAATAATTTCTTTTATTTGTTTCTTACTATTAGAAATTTTAACGGATTCAAACTATTAATCTTTATAGATAGAATTAAAAATTTGTAGTACATAAATCAGTTTTAAGTCTCTTTATTGTTTATTTAGCTTTACAAGGGAGCGCTAACCAGTTAGTTTATATTTCAACGTAATCTAGCCGTGTGTGTGTTACTGTATTTACTTTCATTAGAAATTGGTTAATAATTTTCTATCAGAATATCGTTTAGAAAGCTTAACACACATTTGCACTTTCATCATTCTTATACAGCGAATCGTCATAATTACACGTAATCGTGATGAAATATTGCAGCAGACGCAGCTCAATCGCTGGTCGATGAAGCGCATTATCACTTCTGTCGTATAACATTGATTTAGCTTAAAAGAGAGAGAGAGAGAGAACCTAGGGTGCCATGTAAACCGGCGACGACAAGGGGGGCGAGGCTCGCCTCCTCCTCGAAGACAGCCAGTCTGCTAATTAGATGCCGGGCGGAAAAATCCCGAAATATACGCCCCGGGCGGATTTTATTTTTCGCGCGTCGGGCCTTGTCCTTGCGGGCGCGCCACGTGCCGGCCCAGGTGCACCGCGACGTACACTCGATTTCGCCAGGCCGACCGAGGAAGCGCTCCGGCCGTCGGTCGACGGACATCGCCGTGAGGAAATTCCCCCCTCCCGGGCGCCGGGGGTAGGCACTCGAGGACCGCGGCTCCCAGCCCCGCCGGTGGCGGCATGGCGGCGGCAGACTAAGTGCCGGATGCGACCTAATAGGCCCGGGCGCCTCCTCTCCCCGGGTCTCGCGCGCTTCCGCGAGTCATCGGTGCCAGGTCGCCCCACTGCCAGCGCGTTGTATTATTGTTATTGCGCGGTTGCGCGGCGCGACACCGAGTCGATTGTGTGTACCCCAGGATCGAGTTTCCCTCGAGGAATCGAGCCGCTTTATGCCAAACGCTCGCACTTCCTGCAATGTCTTGCGAGTGCATCTTTTCCCCGGCTGCTCTGAAGTTCGCCGTCTGTTGACGGGATGCGTAGCCATTGTAGGGATTTCTGCAGGATTTTTTTTGAGAACAACTAAGAAATAAATAGTTACAATTAATGTGCTTTTTTCCTAATTATTCCTACATAGCAATGTAAAAACTCCTATGTCAAAAATATATTCCCCAATTAGACAGAAATATAATAGAATTTAAGACACTACTTCTCTAACGCTGCCTATCAATTAACGGGATCTTCAATCCATAAAAGCTATAGCGGAATTGATCTTTAATAATCCAAAATTTGATGCGTTCGACATGTATCAAGTGGATTTATGTTTGCGAGTCTCGAATTTTTCTTGAAAAACCCAAAAATTCTGATTTATACATTCATTTGAATTAGGTGAATCTATAGGTATGTTATCCTCCTTAATCTCGGCAGCTGTAAACTTTTCCGAAATCAACGCGTATCTTCTCAATCCATTAATGTTATGCAAACGAAAAGACAAACGCGAGTGAAAAATTTGACTATTATAACAGGAAAAATCGTTGGCACGCGCTCAACCGTATAGTTTGTGATCTCTGTTTTCCTAGACAGCCGCCCGACAAATTTAATTTAAAGTCCCGGCGCGGCTTTTCCGATCGCGATAAAACAATTATTACATAACGACACTTTGACTGTTGTCCCGGGACAAAACAACGTCTCGAGATCTTTATTCGACGCGGCGGGCGAGTGTATCCCCCGCCCAAAAACAACCGCGCGTCGCCCGTCCGACGTAACTGTATACGTCGAAGGCTTATCTGCACCCTGGACCTCAACTCGGCCCCCGAAATACACTCTCGCTAATGGCTTTCGGATGAATCCGATATACGTCCCCCCTCCCCGCGCGATACATCGGATGAAACGCTCCTATTCCCGGGCGATCGAGCCTCCTCGGCCGATATGAGAGGCCTTCGGCGAAGCGCGCCCGCGGCCTGCCGATTATACCGCAACTGCAATTACCGACGGGAGTCGCGGGGCCTGGATATATATGTATACGCGCGCTGGGCTTCCCCGGGCGGCGCGCCTTTGTTGCCGAGGCGTCGGCCGGTCTGCCGCGCCGACAATGTCGCCCCGCGCCCCAGGGGAGAAACATCCGGCCAATTGTCGCGCGCCCCCGATTGTCCCGCAATTATTGTCCTCTGGGTTACGAGGTCGCCCCGGCCGGACCCGGCTTCTATATTGGATCCGGCCCTGGCTTTTCCGCTTTACGGCGCCCGCACCCCGCGCTAATGAAACCCCCGCGACCGGACTTCGCCAAAAGCCCAGGGGCTTTGCCACCGATCGACCGGCAGGTTTTTCCCCGGAAAACCGGAATGTGTACGTTGGGCAAGCGCTGCTGTTTTGCAGGGATGCCTTATGTGATTTCGAGGCTAAAGGTCGGCAATCTGTAGAGTATTTGTAATTCACCAAAAACGGATGTTAGGCTTGTGGATTAACACTCTGCAGTCTGCTATATACATTACCATCAGACATTTTCAAAGTGTATTTTATTACTAGACCTACTAGACGTACTACATGTCCCCCTTGTACTGACTCTGTTAAAAAACGCATTAATACATAAGTTTTCGATTTATATAATAACATTTTTATGTAATAAAAGAAAAGTTTTTAAATAAGAATGTATTTTTTATATCACTTATTTAAAATATGAGTGTATAAGTACGACATGATATTAGTCGTATTGGTGATCGGTTGGCTACGTACCTTATCTTATATCACAAGTGACCTTGATTCTATATCTATTTTTCAAATCGTATTTGCTCGAATCCCGAAGCTACCGCGATAGAATTTGAATTGACTTTCGGTGACGTAAGCGCTTGGTCCCCGTAAATAAATTTAATTAAAAGTAGTTCTTGTCATAAAGTATGACTTTACAACCATTTTGAATGATTGCAAAACGTTTATTAAGATTTAACGCTTAAAAATATTTACAAATTTGCATTTGGGGTAAAAACGCTGCTGTCGGCTAGACGGTAAAGCGACGAAGTGTGTCGTAGCGCTCTAAGCATAGTTATATTATTACTATCGATCGTTAAATTCACAATAATATATATCTTCATCATTCATATTCTTAATAAAAGTTTAGTTCAAAAATAGACCATACGCTACGTGGATAAAGAACTACTTTATACTTTTTTATTTAGCACAAAGCCTGGATGTTCGTTTTAATTGAATATCGTAAACGATTGACATGATGCCAAATTTTAGAAATTTCCGATCTTCCATCATGTTACTAAATGTAATTACAAATTAGATGGCCGAGAAATTAATAATTGAAACAAAACAGCGAAAAATATTACATTAAAAACTATTTTTCTAAGAAAATTTTACGCAGCTATTCATGAAATTTAGTCTCTGGTTTTGTTAGATTTTAAACGTTGTGTGGACTGTATGAGTTTCATTAAGTTGAATTAATTATGATATTATTCAATTAAATTTCTAATCGTACATGTTATTATAGCTAAAAGAGATAGTAATCTAATTCTTCACTTTTCCTTGAAATACTATTATGCACACAAATTTGAAAGTATCAAATAGCACTTCTAAATCAATATTTAATTATTCATTAACGTTATTATGAATTATTTGTAATGTTATGTATGTTAATATTTAATGATGAATAGTAAGAAAAATAGAATTTGTAATTGTCTGATATTACTGTGAAGTTTTCTTTCACATGTATTTATCGATAATGTATAACTAGAATAAAAACTAGTATAATTATCAATGACTAAATCTTGGCTAGAAACATCGTATCTTAAATGCTGGAAATACTCATTTGACCTCCAACTTCTAGATTGTTGAGATAAATGTTTTGCGAGATGATATGACTGTATAAGTTGAGTCGACATTTTTAGATCTAGAAAAATGTCTACACATGATTTAATTTCCCAAAAGCATATTTTGTAATAAAATGGAGAAAGCTTTGAACTTCCAAAGGATTTGAATCATCTGCAGAAGTTTATTAATATGTTCCGTGAAGATGGTATCGGTCGGAGAGCAATTATGGGAATGGAATAGTTCGATCGCTCGGTTCCCGGCTCCCGCGCAGATAATTCACACGCGCGCGCTCGCTCGCGTCTAACCGCGCGTTTGGGCAAAGCGCCGATAGCAGTTCGTATCTGACTCCCGCCCAAGCGCACATCCCATATATCAAACTAATAATAATAAATTAAGAGCGATTTCCCGCGGGTGAGTCAGAACCTCATAAGGCACTCCGATCCGCCGGCCGACCGCGAAAAGCCATTAGGGCCCACCCGCAACAAGGGCGTCGCCTCCCCCGGCGCGCATTGTGCCCGGGAGGAGGGGCCGGTTGACCGTAAAAACACGGGGCTGCGGGGCCGCAACAGCGCCAACACGCCTGCATTCGCGCACGCATATACAGACATATACCTGACAGTTGGGCGCATCCGAGGGCGGCTTTCTTCGGTCCCCCCGAAAGCCGGTAGCCGCGCCCATTGTCACAGGGCGCGCGCGCGCGCGTGCATGGACCGCGTGAAAAACGCCGGCCTTGGCGCGCTAACGCGCCCGAGCGGCGGAAAAACGCTTCCTGCCCCTGGAAGTCGGAAGGGGCCCGACCGGGGCATAAAAGATCAAAAACCTGCGGGCCGATCGATTGTCGTGCCGCCATGTACATCCAGGCACAAGGGGTGGGGTGGGGGGGGGGGGAGATGGCCGATCCGCCCCTTGCGCAACTTCCGCTCTGCGGATCTCGCCGATCTCGAGGCGCGCGCCCCTGGCCGATGGGCGGAACTTTCACTTCTGACTAATGCTCGCGCCCGGCCCTTTTCCTTTTTCCCGGCTTCCGGCTCGTCCGCTGGGACGGGAGGACCGCGTCAATCGCACGCTGCGCGTGACGCTGCCGCGCGGATGCGAGGCTCGCACTTTCGGTCCCCTCGACTCGGCCTATTTTCACCTATAATTGATGTTGTGTGTGCTCGCCTTGTTTCTCTAGCTGCGAGGCGCTTTCATGCGCTGAACCGAAACCAGGCTAAATGTTACTCGGAAATCCAATAGAGCTCGAGTGCACCTATAAAAGTTTTCATAGACTTGACTTTTATTTCCTCAAAATTACTTTGGAAAAGCAGTTCTCGTTCGATACTTGATAGCTATCATAATTTCGACTGATGATCAATAAAGTTTTTAGATGTCAATCCGCATCTAGCGAATGCATACCGGATTTTCCTCCAGTCGTATATTAGTATTATAGAGCCAGTTTACACAAATTGCTCTGTACATACTATAGCAGATATTAATCAGATTCCCAATAAATGACAATAAATTTAACGAACAAAAAGAAAAACAAATTAAAATAAAATAATCCGACTAGATTAATTGGATGAAATTCGAAACTTGTGGAAAAGACAAGTGTAAATTTTTCTAAAACAATGCAAAGGTCAAGTTCTTCGAAATTTCGACAGAAACATCATCAAAACAATAAAAAATTAGTACTTATTAATTATATAAAATGATATAATAAAAAAACAATAAAATATTAATGTTTTTATTTTATAATTTTATAAAATTAGTTTATGACTTTTTGAATCGGATTCAAAATATCAATAATTCATTCTGTACATTTACTGTGTGAAAAAGAGGATGAGAAGACAGATGAAAAAAAAATAACAACGCTTCTCACTCGTTCAAGAGATTATCAAATTCTAACGTTTCAAGTGTTAATATTTCCAGATTAACTACACGAATTAAAAAATAAAATAGACTTTCAATAAAGAGACCCATGTCTCACTCTTTCGGGACGACGTGATATTATAACCCCAAATCTTGGCTTACATTATGGCTTAAGCATATAATTATTAGCATATTCTAGCCATTTATATAAGCACCCAGAAGGGTATTTTTATACTGGCTGTTCTGACGTTTCTCATAGTAGTAGTGTGTATGGGGAGCGGTGTATGAGGAGAAATTGTCACAAAGCCTAATCACAAAACTAGGCACATGATGGACAGAAAGATATCCTTCTAAGAAATTATGAAAATATGCATACGGCGACGGGGCGACATGAACTGCTTTTGGTAGATTATACATTGGAGAGGGGCGTTATACAGGAACGAGTAAAGCTCGAGTTATATACGGCCGTTGAAGCCGAGAAGATGGAACGAGCTCCTCGCGACGTCCTGCACACTAGAGCGAGGCTCGCGTGTATATATAGGTGAAGCTACGCGAAGCCTCGAACGCGGGCCTTGGAACGATTTTACTCGTTTCATTACTTTAAGTGCACCGGCGGACTTTACAGGATCGGGGCAAACGAAAAGGGCGGCAGTAAATTATAAATTTCCTGCAACCAAGGCCGGGCTAATTGACGGGGGGCTCGCGCACCGCCCGGGGAAAACCCCCTCCGAGCCCCGGCGGTTCGAGCGTCGGAAAAGCCGGGCGCCGATATCCTTCCATCTTCCGACGGGAAACTCGCATTGACACAA
This sequence comes from Sycophaga agraensis, assembly GCA_018906755.1. Taxonomy (NCBI): domain Eukaryota; kingdom Metazoa; phylum Arthropoda; class Insecta; order Hymenoptera; family Pteromalidae; genus Sycophaga; species Sycophaga agraensis. The sequence continues at coordinate 1,583,013 of JACCIE010000004.1, forward strand.
TACGCGTCGCGCGCCTCCGCGTCCGCATAACCCTGCAGGGAATTAAACCCGAAGGGACGTACAGACGCACCTTTGCTCCAGGGCCTCTCTCTCCCCTCTACGAGCGCACTCGTAAAAAAAAAAAAAAGGACACTTCGGATCGGGGCGCGGCTCTCGTCGCAGCCGGGCTGCGGGGCGGGCCCACGGCGAACAAAGGGAAAAGCGACTTTTCGCATATGGGCGGTGACGCCCCTCCGCGACTGCACTCCCCTCTCCTCTCACCCGCCCCCCCCCCTCCCGCCCCAAGGGCCGAAGATTTATCGCGGCTCGCAGCTCGAGTAGCCGGGCACTCGAGGGCAGCTGTGCACGATATGTATACGTATACATGCATGTATATATATATATATGCATGCGCCTCGGATCGCGAGCTTTTGCGATATATATATATATATATATATATGGGCCTCAATTTTTTTTTTTTTTGTCTATCGCCTCGAGCCAGCGGGAAAACAAGCCTCGCTCTGCCAGGTGCGTGCGCGCACGATCGGAAGTTGGCTCGCGCGCTTTTTTCGCCGCTGTTTTTCGGCTAGCGGCCTGACAACAACAAAGCAATTAGGAAGCGGTCGCGCGCTATATATGCAACGCGCCCGAGTGCGTATTTCCGAGGCGCGGAAGACATCGCTAATTTCGGAATACTTGGTACGTTGCAAGCTCGTTGTTTAGAACTACGATGCACGCATGTGCATTTGTACACATGAGTGATTATTTATCAAGCATTGTTTGTGTGCAGGAATATGTTGTATCGTTGTTTCTAATAATAATGGTGCAAAGAATCTGTATAAGTTGCAACCCGTGAAGAGGGTATGGATAATGCGACGGATTAAAATTCAATTACTATTACTTCTTATCTAAATTTATTGCAGAGCATAGTGAATTGCACGTCAGGCTTGTTCTAAAAATTCACGTAGCGTCGACTTTATTATTAGCAAGCGGATAACACGATCGCTCCGCGGATTATTTCACAGGTCCAAACCTACGAGGACGCACTCGACCGGAAATACCGCCTAATTCCTGAAGCGTTCGGGACGAACATAAGCATTTGGCTCGCGGCTTCGATTTCAAGACGATTAGAGGAAATACAAAAGTGAGGCAGCCCTAGGTGGCTTCCGTTTTCACCTCGGGCACCTTTTCAGCGGCTGCACCGTGACGACTTAAACACAGGAGCGATCCTCGCGATCAATCCCCGGGGCAGTTTGTTTGATTAGCGCCTCCTCGACATCCCGCGCATTCTCCGGGGATTAAAGAGCCGGCCGGATGTTTTTTAAGTGCCTTATATAGGATGTATCGTCATAAATTGGGAGATTAAACCCGGGGAAGGCAAGCCGAGCGGCAGCTGTTGCCGGGGGCCTTTTTGTCCCGCGGGGCCCACTCCTGGGCGTGTACTCGATGTTATATACTTAGGACGGCCGGACACATTGTACTCGAGAAAGTCACGATGAGAATTGCCGACGCCTCGAGGAGGGCAACGGTCACCTTTTACGCGACCGCCGATTCCGAGGGTCGCCCTCGACGGATGACAAATCCAAGGGATTTTTTGCGTGTACATACCTCGCTCGCCGACGTGTACATCCTCCCCCCGTAAATATAGGCGCGCGCCGGCCGATATCGCGCTGGATGGCCAAATAAATATTCCTTTTGTGGGCCCGGTTTTAATAGCCCGCCCATAGCCGCTCCCTCGTGCTTTTTCCACAAAAGGAACGCGCCGACGGAACCATTGCCAACTTGCGGGAAAAACGTGCACGTATCAGCTGTTTGGGGCCGAAGAGGCCGGCGCAGGTAAAGCCCGCTGGATTTCACAGTCATCGCGCCTTAATCAAAGCTTCAAAACGTAAACCCTACCTAATAAACAGAGATAAAGATCGCCGGAAAAAAATGTGACTAAGCGTTAAAGTAGATCTAAGACATTACATGCACATTGTTTATACAAGCCTACATGGATTTTGGATTTAATTATAGGACTATATATATATATATGTGGACACGTAGGAGGTGGACGCAGCTAGGCCGGCTGAAGCGCCGTATTTCTGGTCGGAAATCCAGGTTGGCTTTTCCACTAGGGGAGCGCAATTAGACGCGTACGGGGCGATAATCCCCGGGCGGCAGTTCTCCGGGCCGTCCCCGCGGGCAATATACCCGGCAGTCATATTAAGCGGCCATGGATGCATGGGCCGAGCGACGATTTCACACGCTTAAAATTCCATCGAGGCGGTCGATACGCACGTATATACATATCCACTCGGCCCGCCCACCGGACTATCCGCGGCCCAGCCGTCCACGCGTACACACATGCGTATAAATCTCCGCGGGGGACTGGCGAGGGCGCGTGTGGGTATATAACACTCGTGCGGGCCACATAGACGCGGGGGAAGAGAGAGGAAGGCGGCGCGCGGCGGGCGCATTAACTCCCGGCGGCCGCACGCGCGCCCGATAAATCCGGCACGAGGCGGCTCCCCCGCAACATCATCATCGGGCCGGCGGATTCAATTTCGGGCCGAGAGCACGTCACCGGCTAATTGATATAAACGCGCCGCCGCGGTAATATACTTGTCATACAGAGGCCTCGGACCCTCGCCGTGAGAGAGCTGCGGTGCGACCTATGTGTGTGTGCACGCGCCCCCGCATTAACATGTGAAAGCCGCGAGGACGCCGCCCCGGGCCTGTGTGTATACGCACGGCCGCGAAGAACCAACACGATCGCTTACACGATTACGCGCCGGCCGCTAATTCCTCTTTCACGGTGGACGAGTGCATCGCGGCCCTGTGTGTTTGTGCGCCCGCGCGCTCGTCCGTGATGCGCGGCACAAAAGAAACGGCAAGGAGGATCCGCGGGCCGGCTGATGCGGAATCCCGGCGCGGCGGAGCTCCGGGGGCTAAATAACAATGTCGCGCCCCAATCGCTCGCTTACACGCTTGTTTCTTCCGTGGAAAAACATTGCCGTTCTCGGGATGTATGTCCAAAGTGACGTCTGGGGTGCGAAGACCCTCCCTTTTTTTTTTCCTTGTGCATCATTGTTTCCCCGCGTTGGGTAATGATCGGGAATCGATAATAATTGTAGGTTTATAGCGCGCGCGCGTATAGCGTGACGATTTGATACAGTTCGCGCCGGGCTTATTTCAATAAGATATTCTTGGACGAGTCAGGTCCCCTCGGTCGACTCCATTTCCTCCTCCGTATAGGAATGAAGTTTCTCAATGGCTTCGGATACTCTTTCATGGGGCAGAAAACTTCGCAACCGCCGATTCTCATCTCATTATACCTCCCATACGTTCCGTCAAAGAATAAAATCTGATCAACGTTATTTATCTGTTATTATCGTTTTGGATTTTGAATCGGAAACAACCATTTACTTAGTCTGATGTACTCCGTTACATTAGCGTCTACGTATATTTCTCGGTAATGATATAGCGCTACTTAGTTTTACTTTATTGTACGACTTCAAAATGTAATCTTGACTCGCGTATAAATACTTCTTCTTAGGCACTTCCAGGTATTCGTTATTGTTATGTGTTCCAACTGCTGTTTTATTATCAAGCTGCCGTTCAATCTCCTTATACTTTCAGTGCAGTACTCATTATCGTTGGACATATATCGCTTAAATCTCGGAGCTCTATTAATAAATTCTCACTGGATCAACTTGGAAGAGGTTAATTATTGTAACAAATAATAATGGAAAATTTTATTTTAACTCAAATACTACAATCCTAACTTTTCTTCAAGAAAAAGATTTGCGTACTCGAACATCTTATTTTACTATAAATGGAAAATAAAAAAAGTTTGTTAAAACATATATATATTTATTTGAAATTTCAGAATCATGAATTCATGAATATTATACAATTTAAATGAAACATTGCATCCATAAAATATCCATTTAAATTCAGTCGTTTTATTTTCTAGTTATTATTGACTTCCTTTACCACTTGCAATTTACATTTCCCATATTAATTTACATTGCCTATATAAATATACTACTCTACTAGTGTTCTATTGAATCAACCAAAGTTTTATAAAATTTTTATTAACAAAAAATAAATTTAGAAGAATTAAAATATATTAGCACCGTCAAAAAAGGTTTAAGAAGAGAAAAATATTAGCTCGCAATTGTACCGTTTATAGGAGTCACCTAACAATGTTATTTATTTTGCCAATTCAGAATCGGTCAATTTTTTCATGATTTACATTATGAACTACCTTCACTATGCCTATAACGGTTCTTAAAATAAATGTTTTCACTGATGTCATTTTTGGCGAAGAATGCATCATTTTAATTTATAATCGAGGATGACAGTGGATAATTGTTAATTGAAGAGAAACAGTATCACAATGATTTTAATCTTATCATATAATAATCTGCATAATTCTAATAGTACATATTGAATATAAGTAAAGATATTATACTTATATTCTAGACTTAACATGGATTAAATTTGTAAAAAAACTCTTATTTCTGAAGACATTGCTTGCAATTATTTTATATAAAATAAATAAATTTATAATATTCAATTTTCTATTGAAGTTTCCGTAAGTATAGATGTATATATATATATATATTTAAATTGGAGTTATTAAATAGTAATCAACTTTAACATCTCTTATAAAATGGTGTGATGCATAAAAAATTGAAAATGTAAGACTGATATATGTATACATTATTTATGCTAATATATTAAAAAGTAATTTCAAATTGGTATGCGATATCTACCAGTTGCTGTGTAAATTATGAATATTATATTAATATTAAAAATGACTGCTCTAAGGGTATAAAGTTTGATATGAATTTTTTACTTGAAGTCAATCAGAAATGTAAAGATGAATAAGAAACACTGTACTTAATTATTATTCTGTTCTTTTAGTCTGCTTTAAACATTTGTAACATAATGACAATTATAACCAAAGTATAAATTGTATAAATATTTGCTAAAAATTATTCATCAATGTGCACGCGGAGTACAATCACTTATTTTTATTTCAGCCAATAAGCTTTAAAAAAGTATCGAAGTTTACTTTGCATAATCAATGTGCATAGCGATTGTGATTCGATAAAGACTTAAACGACTTAATCCCCATGTCTGAACGGGATTAGAAGTGACCCGCTGAGCAGCCGATTAAGTTGCTATAGTGATTTTTTACGCGGCAAAGTATCAGGCACGAAGTAATCCGAACGCTACGAGGGTGAATTTGATATCAGTTGATTTAAAGTGGGGTAGAAAGGAGCGGCGCCGAGCCGTTTTAAAGTAAATCTATACGGTCGCTCCGATCCGGTTTTCAAATAAACCGTTGAACCTAAAATGCAGGCAGAACGAGCTAACATTATAAGCATTTTTTGGACCGAAGGTCAATTTAATTGTTGTACAAGATTATAAATTACGTAATGTATATGTATCTATGTGGATAAAGTGGTAAGCAATAGGCAAAAGGCAAGTCTCGGTTTCGCAATCGAAATCAAAGTACGCAGTCGCTATTAGGACGAAGACGAGGCCGAGTAGGCGTCAGGGGCAAAGGAGCCGCGTAAGCGTGAAACAGATAAATTGTAATAGCCGGCGAGGCGAGCGATATACCCGCCCGAGGCGCGGCCGCTCGGGGCGAAGCCGGCGCGTAAAAAGGCCGGGTAAAAAGCGGACTATGACTACGAGGCTCGTATAACGAGGGCGGAGTGCCGGCCCCCCTGGCGCCCTAATCAAGATCGATGGGCTTTAATCAAGGATGAGTCTGCGCGATTCGGCAGCGCGGCCCGGCCGCTAATTGAATCGTTCGATCGGGCCGCGCCGCCCGCGCAACAATGGGCCCCGCGGACTCGCGCGCCCCTCGCCCATCTGCCCATTGACAATGGTAATGGGCGTGAAATTTGGGAAAAGAGGGCCGCGGCTGACAAATTCCGGCGGTGCCAGGTGCGGCCCGGCCCCTCCCGAGGCTGATCGATGCCGCCCGGGGCACAATGGACCGCGGCCGGAGGATGCGCCCCGGATATATACGTGCGCCCCGGGGACGCCGGGCTAACGAGCCGACGCTTAGCCGCATTCGTCGCGCGCGCCCTCGTGTTGTGGCCGCGCGTCATGCGCAGCCTGCGATCTCTCGAGGAGGGCCGATCTTTCTGTTGGCCGGTGCAGCGCCATTCAGACGCCCCGGCCGACGAGGCTCCTCCGTGTGTAGATGTGTGTACGCGGCCGATTCACCGAGGGCTGCGCACGCGAGACCGAGGGAATTAGCCTACGCTACCGCCCAGCCGATTGGATTTCACCTTAATTGCCCTCGCGCTCGAACGCCCATAGTACTCTTTTGTACTTTTTCGTGAATCGCGAGTGATCGATGGCCTGCGGACTTTTTCGATAATCCCGCCGGCAGAATGAATCCTTTGACGTGGCTGTAATATTCTAAACGGTATATTTATACAACTTGTCCAAAAATGAATCGGTATAGAAATCCGTTAATGTTATTGTCTAATTTGACCATTAGCAAGTGAGTTATGAGTTCGCTGAAAAATTACAATTCATTGTAAAAAATCTGAATGATAAAATAATCGGTAAATTTGAAGGTTATAAAAAGAACCTTTAACCTTGCGTGAACTAAGTTGAAAGGCCAGCTTATACATCGAGTGTATAAAGTACACTGTGTAAAGAATCGGCCGGAAATCAGACGGATTCTCCGTGAGATTACTGACGGGCCCACGATAGATCGTATCAGCCGCATTGACTGTATACGGCGTCGCATTGACTCTGTAAGCCCGCGCGTATAGACATAAATTTAACGACGTAATTGCAGGAGGCCTGGTGGCCGCAATTACCCATTGACAAAGAAGTGACAGCGCAGCATGAGCAAGCGCACATATAGAAAACTAGAAGCGCGATATCTGACTTCTGGAACGGTATACACAAAACAAGGGTTAACTACGTCCGGCACGGGGCGCAAGGCTCGACAAAGCCTCCACGGGGGCAATAAAGCAGCGGCCACGGCGACGCTCGGATATACACGTACGCCGGAATCGAGGAGGCTGGGCCGAGCGGCAGGAGGCGCGCCTCTGGACCAGGGCGCTGGCGCGGGCCTTCCGGGAAAGTCCCCGGAGGAATACCTGCGGGCGCTCGCGCGCGCCACTTTATTGCTGTATAAACCGATAAAAGGGCGACTGCGCGACGCCCCCGGGGGCTAATTCGGGAGGCAAACAAATCGGCTCGCACACGCGCCTCCTCGCCGTTAAAGTTTCTCCGCGGCGACATAATGGGCGTGGGCGGGCGACAAAGGCCCCGGGGCCGACTGCACGCGCGCCCACGGGGGCCGCCCTTAAAAACCCATTTGACGCGCCCACAAAGGGACGCGCGCGGCCAATTTTGTCAGCTGCTCGCGCTCGCGCAACGAGCCCGTGTGGGGGAGGAGCCGACGGGGCGCAGCCTCCTGGGCGCGGCTAGGTGTCCGGGATGCTCGGCCTTCGTCCGGTCCGCCGAGATGTGCAGCAGGCCACGTGTGGTGCGCGCTTGCCAACGTTTCGCCTCTTAGAGTTGAAGAATACACAGGAACCAGACAGCGGCGGATTCTTCACTTCAAAGATCTAGAACTAAAGCGCGCACGTGCCTAATGCACGCTACTTTTCAGAAGTGCATTCACGCTCAAAAATAAAATAGGCAACGATTGCACAAACCCGATGAATTATACAGCTACAAGCAACAGCGCATTGTTATTATAATACTTGTTACGATTAACAAAATGTAAGACGTTGTTATACAATCTAATTAAAATCTAAACAAAAAAAAACAAACAATTTTTTCTTGAATCTTCGTCATAGAATTCGTTCGTAAGTTTGTCATTGGTCAATCAGTGAAAATCCATCAAACCATTCTACAGTTTAGTGAATATCAGATCATTAACTCAATCAGTGAAAGTATATTGTAATATGTCAGTGAGTTTCATTAATATTTCCTAATTTTCGCTAAGCTTTAATGGATTTTCACTATCTTTGTAATACATTTTTAGAGTTCTGAAAAAAATTATTTAAGTTCAATACCTATCTAAATACTTAATCTTTCTATATTGTACAAAAATTGTAAGACTTGCAAAGTATAAAGTTTAAGAATGAAAAGATTATAATGATGCTCGAACATAATATTTAATATTACGTGAACCACTCCAATTAGTAAATCAATTTTATGCATTAAAAATTCCTGAAAATTTTCGTAGGTAGACTAAGAAAATTAGTTAACTCAAAAAATGAATATTACGCTCGAAACCCACAAGGTGATATGTTTTTACTCCCGCTTTTTCTTATGTGCACCTTCCATGTAAGTATAAAAGCGTTCTACGGTTGACAAAGTTTTCACAAAATGTAATATCATATATTCACAAAATTTCAACAAGAAAAAAAGATATAAATTGCATTTAAAACTCTTACAAAAACCAGAAAGAAATCTCGACGTTATACCAGGATTAAACTTTGCTTTCAATAAAATAAAATTATGTACATTTTGAATGGAGTTCGGTTACCACGCATTTGTGGATTCCTTGACATAAAAAGAGTCATGAGCAATGAATACGGCTATACCAATATCTTTTATATAACGATAACCGTTTGTCATCTTATAAAACGTTATGTACAAAAATTTAGGAAGGCTTCAATAAAAGTCAACGACATGAAATCTATATCTGTTATAATTTATCTGCATTATTAGTAGCTCATTCCGCAGCGAATGATCTAAAAACTGTTTCGATAAATACGCCAACAAAATAGATTCCCCCTGTTCATCAATGAATCATTTATTAAATAAAACACGCAATCTGAAAAACGAAAAAAAAACTCGGAAAAATATTCTTTTCTATAAAATGAATGTATAATTCTCAACTATCTAATTAGTTCAAAATATCTAAACAAACTACGAAGAAACATTTGCTGGCTTAAAAAACGAACAACTGCCGAATCGGAAACCCTGTAAGAAATTCTGGAAATCCCATTAACGTCAAGAAGGTTGAAAAGGTAAGGAAGGAACAGGAGAAGCCTACCTGACGGCTGCGGCAGGTCGACGCTTGGCAAAAATTAGCCGACCGGAAACGTGGGGCTGACACAGGGGGCGCGCGCGAGCCGTCACTCCGGCACAAAGGCCGCCGCAAAATATTTGTGCCCGGTAGCCACTCTGTGGCTCTATGGCCCCCGGGGCCACTGTATGACTCGCGCCGCGCAGACACCCACACACACACACACACACACATCCGCATTGTTCGCCGCGGGGCCCCGCGAGCCGGTCGCCGGCGTCGGCGGCGCTTTCGCCCCCGGCGGCCTGCACGAGGGAGAAAGGAGCCTCCCCGGACTTTTTGGCCACCCGCGCGCCGGGCTTAAACGCCCGACAATGCCTGTCAATATCTCCGCGGCGCGCTTCCTTCCCGGCCGCCCCGCAGCGCCCCAGGAAAAAGTTTTTCGCCCGCCCGCGACTCCGCTCGAGTGTGTCGGCGCGGGAAGGAAGCGCGGGCGGACTGGAGCCGAGCCCCCGACCTTGGCCAGCTATCGCGGGGCTGTTTCCCCCGCGAGACAACCCCGGCAGGACTCGACGCCCTAGACTCGAGCCCTCGGGCGAGTCGGGCGAAATTACACTGGTCCAAGCGCCTCGGCCAGTCCCGCCGAGTTAGCCGAGGCTTCCTCCCAAGCATGTCTCCTTCCTTTTTCTTTAAAGCCCTTCTAAATCGTCGTTTTCCTATCTGGTAGACACCCTATGCTTTTCATTAACGTTAATACTATTCGAACTTCAAGTTAAGGCTGACAAAGTCTACAAGCGTTACGACTATTATTATTTATCTACATATTGATTAACTCTTAATTGATTAGTTTTGTTTCACTACAACTTATAGCTACTTTTTTTCATAAGTATACTTCATAGTTTCGTAACAGTAGTATAGTCTCCCAAAAAAGGTCGAAAGTTCCTCTTAAAAGCAGCAACTATTTTTAAAGAAAAAGTTTATACGCTTTTTAGAGAATCTATATAATTTATTTATTGAAAAATAGTCACTATTTTTAGTTTCCTAGTAGAGGCTGTCTATGAAAAAGTACTATTTTGTGCTAATCATAGTTTTCATTTCCTTTACTTTAAGAATTAACAGTGATTTAAGATATAAATAAAGTATAGATATATTAGTATTAGGACAATATACGACTCCAATATCTTATAATTATTGTAGATTTCAAAAATAACTAAAACGTGGGAACAAAAAGATAGATCCACAACATAATTTACACTAAAAAAAAAGAAATCTGTACGACATTTTTGATTTTAATTATTTAATTATAGTGCTATTAATTTCTTGTTTATGTAGTATGATTTATCTATCATGCTAAAAATTATATTTAGAAAATAATATAACAGCAATTAGAATACCAGTTTAATATAATGTGCACACTAAATGGTCATAATCCGCAGAAGGAACACTGATAGAATCCATTGCGTATAAGACAACCTCATTTGAAATTCCACCCCATGTATCTTGTTACACCCTCGCATACACCTCCTAATTACATACTTTCAACTAGCCCTGATACATACACACGTACCCAGTAAAATGTTCACAGTATAGTGTGTACTTTTGGCAACCGGTTTTTATTACATACTACACTTGACATTCAACGACCATCTCAAAAAAGAATTACAACAATTAATTGTATGATATATAATGAAAGTTTAAAATTAGTTGTTCTATTGTAGCATCCAAAAATAATCGCTTATTAATATTTCTAGCGAAGTAAATATAAACTATATGATATTTAAATAATTTGACATGTTACATTATTTATAGACTATTCAATCATTTTAAGAAATATACATATTCTTTGCAAACGCAATCTCAAATGCAGCTAAAAACAATACTCGCAGTGAAAAATATTTTTTTAATTCTCATGCTTGTTAGAAATTTAGACGACTGAATCATAAGTTATAGACGAGTTTTTTAAATTGGTGGAATTTCTATCAGGAATCTGCTAATATTAATTGTTAATAACCTCAATTCAAATTGGTCTCAATATCGGTTCAAATTTCCTTAGATAAAAATTTAAAAACAGATCCTAAGTAAAAAAATGCTTGGAAACTTTTTAAAACAAAATAACGCTCTATAATTTTATACACTGACGGTAATAAAAGGATCATTGAAATTAATTCTCTAGAAAATAAATCCACATAAATGATGTTTTTAGTTTTATGCTCGCCAATATTATAACATATATTTTGTAGACTTTAAATGCTTTCTAATCATTGTAAACTACAACATGCAAAATAAAGAATAACATAATAAAATTACAATGTATTTTTAATTCAGAACCTTTTTAGTAGTACTGTAAACCTTTTTAATAACCATCGTGAATAGGTTTTTTAAACAATCAGGCTGGTGACAAAAGTCGTAAAGTTTAAATCTTCTACGATTAAAAAAAATGTTATTTACTAATGTGTAGGGACCATTTTTATACCAAATCCAACATTGATAAATATCAATTTTTTTTAAACTTTTTATAAACTGTAACTTTATATTTGCTTAACTTAACTTTATATTAACTTAATATTTGCTTATGAAGTTATTGGAGTAATTATTAGATAACATTGTAATATATCAGAAAAAAATAATTAGAAAGCAGAGATAAATTTCAAATAGAAATTCAAAATCTACTATTAATAAAAAAATATGCTACGGTTCTATAATTGTAAAGTTATTAAAGTTTTAAACAAAATATATACATTATATATATATATATATATATATATATATTATAGAACCGTAGCATATTTTTTTATTAATAGTATATTTTTATATATAATGTTATATTATAAATATTATATTTTAAATATTATATAAAAATAGACTTTCAATATAACCTTTATTGAACTTGTGATAAACTAAATGTTTTATCATTATATTTTTTGTGCACTTGCAATATTCTTAATATATACAACGAATACTGATCATACTTATATCTACTTCAAAAATAGTTTTAATTTATTCTAGGTACTAATAAATTACAATCCAATTTTATTAAATGAAAAAAATTTATTAAATTAATTAATCTTTAACAAAATTCATACTCGGCATCTAATTTAAATTAATATATCATATATAAAATTATTGAATGCATAATTTTGCCTAATCATCACTCCTGAGTCATTGAAAAGATGTCACATTAGCATTATAATTCAACAAAGTCATTGTATAAGCTGTAACAAATTTGAAGATATCATATGTACACATTCAACAGCTCATTACTATTCAGCTGCATTAGAATTATTTTATTTTTCTCTTCTTATTCGGAATCTGTAACAATGCATAGAAACACAATTAAATTTACTGTATAAACTTATGTAAATATTCAAAAAAGACTTGTCTTACCCATTTTTGGAAGATTGTTTTTTTTTGCTTTGGCACTTGGCTGAAATTTTGGATTAAGATTTTTAACCCATTTTTCACACGTGGCAGTACACAGACTTAATGCTGGTGAATCATTGGTACCATGCTCTGAAAAATATATTTATTAATTTTTTCTTTTATATTTTTCTATATTTTATAAGCAAAGCTTTTTATTAAGAATAAGTTTTTTAAGTGTCAGTATAAAAGATTTAGACATCAGTTTAAATTGTAATACATTTAAATAAATAAAAAAAATTCTTATATTAATTAATCATAATATACCTAAAACTTTGAATACTACTAATCATACGACAAAGGTCTAATAAAAATTATACATAATTATAAATTGCATTGCATTAATTATATGGCCGTTGTTATTTTGTAGTAAATAATGTAGAATAACTATATAAGAATACTTGACACAATATGCTAAATTTAAAAACTTATGCTTATTTTGTGTAAATTAATATTAAAAATTATACTTACTTTTGAAACACTCATTCAGACACTTCGTTACGTCTGTAAAAAAATAATTTAATTTATTTTATAAATAACCCTGGATATAAAAATATTTATATAAATATATGTACTCAAAATAAAACTTGAATGTTACAAATTACATATTCTTTAATGCTGAGATAGAAAATTTATAAACGAAGTTACCTCCAGACAGACGATATTATATATTATTGAAGATATACATTTTAAACGTTCCATTTAATATACATATATTATACAATTAATTTTAAATAACAAAAATCTATTAGTATTACAGTACAATATGATCGAAGCGTCTGTCTAAATTTTTTATACAAATTCGCATAAAATGTCAATTAAAACCAAATAAAAAATTGATTTAGTATACAATTTGAGTAAAAAATTAGTTAAAACTGATTAGAATGTCTGCAATTTGATTATTTTGAATAGAAATATGTAAATTATGAACAAAATTATGTACAGAAACTGCATTCTCAATATAATTTAGTTAATTATTAACGGATAAAGAAAAATGAATTTAATAAACTTAATAAACTTGTTAAAAAATAAATTATTTTTGCAACATAAAACTATTTCAATAAAAAATTTATATTTAACTAATAAATTTATATTTAATTAATAAATTTATATTAAACTATATATTACCATCAGCATGAGTGAATAATGCCAAACACGAGATAATAAATAAAGCAAAAAATAAGAACTTCATTTTGCAGAATAAAAAATATTTTTTTCTAGTGTGCTTGACTGTAAAAGAATTCTTCGCTACTCAAGTGAACGACAGATCTGTACTGTATTTTATGCGAATTGTCACATGTACTTCAATGATTCTTATTTTTGTTTAAATATTAATATTTTATTGGTATACATCTTATGTACACCGATACTTCTTACAAAGAACTATATAATTTGTGCAAAGTAAACAGGTTTAATGAATATAGGCACTAAAGTTCAATTATTAATATGTTAGCACAAGTGAAGATTACATAATTTTTCAGAGAAACACATTTTTACTTTTTGCTTTTATAAAAAGACAAATACTAAAATTTTGTACATTGAGGAAGTTTATCTAGTGACAATGCACAATACATTTTAAAAAAATCTGTGCCTTATACAATTTTTTTATACAATTATTTCTAAACATATAAAATCACTTAAATTATTAATAAATAAATATTATTTTTATTGACATTATTGTAGATTAGAACTTCCTTAAAGCCTATTTTCACTCTGTTTTATCGGAAATTTCCTTGGAAATTTCTATAATAATTGTAATTATTAAATCAATGTTTTATTGATTTTGTGTAAAAGTAGAAAATATATAATGTAGGAGTTTTAGAGAATTTAGTCTATGTAAAATTAGTTCATTCGTTTCTTTGAAGTGTCTTATCTGTCATTAATTCTTTTGATCAAAAAAATAAGTTTGTTATTAGTCTCTGAGTTCGATATCTTGGAAATTCTTGTATCATTAAATATTTCTCCAGACAATCAAATTAAAAATATTTTAATAAATATTATCACGTGTGATTGAAATTTCAAAAATTTCGAAATGATCGAACTGTGCATATTTTATCAAATATCTGCCTTAAACGTTATACATAAAATTACCTATTTGAACTCTCCGTTGCATCATTTTTATTATGCCTTTTAGACGCTATATCTCACTTAAGATCATTATTTAATTTAGTCACCAAGAATATTTAATTTTTCATGAAATTATTGTTTCTCCGAATATTTCGCAAAACCATTGTTTATAGAGACGTATTTTATTTCATATAAATATTAATTTCTCTCAGTAGAGTAGTTTCCAAAGTTTTATATGGCTACAATCATGAATCTTAACTTTTTAATTAATTATAGAATTTACATTTCAAAAGTACACGATTTATGAAAAGTAATAGGGTGTTGCCAAAAACTGTAAAGTCATCAATAAGCTAATGACAAGGTATGAAATGAAAATTCTAAATACAATATAAATGTATCGTGTTTATGGTTTGGAATATACTATAATAAATAGTAATAATAAATTAAAATAAATAGTTTTTATAACATAACTAAAAAAATAATGCACGAGGACGATGCAGTATTAAAGTCAATAATAAGGAAGTACTCATACAGTATACTGAAAAAATGCTCAGAGAAACATTTGATAACCATTTTAGACAACTGTTGTATAATTTTGAATATCTACTAATTATTCTTACACCATTATTTATGCACACATACACACTAATAATTTAATAATTCATACATAATTTAGAGCTTCTATAGCATTAACACTGGTTTCTTTTCATAATGATATAGCATTTCATTGGTTAAGAAAATATTTTAATAAACCTTAAAAAAATATTTTAAATTAAATAAAAATATGCCCTATTTGTACATAAAAAAGATCCTCTAACAAAGTAATAAAACAATATATGAAACCTATCACTATAAAGTAAAACCAATTATTCAATGTTTACGATACTTTAACGATTATTTAGATTCAGATTATTTTTTAAAAATTTATCTTAACAAAATAAAACAAATTAACAAAATATTATAACAATACTATAGCAATATTAACAAAATGTTTAATACTTTGATTTTACTTGTCTGTACATTAATAAAAATTTAAATAATGTATAAATAGAGGTATAAAATCACTAGAAAAAAGATTGTTTATAAAGCACAAAAATGTTGTAAACTAAAATATTGCTCTTTCAAAAAATTATCATAAATGCTGTTGTTATTCTTATCAAATTTTTACCAACCTTCATAGCATAAAATGAAAAATTTCTCCTGAAAATAAAACTCCTACTACATGTAATATTGAAATCAGAAATTTCATATGTCATTTAGAACTTACCTCTTTTCACATTTTTATTTTTATGTTCTGTGTATAAAGCAAGGATTTTTGTAAGAAAGGGAAAAACTGAATTTTTTCAATTAGTAGAAATAAATTGTTTTAGATTGTTTTAATTCGAATATTTTGATATACAATTATATTAACTGATTTGTTCGTGAACAATGTATATCAACTCAGAGCATTATTCATTTTAACGCAGTTTTTTTGCTAGTTTAGGACTACTTTGTCTTTTGACATTTTGCGTTTACGCTTATGTGCTTCATTGCAATCAGTTTAGCGATGAAAAAGTTGGCTAACTCCGCTTTGAGTGGTTTTCAGAAGCAGGTACAGTCCAATGATTTGCATCTTCGACTGTAAAGATAAGTGTCATAAATGATAGCTCTATCCGTATCCTCAGTATAGTCTCAGTTATTTTTGCAATATAATTAATAGCTTGAAGCGCATATTATAAATTTAAACAATATTATGTACAAAAATAACCCCAATCAAACTACAATAATGATTTACAGCACTCTAAAGGATCAGGCCTCTTTGATACGTCAACATGCGACCATGGATAGCGAGCAAGTGAATTGCTCTCTCTAAGTCGATAAACCGTTATCCTGAGTTGTCGCACGAACAATTATTTGGGCATCGATACACACTGTATGAGGTATAATCATTTCATTACCCCAAGCTATTTTAATCTGTTATAACTTTAACAATCAACTCTTAGACATAATAGAGAATATAATAAATATTTTATGATCTATTAATGATGTTTTTGATGAAAAATTTTATAAATCAAGGTAATTTTTTATTTAAATTAAAACTTACATTGAGAGATATAGTATAATAATTTTTACTGCGTATAGTAAAATGACTATAGGCTAGTCAATTCAATAAAAATTGCTATTGTTTATAAAAATAATGTCCATTAGTATACTAAAAATTACTACATTATGTAACATTTTTTATTGTAAAGTATAATAAATATAATCGAATTGAATAATCTATTAGCAGTTTATTTTATACAGATTCTATCAAGATGAATAACGACAATTAGATGAGCAAAACCACCTATGCATGCACTCTGTATTTTTTTTAGTTTGGTAGTGTATATGATTGTTAACTGTATGATTTTAAATACGTATTGGAAAAGATAAAAAGAACTTTAAATGTGAATCATTGCAAATTTTCGAACTTACCGGAAAAATCTCTTTTCGAGGATTGAAAGCAACGTTGGCATAAGCGTATTACATCGAATGAGATTACTTCAGAGGCCGTTGAAATTGTTTTGCCAGAATAAATTTTATAATTTCAATAATTTTTATAATTTGTTAGATTTAGGAATTAATGTAGGTGAATATAATAATAAATAATGGAAATAATTGCCATTGACCATAAAAAGATAACAATTTTTTTTTTATTTATTATAATTAAAACTCGAAAATTCTTTACATTCTTTTACATTTTTCGGCATAAAAATTTTAATTCTATAACGAATAATTGTCATATTTATTTAAAGTGGATGAGGGCTTCTTCTGGCTTACTTAGCTGAAAAGTATGTAAAATCATGTTTAAATTTTCTGTCTTATGATTAGTAATCTATGAAATAATAATAATTTCTTACTTGTGTATATGTCTATATAGCTACATATATTATTTTTTTGTAGGTTTCTTTATGGCTAGTTTGTCACACGCCGCAGTACATTTACTTAATGCAGGTGAATCTTTTTTACCATGTACTAAAAAGGTAAATTTATACAAAATTTTATAAAAATTTAATATCTCAGTTGATGTTAAAAATATTAATCATTATTAAACATTAGATCTTTAACTAAAATAATTAATAAAGATAAATGTTTAAATTAATAAATATTTTAAACAATAAGTTTCTTATAGCTAAAAAGTTTAATTATTTATTTTTTTGTTTATTATTAAAACTTTATCTTTCAATTTGAATATTATGAAATTTATTTACTAAATTTCACTACATATTTTTTAAAACGACATGTTAATTGAAATTTAATTTTTTTAATTTCTTTAAAATTTAACGAAGGGAAACATTTAGTTTTAATTGTAGTTTGTATCAATTATATACTTACTTCGGAAACACTCTGCTAGACATGCTCGTCCAGCTGTAACATTAATTAAATAAGTCGTATGTTAATAAACGATATGTTATTCAATAATAATATATAATTTAAAAAATTCATAAATCTAAAAAAAAATAACAAAATTAAGAATAATTTTTCTAAATATACGTACTTGGAGGATTGGCAAGGACTTCAGAGACCATCGCCAAACTTAGAACAATAAGAAACGCAAAAAATAAGATCTTCATTTTAAAGAATAGTTTCACTGTAACAAAACTTAGATATGCAAAACCATTTATACTTTTATATACTTGTTGTGTTTAAAGAATAATATTTTAACAGCATACGTATACACGAACAATCAGTTGTTAGACAAAAACCGTTGACCTTGTCGATTGTATAAAATTAATAGTATAATTATGTCCGTTTTTTATTACTGATTTCTATAGTTAAATAGATTGTATCAGTCCTTTATCAAATCCAATATAAAACATATAGCATTTTATTGTATTAGAGTATACAGTAGCTTGAACAAGTGTGGAATATCTAAAGTTTACTAGTTTCCTGCATATTTATTCATGATCATATTATTAATTTAACTTATATTAATATTTTATAATCCTGGGTAGATTTCTTATTTCATTCGATTTTTATCAAAAAAACATATAAACTATCATATCCAAAAAAACTACTTTTTTCAAAATTTATTGATATCTTTAATGGTTCTAATAGTATATTTCTATTGCATATTAAGATATATTACATTTTTGCCATGAGTGATAAACTTATTTTTTAACTATATGAAGATTCTGGTAGAAATTAGATCCGAATTCCGGTCAAAACATGACCTGAAATTTTATTTTGGTTGTCTTCTAGGCATAAACATGATCGTAAACCTATAGTAAGCTAGCCACAGAATCTATCTGGATTTGATTGTAATACCCAGATAAAACCTCAAATTACAATATTTATGCTCTTATATATTTCAATAATCAGAGAAATGAAGATACAGGATATAAGAAGTAAATAGTAGTAGGCAGAAGAATCTGATGGATTAAGAAACATGTATCCAACTTTTACACAAAGGGATATAATAATTAAAAGGTAAAATAAGCAAACATTATGAATAATATTGAAATAATAAGATTTATTCTTAATGTAGTATAAAACAATGCGTAGCGGTATTTCGTTATAGTATTAAAAATCTTTCTTACAATATGCCATAAAACCTCATATTTTTTAATTTAACATAGTGCAAAGTGTAGGAAAATTTCTTAAAATCTAGTTACGATATACTATGAATTGCGCTTACATGAAACACCCGTCAACCGATACATAACCGATATACAAGTCAATTCCTTTTGCCTAAGATGACCGTGCTCGGTATGAATTTTATTGCCGTAGTAATTGTATGTTACTCGTATGGTCTAGCTTTTAACTAAACGCGTTAACTTGTTTGATCGCGCTAATTAGCCTCGCACGGTCAACGGAATATATATATATATATACACTTAACGCATAGCCTTTCCCTCGGAATAATAAAACAGCGGGGCGGCGAGGGGGGCGCGCGCAGCGCGAGCTCCGCTCGGATCTTCACTCCTGCTTTTCTTCAATATTGAGATTGTTCCCATACGGCCGGGGCCGTAAAGCCAAGCCAATTGAAGGGAATAAATGAAAAGGAAAGCGACGGGGGCCGGTGTGTGCGCAGAGGCGAGGGCGCGGGCATGAGGGTCCCATGAGCGGCGCACGAGCCCTTACTCGAGGAGACGCAATCCCGGGAGGTAGACACACACACACACACACACGCGTGTGTACACCGCGCGAGAGGGGCGGAGTGTATCGCATGGAGTAGCCGGGCCGGGGCTCGCCGGGAGCCATATCTCCGGCGCGTCCCGGGCGAGCTCATAAGTTTCAATTTGGCGAGGATCAGCGGCCTCGGGAGGGGCGGCCCCGTGTCGCCGCGCGACTCCCTTATTGATTTTTCCACGGGCCTCTCCGCCGCGCCCTGTCAATTGGGCCGCCCTCCGCGCCTCACCCACACCCCCGGTTACCGCGAGAGGAATGGCGTCGTTCCGAGGGGATAAATAGGCCCGCTGATAACCGGCAGAGGGAGGGCAACCGCGAGGGAGGCCCGCCCGGAGATTTAAACGAGCTTCCGACCGTCGAATGCATTGTTGGTTATATGAGTCGGCCCAGCTGCAAGCTTCTAAAACAAGGTCTAAATTAACAATTTTTAATCCGTGATTGGAATCAAAATTTTATACGGATTTCAACGATTTATCGGGGTGTATACACAGGCGATGATTAAAGCGCTGCCTGTCCAAAGAATCGGCCGATTTTCCACCCCGGAGTCTTTTTTCCCTCCCTAGCAATTAAGTAAAAAAAATGATGGCCGCACAGCTTGTAAGGGGAACATAACCGCGTGCCGGTTATAGGTTACGCGTTTCACCGCGAGGGACTTGCTTTCCCCTCCCCCGCGCTTACGACCGATTAATTACACGGGTTGAACGGTCCGCTTGATAATAGGCGTTGACCATCTATATATAATAACTCGTGGATCCTCTGTCGGGCAGCGGAGGCGGCGCGCAGCTGGTGGGCTCGAGACGGAAAATAGGCCCCGTAACTGTCTGCCGTATAAATCACGCGTGAGAATAGCGCCGCCGCAGGAGGCGTTAAATCAAAGCCCCGGGCCCGGGGACTTCCCCGCGGTGGCGGCGTCGGCGCGTGGGCGGGCGCCGCGCGCGAAAGCTCGGCTAATTTTAAATGGCGGCGGGAGGGTCGCGGAATTGGGTCGGCCGGCGAAACCGAGAATTTTCGTAAGTAGGGTATAAAGCGTGAAATATAAGTTCAAGCGCGCCTATGCAGGCCGGCCCGTCTTAATCTTCTCTTTTTTTATCGTTATTATTCCCCGATAAACTATCCGAGGTTCGCGGGTGGTATCATACGCGTGCGCCTCGCGGGCGACCCACTGGCGACGCTTTATATACGTGTCCCCCGCAGCCTTGCCCCGAACGCGATGCGCCCTGCACGACTCTCAGAGAAGATCATAAAGCTGCGTGTATATATATTCCCTCGAAAGGTTGATCGGTTTGCGGTTGTTTGCATATTTCGAGCGACTTTCGAATAACTCTGTGTAGTACGCGGGATAAATTAGTTTGTTTTAGTGTCCTATCCCGTTGTTTGATACAAGTCGTGTGAGCTTAATAACTCGTTGAGGAGCTTTGTGTGACATGCGCGCGCCGCGATCCGCAGACCTGTGCTGTAAATTTGAATTTTCAGAACAATGCCTCTTCGTGCTCGAGCAGACTCGAGGCGAGGGGTGGCGTGTGTTTAACCGAATCTAGAACAAAAAAACATCGTATTTGTGAATCAGCCGACAATTATTAGAAGGCTGTCGGCTAATTGGAAAAATCAACCAGAGCCAGATAAGCCAATCTGTTGTATATATTTTCAGAACCATTGTTTTCCGTGAACCGCCTTTATTACATTCACTAATACACATCGAGTGTGGCATTGAAACTGACAAAAAAAAAAAGAAACCAGCACGACCTGCGTGATAATGAACGAGCGACCGAATGAATGGCGAGTGACTTTCACGAGCGTTATCACGAGGGCTACGCACGCGCGTCGCACCGTGAAAGAGCCACGCGGCCTAGTAGTACAGATATACGCGGGCCGGCGGCCGCCAATCAAAGGCCGTATTTGGCCAGCCGGGCGTCCCGGGGCGGCGAACGCCGCGGCGGCTAAAATACACAGGTGGCAGGCCGGCGGCGCCGCGGTGACCCGCGGGGGCGGCGGCCGGTCCAGCGGCGCAGCAGCCGCCCGCCCGCCCGAGATATGCGCATATCTCGGGCCTGGCCGTGGCCGCATTCAAAATAAATGCGCGCCCGCGCGGACCGAAATAGTCGTGCATTTGGAGCGCCCGCGGCCGGAGGACGCGCGAATGACCCGCGCGCATTGCCAAACCCCAGAGATATATCACCTTTCGGGGGCGGAGGGGGGGGGGGGTGCGCCGGCAGTGGGTCTGTCCAGGGATGCAGGGACCTTCCAAGGGATTGGACGTGGCCCGGGTGGGCGTTAACGAGAGAGGATAATGCTTTTGAGAGAGTGTATATGTGCCGCGCCGGGAGATTGGGTCAAGTGACGGCCATTCAAGATTACTGCAATGTATTTTTAAGCGAGAAAGCGGATTGAAATAAAAATGCGAGGGGGGAGAATTCCGCTGTATCAGCGCTTGCGAGCGTGTCTTTTAGTGAAAATAATCGTAAATAACGCCGACCTTGTATTCTCACGAATTGTTTTTTTGTACTGAAATATAAAAGCAAAATAATGATAACGTGTACAATTAACTTATAAAGGCTTGTTTCGGTGTCTTTAAGTAAACCTTATGCCATTAAAGTCGTTTGTCGTTTTGTTTGTCTACCTGCAAGTAAATTAATATTTCTTTCATAATTGATTTGATAGAAAGATAAGGTTGTACTAAAATGAACGTTACAAACGAATGTTAGTTTAAAAATATCCATAAGAGAATAGATGATATAATGGTCGTCCGAAGAGTTAAGTAAATACAGTTCAAGCCTTGCTACCGAATACTTCTCCTTGTTTTTATTTTAATATTTTTTCACGTGAAACCTATTGCTTTTTATATAATATCTACTGGTTTATATAACTTTTTCTTTAACATCTATTTTTATAGCATTTCTATATAGAGAACCAATTGAAATCGCTCTACTGAATTTACTTGACGAATTATACGAGGAAGCATAGTTATTGGTACATACACATGTACAAGACTGGTCAGTCTCTCGGCCGAATCTTTCGAAAGGGTACATCTTTTTACGATATTTTCAAAAAAAAACCTGCAGTATGTATCTACCTCGATAATTTAAGAAGGAATTTCATCAAGCGATCGCGCGCACGGCTTGGTAGCCGCAACGCACAAAGTGACGCGGTCGCACTGTCGGAAAAGGATGGATGATTAATGGGATTACATCGGTATATAATAGTTGGCATCGGCCGGGGCGTGAGCCTTAAAAAGCGCGACACTCGCGGAAACGAGCGCCGAGTGGAAAAAAGAGCCATCCCCAACGCAACAATCCGCGATGATCCAAAGCTATAAATACAATGAAGTGTCTAATTATAACGCGGATTTGTTTCCTTAAGGGTATGACGCAATCCCCGCAGAAGCTCCGGGCGCTCGGCATCCCTCCGTCCGATTCACCTGACAGAGGCAGTCTTAGCCCGCGTGTACACGCGCGCACCCGGCTTGCGTTCAACTTACTTGAGAAACAGTATATTATTTGGCACTTAGAGCCTCTTTCTTAACATTACTGCAGCCGCGTACTTACCGAGCGTATAAATAAATGGCGTTTCAAAACATTTATTTTCGCCCGGGAGAAAAGGCTCGTATCGATAGCCCGCGCCAGAGCCCCGAGCACTTGGCCCCCTCCCCCCCCCCTCTCCCTCCCCCCCCCGGGAATCCCGGGATAATATCGGCCCACTTGCGCCCACCGGTCACTTGGACACTGTCCGGCGCCCAAAAATCCCGAGCGCCGCCCGCGATGAATCCCGGCGCCCTTGTTTACGTACACACATGCACACACAGGCATACATCTATGAGCGTACATGCGCCTTCCTGCCGCGTGGCCAGTCACGCGGCAAAGTGGAAAGCGTATTTCCGTGGGCGTGACGCGCGGCCGTAAACACGCGGGGCCCCAGCGAGTGTTGAATGGGGCGCCGCGCGATTATGATAATGAACTTGTTTGTCGTGCTCCAGAAAGCGTATTTCTGGCGGCCGCCTGGGGAGCCACCGCCGCGGGCCTATTTTCGGCGGGACGCCCGGCGCGCGTAGGAGCCGCGCGGATTCTTTCCGATCGCGACGTAAAAGAATGGGGGGGGGGGGAAAAAAAAAGAGAATACCCGCTTACGTATTGATAGAAATGCCGCGCGTGACGCGCCCCCTCCCCCCGTGCTTTTGGAGGAAGTCGCACATCGTCTAGTGTGTATATGGTCTTTAGAGAGGCTTGGCCGTTCGGGAATTTTTAGCCGGTGAATCGTTTGGCTTGATTGCGCCCCGCCCGCGAGTTCCGTGTGCTCGGGCGGTGCACGAACGGCGGCTCGGGCCGCGACGCAAGCTCCGAAAATTCGTGGCAACGTCAGTGTCATCTTAGCACGCGCGCGACCTTCGCCTTAGCGCTTGCTCTTTTTTTATCCCCAAACCCCAACAATCGCGTTTCTGCCGGTGTCAATTTTCAAATCAATTCGTTGACTACTTTTAAACCAGCTGCGCGTTTCAAACAATCAATTGACAAACCCGATCGTTCTATGACAATCGTAATTAATCTGTACTTTTAACGCCCTAATAATAAACTGCGCATATAGACTATTAAGATCAACAGTTTAAAATACATTTTTATACAGCAATATGATAGCTTTCTTAATTATTATTATATATAAAATAAATGCTAGTTAAAAATGCATTATAGTGCAATCTCTAAAAATGAATCAAAAAGAAAATCCATTAACTTCACTGAAGTTTTAGTGGAATTCTCAGAAATATCGATGACAATTCACTGAAAAGGCAGTGTATTTTCGCTGATTTTATCAAAGATCTGATTTATGACTAAATCTTTTGATTAAACCATTTTTAAAGAATAATTTTTATAGGGTAGCGAAGCTTTGACAGTACTGCTAATGAAATGGCGTAAAATTACGTACTTTAAATACTGCTCAATGTACAATCGTTATATCCGATGCTTATTGTTTGAACTTTATCATGAATAAAGAACTTGAAGAAGGTTGAAAATGTTGATATAAATATTTTCGCATGATTTTGAGTTGTAGCAAGGAAAACTATGTTTTGTTGGATGAAGCAAGCTGCGCTATTGAGAAATGCGCGCTTGTAAGTTTACCTGCACTAAAGTCAACAGGCATTATTCGCCGAACAAAGAAAATAGGAGAAATCGCGAAGTACGGACGTTTACCGACGAATGGAACGATGACGTACACAGGAACAGAGAGCGTTTGAAGAACGCAGTACAGGGCAAATTGCACGTCGAGCGGGCAATGGTCCATAGCTGCTGAACGTATATCCGATCTCTGCAAGCTGTGGGGACCTTTTGCGCGATGGACGGCGATTAAGAAACGAGGGAGGAGGCTGCGGGCGACAGGTGGGCTCGGGCAGGCAGTCGGGATCGGCAGGGCCCCGGAGGACGCGGGCGCGCCGCTCCCGGCGACCTTCGCCTTTCGGCGCGGCCCGGGGGTAGGGGCTCGCGACCTTCCCGGGCGTCTCCGGCGGCTCCGGCGCTCGGGCTTGGCCGTGCCATAAATGTCCCGGGTGGGCTGGGCGCCGCGAGGGGGCGCTGGGTTGGCCGGTGACGCGGCTCGCCCCCCGCGCAGCGCCCGGACCCTATACTAACTCGCGGATTTTGGCGGCCGGGGCTCAGTCTAAGCTCCAATCCTCGAACCGAGCGGTCAAGCGAACACTTAGGTAAAAGCCGCGGCCGTGCGGGCCGCTCCCGCGCTGCCACACGGCAGCCGGACAGTGCAGAGGGTGCGTGCGCGGGCCGGAGGCCCTCCCCCGAGGAGTGAGTGGGACCCAGTGCCGGCGCGAGTGTCCGCTGCGGGGGGGGGGAAGAGGAGGCGAGTCAAGGTCGGCGGGCGGGCCGCTCCGGGCGGCCCCGATAACGCGCGTCCCGCTAGCCCCGGCGCCCTGTTGCGCAAGCCCAGCCCCGAAAATAGCCGCGAGCGCCTGGGCCGGCCTCGCCGGCTCGGCGGCCGCGCGCCCCACGTTCGGGGGAGTCGTCGGCGCGCGCCCCCGGGACGAGTCCCGGCACCCGGGGGGAAGGTCCCCCGGCGCGGGCGGCTTGCGCAACCCGGCCCACGGAAATACGCGACCTTCCCCGGCTGACGCTTGGCCCGCGGGTTGCGGAATAGACGCCGGCGAGTTGGGCCGCGTCCAGGGCCGGGCCTAAAATTACCGCTGCCGCCGTGAGTCACGCGGCCCGCCCGCAGCCGGTATTTTTAGCCCGGGCCGGTGGGCCGCGGGGGCGCGTAAATAAAGCCTCGGGGGTGGGCGGGGGGGGTGGGGGGGAAGTAGCGTCGGGGCCGCGCGCGCGCGCGCACACCTGCACACAAGGCCGCGAATCAGCTGGCGCGCGGCCCCCGGCTCATCGGCACATCCTTTCTTGCAGCGAACGAACGTAGCAGTCGAGCAGAGCGGCAAGATGGACGCACGATTCAGGAGCAACCTCGAGATGATCGGCCGCAACGAGCCCATAACGAAGAAGGCCAAGTTCTGGCAGAGCTACGTGCGAGCTCTGAAAGGTAAGCTATATACGCGCGCCGGCCGCGGCACCGACCTTATACTCATGGGGCCGCTGACTCCTCCGCAGGCACCGACGACATGAGGGCGCCCGAGCACACCCACAGACCCCGCGGCATCTTCTCCAGCTTCCCAGACCTACATTCCTCGTGGAACCCCTACAAGTCCATCTACGACGACCCGAGCCACGCGGCTGAGCGCATCCAGTCGCCCGGCTACAGGTAGGTCCGCCCGCGCCGCCCCCGCCCTGGCACTAGTGACGAGCGCCGCGCCGCCCGACTCTCTGTTCCAGGTACCTGCCGATGCACCGCCACATCTACGGCTACTCGCCCAGGGCGATCTACCCCCACCAGTACAAGCCCGTCGAGCGCTTCGTCCCCGGTACGTACTTCTAACGCACGCACGCACCCGCCAAAGCCCCGCCCAACCCCACCAACCCACACCCAAGTCAAACATCTCGACTATATATATATATATCAAACGCAATAACCTTCGAGTGCGAGACGCCCGCGCCATCGCTATGTCTACATCTCAATATATATATATATTTATATATTCACACATATATCTATATCTCTTATATACGATGACGCCCGCGGCTACGGCACTTGGGGCGCCTCGACCGCGCCGAGAGAGCCGCGAACGCGCGGATATCGCAATATAGCCCGCTCATATATTTCGAGACTCCCGCGAGACGATTAGAATATACGAGCATATAACCCCTTCATATATACCGATCGCTCTTATACACCTCTACTCATTGTATACGTTACGTTTATATTATTACTATTACGATTATTACTATATTATATATACATATATAATTATATTGTTTATTTATTTATTATTATTATAATTATGATTATGATAACTGTTATTCCTACCATTTGTTATATACTCGCTCAGGTTACTACTCGCTTGTGTAGCCGGTAAACGCGCGCGGACCGCGGCTCGGTCCTCGGTACATAGATCGGTAACGGCCGCGACCACGACATAGAACAAGCCCGCGTGAGTGAATGTAACCGTACACCGATAATATATATATATAAATACATACAGCCAAAGATATCTATATATGCAAATATATACATATAAACACTATTCGCACCACATTGACGCTCATCGCAACGAACTATATTTATAAAAATCTCGATCGATTATCAGACTAACGAGGATAAAGGCATGTTATATCATACGCTCCGTTCTCTCTAGACGTTAAGACTCCATTCAATGTAAGGGCGCGCGGCGCGCCCTCGGCCCCCGGCCCCCGTCGCGGACAGGCCGTTTGCCTTACCGGCCGAGATCGGTACGTGCAGGGGATCGGCGGCCGGAGGCGCCCCCGCGCGCCCCTCTCTTACTCCCCGCCACGCCCAACGTTTTATACGCCTGAGTGCACGGAGGCACGCATTACGCGGAGGTCATATCATGTCGTCACAGGGCGAGCCGGCCGATCCTACGCGCGGCCCGGATCCATCGCAGGCCGACTGGCGCCCGCCATATATGTACACCGCGGCCAGTCGCCCTCGGCGATCTGTCCGCAGCCCTCATGCCCAATGTGTATTTTCGGGAGGAACGCCCTCACTAATCACATGTGTACCGACTTGTCACCCAGACCCGCGCGCGCGCGCGTGTGTGTGTTTGTGTGTAATCGCCCCTGTTTATAACCTCACGTCGAGTTGCACTATCACGCACGTATATATACACACATTCACCCTCGCACACGTTTCGACACGGTATCGATAAGGGACGATAAGCGCGCCCGCGGCCCTCCCGCTGGGAGAGTCCTTGTTGAGAACCTTCGACGGCAGACTGTGTACCGTTCGTATATTAATATATATCTGGATACCGTTATGCACGCGTGTGTTCTTTCGAAATGTACAAATTTTGAGAAATAGAATTATGCCGAGAATCCTCTAAGTGACACCTTCGAATAAAAATAAAGTGAGCTAAAATACAAATTAGAATAAAAGTTATTTTCATGTATATATCAATGTCGTTTCTCTACATATCTCTCTCTCTATTTTTTTTTAACTTTTCTTTTTTCTTTTACTTTTGAGTTTGTTTATCGTTCTTGTACGTGGATATTCAAGTGGGCGCGCTCAAGAGGACTGTGTCGAATTTACATTCGCGATCATTCTTTTTAACAATTCAAGATTTTTTTAATTTCTTTTCTCTCTCTACCTCTCTTCCGCCCATCCTCTGGTCATTCAAACAGAAGCTTGTCGCAAATTTCTCTGCGTTTGAAAAGAAGCTAAGCAAACGATATATCAGAAAGTGTGCAAGAATGCAGGGAAGACTCGAGGGCCGGCAGAATCATCACATCATCATCAGCCAGTTCAGCGTATGGTCTCACTTCCAGTCGCATTCAGTCGCATTCAGTCGCATTCAGTCGCATCCAGTTACATCCAATCGCACCGTCGTCTCATACTGTACAAAGACTCGCACCCGCCGCCACAGGCCTCAGTCAACCCATACCGAAAGCCCGCGAAAGCTCCATCCCCCAGCCACTGGCGAGTTTCCCGCCAGTTTAACCTCAAAACGCGATGCCGCGCGCGCTTCTTTGCCCCTGTCCAGACTTCGCCACAAGTGCTTGTTCATTGGGCCTCGCAGTCACCGCCGCTACACCCGCAGCCAGAGCCGAGCTTGCGCAGCCGCCCGCTTGACCGCCGCGAGATAAGTGCGCAGTGGTCGGCCTTTCGCGCCCTGTCGCCGGCCATTTTCTCATGTTTCTCTTTTCGCAGGGATCCCGTCCTCGAAAGAGGCGAGACTCAATTACCTCGACAGGCCCGCCGCGAAAACATCGATAACCGAAAACCTGCGGATCCCCGTGGCGGAGCGTCCGATCGTCGATCGGCTCGCTAAGGTCTGGGACCTCCGCCGGGACTGGAACGCGAACAATTGGGTCCGCGCGGAGCGCATTTCCTTCACGGGGCCCGCGCTCGTGCGCTGCTATATCTTTCACGGCCGGTCTAACTACTAGCCCCTCTATTATCTCTTTACCTGGGCCCCCGCGCCACCTGTCACCCGGGGGCCTCTGTATTATGCAATAAACGTAAACCTCCTTTTTTTGTAAAACCCATGTACTTGTGGTCGAACTTTCTTTCAACGCGCACAACCACCAACTCCCACATGCGTGACTGTGTCCACTGATCCAGCGCGGCCGATTCCCATTCGGCCAAAGCCTTGCGATTAGGCGGACTCTGCTCATCGCCCATCGGCACCCACCCACACGGGCACATGTACGTCTCGTGCTGTCCACAACTTTCTCAAAAAGCCACATGTACGGTTGGCTGTCTGTGTTCAGGACTCGTGGCGGCGACGGCATAGGCCGCTCACGGCTCCAGCCAGTCTCAGACGAGGATTCCTTCTCAGTCTCTCGTTAACTCCTTTTCTCGTTAGCTGTAGATCTCGTCCGTGTAAGCTCAAGAGTGAAGAAGTCCCTGATGAAGAGGGTCCAGGTCCAAGGATGCCGCTTGAGGAGCGTCCACGTTTGCTATAAAGATTAACTCGCCCGGAGTGCACTGACCTTGCCAACCTCAAGACTTTGTCGCGCGCTCCAGGCCCGCAGCCCTTCCTACTACTGACTACCAAATAATATACCTTCTCTTTTTATTTAATATATTGTACACCACTGAATGGAATGAGCTCTCCAACACCTTAATCTTTAATTACTTTAATAATTCATTTTCCTAATTGTATATGAGACTTATAATTATGTGTGGAAGGAGAATGGCGCGAATGTTCAAGAGCAGCCAGCACTATTAATATATATTTATGGAAAGTTATACCAGCTATGAGCACGATTAAAACATGTTTGGATAATAAAAATTCACAATTGCGAACATGGCCACTTAACTTGAAAAAGCTAGAAATTTAAACCTACTCTGCTGATAATGACCTTTTTTTAATGACGTACGCGACACTTGCGCTTTCGGTTTTTTTTGTCAAAGGTGTTGTTGGATGTCTCGAACATTCACCTTATTATCATCGCGATCCTGCGAAACACCAAATCGAGTCACTTGTGTATACAGATTGTCAAACGTCTTCAAATCGGAAACGAAGAAGACTAAAGATTAACAATATTCTAACAATATAGTAAATTGAAATAGTCGCAAAACTAAACTAATTTTAATATATGACAAAAATACATCTTTGTAATCAATCATGTTGATAGTTGACCAAATTACGAGGGTAGCATTTTATTACACGACGACTAGTTGTATTCGCAAAGTAACCACAGCTCTAAATGTCTATACCAGAATGAAAACTCAAAAATTGTGAATATAAAGCTGCAATGAATATACGCAGCACTAACGATCGCTATGACTACGACAACACTAGAATTCGAAAGCTCTCAATTTCTTTAATATTCGCGCTTTAATTTTACTCCAGCTTGACTCGTTTAATACTTAATTTGATATTGTTAACGCACTGATAGCATAAAGCACTTAACTAACTGCTATAATTGATATTTATTTTTATTTTTTTAAATCTGATTCAAAGTAAAATGTATATTACAGCTGGATTGCGCCTATTTATCAATAATTTTTCTACACGGAAATTGAATTTCTGTCTTTTTCGAGCGACGGCATGTTTTGTTTTTCTTTAATGCAAAACCCTGTACAGCATCCTTTGAGGTCTTCCTGTATAAATGACTATATTTTTTAAATGTATTTTTGTACTTCCAACGTATAAATAATAACTTGTCTTTTGTATACAATTAAAAAGACTTTGTTATTCAATATTAAATAAAAGTTTTATATTAATTATTTATTATTATTATTATTTATTAGTATAGATTCTAAATTTTACATTACTTTTATGATACAATATTAATTGAATATTATAATTTAACGATTATTTTATTATTTCAAAGTCTTTTTTAAACAGTCTAATAATAAAAAATTAAAATTTCTACTGCATTAAAATAGTTTCGTGTTGAAAAGAAACTTTAAAGGTACATTGACACAGACACTGACTAATGAGAAGAATTTTTACTCAAGAATCAAATTTCCAAGTTGGCCTATCCTTTTTTTGTTTGAATATCCTAAATAACATGTTAAAAAATTCGGATAATCCACCAGACACCGAATCATCGAAGCAGAATGCAAACAAAATAACAAAATGTCTTTACTTGACGAAAGAAACGAAACCAAAAAATTTTTTGAAGTCCGAACCATTTTTCCGATCGGATTTTTACTCCGGAAACTTTTTTTTGTTAAACAGGTCAGTATATGCGCTTTTTCTGTATACACATCGTTTGAGTGTTTTTTTTTTGTGAGATTTCTTCTTTTCTCTGTGTCAGTCACTAGACAATTTTATTTGTGTGCCATCGACGCACGGCACTAAAAAATGATAATACACAGTGGAGAAAAAAGGCATTTTGACAAAATGAAAAAAATTTTAATAAAGAAACGATTCTCGTTCGTGGCTTAAATATTTTTATTTAATTTTTGTATATAGTTTGACAGGTACAAGTTTTAAGATACGGTGATTTTCAGAGTTATAATGGTTTATTACTGTAGATGGTACTAATAATATAGGAGTTATATTAACGTGTCGAATTTCCAATTTATTTTTAATAATTGTAATTAACATTATCGTATGGATCCAAAAAAAACAAAATAAAAAATGTCCTACTTCCTACTTTGGCCTAACACAATTTTCTGCAGCATGCTAATCATTTCAATACTCCACTATATGTCTTTCTGTAAATAACAAGATTTTTCATGAGACTTTTTCATAAAACAATGATTGTTTACAACTAGATGTTTTTATTTTTATTTGGATATGAATGTAATGACGAATTATGCATACACGTGGCTAAACAAGCGTCCATGTAAAACGGAACTTTGTTAACATCCTCTTCTCTATGTTTTGTGCGAACTAAATGTTTTTATTATTTAAATAATTTATTCAATATGTGTAATACTTTCGAGTGCGGATAATAGTATAGCGAACAATTTAACAATTATAATTTAGTTATAGTTAACGTATAGCTTCCTACATTAAAAAACGTGTAAATTGTCTACTAAAAAACAAAGACAAAGATTTTTTTATCTCAGCAATTTACATGTTGACAGAACAAGAACCATTTACCACTTTTGTGGTAGGTTCAGTTACGTAGTTTATCGAGACTTTAGAGCTCGTAAGGAAGCGATTTGAGCAAATCAGATTTGCAATTGCTCTGATTAACGCGCAAACATAATGATTCGCGTCTTGCTCAATTGATCTATAACGAGAGAATCATGTAGGTGAATACTCGTAAAAGCTTATCCGGGACGTGGTTTGCGGTAAGAACTTAAATAGCGTGAAGAATAAGAGCGAATAACAAGCGTGATTCCTAGAGCGTACCCCTCGTGATTCTCTTTAGCGCAATTTTCATTACTATCAAATAATGTTTTTTCTTGG
The DNA here is from genome assembly GCA_018906755.1 of Sycophaga agraensis. Classification (NCBI taxonomy): domain Eukaryota; kingdom Metazoa; phylum Arthropoda; class Insecta; order Hymenoptera; family Pteromalidae; genus Sycophaga; species Sycophaga agraensis. Next base: position 1,615,568 of record JACCIE010000004.1, read on the forward strand.
GATATGAATACCTTCTGACGCTCATTAATTCATCCTGTCATGCATACCTCCATCTTACGAGAAACTAGTTGAATAACATCGACACACAGAGTCTAACTGTGCAAGGGTTACTTATCTGGGGAATAATTGTGACCGCAGCAAAGCCTTTCGACGCTGACAAGGCTTGGAACGATCATCTGAATCGTCTAGCCGACATCGACAGGATGTACCCTAGCAGACAGCCGCTTTCATCTCGCAATAGGCCACTGAGCAACTGGAGCAAGCCCGTCTACGATATCCACGGTTAGTACACTTATTTCTTTGATCCGTCTTACCGAGCATCGACCTTTACCACTTAAACCGGCGCGGCGCGACGGGACTCCAAACTATGGACCAAGCTGGAATTATTTGAAGCGCATCGCGATTTGATCACTCATAAGTCTTATTTTATTTCCTTTTTTACGCACGTACATTATTTATTATTCGGGAAAACATTGGAAATTATTTTTTATTTACATTATTTGTAAACTAGTTGTTTATTCCTCTTGTAATTATTTGCGTTTTTCATTACATTGTAATTCATTAAATTGCAATAGGGTAATAGCACGAACTTATAAAATGACAATCGAATTGATATTTGAAGCTGATACTGATATATACGGTCAACTCGAGATAAACGTGTAAAAAAACTGGGATTATACCCCCTTTAAACCAGACTAAACGCTTCTTTTCCCAAGAACCGTTAATTTAACTGGATTTTAAAAGCGAAGCCCCGTCTGCAGCGACATGGAAAACTAGCGCAGACAAGGGGAGTAAAAAAAACGGCAGTAAAAAAAGGGCGCCATATTTGGTCACAGGTAATTCTCTGGACGACATGCTGCCGCGGTTCCCAACCTCCATGCTCAAGGGCATGGCCAAGCCGCTGTTCGACATGCTCAACCCGTCGCCATATTCGCCGATCAGCGCGTTCACAAGGGACCCCTGGTGGTACCCGAGCTTCGCTCCCTACATCCCCACCTACGCCCAGCGGAGCACGCCCTTCTTCCTCCGGGACAGCTACCTGAGCCCGGTGAAGCGACTCTACCTCTGGAGCAGGCACCCCATCAGGCCCTTCGGTTCGTATACACATACAGGCCCGCCCACCACCTGCCAATCGGGAGAAGACGCGATAACCATATAGCCCGTGTGAATCGCGACGCCGGCAGTCGATCGGCCTTCACCCAGCCGCTCAGCCGGACGATCGATCCGACCTAAGCGCGGAGCTTATTAACGGCTCTGACGCGCGCGCGTCCCCCGCGTCTGCACGCGCGGATCTTTCGACAAAGGCTGTGCGCTTGTTTTACCTCTTGCGACAAGCGACCCCCGGCCGATCGATCCGAGGCGCGCGTTGCACAAGTGCAGCATCGGGCCGAGCGCGAAGCCTCGGTCCTCGAGCCGCTCGGCCTCGATGCTCGCATCCCTATTAACGCTCTTTTTTTTTCTATATAGGGAGGATTATGTCCGCCCAGTGAACTTAATGCAGTTTACTTTTTAGCACTCTGTATACGTTGCGACGAAAAATTAGGCCGGTTAACGGCTGGACTACCCGGTTGACTTTCGTGCACACGACTTGTATGACTCGGAAAGGACTCTGAATTTCTTCGAGGACAGTTAATCGAATCGAGGGAATTCAGAGGGCGCATATTTACGAGCATGATATATATCAGCAGGTGATTCATAGCCTCGTCCTCTTTTTCCAGAAGGGGAACAGGAGCAATAAGATTCGGTGGCGAGTTTGTTTTTTGAAAAGAAAATGAAAGTTAGGAGGATTTTTATACGTGAGCACCTTTTTTGACGACAGCCATTTTGTGTACACATGCTGAAACGGATATGCGCGTTCGCCTATTGTTGACTGTCGCTCGCTTGGGAACAATAAGAAAACAATCTTATGCCGCATGATTGGTGTTGTTATATCGGTGTCGTAATTTAGCATTTTTTTTTTCTATATGTGTCAATTTTTTTAATGCATTTTTTCAAAAGTACTCTGTAGGTGACTGAGTAAATGTATGGTGCCAATTTTTGCCGCGTTGTTAGTTTTTTTTTTTGTCGATGTTTTTCGTTCGCCTGTCGTACGCTATTTTTCATATGTACGCCACCTCGCACCATCTCTCATTGGGCGGTAGTGCACCGGAAAGGACGGGGGGCTGGGGTACTTTAATTAGCAATCATGCACCCATCGCTTCTCGTTGCACGCACGTAGTCAAATAGTTCATTATGGCGAAACCCGCAGTAGCACGCGGTCGAAGCGCGACGACTGCTCTAAATCTATCGAGGCGAATACTTGGCAGTAAACAGTAGAGTCTCGCTTCGACTGAATCATCCCGCAGGCTCTTAGTAGCGCGCGTTATGTAAACCGCCCCCGTCATGTGTTTACAGGGCAGCCTTATTTCTATTATTCGCAACCCGTCCCAGTCTATCACTTTACCAGCCCGTGGTACAACCATCATTGAAAACTAAAGTGAGCCTGGATCTTCTATCATGAGTTATGTTTTTTGTGCTCGATAGAGTTTGACCCCCGAATGCCACTCTGCACCCACCCCTTCCTTTACATAAATGTGAAGCCCGGGGCTCTGTGCAACCCTATCTAAACGTGTGTTAATAGTGAACACCACGACAACACAGTCGTTTTCACATAACTGTACTTTTACTCTACCAGCTGTGCTGATTTAAACTATACTCATCTTATTTTTTCTCCTGCCGATTGATTTAAATCACCATTATACAAAACTTGAACACCGGTAATTACACAATCAATATTCCTTCAACTATTGAAATATAGACCAAAGCGTAAGAACTTGTTTTAAAATAAAATTTACATAGATATTTTCTTGTATTTTTATGATATGCATTTTTTTAGCCAAACCATTTACCCTTGTGGGGGATCGAAGAGACGACTATTTTTCCGTCTCGAGATATATGTTCTTTTGCCCCACTTTTTGAATATTTTTCCGCGAACCGCCGCCAATTTTTCATTTTCGCCCCTGGCCCAAATACTCTCCTAGATACTCAAACAATATTGCATATAACACAATATCTATAAACTTTGATTAATTGTTAGAGGGCTCACTCAAACTGACACATCATGCACTTGGCAACTATCATCGCTACACATGAAAGGCAAAGCCGCCAAAAGGCGACCCACTTCGATATTCTACAGATTGACGTTTGCAATTGTGCTCACTTAAGTGTCACCTAAAATAGACTACCTTAGCTGATGTGTATGTTGACGTTTCAATGACCGTCCATTATGATGTACTAACGAATTGTCCAACGATTTTATATGTTTCCAACTAGCATGAAATTATAACCCATATATGCACGCAAAAGAAACAGAAAAAACAAATAAAAAAGTTAACGTTAAATAGTATATGCCTACAAGGAAAATCCCATCCTTAATTTATATTCGGTTATATTATATTAGTTAATATTAACTAATTATTGTATTGTTTCTGTTTGTTTGTAAACGTACGGTGTCTATATGCGTTTTGTTTATTAGATGTTTTGTCGTCTTAAATTTTATGCACATTGATTATCATGAATTTAATTGTAAAGTAAATTAAATATTCAGTTATTGATTGTATGATTAACATAGTTGTTTGTGTTAATTCAAAGTAAATAATAATAATAATAAATGTGCTAAAATAAAAACAGTAGTTTTCCATGTAGAAGAAGCAAAAATGAAATCAAACACAAATTTTTGTTTTGACTTGGAAACAATATTAGAATGATGAATGTTAAATATTTCGTGAATCGTAACATGGAACGACGATTGTACCCCCTCGTCTATTTACCGAAACAATAATGTCTCGTTACTAAATATTCCATTATATTTTCAGCTCACACCAAATAGGGATCCTGCGCCGCCCGGCATTGGAAAATGTGATTACTTATGCACAAAATTGCATCAAGTAAGCGGTTGACAAGTATCATCATTTCAGAAACAGAAATACAAAGTTTGCAAAGAAACAAAAGATGTATTAAAAAACAAACATCCCGAACCACGAAAAATATCACATTACTTCTCCTCACAGTACAGTTTCGCCCACAGAATTTTCTTTATTAACATTTATCGTCATGTAAATACTGTGCGCACATCATTGTTATTTGAAAATAAAACCAAAGAAAAAATTATAATAATCTATCGAACAACTCAAAATCAATTTCACTTACCTTTCCTATATTTTGATATGGTGCGTGCAGAAGTTAAAATAATGAAAATAGCTACAAACCTAATGGTCGTAAAAATGTTAAAGGTTCAGTTATAATGTTATAAAGAAAGAATAACAACATATTTGTACAACAACTTGCACGTTTATTAAATTTTTATCTCAAAGATTTATATCTTCAGGATCTTTACTGTCGATTTTACATGATGCAGCTGCTGGGATTCGAACACCGCGCTCGCATTTCGCTATCAATCCATTATTTATTACAAACCCATTTGGAACGAAAACTGCTTTCAAAATTCTAAATTACATTACTTTATATATTAATTTTCGAACTCTTTTCATAGCTATAATCTCTTTCTTTGACTTTCTAATACTACCAAGAATGAGTAAATTTATTTTTGGTCGAATCGCAGTAAACGCATCATTAACAAACATAACCTGGCGCCACTTCTTCGCGCAATATTTAGTTTTTCATTATTACTATCAACTTTATTTCACGGCACAAAATTATCTTTCTCAATGGAGTTATTAGAGCAAGTTCTACTCTCTTTTGTTTCACACTCTTTCTTTCATTCTAATTCCTTTCTTAGTACATATTTTATTTTGTATCCACTCAATATTTATTTCTCAAATAAGAGCGAGACTTCAAAAACTATTCTTAGAATCTTGAAAAAAGTAGTCAATCGATCTGTATACGTTATTGATTGTTTCTATACTGCATTTTATTTCATTAAAATTAGAATAATACAATTTATTTTTAAAAAGAATAAAAACAACAATACAATTCCTTATACAATAATTATAATTGTATTAATAAATATATAAATCGTAAAAAGAATATCTCATATTAAATAAGTCTTAAAATTTTTCATAATTAAAAAAAGTAAAACAACTTTTAAAAATAACAATTATTTGTTATATTCTCTGATTCTGAGAATCTTTCAAATAATAAAATATAGTTTAAAAACGTGTTTTTGCTACTCTGCAGTTACAAAATATATTGAATTATAAAAACTATAAAACAAAAAAATTTGATAAAGCCAAATGATAAATCATTAGTGTTTTTTAGATATTTAACGTATTTTGCAAAATATTAATTATGTTCAAGTACAATAGTTTCAATGTTAGTAGCACAAATAATATTCTTAGTTAATAGGAAGATAATAAGAATAAGATTTTTTCTAGATTCCAAGTAACATTAGATCTCGCTAAGTGTCTATGTGTACATGTGTATCGTTATATAAATTTACCATTGACAAAACGCAATATAAATCGAGTTCATATTCTCGTAAAAATATAGAATACTCACAACTTTTAACAAAGACACTAGAAATGCAAATGAAGTTTTGTGGTCTGACAGTTTTATCGTATTTTTCCATCTCTGTTATTATATTCTGTTCTGCGTCATTACTCGACTACAAAATTACTTTAGATGGTATGTTTTTTTATTTCCCATTACTTATTTGAAGAATTAATCAGAAACTTCTTCGCTACAAGACTGCATATACTACGAATCGAACAACATAGAAGATGTAAGTTTGAAAGGCATATAAGATAATCTGTACCGTATATAGTCTGTACTTAAAAAAATACTGATTCCTTACGATATCATTTCCATACTTCCTTTTGTTTCTGTCGCATTACGATTAGATTGACTTCATCATGCTATTATAATTCAAACTTAAGTTCACGCTCGGTCGCGTCAGGGAACAAGGCACACAATAAACGTCAAATCCGAAAGATTGATCGAACTCAAAGAGTTCATTGTAAAGTAACAATTAAAACATTTTTTCAAAATATCACGCATAACTTTATAATTAGTAAAAATTAATATTAAATTATAAGAAACTCAATATAAGTCTTAATTTTATACCGAAAATATTTTCAGATAATTTTTAAATTTTAGTCGTTAATATTTACTTTAATAAGTATTTGTATAAGTACAATACATTTTGTAATAAATAACACACATTTTTAAATATAAAGGCATTATTTAAAAAATAATGAATGTTAAAAATTACAGAAATGTTATTTCAATGTATTAGTACTATCAACTTCTATTAGGACGATATTGGGTTTTTATTCTAAACGTATATTTATCGACGAGAAGCTGTTATGTGTTCTGACAAAATTTGCATTTTACAATTTTTGATCACTGTGCAAATCATAAAAATGTAGTATAATTCTTAAAAAATGAAATATGTAAAGATGTTCCAACATAAACGATATAATACAAGGATCTGTATTTGCGTACCATATTCTATACTTCAAGTTAGAACAATCAGGTATAAACATTTACTGCGTACCTACTACTAAAGTATTTTGAAATTGATATAGATGTCAATTTCAAAATTGAATGTAGAGTGTTTAAATTTTTGGCTCTGATAATTTATCTGTATAGAGGAAGACTTTCGTCGTAGGTGCAAAATGCTGTTGTGTAAAGGGTAATTATAGTGACATGAATTAATTTTATATTATTCTCTTCAATCTTCACGCCCGACGTAACAGTGAATTTTAAGATTATTTATCTACACATTTACCCATTTTATTTTTAATTAGATGTTAGTCTATAGTTGTAATTTTACGATTTCTACTTATTTATAGCTATTTAAATCAATTTAAAAACTTTTATATATGATAAAATATATTAAAATTCTAATCATGAACACAAATTAAATTGTTTAATATCAAACTTAAAATATAAAATTTTCATTTAGAATTTTATTCATTGAATTACATTTGACAAAATTTACTAAATATGAATTTAAAGCTTTTGGTTATCGAAAAACGTAAATATGTACATTTAATTATGAACTTGTCTTAAATAGAAGTGAATTATTTAAGACTTGTTAAACATTTAGTACATAAACTAAAATTATAATGTTCACTACACCGAAAAAACTTTAGCAAATTGTTTTTGTATGCCTTGCGAATTTGCCTGACAAACATCAACAATATTCAGACCGAAACAAATAAACGGCATACAAATTAACTTGCTAACAATGTAGTATGTAATTCACTCTGTCAGTTAAACTTTTTAGTGACATATATATTTTAAATAAAATAATTAACAAATAAATTTAATTTATTCAAATAACCTTCATTGTTGACAGAATATTCATTATTTAGGTATTATTAAGAAAAGGAATATCCTTTTAAATTTGATTTTGCCCTTTACAATATTGCTTGTAACTTAAGACAATTATTATATGCAAAAAAATGTTTATTAAGTTTTAAAGACTAAAATTAGCGAGATATTAAGTTCTATTAAAAATAATCAATGCTATTAAATACTGGGCTACCTAAGGTTATTATCCACTTGCTGGCGATAATTATAAAAAAAGATGTAAAGGTTTGTATGCTTGTTCTATATGAAAAGGTTCATGTGTTGCTGTGTACATGCATGCATGTATGGCTTTTTCATCATTCAATAATATTTACTTGCATTGCAAGAGTATTAATGCTAATTATAATTATTTTAATAATATGCAATAAATAATAAAACAAAAAATAATATTAAAAAAATGCGATTAAAAGTTAACTCTGCAAAGGAAGTTCTACATTCTGGACAAATCATGAATGCAATTTTGCAGATTTGCTGAACAAACTGCCTAAGTAAACATTTTCCTGATAAGTAAGAAGGTGATATTTCCCACATTATCACTTTAATGATTAAGAAGATGTAATTGAGGAAGGATTTTTCATTCTTTAAGCTTGACAAATCAGTATTTAAAATTTTGTAGGCGTCCTGTAACTGAAAAAGTGCATATAAAAAATTAATATAAGAATTATCCTATGTATTTTTTCGTGCAAACTACATGCAATTATTTTATTCCTACACTTCTATTATTTATTGTTCATGAATTACAATTTCAGTCTAGCAAATAATTTAAACAGGTATAAGTGAAGAAAATATTATTTACAACTTTATTTTAACTGTTATTACAATATTTTAAATTCTAGTTAATTATTTGTAAAAAAGTTCTTCTGTGTACAGTTAATGATAGCTAACTTAGCTTTGAGATAAAAACTTAATGAATGGAACAATTTTACAAAGGATGTATTTACAGCCTAAGTCTGCATTCAAAGCAGGTGATAATCAATAAATCAAAATAGGCCAAGCTCAAGTTCAAGCTCACCTGTATTAGAACGCCAGTGTTTGTAGCTATGCTGGCTCAGCTGTGGGTGGTCATTTTTTCTTTGCAGGATTTCTTTGTGGAGTTGATGGCCGACTACCTGTTTGACCAGCAATCATGCCAGTGTATTGATATTTAGCCTTCTTTTCTGATGGTTTTAGAATCTGCAATTTCCAAATATCGAAATTAAATTAATCATCAAATACTTAAATCAAAATATAATAAAATAAGTAAATCATTGAAATATTTATATAAAATAACCGATTTAAACGTTGTCTTCACGTTTAATTTGAGTCTTTGAGTTATATTTGGATAAGACTAAATTATTGTAAAATTTATTACTTTTTAATTATTTCATTAAAATGCACCTATGCTATGAATTGATCTAAAACTACATTGTAAATTTAGATATTAATTTGTATATAAACATTTTTTTACTTTTTATTCTTGTAATATATATTTTATATTTATATAAATTTATGCCTATTCTGTATGGAACATAATATAAACATAAACATTTTTAAAAAGTTTGACGTTATAAAATAAAAAATTTTTCTTTTTTTAGATAATTATTAATTTGAGATGAATAAAAACTTATCAAATGAAATGATATTTCCATCTTTACTTTGTTCCCGCATCAATATAATTTCTTGTTTGGATTTTCGCAATTTTATATTTCAATATAAGTAGTAGTTCTATTTTTAAAACTCTTGAGATTCGTGCCGACTATTAATAGTGGCTCCCGAAAAACTTGGAGGTTATACAATCCTCACCTGGAAGCTGCACATAAGATTATCATCGACGCTCATCATACCACCAGCATTATCGAATTCGCCACAATAATTAGGCGCAGAGAAAAGAGTGACAAGTTGTCGCTTTGCGAAAAACTCATAGCCGTCCTCTACGACCTGATGCGCCCGGCAAATCAGATCCATGTCGTGACGGTTCAGGAACTTTGATACCACGTCCGGACCAAACGTGAATGAAACACCTCTATCATTTTCTCCCCATCCCTAAAAATTTAGAAAATAATTATAAAATGTTTTACTGAATCCCGTAAAGACTATATTAAGAAGCTATATCTGTATGATTAATTTTGGCTAGTGAAACTTCTAATTGATCAGCAAAATACATAAAATATATAAGCATCACGATTTTTAAACGAATTTTATTAACAAGTTTTCTTATCAATAATGTTATGCCTAATTAAAAATACTAAAGAGCTCTTTTTGAATTTTAGTCAGAATAAATTAATGATCATTTTGCTTTAATTAAAATTAAAGTTTAAATAACATACTTGCACGTCCTTGTCTGGGTCTGACCACAGTAAATCACAAAGAAGACCAGTATCAGGTACATCTGTTGGGCGCATGATTCGTCTAATTTGTTCCATACCCTATTTTTAATCATAAATACATTAGTATTTCAAGGATAATCATTGAAATTTTTCAAATTTTAATCAAATCACTTTTTTCACTCGTCAAATCATCCGATATCGACGTATAAAATAATTAATGCGGATACATTCACTTATACTGCATTACTTTTTAAAAAAAAATGATATATCATACTCTCATTTGTCTACTTAACTCTCACAGAACAGATAGATTCTTGCTCATTATTAAGACCCTCTTAATAAAGCTAATTAATTTTAAAAATATTTATTTTAAATTTTATCTAATTACCTGCAGATCAGGACTCAGTCCACCATGACAACAAAAGATCTTTTCATCTATTATAGCAGCAATTGGTAAACAATTGAAACAATCTGTGAAAGTTTTCCATAATTTGATGTTATACCTGCGTTTGCATTCATCATAAAATCCATATATCCTATTTATACTTGCACACTCATGATTTCCTCTCAGAAGGAAAAAATTCTCAGGATATTTGATTTTATATGCAAGCAATAAACATATTGTCTCTAATGATTGTTTGCCCCTATCAACATAGTCACCAAGAAACAAATAATTTGCTTCAGGTGGGAAACCTCCATATTCAAAGAGTCGTAATAAATCAGTATATTGCCCATGTATGTCACCACATATCTTGAGAGGGGCTTCAAGTTCTAAAAGTATTGGTTGTTGAAGAAAAATCTCTCGAGATTTCAAGCAAAGTCCCCTGACTTCCACCTCTGTCATTATAACTGATTTTCCAGGTCGACATCCTCGCACTGTAAAGAAAGATATAACAACATATTAAAATGTAGTTTAACTAACTTACAAATTTACAAATTCATTTCAACATAAACCAAATACTTCTAACTCCAATAATATACAATAAATTTTTATTTTAGAGAACTGACATGATTTTTCTTTTAAGAATCTATGGTTCACTAAACAGTTATGAAAATAGAACAATTTTTTATCTTATCTTTTCATGTTTACACTAGTGACTGTATGAATAGTCATTTATATGGTCATATATCAAAAGCCAAGACACTAAATTGAATCCATATTTTTTTTGTAAAAGATATTGTACATGTTCTTTTAAGAAAAAACATCGGTTCTCTTACTTTACCATTGGAACAATAGGAAAGGTTTTCTACAAAGTACTCTAGTGATTTCAGGATCATTTAAGGATTTTTTAAAAGACGTTTATAATTTTAGTTTGGAGTGTATTAAAATGAAATAAAATAAAAAAAATATTTTCAGAATTGAAGATGAATTATATTATAATAGATTCAATCACAATTACAAACACTTTAACACTTTTTAAAAGTGCAAAATCCATATAGATCTTTATTACTGAATACCATTGGTTATTTATAGTTTACTAGCAACAATAAAGAAAGGACTTTGATACACGCATGACTTGCTATCATGATGGCTATTGGAAAAATCAACACCACCAAGGTTAATCCAATAGCAGACAAATATATCCAGAGAAGGGAGAACTAAAATATTTTACTGCCTTTTCTACCTTAGCCTTGTTAACTTATAATTAATGATAATGAATTCTTTTGAAAACAATTTTATTATTTGTATCTTTAATAAAAATATTATTTTTAAGACATTATTAATAGAAAATATTATAGTTTCAGACATTAAGAAATATGAAGATTTTATAATTTTATGTCTTTATTGAATATTTAAAATGAAAAATTTACTTATGAATTATGAAAATAGTTTAATCCAATGATTAAATATTCTAGATTATGCAACGTTGTTTAATTAAAAACTAATTTTATAATATAAATATTTTTAGTAATTTTTAACATATTTTACTTTCCTGTAAAAATATATTAAATTCAGATACAATAAATAGGGTGATACAGACATGATAATATAAATTACTGTTTCAGTGCTGTTATCTAGGAACAATAATTATTGTAGCTTACTCTGGAAGCATTTTTAATTGACAAATTAATCAAATGGAAATAAAGATTTGATACATGCACAAGAAATAATAGATTGGCATGTAAGGATAAAGGATAGACAAAGGATACACAGCGCAACTAAATAAAGGGCTACGTTGGAGGCAGTTCCTTAAATGTTTGCCTACCCACAAAATCTGAAGAAAAAATATCTTTAAGCTTGGCTTTCTTCTGAGTCTGAACCTGAACCTCTTGGTTTTCTTTCGGGTTCTGGAAAGCTTAACCGCATAAACACCCGACACAAGTTCCATGAGAGAGTAAAAAAGAAAAATTGTTTTTTTTTTTCAGGAAAGAAAGAAAATAAAGATTAATGAAATGTTATGATAATAGACTGTAGGATAACTGTGAATAAATGTTTTACTAAAATAGCTTTCCTTCTTGATTATTAATGAAAGCATTCAAAATTTCAAGGAATATTTTGACAATAACAATAATTAAACTTAAATTACAAGCAAATTTCTGATCATTGGTCTATAAAACGTATACTGCCATGTGTTTTCAAACATATGTACAGATATACTTGAGCTCAAAAGATATTATTATAAAATTTAATTGTTTCCTTGCAAGTAGAAAATTAGACATGATTAGGTGAAGCAAATAAAGTTTACGATTGTTATGAATAACAATGTTAGTATTTTTTTTCTATTAGATATTCCTGCAGTTGTCGAAAGAAACTTATTTAAAGAAGACCTTTAATGAAAATATGACAGTGTTTAAATTACAATTACCAAATAGACATTGACATTAAAAGTTATATTTTCAATCAGTAGACTAAATTATGCAACAAGTTGAAAAACAAAGATTAAAATAGAGATTAAAGAAAAAATGAGAAGATAATTTTCAATGCTGAATTGCTTGAAATAACTCGGTAAGAACCTGAATAAAAAGGCCGCGAGCTTAAAGAATCGAAACTGACTTATTAGCTTTTAAAGCAAAGTCGCAGAAGGAAGCGGACTCGGCCTTTAAATCCCCCCGAATGTCGCAGCAGGGCAACCGCGGATCGCATCGGCTCGCAAGCGGAAGGTCCCGCCCCGCGCGCGGAGCTGCCGTCTCTAAAAAGCCCCGATCATCGAGCCAAGTGTCAATAAAGGGAAACAAAACAGCAGCTTCGGACGCTGAATATTGATCGGCCACTAAAAACACAGTATCTCTGGGGTCCGCGCGCGAAGTGCCGCGAAGGAGGGCCGCTGGTGCGCGACCCACGGCCCCGAGGCCACGGAGGCGTCGATCCGCGCGAAAGAGCCCTGGCGCCCCCGGCCTCGCGAGCCAGGGGTGAGGTGGGCGGGTGGCGCGGGGCCCGCGGCCGACCTTGGGCCATCGATCCCCCGGGGCGGGCGTGCGCGGGGGCGGAGGGCGGAGGGGGAGGCGGGGCCGGCGGGGCCGGCGGCGCCTACCTTCGAGCAGCCGCTTGATCAGGTTGTCGATGTTCAGCTCGACGTCCGCCATTTTCCTGGGGCTTCCGGCCGCTTGACCTTGGCTGGGCGCTCGGCCCGAGGTCGGCTGCAGGGAGGCGCGGGGGGAGGGACGGGCGGCGGCCGCGGGGGCTGGGGGGGCACTGGGGCGCCCGCGCGCTCTCTCCTCGTCCCGGGCAGAGTCGACCGCTGCTGCGCTGCTGGCGTCACTGGCGCGCGCGCGCCCCGCGAGACCCGACGACGTCCCCCTTGGCAGGCCGCAGCGTCTGGCGGCGCGCACGCGCCCAGGCGGCCCCGCGCGCCGCCCGCCTGACGTCGCAGGCCTTTTCCCCCCCCCGCGCCGCGCCGCGCGGCTCCCCCCCCCTCGTTTTGTGTGTGTTTGCGCCGCCTCGAGTGGCGCACGCAGCCCAAACAGCTCGATGCGCTATATCAATGCTGCCTCGCGGCCGCGCCACAATCCTATCTAATGCCACTTGTGCAGCCAGGCTATTGTCATTGATGCCCGCCAACAGCCTCGGCAATATACAAATCTGCCCTACTCCTCCGAGCCCCTACTACTTAAGCTGGCCTTTTTTTTTCATCGCTCTATCTCGGTGCCCCATAAGGAAGCCGTAAGCGGCTCCGAGAGCGAGTCTTGTCTATACTCGCAGTCTCGGAACCGCATTGCTGCGTCCCATGGAAAGTAGAAATGCTGCTCGGCCCTTTCACCTTTCTCTGGATCACTCTTATATGTAGTACAGGGGAATGCTCTTATTTTTCATGTTTTCAGAATAAGAAACAGGTCGTCTTATAGTCTGTGTTCTACAATTTGCTATTTCACAAACTCTAAGCTGCTAGTGGACTTTATAAAGATTTAATTAATCGCACTAAGACTTTCAACTAAATATCTTTCATTAAGACTCGCATGCTGAGCTCAAATAAATATATTTTAAGCATAATCTTTATTTTTTAATGCGATAACTCGCTGACATTGAAAATAAATCTTCGCGTAACATTTACCTATATAAATAGGTGTACTGGAAAAAATTATTTTGCACATTTTTTATTTAAATTAATAATGTAATACAAATAGGCGGGCTAAATAAAATTTAAATCTATTGCAAGTCTTCCGACGCATCTATTAGCTACTTCCTTACACTTATCTCATTAAAGTGAGACGCGCCTGTCCGTTCTCAAACATCACTACTTGAAAAATTGTTTCGTTAGCACTGGACTGATGTCTCTCCCGTTTTTCAGTATAACAAATCATAATAAAATAAATAATTCGTAGGTAGCACTTTTCATCTCAAGATTATAAAACGGAGATTTATACTCACGAGAGTGCAATCGCCGAGTACAAGCACTGCATGGTTGTACAAGAGTATAAATACTACGTCCGTGCATAGTAGCGAGCCTTATTCATCGTGTGAAATACCCAATAATGGACTAAAACATTCCCTAAAAAATAATTACGTAGACTGACAATAGAACCTAAAAAATACTTCAAAACCAGTATAACCCATAAAACACCCATATATAACACAAAAACTAATTCAGAAAGAGAAGACTAGAATGTACAAATCGATTGGTCTGTGATCTCGCAGATATTAGTCGACGTTATTGACATTTTGGTAGTAAAATGATAAAGCTATGCTAGTTTACGATTCGTACTACAAGCATTATAAGATTTTTAAAAAAGTTCAATATATTGAATCACGAGAAAGTTGCAATTTTTGAATAAGTAAAAAAACATAAAATAAAATTTTTTTAATTTATACTAAGTTTTCGCAGGAACGGAACCTCTACTTTAGGCAATTTTTGCGTCAAGAGTACATTTTGAAATAAATAATAAATTTATCGGCATTTTGTAGTCATTAGTCTATAAAATGTATATTATAAAACTACGTACAATATAATTATGCGTAAGGATCTACATGTACATTGTACGTATTTTTTTATAAGACAAATCATCTTGCTAGAACAAATACAAAATATTGTAAGATAAAAATTATTAGGCAAAAGAATACATTAGCATCCGCAAAAACCATGCTAATTTTCAACTTTTAACTGCGCGCACCTCCTTAAAGATATATCGACGTTAAAAAATCTGTATACTGCGCAACATAATTATACTACTTCGTAATAGAAATATATTCATGATATGATCGATACGAAACTATATTTATACACATTATTACTGTCGATTTTTATGTAACGCCAAATATTCAAACTACACACCTTCACGGATAATTACAAAGCAATACATTAATATTTAATGATATATATGCATAAGAAATAAATCACTGGTTCTCATTTATTGTGTGCAAATATTAGCACAAATGCCAAAATGACAAAAATACCTTTTTTAACGATGGACACTAATAATAATATTATGTAATGAACATGTAATGAAATAATGAGTAATTTAGGAAATTAAATATAAAAATTTTTATATCAATTCTTCTATAATAAATTTATTAGACAGTAAATACCATAAAATTTTTTTTTTAATTTATATTTCTAATTTCTCATATATTAGTAGCTCTTTTTTTATTTTAGATAATGATATTAAACTGTTATAGGTATAAGAGATAACATTGCGATAAAATAAGGGCCAATATAACTGCTTCATAATTGTACAAATAACGTTATGTCATATCGAGATAGGTTGTAAACTGAATATTTTAAATAAATTATGACTAAAGATAATGTTTTCATCATGTACATGTACATAAATATAATGATAAATATAAGATGAATATACTGGGGCAATACCTGTATGTAGATCATGCTATATGATCAGAAGGCAAATTATTATAAATTCGAAGATGATTGTTCTGCAGTAATATGTAATAGACAAAATATAGCAAACATAGAGCAACAATGTATAAAAATAGATCCAACAACAATTTTTACAATGATAAAAAATTATTAGTGTACTATGGTGTAATAAATTTGTGGTGCAGTGATGTTGTTTATTTTTCAGGTATCTTGCAATGGAGTATTGAATACTAATTATTTTCAATCTCTATAATCACTTTCTCGAGAATTGTTCTAAACTCTAATTTTCATTTTGTTAATATGCTTGGAAAAATATTTCTACAAAATAATAGTCTTCAAGCCTCACTATGATACCGCTGTTGCGTATATATTTTAAAATATTAAGTAAAATAATATTCAATAATTAAAAGTTTTGATATAAAAGTAATACATATTACTTAAGATCTATAATATAAATTAAAATATACTATAATACTATATTAATTATTTATTAATTTAGTTTTAGTTGATATTAAAAAATAATTGATATTAAGTTCAAATTAAAAATGTACATACAGTTTTTTTGTAAAAGTTGCTTTATTAAATAATTAAATCATACTTTTTTACTACAGAGATCTTGTCTAATTGAATTAAATACAATTAAAACTTTCAATAACACATTCATGAATATTATAAGATTAAAAAATTGACTTTTTAAGACTGTTTATAACAATTATGTTAATAAACATTTATTTAATTATTATTATAACCTTTTTATCTTTCCAATTACATTGAAATTATAATTTTCATAAATTAACCAAGTCAATTTTTATTATCTTTGAACAAACAAATATCACTATTATGGGCACTAGCATATATCTAAATTGAATTTGAAATAAACTTTTACTTAAATTTTCTGCAATTTTCTAATTATTGAATTTACTATATATTGACATATTTGAACTAAAATAACGCAAATTATTTAAAATTATTTATGTCAACTGTTTTTATTCCATCCATCCCATTTCTTTTATTTTTAATACAAGAATTTATTGTAAAGTATCTTGTAGAAAATACTAAAGCCATTTCCTGAAAATTAATGCTACGTACATACATATACATATATAGACATATAAAATAAAATAATTTGTACACCTATATTTTATTTTAACATAATAAAAATATAATTTCACGATGTTAAAGGAGATAAGGAATATTTTTATCTCATTCTTTACAGTCTTCTGTGTTTGTAAATTGCTAAATTAATCTTTCAATATTTTCAGGCCTATTTTATAAATTTTTTATGATAATCTGGTAAAGGATCTTTATAATCTTGTAAGTTAAATAAACTGGAACTATTGTTTTGCAGATATTGCAAAAAATGATGAAAATGTGTTAATAGAAGTTGAATACTTTTATCATCTAGCATTGTGTAGGACAGCATTTCTCCAAGCTTAACTGTACAATAAGTGAAAAAAGTTGAATAAATTATTATTCATAACACATAAAAATAAATAATAATCTTTATTTCAATGGTATAATGCATACCAAATAGTCGTAATAAGTAATAAGGACCATATAAATGACTCGGTAAAACATTAGAATCTTCTGGAAACATTTCTTCAAATTGTGGCCTTTCCCAAGCATACAAAAGTTGTAAATTCAATGAAACATTAAAATATTCTCGTATACCCTTTGTTATTTCTACAGCACTATCCCTGAGAAAAATTGAAAAATAAATTTTCAATCCATTTATAGACTACTTAAATTTATGTAATATAAAGAAATAAAAAAAGAAATAAAAAAAAATTCTTACTTATTCAAACCATTAACTTTTCCACTTTCTATTGCCTCTACATAATCATCTAAGACTTTGTCAACTGTAATACTCATAGGCAAAGACGGTATTTTCTTTTGATTTGTTATAACATCACATTCATCTATAAGGTGATATTTCAAATCATCTGGTATTGTAATATTAATTTGAGTTTTAACATTGTATTCTACTGTATCATCCGAAGGCTCTGGTCGCCTGGAAATTTAAGATTATTCATTTAACTAATTTTAACAATATGTATGTTTATAAATTAAAATAATACAAAATAATATAAATTTAAAAACATATATTTATATATATTTAATTTAGATGTTAGTTTACCCTCGCTTCTTGCGTGGTGCCTCCAGTGGTGAATCACTTGATGACGTTGGTGTAAGTGTGCTTCCTGATTTACTAGCACGGCTAGGTGTTCTTTCTATAAGTGCCACTGGTGTGCTTGCTCTACTATCACTATCCTTCTCTTTATCCTTATTACCTTCACTTCTTCGACCTTGAACTTTTGAGGCACCCCCACTTTTTCTGTTTTGTTTATTACTTGCTTGATCATGTACTTTTTTTACTTCTTTCTGTTTTTGGACATTTATTTCATTGAACTTCAGTACTCTACCTTCAGGAACCCATTCGTCCCAACTATAAGATATAATTAAAATATAATTTTACATTCAAAATTATAAATGCTTGAAACTTTAAAATTCAGATAAACTTTAATTTCAGTATAATATCCCTTACTAAATTTTTTAATGCTATTTAAATTTTTGTTGTAAAATATGTAAAAAAAATTAAAATCAATTCCATTAGAATAGAGTTACATAAAGTCAGATAATTTTACTTATGACATAAGAATCTTCTAACTATTAAGTTTCAAGCATTCTATAACTAAAACGATTAACCCCAGTATTTAACATACTTTTTATTCCATCCAGCATAATGAATATAATATTTTACTTGTTTATCATCTTTTGAAAATGAAAATTTTAAACACTTTGCTTCATATAGAAGAGAACCATGGTAGCACAAAACTTTTTCACCTGTAAAAATACATATTACGTACACTATTTGTAACTTTGTAAAAGTTTAAACTGAAAATACCGAGTTGTTATTTACGCGAATAAGCCGGTTTTATAACTAGATCCGTAATATATTAGAGATGTTGACGATATTTATGTTAAGATATTATTTTTAAATTAAAAACTTAATCGAAGAAACAAGTATTATTTTATAAATATTAAATCGTACCTTCTTGAAATTTACATTTCGGGGGCATTTTCTAGTGTGCTATTTATTTTTAAGCTGCAATACTGTCTTAAAAAAATTGGAAGGTTAGTTTTATTAACCATCTGGCATTATCAATTTCGCGCCAGATTTATTTGTCTATTTAAACAGTAAAAATGTTAATTTAGAATAAGTTTAAAAAATACTTAAAATCTTAAATTTTTACACTTTTAACTACTATTGCCAATGATAAATGACATATATATATGTATACGTAGGGATTATAAAGATCGTATAGTATATACTTATATATACTTTTATGCTGTCCGATTGGGTACCCGTCGAATTTGGGTATAAAGTTATAAAACCACAAAGCTGTATAATAGACGAATCGAAACGCTCAAACTGGTGGAGGTTGAACCCCTTTCCATTGGACTAATGCTGTAATTTGCAGAATCCAGCAGAAATTTACATAAAGTCTGTTCTCTTGCAGTTAGCAAAGATCAGAATTGCGAATTTAAGATCCTGAAGCGTTATCGGGAAAGCTTACTAGCTGAGGTAACCCTGCTGAACGTTGTTACGGATGGACAGACTGTGACTGACTGTGACCGAGGAACGCCTATACGACGCCAGCAACAACCCTGAACTTTGGAGAGCCCAGCTGGAGTCACCGAAGCAGCTTAGCAACAGCTTATAGGCTTCCAAAACTTTATGTGGTATAATTAATGATAATTGTCAATGTCATGTTTTGATCCAGGCGACTTCGGATTTCAAAATAAAAATGCTGAATTTATTATACTTTTCTAGATTTAAGAGTTTTGGAACTATATGAATTACATTTATAGGTACTAAATACAAATAATAGTAATTTCTATAAATAAAAATTTATATGATTGGTATTATTATTGTTAAAAACATTGATTTATCATTACTAATTATTATTCAATAAAAAGTCGAAATCATAATTAAAAATATATTTTGCATCTAATTAAGAAAATACACTCAGGTAACAATTAAATAACAAAATTGAAACAAAAATTATAATTTCACTTCTGACAGCAGACAGCTGTTCATGAAATCTTCTTACAGGAACTAACTTACTCCGGAAGCCGCGAATTATATTTTTACTAAATATATTAAACTCGTTCAGACTAGTTTGTTCACTACTCACTTAACATATCCATACAAACGAATATACTTGCAATACTATTGTCTAACATTGTGTCGCAGCTATGTACATGTTGCGATAATATGATTCATTGCATTTTCAAATGTGTACATAGGTGGTTGTACACTAACTAAAACGTCATACTTGAGTGAGGAGTCGACAAATCTTGATATTCTCGAATCGTGTGTAGTAAGGCAGTAACGCGAAATTTAAATAAATAAAGTCCTTTAAAAATTTAGTACCAGACGGCCAAAATTCCATAATACTTAAAAAAATCGATCCAACTCAAAAAATATCTATCGGCATCAGAAAATATTGTTGTGTATATGAACCGAAATCGCAAGCTTAGTGTTCAAAAATCACGCAAGGTGTCGGACTTGGATTTTCTATTTCTCTCTCCATTAGTCTTATATTACTGCTGAATTGCTCTTTCTTTATGCTATCATTCTTTCCTTTCTCTCTCTATATCATATTCTGTTCGTTATCTGGTCTGCGCCTCTGTTCTGGTTGCCTCTGGATAGACTAGGCCAGTCTGGGGCCTGGGCATTAGGCTCAGCAGGCGGAGTAGGGCGGAGGATCGAGTGATTGGGAAGGGAGACGATTTATAGAAAAACCTCGTCGACGACGTCGTCGCAGGTTTTGCATTCCTAGAGGCGTACATGGCAAAAAACATGGATAATGAGAAGGAGAATGAACGGCAGCCACTGCTTAAGAATGAAAATATTAATTACAGTAGCAGTGAGGTGTCAGGTAAGTGTATATTTGAACCTTGCCTTTAAACTTCTTATACATAATAAAAGTATCATGAAGCCCGTCTGACTATCGTTTCCCTTCCTTTGTTTATTTGTTTGAATATAAGAAAGTAAATATGTTCCATGAGACTTATGATTACTTAATATACTCAATAGATGATTTCTGATAATAAAATGTTAAAGTATTAACATTGTTGTACAGATTTTACTTCGAAGGAAATACTTAATTTGATTAATTGACTAGCAATAAATTTAGTCACCATAATGTTACATACAATTATTTATTCAAATTGTTTTTAAATTGTATTTAATGAATTACAATAATTAATGCATACTTGAATAAAATATCAAACATCTCTGTTATCATACTTTGTAGAACGATCTCACTGTACAGTGATTCCTTTTATATACTTAGAAATTCCTCTTATATACTTGTTTTAATTCAATCAAAAAAAATTTAGATATAGATTCAAAACTAGTTCAGATGATTTTGATAAGATCTATAAAAAAATTAAGTGTAGACTTATCAATGGCTGTTTAGAATATGTAATAGCTTTAATAGTGAACGAATGTATGCAAATAAGTAAATTTTTTTGAGATAATTAAGTATATCTAAAGATTTTTCGAGAGTATATATAATTGTCAAAAGTATATAATAACTTTGTAATATAATTAGAGTGCAAATGAATAGTGATGTTTTGAATAATAGTGATGTTATAATAAGGATTCTTTTAAAACTCAAAAGTTATTGATAACATTTTATCACATATATAGATAAACTCTCTTACTATGTTAATTATTAAACTTTCAATAAAACCTTAAAATTGTTTAAACTAGATTCACTGCAGCATTTAAAATGATTTGTATTTATTTCTTTCTAAATTTTTTGATTATGCTTTTAATCAAATACATTGGTTCTTTAAAATTAACATCGAATATTAAATGCATAATAATAGCAGTTTTATAATTGTTACAAAATTCTTAATTTTGCATGATAAAAATCATAATATTAAAATTCTTGTAATTTATTATAATTTAAACCTATTATGATTTTTAATTATTAAATATAACAACAGCAGCTGGGGATGCTCAACAGCATGTTAACAATGTTGCTCCAATTGGTCCTGACGAACTTCCACCATCTTATCAAGCTACTTCAGGTAGCACACACCTGATTTCTTGCAGAGTATGTCAGGCAATGATTGATATTTCTGGTAAAAAAGAGCAGAATGTTGTCAAGTGTAATCAATGTAATGAAGCTACAGTAAGTTCAATAGTAATAATTTTCTATAAATTATTGTTTGTTTTATCAGCATACTATTTAATTTTTCAGAATACAGTAAATAGATTATCATTCATTTTTTTACAGTTTATAGTCTTAAGAATTAAAAATATTATTTTGTTTCAGCCAATTAGAAGTGCACCTGTTGGAAAGAAATATGTACGTTGCCCTTGCAACTGTTTACTTATATGTAGAAATTCTTCACAAAGAATTGCTTGTCCAAGGCCTAATTGCAAACGAATTATTAACTTGGCTCCAAGTCCTATAACACCACCAGCCTTATCAATGCCTGGAATGTGCCGGGTTTGCTGTGCCCACTGCCATGATACATTTTTGGTACTCATTCTAAACTTTAAAAAAGTTTGATATATTAAATTTTGTGTAATTAATTCTTTAATACTTTAAAATGTGAATTTTAATTTAATTATTAATAATTATTTAAATTTGGAATCAATATATTAATAGTTGAAATGCCATATCATTGTTCAGTTGAGTTACATATTAGAGTAATTGTAATTGACCAAATACTAGTTTTCCTGATGTATTTGTATAATAATATTATAAAATTATTGTTCTTTCAGTTTGATACATTGAATAATGCTTTGGCTCGTTGTCCACATTGTCGAAAAGTATCATCTGTAGGACCTGATTTTGCAAGAGGACGAGGAGTGCTTTTTATTATCCTCGGAATAATTATTTTCATTTTTGGAATTGGATTAACAGTAAGTTTCCCATTCCACTAAACATTTCAAACTAAATATTGGATATTCAAATTTAGTAGTTTTGAGGATTTTTATATTGTTTATTAATTCTATAAATAATACTTATATTACAATTTTTTTATTAACCACTAAAATTCTATTCATATAAATACATTGAATCTTGAATTTATATATTAAATGCTAAATTATAAAACCTTAATTTCATTTTCAGCTTGGTACATATAAACTTGTAAATGGCAATGGAATAATTTATGTTGTTTATGTTGGTAAGTATAAACAATACTTTTATATAATTACATTTAATAAAAAGTATATAATCTTATTCTAAATTGTATAAATACATTTTAGGTGCATTCCTTTTGGCTTTACTTTTACTTGGAAGAAGTATCTATTATTATACAATTAAGATCAGTCTCATAGAGGGCCCTGTGTAGTGTTGAAATGAATGCCAGGCTGTTAAATCACAAATATCTTTTATTATTATAATTACACTATCTACTTAGATAAGTTTACAGTGAGTATGATTATGATGAATTTAACAAGCTCTATATGTATCAGTAAGCACAAGGTCTTACCGAAAAAACAGTAATCACAACAAAAAATATCATTAATACCAAAACTAATATAAATGCTTTTTTGAGCAATAGGAAAATTTCATAATTTAAAAAATATTAATTTTTAAATATGTATAATTTCAATAACATCATGCATTAGAAAATATATAAAATAATCATTGCATTATTTAATATCATAAAGTGATCTTGACGAATTGGCTTTAAGTGATTACAATGACGATGAAGACATTGTCAAGTGTGACAAAATAGTAATTGTAAACATAATTTGAACATAATTAAATTTGTTTTAATATTGAAATTTTAAATAGTCTATATTGTATTTTGAAAACAAGTGCCATATTTTTTATGGTGTTTCTGAAAAAATTGTCCCTCTAACCTCTTATTTTTGTAAGAGTTCAAACAATCTATTAGAGTTTTACTTAAAAAAAATATTGATAATGAAATGTAAACTGGATTTTTGATTGATAAATGAAACAGATATGAAATTTCTTATTGCTGTAAGTAGATGACGCTTAAAGTGTAAAGCGAGACTGCAATGAACAAAACAAAATATAACTTAGAACTCATTAATTAAACACATGTGATTCTATGGATACATGAAAATGTATGTACACATTTAAATTAATTATAAAACTTTAGTTGATTATACCAATTACATATTATCAAAAATTGTATATTATGAAAAATATGAATTTCTTTAAATTTGCGAAGTTTAGTGTGAAAACGAATTTGCTAAATTCATTTTATAATTTTTTTCTATGCTTATATCACGCATTTTTCACTAGTTTCAACATATTTATAATCAAATTGCATGTGCTTTAAAAACATTAATCTTTCCTAAATATTTTGCTTATACTATTAAAAAAGTTCTGAACAATTTAAAGAAAGATCATAAAAATATCACCCGGGATTTTATATCGAAAAGTGTAAATTTGCAAATTGTGTATTTTGCGCAATAAGTAAACAGCTAAGTTTATAATAAGGAAGATATATCGTATGTTAAAAGCACTCTTCAAAGTGATAACCAATACGAAATGTTATCTTATAAAGAGGACAGAGTTGTATTTAAATTATAAGAGCAATTTTTGTAGGCATTTTTTAACTTGATAAAAAATACCTGTCTCGATTTATATAATCAAAAAAATTATTTATTTATTTACAGTATTAAAAACATTTTCAGTAAGAATTATTAAGAAAATAAACTTTGCAAACATTTAGCTAATTGAATGTGTTTTTTTAAACATTTTGTGATTCCCTATTTTAGCTTTACTGTTGTATCATCTCATAAACGTGACTCATACTATATTTTAGATTCCAAATAAAAAAAAATAGGATAAATTGATATTTTTATGTTATTAATTTAGAATTAATATTTTATTTTTGTATGGAAAATTATTGTTTATGTAATCTATGACAAAATTCAAAACAGTATTGATCTCATAAATATTAAAATGTACGTTTTAAAAGAAGTGTTTGAGTAATTTTAATTATAAATTTAAGAACTATTTATAACTCATTAAATAATACATTAAATATTGAATATATATTGAGTTATATAAGTAAATGTTTCTTAACAATTTTCACTGTAAATTAGTTACTTTTTATTACTTTTAAATTAACAATACGTATTCAAAATTGAAATTAACGAACTCTGTTCTCTTGCGATTTATTACTTCAGAGAAAAACGACATTTTCTTCTTTATTTTTTGAATAATGCATAAGCACTTCTTTCCAACGTAAAATCGGCACTTGTTTGTTTTTCAAATAACTATTCATTTTTGCAACTTGTTCAATTGATTTTAAATATTACTTTTTTCTAATGAATATATTTGTTTTAGAATATAACATAGATAAATACAATAGATAGTATATGGAAGAAAACAATAAGGTTTTATATATAATGAAGAATGATGTGTATTAAAAGAGTATCGTTTTTTTAAATGGGTGAGAAGGTGGTAAATACTTTGCACTATACTTTGTAAATATAATCGGAAAAAAGTGCAAGGAATCCTAATAAGTAATCAATTTTTTAAAATACGACACTGTAAGAATTGTATATTAAGATCTAAAGGGATTTACCACATTGAGCATTTCAACATTAGTTAATGTACAGATTACATTAATTAAATTTCGTTGAAAACTTATGATGCAACTAATATGTCAGAATTATACTACATTACAACAATTTTGTAATTTATTACTTTCTTTATGGTTTTGTTCATTAAACTATAAAATTTTATATATTCAACTGATGTAGATTGATTACCTGAATCAATTTGCGTATTTATATTTAAATTATGCATGCGTCATTTAAGATTTATGCAAAATAGATTTTGTAAAATCTGTATTTGTCTAGATATGTTATAAAAATAAAATTTCTAAATCATAACATAAAAGAAACTTAATTATAACGAATCCCAAAATTCGAATATATTTTTTATTAACAGTTATAGTTTTTTATTTTTTACGTGATGACAACTATTTTTATAAAATTATATTTGTGTATTGTATATACACACTAGCATATATATTTTCAATAAAGTAATTTACTTTTATACCAATATCACGTAACGTATTTTTAAATAAAATTTGTGAATATCCATATAACAAATTTTTATAAAAATATTTACAATTTAGCTACTTGTATCTGGTTGCAATGGTATATTATATATCCATCAAACTGTGACTTTATCCAACCATTAACAGTTTTTTTTCTTTGATTTAAATATATAAAATAAGTCTGGTAGTAAAGCAAGAATATATAGTGTTCTGCTGGTATTTATATATAAATATTTAATCACATAATTTCTCTCATTTTACTACATACGTATACATGTATATCAGTTTTATGTACATAATCTAGCTTAATTGACTTAAGTAAATACATGTAATCTCTATAAATTTAAACGAGATTTCCTAAATTCATCATTTTTAAATAAACGCAGTATTAAGATTTTGATGATTTGATATAAATAACTATTATATTAATGCTTACAAAATATAATCTAATTTCTATATAAACAGTGATGCAAATCAATAATTGTGACTATGAGAAAGCACTTGTAAATATATTGTAGAAAAAATGATTTTTTCCAGTTTAAAAAATATCTTCCATTATTTAAGTATTTCAATTAATCATCTTTAACTAAACAAGGAATAACAGGGTCTATCTACTAATATTGATAAACTAAATTCTTTTTAAAAGACAGAAGGCTATTTACTTCCCCTATTTGCAAGTCTGTACATAATGTATATAGTAACTTTTTGTTTCATGTGTTAAAATGATTATATATTGACACTACATAAGGTAACGTGTTACTTATTATTTTTTGTAAATTAAAAATTAATCAATAATTTTTATGGTTATAACCAGAACATTTTTATTTCAAATTCATAAAACTCAAAGTTGAAAACTTATTTAAAATATGAATATACATCACTACATTACTGTTAATGAATGGTATTGAATCATTCTACTTTAAATACGATTCTTTTTTGAAACTTTTCTAAAAGAATCAAATGGATGCTCATACAGATAACATATGTTAAATATAAAACAAATTTATATAAATCTTATATGAGCATTAGGAATGTACTCAAACTCAACCATACAAAAACATCATTCTGTAAATATCAACCTGAAAATTTAAAGTTTACTAAATTTAAAGTAAAATATAATTTTTGTTATTTTTTGATTTGACCATTCTTATTTAAGACATTTCAAAGTTTTGTTCTCTCATACATATTTTAATGTCTTTCAATCGTATTTTTATGTTCTTGATCGATAATAATTATAAATAATAATTTAATGATCTCAATATTACAGTTCAATATACTTAATAATATGCTTATAAAAGTTATTTTTACTTTCTACGTTTCTTGGAAAGATATTCTGCTGACGCCAATTCAAAGAATATTGCCGTTTTAACCATTATCATTACGCTACAAAAACTTTAAGTCAAAGAATTTTCATCTTTTTCACTATATGCTAACATTTTTTCAAATATTCGCTATCAAAAATATTATCTGGCTTATGAGTAGTGATATTCAAATAAGTTTTAAACAATTTTATTTTCATTTACGAACAATTGTTAAATGAATTTTAAATCTAATAAAATTTTTTCAGAATCTTTCATCAATGTAATTCATCTAAATATTTACATATTTGTATTTAGAATAATCCATAAGCAATAGTTAGTGTTAAAAATATAAAAAATTACTTTTTAAAGTTTAAAATTTTTTTCCAAAATAGAATATCTATGACCATTCTTATTAATAGCAACTATTCATAATGAACTATTAAACTCGAAGGACAAGTCTTTTTGTGGAAGCATATTATTAATCACTTATTACCAAACTATTCCTTAAATTCAACATTTCTTTCAAAATACAAAGTATGTTCGCATTATAAAAATACATTGACTTTATTTCAAGATTTATAAAACGTACTACATATTATCTATCAGGGGTTTCTATCTTAATTTAAAAACTTATGCGTATTTTTTTAAACTGCTCATTGTTTTACGTCTTAAATAAGCAGGATAATACTCTTTAAAATAAATCATAAGGACATTAGCAACCTACTATATAAAGAATTAAAGGCGCGTATTTTCCTTCGTCAAATAAGCTTCGCGGGATACTTTGCATAACTGTTCATACATGGCTCGACCGGTCTCCTTTACTAACGATGTGAACTGTCCGTGAGCATTTTGCAACAATAAATGCGGATGTTCGAATTCCTAAAAGAAAATGAACATTTAATTGATACAGTTATTTGCTTTATTTTTAGATAGAAGATATTAACCAAATCAAACTCACCACAAGACGTCCCCTATCCATCACAAGAACTTTATCGCTATCCATAATAGTATTCAATCGATGAGCAACGGTGAGTACGGTGCAGGGTGCGAACTTTGTCCGTATAGTCCGTTGAATGAGGGCGTCGGTCTGAGGGTCGACGTTGGCTGTCGCCTCGTCCAGCATAAGTACTCGATTATTGCGCAGAATAGCGCGAGCAAGGCAAATGAGTTGCCTCTGACCTACGCTGTAATTGGATCCCCGGTCGAGTACTCGATTATCCAGACCGTGTCCAGTCGCCATTGTCGCATCTTTCAACTCGACCTTATTTCAACAGATATATAGTATTTAAAACGCTAAACGGAGAAAACTTAAACAACACTTGTATCCGAACTTGAGTAGCATAATCACCTCTTCCAAAACCTCCCACAGCTGCTTGTCGGTGAACTCAGTGAAGGGGTCTAAATTGCGACGCAGTGTTCCAGAGAACAGAACGGGATCCTGGGGTATTATCGAAATGTGCCTCCTCAGGTCCTCGACGGCGATGGTACCTGTATCGACCCCATCGATTTCAATGATTCCTTCAACTTTGGCTAGTCTGAAGAGGGCAGAGATAAGGGACGACTTTCCAGCGCCCGTCCTACCAACAATCCCCACCTACGAACCGCGCCCAAAAAATAAATAATAACAAAATTGTTTTTTATATCAAAATCATCATATGCACACAAACCTTTTCGGCAGACAGAATTTTGATGCTCAAGCCTTTGAGGACAGGCGGCTCCTCCTCGGCGTAGCGCATGAAGACGTTCTTGAACTCGACGGTGCCACTAGTCGGCCATCCCTTGGGCGTCTCGATGAGCGTTTCCTCCTTCATTTGTTTGACCTTTTTCTTGGTCATCAGACCTTTATCGCGTATATTACTCTCTGACGGAATGTCCATGTATTCTATGATTCGTTCAACCGACATCAACTGATTCGATACCTCCGCGCTTTGCCGCATGCCCCATTGGACCATTCCAGTCATGGCCATTACTTGAGTGATCGCCAAACCCACTTGACCACCAGAAAAACCTATTCAAAAAAATGTTAATAATTCACTTGTAAACTTGTTATTATCGATGCATACATTTGATAGCAACACTCACTGTCTTTTAATAAGAGAAAACTAAACGACACTAAGGATGTAAAAATGAAACAGCATATGTCCAGCGAAAAACCAAATGCAGTACTCGTCGCAATGAACATGTACCATGAGGCAGTGTGTACATCTTGGAACTTATCGAATTCTTTTTTAAGAATTTTTTGAGCTCGATATGCTCTAATGGTTGACAGTCCGTTGAGCGTGGCGTTCAAATGAGTAAATACTGGAGAACGAGCTATTAAAAGAAAATTATTTTTATTATTTTACAAGTAAAAATCGAATCATGAAAAGCAACTATAATACTATAGGCCAAATAAATTGTAAACTCACTCATGCCCTCAAGTCTCTTGATATTTTTGCTGGTTTTGAGGTAAACAGTCCTAATCCAATAGAATATAAAACCAATGACGGAAATGGGTGCCAAGAAAATGGGATTAACAGTGCAAGAGACGACGAGAGAGCCAAACATAAAGAGAATAATTTGAGTGGCATCCAGCATTGCCTTGGGCAGCAACTCATCTACCGCACCCATATCCTTGGAGAAGCGGTTTAGAATCCGACCGCTCGGATTGGTATCGAAGAATCGCATACTCGCGCGTATGAGAGAGCCGAAAGCAAAGTCATGTAGCCGCTGGCTACTGCGGAGACATATCGTGTAGAAAGTCAAGGAGCGCGTGACACCTACCACAAAGATGGATAAAACTATGGCCGTATAGATGTAGATATACGTATTTTGAGGTTGAATGTCTGCTTCGTCCATGATCGTGGCGCTTTTATTCACACTTATTTCGGTATTATTGATTTCGCGGTCGTGCAAGTCCTTGTAGAAGTTCCGAGATTCTTCTGCAGTCACACTGCAAATCAAAAATATTAAATTAGTTAAATGTTTTAATTTTTTTAATATTGCAGATTTGGTTATGTGTAACAACTTTTTTTAATCTCATTAACATTGCGGAATCACTCGATGTATAATTATTTTTTTGCATAAGATAAAAATATTTTTATATCGAAGATTTTTTTGTTTCCTTTATTAGTTATACGTACAAGACATTGTTATATGCATTAAATTTTCAGCGCGTAAAAAACTTATGCAATATACTGATGTCGTATCGTAACAAATTATGAGTATATTGCAAATACGTACATCACTGGCACGAAGTAATCGTTATAACTAGTTATAAATTGAGTCAGCAGAAATAGGAATATCAACATCAGCGACATAAATGCATTTGAGCCTGCTTTGAAGTACTGCACCATTAAGCTACCCTTTACAACACCGCGAGAAGTAGCTTCAAAGAGATTGCCAAATTGTTCCTCATCTTTTTCATCGTCTTCTCCATCTGTGTCTGCTCCACTAGCCTCAGGAGTTCGACTCTATAAATTTAAAAGGATCGATTACATTTATTTGTACCTCCTTCATAACCTAAGTCTCTTGCATTTGTTAATATTTTATGCAAGTCTTACTTTGGTACTCGACGAAGAGAACTGGCGCCTAAGAGATTTTTCTAGCGATGAATCGTCAGTGCCCTCTCCTGCCTTCTCCTCCGCAATAAGGCCACTATATTCAGGGTGCGCATTGAGTAGTTTGCGATAATCTGAATAGCGTGTAATTTTACCCTGGTCTAAAAGGATTATCGCATCAGCTCCCTTGATGTACTGTAACTGATGTGTCGCTAGGATCCGCGTCTTACCGCTTAAATACTTCTGTATACAATCTTTGAACAGGTGTTTCCCCACGTGCGCGTCAACCTGGAAATCATCGGCAACAGTTTAAACAGTAGAATGCGCTAGAAGTTCACATAAATGGTCTAGGCAACTCACTGCACTCAAAGGATCATCGAGCAAGTAAATATCCGCTTGTCGGTAGATGGACCGAGCAAGATTAACGCGGGCCTTCTGCCCACCAGAAAGCGAGCCGCCTCGCTCGCCGACGATTGTCTGGTCACCCTGGGGGAATTGCTTAAAGTCCTTGAGAAGAGCGCAAGCCTTGACAACTTTTTGGTAGCGTTGTCTATCGAAATCCTGACCGAAGAGGATGTTTTGTCGAACGCTCGCACCGAAAACCCAGGCGTCCTGGCTCGCGTAGCTGATGCCACCTTTAACCCTTACGCTACCTTGCAGAAGATTTATTTCACCAAGCACCGTTGAGAGAAGCGAACTCTTGCCAGAACCGACCATGCCAATGACTATATACAGCTTGCCCTTGTCGACCTCCAGGCAGATGTCATCGAGGGTCGTCTCCGATGAGTAAAGGTCCCACTTGGCTGTGACATGGTCCAGTTTCACGGCCCATGTGTCGCGTGATTCATTTTGACTGCTGAGCGATTAATCAAATAATAAATTTCATATTGGTGCAAACACTTGCATGATAAAATTTCGACTTACTTAAGATTGTTAACTGCTTTACCGTCGCGCTCGGTGTTCTTGAGGAGGTCGCTCGCGAGTACAAGGACGCCACTCTGGCGCTTCTTGTCGGAAGTTTGGTCATCAGCGTTGACGTCCTCGTCGATGTAAGGCAGGTCTTGTTTTGAAGCCTTGGTGGAGGTTTGCCGAGAGTCGACAGTGCCGTTAGAAGCGTTGGTTAACAGAAGGTCGTTGGTGACGTTACCCGTCTGGAATTCCTCATAGGTGAGGAAGTTCTGAAGTCGCCTCACAGCAACGAGACACTCGGCAATCTCGGCGAAGCCACGCACGAACATCCCCGACATGGTATTGGCCAAGATGTTGAAGAAGGACGAGAAGACGAAGATCTTGTCTGCGGTGAGAGGCTGCCCCGTGAGAAGCATAGCCAGCAGAGTGCAATACAAGGCCATACGCGTGGTGAAGAGGTTGAAGGTCATGTATATGCCCCGGATGTAAGAACTCTTTCGGACGACTTTAAGTTCAAGGCGTCGAGCTAGGGCGACGAGAGCGCAGAAGGGCTTCTCCCACGCGTACATTTTGATCACCTGGACACCCGAGATGATCTCGTCCATGAGGCGAACTCGCTCGTCCGTCTTGATTGCCGTCTGCAGTCGAAACTTGGAAGACAGTTTACCCGTGTATGCTGCAAGTATATTCGTACTCGTGAGACTTATGGGTTATTAATCTAAAGTAGTACAATTTGAAAATTGCAATTGCTGCACTCACCTTGGATAGGAACGACGATGAAAACGACGACGATGCCGATGAGTCCGGCATAGCCCGCTTCGTGGTACAGGAAGAAGGCGATGATAAGGGTAGCGATAGGCGCCGACCACATGTGATGGATGAAGATGGAGATGAGGTCGAAGCGGTTCACATCATTCGCCACGAGGTTTACAATCTTGCCAGGAGCCGTTTCCCCCAGCGCCGTCTTGCTCAAGCGCAACGCCTTTTCCATTAACCAAGGACAAACATTGAATAATTACGAACAATTCATGATTCAGTATGACTTTTTCTCGCTTCGCGCTTATATTCGTCTGTTTATAGTTTCACTGGTTCGATCGATTTTGCGCTGCTCGCTATCATAGTCTATTTACAATTACAACTATACGCCACCATGTTGAAATTTTAATAAAGACCTTTACTATTTAACAGAGAATCAGTACTAAAACCGCTGTTCCAATCGATACACTTAAATTAATAACATCAATCGATCTATCAGTTACGAGACGACTAACAAAAGTCCGCAAATTAAATTGATGCTGGATAATAACCTTCCTGTAGACGACAGAGCACACAGCAACCCTGATCCTTCCGCCAACGTGAAAAGCGCCAAAAACGGCTTGGTTGATGGTGATAGCATTGAGGCCGGATGCGATGGAAATTCCGCCGGCGTAGATGAGCGCCGCCTCGTAGGTTGTCGTCGGCTCCGGCTTGAAGTACTGCAACAGTGCACCGAGAAGCAACGGTGTGCCTAATCTGTGGACAAAAGTTTTATTACATTCTCTATCAAGCTTTCAAGCTTATCAAATTTTAATTAACACCATCTTGAATCGATGTATTATCTGCCGAAAAATCGGAGTGATTCAATTAAGCTGATTTTATAATACACGAGATAAGAAATCTGTCTGCATTGTTCAAATAAAACCAACTTGTAAAATGCACAGATCGCGATCAAGATGTAATGTCGCTATAAAAGCATTGTAAAACTAGGCGATTAATCCACTTATTTATTTAAGAGTTCGCTGAAATGCTTATCTTTGAAACAATTGTGTGATTATCAAGTCTCACTCACCTGAGGATGAATTCGTTGATGATCTGTATGAATGCAAGAACGCTGTATTCGAAGAGAAACGTGCGAAAGATGGTCTTGAGAAGATTCGGCCGACGTTTGGACTTTTTTGCACCCTCCACCTCGGCGAGCCATCGCCTGCAAAATTATCTGTACTGTACGCAAGACAAGCAGTATACACGAGTTTCTGCTATACGCGCCACTGAGTCGCGCATCCGTTGTGTATACGGTTCTGTATAACGGCCGTGTTAATCGGCACGTGCAGTTGTATGCATACTGTACTTGCTGCTTTATGCCGTGACTGCGTATTTGTCGGCATGATCTTAAGCGCATATACAATATATTTTTTTTGCGATATCTCGATAAGAACAAACTCTATCATTTCTAGTGTTATGTTACACAATATTCAATATAAAAACCAAGATCAAAACAAGCGAACGGCCTTATCGGGATAACCATGAATACAAAAAAATCAAGTAAATATATAGGTACTAACTTCTCGAGGCGGTCGCCGAGCACACTCGACTTGTCTGTCTGGAGAGTGCTAATAAGATCCTCCGGTCCTAGGACCTTCCTGTAGCCTTTCTTAAATAAATCGATCGTCCACCTGATGTTGCGAGTAACATTGTTGCGTGTTACCATAAGAAAAATAGATAATAAAAATGTTTTGATTATTACCTGTATAATATATACTTCAATCTAAATATTAGTATAAATAATTTAATTTGGAACGAATCAATACACAGTTAAATATAAGCCATTAATGTAATCGGAGTAAAATTTTATACCCGTATTTACACACAAAAATAAATTATCACTTAATCTTTTTAATTTCTATTTAATTAAAAATGAGAAGCACGTTAAAACGATTACATTATAATAACTAAGTTATGCTTTATGTTTTAATTTTAGATAATAGAATTGCATTCGGAAATTGCATTAAATATATAAAAACTTCAAACACAAAATCCATGTATATAACAAAAAAAATAATAACAAATTAATGTAAAAGAGTTGAACCAGTTTCTAAACTTTTAGTTTGTCTTATTCAACTACATTTTTTATTATAATATTTAAATGTTCACAAATTTTTAATGGTAATAATAAAAATAAATAAATTTTTATTTCGGATATTTAAAATGCAAAGGCACAATTATTGAACACTTGTTTTAATGATATATTAAAATACATTTTCTCCCCGTATATCAAGTGATTTATTCGAATATTAAATAAAAAATAAAATTGCTTACCACCATAGCAAAACTGAAACTATGTTTGCTTTCTCTCGTGGATTAGGATTCTCGATCGTTTTACTAGCGTCCATGATAGAAACGTCTCATTGATCTTTTTCACTAAAACCATCAACTCACTAATGTTTTTCAGTTTTAACAAATGCTATTAACTTGCTTTAAATACTATTATTATAGTGACTAAACGAAAATTTCAGTATCTACATTTCCTTCACCCGCGCACTTGCATTGGTAATATTATACGTTCTTCTAAATACGCACAACTTATTTTCTTTTCTTTTGCACTTTTTCGCAGATATTCCATTCATAAACAATGATGAATGATCCTTAACCAAACACCTTTTCGCCGAAAAATGATCTGCTAGATTCAGTTCAGATCGACGCCAAAAGTATACTCCAATAGAACGGCAATGGTGTAATTATTCGCTCCTTTACCTTCAACAAAGACTAAAATTAAAACAATAATAAGTATTACTTAAAGTATTACGAAAAAATCATGAAATTCGTTATCATTATAAATAAATAAAAAAAACATATATATTTTTGATAAATCAAATGTAATCAAAAATCAAAAACGTTATATTGCCATTTTATCTATGAAATACATTTAATAATAAATAAATACTAATACACAAATAAACCTAATATTGAAAATACTGCACTATGAATAATTTCTTAAATTCTTAATATCATATTATACGCGTATCGAATACTTTAAGGTATAATACTGTTAATTAATTATTTAGTTTAAGATGAATATGAAATCAAAACTAAATTTATTCTGTTAAAAATTGTTTTTCTTTTTAAAAAGCGTTTCATATTTGTTTTGAAATTGTTATTGAGTACCTTTAATATCATATCTGTTATATCAAATAAAAATTTTGATATACTTACATAATTTGTTTATAATAATTACAAAATATATTAGTTCTTATTTTGTTATGTACTTTTGCAAATACAACAAACATAATGAATCATTTAATTTGAAGCGATTAAGTTATACCTTGACACGGTTTTTTTAATTTTTAAAGTAGCATTAGAAAGTTAATCCAAAAATAGACGTGTATATTTGACAAAAAAACATCAATCTCCTTGAAATAGCAATATTATTATTAAAAGCCAATTATAACACAAATATACTGTACACAAATCTGTGCGACTTAATTACCCACTTATAAACTAACTTCTTTAATGGTAATATTCTTTAGTAAATGATAATATGATCATAAAAGCGAAGCACTATACTATTTAAGAAGATGCAACTAATACGGACTCGCTGTAAATGAATATGTATTAATATGAATTAAAAAATATTAATGCTATGCTAATACTTTTATTAATACATAGTACTTCAATATAAGTTAAGATCTTAAAATGATATCTTTTTCTTTTCCAAAATAAAACTTAGAAAAATGTAGTAAAAACATGAAATAATTTATCAAAAATATATTAAAAATTTGTCAAAAATGTAGATCTGTAGATCGATATAAATTACATTAAAAAAAAATTATTATGTTACTCATCCTCTTAGATAGTCATACACTCATTTATAGCTTCCGTCAGAAGCATAATCTATTTACAATTAACATCGTGATATACACATAAATTACTCTGCAAAATATCACGAAAATTAAGCATCGGCGATGACATGTAATATTTACATAAAATAGATGGAGTTACATGGAAATCCTTGTATAGTAGGTAAAATAATTAAGTAAAAAATGGAGCTTATATTCTTGAAAAATGGTAGCGTGTAATTATAGACATGATATGATATTGAAACTAATAAGTATAAAGTATTCAAAACTTTAAAGTTTTCTTATTAAAATGCAATGTTTAACATCCTCTATAAATATTGGTCAATTATTATTTAGCCAATAATATATACGCAACTAAATAATGTAGTGATGCACTCACTAAGTCATAGAAGTTATAAAAATTTCCGATTATTTTTCATAATTTTTTACGTAAGTTGTATGTAATAATCTAAATGATTCTGAGTGTATCTCGAGTGCATCCTTAGTTTCCTATTTATGGTAGTATAAAAATCCTTAAGAAACTTTTCTGAGTGAAGATATAAAGAGCACTAATTTATGAATTACTGTCAGATCTCGTTAAAAGCTAAATTTGCTTTCTCAATACTATACTGATGCTATCGTTCAAATAAAACAAATGATACACGCAATAATTTTAATACGCACCATTACAGCTATCTTTGTGAACGCAGCTGTAAAGTTGCAATTATAGTTTAAGAGTCAGCAGCATCAACGTATTCTATTTCGAAGAATCCATTTAACCAATTAATTGATAAAACCACTGAAAAACTATACTTTTTTGCAGTTAAGGCAACGTTTGAAATCGATGCATAGTATGATTTATAATACGAGTTGACTACTAAACTTGTCTCGGTTTGAATTGCTTGCGGCGGTTACTGGCACTCACTACGTATCGTATCAACGCTCATTATTTATAATCTCCTGACAATTTATCAGTAACGCCCTGCGTGCGCATATCTATTCAATCACAAAGTGAACAGTGACGACTAGTCATCAGAGTGATTTAAGAGATTACGAGGTCGACGTGAGAATCCCGTTTGTATGATGGGCTATTACACGATGGATATATAGATTTTTGAGTTCTGACCTGACGACATAACAGAGTGATTTGATCTTCTCGAGGATCTTTTTGTTCAATGACTCGGCAACAATAAAAGATTACTTAAAAACTAGTTACTTATACCGTTTATGCAGTTGTACTTATTAATTAATATACGTATATATAAAAATATTGTACAAATAAACATGTGTAAATAAATTAATTGTACGTATTTCATAGCATTTTTAGTATTTGTATTTGATATTTGAAATTATTACAGCCTAGTCATGTATCAATTACATAAACTTCTGTAACTATATCGGACCATTGCACATAAAAAGGAATAGAGACTCAAAGGAACAATTCGCTGCTCTTCCATGTATATCTTTATACCTTTATAAGTACTCCTATAATTCAACTTTTTTCTATCCAAATCCAATTAGTTGCTGACACAGAGCTCAATTATTTCTTCGTATTTCTTCCTGAACCCTATAACTTTATTTCTGTGTACGTGCAATAGCCTGGGATGCTGGAATATTCAAATATATAGAGCTATTCCCATAGAAATCTAAACTATTTTTAGTTAGTAATCGCACATTTTGCATTGACTGAGTGCACATAAAAAAATTAGATGTATATCTTTTTTATCATAAAAATTTTTAAACCCTTTTTAGGAGATATTTATTAGAATGACTTCCTTGGAAAGTATTTTCTAACTGGTTTAAAGGCTACAACTGCAGCTATAGTTATCATCATACAAACTATATAACCATTATTATTATAGATGATTTTTACAGAAATTTATTTTATCGTATTGTAAGCATTATATTTTTACTAAATAATTTTGTAATAATAAGCTTCATATTATCATAAAAATACAATGGTTATGCAATTCTACTTGAATACCTAAAAATAGCTCCAAAACAACGACACAATAATATTAGGCAACTTAGAATAGGTTATGAGGTTGTACATAAGATAAGACATTTTATAAAGGAATCAATTGAATCTATATATAAACCATAATAGTTTGTAAAAGTTAATCAAACTGAAAATGCAGTGTAATACTTTGGTTACTGTCTGTTGGAGACTGCAATTATATACAAATATAGATCAAAACAACATATAAAGAGTCATAAGTAAAATTATAATAGGATATATTATTATATTGAAATATATTAATAAATGTACAATTTCTAACAGACATCACGCAGAAAAATTAAACAATTAAATATATTTTTGCAATAATCAATCTTCACGGAAAATCTTATATCACAATTGTATTGGATTTCACTAGTCACCATGATCATGATGACGTTCCTTCGAATAAAAGTAGTTGGTCCTTGATTTTTTTATAATTTCATCAACCATGTATGTAATTCAAGTATAATTATAAATTTATGATATATTTTTTTTAATTATTGTTATTTATTTTGCTTGACAATAACTAGTACAATCATACTTCTGAGTCGGAAGCTGAATTCCT
The DNA here is from genome assembly GCA_018906755.1 of Sycophaga agraensis. Taxonomy (NCBI): domain Eukaryota; kingdom Metazoa; phylum Arthropoda; class Insecta; order Hymenoptera; family Pteromalidae; genus Sycophaga; species Sycophaga agraensis. The sequence continues at coordinate 1,654,430 of JACCIE010000004.1, forward strand.
TTTTAAAAAAATAATCAACCGATTAACTACGAGAAATTTTCCTACGATCTAAGGTTGCACTTTACTTGTGTATTATACACAAGACATTCATACATTTTTTTAATTTATCTGCATAAAATAAGTGCCAAACAAATAATCTATCTATTAAAGTGCGGTATCCAAAATTTGGACAGAAATGTCAAATATTTTAATCAATTTAAAGAAGAGTTATAGCCCTTTTCTACCGTCAATGCAATTTTTGGCAGAAATGAACTTTGGTTCTACCGTATGATAGAACCTTCGTGCTGTGGCATAGCTACTTTACAGAACCCGTATGAACACATAACAATTAATTTCATACGCCTACTTTCTACAGGTTAATTCCAATCAACTTTACAATAAACTACTTCTAATTTAATCAAAATGATAATATACATAATCTACTGAATTATAATTATGCTGTTATTTATATAAAGTTTTATGATTTTATCAAATAATTTATTACATGGAATCATCTTCGTTTAATGATTTTACTAAAAGGAAACAATCATTACTCCATAAGATTATAGCAGTAATTAGACCAAATAAGATAAAAATTTATGATTTTATCAGAAATCAAAACAAATTGAAAGCCCAATTATGAAATAAGTACATTATCAAAGAATACTTGAGCCATCATGAAAAGAAAGTAACTATAAAAAAATATAATATGTACCATGAAATGATTCAGCAACTTGATTAGCAGATATTTCGTTAAGTTTTCTACCTCTCAACTGTAAGAACAACATGCAAAGATATGGTGACCTCGTGAAGTAAAAGCAAGAGTAAAAGATAAGATTTTGAATTTTTCGTGAACTGCAACGAAGTAATTTTTTTATGATACGTTACATGATAGTATGATAGTAGTATATTAATCATATATATTTATGATTTAAACTATTATATATTTTTCATAAGTTTATTAAAACATCATGTATTGATCTCATTATACTTGATTAATAATAAAAAATAATACATACTAATAATAATAAATAATATATGTAATAAAGCGTTTCGCTTAAATTATAAGTATACTTTCTCGTCTGTGTTACGGAAGTATAAAATTTTTGACTGGAATATATAATGAAAAGTATATAGTTATATGAAGTTTATCAGAAGTTTGTAGGGCTGTCAACCATAATTTATAAATTTCCTATTTTTTCCTAAAATTTCCTAAAATTTTAAATTTGACGAATATTTTTTCTTAAATCTTAAATAATAGCATTTTCATGTCAATTCAAAATATGAAATTGGATTTTTGTCTTCAAAATTATTAGAATATACATAATTTGATTGATTTAAAAAAGTATTAATAGGTAAGATTTTTATACTCTTTATACTTTAAATTATATAAGAATAAAAAGATCTAATTCATATCAAACAATTTATCACAAAATTATGCACAAACTTAGATTATGATTCATTGAAATGCATTTTTTATTATATACTGCAGTAAAAAAATTTAGGTTTGCAACATAAATATATTTTTTATTACAGATATTTATACAGCAGGCGATAGAGAATAGTTGTCATCACGTTAAAGTATATTTAATAAAACTTGATTAGATTTAAAAATAGTCTTAAGAAGTTATGATATAGATACAGTTACAAGGAAATTTGTAATTTTAAAAAGATACTAATATTTTTATTTATAAATATTGTATTTAATAAATGTAGAAAATAATTTTTTTATCTTTTTAAATTTTTTTTCTGGTAAATTGGTATCACCGACGAGTTTATTATATAATTCTTTTAAACGTAAAATAAAATTGTGACGTCAAACTTTATCTCAATAAACACACCATAACATTGTTTTCTATGCAATTCATATTTTTACATACTCGCATATACATGTACTCTATTACAATATTATTCTACAGTTTATATCAACTTCGGTAGCGAATTAATAAGTAAATGAACATATATAGCGTGTAATGTAGAAACGTAGTAATATATACCCATTATATGATTTGCAAATATATTTACGTTGGTAGATTAGCGTCTGTAGATTGATTTAAAAATAATATAAATATTTGTTTTATAAGCATGTGAATACCACATTGGATAATAAACAGACAAATGTAAGGAAACTTTCTGTTTTTTCAAGTTCAAGAATTAATTAAATTTGGCTCTACGTATATACATTGTCACATGCCATTAATATATGTACAAACATAAAAATTGCAAGTAAGCCATTATCTAATCGAATATTATAATAGTCGATACATTATCTATGTATAAATATAAATATCGATATGTATTTTGCTAGAAACATAAGAACATTGTTAATTTAATTTTTATAAAATTATATAATCCAGTAAAGTTGATGTTTAACTGAGCATTAAATTCAATATATTAATGTGTCTTAATTTATCGGTCTTACAATCAATTAAATATCATTATTATCCAGAATATCCGATTTGTTTAATTTATAGACTTTAATATTTTTGTCTGAGATGTAAGTTAACAATTCATGTTAATGTTTGCTAAACGAATACCGAGGCACATACGCATAAGTGGAATTTGCAACGTGCACGACAATGAGTATTGTTTTTTAATTATAATATTTTCGAGAAAATTTTACGTTGACAAGAGAATTTTTTCAGAGAAATACGCGAATGTTCTTGAATTAGTTAATATGTAACTCTATGTATGCTTAGGTATCAGGTGAAAAAAGCAGGATAACTAAAAACAAATGATGTCACAACAATTAATGATGTAGATCCCGGAAATAATTTATTTCACTATTGCAAACAAACGCGAGAATGTACATTAAAACCTTTCTTAGTAATTGGTTCTTTGCTTTTCAAATGTGTTATAATTAATCCTGAAGCTCATCCAATAAATTTCGAAGGTCATAATATCTAAACTCACTTGAAATATTATTATTTAAATATTATTTTATAATGTTCGCAAAAGATTGTGTATAATGCTCATATTCCAAGTAAGAGAACCACCAATCTAATATTCTGAGTATATAAGTTATCTTATAAGTTTTTGTAAAATATATTTTATAATATTTATGCGTGTGCTTAACAAATATAACCCCCTGATATTTCACAAGTGAATAAATTAATTTAACGTATTTGTGCTAATTTGAATTTAATAATTTCTAAAGCTAGCTGATCTCTTATAAAATATCAATCTAATTTATGTAGCCAATTTATCTCAAATTTGTCTCATAATCACTCCAAATCTTTTTATACGAACGAAACAAATATATACGAAAACATAAATATTGATCAATGATGAAAGTTAAACTACAATAATTACTATCACTTTGATTACTTGCATTAATGAGCAATTGCTAACGAAGTGACTTATTAATACAATAAAAAAGCAGCAACAATATTATTCTCAACGGCACTTAGACGCAGAAATAACGAGCGGTTACACGCAGAAAGTGGCGTTTTACCGTATGACTCGTCTTTTGTGGGGTCGGTCGGCCAGCAAATAAAGAGCGGCTGCACGCAGTCTTTGTCGCTCAAGTGCAATTTCAACTATTCGCATATCCTCATCGCGATCACGAGTCAATCGCGCGGCCACTGAGGTGGCAAGCCGAGCGGCGTAGGCTATATACACAGGCGCTCGCGTTTACAGTGCGTATATGCGGTGTGAGTAAGCGGTCGCGCCAGCTATCTACACCCCGTAACGAGTCTTAATTTATCGGGTCGAATGAAAAAATTGGAAGAAGTAAATTGACGGAAGCGCATGAGAATTTCCACTCGGGCCATTACACACAGGACACGGCGAGGCTCCCATCTACAACTGTACACCGGCCATTGATTTCGAACTATTTCCAGTGCGCTATTTTCAACAGGGCATCGCGCTCTACGTCACGTCCCTTCCGGTCGACGGTACTTCAGAATTAACGGAATGCCCGACACCCCGGCCGACGTTTTTTCCGTTGGCGGCCGGCCTCGACACTGCGCGCGGAGACGAAACAATGAAGAAACTGTAATCCGATCAAAGGCTCCCGTTATTACCGGCCGCGTGTGTCCCGAAAGGACCTATTTTTTTTTCATTCAACCGTGCGCGCGCACGCGTGCACACGACCGAGCGTTTCTCCGTACCGGCCGGCAAGGAACCCTTTTTCCGCGAGGCGGCCGCTCGGTTCTTGCTCGCGGCGCCGCGCGGTGGAAAAAAACCGGGCGGCGCGCACGGCATAACCTCCCGTGGGAGATTTCCCGCGGCTGGCAGGTTCATCGGACGGGCGCGACCGAGAAATACGCGCCCGCGCTGACTCACGGTAGGGGGAGGACGTTAAATTGGACCACGTTTTCCCGAGAGCACGTGCGGCTTTTCCCGGGGGTCTTGCGTGGACAACGTCACTGCCGCGGGCCGACACTCGGAAACAAGAGCGGAGAGGCGCCTGTGCGTGGACGGCGAGATAAATCGGGCCGGCACGTGTCGGCGGGCAGCTTCCGAGGCTCCTTGGCCGCTGGAAGCCCTTGCGTGTCATCCGAGCGCCGTGTGCTCCCCGCGACGGCGGCTTGTTTATCGGGCGGCTGGCCGTGGCGCTTGTAACGGCCAACGGGATCGCGTGTACAACCTGCACGCGCAGCTCGCGGGTTCGTCGCGGCGATTGGGATTCTTGTAATCGCGGGCCTGCTTCTTCGGCTCGGGGCGAGCGCGTGCGGCGCCTCCGCGCTTAACCTCGACGGCTTCGTCGAGTGCAATGCAGTCGTCAATTTGCGAATTTGTGTCGCGTGAGTTTCCTTTCGTTATTATTTTCTTCGACTCGCTTTTATTCGTCATCCAATTGGCGGCCGATACTTTTCCAAACGACTCCTGCTGTGCATTACTGTTTAATTGTGCCGGATAAATCTATCAAGGTTTCTGTCTTAATTGGTCAAAAGCTTCGCTAGCGCTATTGGCGGCGTGTCGGAATTAAACGATCAAACCTAGCCGTTTGTTATTCGAGCGCGATATAAAAATTAAAGTACTTACTGATTATCGAGTCGAATAAAGTCTTTGTTTAACTACATTGAATTTGCTGTGTTTGCAAGTATCGGTTGCGCGATGGAAACACCATAATGCACCGGTGCCTTATATGCATCTTGCGCATGTCCCGCATTGCATATAATCCTTTAGCAAATGTAACCGCCCGAAAGAAGAATTCCGGGTAGTCGCGAGGATTTGAAAAGTCGAATCTGGTACGACTTCGCGGACGAGATAACGGTAGTATCCTGGGAAACAGCGAAAGGAAAGTCTTGGTATTTCCCCAAGATCGCAGCAAGTAAACTCGCAAACGCGGAGAATTCAAGCAGCGAAGCGAGTCGGCTTGGGTTTGGATGCCTTTAATTTATCCTTAAGATAGTTTTCAGCACAGGTTGACAATACGATTGTCGTTCAAGCACTGCAAAAGCACGAGATCGTTACCTCTCTATAACAAGCTTCGACAACAATTCTCAAGCATTCTGCTCTCCCCGGGCATTGCGGATTGCGACTAGCGAAACGAGGAGCGACTAGAGGCAGTCGTGAATTGCGGAATCGGCCGCTCATGCCTTCTGCTAAACTAATGTAGGAGCTGCGGCTACTTTAAGTATTTTTATAAGCAGGTCGCGCGCATTACGTAAGGTAAACAGTAGCAAGGTGATCGAGTGACACGGCACAGAGCCGTCGTCCGCGGCGCGTCCAGCCCGCCGCGATAACAAGCTTACTTTGTGCATCAACGAGGGGGGAGGGGGCCCCACCAACTTTGTCTTCCTTCCACGATTCCGCGAGATCCGCGCGCTTATCCACCGACGGGCCGATCGATATACATCCGCGGTATGATAGAGGCCCGGGCGCGCAGCTTCCCCCGGGGGCCGGCAGTCAACTTACGTTTGGGATTCTGCGCGAAAGGCGTCCTCGGAAGCGCCTCGTCACCGCGGCTCGTCGCGCGTGCACTGGGACGAGGTGCCCCGCGCGATCGCCGCGCGGACTTGCGTGTGCACTGGACTCGGGTGCTGTCGCGCCGGGGCCTGCGCCGGGTGGGCAGCCTAACCTCTCGGAGCTGCCCGGGCGCGCGCGGGTCGGAGGAGGAGCCACTGTGCCCGCGAGGGAGCCGCCAAGCCAACTGCCGGCGTGCACATATAGGAGCGCGCGGCGGCCGACGGCGATCTCCCGCTCCCGGGCCCCGGCCGCCGCCTCGCGGGGCTATATATCTGCGGGCGCCCAGCTGACGTAACGAGCGCGCCGCTCCCGATTATGAGGCGCCCTGGACCGAGAGCCGAGTGCGGCCGCCGCTCGCCCCGAGGGTTAATATTCCTTGCCGCCTCTTTTTTTTTACAGCGCTTTGATAGCGCGCTGTGGAAAAAGTGTTACGAGCGGCTAGTGTGTTTGCCGAGCTTAGTAACGCGTGTTTGCATCCAGAATTAGAAAGAAGCATGCTTTATCTAGCCTTGCCATACGGCAACGGTCTCACTGGTTCAACGCAAATTAATCTTACAGGCGACGCATTGTAGCGACACCGAGTGCACGCTTAATGAACAATATTCTTTATCGATTCACAATGCTTTACTTGCTTAGGCCAAATAATCGCGGCGCCACTAATCAAAATTCAATTCCAGTGCCATTTTTATAACAAGAAGCTAATTATTTATTACACTTTGTGCGCTCAAGCGCACTGGAATACTTAATCAAAATATATACTTGCGGAGATAAAAAGTATGCCAAAACTCCGAGGCAAATTTGGATCGTTTACAAATATAAACCGAGCGTCTGCGTGATTTTATCTACCCTGTTCAAGTTTTTTCTCGCCGCAACTCTTGCTTATCGCAGATACAGATAAATAGTATACATTATTATGATCACATCGTTGCTATAAATTATGGTTATTTTTAAAATTATCAAGTCATTTTTTAATTTTTGTTACATCTCTAATTGTACTAGACACTAACTAGTAAGTTGTACCATGTGTTATTATATAAGGTACTTTCAAACAGAATGAAAGAATTAATATTTTTTTCAGTTTTTGTAGATTATTTATCTTTCTCGTATTCTTTTATCAAGCGCTTTCTAAAGTTTTCAATAAAACAATCAAAGATCCAATCTTTAGAACATGTATTTTATTTAATATTAATTGTTCACTATCAAACTCTATTATAAATCTAGTGTCTGATATAGCGACTTAATTTTATAATTAGCAAATCAGTTAAAGAATGTCAAAACTTATTTAAACACTATAGTTTACTATGTGGAAGATAAGTTAATTAGTTTATGTATTTTACCACGTTCCTGTACAGTTTTACATAATTTTCATATCGGTTAACAGTGTAATGATAAATTGTAATGTTATACAAGATATATTATCATTTCTGTTTGTATATGAAGTGATCGAATTAAAAAAATAATTCTTATACTACTTAAATTATTTATATTTTGAAGTAAATTTAGAATATATATTTCATAATTACGAGTAAAATGATATTTATATTTACAAATTTCTGAGTTGACATTTTATTTTTCAAAGAAATCTGATATATTATTCTTTGTAAGTGATTATAATGTGGTCCTTTTTTAAAATGTATTATTCCTATAAAAAAACGGAAGAATTATCTTCAATTAACTAAATTAAATTATACATCTCATTTTATAGAATAAATGAGAATACCAAATGAATTATACCGTACCATACCGTTAATAAACAATCTTACTTTACACCTTGTTTGAAACTGTGCTAATAACAATATATTTATTGTCAATCGAAGTCGATATATTCATGTTACAATATGCCCAAGTACATTCTGAGAAATAATTTTGAGAAATTATACTGAATTAAAAAATTGCAGATGCAAGCGTTTTTCGTGATTTGATTCTACATAATTTTATTATTATTTAAAATTTCAAGCACACGTTTCATTACTTTTTGAGTGAGGTATTTAAAAAAATGCGAAGCACAAAGTATCATTGTTACATTTTGATCGTTTGCATTTATTACCTAAAATTGCAGTTATTAACAATGATTAAGTGATTTTTGTCATTGATAACATTAAATAAAATTTATTACTAAAATATTATGCGAAAAAAATTAAATTAATAACAGTTGTATAATAAATATAAATCATTTAATTAATACTTTAATTGCTATTATTATGAAAATGCAAACGAGACTTTTATGCTGACTTGAAAATTGTAACATATTTTACTTTTAACCAGTTACTAATCTACCAGTTACTTGTACTCTTTTAAGATTTAATCGATAATCGTATTTTGCAACGGAAATTGTTTAGTTTGTAGGATAGTACACAAAATGTTTTCCCCTCAACAAATATAGTAAGTTAAGAAATACCAAACTTTTTCAAATATTTTTTATATTATTTTAAGCCTCCAAAAACTAGATACTGATGTTCATAACTCGTAATGGATAGTTTTTGCGAATATTTTTTACTATATACACGTTTTAAAGAGTAGAGTTCCGGGAACAGTTAATTATATGTTAATCCTACCCGTTGAATAACTTTTAACAGTTTTTAATAAAAAAATTAAAGAAAATATTTTTCATTTTCTTTTTCCTATTGTGAACATTATTATTAATATTTATAACTTCGAAAAAACTCAAGTGCTCATTGTAGACAAATTCTCATTTATGATGTATAATGAGTTTGTGGTTTTTGAATAAAAACAAATTGAAAGAACAATATTTATCGAAGTTACTGATATATGTTACAAAATCGGAATTATTTAGACATTCGATCATTTACTTCTATGTGTTAAATCACTGACATTAAAAAATTCTAATTCAAAATATTCCTACATTACTTAGTACAAATTGTTTTATTATTCTTAAAGAACATTGACACATTGTGCATATGCATTTACAATTTCTACACCGAGAGAAATGTTGTAAAATTTTTGACTATGTTAGTAATCTGGGGGCAGATTTTGTTACCATATGTTGACAAATTACTTTTGATTAAAATAGAATGCATATAAAAAATCAATACACATACAGTAATTTTATATAAAAATAATTACAATTTTTATTATAATAATCCTTTTTGATTTGACAAGTCTGCCTCCAGTTTACTCAGAAGCACAGTAAAAATGATTATAAATTTCTTTCATTGCACATACTTCTAAATGATAGCAAATATTATCAACAAATAAAAAATACAACTTAAAATTAAAATCTGAATCCAATAAAAAAAATAAGATTTGAATTAAAAATTAAATCTAACCAAACTTACATTAAACTATAATTGTATACTTGAGTATCATTTTTATTTATTTTATATTTAATATATTCGCGTACACATAAATGTATATCTGTAACATTAAATATAAAAAAAAGTAAATTTAAGGTACTTAACCACTCGGTTTTACGGCATCAGGCAGTTTATTCCAGCCAGCGTAAATTGATTACATGATAATACAAAGCAATTTTGTGTGTTTTATCATGATTAAAAAATTGGCGTTCTCGCATATAAATTTAAACTTATAGTGCCATCAAAATAAATTGGATATTGTGTAATTTGTGAATTTTGCTACTTTCTATATAATTTTCCTCTTAAATTCTTATTGAATTATTTATTTAAATACGTCTGAATAGTTTAGTATAAATAAAACTAGAACGTTTAGTTCATGCATGCAGTAGGTGATAAATTGTAGGGAGATGAACGTAACATATCACTTTCCAGTATATCGATTTTATTAGATGCAAATAGTCTGTTGGAAACAGTAATATGTACGTGCGCATCGAGTCGCTTTCACTCCTCTTAAACTAATAATAAATGTATAAATCAGAATGACATTTTTAGATACATAGACTAAAATTATGTGAATTATCATAAAATCTTTTTCTGTAAACAAGAATAAATGTATATATTTGAAATCTTGAAAGATGTTTTCGCAAATTGATTACATAATTACATTTTTTTAAGAAAAGCTTTTAATTAACTTACCTATTTCAATAACATGATTTATACACACATTACGTTCTAAGAATATAGTGTTTAATACCTTATAAATAATAACCACATTATTATTATTTTGAATGTATATTTAAGTTTTTATCATAATTATTCTTCACCAATTCAGCTCAAGTTGCTGAAACGTGGTTTCTCATATTTTTCGCAGAAGAGCTGTAAACTCGCCCTCTATGACCAACCTGAAAATCAATATATCCAATTAAATTAACTTAGCGGGACATTAGCAGACGAGATAAACGACAAAGAGAATACAGTGCGAGCCTCACAACGAGACGACCATTGTCCATGAGCGTGACTTTGCCGCTGCCAATGAACCACCGTTAGCCCAGTGTATGCATTGAACTTGCACGTCTTGACGGTTCTCGACGTATGCGGGTCGACGTTGCCGATCGAGGACAAACTTGCCCCTGAGGATAGCCATAGACAATCGTCCATTCTGCAAGGTGACCACCCTTTCTTTCAGTTCGAAATGAAGAAGATTCGTGTCATGGTGTTTCTCTATCACATTTTTGAAGGATGATATCAAACTGTGCAAGGCTTTAGACCCGTGTGCGCATATCAATCGTGGTTATTTTAATAACTCCATAAAGAGAAGCGAATTTAAATAGAACTGCGATAATCGATGACCACCATCTGTTCTACCGTCGATTTTTACTCGTATGTGTACAAATGTGTACAGATATCTTGTATGCCAAGCAGTTAGCCTCACGTGAACATTAATTTTCAAGTGCGCGATTGAAAACCTTCTTGATGGGTTCTGTGACGATATGATGCTTTCCTCATTGGTATAATTCAAGCTCAAGTTTTGTGAATGCGATTTTGCCGATCAATTAACCAGTGCACGTATGTATGCGCATATATTTTTCCACGCAAGGTAAATCCATACACTCTAGGATGCGTTTCATCGATGTCAGAAAAATGAGCACATTCTGAAGCCTGTCACGATGCAAGAAAAGTATTATCGAATGTAGCTGCGATATGATGAGACCCACTTCGTTGTCACTAAATTCTAAAATTTAATATTGATTATAACAAGAAAGTGAATGACCGTAGATAAAAGAATAAAAATATACAATTGTAACATATTTAATAAAAAGTATTACAAATAGAAATATTATGAATGCATACAGAAATTTATTAAAAAAATTATTATAAACGAATCTATAAGTTTAAATATTCAACGGGTTTGTTGACATACTACTAAGCTAGCTTGAGGATTTCAAGGCCTTCAATAAGCTGAGTGGCAAAGCCCAGACAGTGCTATATGTACAATGCGATATACACAAAAACAGAAGTAAGAATGTTATGTCGATTGCAATTCATGTAGCCATATGCAATATTCAGGGCAAGAGGCGAATTGCAATTGGTGTTGCAAAACATAGATATAATTGTGGGAATGTCCGAACGCGTGCGAGCAATGTATGAGAATGCGTAAAAGAGGCTGTGCGTTGCTTGCAAGAATGAGTTAGGAGCAAATTAGAGACTGTACGAAAAATTGAGTGGCATTTAAGTGGACGAAGTAGTGCGTGATGAGAAGATCTAGAAAAAGAGTTTTATTGCCTATGAGCTTGGACGACATTTATAATAAAATAACTCATGCAAGTAGAATAGAACGAACGAGTAAGGGGGAGAAAAGATTCGAGAGATTCATTCGAATCCTGGCCGTTGAGTTGATTGTTGATTTGACTAGAGCTTTCGAGCGAGAAATATATTTGGAATGTCACTAGAAATAAATGAGAACATGCTGACATATTTTTAAACCTAAGTCGAATACAATTTAATTTTACACATCCGCAAAACTTTAATCCTGTATAAAGAGTCTCATATAATTTACTGTTGAATTTAATATGTTTTCATTTATTTTTAATTTATAAATATGATGTATAATATAAAGCAAGTAAGATTTGTAATGCGACCGATTTGATTTAAGAAAAGGCCGCGGGAGTCCGGTAAATTTTGCCAGCGTTTCAACCAGCGCATTTTATGACGCTAGAAAGATGTCATCGAGCAATCATTAAGTATATAATTTTTAACAAAAACCCTAAAAGAATTTCTTGATATAGAAATTTAATTATTTTTAATAGGCAGGATTAAAACAATTTATAGATAAAAAAACTCTATACTTTAGTTTAAAATAAACTATAAAATAGCTATGTAATACCTATATTTTTAATTTAATAGTTTAATAAACAGACAGAATTAAATTATTTTGAAAAGTCCTATGTACAATAAGTCTTTAGTAATCTTTATTTCGCTAAAATTTCGGTGACAATTTTAACAATTGATTAGTTTCTTGCATTTAAAGCCAACAGCATTATCAGTCCGTGATTTTTTATCTGGAAATGCGCGAGTCATCTTAAAATGAATTACGCCGCACTCATAATGATAATGTACGCTATCAATTTATTTTCCACAATCATTACCGTCGAATTTCTAACTGATTTTTATTCTACTTCTTAACTTGTTTCTTAATGAGAGTTTTGTGATATAGTCGAGCAATATAATGTTTAAAACTTACGAGTTTTAAATACGACTATACTGAATATGATTATTGTAAGTAAACTAGAGGAAAGTAGGCCCATAGCAAAATAATACGTACGGCTACAGGCGGTAAATAAACACCAAGCTAAAGTATAAGCATGACTTGCATCTGTCGAATCGTCTCTTTAGCACATTCTGAGCCTGAAATGCTCGTATTGAGTGGACATGTCGAAGAAGATATTGACGAAACATGTGTCGATGACAGCTTCAACTATCTGGAACAGAAGCTGTGGTATGAATCAAAAGCTTTGGGTAGGTTTCGCCCACTTACTGAAACAGTTCTGGATCCGCTGCGATTCTAAAGAAGTGCGAGCTAGTAAATTCTGCGTTCTAAATACATTTGTTGTAATGTATCTATCACGTATCTTGAAAAAAAAAGTATAAACGAATAAGAGCAATTGACTATATCGTCAGTACCAGGCCAGAATATATTATTAGATAGAAAGCAGCTTCTATCATCAAAAAAGAGCTTGAAGTCTATCGACATGCCGGATAGGTCTGCGTTCATTCTGTCTACATCGAGACATATCAGTTATTAAATATATCATCAGTGCCCTTTATGTATACTGGAATATTGATGCGTGGCCAATACTCACGCCTTGCCTTCCAGATACTGTATATAATGCATTCGGCAAATGAGTACTTTTCCACTTCGGCTACTCCGATAGTTCATTCCCCTAGATTTCGTAGGTTTGCTTGATCTCACTGAGTGAATCGTTCATGAGGTAAATTTCGTCTTCACTGTAAGCCACCTTGGCTATGCTGACATGTGCCTTCTATACATCAAGAAAAGAGCGGGCTTCAGGTAATTGAACTTTCCGCACGCATGAATATCACCTCGAAGCTGGTTGATCGCACTGAATACTACTAAGAGCAGGGAACTCTTCCCGGAATCTACCGTTCGGTCATTAAGCAGAGCTTGCGTACCGCTCCAACATCATATTCATGTTCTCAAAATAGCTTCCTGTTTGGCTGCTTATTCACTTACAAGATAGATTTTCTATGACGATGGACCAACGTTTGTTCTATTTTTCAATTCTATTAAATGATATCACGAAATTGGAAATACGGTATTTATTTTTTATTGGTATGCCTGTATTATTCTTAATATAATACTAGTGGACACCATAAATTATATGTACTTGCTTTAATTCTCAATTGTTTATAAAGAAATAAATCATTAAAATTTGGGAAATAGTTTTAAAATCTTATTTTTATCAGAAATTAATGAGTTGTATAACTAATACGCTGTATCTAAGCAATAAAGTTAGAAATCCAAATAAAGCTTTATCAAGAAAACTTGCAGTTTAATCGTCTGGAAAATCCGAATGAACAAACTCGTTTTTGTTAGCTCTAAAAAGAACATTAGTGTGAATATAAATAGAGATTCATGAGTATTAAATATGCTTTCTTAAATCATTTTAATAAATTTGATTTGACTTTAGAATAGCAACGAAAATTCTTTTGGGATGTAATCAGATTTTCATAGAACTTTCTAACAAAACATTGCTCTAGCATAAATAAAAGTTGTTCTATGCATTTATCTGTTTTCGTGAAGCATTTTCTGAAATTGCAACAGAATATTTATAGAGATACTTATTACTTCTTGTTATCTCTTACTGAATTAATGCGTCGAAATGTATTCTAAACAATATTATGTCAGCGGTATCTAGATTCGATCAACCCGAAATTATATTTAGGCGATAATTAAAAAAGCTCTAAAAGGTTAATCTCAACCTCTAACGTCTGCAGAATATCACATTAACCCGGAAAAAGGCAAAATTTTGTAAGCACTATTAATAAAAGTGATTCCAAATTTGTTTCTACAATTATATCAATTCAATCATTTATCAAAAATATTAGTACCAGACCTAAGGTTAAGGATTGATCCTCGTATTGGCCGAAATTTATTAGAGTATAGTAAATTTGTTTCTATAGAAGTTAATCTATGTATCAATATTCTACAGCAATCATCTCATCTGCACGAGGCTGGCCTTGAAATAAAAACTAATTGTATGTTCCGCATCTACTTATAATTGATATTCTCGTTGAAATGAGTAAGAACCTAATTGATACTGTTATTCCAAGCTTACTCGAGCAAAATTTACCCAAGTTTTCTCCAGATAGTATTTCTATCTCGGTTTTAGTTATTTAGCTTTTTCCATTCACAAAAACAGGCACATTATCGACCATGTGCCTATGGCTCAAGCTTTTGAAATACCACGCGTACGCCGCCGATGGAGCGCTTTGATACAATAATATATTTACGTAACTAAAACAGAATATAATCACTGTGACTTTGTGACAGTCACGGTGACAGCTTTACACTTGTCTAATCGAAGCTACTAGCTTTACATGTAGCCGCAAATACATTTAAACTGTATATGTATCGTATGCAATATTACGAATTTATAGTATACAAGTATAAAATAATATACTATACATACATCATTTTATGTTAAATTGATTTTATAACAAATTACTATAAGACGATTAAATTCAAAATTTCATCAAAATATCTCGAAAAATATCCAGTATGTATATATATAGGTACAAAACAAAAAAAATATCTAGATTTATAGTACTCATTCCATGCTGTTATAATTATTCTATAAAGACAAAGATAATCCATTAAAGGCCATTTAGTTTTATATACAGATAGTTTTCCAGTTTGAAGTTATTATTATTGAAATAAGTATAATATCAGATCGTCGGCGAAACAGTCAAATACAGTATAAACAATATAGAGTAGGCTAGAATTGACAGCAAAGTTACACAGAAAAAAATAAAACATTGTTTCATACCTCAATTTATATCGTTGAGGTTGTAATAAAAGTTTTCGATTTTGACATTATCTTGGACGACGGAATCGAAGCCAATCTTCAAGTCGCCTCCCCGCGATACTGCATTCTAGCTTAAGGAAGCTCCAAATCCGATTTGATCGTTCAGAACACATCGTCGGAATAGCATACGAAGATCCTGTGGGAGGACGTTCATCGAAGGGTGAGTGACGCTGGCGGCACGAAGCTCGCGTAGACACCGCGGATATGCTCTTGTGCTCTCATCCGTCCCAATCATCGCCTCCAAGCGGAACTGACAGTACAGCCCGTTGGCGTTGACTGCCGGACACGCAGGTTGGTAAAGCTTGCGGCCAGCCTAATACATCGGTAGTTCTATCTTAAAAAAGAACGAAGAGAAGGATGACAGGCAGGGTAGTAGGATGCACCACGAACAATACAACGTCATCGGGTGGCTTGAGCGTCCGCGCGACCTTGGCTACGAGGTTGACAACATGGTGATGGACAACGGGCGCCAGATGCCAGTCAACATCTCCATGTAGGTCGTCCCCGAGCCTTCGACTTCCAAGCAGGTTCTCCGAGGAGCTTTGGTATATCCCTAAGCATCGACCGTCCTTCAGTTACAGTCGCGTACTGTACGCATATATAACGGGTCAGGCTCGACGCGTGATCGCTCTATACCGATCTTTACATTTTTTAAATGGAGCTCCAGCTTTTTACGAACTTGCGATTAAAGTTTTCTCCTCAAAATGCAAATTTTTTTTAATTCCCTCGCTCGTCAGTAAAATAACTATTTTTTAACATTTTTAACTCCAATTATAATTTTTAATTTTATCTTTGACGTCGCTTGTCTTCCTAAAGTGTTTAATTATCATACTAATTTGGTATAATGTATATTATGATCCAAACGTATGTCTAAAACTCTGTCAAAACTGTCAAAAACAACGAAAACTGTAAATTAGATTTGCTATAAATATAATTTTTATTTACATATAATATAAAATCGTTTGTTTATCTATTGTCAAATATAATAGATACTCAACTAAATGTGTTTATATCAAGTGCTTTTTATTAAAAATGTGATTAAATGTACTGCTATGATGCATATAATTAACAGATAAAAGTTAATTGCATCTTAAACTTATTTTTGGACTAAATGTCTAAATGAAAAATATTAATAATAGGATTTTCAATACATTTGGCCGAGCGTTCGAAGTATATGTTCCATTACCTTCACAATTACATGATAAATAGTTAATCACAATTATAAAGCTATTAAAACTTTGTCTGTATTCAACTTCCTTATAGTATAATGTTAAGAAAAAGATTATTTATCTAATTTCTACTCTATAAAAACATTTCAAAGTAAAATCTCATACACAAAACTGTGAGTATACTGTTTTACTTGAAAATATTTCTTTTATAATCCTCAATAAAATATACATCCTTTTATATTTCTTTTACAAAATATTCTATATAAAACCTATTAATTTCTTACTAAAATATTCAAACGATTAAAATATATCTAAATATAATAAAAAAAGTTGAAGATTATTACTAATCATTAAAATATAATAGGTTAATAGGTATATTGTCTTCGTACAACTAAAAAATGCTTATATTTTTAGACAGTTTTCAACGAACAAAAAACTTACGCTATCACATTATATAATCATTATTACGAGTTAAATGTAAAGTAGACAATTCACATTTGAATTAATTCCATGTTTTTACCTCAACATTTTCAATCAATGTGTGAACACAATTATCAATATTTATACACTGCATGCAAAACTAATTTTTCTAATTATGCTCTTCCAAATTAATCAATGTCTAACTTTAATGTATCATCAATGTTTTCAAATGATATATTCATTGAAATTCAATGATGAATTTCAGTAAAAAGTCCGAAGTATATTTTATATTTTTCCCGTACAAGTATGAAAACAGGCAAACTTACACTGAAAGCCAGATATTTTTTCACAAAGATTAGAATAATCAGAAACTTTTTATGAATCCACATTTCTTAATTTTTGTTCTTTTCTTGTACATCCATGACACGGGTACCTTGACCGTAAATGAAGATCAGTAGGCGTTTTACAAGTTATAGTCTTTTTTAATACTTTTATTTTGAATTCAATTTAAAAATTGTTTGAACTTAAAGGATTTTTAAAATAATTGTAAAACATGCATTCATGTAACAAATGCTTTTGATTGTTTATTATTAAAAAACACTAAAACCGATTGTTAGATTAGCAGTATGTTTATCTCAAGTTGAACTAAAAAATAGAAATGTTCCCTGCGTACATTTCAGTTGATTTTTGAATAACTTACATAATAAAGGATATTCAATTGCAAAGAAGATAGACAATATAGTATTAAATCAATCCTATGATCAATGTCTATATATTCGTATGACTTTTCAACGTAATTTTTACATTTGTTACAACAAAAGAGTCAAAATAATGCTTTAAATACTATGCACACAGTTTACTACATATTACATTACGTTGCATTAAATAAATACAAACTAGATACTAAGAACTATTGTTAAAACTTTTACTAACCACTCAATTGATGTGAAAATATAATTTATAACATATATTATCTAATGGATATCCATAAAACGAAAACTTTTTCAGTTAAACAAAATATTTTCTCACAAAATTACTAAGTGTTTAATAATAAGTATAAGGAGTAATAGAGTATAAGGCATTTTATAATTTACAAATTTTTTATTTCATATTTTATGAAATAGTTCGCTTGATTAAGAATCATTGGACTGGGTGAAAGATATAATTTGCCACTAAAAGATAAACATTTCTTCAACCATACATGCAAAATTGTAAAAAAATGTGATAAACTTTATTGTACAAATTCTGTCATACACAAATCTGGTTTGATTTAAAAATATTGCAAAATACTCTTTAAATATAAATAATCAGGTTAATGAAATGGACAATAATATTATACACGTAAAGTAACAGTACAATTATTAATAAAAAACTGAAATTTCAATTTACGTGAGTTTTTCATAACTCTTTATAAATGTGTATCGCATTTCACTAAATACAAGTGAAAATACATTCAAAAATAATAAGATATATTGAACGTGGCATCGGTTTAGTATATTACTTGTATATCTATCGTGTTTTTTCAGTCGGACTTCAGTAGTAAAATGAATTTGTTAACATGTGAAAATATATTTACAAAACAATGAGAGACATTTAATTAGCATTATTTACTTAGAAGCGACATTAAATTTATATATTAAAGAACTTAATTTTTTAATGACACATCTTTTGACTTGAATAAACTATAATGCAACCGTTACAATATCCAGAACGTTTAAAATGCAGAGCCATCGAAAAATGCATTTTGCAAAGGTTTTGCAAAATGCAAAATAAATCTTCACTATTTACTAATTTTATTTACTCATAAAGCAACTGAGTGATCCATAATAAAGCATAACTGTTTTATCAATTTTAACTTTTTGCGAATATTTTTATAAGCATTTAAATAGTTATTACATCGGCCAAAAACAATAGTTTTACTATCTTTTATTCCCTGAAGCTATGGTATTTTTTCATAGCTGTCCGAGTTTGGCTAACAATTGCACAATTCGAAATAACTATTTGTGGATACTCTTTCTGTTGCTATGAAAACCTGTCATTTAAAAAAAATTTTACTTAAATTAAAAGCATATTATACATGTTTTTTATGAGCTTAACATTTCATGGAATGCCAATATGCAATTTAATTCTACAAATAATTAAAAAGCCAAGTATTTTAGGCTGCGAATAAAATGAAGCTTTATAGTATCACAATTCTGCATTGTCGTGTACAAAAAATTGCTTAAATAAATACTTACCTACGTTAAGATAATAAAAAAATAGTTTACGAGCTAAAAAATTGTAGGCTGCATTAGTTTGTAGTCATCTACTAACACTCTTATATCAAAAAGAAAAAGTTACTCTAAAAATTATCGATAGATCTATATAAAAAATGTCAAACTTAACAGCTCATTAGGTACCTAAGTAAGCAATTCGACATATTTTCTAAACTTCTTTTTGAAAAAGCATGTGCAGCTACTTTAGCAACATCACCTGCACCACATTTTGATTGAGTCTATTTATTTATCCCGACTTGATAGGTGCTTCTCGAAACGCACTTGCTGTTAGAAGGGAGACTTTTGAAAGTGCATAGCTTAAACATTTAGCAAGTCCAGGGCAACAACCTTGTTCTTGAATTGTTTTAAATCTGTATGTCCTAAAGTTCTTTTCTTGGTCGATATAAGTTACAGCAGCCATTAGTGGGCACAAAATAATTTTTGTATGATCTTGGAAATTAATCTGAAAGAATAAATTTTACTTGGTAAAATTTTTTTAAATTCAATATAAAACCATCAATTTTTTAAAAAAATGATTTTATACAGTTTTGTATAAAAATTACTCGCTAATAAGTATAAAAAATTTATATTTTATTTAAGTACTTATAAATTGAGCTTACTTGCAGGCCTCCATTTGTAAGTAACATAACTACAGCACTTTGAGTCCTAAACCATTGATGCATGTATGGTGGTCTTGCGAGCGAATCACTTTGTTTTACGGCGACCGTACCACCAGCTTTCATCAGGTGATCGTTCATGTATCGTAAGAAGAAGTTCAGCAGCTTCATCTTCTTCTCAAGAACATGGGGGTATGATCGAGTGGTGTAATACTGTTCCCCACCAACTCTATCGATGTAGTGGATATTGAAGTTATTCGGAAGCATTATGAGTCGCGTGCCATCATTGTACATAACGCCCACACCATCATCAGAGAGTTGGTAGCCAAAACCGTATTTATCTGAATAGTCTACCCACTTGCTTACCCACAAGAATGGTTGCGCATCAGGATCCGTCATTTCATCTACAAAAAATTAATTTGTACAAAATGTATCAGTATAAATTTCCAATTATATTTCTTTAAAAATGAAGCTCCAAATTAAATTACTAGAGTTAATATCAATAATAAAAATAAAATAATTCAAATAACTTTAACAATATAAGTAGTCTCATAAAGATATTTATATTTTATCTTTAAGAATTAGAAAAATATTTTTAATTAACAATGATAATTTAGAACTCAACCTACTTAAAATTTATTATTTATGAATCTTAAAAAATAACACATTGATTTGCAATAAAGATAAATGTTACAGATAAAAGGAATGGGATTCATACCCATATTATTCAGAAATACTAGAAAATGTCTCTTCATTGATAGACAAAATATTGAAGTTCAATTATGGTAGCTAATTAAAGAATAAATTTAATAACTGATTTGGTTTATTACCTGTACTGGTCATTTCTCTACCAGGCTTGGTTTTTAATAATGTTGACAATTGTTCTTCTAAAGCTTTAAGCATGCCATCAACATCATGATCAGTCTTTTGTACAGTGCTGTGGTTTTCATTTTTGAACTTTTGTGGACTTGGTAGTGGCTTACTAAACTCTTCTTTTATATCTATACTATTCGTTTTGACTTCAGACAATGGTCTTCGGTTAAATGACTCAAGCATATCCAAACGTGGAGCCATAGATAAGCATGATATTGGTAAACTTGCAGGCATAAAACCTTAAAAACATATGAATAAATTATAAGTTATCATTTTTAACTATAAAATTATTGAAATTGTAGAATTAACATAAAATATAATTATATATAATAATTACCTGAATAGAAAAATGGATCTTTTAGTAATTTTGCAACACAAGGTCTCTTGGCTGGATTTCCTTGAAGCATATTTGCAATCATATTCATAGCTGGTGTATTTTGCATGTTCGAAGGTACTTTGTAGTTAACTTGTTTGATCTTTGCATAAGTTTCTTTTAAACTAGCAGTTTCAAAAGGTGGTTTTCCAACTAATAGTGTGTACATAATGCATCCAATACTCCAGATATCAACTTCATATGAGTGGCCAACTTTTGTCAAAATTTCTGGAGCAATGTAATTTGGAGTTCCACATAATGTTCTGCAAATTATTTAGATAAATTTAGTAGAGAGAACAAGCATTAATTATATTATTAAGAAAAAGAGTTATTTATAATAATACATGTTTTCATACTTACTTTTTTCTTTCACCTTCATGTTCAAGTTTTGTAGCTAATCCAAAATCACCAATTTTTACAGTCAACTCATCATCAAGGAACAAATTTCCAAGTTTTAAATCTCGATGAATGATTTTATTTTCATGTAAATAGTGCACTCCATCTAAGATTTGTTTCATATAATATCTAGTCTCATATTCAGTTAAAGCTTTTCTTCTTTTGTGCAGTTCCATCATGGACTAAATATTTATAAATATAAATTATTTAATATTTACTATTAAAAATCTACTATATTTTTTTATAATTATTTAAAATTCTTTGAAGAATTACTATAAGATTAAATAAAATGTTAGTTAATATTTTTTAAAATAATAAATTAGTAGCTTATATTTTTTTAAACCATAAAATGCTTGAATTAATAATAAACTAACAAAATATAATCATAAATTAGTTAATTTCTGATAATAAAATGTTTTTACATCGTTCAACAACTTAATAATGTTAATATTATTATATGAACATACCCTTTTTCTGCACAGTTCCAAAATAATATAAACATTATATTTATCATCAAAAAATCCATGAAATCCAACCACATGCTTGTGATGCAAGCTTCGGTGAATTGTGATTTCTTGGGTCATCTTTTCTCTTTGCGTACTTTTTGACATTAATGATTTTGGCACAATCTTTCCAGCAAAGATTTTGTGAGTTTGAGAATCTCTGATTTCGTAACATTTTGCAAAGCCACCCTAAAACAAAATTGATAAGAATTTTTTAAAATTAATTAAAAATGTATAAAGTGTTTCAGTATCCAATAAATAAAATCTTTTAAGTAATCCAGGAGTATTTGATCTTCCAGTGTATGAATAGTCTTATGCAAATAAGATTTTTAGTCTAAATATAAAGTAATTATAACTTATGTAAGGTCCAATAATATTTATATAAAAAAATCAAATTAGTTTGTATTATAATTCCACTTAATATTGTATAGTTTAGAAAAAAAAGTTTGGTACAGTTTCCTCTGTTTTATAGTGAAGTGATTTTTATTCTTTTAAGTAGTATGACCTTTAAGACAAAAATGTTGAATATTCTTCTCAAGTCTGAGAAAAGTGAGTTTATCAAATATGTAAACAATCATTGAGACCAGGAAAATGTTGTATACACACTCATACAGTATAGTTTTTTCTAGCTTAAAATCAGATCATAAGTATGAACCAGTACAGTTCTAAAAATTGTTTTGGTAGTGTTTCATACAAATACAAAGACTGACCTTGCCAAAGAATCGACCCGTAATGTACATCTTCCCTGTGTGCTCATCGTAGATCGGATCAGGGATGATCGTTTCTTTCGAATCCTTAGACATATCGAGGTTTTGTTGACGATCTGACACGAGACGATGTAGCTTGTTTTTGAGGTTTGATCACTCACACGCAAGTTTGTCTCCCTATTGAAGATGCAATTTCTCTAACTTCCGATCTCAATGCATCTACAAGTATGTACAAACTTTTTCTCATACGGACGAACGTGGGGCGGCGAGGCGGTGCGCCAACCTACAAGGGACAGCAACGGACTTTACAAGGACTGCTCACTGTTGAACGTTTAAATTCAAACGAACCGACAGGGGCCAATCGCTGGCTAGGCGTTGTTCACGTGACCCTAATGTGTGTGCGGCCGTATGTGAAACCAGTTAGTCAAATTGGCAACTCTTTCGTAGCTGTCTCTCATTTGCCTTAAATATCCGTTCGATTAAATTTGAAATGTTGAATTGCTGACAGGCTCTAAAGACGATTTTCTCTTTTTTTCAATTGCAAGAAAATGTGGTAGTTGAATGTCATGGACTTTGATGCTGAACGGCAACATAGTTTTAAAAAGCATGAGGTTGAGTAATGAATTAAAAAGAACTTGTCAAAGGTTGTATGATTTTACGGAATCGCTGAATTGAGCGCGAATATTTAAATTTTTAAGTTCTGATATAATATATTGTTTCACTACTTTACTTTTATTTAAAAATATTTACTTTACTTTTTTTAAAGTATAAATTAAGTTTATTCATTGTAAACATTTACTGTAACGTTAATTAAGATAACATGAGTCTGTAAATAATACACTGATTAAAATGATTAAAAATGTCATGATTAAACTTTGGTTAACCAAGTAGCATAATTTATAATTAAATCAATTGCTTCTTCTGTGAAAAAATATTTCTAAATAATTTGTTATTATTGGATTGCCTTTTCTATTTAGTAATGTTTTGATAATTGGTTTATTTTACCTACGAAGATTTTTTGTCATATATTTTACATCGTCATATCTCGAATTGTCTATAAGAAATAAAAAATATAAAAAGACATCGATTTTAGTTACAATAAAATACGGAGTTTATTGCATCATTATATTAAAAAAAGTTTAGCCGCTTTAATACGTTTTACAACTACTCTTATCTTTCAATATTCGATATTTCATTTTAAAGAATACATTATACATATACATGAGTGAACCCACTGAAATTCAAATATTCAATCGATCGTTTTCATTCAAAAAAGCTCATTGTTACAATTTTACAGATAAGACCAGCTGTAAAACATGAATGAATGAGATGGTCAAATACGGGAATAAACATAGAACCTAGTCCGTACAAGATGTTTAAATCCAGCACTCTTCAATTTAAAAGCCACCTGGTAACAATGCTGTCCCGCTGTTCTTTTTATGCGCGCAATAAAGAAAAGCGCGAAGAAGAGTGTTAGCGGTCAGGCTAAACGTCCAAGTCCGCAAGATACTCAAGATACAAGAGCAAGGCTCGCATTTGAAAGAACTGCCGCAGAAGCTTCCGGTCGACCGACTTGTCTCTCTCTCTCTCTCCCTCTCTCTCTCTCCCTCTCCCAGCCCCGCCACGGGCCAATTTGGATGGAGCGAGCCATGGTGGGGGCGTGTGCAGGCGGCGACTCTGTGTGCGCGCGAGCGAGGCGCCACCACCGCGAGCCATGGTCGATGCTCCTTTTTCCGGGTACCGAGGCCGGCGTCCATCTTCTCCGCTCCACGGCTTCGAGAGGTGCGCGTCGCGTTAGGAGACAGCCCCGTCCCCGCTTGATTTTCCCGGTGGGACCGAGCGCGGAGCTCGAGTTGAGGCAACTCCCAAGGCCGCGGCGACGACGACGACGCCCCGCTGCACTCGCAGAGACACGTGAGTACGGCCGCAGGGGAAGGGCCGACGCTTCGGGGGGAGGCGGCGGCGCGTGGCGTTGGAGGACGCGGAGCCGCGTCGCCCGGGGGAGGCAGCCCCGTAACCGGCCCCCTTTCCTTTCAGGTGGCACGAGCTGAGCTAGCGCACGATGGCTGACGGCGCACCACCGGCACGTGGCGGATTCAGAGGCCGAGGAGGACCCGGCGGCCCGCCGCGCGGCGGACGCGGCGGCGGCGGCGGCGGCGGTGGCGGCTTCGAGCGCGGAAGGTAATCCGTGCACCATTGCACTTCGCTTTCCGTCTTTGCCCGCCTATTACACTCGTCTTTCGGTTCGCCCCTTTACTGAGGATTATTCGTGCCCTTTATTGCTCTCGCTTCCTTTCACATTTATTCTTATATATTGACATTTAGTCTTATAGGACTTGCGGGTTGTACTCCCTCAGTGCATAGCTCGCGTACATTTTCGGCCAGTCTGTTCTATTTTTCAACTTGCGATGCTTTCCACTGCCGTTGGGTGACTAAAGTACACCGATATTTTTATTCTTATTAGGATTATGCGGAGTTTTTGCCAACGAAAAGCACGACGGCTTTGAAAACAGTTGTTAGGGAGGGGGAGCTCTTGATTAGGCACGACGGGAGTTGAGTCAGCCTTCCATAAAATAATCAATAATTTCTATTGGGGAAGAGTTCACGACACGATTACTTGAGAAGCTATCTTTTCAGTGCTTGTTTTCCTCATAATCGATATTTTTTATTAATTTTTGTTGTTTTGCAATTCATCAAAACCACATATCCCTTAGTAGTACAATAATTTTTATTGATTACTAATATCAAAAACGGATTAACAATTGATAAATAAATAAAAAAGAAAAAAAAGTAAAATATATTTTAGGCATTAAATAATTTATCAACTAGAAAAAAATATAGTTTTTCAAATATTTTTCAATGGCATACTGTAAATTATTAAGTATGTTTACATTTTTTGTTACATTCAATTTGAACGTGATTCTTTAAAATATTTTTGGAATATCAAATGATTACTAGACAAAATTATTAATATATTTATTTTATTACAGAGGTGGCCCACCTAGAGGTATGATGAGGGGTCGAGGGGGCCCAGGTGGAATGAGAGGAGGGCCACCAATGAGAGGTCGAGGAGGTCCACCAAGCAGAGGAGGGAGAGGTGGACATTTCCCATCTGGGTAAGAAATAGTAAATTATATATCTAAAATATGACTTTATTCAAAAAAATAATATGTCTTTTTTATTGGCATTAAAATTATTTAATGATATAAAAATCACAATAAAAGCTGTTAATCAAATAATTTAAATTGTTTTCAGAGGGCCACCAGATGCAGCAGGAGGTACTGTTGGAGGCCCAACGGGTGGAACACCAAGAGGAAGGGGAGGAGCAGGAGGTTTCAGAGGTAGAGGTCGTGGTGGAGACTTTAATCGTGGAGGTAGTGGTGGATTCAGAGGTCGCGGTGGACCTGGAGGTGACAGAGGTCGAGGTGGAAGGTATGAACTTTATTAAATTCATTTTAGTAAAAGCAGTTGAAGTAGATTACTTTATATAAAAATTGAATATCATTTAACTTATTTAATTATGTTAGGGGTGGACCTCGGGGTGGTCCAGGCAGTGGTCGCGGTATGGACCGAGGAGGTCGCGGTGGTGCTGGTGGCAGAGGTGGTCCACAAAAACGTGGAGGAGGCCCACCAGGAGCCAGTGGTCCACCAAAAAGGCCAAGGTTTGATGCACCAGCTCCGCCGCCAACAAATGGATACGTCACACAAGCTCCGGCTCCAGGTTACGGTAATGCGGGCAATGGTTATGCCACTGCGGCACAACCTACCAGCGGTTACGGAGGCGGTTATCCACAGCAAGGCTATGCGCAAGGTTACCAGGGCTACGAAAGCTATCAGCAGCCACCAGAATACACACAATCCGCGGTATGAATAACGATTATTGGCTTATGTTAATAGATTGAAGGTGCTTTTTATAGAAAATAAGAATATCTTGATTTTTTCAATTGCTACTTTATTAAGTAGTATTCTTTAAATTGATAATCATTCTTATTCTTCTAAGTAATTAATATAGCTTTATATCTAGAAATTTCTCTAAAAACAACGTTATAGAACTTACATTACTGTATAAAGTTCTAATTATTTTAATTATTCTTTCTTAAGGTTTTAAGCACACAGATTTTAACAAAATAGAATACATTTTTTACATCAAAATTGCTTTACTAATTGTTAAGCATGTATAATAATGTTACAAAAGTTTAAAAATATATATTTGATATTCATCATTGAAATATTGTTGAAATTCTAATAGCAGCTAAAAAAATGTAATATTTTTAATTTTAAATGGTGAAAAGTAGTTATTATTGTTTGTTGTAAATAATAATGAAATTAATTTTTCAAGCCTTTAAAATATAAATTTTAAATTAATACTATAATCGTTTATATAATTATCAAAGTAAATGATTTTTATTCCAGGGTTATGCAACAGCTCCACCTCCAGATAATAGATATGGAGCGCCACCAGTTGCTGGTTCTTATCCAGATCCTTATGGCTACAAAGCACCAGCAGCAGGTACTGTATCCGAATTCAATAGAAGCCCGACAATTTTATTATTTGATTTTCAATAAACTTGGTAGTGTAGCAGAATTATAATGCCTACATGTAAAAAAATAATTTCTTACAAAATGATAATGACTTGTGATTCTAGTCAAACACTTATTAACGTTATTTTCTATTAAGTTCTAATATTTAAAGTAGAAATGAGTCATTGTCAAGTTTTATTTGTAGTATAATACATATTTTGTTTATTGAAAATGAAATTTAATAAAAAAACAAAAAACAAAACACCACTTGTACTGACAAAACAATGCATATGCAGCTACTTATCAACAAGAGGCAGTGGACGGTGGATATTATAATTATTCTTCAGCTTATGACTATCAAGGCCAATCTGCCAATTACACTCCTATGAACTATGGAACCAATTAATCGAATACCGCAGTTTCATGGTCAGTTTGTTCGCTGGAATACGTTTTTATATTTGTTTTTATTATTCTTCTGTCGTAAGTTTTTTATGAAAATGAATGTGAATTTAAATAAATTAACTGAATGCTATATTGTTAGTTCAATGTTTGTATAATACAATGAGAAAATCCAAAGATGCTTTTTGTTTGTTGTTGTTTTTTTTTCTTTTATGTATCTTGTGCATTATAGTTAGATTGTTTGAATACACCGATTGCTGCTGCACTACCTCTTGTTAAATTATCATTGTTTTAAATTGTGAAAAAACTAACTTTTATAATTAGAGCGTACTTAAAATGTTAGATAAAAAGTTGATCCTAGATTGATTAGAATTTTAAGAATATTTGTGTACAATTACAATTTTGTTTTGAGTTCAAAAAAACAAAAAGCAACTTTTTAAAAATAAAACTTGAACAAACAATATAAATATAATATGATTAGTAATAACAAGTTTTTTTTTTTTAAATTTAAAAAATTGATTGCAAATTTTTAAGTACCCTCTATAGAAATTAAAACTTGATCAACTTTTTAGATTATTTTAAATATTTTTTAGAGTAAAAATAAAAAAATAAATTACTATAAGACATTGATATTTGTAAGACTTTATCTAACATTAGCTGTTTTTATCTTAGATTATGCGGGCCAAGATGGTGTTTATGGAATCGAGGACTACGGTAAGTACCGGTATTAAATCGGAGAGAAAACAAACTTTGCGTTAGTCCCTTTACCACATTGTTGTGAATAATTCTGCTTTGTGACACAATTTACATCTTTTTGTGTTAGAACGAGAGATGCATTTACATTAAATCTAGAAAATGCATAATTGCTTATGTTGACTCACTTAAGAGTCTGGAACTAGGGCTCTATTAGATATATACATATATAGATATAAAATAGAAGTTTTCACCCAAATTAAATTGCGTAAATATAAAAGCAAAAGAAAATCTGCGGTGTAACTTCTAATTATAGGATTCACATTGACGAACGTTTGATGATTACTATTATAAAGATAATCTGTATATTTATATGGAGTCTCGAGTAAAAAAGCAAAGATGAAAAAAAAATAATTTATAACATTGTAAAAAGAAATAGATGTAGCATAAGAATAATATTTGTCAACTTCCAGTACATTTTTAGAGAAAAATAATAGACTTGAGGATTGTTGCATTATCATACTGCAATAGTACATTCGAATCTTTAATAATATTATAAAAGAAAAGTAAAACTACTATGTGCGAGAATGCTTGGGCAGCAATTAAATTGTTGATTGATTTTTTTATATGCATATTCTGTATCAATTTTAAGAGATAACACTACATTGAAATAATGTTAAGCAAACAGTCTTGAGAATATTTCATATTTATATGATTGATAAAGGCTTGATTATTGTGTGTGTATGAAGATACAAATATAAAAAGAAGTATTGAGTGATTTTATCATGAAATTTATCAAACAACTTATTAAACCTTTTATAAGCATCTAAATAAATATTGATAAATTTCAAGATTTTCAGCACAGTATTGTATACTGATAGAATTTAAATTCCTAGCGCGTGAGTAAGTTATTTTTGTTTGATTTATTTGATTTTATTTTGTTTTAACAGTAGAATTATTTTTAAATGAAAAGTCTTAATCTTAGATACTTAACAATATTTAAGAAATTGCACACTTTCACGCGCAAGGAATAATCACTTATTATACTAGTTGAAGAGTTGCATCATTAGTAAATAGCATTTAAATCATAGCATTATTAAAATATGAATAAACATCTAATTCAATAAAATTAAGAGCTGATTGCTTCTCAGAATACCTGTTTACATAATTTGATTATAACACAATTGTAATTTCTAGAACAATGAGGATTGCTAATACATAATTAAAGTGGACAAAAACATAAAATACAAATTTATTTCTTAAAGATTTTACTTAATTTTCTAATAAATATTGATTATTTGCAGTAAAGTATAGACACAAAAAATTTTTTCTTTATGGTAATAATCGAGTGTGGAAGATAACCAAAAATTGTACAATTAGAATTTCAAATGTGATTATTTACTAATAAATAGTAAAATACGTCATATCACAGGGAAATCAATTTATTTTTAAACAATGTGAAATATAAGTTTATAAAAAAAAAATTTCACATTAATGATATAATAATCGTATTTCTTCTCTTTTAAATGCTGCTTGAGAGACTGCGAGAGAACAACAATTTTAGCAGAATAATTCAATTTGAAAAAAGACTCAACCCAGCGACCATTTTTTAAAGCAAAATAGGCTTGATGAACTGTCAATAATGTCTGTTATACATGAATGACGTCTAGAGAAAAATATTTTTTAGATTCTCTGAATATTGGAGAATGGCATTGTATGGCTGGGATGTATTAAAACCCATGTATACAATTATTTTTGTTTCTTTTTTTTTTTTTTTTTATTAATTTTACATGCTTTAAGAATTGTTCACAAGTAAAGAAACAAAAATAAATTAACATGCATTGTCCAATTTCATAGACATAGGTTATTGATAAACATTAAATATTGTAAACTATGGAATCATCTTCAATCATGAAGCACATGAAAAATCGCATTAAAAATCAATTAAAAAAATTTACTTTGCAGTTTATTACCCCTTTTTATTTATGCCCAAGCAAGTGCAACAAATCTATTACTTTATAAAAAGTGAAAAAGTTTATTTTATTAAACTTAGAATTTTTATTTTACATATAAAGCAAACATTTGAATTATATCCGAAAACAGGTAAATAGAAAAATATTTTATATTGCAATATAAGTAATAATACATGTTGTAGTTTACTATACATATTCATCACATGGTGGTCACTTAACTTGGAAATGTTAAAAGTTGGATTATAATAACTCGAAGATCAAAAATAGAAAGAAACTTAAAAACAATAATTGTTTTTAAATAAAAATGCGTTAATATCTTCGATATATTTTACTTTATATACATGTTTAAAAATATATAGATATTTATAGATTAAAAATGAAAAACAAAATCTATAAATTGTTATACAAATTGATTGAAATCAGGTTCCATAAATAAGATTGAATGCAAACTTTATTACTGAGTCTTGTAGAACATTAAAAATCCAACATTCAGTGGTCACCATAAATACAGAACATAAAAATATTATTTAAACCTTATTAAATTTTGTAAGTATTGAAGTGACATATGTACTGTATATTATAAAATAGACACAATGTATTTGAATTAATTTATATTCTGGTATTGCTCATGCAATAGAATCTCACTTTGCCAGAACATGCACATAAGCAAAATAATTTAATGAACCACTGCTGTAAGAAATATTTCAGCATACACAATCAAAAGAAAATTCAGAGATTTTGAAATTAAAGGCGTACCGTAGGTATACAAATTTACTAATTAAAAATTATGATATGCAAGTGTCTATTATATATATAGAGATTATTGTTTATTTATTTCGTCTTTAATGATGATTATTTGTTGTTGAGAATTTTTAATTTTTTAACATTTTTCTGTGTCATTGCTATTTAAAATTAATTCAAATGATAAACAAATCCATATTTTAATCATTCTTATTCAGCAAAAAACATTTACTGTGCAGTCATTTCACATAAATTCAGTTTATTTCACAGGCAGCAAGCTAAATTACTCTCAGGAATGATATTCAATGAAACAAACCAGCAAGTGGATTCCATTGCACTAATAAATAAAGCATAAGAATAATGGTGTCTAAAGAATTGCAAACAGCTGGCAATAAACTGAGCAGATTTAAACAGGGAAAAAGCAAATCAATTGCCGAGTTTGTCAGAGGAATTGTTTAAAATAATGTTTCTTAAGCCAAAGTGTTTATAAATCAAAAATTGTCAAAAGTAATAAAATTGCAGTAGAGCTGAAAAATCGGATTGTATTTAGCTAAAAGTTAAGAGTGGCGTTTCAAAATTTAATCATTGGTTTTAATGTATAATCGATCGATTTTGTAATAAGTGTGCATAGCACATAAAATTACCTTGGTAACGATACTTTTGAAAACATAAAAATTTATTAAGAGAGCAAAATCAGTTGCTAAGAAAAGTAAGAGAAAATAAGCAAAGTAAACACTTTAGTGCAAAAAAAAACAAAATGAAAATGTTGGGCATTCATTTCATGCTTATTAAACGTTTGTACTGAATGCCCATAAAAAACTTCATCTCAAACACAAAAACAATAGCAGGTGAGTAAAAATGAAAAATACAGTACCTTACATCTTCCTTTGTAAAATATTGAAACCGAAAATGAAACAAGGATAAACTTGTAGTAGACAAGCTATTTATTACTTTACAAAGCATGAAACAGAAAATATTATCCGCTCAGTTTTTATCGTTTATCTGATAATACGCACTAATAAATAATACTGCAGGTTTTGCTCACTTTGGCTTTAACTAGATATTTAACTTTGTATGATGAATTCATGTAGATTTTTATAAAACTATTTGTATATAACATGAACGTATTAGATCAAAAGCTGTAGGACCGATTTAAAGGAGTTTGTTTACTTTTCAAAAAATGATTTCTACCCTGGAATTCGCAAACATTCCTTAGGACATAATTGGTCAAACTATCGGACATGAAATAAAAGTATCAAAAACGGCGTGCAAATTAATATCGAAATCATCACTTTAGGGTGTGAGTTATTCGATAAGATATATCCTTAGTCGAAGCTAACAACTTTTGTAAGAGCCCATATTACTTTATTATAATAATTTATAATACTTTATTATTATAATTTTGAAAGCAATAATATTCGATAAAGAGTATAGAGCGATTGATTAACATTATTGATTGATTTTTTTTTTATTTAATTTATTTAATAACTTGAGTAATCTCGCTTTATTCCTAGATTGGCAAGTTTCGTACTACGACCAACAGGCTCATTACTATTGATGACCTCCTAATTGGCGATACCTGACCCGGTCAACGCAGTTCTTTCAGTGGGACTAAGTTCGACAGCACAATCATGACGAGCTTCAAGATCTTATCCGAAGCTTTCACATCGAGTTGACAGCGTAAAAAGACGTAGTTCTTCGAGGGATCATGGTCGCACGTTTCCTAATTAAATAATCGTTCCGTCGATTAACGAGCAATGAAACTATTAAAACTAAACTAAATTCGTCGGTATAGTACTTAAAGAATAACGGAATATTGTTTGTGCGCTTGGCATGATGAACGAAAGGATAGAGTCGTAATGATCTACTAGCGAACTTTCATTATCGGTACTTTGTTTGTCGGTTAATTTGGAACTGTAATAGTTTTAATC
Source organism: Sycophaga agraensis (assembly GCA_018906755.1). Classification (NCBI taxonomy): domain Eukaryota; kingdom Metazoa; phylum Arthropoda; class Insecta; order Hymenoptera; family Pteromalidae; genus Sycophaga; species Sycophaga agraensis. The sequence goes on from JACCIE010000004.1 coordinate 1,687,317, forward strand.
GATGTAACGAAGGAACTGATGCATAAGTTGCTCAGCTAGATCGTTTGGCAGTATTAGGATTTTTGTAAAGATCATTACGTTTTATCGTGTACGATTATTTTGTGTCGAGGAACGATTTTTGATAATGTTGTGAACAAAAAGTCGTTCCCGTTCGTATTATCCTGAATAGTGTTCAATGTCCAAACGGTTAGTTTAAAACGAATACGTACTGGATTGATTAATGGAGCCACTATTGAATTGCATGTCTTTGATTTTTATTGAATTAAATTCTTTTAATAAGCTCGACCGAACAAATCAAAGTTTCAACTATCAATTTTTATGTCTTCGAAAAAAACTCACTGAAATATCTACTGTGATAAAAATCGTAGAATTCCAGTAAAATATCGATAAGGACAATTTTTATAAGACTGATGTATTGTGAATCCTTAGTTGTGTGAATTAATTTTTGTAAGTTGATGCGAAAGTGTCAGTACTGAAACGCTAATGAGTATGAATGAGTTCTTTTTTGTTCGGCACTTTGGGAAAATTGTAAAATGGAACCATTTTCCCGAACGAAAGATTGTTGTACCTGTAAAGGTTGCCGAAAGCTTATTATAATTCGATTGCTTGGGCAATTGTTGACACTGTGATACGATCATCGATCTTTTTTATAAACACTCGAATACCAAAGATTTTTTTGAGTAATCTATATATACTAATTTTGACTGGATTATTTAATGTGTGGACATAAATAAAATATCTTTTGGAATATCTCGCGTGTACTTTGAATACGCTGACCTCGTTCATATCCACACCTCACCGAGATTCCCAGACAATGGCAATTACATAAGAATTACGATCGGCAACGTCAGTTAACGGGAAGACTAATGATACGAACGACCGAAAGAGAGTTTCGTAGAAAAGCATTAGGTCAATTTCGCCCGATCAGTCGAGAATGAGCGCATTAATTACTTGCGGAAAATGATCTACACGCGACGACAGCGGCTACCTTGACTGAGGCTCGCGTAGGCGCGGAGGATCTTTGCCGGGGAAGATCGCGGGACGGAAAGCCACTTGGTGTCTCGAATGAGCGGTTCACGAGTGGTTGGCTCAGCGGACGCGCGTCGAGTCAACGCCTTGTGGTGAGTATTGCATAGAGCGTCGTGCGAGCGTGCAAGTCCGGCTGGGTTGATCGAAGTCGTTCTCGGCGAAAGCGATGGATTATTCCGGAGTTGGGAGGCTGGGATTATAGCCGTCCAAGACGTCGATGGGATTAGGGGCTCATTGTCGAGCCGTTTTTCAGACTAATCCGACCGTTCGTCTCTTGCTCGTAGCGGACCATCTCCCCCCGAGCATATTGTGCCGCGGCGGGTTAATCGGTCGACTCCATTGATGGGTAAATTCGTTCCTGTCAAAAGTATTGAATTAAGCGAGTGTAATTTTGGTTAGACTTAATCCACGGGTATTAGTAGTCGGGTGTTAATGAAAGATAATACGGAAGCTGAAATGCAACTGCAGGACGTTTCTAAGCCGTTTAGACAGAATGAACTAAAGTGAAATAAATTTTCTTATCTTTAAAAAGTGAAAAATTCGAATACGATACTCAGTGCGATATTGAACAGCAGCAAACATAATCAGAAGACGTTTACAAAATTGGTTAGTGCCTCTGTGTCACAGTTAAATGTAAATATTCATTAAACGCCATGAAAATATAAATTTTTTTATAAATTGAAAACCATCTCTGGTTCAACGTTTGTTGAAATATAGTATACTCTCAATATCGGTGCATTCGTCGTCATAGCCGGATTTATAAACAGGGAACTCGTGCAAACAGCCCCTGGCAGGTGCATCTTTGGTGCAGGTAAGCCCCTCGCTTTTTCCGTATCGGCTCTCGTGGTCGGACGTCTCCGCGGACTGCAGCTACACCGCACGGTCTAAAGCATTTTCCAAACAAGTGTAGTCTATCTATTGAAAAATGAGTCCACGGGTGTTGGGTTCGAGGACGAGGCAAAGTTCGCCGTGCGGCCTATAATTGACATTGAAGGAGTCGGCAGGGGACTATATTCGAATGCCAATTGCGTCTCTCCTCGGCGGAGCACACACGGAGCCGATCGCCTCGCCGAGCACGTCCGAGTGTTCCCAGCGACCGGCGGCCCGGCCTCGAAAGCGCCTCCCCCCGCGAGGTCGGCCTTTATTTTCTGCGAGCGGCCGTGTATACGTCGGCGGTCTCCGGGCCTTCGAAACGGAACCCCCAAGCGAGGCCCGCAGTGTAGGTCATTGGCATTCGGCCCTCGCGTTGCCAAGATTTCCGCGGGCGCCGGCTGGCTTTATCGCTCATTCCGACGGCAAACCGCGAACGATCCCCGCACGCCTGCCGATTAACCAATCCCGAGGCCCGTCATTACGGCCCCGTTTCCATTGTTTGCGCATCTCGACTTGCGGTTCGATTGCTCAAGCCCTCGCTGGGCTTTCCCTACGCGGACCTGAATCGCACGATTTTCGACGAATCTTTAGATTTGAATGATGTATTCATTATCTGCCGGGTCGCCTCTTAAACAATCGATTTTCACGGCCAAGCGTGTACTTCTCAAGATTTCTCGGCTTGTGCGTAAATCGTAGAAGTGTGACTCGAGCGGCGAAGCAAAATTGGAAAATAAGCAACTCGAGCTACATACTGGGGAAAGATCTTTACTTTCGCTTTAGACTGCTACGCTTTTTGCAGAATGGACCAACACGCGTTCGGAAATAAGACCACCTAAGAGTGTTGGTGGAATATCGGTAGACGATCGAGCGCCGCTCACCGTACCTCCTGTAAGCACACGGAGCGCTGACGGTGGATGGATTTAAGCATATCGGAGGGCTCGGGAACAACTCGTACTGTAGCTCAAACAGCCGAGTCGTGTTCGCGAAAAGGCTGCTGCAGCGCTCCTCGCCCACCTGCGACTTCGGCTCGGCTTTCGATCCCAAGGCGCCTCCGCAAGCTCGCGAGTGTTCACTCGCCTCCTTCCCCGCGGCTGGGAGAAAAAGGAGCCCGCCGAATTCCAAGCGTCGCCGATCAACACCTGCGTGTTTGCACTGCGTCCTCGTATTCGCTAGCATAGCTCGTCCACCAACGCCGAGCGACCAATTTGCAAATGCACCTGCCGAGTTACGTATATATCTTAGTCGATTTGCGGACAAATCGAATAAGGGCTATTAGCTAATGCGAGATTAATTCTGCTGCGATTAGGACGAGTCCCTGCAAACGGTTAAAGCCTGTGCAAAAGTAATGCCAAGTTATCCGAGACCTACTGAGTCTTGTCACGTGTCTCCTACACTTGCAGATCAGTTTAATGAAATATCTAACTTTGCGGTTGCGAGTTACTTAAACATGTATTTAAAGAACCAAAGAACATTCATTCGATTTGTTAACTATTTGAATGTATTAAAGCGAAGATATATAGTCGTTAAAATAATCTCTGAAGGATAAACAACTGAATAAAACACTCCACTAAACAAATAATATAATATAACATGATTTCTGCTTTAATATTCAATGACCATAGAAGATAATTGGCCAATTTTAATATTGAACATGTGAATCAAATAAAACCTTATAAATAACCGAAATAAATGTATATAAATGTAATATAAATCACATATAAGAACATTATTAAATACTCAAGCACAAGGTTATATATTTACATCTTTCCATGTCTAGAACTCTTAATTCGTTTTAAATTAGGAGGTAATAAATTATTTAACTCGTAATTTTTTCAATAATTATGACCAGAAAACGGTGAATATTTCTTCCAAAGGAATATATCTGCAATTTTTGTGGTATCCGAAATCTACTCAAAATAACAATGAAAATCGTTTCCATTCACTTGCGGTAGAACACAGATGCATGGATCGGCGTTGATAGGCACCCTTTGAAGGAGTTTTGCCACGTGACGTTGCGTCTTTCTCACTTCCACTGCTGGTCAACAGAAACAAAAGGTCCACTGCGGATTCCTCGAGTCTCACACAGACTTTGTACTTCGCGGCTCGTCTTACGGCTTCTCTGCCTTTTCCTAGAAGTCACCTTGATAACGTTTTCCTCTCGGGACTGATCATCTCCGTTTTCTTAGGCGAAACCAGCGAGAAAGCAAATAACGACAGCTGCAAGCCACTCGCTACGTGCATAGCCGGGCATTGCAGATTCTTTTCTGGCTAATTTAATAGGGCCTCGATGGCGTATATTGAAAAATTAGAAATGAATCGATTAAATTTCAGGGCACGACGTTTAAGTGCTTTTCTAAATTTAATTGCATTTCAGATTGGATTATAGTACCGAACTACTATCTCAAAGGTATAAATCGAAATATGATAGATCGAGTACAAATTATTTAAACGATTGATAATAATACGCGACGAGCACAGCTTTCGACACAGCAATCGTTGCTAAAAAGATTATATTTCTTCAAATAAAATTACAAGGTATAATTTGAAAATGTGAATTTGATAAAATGTTAAATATGAATTATTCAGAAAATTAACATCTCTACAGAATCTTTAATATGCATTATGAAATTGAACAGCTATTAAAAATTAAGAGAAGTGTATGAAGAACTACAGGAATACTTATATAATTAACAAGTTTGTGAACATATATAATACTGTGAATGATTGAAGGACATTGACTTTAATACATAACGCAAGAAAAAATAGGAATTCGCACTGTTTAAATAATAATGTGTAAGATGAAAAAAAAATGTCACGTTGGTGGATGATTTTTAACCTCGTTTTTAACTCGATTGTTTAAGGACTTTATTGAAATTCACCAGAGAATCGTGAGAATTGGAGAGATGGCCTTGTTACAGTAGTCAATCCTTGATGCGCGTCGACGTGTCAGATAAATTATTCAGCCGCGGATCTACCGCTGTCAGGGTACCAGAATCAAATATCCGATAGACTGCATTAAGAGTAAAATAGCGGACCGCAACAGACAGCCACCGAGGGTGCACTACACCCAGTGTACAATTGTGCACGTAGGCCTCTAGTGAGTGTCGATTAACCCGTTGACGATCAAAAATTGACCTCGACAGCCTTCGCCCGGCCTTGAAACGACTCTTGCGGAGACGCGGGAGGAACCGTCGACGGAACGTCAGCCAGTCGACGTGGATCCCCTGCGCCCAGGAGGCAACTGTCCAGGGATCCCTTGATTCTTCCGCGCGCGGTTGCCGCGCTGCGATTAAAAGCCCTAATTGAAATTGTTCGCGGAGATACGCGGCGCTCGGTTGTACTCGCGCGTGGGTGCGCGTGCGCGGCGCGGGCCGGCGGCCCGGCAGGGCTGCCGCGCGCCAGTCGGCCGGGAGCGCCGCCCACGGACGCGAGCTTGCGCCAGGACATGATGGCCCGGGGCCGCGAGGAGTAGGACCGCGCGGTCAGTCGCTCCCTCCCCTGCGACCGCCCGGCAGCCCCGCGCGATCCCCGGAGGAGTCACCTGGGAGGAGTCGCGAGCCTCGATGTAGACTGCCGCCAGGGCGCCGTGACATCCGATCCGGTACCCCTTCTTGTTTACGCAACCGCACCTTTTCGCCTCAGTCATGCATGTACCTTTGCCAAACACTTTATTCGCCAAGTCCAGGTTTGCATTTCCCGGTCTGCTTATCATTTTTTTACTTATCGATTGTTTGGTAAACTAGCTATAACGCAATCAATTTTTAAGGTAAAAGTAATTTAATTAAAAATTAGATGTGTATAAACTAAATATTTATACTCAATTATATATTATGGTGCTTATAAGATTGATTGTACATTCTAGCAATTGAAATAAAATCATGTTTGCAAATGGTTAAATCGCACAAATAATAACAATATCTATAAAAAAGATCACAATTATACTTTAGCCGTAATGCAATGAAACGGAAAACCTTTAAAAATTATCCGTGTCATTTTAATACATTAAATATATTTAAACTTAATGCATTTTCGTCAAGATTGCAAAGAACTTCTACAAGTATAGATTAGCGCTATTTACTGTACTTTATTTTCAAATAGGTCCAATAATAAATCAAACTGTATACAGATTTTCTAGAGTTCTTTAAAAAACTGTAATGTATTAACATTTGATATTTTGGGATCAATTTTGTAATCCGTAAACAATAGTTCTCTAGGAGGTGCTAGAAGGTTGTCTAGCTCGATTTAGCTTTCACTAGCAAATTTTTTATGCTTTATTTGCAATTATAATTATTTTGAGTTTAATAACTTTGAGTTTTTAATCAAAATGAATTATCATAAATATTACTCAATTGTTGTTATTTCAGTGAGATCTTTCAGATCTGAATTCAGTTTACTGAATTGGAAGTTGATCGCAATTTTATGCTAATTTCCATTTCCATGTTAATATTTACATATATACATTTTTGTCTTTGAACTAATTTACGATAATTTTTCTAATTAAAAAGTTGAGTATAGTCAAACGAGAAACTCTTATTCATTCTTTCAAAAGATCTCCAATTAATTTTCCGCAACGGCGCTGGTGTACAAACGCGCAAACTTTTTTTTATGTACAGTCGAGCTGCCTGCCTGCGCGTTTTATAACTCGTCTTTCGCTATTATGCATACAAAATGACAACCGGTACGCGAGTGGCCGGCTAATGTCCAAACTAACGTGTCGTGACTACAATTATCTACCGACTAACAGTCAGCCCCCAGATCAACTCAAGGAACTAGCCAGACTAAAAGAATCGGCTTTTGTGTGCCTGTAACGCGGGTGCACCTGTGCCGCCGCCGCATTATCCGTCGGGCGAAGCGGCTACTGGTCTTATATATACGTCTGTTGCGACCGCACAGGAAACAAACGTAACCGCGGACTGAAGTTGGGTTAATCCGCTCGGAAGTCAAAGGTCGACGGGTCCGAGTTTTCTTCCGCGAAGCCGGGCGGAACACCAGCATGATTTAGCGAGTGCATAAGCTTCGGTCGCGGACGTAAGCCAAGGACCAATTCGTTGCTGATGCTACTCGACTACTCATCGACATGATCAATTATAGAGTCGTCTAGCCACGTCCGATCCGTGAGCCGCGGCCTTGGCTCGAGACGCGTCTATAAAAACCCTTTTGAGCGCAGTCTGCTTGCTAATTCCAAGTGTATCTACTCCCTATCTCCCTCTTTGACTCCAGCTTTCACTTTATTTCTGTTTCACTCATCGCCTGGTTTATTCATCATTCGTGAAGAGTTGGGATTGATTTAATCTGAACAGGCTAATTCTGCCTTTGCAGCTGGACATGCTTTTGGCTAAATTGAGTGCAGTTTGATAAAACTATATTTCAGACCGTATATCGGTTTAGGCATAACTGACCTCTTATCCGAGCCTCCTACTTCATACAAGTTTTCAATTCGAACTTGGATAAAATATTTATCGGCTTTTGCCCTTCCGAGTGCCCTTCCATAGCGTGTGTCCAATTCTCCCTATACAATAAACAATCTTTGGGTAATCCAGGACATCAAATCTTCTCTATGTATCAGCAACGAAGTCAAAAACAGAGCATCTCGCACCTGCAGCTCTGTTGATTTTAATTATTTCAAAACTTATTGTGATACCTCCGATACCTGCATCTTGTGGCGTGAGTTGTGCAATATAGGAATGAAAAAAGTCATTTGCCCTTCGCCAATTGGATTCAATAGACTCTATTCTAACATCTGTTTTTCTACAGCATAAATCTTAGTACTCATATACTCTTAGAACTACTCTTAACTTCATCACCTGATAATCTCAAGAGTTCGACCCAATGAACTTCATAAACTCAATAAATCCGATGAATGTTTAGTTACTCATATAAAATAAACTCGTACTTTCTAAATCAAATGTATTCAGTTGGTGGCTTAATTAGCGTGTTAAACTCGAGGTTAACTAGAATTAAAGTACGTATATGCATTTAGTACTAAAAGTTGTATTTACATACAATTTAATGATGAAAATTATTATTATTGCATTCTTTTCATTGAGAATTGCTTTAAAGTCGAAGACATATGTCGTATACTCTCGCATATGTTGCTTAATCTGGAATATAGCTGCTAATACATATTACATTACAGCTATTGTTCAATTTTACTCCCTGGTTTAATCCGCTTTGTTTGTAATACTATTCCTAACTAACAAATCAAGCCCAACTATGTAATTTTAACTAATTCTATAGGAGAAAAAACTAATAATGTCGCTTGAGATTTCTACCGACTAGGGTAATAATATATTTGAAATACGCGTGGAGTTCGTCGGAAACGAAATCAACGGTTGGCGGAATATTAATAAACACGACTCTTTTGAGAGCAGAAGCAGCGAAGGAAACGACTGATTGGAAAATTAGGAAGAAGCTGCAGTTGGATGCAAGGATGACTTCGGTGATTCCGCAGGAAGAGCTCAGAGGTGTTGCTCGGATCAAGCAAAAGTCTCATAATGTGAGTACCCGCAGTAATTCGCTTCTCGCATTTTGTATATTATCCTGCACATAACTGATTGGAAAGAATCGCGAATCATTTGGTGCTTTCTGACCTTGTGTTGCCTCATTAATTAAAATTTATGTGAATAAAATTATTTAATAAAATTATTAATTAATTTATTAAAAATCAAAAATGCAACCTTAAATATACCGTTAAGTCATTTCAAAAAATGAATCCTTGTAAAAACTAGCTCGATGTAGCAAACAATTAACGTGATTTAAATGGAAACTGTAAACCAGTGTATAAACGAGTAAATTATATCCTAGCTAACATAATTGAATTGAATATTTCATCGATTGTTTAATTTCACATAATATATACATGCGGGGATGCCTGGTACTAGCACACGAAGCAATGATTAACGGCATGAACGAATGCCAATTACCGACGGCCGGCCGTCATCTCTCGTGTCAGCCAATTTGCCAGCGAATCAAAGCGGCCGCCGGCTATGTGGTTCGCACAAACACACGGCCCGAAACTAACAGAGGGCCGATATATTCGCAGGGCCAGGAGGGCGGGAAGGTCCAGACGCAGGCGACCGCGTGCGACGAGTCGCGCTCCTTCCTCGCCTTCTCCCGCGAGAACCTGAGCATCTCGACGTCCGACCTGGAGCAGGGCTTCGCCAACGGGAAACCGGGGCCGGGGCGGCGGTCCTGCAGCCGGCGCGCCCTCCTCGCCTGCGCGGCCCTCGCCCTCGGCCTCGTCTGCGCGGCCCTCGAGCTCTGGAGCCTGCGCCGGGGCCTGGCCAACACCCGCGACCTCGAGGCCCTGCGCCGGGACGTCGAGGACCTTAAGCAGCGGCTCCACGAGAGGGACCTCCTGGAGGACATCAAGGCATTCGAGGAGCAGGTGGGCCCCTTTGCTGTTCGATGATAAACGTGGCGAGATGCATGTGTGCCAGTGTGTAAAGATGTATATAAGCGGGCGGCGCCACGTAATATCGCCGAGTCGTAACTCGCCCTGCGGTCCCTTGCCTTTTCCCCAATTTGTAAACATAAGCCGAGGGACAGGACGCGCACTTGGAATTTTGCAGCGAGATTTAGGGCACGATACTTATACCTATATACCTTAGAGCTAATGCGGAAAAAGGAAGAGGACGTGCAACAAGGAATACGAAGGCCCAGGGAGGATCAATTGTTGTCTGTGTACCTCGCTTTCGCATTCGATCTTCCTCTTTCTGTTTTTTTACCAGTCGTGCATTATCTTGTTTATAAATGTTATACGTTATTTATTTACGTTATTGTTCTCGAAAAAGTCGGAGTCTAATACCATTAAAATTACTTGTATTAATTCATAATAATTAATTAAAAAATGCATAATTTATACACAATGTCATTGTTTGTCAAATAAAGAAAGTTAAGATGATTATACGGTTCAATACTTTCCGAACTTTGCAAACAAATAAAACCAAATCATTAGTTGATTTACATTGATTATCCAAACATACGAAATTACTAAAATGAAAGGATAATTTTGAAAAATACACACGGTCTTAAACTGATAAACATGTTGGTTTTTAACATAAGTAATTATTATTAGTTCAGTGCAATATAAAATTATAAATTATTAATGGTAGAAGTAAATTCAACTCCTGAAAAAGAATAATAAAATCATAAAATTATATATATCTGTTAAAGATATATTTTTTACTTATTTTAAGCTATAATAATAATTTTTTGCAAGACTGCATTTTTAATTCAGCTTATTTACAATAATTGTTAATTACCAATGTTGTTATTAATAAATATGAGAAAAAATTATGATTGCGTTACCAAGTCTGCGCGCATTGTTTTTAATGATTATAATCTCATTAATAAATTAAACGTAATAATTAATATGTCACAGGATGCTACCTTTATTATTATAACTGCGTGTGAATAAATGATTCGAGCGATACGGGAGACTGCGAATATGTATATATATATACATATATAAAAAAACAAGGTATACGGTTATATACATGTATATATATATAGAAAAGCGAGGTATACGGGTGCGCAAATGTCCCTCGGAGCTCTATAATCCCGTCTCTATGCGCGGTTGTTCCCTCGCTTGTTCCTCGCCGTACCTTCTGCCTCATTGTATCCCTTGTACCTCGGCTGAACCCTGCGACTAACGCGATTCGTTCTTTCGGTCGGCAAAGCGCATTTCCCGGAGCAAAAAGGCCAATCGCCGCGATGCAAATGCGTTCGGGGAACGGCGGAGCCACGGGAGGGAAAGAAAGCGCCGGGGCGGAAGGGACGTCGTAAGGGAACAGGTGGGCCGCGAGTCAACGAACCCGGGCCGGAAGGATTGTTTGCACTCGATTATGCATCGGAAGCAGTTGGACCGAGAGAGCCTCGGCCGGCCTCCCCGCCGCAATAACCGCGACCCTCGGCTAATGCCCGTACGTGCGGGACTTTTTACCCCCGAACGACAGTCGCCGCGTGTTTATACGAGGGGATCTTTCCTTACCGCCAAGCGGCGCGGCGCTTTGGGGCGTGTAGAGACCGCGCGGAAGGGCCACCGTGAAGCCGGCGTTTAATTACAATTACCCGCAGCTCGTAATAAGAGGGTAGAATCCCGCGGCCGCGGGCACCACTGTGTAATAATATTAATAATATTCACCGGCGGCGAAGGCAGCCTATTAAGCTTCCGAGATTCCTACAATTACCATCATCACGGCGGCTACTATTACATCGGCTGCATTAGCGGGATCTGCATAACCGAGATGTTTCACAAAATCATCATTTAATCCTCTGCCGCTGATTGTGTCAACTCCCCCGAATTCCGGTTCTTCCGGGCCTCGCGTTCGAACCCTCCCGAGGTACACACACTCACCGCGCAAACGGCTATAATTCGGGCTACATACACACGCGCGCGACGCTGAAAATCCTGCACATCGCGGCGAGCGGCACAATTCCTCTGTTTGCCCCAGTGCGGGCGGACTGTTAATTCATTCCCCGGCCGACAAGAAGGTCACGCGGCCGCACCTGATAGAATAATGCCGCGGCGGCAAAGCCCCGCGTCACCCGGAAAAACGCGCTTCTCGCCTCCCGTTTGGCCGCGGGCGCGCCCGGCGTGTATATACATATATGTACATACCTCGCCCCTTGTGCATTTTTAATGTCTAATCTGCGCGCCCGGGTCCGCGAGTTCATAAGGCCGCGAGGTGGGAGGTGAGATTGGCTTTGTTGCGTCGCGCGATTGTCCAGGCTCGGGATTAATAGCCGATTGTTTTAATAACCGACCGCGGACCCTTTTTGGTCTCTGTCCTTGCTTTCTATTCATTCTTCGGAATTGCGAGAGATGGGAAAATGATTCGATTACGCGATAACGAATTGTCTAGTCAAATGAAGACGAAGAGGGATAAATCTCTGGATTTATACCGGCAAGGCGAAGATGCGCTGGTCTTCGGTTATATACCTCAAAATCAAAGGCGATTCTTTCCTGACACTTATATTCCTCAGCAATAGCTAGTATTCTTGATACCGAGATTGATGCAGTACGGCCTGGGGCATTGGCGCTCAAAATTAGAAACAATTGGACGGACAGGAACATCGAATTTCATCATTGGATTATTAATATATTGGAATGTATGCAATTTCCGTATTGCCATTCCCTGTATCTCTCAAGGATTCTGTCTAACAACTGACTTTCTATATCAATTGACCCGAGCTAAGCTAGAAGCTCGGCTAGAAACTACCCTCTCGACTCGCGGCTCTCCTTTCCGGATAATAGGATCCCGCCAAAATAGACCGATACAGACAAACCCGCGTACAACCCTGTCACCCGCATTGCCTCGGCCACTGCTAGACTTCATTACCCTCTACTCTTCCTCGCGCTTTATCTCTATCTATCTCTCACTGCTTACTAATTGTGTGTATTTACTATTTTCCTCCCTGCAATTCATTATATTTTAGACGCTTCACAATAGTTAAACTGTGTAGTCAATATCAGCTGATTGCTATATAAATACTAAATCAGAAATGCTCGTGGACAGGAAATTACATAATACTTAACGACACAATCATCTTAAATTTTACAGCCCAGTATGCACAAGTTGTACGTTATTCCTACTAGGTTATATATTTCCAATTAAATATATCAAATTTAAAGTTTTTGTAATACGATACATTTATCAAACATCGTAGCAGTACTGTGGACAGTATACACTATAAAGCTTAAACTATACCTCAGGCGTTTATATCCATAAAGCGGTATTAAAGTATTCCGATTTTCGGAACAGTAGACCGGAAGACTTTTCTCTTGGCTTTCGACGCACGTGTCGCGCGGGATACTCCGCGCAGGCCACCGCAACTGACCTCTACCCCCGGCATAACGCGAGTGCAGCTCGCGGCAGAGTTCGCGTGTCGGCAAAGTCCAACGTCGGCCTTCGGGGTCTGATGGTTAAATCCTCTCCGCTCTTCCTAAGTCCTAACCTCTTTCCGCCGACGGCACAGTCTTGCCCTCGCCTTTGGTGCTTACGCTCCCTGGAGCCTCGCGCGCGCGCGCGCGCGCCGGACAATTGTCTGCAAGCACGGCAAATGTTCCCTGCGCTCGAGGACCAAGAACGGATTAAAGTTCCTTATCCTTGGCATTATAGATATTTAAGGGTTTTTTTATGTATAATCGTATATATGATCGGGTATGCTGTTTGAAAGGCGTGCATAAATCTATTGTAATAAAAGAATGAGGTGAAGAAAGGAAAAAATAATATTTTTACCAAATTTTTGTTATTCATATCTCATATTTTCTTTTGTCACAGAGCTTCCATTGCATTAAAAATTAAAAACTTAATCAACCCTTCTGAACAGCACGATAACACAATTGCATTGTATAAAAAATTAAATTTTTGTTATAATTCTTATTACACATAAAGCTAAGTTGGTTATGACAGAAGCTCGAAACTAATTTACTGATTAAAAACGAAATTAAAGTTTTAAGGCATAATGGAGTCTTGGAATTCAACTCTATCAGTATACCTCATAATGTTTTAAGATCGCTGCCTTATAAAAGTATACAGCGCTACATAAACGAATCCGTAAGATAATCCTAAAAGTTTATCCCCCCGAAAGAATTTCTTCTCCCCACCCGCGTAATACACAATTGTCTCATAAATGAATCTTCCCCGACCGCTGCAAGGGGAGCAAACATTTAACGGCAATCAAATAAAGTGCACAGCGACTAAATAAGACATCTAGCCGGGGTGTGGCTCGAAAGCTCCTTTACCAGGACGCGCCCCTTCGGCGCGAGGTAAAAATGCCCGAAATAATCCCACGAGAGAGTGACACCGCACGAGTCGGGGGAGGGAAAAAAAAAGAGTAGCGGGCGAGACAATCGGCCGCGGTGCGCCCGTCCTTTGTGCAATTGAATTTGGCCGGGCGCGCGGAAAACGAGGGGGACAGTGCGGTGGACGCCACAAGCGCCCGGGCAAACTAATCCGATTTCTTATGCGCCCCGGCTAATGGGACTCTTGACGCCCGAGGCGCAGGTAATGCGCATTGAGTATGCTCGCGTGCTCTCCGGATTAGCCGATCCCTTCCGCGTGCTCTCCCCGCGTACTTAACCTTTTTCCCCGGCTTCCCACGCGGTCCGGGCATATTTTCCGCTACTGGACCTTGTTTGTAGTTATGGATGCCTCCTGAGGCTCAGCGGATTATCTTCTGATGCCGGCACTATGGCGATTCGCGGAAGCGCTGAATGGATGGATCGGAGATTTCAGCCGTGTAAGCAAATTAAAAAGGGGAGCCTCGAAACTCGGAGATTCTAAGTTGCAAACCACTTCTTTGATCGTATCAATGAACCAGAATAAAAGACCAATTATGTCGGTTGTACTTTGGATGGAGCTTGTTGAATAGGCTATATAGACGATGATTAAGTAAGTAATGCAACAAAGTGCGTTTTTGACAAATGCACTCGTCGCAGACACGTATAATAATGTTGATTATTGTATGAAGAGGAAATGAAAAAAGGTATTCGTTTGCAAGAATACTTTTTTATTTCGTAATCTCAAATAACGATTGATCATCATAGGTCCACACTTTTTAAAGTTTCATTGTAGAGAATTTCAAATTGTATGAATAATATACATCTAATAAACTACTGAAACGTAAACAAAGCTAATAACAATAACAAATTGTGGTGAAAAAATCAGAAAAGAGTACGGCAGCAATATATAAATTATTCAACATATAGAAGCGAGTACCAAATATGCGTTGGTGACAACACTCGACAATAAAATCGCCGAGGAAATTGCCCCATTGGCATGCATGTAAAATGTATTAATATCACGAGTATCGAATAAATCCCAATAAATCCGCATTGCACGCGACCATAGAAACTTCAGCCGCGCAGTAATTCGACAATCGCGTGTTTCCCCGCGATTCCAACGATTTGCAGAAAAGCGGCGGAGTTTTCTTTTTGGCGTCTTATAAATTTCTGGGGCTCGCGACTCTCTCCAGTGTTCTCCTTCGCTTATATCCGCGGGAAAAAATGTAAGCGCAAAGAGGGTATGGAACCGACGCGTAATTGTATCGCTTGGGAAACGCGCCGAGCTCGACTCGCCCCGCCAGCGACACTCGTCCGTGGCAAAGAGATATTTAATCGACTGACGGACAGCCCCTGGGACATTGACGGCTTTTCCGCGTCGGCCCCGAGATACTACCGCGAATTTTTTTTTTCTTTTTTCCATTTTCCCCTCGCCCCATTTCAATCGTCACCCGGTGAGCGTCGGTGCGCGCACTGGACGACGGGGAAAGAAATCTAGTCCGTTTGTCGCGGTGGCGGACGCCGTATCTCGGGCGTCCGTTATTTCCCCGGGCGTACACTCCTAGCGCATATTGTTCCTCCGGCCGCGGCGGTTCGAAGGAAACTTTCCCTTGGAATGGAATAGCCGGGCGCGGATAATAATTGTATAGATACCCGGCCGGGTGTAATTTCCAAACAAAGCTCCCCCTCTGTGTGCACGCGCGGCGGTTATATACACTGGGCCGCCGGAGGTGAGGCTGGCGCGCTATCCGGAACTTATCTGTTTAACTTGGCAAGTTTTTAATTGAGATCTTGTTATGCCGGCGACACTTGCCCAATGATACTCGTTCGCCCGTAAAATAAATAGGCAAGCTAACCAAGAAACTCTGGTTTCTCTAACCCCCTCTTCGAACTTTTCTTCCCTATAATGCCAGCTTATGCAAAGAGTTCATATCAAAAGAGATGCCTATATCGACAGACGCCTGGATTTCGTGTACTGTGCGCTCCTTATAATCCCCGGGCTGTCTATATCACCCGCAACAGCAACGACGGTGGATGTTTATCCAGCAGCCGCGACGCTATGTCGAGGGGCGAGTCGAGGTCGGCCAGGTCGCCAGTGGCCCCTGAAAAGCGGCAGCGCGCATACACATGCAGGGCGCGGAAGGAGCTCGGAACCGTTGCCAAGACTCGGGGGACTTAAATAATCCAGCGGCCGATTAACATATATGCGCCTGGCCGGTTAAAAAAAAATTCCCAGGGCGAGCCGGCGCGAAATTGATTTTTTTTTCTCGTCCTGCGCTGGTGTTTCAAAAGCGCCGCTGGTGGATGCGCGCGGAGGTTGTACCGAGGGCCGGCATCTTGCTATAACTAATTTTCCGATCAATATTCCGCTCCGATCAATTATTGGATCGCGCAACTGTTGCACCGCCGCTCCCCTGGGCTGCCCAATTTTCATATAGCTACTATGGACCGCTGTTTCGCCAGCCCAAACTTATTTGAATAGTTTTCCAATTGAAAGTGATCCATTATAAACTACATATTGATTATCGTGTTCTACATTCATATACATGCAGAATATCAAACCATCTACACGTGTTAAGCATTACATAAAAAATAACACAATATAATATCTGTGTAGATTATGTTTATTTCAAAGTCAGAAATTATGACAAAGCTAGGTAACAATTCAAAAGTCTTTGCACACTCGTATCAATTTATTTCCAAGTGCTCGATCATACCACTCTATTTATTTTGCACTCACCGATGCAATGAAATCGTTGCTATTGAATCAAATGTCGGAATAGGCATACTTTACGCGCATGAGATTGCTATCATTTTTCTACATTAAACGTGAAAAGCTAGCAATTGTTTCGAATAACAAGTGTGCAATCGATATAACCGGAAGCATTTGATCGTATTGCCAAAAAGCCATCATTGGAATGCTGGTGCCTCCAAACATCCGCTTAATGTCCTACTACTATAATTTTATCTACTCAAAGTTTAAACAAACAA
The DNA here is from genome assembly GCA_018906755.1 of Sycophaga agraensis. Classification (NCBI taxonomy): domain Eukaryota; kingdom Metazoa; phylum Arthropoda; class Insecta; order Hymenoptera; family Pteromalidae; genus Sycophaga; species Sycophaga agraensis. The sequence goes on from JACCIE010000004.1 coordinate 1,703,998, forward strand.
AACTCTACAAGTAATAACACGCGTTTAAAGATCTGACTACATGTACTGTGCGATCGCTCGGCAATTAATTATACATAGATCAAGCTCGCGAGGCGGATACAGCGAACGTACCTATGTACACTCGGTGACAAGGGAGTTTTCTTCCTCGGAGAATTGGCGCGTCGCGCAAACGATGCTGAAATTGAAAAAATTACGAAATCGCGCACATTTTAACCATTCGAGTGACTGTATATATACCGATTGAGCGTATGACTATTGGATGGAAATGAAGGCTTGAGTCGGCACGATGCAAGTTTTCCGATTGGCATCATGGCATTGAAAAGGTGGCCGGAAGAACATCCGCGAACAAGCGACCATCAGGGGTTCACGTTCCCCCAGCATCCCGTTAACGGTCTCCTGTGTGTTCACAGCTGTACGGCGAGGACGCGAGCGAGGAGGAGCTCGAAGCGGCCTCGAGCGACTATGACTCGGGGTACGAGGAGGCGACGGCGGCCCCCGAGGAGCGCCCCCCCAGCACCGCCAGTCCCTGCACCGCCAAGGACCTCGAGACCCTCCTAGGGATGCTGCGCCGGGCGGAGGAGCAGCGCCTGCACCAACGGTCGACACCGCCCGCCGTCCCTACCCACCGCTGACTCTGTCTTTTTTTCCCCCGCGATGGCCGAATAAAGCTTCCTTTCAATTATCACGCGTGTGTGTCACTTGTTTTAACCATGCGCCTCTCCCATCCCCTTCCGTGACCGACCCTACTTCCGGCAGGGATGGTGGTTCCGCTGGACCCACCGGTCAAAGCACTCGTCCATGGGGATCAGCTCGCCCGGCTTGTTCATCAGATCGATCACCACGACCTCGTGGAGGTACTTGGGCGGCAGCGGGCCCAGGAGCGCCTGACAGATCTCCTTTCGCGCTCCCTTCGCTTCCTGCACCTGCGCACATAGTCCAAAATCACCGTGAGTTCTCTCCCCTATTTTTCCTGCTTACTGTCTACTCCCTTATTGTCTTTACTACCCCATCAAACGTTCAAACGTTGCGTGCTCTGGGTACCTAAGGAGAATCCACTAATCCACGTGATTATTTCAGAAGCATACATAACAAGTTTAATGTTTGGTAAACACTACAATTTCGAAATTTGCAATGAAACGAAAAATTAATCAATGGGCTGTCTACAATTCTGCCGTACAAAATCAAAATTTTTAAAATAATTACTGTATAACACTGAAAACAAATGTATATTTAAAACATAAATTTCGAATTTTTATAACATGACACGTCATACTCTAATAGAAACTTTTTTATGAAATGTATTTTTTTACGATATTTATTATTCCAGAAAATAATGTCAATAATACTTTCTATACCCATAAATATTTTGAATCTCTCTTGAATTTTTCAACACTATTTCAACAAACATATTTAATAATATTTATAGATGATTTAAAAACGTTATAATTACACAAAATATTAAAAAACATCGTTTATGATGATAAATAATAGGTAAGTACATTGTTCCAAACAGTAGCGAATATTCTGACAAAAAGGTCTTTTTTACTTATCAATATGACGCAACTAACAAACGAAAATGTTGTGAATGTAAGGTATTTATATCTTAAGCCGTTAATTCCAGAATTTAATCCAGAATTTTTAATAGATTTTAATAAATGGATTTATTCATATTAATATTACAGGTACCTAACAAAATTCGAGACAAAATTACAATCGGTCTATAGAAAAAAATTCGTGTTCTTTCGGAATATGAGGTTACAATTAGATTATAAATAATAGCCAATTTAAATATGAAAAACGAATATGAATATGAATAAATTTATTTTAATAAATATTTGATAAATTTTTTTTAATCATAACTTTTGAGATCTTATAATCGAACTTTCTAAAGAATTTAATATTTATGAATTCATCCTCTTTCTTGTAGTTGTAATATACATTAATAGGCAGAATTATAAAGTTATAACTTAGTAAATAATTTCCAATGCAATTATTTAAATAAAATAATTCAAATCATCTACCAAAATTACCTTGAAACCTTTTGGATCATGAAAATATCGAATATATGTATATAAGTATGAAAAAGATGCCGTATTTGTTATGAAAAAAGAAACAACTATATTAATAAATAGTCATTAATAAATAAAAACAAATAACAACCGTTCTTATACATAAGAATGTGTAAGTAGAAAAGGGGCAGATGTACTTGGGGTGCGAGCTTGGGCATAGGCAGCTCGATCCAGGAGCTGCCGTAGGACCCGCGGACGATGGCCGCGGGGATGCCCAAGCGGTCGGCCAAGACCTTGAAGAGGAGCGCGCGCTCGAGGGGACCGCCGACGCGCAGCATCCCCAGGGGTATCACCGACGTCTCGATGCTGTCGCGGATGGCCCGCAGGTGAACCTCGAGCTGTTGCTCGACGCAGCTGCTCGGTCCGAAGCCCGACATCTGCCGCGCGACGAAGCGCGCGAGGCGCCGCGCCCGCGAGCCTATCCGCGATACCTCCACCTCTCTATCACGGAGGCTCTCCTGCGATCTGTGGAGTTCGAGACACACCCTAGACAGCCTCCCGGAGCCGGACTCACTGCTGCCTTCCGAGGAAATGCCGCGGGCGCCGAGAGCCACAGCCCCTCGGGATCTTCCCCGATTCGCCAAAGTTTCCAGGAGGAGTTGCTGGGGCTCTCTCGATGACCAGATAACGCGGACGCATAATTATTTTCCTGCCACTCGCACCTCGACATTCTCTTCGGTTTAATTCCGTTTGTTTACTCGGTCCGCTTTAGCACTTGTGGGACGCGCAACTAGGGCAATTAAAATAACGCGTCGCTCCGAATCCCACGGCTGGCGAATGTCGGGCTTTCTCCCGCGCGTTAATCAAACTGGGTTATACAACGCGATTGTTGATAATCCCCTTTTAACAGTTTTAATCGGAGTGTCGTTATGCAACTCGTGCAGATATACCGATTGTCGTTTATTTTATGGAAAAATGCGAGCTCGTACCGTTCGCGATTTTTGCCTCGGTAAATAATCCTAATAAAAACTGAACAAGGGTGATAAATAATTTATGCGCCTCGATGAATATTAATTCATCCTGCTTAATAAGTTCTTTACCCGAGGCCGTCCAATTACATTAACGAGCGGAGTAACGAGTACTCCGGTGACTTGATTACCCACGCAAATGATTACACGACGATTGCACAAAGCGAAGCCAATTGATGCTAAAGTGAGGAGAGGCGTTATCGAGAAATGCGTATCGACAAAAACTTGTTTAAAGAGCTCGAATTCTCGACGTTGACGCGTTATAAGCACAAGAGATATGACAAAGTGCAATGTATAGCTCACACTAGTTCCTCGGTCTGCTCGGCTTGGACCAGCTCGGCCTTGAAAGCCTCGAGATAGCGTACGAGGCTGTTGTCCGCCTGGAGCCTGCCGAACTTGAGCTCGAGCCAGGCGACGATGGTGCTGTCGGAGACGGTCAGGCCCCGCTCGATACTCTCGCGTCGCATCGTCTCGCGCGCCACTGCATCCGGGAGGAAAGCAAGAGGTTATACGTAGGCCCGCGGGTCGCGGAGGTCGGCCGGCGCCGGGAGTCACCGTTGAAGGCCGCGACTGTGCTCTGGAGGAACTCCTCGTCCGAGGCCTCGCCGAAGTTCGCCACGTAGATCGGCTCGAGGGGACAGAGCTTGAGGCGGAACAGCTCCTCGAGGACCGGGAACCTGCCGATTCGATAGACAGGGCGCGTGTAATGCCCGTTACGTTTGTCGAGAGGCTGTCCTAGTTCCCGCGTAGCGATTTTAAGTCAATTTGCATTGGTAACACGGAGCCGATGAACGGATTACAACTCAAGTTAAGGAGAGTTTCGTAAGCGGGATACTTGCGGGAGCTCCACGCAAATGTACGACCGCTGGAGTTCGAACTACTCGGCATTCGCAGAGCGCGGTGGAGGAGGTGGTGGGCCTCGCGGCAGAAGGAGGGGGAAGTTTCGGAGAAAAGACGGACGGCTTGTTTTTAAGGGGATTTTCAAAATTCCGCGGATTCGAGGAAAAGGCACAGAATCTTAAATTTCTAATTTGACTAAAGTTAATATTTGTATTTATTATATTTAATGTATATGGCAGATGAAAAAAATAGAGGGACAGGAACTTTCAACTAGGTCAAAAAATTAATAATGATCTGTGCATAATATTGGTAATTTATTTGATGCTCATTCAAGACAATAATTAATGTTGCTTGATAAATGTATGTACAAATTTTTCACAATTATAATTATACGTTACCTAATCTGTCCTACCACCGTATCTACGTGCCTTTGCCTTTTGTGTTTGCTTAACTATAAAACGTGAATCGAGACATGAATATATATGAAATGGAAAATTAAATAGAATATTTTCTATATAATTTTAATTATGTTGCAAAGAATTCATTGTTTTCTACGTTGAAGCTATCCTCATTTGTAATGTTTGCTAATCTGTTAGCTCAAACATCAGCACTAATTAATTAAATAAATAACGTACAATAATATAATGGAATGCCTCACTTATTCTACAAAAAAAGAGCTGCTTCTTTTGTGTACCGTACTGTAAATGTAGATATGTAAATATCATTATTTTCCTGTTTTAATAATATTAATATTATATGAAGGTAATGCCTTTTTTTGCATAAGTTAAAAATTAAATAGTGCATCAAATAATACTGGCATTAAAAATTATACGTTCAGCGAGAAAAATTGTGTATATTACTATTTATAAACTTGAGAGGACGCAAAATGTATGCGAAAATAAAAATAAATTAAATAAACATAAGATAACTTGTAAGCGATAATAACGTAGCCTCGTCGCGTCGGTAATCGCGAAGTTGCAAGAGTATAAAATGTTCATAATGGCAGAGCGATGCGTAGGGTAGATACGGACCGCGAGATTAAAGAATTGAAGACGGGAAAGCTCGGGTTACAAAGACGAACGAAGTCGATTTCTCGACTTAACTTTCGGGCACCTGCCGGGCGAGAAAACGTTGCAAGCCGGGAGTATGCCACCGAAGAGGAGGGAGGATCCGGCTCTGTACTTGAGCTTTCGGAACGCGCTCGCCAGAATTGATTTCGCCGCCGGCCTGGCTGCCGCTATAGTTATTGCTTATTTTCCTACGCGTATCGTTCCCTCGTAACCTGAACGTATATAGAATCGAACGTGAAACGTTTACGAATCGATGATCTTGCCCCGGGTAAACAGTTTTGGTAAACAATTTGGAAAAAATTGATCGACGGTCGATGAAGTGGAGAAATTTCTCCCCGGGCTCCTCTCGTTCGAATTCCGAGAAAAATTCCACCGTTTTGACTTTACGCGCCCGCAGCGCTTGGAAGATATCTCACGGGCAGTTGCCGCTGCGGCGCAGGACGTAGAAGCCGTTGTCTGTGATCTCGCGGCAGGTCAGCCGTCCCGTGTAGGCGAACTTCATGGGCAGGTCGCCGGAGAAGAGGCTGTCGATGCAGGCGCCCCAGGTGGGCAGGATGCTGCGCATGGGCCGCTCGTACTTGAGGAGGCTGCGGAGGAGGGCCGGAGTTAGACGGTGCCCGTGCGGGCCAACCTCGCGGGAGGCTCACTAGACGAGGAAGCCCAGCTGGTTGAACAGCTTGACCATCGTGTCGTCGGCGCTGAGGAGCAGGACCAGCTGGAGGACGGCCGCGCGCACCGCCACCGACTTGTTCCACTCGACGAGGTCGAGGAGCTTCCGCGGCCCGTCCGCCCGGATGAACTCGAAGCGCATGGCCTCGCACATGGGGAAATGGGCGAGCGCGAAGCAGCAGGCGATCCGCATCTCCTCCGACACCTCGTTCTCCCTCTGCAACAGACAGGAGTGTAAATTAAAATTCCCCGCTGAACGCTTTCATTTACTTGGAATTTTTACTGGAATTTTGTACATGTTGTTGCAACGTTTTTATATATCTACACCTAATCTCCTTAATTCCTGCAGCTCCCCTCAATTTTATTATTTGACAGAATATTCTGTTACTTTCGTATTCTACGTGCGCATTAGCCTGGCACCTTGGATTACGTTTCTAGAATAAGTGATGAATATAATGTCAATTTTCCAAATTCATTTTCCAGTTTTCTATCCCTATTATAAATATTATCATTTAATATTTATGAAACTACTCTTTCGGTAACTTTCAATAGCTACTATACTTTAAAACTTATTTAAATGTAATAGCGGTAGCTAGTATGGGGCGTAAAAGGACTGGTTATATACAGTCGAGTTATATTACGCATTAATGCAGGGCTGATATCCAGCATGGAACATTACATTGACGGATATAAATATTTTACTATCTTTACAACTTGTACCCGCTCGGAAACTGGATTGCGGAATACATTAGATATATCCGCCGAATAAAAATAAACGGCTCTGAATATCAAGTCATAAAACTCAAATATTTACAGATCGTTCCATGCAGAAAAGCGGAAGAATCGCTTAGTCGAGTACACTCTTTCAGTAGATTACCTCTAAATTGGAGCAAAATGCATCAAAGAGGTCGTGGCCAATGAGCTCCTCGGCGAGGTTGCCATGCTGGGTGATGGCCTCGAGCGCCTGGACAATGGTCACCTGCGTTTCGGTGGGCACGTCCTTTACGGGCTGCTGGATGAAGCATATCAGAGCCTCCTGGAAAACGTTACACACACATAGCATCATGACAGGCTTCCCAGTGGGGCTCCACAGCTGCTCACCTGGACCGCCGCGCTCGAGGAAGCCGTGGCAAAGTTCGCTGTCAGCCGTGAAGAGGCGCATGAGGGCGAAGGCGGCCGCTTGGCGCTCAAGCCAGGTGGCTTGCTGATCCGAAAGGAGGTCCATCACGCGTCCTAGAGGACACTCTCGAAGGAGGTCCCCGATGAGGGGGCCGCGGCGCGCCAGGGCAGCGAGGGCGCGACAGACGAGGGCCTGCATGCGGGGGCTCACCGCCGACCTGAGGCAGCAGCAGAAGTGGCGCGCGAGGTCGTCTTCGTCGAGGCCGCGCGTCTCCCCGGCCTCCAGGAGACGCAGGAGGACCTCCAAGGCCTCGGCCCCCAGGTCGGCGTCGTCCTCGATTAGGGCGGCGAAGCGCCGCGCGCCTCCGGACCGGCCCACGTGGGCCGCCGTGTGCCGGTTGTCGCAAGCGAACCCCAGGATCCGCAGTAGGTCCCGGCGCAAGTGCCGACTCGACTCCGTCTGGGCCGTCGTCGAGGAGACGGTTAGCTCTACTCATTCCGCCAACTTAACCGTGGTTAAATTCTCGATTTCGCCTGATCGCATCCGCGAATTGTGTATAAAGCCCTGGGGCGATGGCGAGTGTCGTTCTAATTACTGTCTACCTGCTCTATGCGCAACTCTGCGGATGTGTAATTGGAACATGCAGCGTATTCACCCTTATCTTACTTCACGGATAATGATAATTGTTCTTGTTCTCATCGCTTCCGAATGCAATCAAACAGTTTACTCAATTGGTAAGATAAATGTAAACTTTGTAAACAACGGTAATTGAAATCTCAATACATAAAATAAAAAGGATTTTTTATTTAATTTTAATTTGGTCCCAATATTCTTAAAAACTCAGAATTTACACGACTTTGTAGTACAATCTATATTAAATTTTTCCAATCTATTTCACGAAAAAATTAAAATTAGATAACGAATAAACAACTTTGGCAATCAAGTAGATGATCGCATATAAAAATTGTAACAAAACATTAAAGAGTCGTATGCAAATTACAAAAGATGTACGTTAAGCACTTTTATAATAGTGAATGGGAAATTGATCGACTTACCTCGAGCAACTCAAATAGGTAATCAATGCATCCGGACGAACGGAAATTCTGTTGCAGGGACTCGTTTGCGTTGTACTTGACGAGACCCTCGATCACTTGGAGTGCGCACGAGTGCACTTGACTGTACGGCTGGGAGAACGCGTTACACAGCGAGCAGAAGGTAAAGCTCTGCAATGGGAAGCGAGCAATTGAACGCGAGCGTTAGCCGCGCGATCCTTTGATTATCGGTTCGTTGCGCCCCCTAATCACCCTTAAAACTAAATTTGCTATTTCCAAAGCCCAGCTGTCCCTTTTCTACACAATGTACACTGCCATGTCACCTTTGCAAAAAGACCTGCGCGTGTATGAAAGAAACCGTGTTCGTGTACAGAATCCAAGGATGGTCGAACCTTGGATTCGGTGACAAGGGCGAGGCCGCGGGGGTCCTTCAGCGTGTTCGCCAGAATTTCCATGCAGTTGCGCATTGTGTCGGGCTCGCACTCCTCGAGGTGGGCGAAGACGAAGTCAAGGTCGGCCTCGTGGTCGACAAAGAGCGAGCGTCCGAGGGCGTCGCTCGTCAGCTCCGCGAGGATTCGCGAGGCGAACTCCAGGAGGAAGCTGTCGTCCTCGGTCCGCAGCATTTTAGTGAAATACTCGATGTACGTGACGCTCTCCAGGAGGTAGGCTTGCACATTTGGCACAGCCGCCATCAGGGACAGGAGCTTCAGGGCGAACCTGCCGAGATACCACCTTAGTCGGCTACCTCTTATCGGTCGATACACCGACAATAATACCTCTCCCGCGCAATTAGAAGCGCCTCTGTGCAGCTCAATTAAAACAGACGGCGGGAAAACACGAGGTAACGGCCGATAGGTTTTAACGAGTCATTATACGTGCTCGTAGCCCTCGGCCCATGTATTGAAAGCGAAGGGCTCGATACTTCGCCTCTAATTGACGATCGTTCGAGGTATTGTTCGGTATCAAGAGCCCGGCCTCCCGACGTTACCGATGCATCGGATCACCGCCAAAGGCTAGTGTTACATAACGAGCGCTTGTTAAGATTCCGCCGAGCGGAATTCCCGTGGCAGGCGTACCTCTGGGTGAAGGGATCCTCGTGGTCGATTAGCCCGAGGACGCTCTTGAGGGTCTCGAGGTCGAAGATGCCCTTGATGTTGCCCTTGTTCTTCTCGGCGTAGTTGGCGAGGGCCGCCGCCGCCAGGGTGAGGATTGGCTTCTCCCGGCTCTGGAGGAGGATCACCGCGGTGCTCGCGTGCTTGATCTCCAGGCTGACCGGCTCGAAGCAGGGACACTGGGCCTCCCTCCCCGGATCCTCGCCCTCCGTCGGCGCAGCTTCCCGCGAGCATTTCTACAAGGAGACTTGGGCCCCGCCCAACTTACAACTCCGCGGAAGGTGCACGACGCCCGGTGCAGTAGACCAGGCGATGCGCTTTCTCCGCCGTGGACCGTTACGCGGAGGGAAATTCGATGCGGTCTGGTGCGTGGAAGGGATATCTCGCGAGCGGACTCACCTCCGGCTTCTTTTTTACCATGTTGTTGCTGTAATCTTGCTCGATCTTTAAACTGGAATCGAAGGTGAAGACTTTGGTTATGTGCAGGTGGCTCGATACCGATAGTCAACATTATACTGTGCTGCTGCACGAGCTTACCCTCCTTTACTAACTTCAGGGAATTGTACGATATTGGAAAATTGGGAAAATTGAATCATATGGTAATGATAAAAGACAAACTCACTTTTGCTCGTGTTATCAATTTTCGTCTGTATTTCAACTGATCGATACAAAATATATGCGTGTGTGCTCTTGATCTCTCATTGAATTATTTATAAGAACTAAACAAATGTATATAGGTACACGTATTTTACTTCAAATGCATTGCGCGCTGTTTATTGTTAATCAACGAGTTTTTCACCGATAAGCCTCGTTGTCATTATGCGGTGCAATAAACCTACGTAGAAGCTATTTATCTAACGAAATGTTCATGCTGAATATATAATATCTAAACTATTACGGCTGACCGTGGAACGTGAGAAGTGTGAACAAATGAGATCGATGCGTGTGCAAAATGTACGTGCGTAAAAAATACCTAAGTATATATTTAAGATAAATATTTTTCTAAAATTCGTCATTGCAATTGAAAATTACAAGTAATATTACACAGTTGTACTAAATTTAATCATTTGCACGTTTCTTGCAATACCTATAAAGTAACGAATGATAGATTAGTCATTTTATCTTTGATTTCCAGAGATCACTAACATCTAAAACGAAATATAATATTGGCAATAGTCGTTGATAACGTGGTAACAAGTACAACGTTGAAGAATATTTATCGTTTCTAAACAAACGAATTTAAAAATTACTTACAGTACGGAAGTCAATTATTTTAAAACAATTTTAATGTATTAATAACGCTATTGTATCGCAAATATTCAAAGAATATCTTTTAAAATATTAAAAACAATATCTCATAGCAGTTTCAACTTAGTTTCATCTTACAATTTATAGCTAACAGTATTTTGTTATATTTTTTTCCGTGCGCACACAAATTTCGTACTGAATTTACGAACATATAACATGAACAAAGACGGAAAACGTTTGCTTAGATTTAACATTCTCATATATAATACAAAGTATAAAATATATAATATACATATTGTTTTTACAATAAACTTATAGACGGATAAATTTCATGGACGGATGTATTCACCTTATCAGCTAAATAGATGGAAATGGAATGACTGATGAAATAGCGATGGCGAAACAACATAGTGATGGCAGTTTAAGGCATCATTGTAAAAATTCACCATTTTTTGTTTTTAAAACTGGTGTCAGAAGACGTATATAAAATTACAAAACACGTATGTTACTCGCATTGTACATATCCTTTTTTAAAGGATTTACTCTAAGCTAGCATTTTATGCCACGTTAAAATACAGTTATTCAATTAACGTTTATAAATATGTACAGTACATATGCATAAGTTTCTTCTTATTGTTTTATCTTTAGCGATATGTTGTAACAATGTGTAAAAAAAAATAAAAAATATAAAAAAGCTTAATCTTGTTCAGAAAGGTACATCTAGTACGTCTCTATTACATTATAGTACATGCTGTGATGTATTTAAACTGGACAGCCAACAAAATGGTAATCATTATGTTTTATATTAATTTACAAAAAATGTATTTGGATTCAAACTGAACTGTGTTCTATTTATAGCTCTATTAAACTTTTTCTTTAACCTATTCAAAAGTGTAGACACTCTGCTAGCCGCAAGTTTTTTGTCTTTTTACAACCCTTTTATTAGCAAAATCGATTAGTTGTTTAACTGAGAAAATATTTTACTTAAACGAATTGTTAGTCTGAGCATGTTTATATAAGATTATACAATGTTAATTGGCTGAAAAATGCAATACAAATACAATAAAAAATGTGAAAAATAACATGCATAATACGAATGATTATAAAAAAATTGCACTTCAAATACAGGCTATGCATCTATACTTAAACAATTTAAGGCACTTTCAAGAACTACAAAAGACAAATGGCTCGCGTACAATCCCTGGCAAACAAAACTATTCGGCATACTCACTTAGAACAATGGTTTTTCTCAGGCAGACTAATCAACACCTCATTGCGCAACTAACGGTGCTAGCGTACACAAAGGGACAATGGAATGTATGAAAAGGTCAGGCACCTTCTCAGGCGTTGGCGGTCAGACGGCGGTCTGGGGCACGCCCTGTACCAGATGGGTCTTGCTCTTGCTCTTGGGCAGACTACTTTGGCTAGCCGCTCGGTTGATCATCCGGGGCTGGCCATTTGGCGAGCTCGTAACAAAACCTTCGTTGCGTGCATCCTTGAGCGAGGCATTTGAATTGCTGCGCAGGGACGGGGTCGAGCTGAACTTGCGATTCTGGGCCAAGCGTTCCTGGAGCTTGATGTCATGTTGATGGTTGGGGTGCTGGTGGTTGTTGCGCGGGTTGCGTGCGCGCACAGGTGGTGTGTCGCGATACTCATAAACGTTCTCCTTGGAGGCACGAGTTAGATTGTCGATTCCCTCGGAGGGCTCGTCCTCTCGTACCATCAGGATATCTCCGCTATAGTAGTGATCTGACTGTCTGTTTGCGAGAGAAACGAACGATTCAAATGAAATGACTCGATTTGTATTACGTTAAATTATAAAATAATATTTATAATTATCATTTGTATGATATTAAATATCGTGTAATATTATTGAACAAACACTTAAAAATATTACCAAATAAACAAAGAATGAATTGCGTTTGAACTCTTCTGAATTAAAATATATTGTGCTTTTTATGCACCATTTTTATTGTAAATTTGTCGCATGTATAGTTTAAACAGATTGAACGAAATATAAAATGAATTTAAGCAAATGATTTGTGTTTTTACAAATGCTGTGCAGTGTGCTTAAAAGTCGAAAAGAAGCATTAGTGTATAAATTATAAACAATGTTTGCTTGTTTAATCATTACTTTTTGACAATCAGTGCGGATTACAAAATAGATTGTGCTGTACTTTTTTGAAACAATGTTGAATTTTACCTGCATATTCTCTTGCATCTTCCGATTTACTAAGAAAATAGCGAAAGGAGAATTATTTGCAACTGTTAGTATGAAAGCATAAAATTGTATTTAAAAAATCACCTTAATTTAATTTGTGAACCAATTTATGTACAATAGTGTAAGTTGTTTATTTTTTAATTGTTATTAAATTAAACCAGAACCTTTGCTCACGTGCACTACCTATCCCCTTGGCTTTTCAGTCAAGCGTAGTCACATGGAATTGGTTCTGTTTACCTTTGCTTACCTTTTGGCATTACGCCAAAGCATGCAGCATACGGCTGACATTACAATCAATAAAAGGCAGGCTGTGGACATGGACCAAAATGCTATTTGCAAAGGTTGTTTCGGTTCCCACCAATACTACAAAAACATTAATATTTATATAAATAAATTTGTATGAATACATTTTATAAAATGTATTATTAATATACTTACTTCTGTTACTGGAGGATAAGTCGGTACTAACCTACCAATTACAGTAGGTAAATACTGTGACCAAAATGCACTTTCAGTTTGTCGGTAGTTTATGAAAATTGAACTGTTGTAAGTTGTGTTTAAGTTTAAGTATTTTAACTGTCCAAACTTTGCTACATCAAAATGTAATCCAAGAATTTGAGATGGTGTTGGGTTACTAAAATATACACAAAAAATTTATTTCCTTTTATTATTTAAATATTTTTTACTATTTTTCTAGTTACAATAATAACTCACCCCCATGAAGCAAAGTTAGAATAAGCTTTCATAAAGAAATGACTCATATTACGATCATTGTCGGTCCACATGTCACGTCGTAATTTTAATTGTTCAGGATAGAATTCTATGAAGTATTGTATACAAAATATTAAAGTGAAAAATTACTTTTTTTTAATTTATCTTAAAAAATTACCTGTATCCATAAATGGAGCTCCTGTTAGCCATAAATGTTCAGCATCATGAGGAACTCGTCTCCAAAATGGTAAATTAAAAGCTTCAACTGTTGTATTTAATACATACAAGAAGACTGGAACACGCCTTTCAACTAATAACTTAGCTATTTTGTCATGAGGAGCAACAAAATGAAAATCAGACAGTAGCTAAAAAATAAAAATTTATTTATGAAATATTTTTTTAAATTAATTAGTTGTATAATATGTTATACATATTTAAACTCACATTAATATATTGATCTCGAATGTGCGTCACGTTATTTGGATCTGGCCAATAAGTATACATGTACTTGATTGCTTCATAAACGCCCCAAGGATTTAAAGTATAATTATATCGAAGAACTAATTCCCAAATTTTTTGATCAAACATTTCAGGAGTTATAATAAAATCGTTCCTTGCTAAAGTAACATTATTATCTGCAAAATGTAAATGCAAGAATTAATAATTAAAATAATTTATAATTTTAACAGATAAAAATTTTAACGACGTTTTCGAATATTTGAAAAAAATTAGTATACAAACATAAAATAAACGATGCCTCCTGAGTAGTTACTCCAGCCATATACATCAAATCTGGCCTGTACTGTCGCTTTTTAATATAATCTTCTGGTGTTTCTGTAAAAAAATGCCAGTCTGAAGCACTCCAAGAATCGTAGTAGTCTCTAGGAACAGTAAAATTGAAATCGAGAACAGGAGCCCAAGGAAACATTCCAACATGAGGTTGAAATTCAGCATTTCCTAGTTCATAAAAGCTTCTGCCATCTTTCAGACATTGTACAAGCTTCCAACTACTCTCAATGCTACATCCAAGCATTTCTGCGTACACTCTGGACGTATTTTGCGCTCGATATTTGTCGACGATTAAAGCCCAATCGGCCAATGCTGAGCCTGATTGAGCTATTACTTTAGAAACCATGTCTCGAGTACTAAAATTTCCAAATTTATTTAATTAAACATAAGTAGATTATATTTTAAATTAAATGTTAATTTAATAATACAAATAAATCAACGTTTATACTGAAAAAGTGGGAATATAATCTTACCGTGGTGCAACCATCATTAGACCAGCACTAGCAGCTCCAGCTCCAGGTCCAAACAATGTGATTCTTTCAGGATCACCATTGAAAAACTTTATATTATCGTAGACCCATCTTAAAGCCATAGCTTGATCAAGAATTCCATAATTTCCAGGGCTATTTTCATCACCTGTGCTTAAAAATCCTATAAAGAAAATATAGAATTTATGTACAAACAGCTTTTGAGAATATTATACTTTATCAAAATTACTAGATTGTGAGATTTTCTTACCAAGAGCTCCTAAACGATAATTAATTGATACTACAGTTACATTATAAAATCCAGCTAAAATATGTGCTGGAAAAAGGTTACTTGCTCCATGAATAAATTCTCCTCCATGAATATACAACATAACAGGATATCTACTTGCTAATCCAGAGTTCACCTAATGAAAAAATCAATTTAAAAATGCAATTCTAATTTTGTTTACATGTTACTTGACATTATTGTATAAATAGCATAAAACTAGTTACATTTGGGCTAAAAATATTCAAATAAAGGCAGTCTTCATCAACATCTCGTACTCCTCTTGTAGCACCTGTGTATTGACTCGGTTGAGGACATGCTGGACCCCAATCAACAGCTTGTAATAGATGCCAACCTCTGATAAATTATTTAAATACATTATTTCAACAGTTCAACTTTACAACCAAATAATCTGATTTGAATAAATGAATGTAAGCTTTTTTTCTATCATAATCAACAATAAGATTAATTACTAGTAATTCTTACTTATGAATTCTAGGTGGCTTAAATCTTCCTTCTTTTATCGGTGGCATTGCATAAGGAATACCAAGAAAGACATTAACATTAGCAGTAACTCTTTCAACAGGAAGACTCCAAGGTCGATGCCTAGCTTCTGGATGATCGTACAGGTAGACTTTAAAACCTTGTACTGATCCATAATGTGTAGTCACAAATACATCACGCTCTAAATTTTTTGAATCAGCTCGTTCTCTTCCCTGTAAGTCTGATCTCCATCCTCCCAATATACCTGGTAAGGGCAATCTTTCAGTTACCTAAAAGAAATTGATTTAAATTTAAAAATTCAAATTGCAATTCTTGTGATGTTATATTTGAAAATATGCCTTAAATTTGCTAATAAATTAAAATCTCCTTGTTTTGCAAAAACAAAAAATATTGTTGTACAAAGTAATTTAGCATAAAATAAAAGCATTACGTTTTTAAAAAAACATTAATTAAATAAATAAGAAATTTAGTCATACATTGAAAGTAGGAAGTAATGCATACATAAATAGAAAGTTTGTATGAATGAAATATCAGAAATGACTAATTCTAAATTAGTTGGATACAGTTGTTAGTAAAGTGACATTACTATACACAGGTTGGGTAATGTTCTGGATTAGACAGGATGTGATTACTGCATTCCATAAGATAAGTCTAGCAGAAACTACAAAGTAATTGTGGAAATTTGTGAATGAGTCTTATAATAGTAGCCAAAATAAACATTATAAGACAGTTTGCATATTTATCATGAAATAGAGTAGATAAAAAATATAATGTATTTCGTAATTAAATTATTACTAAAAATGAAAAATAAAACGAATAGGTAAATGTACAACAAGGCAATGTACATTGCTTGAATAAGTTCAATGTTTCAGTTTCTTAGAAAATAAAGAAAAGGAAGGGACTAATTGGCTCTAATTAGATCCATGTAGGGTGTGCTTATGAGCGGAAGAAAACGATAACTGTAAAAGCAAGTGAAAACTCACAAGCGATAAGATAAAACAGAATAAGAAATAAAAGAATCGTTCTGAAAAAAGAAAAAATGAAAAAAAAAATAGGTAGGTCGTAAAAGAAACAGTGGAAAATGAAAGTGGTGAGAAAGTAAACAAATAAGCGAAAGTACAAGGATTATCGGCTACTCTTGGCGGCAGGCGCAAGTGGCTCGCTCTAATTATGTGCATGTATCAATAACAACACAGGCGGCGCATTGCGGCCGTTACGAAACCTGCACTGGCCGCGAGCGCATAATACAAAAACAAAGCCCCGTCCGCGAAAGGTGCCGAGGCGCAAACTGGTCCCGGCATAAATCTCGAGGTACAGACAGGCCGATCCGGCCAAGTCGCGAGCACTCACGTCGTAGTGGAAGCGGTCCTCTGGGGCGCGGGTGGGGCCCCTGTTGTAGTAGGGATCGAGGTAGCTCGGCTGGTAGCCGTACCTCCGGTCCTTGTACCAGTAAGTCTCGTAGCCGGGAGCCGGGGGCGGCTGCTGGGGCCCGTAGCCGCCCGGCGGGTGGTTGTTGTAGTAGGTGCTGGCGTAGCGGGCCCGCTGGCCAGGCTCCTCGGCCGCAGCCAGGAGCAGCGCCTGGAGCAGGCTCACCAGGTGGAAGGCGTGTGCTGCGGCGGCCATCTTGCCGCGAGCGTGACTCCTGCGACTGACGCCCTACGCCGTGAGCCGCTCGGCCGCCTCGCGTATACGCGCGCACTTTCCTTCTCTCTCGACTCGCGGGGGCCCTGTCATCGGCCGCCGCCGCCTCCGCCGCTCATGCCTGCACACGAAAGCGAGAGTGAGCCATGGGTGTGTATATATAGATAGGTGTATATAAAAGCGCGGCGCTGCGTCCGCTGCAGGAGCAGGTCCCGTCGGTATACACCTCCGTAGGTTCGTACCTGGCGAGCGCCAGCGAGCGCTTCGCTGCCGAGCGGTCGACTTTTTACCGAGCACTGACCGACGGCAGCTGTGTGGGCCGGTTCAGCCGCCCTGTACGTGTGAATGGACGGCTTTTTTCCGCGGGATTTGGGTCAGAGACGCGGATTGCGTCGTGGCGCTGAGTTGTGGGATTCCGATCGCTCCCGGTTAGGCACATAATAGCCGTCTAGCAACCTTCTTACTCTAACCAGACGATCTTTTCCGTTTAAACTTGAATGTTCAGTTGCCTTATAAAATAAAGAGCCTACAGCAGCTAACTTTTATAAAGATTACGGTTTATCGGACTTTTTTTAGCAATTATCGCCCACTTGTGGGATATAAATTTATTGAAATAACTTCAATTGCCGTTTTACGGCAAACTTAATTCTAATAAAATGAACGCTATCATTCCATTTTCACTAATGTGCAGTACTGTGAGACGCGCGCCTTTTTCCGTGCAGTTACAGAAAGTGCAATTAAAAAAGGCTAACATCTCATTTTTATGACACTGTGCATTGAAACTATATAATAAGAATCATTAAGCAAAAGTATACAGCGGCATTCTTGCTTGGAAGCGCCGTCGACAATGACCTAACGACATTTGGTAATTGTCGTAAAAGTTTTATGCTTTCCGCGAATGAGACTACTGACACGTAGAAAAACGAAATGGGAACTTTATTTAATATCTATTTGGTATTTTTTATAGGTAATAGGCGACTCTGTCACAACTCATACCGCCGCTTATAAGTCGTTCGAAATATTATTCAATTATTGGTGATATAGCTATGTAGTCACGCAGGAAGCCTCGTCAGGTCACTGCGAAGCATACGTGCCTGATGTATTTTCGCGGTAACCGACCATTTCATGAGTTCCACGTGTAGGGACACTATCTAAAATAAGTTTCATCCTCCGTAACAAGTTCAAGAATTCCCGAGAACCTCCCTAAACTCCTTGAAACTCCGTCGCGAGTTAGGCGCAAATCGCTTCGATAATAATCAAAACTTACCCACCTTCCGGTCTATCTGCATCTTTACATATATTATAATTCGTTAAATTATATTATTAAAGTATACTACAGTCGCATTTAATCGTATTGAAACTAAAATTATATGTCTGCAGTTCCTTATTCTAGTGACCCTTAATATTAATTGATTTAAACATTTTAATGTAATCAACCGTCAAAAACACTTATATACGAAAAAGAATCTTTCATCCTCATTGTTTCATATCATGAAAGTTATTCATTCTTTCCTACATTGAACTAAACATTGCTAAAATCGAAGCTGAAATGCCAACTAACAGCTCTATTTTAGACTGTACTCTGCGTGCACTTGCAAAGCTGACAAAGCGACAGGGACCACAAAGAAATTGACAAACGAAGCTTTTCCGGCTGTTATACGCACGAGTGAAGATGAGATGAGGCGCCCACCTCCATTTTTCACAAGTGCAATCGCGCAAAAGGCTCGCGCCCCAACTCCCGCGAGCTAAAATCCGTGCCGAGATATTCGCGTTCTTTTACGCGTAGAGCACTCAAACAGAAAAGAGAATAAGAAGATGCGCGATGCGCGACAGTTCTCTTTTTTATATACATGTAATACTTGCCGTTAAGCTTTCATGCACTCGGGAAAGTCGAAGCTGAGCGACTTCGAACTGAGCCTGGCTTTCATTTAATATGGTTTTTTTGTCTGACACTTTTCTGGATCTGCACGCAGATATTTCGTATACTCTCCTTTCTCCTTAACTTATATAGGGCGCGAGAGCTCTTGAAATTTTAAATACTGTTAGTGACCGTTTTTCGGCATATTTTCGCTTTTTCGATTATAATTGATTTTGAATAATTTAAAATTTAAAAAATTGTTAGTTCAATTGACACTATTAATCTCGCTATTGATGTGCATGCATATCGTTATTAAATTAAGGTGTATTAATTAATACAGTTTTTGTCATAAAAACGTGTAATGTTCAAAGCACACACACACACATATATATATATATATATAATAACGATTATAAGAATATATTAGTTATTAATTATTCATATATATTAAGAATTAAATTTTGAATTAGTTTAATAGTACCCTTCTGTATTATTACCTAAGATTTTACCTCTCTATATTCCTATACTTTACTTCTATACATTATTTATAACATTTGTGCAGAATTCAAAATTTGCAATTTCTTTATCGGTTTTTACAATATCTGTTTTTAATATTCATTACCAATTGTTAAACATAATATATTGTATTGGAAATTTTACTGAAAACGTTTGATCTTATTATTAATCTTTCATTTTATTAATTATTATTAAAATAACTATATTAATATAGAAATGTATAATTAAAATTAATTTCGTGAAGATTTAGATTTTAATTAAAATGTGCCAAGGGAACTCGTTAATCCGGCGGTGACATAAAAAGACCAACCAAGCATCCTGCGGAGCTTTGATAGATATATTATAGGTTACCATGCAGAGCACATAGACCTTTATTAAATGTTATTTTAATCGTTGATGTGTAAAATGCACTTACTGCATCATTTGCATTAGATTAAAGCGCTACATAACTCGGTCAGAATATACAGTTGCGTGAACCAGCAATCGAACAACATTAAAAACTGTATAAATATTACGTAGTCAAATATAATATCCAGATGAGTAAACATACGAAACATTGTATAAGGCTTTTAATTAATTAGTATAAGCTTTAAAAACAGAAAAAAATTTGAAAATTAATAAAAATTAATGCCTGCGCGTCAATATAAAAAAATTAAATAAACCCAACTGAAATTATACTTAACGCTCGAGCACAGGAGGCTGTTTGGTTTTAAACTGGTCGTTTTTTATTACCGCCAGACGTACATCCGTAGCGATACGAATATAAGGGCCGAAAACATGACGAATGCCCCCCTCGTGCAGGCGATGGCGAGCTCCTTGGATCTCTCGGCCGACTAATTGCTCGCTCATCTGAAAACGGCGCGCGGCTTTTCTGCCTGCGTCGGTTGACTTCTTGGCATCGGCCGACTACGGCGTCGATTGAATCGTGCTCGTTTGACTTTCACTCTTTTCCCGTCGTTTTTCTTAATGAAATCCACGCGCGTGGTTGAAGCGGGTGCGCCTGCGGGCATCTCACTCTTAGTCACATAGACATGGGCACGCGCTTAGACTCTTTTTGAGACAGGTTGAGAAAAGAGTCGTATAATAATGGAATTCGGTCGCGCGTTCATTTGCATTAGAGATAGCTGATAGAAAATTATTTGAAATTTTTTCAGTGTGAATGTAGTAAAATGTTGAAGAGAGATTATTAAGTGTAAAAATTCATAATCATCGTCGCGTAATAAAAGCGATACCTACATAATTCAAGTTAGTCATTAATTTGTAACTTATTGAATATATATATAACTGCAAGAAGCTTGAGATGATTCAACCTAGAATACAATCGATGAATCATATTTGAAAACTCAAAGAACTAATGAAGATATATTATACATATAAGCAGTTGATGTACATTGAAAAAATCAATTTACTTTAAAACATATCAAAACACTTATATATAAATATACATGCAATAAATATATAAATATTGGACATGCCTATTGGCAAGAATTCTATCAACGATCTGTAGAAATGTTAGAAATTTTGACAATATTTTATGGTGAAGTGGGACACACGCATGCAATTCACTATATAGCTTATAAATAAATGAAAAACATTCAATACCTGCGAAAGGGTCGCGCCTTCAAATGACTTTTCAATTAATTTTCATTAAATATAATATTATACAATTTCCGTCATTGGATAAAAATGTGTTTAAGCTGCAGATTTTGAGCCTCGATCTTTCTCGAATTAAATTGTTCAGGTGACAAAGACGAATTGTCTCTAATTATTAGACTACTGTGTTTTCAAATTTGATAAAAGTGTGCTACGGTTCGTTTCCTATGAAGTGAGTCTCGTGTTTGACAACGTGTACCGGACGACACTTAGCGCGCGCACGGAAATTCGAACGACGGCGACTGTACGCTCCGATTCCCATCAAATTCTGAATTTCACCGGATGGCGGCTCGACTTTTGAACAGAGTTCGTAAAAAAGCTAATGCAACGCTGACCCCAGGAGGAGTGAAAACCCGAGATCAGAATCGTCAACTTACGAGCCGAGCTCATCGTCCGCAGGAAAGCGGCCGCGCCTCTATGCGGTGTAGCTGTACTCAAGCAGACTAAGTAGCAGCGCTGATACAGGCCCGCGCGAGCCTCCGCAATAAGTATATATTATCGCAGCAGCGGCTCGGACGATACTGAAAAGCCGCGAGCCGCGGCGCGCTTGCACTTGCGAGGCGGGAGTGAACAGGCGCCTGCAGCCTCGCACGTGTGACTCAGTGAACGGCTCGCGCTTATTGGCCGCCCACTCGGCTGCTCACCTACGCGCGCTCGCCGATATATATCCCGGCCTGCTGCGGGCCTTCCGGTCCGGCCCTTTTCCGCAGTAGTCGGGATGCTGCGCGCGACACTGACCAGCTGGCGCCGCTCGTAAAAAGCGCCGAGGACTCGACGAGTGCCGGCCGACGACTCGTGGCCTCCTTCGCCCGCGGCCGTTTCGAAAGCGCACCCGGGAGCCGGGCCCACTCGCCGCCCTGCGCATCTGCCTGCTTATCCGTCCGATACACTAAGATAACCTAGATTAGATACGGCGGGGCCGATAAGTGTGCGCGCGTGCAGTTCGGCCCGGGGGCTTCGGCCAGTGTGCACCCGAAAATAAAGCCTGCGCGCGCCCCGCCGGTGCTAATGAGCGCGTGGACCGCCGGAGACCGCCGGCGGCGCGCAGCCTCCAAGGCCTGCCGGGCTTTCTTTCGGAGATGCCGTCGGTGGGTGTGGCGCTGGCCCTTGCTGCAGCGGCCCGCCGGGTTAACCATCTCTCCATTCTCTCGCCGGGAGGTAGAGCCGATGCGACTTCTTTCTTTCCCTTGCATAATTGGCCGCGGCGCGAGAGCCCCGGGGCGGGCTTTGCCTTTGCTATTAGGGTGGTTCTCGGAAAAATGCCGACTCGGCGTTGGGCTTTCTCGAAATTCACACTGCGGCGCTATTATGCGCCGGGCTTCCAGCTATTAGTGGCTGCAAGGGCAACGCTCCGCGTTCCGGCGATTTCAATTTTGAGCATCGCGCGTATGTATACACACCCGCGTACTCGAGTCTACAAGCTACGACCCATATAAACAGATGTACGCGTCGCCACAGTTATTTTCGTTCCGTCATTTTTTAGAAGGAGCCGTTCCGAAATTCTATTTATGGACGCTATCATTCTTTCTACAAGATTGGGTATATTCAAGATTTAGGATTTCTTCGAATAAATAATAATAGGATACGTAATTTATATATTGTATAGTATGTGATTAATTATGTAGCTAATTATGTGTTAAATATGTATAATATTTCGATATGTCATCAGTTCAACTTTATTATTACAATTATAATTTATAATTATATTCAAATGCTTTTAAAAATATTACCAAGTGATTTTACCCAATATTTTTGCGGATTTAATTCGGAATTTAAACACATTTCACCTCGCATTTCACTAATGTGCTCACTTTTGCATAATATGTAACCTTTATTTGCGGCTTATGTATATTAATTATGAATAATCTAGAAGAACAAGTTTGTGTTTAATTTTATCCTGATTTTTCATGATATAATTTAAATATGTCTCAGCTCATTTATAACTTGATTTCTAATGTATAACTGAAGTTAATATTTAATACATATATATAAAAATATTATTTAAATTTTATATAAGGCTCAATATAGGGACAATATACATAACCACATGCATCTTTTAAAATATATTTAATAATTTATCATTAATAATAATTAAATATAATATTCTATCCATACTATATCTCGCATTAAGATTCGACACATTCAAACTTAAAATCCAAGCATATTTATTCTGGATGATGATGCATGGTAATAGTTTATATTGTATATCTATTTTAAACTGTTTATTTATAATCAGTGTAGAGTACAGAACAATTCCAATGTATAAAGTAATTTTTTAAATATACTAATTTTAACTGTAACATAATTATTAAAGTTGATCTTAGTTTTAGTAAGATGTCTAAGTTTTAACGTTCTTTGATGTTTTCTTAGTAAGTACTACTAAGTGCTAAGAAGCTGTCACTCCTGATCAGAAACAAGGACTTTGTCGAGGACTTTGTGTAAACTTTAGGCGATAGCTACTTGTGAGCATGTGAGCATCATCTTTTCCATATGCTACTGGTAGAAGCTACGAAGAAAGTGGCAACCAAATTGAGCTCGATTGAGTTCACAAAAAATGCATAACACAAGTCCAAGATGTGTGTCCTATTACTAGTGACTTTATAATTGAATTGCCTATTGTATCGCTTAAGTTACAATCTGTTTGCACCAAACTTTTATTATTATATAAATACCATAATTATCCTATTGTCACTAACATCCGATTTTGATTCTGACATACTTAGTTATAAGGTTAAATTAGTATATTTATTTATTAAACGATAGTCAAGAAAAATGATTCAATATTTTACTCTTATACAAAATAAGAATGAATAATTTTTTAAGTGAAATTCATATTTGATGTTATTTAGTTACTAAGCTTTTTAAATAAAAATGCAATCTTATAGAAATCTGAAAACAAAATATAAAATAATATATTAAAAATACGCAATAGAATTATTGAGATATAACTGATATTACATGAAGACTTGTAAAGAACAGAATAGTGCCGTTGTCGATTAACGGCACTTATCTGGTAGTTATGTATTAAGTATATCGCTTGCCTCAGTTAATCATTCTATTTATTTCTTATACCGAAATAGATATTGTCTGACAGATTAATTTAGAATCGAGTTTAGAATGAATACTAAAACTACTAAAGTATTACATGAAATAAAAGTTATAAACAATACATAAAACTATTAAGCATGAATGATTATAGGAAAAAGTTTTTTAGACGTATTCATGCAGGACATCAGTTTATATTATGGCCCGTGAGTGCAGAATGTAGATCAATAGAGTCTATCATAATAATTACAAACAGAGAAAAAAAGTTCAATAAAATGTATTTATATCTTCATTTAAAATTATTTTTCGATTTATTGTTTATATTGATAATTGTATACCGATCTGGGTCATTTTTAAAGAGCATGGGATCTTATAAAATGACAAGTTTTGCTTTTCGCCTATCTATATACACTTTAAGTCGAATTTGAAGTTTATTGAGCGATCACCATTCCAACAACTAATAAAAGATTTTTTGCTAAGAGCAAAAAAGATCATACTTGCATTTATTTAAGATTTATATAAATTTATTAATGAAATAATCTGTTGATTATCTATTGTACCAGAAATACCAAAAATAATTTAATCAAAAAACATCTGCAAATAAACTTATGTCAAAATTCAGAAAAATATTATTGTACTTCTCGACTTTTTACTAGTATAGACTTTTTATGTATAAGGTGAGTTGAGGCCTATACTATGTAGTTTTACTATGATTTGGAGGTCCTACTTAACCTCGGGTCTTAGACCCAGGCTTGCCTTTATCATGTATGCAAAGAGTCATCTCGATGAATGTCATCAAGAAGGGGGTCGAAATTTATATACGAACGAACCATTCGCATAACAAATACAAGAGATTTAAATCAAGGTATATATAATTTATGATGTTTCTCGTCATGTTCTTTGTATGTCTTACACAATGTTTTTAATGAAAAATTTGGAGAATTCATGTATGTGGTAAATTAGGTATATAGTGTTAGCAACAGATGCGTTAAAAAAAACGAATCCGAAAATGAACGCCGCTGTTTTTACGAAATCTTCGAATATCCGAAATAGTCCGCAGGCGTGCAGGCAATCTCGATCTACGGGATTTGTCGGAGTCTCGATCCCTCGCTCGATCCCCGACGGTGGCAAAACACTGTAGCAGCTGACGTTTCTTTGGCCATGAAGGTGTGGGGATTATATACGGTCCTCCGTAGACCAACTGCTCCCCTGTGTCAAGAGCCTTGGCGAACTGTTTAGAATTCAGTCGACGCGCCCAGTGCAGTATACGTGATTGTATGAGGTTTTCGGCTGTAGGTGTAGAGCCGTACGAACACGTACACGGAGCATAATAAGTGCTTTCAACCGATCATTTGATTTTTTCCTCTTACGTAATCCGCAGGTTTGATCGGGACAAGGTTTACTTTGGCCCCGGCTTAATTGCAGCCTTTTGCTCGGCAGCCGTATAATATCCACAAATTCCTCGCCTGCAATCGTCTCGCACGCGACGTGCCGCTTGATCATTAACCGATCCAATTGAGTAATTACGCATATTACAAGGCTAGAGGCGCGGAGAAGAAGTACATCCTAGCTGAAGAAAAGCGGACGGATTTCCTCGTCGGGCCTGTCAACCGATGCACACAGCGCCAGCCCGTTTTATTTTTTTTTTTCCTTTTTCCAACGAGCTCCATAGAACGCGAGATGAGGCGCACGCGTCCCCCTTTTGACGGGGCGCACGAGACGCGTGTAAACAGTGATGCAGGCGAGCGGCCCGATAATCGTGGGCGCTCCCTCCCCCGGGCGAGATTTTATCACCTGGCCGCGCTTCCTTGGCGCGTGCGGCCAGCGTCCGAGGCAAGGCGGTCCAGAAAGGTGTCGTTGGCCGCCGGGCGCACGCAGACGCGCACGCGTGCCCAGGACACGGACGTGCCGAGGCGGCCGAGGGCAGGCCCCGAAAAATTCGTTCCGCCGCCTGCGGCCCGCCGCGCGCGCATCTGTCCGCTCGCCCTCTCCTCCCCCTCTTTCCTTCTCTTTTTTTTTTTTCATTTTCTCCCCGCCGGACTCCTCCCCCGGCCTCCTCGGGGGCTCCATGCGTACATATATATATGTATATGTATGCTATGCCGTAGCCGCGGGAGATAGGCATCGTCGCGCTGTATACCTGGCGCGCGCCCCTGTGTGCGTTTATGTATAGACGCGTGCGGTGGCTTTAAAATTCTGACGGGGCGCGCCGGTGCGCAGGCGGTCGACGGGCTTCTCTGGCGTTCGCGGAAGCAGCCGTTTGCCTCGCGGCCTACGCTGCACTGGGCTGCGCGCGCGCGCGCGATCATCGAGTGACGGGTATAATGGAGGGCCGCGGGCCGACAATGCCGGGATGGCCAAATCGACCCCGCGCCCACTTGAGATTTCTTTGAAGACCGGGACGGAGGCTTCTTCTTTATAATTGGCTAACTTTTCAATTCTCCATGTGGATATGTGTGTAATGTAGGTGCGCGCGTAGATTGGCCGGCTCGGCCTGTGCAGCCTCCTGCAGCCTAGCCGCTCATTGTGCGCGCGCTCCAGCCGCACAAAAAGCATAGCCATCCTTTGGACAAAGAATCCGAAAATAGTCTTTTTTTAAGGGCCGCGACGTAAATCTTCGGCTCACTATTTCGAAGATTTCATTAGAGGGAAGGCCTTATTGCGACGCATACACGTACAGGGTAACACTTACTCCTTTGTGCTCTACTCGAGGTGTGTGCAAGCAACGTCTAAATTTCCCTTCGAAGGATATATACTGTGCTCCTTTTGTTTAAAGCTTGTCGCTTTTTACGACGCAGATCGTTTATTATAGTATAGGAAGCGTGTAAGCCATAAGGGGGTGAAAAAACCGGACACCCAAAGTTCCGGCCGAGCTACGGGCAGACTAAAAAGAGTTCATTAAAATGCGATTAGAACAGCCGATTGTATTTGAGACTCTTGTGTATATATAGTGAACGAGGAGCTTTCGCTCGGTTTATACAGCACCAATTTTCATGTGCTTATTTTAATGCAGTCGCTGGGAGGGTCGTCTCATTTGCCGGTCGTGCCACGGCCGGAGCGTAAGAATAAATCTAACATCTAAATGCGGATGAATAAAAACTGGATTTTCCGGGGGAGATCCTCGCCCGGAGAAATATTAACGACGTTTCCATGTTAAATAAATGAATCAGGCGGGAACTTGGACGGGAATCAAGATAAGACGCCAGCCTGGGCTTATATAGCCTCGCAGTGTATAGTTGTATGCAAATGTTAATTAGCAATTCTAATGATTGACGAAATTAATGCTAGTTGTCAAGAGGATTTGAATGGTTCGCGACGAAAGCCACGCTTTTAATCGCTGGCATATATATGCATGTAATACGACTACTAGTGATGTTAAGTGAGCGCGATACAATATACCCGAGTAGGAAAAAAAAATAATTGGAAGTGTAATAAAGCCTTTCGTTTCGATTTATAACAATACCAATGATATATGCCCCACGGAATGATGGTTTTGCAACGCTTTGTATGGTAGTGTAAAAAAACGATTTAAACGCCTTTGGTCGCATTAGAAAGTGCACATATTTGTACTGCTGATTGTGCAGCGGAATGGACCGAAACGAATAGTGGACCCGAATGCGACGGAGGCTGCATTCAGGAAATATCTCGGGAAGTGCACACAAGACATTATAAGATAAGAGTAGAAAAGGGTGTTCTGGACTGGATACCGGGGATTATCGGGGAAAGAAAAAGAAACGAGTGTCGATCCGATGATATTTCTGGCGAGGCGGGGCTTTTCTCCGAGCGTCGTCCGGAAAGGCAGGGCCCCCTCGACCGACGCGAGGGTCGATCGCGGAAAGATCGGCGAGGAGCTGCAGAGGGCCGGGGCCGATCGCATGTGCACCCGAAGAAAAGAATCGGGGCGCTGTAGCCGGTGTGCGGAGGAGTAGGCCCCGGTCCTAATTACCCCGGGGTCGAACAGCTGGCTGCGGACAAAGCGGCCGGCGAGCGGTGGGGGTGCGGCGGTGGCGGCGGCGGCGGCTCGGGCACTTGCCGGCCCGGCGGCGTCGCGGCCCGGCTCAGGCAGTCTCGATCGGTCCGCCGGCGGGGCAAGAGTCTTGGCAGTCAGTTGCGCGACGCCGAGCGGCAGGATGCAGGCGGGCATGCGGCGGGTGAGCGGCCCGCGCGACCTCGACGCGCACATCCTGACCCTCCTGACGAAGCTGTCGGCCCTCCGGGAGGCGGGCATCCACCAGCGGCAGGAGGAGCGGGCCGAGCGCCGGCAGGCCATGTCCATCGAGGCGCGGAGCCTCGAGCTGTGGCGGGCCGTGGCCGTCGAGTGCCTGGCAACCTTCCTCCTGGCCTTCGTCGTCGCGGGGGCGGCCGTCGCCGCGGCCGTCTCCGGAAGCGGCCTCAACGTCCTCGCCACGGCCATCGCCACGGGCCTGACCCTCGCGGCCATCCAGATGATCTTCGGCCCCGTGAGCGGTGAGTTACGTCCCCGGGGCGAGCATGCGGGCAGTAATCATTTTTCGAGCCGCGGGAGGACCTCCTTCGGACCGCTCCCCCCCTGCAGCCTCACTTTACAACCTGGGGGTGTACGGGTCCACTCGCGCGCGGCCTTTTTTTTTCTTTTTGACGATTCTTTTTTTTTTACGTCGAGCTGCTGCACCGGACACACTAGACGCGAGGAAAGAAAAGAAAGCGAAATCGATCACGGGGGTTGGTTTAAAGGGCGTCGGGCCCTGAAAGGGGGGTTGGGTTGCCAGGGGGGTTGCACCGGCCGAGCCCGACACTAATGCCAGATGAACCCGACAGGTGGGCACGTGAACCCTGCGGTCTCCGTGTCCTTCGCCCTCTCCCGGAAGGTCTCGCCCCTAAGGGCGGCCCTCTACGTCGCGGCCCAGTGCGGCGGCGGCATCGCCGGGGCGGCCATGCTCTATGGGTGAGTACACATTTCATTACATACATATATGCACAGTCTAAGGTCCGTATCTATTGGCGGCGCGTGTACAGCCGCCCGAGACGAGTTGGCGAGCGCACGAGCAGGAGAAAGTGCGGGCGACCGGCGCGGCAGCTGCAGCCCGTAGACGCCCAGCTTCCTTTCCCCTGGCTCGTGCAGACTCGTTGACCTCAAGCGGCCCGGAAGCCCGGCCCTTGCGACATCCCCGCCACTTGATCTCCGCCGCGTCTCTGCGCTCGCCGCCGCGTTATACAGCCCCGATGCTTCTCTCTAAGCTCGGCTATGAGCGAGAGGAACCTTCGGAGCTCGGGTACATGTTATGTACACGAGGAGCAAAGGGGCATCGCTCGGAGAAAGTCTTTCGGGTGAGCGATTCTTCGGCAGCGCGCAGTAATTCAAACGAGAAACTCGCTGACAGGGACAAGCGACACTGAAATTTATCAAAAAGCTTTACTGCCAGTGTAAAGCACTCGATATAAATATATCATATACAGTCATTGGATCTTAACGAGGCCGTCCGTGCGCTTTAGTGCATACATATGTATGTATATCGCTCTAGGGTGATTTTTCTTACGAGTCCCGGAGCCTATATATACGGGTCGCGTCTCGAAAAGGCACGCGGCCGTGAGTCAGGGGCGAGGGAATTCGAGACAGCATCCGAGCGGGCAAGAACGCCTGCGGGGCCTATCCGGGAGCTGATCGGCCGAACGGCGGCGCGAGTCCGGCTGCAAGCGCGACTTATCTTTGGGCGCGTGGCCCCGGTATAATCGTCCTGGCGCGCGTCGGGGGAGAGCGTCGCGCGCGCACGTATATAGGTACAGAGAGAGGCCGGGGCCGCGGTCGGCCGGCCCGGTAATTGCCGCGGAGTTGGGCCGGAGGACTCCGGAGGAGGAGGAGGAGGAGGAGGGGCGAACACCTGCCGGGCGCGCGCCGCCCGCCCGCAGCTGCCGCAGATGTTCGGCCGATGGACCGGCGGCGCAGGCGCGCGCGCGCGCGCTCCGGCAAAAAGGTCCGATCCCTTTTTTCGGAGATAATGAATGGCTGCTGCAGCGCCGCCGCCGGGGAAAGGAGGACAGGCGCGCGCCGGCTATTATGACGCGCAGCCGGCAGATGCTGCGCCCGGTCCTCCCGAGCTCTCTCCTGCAGCATCCTTGGGCCCGGCTCCTTGTTTAGTCAGATGCAGGAGACAAGGGCCGATTATATGTGCGCACGGGCGCAGCTGCCGGGCCGGCTTGGATTCCGAGAGGCTCGATATCGCGCGCGGTCCGGCGCGATAAACGCGATAAGCGGCTCACGGGACGTTACGTGTATACGTCTCGGCCTGAGCGTATGTGCGTATACGCGCGGGCTCATCTCGCGATAGGCCGCGAGGGAAGGCCGACAGGCCGGCGGAGTTTATTAGCCTCGGCGGACAAGCGGCATGGCTGCGGCGTCTGGGCCGGGGGAGCGCCATATGAGCCCACAATGAGGTAACAAGTGCCCGATATGTACCGAAATAATAATCGAACAATGGGCGAGTTAACCGGGTGACCGCGGGCGGTGCGCGCCCCTGTCCTGCTCGTCCCCTCGGCGATAAAAAAAAAAAAGAAAAAAGGCGACAGAGGCCGCCTCCGCGGGGGACTACGAGTCCCGGTGCAGCGGGAAGCGGGCGGGCCGCTCGCCTTCCGGAAAGCCCGCGGCCAAAATGTACATGTACACATATATATGGGAGAAACAAAAAAAAAAAAGAGAGGGAAAGGAGCAAAAAAAAAAAGGGAGGAAAAAGGAGAAGCGGCAGATATCCCGAGGGAGGGATATCCCGGGCGGCGCATCTGCCGGGCCACGTGGACTCTCGCGGCTCTCTCTCTCTCTCTCTCGTCCCCCGGGGGAGCGGCGCGCCGATGGACCGGCCCGGGCGGGGGAGCCGCTCAAGGTGCATCCGGCGGCACGCGCGCCCCGCGGCTACGTCACGGCCCGCCGGCACACACCTGCCCGGCCCAGCTGTTTCCTCCCCGGCGGGTCCGACCCCAGCCGCGAGACCTGATTGCGCCAGCGAGCGGAAGGGCCCAATAATTGCCAGGGGAGGCCGGCTAACGAGGCGCCCGCGATCGAACCCTTGCCCCAACTGTTTCCTTTACGCGGTCGCGTATACACGCGAGCCGGGCGGACGCGCCGGCCTGCGGTATACAGGCGCGCACGCACTCCTTATGCGGCCGGGGAAAATCGGCTGAATGCACAGCCTCCGTACGTGTCCGCCGGCTCGGGGCGGCGGCTTTCCTTTTTCTCCGAAAAGCCGGGGCGCGCGGGGAACAAAGCCCGGGGCCCTCCCTGGCCCCGCTTCCGAGAAATCCTCAGATAACAATGTTTCGGGCCCCGGGCAAAAAAAGGGCCCTCGAGGCTCTATGCCGGGAGACGCCCGCGCCCGGTCCTCTAGGGCCCGAGGGATAAAAGCGCTCTTATGTACAGCCTCCTTCCGCCTGCGCACACGAGCTGCCCTGATCTCTCTCGGTCTTTACTTGTGTATGAGGATATCCGAAACTGAGGAATATTCTCGGGTTTTGGGTGACGATGAATTTTATTCGTATTAACAATTCGTTATAGCGATGTTTTCCAAATTTTTATTGTAATAATTGATTAATTATTGTAAATTGTACCCGTATAAGATGCTTTAAGAGGAAGACCTTGGTTATGCAGTTCGAAAGATTTAATATTATTACGGTTATTTTGTAGAAAGGTTTAACAAAAAGAGAATAACAAACGATTTGTGAATTGTTGAGTAAACATATAGTTATTGTCGATGAAAGACTTGTAAAGACGAGAAGATATAAGAGTGGAATAAGAGCGTGGACTCATAAGTGAGTATTCACTCTTATAAATTGAGAGAGCAAGCCGGAATGGGGCAGGCCGAGGAGCCAGGCTTTATTCGTCGGGTGCAGCTGGCCGGGAACGAGCAAGGGGCAATTGCCGCTTATCAGGGCGTCTAATTGAGCGTCGCGTGCCGTCCCGCCGTCCGACGCCTGCGCCCAAAGCCATCCAAGCCTCCGACATAAGAGAACTCGAGCCGAGGTTTGGTGGCGGCGGGGGAGACTCGTATTCCCGAGGCAGCTGCGGCCGAGGAGCCGCTCGGCCGGAAAAGCGAGGGCCGGCTTTCCCGGGGCGGCGGCGGCGCCGCCGTCGCGCGCCGAGACGCATAACTCACCTCGGGGGCACCCGGGAGGCCGAAGAAAGGAGCCGCGGACAAAGGGCCCGCGCCAGGTGCGGCCCTTCCTTTTTTATTTCTCCTCGTACCTGGGGCCCCTCCGACTCCTCCGAGCGAGCGGAAGCCGCCCGCGCGCGGCTACCCTCCTACCTGTTGCCCGGGCACGACCGGCCGATTGATTCGCGGGGCGCGCGAGGGCCGCCTAATCCGCGCCATCTGTCTCCGCGGCGCCCGAGGAGCCGAGGAGGCAAAGGGCTAGATTCCGACAGATGGCGGTCGTGCCCCCGGCGCGCTCGCACCTGCCGCCGCGAGCCTCCCGCGGAACATCTGCCGCGCGGCCGATCCGCTAATCTGCGATTGCGAGGCCGATTCATCCCGGGCGGAAGCAGCGGAGGTCCTTTGTGAAGGAGGAGGAGGAGGAGGAGGAGGAGGAGGAGGCCCGGCGACATGTGGCGGACACGTGCGCAAGGCGCCAGCTGCCCGTGCGCCTATCTGCTCCTCCAGCCTCCGGGGCTCAGGTGGCACGGCTTCCTGCCGGCTTTGTCCCCAGGTACACGCGTGTTGCGCGGCAAGGGGTTGCCCGCGCCCCCGAGTGTGTGCGTTGCATCGATAGCCGCTGCCCGGCGCACGTGCGCCCGCGGCCATTAGTCATCCGCGCCCGGGGGCCATTTTTGATTTCAAAGCCCCGCGCCCGCCCAATTTTACGCTCGCCGGGGCTAATTTATGGCCGGCGGGAGCGATCAAGTGCCGCCGCCGAGGCAGCTGCACCTTGTACGACGTCGCCAGCCCGGCCCTGCGACGAGCTTCCCCTTTGGCCCGATCTTTATAAGCACTGCACTCGACCCTCGCTGCACGGCTTCTTTCCTCCGTTCCCCGTCGCGCAGCCGAAGGCCAAGGGCTCTTCTAAATATACACTCTCAAATTTGCCCCATGGCATTTTTTTTTACTCTTTCGAGGGCTTTTATCTAGACTACACTCCAAATATTTGTACCTACTGCGCTCCCAATATTGCCTGATGGAATTTACTTTTCTTTTGCAATCAAAAGCTGTTTCCCTTGGTTATAAGCTTGCTTCGCTTCGTTAAATTTAAAAGATTCTCGAACTTCTTTGTCAGCTAGCACGGCATGACCAGTCGAATCGCTTTTTTCCTTACCAACGTGAACCACTTAAAAGTTTTCAATTTGAGATGTAAAAAAAGGCACACGATATACGAGTATACGCCGCCGCAGATCGCGTTTCAACGTAATCGTGCGCGCTCGATTTTATTCCGACTGCCTCTGCAGGAAATTGATTTGACGGCTTGAAAGCCTGCCGCTGCATTTAATTAACACGTTGACCATAAAAAAAAACTGCGATCGCTTTCCTACCGTAACTAACGCGACTCAAATTTCCATGGCGCATTTCAGAGCGGCCATGTGCACGCAGGCGGCCGCCACTATAGACTCCCGAGCCAATCCTAATCTGCACACCGCAAGCGAACCCCCGGGCAATTGAAAAAGCGCGGCAGATTGTTGATGGTCGGCCGACGCCTCGCAAGCGCCGAGGGTTCGGCGCTACCTCGGGCGTGAAAGAGCGGGCGATGATCGGCGAACGCGCATCGCGCCCCCCCGGCCCTAATAGCCCGCGCGGTCGCAGAAGGGCGTGGCCCCCGGTATCAATAGCTCGTTAGGGCTGCACGGCCCATTCACTTGCCTCGCGCGGCCACTTGAGCCCGTAAAAATTGATTTAAAGCGGATCGACCCCCCCCCTCCTTCCCCCCCGCAGCGCACTTGTCGCTCCTGTGTCGCGGCTTTGTGCCCGCAGAGCCCGGCGGAAGCGAAAAAAAACTGTCGACCCCGGGGGAGGCGGCGCCGACTCCCGGGGGACGTCCTCGCCGCGTGGGAAGCCGCGGGCCGCCGGCTCCCAGATTCGCGCAGGTGCACCGCGATCGCGATATGTACGCCGGGAGAGCGGCGGGACAAAGCCGCGCCTCTCCTCGTGTAATTGAGCCGGTCATATGCTGCGCGAGGGACACGTGCGCGGCGAACCTCGGGCAGATCCGGACCGCCTCGGGGAAGGCCTTGCTCCCGCGGCCCGGTGACTGCCCCGGTGGGACCGGAGCTGGCCCACATAAACATCAGGCCCTGAGGGTCGGGACTCCCGGCTCCTGGGCTCGCCCGCATGTGTGTGTATATATATATAGGCGAGTATATGTACAGCCTATGTCGTGTGTAAATATAGAAGAACACGGGGCCCGCCCCATCGGGCAAATCGTCGTATTTCACGCGGCCCCCGCCATATGGGCGCGCCCCGCAGCTATATGGTAATCCGAGGCGGCTGCAGGCGCTCCTGCGCCTCGGCCGCTCGGGATCCGTTTAATAAATCTCCGCGGGAGAATTGACTCGTCGCGATAAGTGTTTGATCGGCGAGGCCGGGCCACTTGCCACTTGGCCCTCGGCCCCGCGCCCGCACCGCCGATATATCGCATTCAATTTTATTTTTTTTTTCCACCGCCCGCAGCCCTCGAGGTGATTATGTAGGAATTATTGATTTGATTGCCCCGTGGCGCAGGGCTTCTTTCTCCCCCAGGGCACCGAGCCGAGGACCTTTTGACTCGTGATTTCGCGCGAACCGATCGGTATGCGACCTCGAGCTAAGGGTGCATTTGTTCTTGTTGCAGGGTGGCCAACTCGCCGCAGATGCTGACGATATCCCCGGGGCGGCTGAGCGAGCAGGCGCTCCTCAAACTCCTCGTCGAGCTGAGCCTCTCGATCCTCGTGGTCCTGGCGCACTACGCGAGCGAGTCGCCGCGGGCCCTGCCCTCGACCATCTCGGCCAAGCCGGCCTGCGTCCTCGCGGCTGCCTACACGGCCGCGACCCTCGTCTCGGTAAGTACACACAAGATGCCCAAAGCCGGCGGAGGCCCACGCGGGCATACAAAGCCGCTTCCTGCGCCCGGCCCGCGGCCGCTTCCTGCCCCGGCTTTGTGCGTGCCAACCTTACTAAGCAGCTTTCTTTCTCCGCAGAGCCCCTTCCTCAACCCGGCACGAGCCCTCGGCCCGGCCTTTGTCATGAACAAGTGGGAGAACCACTGGGTCTACTGGATCGGACCGATCGCCGGCGGGGCCGTCGCCGCCCTCCTCCACGAGTACGTCCTCAGCAAGCACAGGCGCGTCCGCGGCCCCAGGGACATCGAGGACGGGGAGAGCAGCTCGATGCGCTCCGACGACGAGACCTACGACGACCTCGACAAGGGCACGCCCAAGTTCGCCGGCTCGTACGCCACCTACCGGCCGGTTGCGGGGGCCGCCTCGATCTACGGGCCCGGGCACACCGCCCTCGAGCGCGTCGAGTCCATCTACGGGGGCACCAAGTCCCTCTACTGCAAGAGCCCGCCCCTCACGCGGGCCAACCTCAACCGCTCCCAGAGCGTCTACGCCAAGTCGACCTCCGGCGGCGTCGGCGCCCTGCGCGACGGCCTCGTCCTCCCGAAACCGGGGCCTCTCGTCCCGGCCCAGAGTCTCTACCCCATCCGGCTCAATGCCATCGGCTCTCAGGCGGCGGCCTCCCAGTCCTCGCGCGATAGTCCCGCGGCCACGCCGACCCAGCAGCTCTCGCAGCCGACGAACTCGCCGCAGCAGCAACAGCAGCAGAACCAGCACCAGCAGCAGCCGCCCCCGCCGGCCCACAGCCACAACACCACCAACCAGAACATGCAGAACCAGCTGCAGCAGTGCACGCAGAACATCTACGGGATCCGCTCGATGAGCGGAGCCCTGGGCACCCGGGACGCCATCTACGGCCACCTGTCGGGCCCGCCCGTCGCGGTCCCCGGGCCCTCGCCCAGCCCCACGGCCTACGGGCGCACCGTGGCCCCAGCGCCGACCCACGGCCAGACGCCGCCCACGAGGGACACCGGGGCTCCGCCCGCCGTGCCGGCCCACCAGGTGGACGTGGCCAGTGGGGGCGCCGGCGCCTCGAGCCAGAGGCGCCCCGAGAGCGTCTACGGGCACATGCGTCGGGCCGGCGACGACTCGGCCTACGGCAGCTACGCCAGCACCTCCCGGGGGCCGACCTACGGCAAGGCGCCCGGGCCCCCGGCCCATTCCTACCAGGGCCGGCCCAGCCAGAGCGGCCCGCTCCAGGCGCACCAGCAGCACTCGGCCTTCCAGCGCCACTCGCCCAACCCGCCCCAGTACTGACCGCGACCTAACCCCCAACTCTTGTACAGTCCTGCCCCCAGAGCCCCCTCTTTTTTATGCGAGCCCCCCGACAACCGGTGTCGCTGTCAGTCGCCGACCAAAGTTGTATAACCGTTGTACAGATTGCGGATTCCCGGGCGGTCGACCTTCGAGCGACCACTGACCCATGGACGGATACGCCTGTTTGACCGCCCCCGCGCAGCTGCTTTGCCTGCGCGACCTATCCGCCGACCAAGTTCAGCCGCGTAGAATTAGAAATTTATATTAGGATAGTGCGAAAACAGAAGACTATACACTTAAGATTTGTAAATATAACCTCTAAGAGTATTTGTATTTATTATACTTTTTTATTATTAGGTAACGATTTTTAGTTTTAAGGCTTGCATGTTTTGTCTACGTGCAGGTGCAAAAAAGACAATAAAAACCAGTTATAAACCATTTATTATCTGCTAACTTCTTCTATACCCCCGCCTTGTTACAAATCAATGCTATTTACCGCAATTTTACAGTTTAGTACTGATTTACATGATATGGTAGATATCTTTACATTGTCACTGTCGAGTAATAATTTAATTGGCATTTTCGCGGTCTTCCATCATATTCTAAGCTACTTCTACGCCAAATTTCGCCTAAATACAAGTTCTGTTTAAATCTTTTAGTTTCTAATCATTTTTTTTACATCGTTATTATTTTTTACATCACTATCCAGTTTTTCATTTTAATTTTCACTAACTATTCGTTAATTAATGAGTTACTTTGAAACATTGTCACTCGGATTTTTCTAAACCATTAGTGTCAAATAGATTGTGGTCAAAATAAGTTTTTTAAATGAGGATTTATGTAGGGATTTATTTACTTAAAAATTTAGAATATTTTCAGTCTTATTAAAACTTGTTTGAAACTTTTAAGAATAGTGTTGTGATTGCTTTATTGTTCATCAAAATTTAGATTTTTCAACTTCTATTGTATAAGAATGACAATCCAATTCCATTGTATTGAATAAAATATATGAGCTAATGTTGGCTAGCCTACTAATTAGAAGCTTTCCAACATCACATTCAGGTTTAATTGGTAAAATAAATATTTAATCATTTTTTTGGCATAATCAACACTATTCACACAGAACCTGTTTTCATTATAAATATATTTTTAAAAACTATACAGTATTGAAGATATTAAAGTTTTTTAATATTGATATAACTAAAGTTATAATATACAAAAATTATTTGGAACTTTACTTTAGAGTAATTTGACCTGCATTTTATTTAAAAATACATACTCGAAAATGTATATTATATTATATCAACGCGATTCTCCTATGGTTGCATGAAATTCCTTCTAGAATTAGTAGACAATAAAAAAAACAATTTCAGATATATATCACGATTTTTAAATTTTTTAAATTTATAGAATTTTTACTGCATACAATATACATAAAAACAATTTTTCATCAAATTATAAGTGACAATTAATATTGTTAAGATTGCGATTGTTGGATTAATTAAAATAAATTACAAGCTTTTTCAAATTTTCAAATCAACAACTCAACTTTTTTATTACTATGTACTTACAAATGTGTACAAATCGACAAACCAGCTAGAAAAAGATGATTACATGGTTACAAATAGTTTTTTGAAGTTTTTTTTACCATAAATGTTTGATGATAAAAATCGTATCAAATGCTTGTTTAATTTTAGACTTGTCTGATTCATCAAAAAAATTTATAATATGATACGAGAATTATAAGCAGATATTGTCTTTACATTCACACATCTTCACACTATGTAATATTGAAAAAGTAAATGCAACATTCTACAATATTATGTCAGATAGTTTACATCTGCATCTATAAATTAAAAATTAATTGTTTTATGACTTCACTCACACATAAATTCGTGTGTCGCTTAATCCATAGGCTTGTATTTGATCATTGAATCTCATAACAGTTGATAGCAGTAAAATTATGTTTTTCTTTTCATTACATTTTTAAAGTGTTCAGAAATTAAATTGCTATTTGTTTAAATGATATACACCAACTCAATGCCAACAAATATTAAATACATACTTATTAGCATGATGTACAGAGCCATAAAATTACATTATTTCTTTCGAACCTTTATTTAGACATTGTTAAAGATACTGGCACTCATTGTATGATACATATTATACACTTTATCCAACAATCGAAACTTCAATTATTAAAAAGATATTAAATTTAACTAAAAAATACCCAAATCTTTATGATTAATGATAAAAAAAATACGTATTCTTTAGTTTTATCTTTTTAGTTTTAACGTAAATTTTTAAAATTGTAATTGAGCATCAAGAATAGCTAAAAAATGTAATATTAGTATATCAATTGTATAAAGAATATTAATTAACACAATTTTGTAAATGCAACAAAAAAAAAAAGTTTAAATCATAAAAATTTACTTTTACTATTTACACACATTCATAAATCTATGATTCAAATTATTAACGAATTTGAAAAACTAACAAAAAGTCAATTCTATATGATACTTCCTAATTTGCATTTTAATTGATTTGTTTTTGTTTAATTGCATAAAGGTATATTATTAAATTTATAATAAGTTACGAAATGCAATTAAGTTAGAAGCAGATACTACAAATCGATACGATTACAAACATAAGCTTGCTATGTCATTTGTTGTATTAAGTGTAAGTTTGACCACTCTTAATGATGCTTGTGACAATTATAACCATTTACAAGATTTGGTTTCGTTTCACAAAATAATAAGTTAACCCATAATTAGACCACACCCTAGTCTAAACTGATTCTTTTCATGACTCAGCCTACCACTGAGTGCAAATGTAAATGGCAATGGATTTAATTTCTTTTCAAGCACTGCTCCCACTACCCAGTTCGAGTCCACACTTCCTGTAACACGATTTATATATTTAGTTGAAAAAGTTTATTTCAATAATTTAATATTACTTTATATCAAGAGTAATCAAGTAACTCAAATAATTCTATTTTTATGAAAATTTACCTTTAAAAACTAAATCTGCTTTGGGCAAATCCACTTGATAGGCAATTGTAGCTGTTGATTCTTGCAATCTATGAAGTGCTTCCAATTCTACTCCAACTTGTACTTGTGGACTAGCTTTCTGATAAAAACATAGGTGACAGCTAGCAAGACCTAAGAAACGTATTATACCATTAAAATTAAATTTAGTTAATTAATAATATATGACTTTATTACTCAAAAGTCTACAATCAACTTGTTTTTCTAACATACTAACCCAAACTTCCACTGATTGTAGAGTCTCCATTTACATAACGACCTACAGCAGATAAGACAGAAATACTACCCCCAGGTATTCCAGGACCCTGTTGATGAACTAATTCTCCTCCCAAAGCTAACCTTGGTGTTATACTTTGCAGGTAGTGGAAAACAGCTACACCTAAAATAAAAATGATTTTCAATAAAGTTTTTTATTTTAAACTTATACACAAAATAAAAATGGAGCATTAAAAAGAAAAGTAATATAGTAAGTAGATATCTAACTATTTAGATACTTTAATAAATTATAATTATTACCAGAATTAGCAAGAATGTCAGGATTTCCTAAAGTCAGTGACAATGAATATGTATCTCCACGATAATCTGTAGACACTTGAACAACAGCTAATTTATTTCGTTGTATTTGTGCAGCCAATTTTCCTCTAATTCTATCAGTAAGTTGGTGAATTACGTTGGCATTAAGATTACCAGCTGGGTCAATATCACCAACTAAAACTGGAAATGACTCTGTAGGAGATAATTGTTTTGATCCAACATACGTAGCACCAAACCTGGAAGAAAAACTTTGTAATTATCATATTCTATTTGATGAAAAATGAACTTTTTTTTTAATAAGCACCTATAACCAGAAGGCATCATAGAAGTCATATTAATTGTGTGAGATATCTGAAAATGACTGCTAAGACCTTTATTTAGCATTAATTTTGCACCATCAAAGTTCATAGGAAATACATCTGCAAAATAAAATAAACTAATTAATTAGAAGTCTATAAATATTTTTTGAATAATATTTATAAGAATGAAGAACAGTTACTATCAATAATTTGAATAGATTTATTTGAGTTGATAAAAACAAAGATTTATTCATTTTATATATAAATTTTGGTAAAAATATAATTATTGATATAAATTTTAATTTTATTTTTGTTCCAACCTAACAGAACTTTCTGAAGAATTTAAATATTTAAATTGATTTACAATTAAGTTGGGAATTAGTTTCAGTTTGTAAACCAAGTTTTGTAATTCTAAATACATAGCAATTAATTTTACATACTGTGGACAATTGTTCATAAAAGTTCTCATTGATAAATCCATGTAAGTCTTATCAATAGCTAAACAGTTCATCAAAATGGTACAATGAAACCTGGAAAATGGTTCATTACTAACCCTTGCACTTCTTATGCAAATCCTCCATCGTGCCAGGGTTCTCAAGAACCTCCTGGTCTACGGGTACAGATACCGGGCTAGGTTCTTTGAAAGGGGTTGGTGGCTGTGGCTGGAAACCCATCGGCGGGGGAGGCGGTGCGGTCGCTGCGTGAACATTGCCCATGATTATTTATTCCTTGATCAACCTTTCCTATGGTTAAATTACAACAAAGATGACTCGGCCAAATATTCGGTCCACTTGAATTTTTTAATACAGAGCACGTGGACTGTAGCGACTTCCAACTCACGAGTCGTTCGTGGTCAGAGCAACGCGGTTACACAAGTCAACGTGATTCAACATAGGTCGCCATTTGTAATGAAGTTTAGCACGAGTCGATAACTTCGTTGACTTGGGGTGTCTTGTCGTTACTGACTCTTTAATGAACAAGTGTATCTTTTTTTCTTTTATAATTTTTGTCACTATCGCGTTTTTCCTATGCACGTAGGAAAAATCGTAGATCCACGAGGATCTTTCAAATTTTGACTTTCGAGGTTATGGATACGACCGGTTCACGGCTTGCCGCTGCTATAAAATTGTAGGCACTTATAGGGTATTTTATTTTCGCCAGGAAAGCACACACGCGTGACGCGAATCGTACGCTCTAGTTATTGGTAATATACTAGCAACAGCTAGTTCTCAATATATAGGATTTTACAGTGGTTAAGTCGCAAACCTTGTTGCAGTTTATCAGCTGCTTATATAATTCGAAACAAGAATTCAAATCAAAACATCAAATTCTTCAATTCTTGTAAAGATTTTATTCTTCATGTGCGGAAAAGAAGATAATTTGATGATTATTTTTCGAATATCTCGAATTTGTTTTTAGTTGAAATATAAGTAAGGACAATAAATATAATACAGTTTCCATCTAATTTGAATGAAAATTGAAAAATTTATTTTCATAATTTACTACGTAAAACACAAATAAATAAACAAATTATAAATATGAATTTTGTTGTTTCATATTAGTAAATTTATATAGTTATAGTTGAACAATGTTTTTTCATATGTATTTAATATTGATTTTTAAAGATAATATTGGGTCAATTAAAATACTCAAGGCGGTAGTGCAGCATTACTAATAGTGTGTACACATACACCTTTTACGTATTTGAGATTTTTTTTGAATTAGCACGTATTATACAATTTTTTTGATTTCAAAATTTTGATAAGATTTGGATAAGAAATATATTATATACTATCAATAGTTTTAAAATAAAAACAGTTATAGTTACAATAATTTCATTAACATTATAATAAAATGGTATAGACCAAGAATTTTAATTTAAGATATTGGTTTTTTAAATATTTTATTTATGGATAAATATATAAAATGGCAAATTTAATTCTACCCACATCTTAACACACTCTTTAATATTTTCACATAAAATGTTTCAAATGACATTCAATATCATATGTACAATAACAACAAGTATAAAATTTAATTTCTAATACTTTAAATATATATCACAGCATAATGTTAGTATTTATTATTATTTAGAACAATAAAGATTAACTTTTAATTCCTGAATGTTGTAATAAATATTTAACATTTTTAATTATGAAATTTTAAGTACAGTTCTGTAATTGCTTAAAATACAATTATAAAAAGTATATCACAGTCTATATCCTGCATCATCCATTTTTTTTACTTTTATTATTTTGTTTATTGAAATAAAAGTATGCTTTTCAATGCCTACTTTTTTGTACTGTAAACCTGTATTACTTAAATTGAAAATTATTTAAAGTGCCATTAAATTTTCTGCTTAAATTCATTATATTAAATTCAAGCATGTTTTATTCAATCTATTATTATTTGTAAATCTGTAAACATAGTAATTATGTTTAAGAATACACAATTTTTTAATTTTCAAGAGTATATTAATTTTTGATAAAAGATAAAAACAGTCTTTTAATATTGCTACATGTTTGCTTTTTTTAAAGTGGTTGTTCTATTGTATCGAAGATGTTACTGATTTGTTATCAATACAACAATTTTTTTAATGTACATTATTGAATGTCTACAGATACATGTCTGTAATAAAAAAATGTAACACACTTTAAGAAGTGCTATAGAAAATGAGTAATAGTTTTATCAGCATCCTCTAAGGTAAAATGCTACTAATGCAATATTGGCAATTATTCTTTTAACAGAATATAAATATATGTTACAGAACTATAAAGTAGTACAATAGTTATTATATAATTACAGTAGTATTGTAATAATTCTACAAATACGATTTTTATTATTAGCTGTATACTAATTCTAAATATTAAATTGTAGAAATCGTTCATTTTGCAGTTTGTTTACAAACTGCACTACATTTTAGAAACTTGTTTAACTTCTAATAAAAGAAAGCACTTTTGTAAAATGATCCGCAAGGCCATTACTAGATAAATATCCCCTGCACTAACTGGTATACTTGATGATGATTTTACCTAAAATTAATGTAAAATCAGTATATGTTTTCCTAACATAATACATATTCTAAAAACAATTATTTTAATCAAAAATTTTTATATATGTTCATATACATACAGGTAAAATTCTATGGTTTCGATAATATCTGCTAAAATCATGGCAAAGCTGAGATACAAACAACCAAAGTAAATGAATGTCTATTTCTAATGCTGTTTCAGTTTTAACTATAGTTTTCAGTTTATGTGGAAATAGATAAATATATTTAAAAACTATAGGCCATACCTAAGATACAAAATAAAAATTGTTATATTAGTACTTTATTACTCTATGTAAAATGCATAAAAAAATTACAAATCATCATCAAAATTTGTTTGCATCATTATATCTCGATAGAAAATTTTTTTTTCAAATTTATATTAAATTTTTATGGTACATTACTAAAAATAGAAAAATAAATTTCATACTATCTGATAATAATTTATGCAAAAACTAGAAATAATGATTAAGATAAACAAAGATAATACGTACATTTGTTAAAAAAGAACTTTCTTCAATTGAGGAAATTTTTTGAATTTTATCTTCTGATAATAATTTAGCATATTTATTTAATATAGCACACATTCTGACATTATTGTATAAAATAAAAGATGCTTCTAAAAATGAAAATTGGTACTAAAAATTAAACAGCTTAAAAGATTTTTTATAGAAGCACTAGAAATACCTTTAATTGATGTATCAATATTATCACAATTTTTAATAATTACTGGCGTTGTAATTTTTTTTGATGTCAATTCAAAAGAAATAGATGCATTTGCAATTATTTGCACATCTTCTTCATTACTTATTTCATTCATTTGCATGTTTAAGTTTTTTTGTGCATTCAATTCTCTAACTTTCTTCATTTTTCTTTCAACGTAAATATTTTTTGTCATCGTTGATTCTTTTTTTCTGTTAACATTCAAAACAGTTCCACATAGGCATTCATTACATGCATTTTTAATTTCATTTAATTTTGTGGTAAAAACAATATTCTTTTTAGATTCTATATTTTTAACCATAAATCCTTGAGATTGCAAAAGATTTATAGATATTTTTTTAATTAAATTTAACCTCATATTTGTGATTTCAGATTGATTATCAACATCTACAATTAAATTAAAATTTTCTTTTTTTCTTTTATCATCTCCATATTCAACACCTTGGTCAATGGTTTGTTTTATTATCATTTTAATTGCTACATCAATTTTAAAACAAACTTCCAAATGATGATCCAATATATGAATATTATCAAAAATTAAACTTAA
Organism: Sycophaga agraensis; assembly: GCA_018906755.1. Classification (NCBI taxonomy): domain Eukaryota; kingdom Metazoa; phylum Arthropoda; class Insecta; order Hymenoptera; family Pteromalidae; genus Sycophaga; species Sycophaga agraensis. The sequence continues at coordinate 1,748,337 of JACCIE010000004.1, forward strand.
TTTTTTATACTCATTATTTAATTTTAAATGATCAATTATCTGAAAATATTATTATATTATTCTAATTATATTATTAAACTATCATAATATCAATATTACTTATATTGAATTAATTAATATTCCACAGCAATTATTTTGAAAATTTAATATGATTTAGGCTATTAGTTTTTTTTACTTACAGTTTCATTTAATAATTGAATGGCAACATTTATATTACTACAGTTTAAATTAGTTTTAGTTTTGTAGAAATAATGCAAAATATTATCTGTACCGCCAATTTTGTTTTTTAAAAAGTTAGAGTAATATTCTTCATTAATGTAACCTCTCCAGTACTTTAACTGTAATGGAAATAATACTGATGAACGACTAAATGTGACTATTTGTGGTTGATGAATTTGACGACCAGTAACTATTTTAACGAGTAATTCATGTAATAAATCAATCCCGAACATTTTAATCGTATTTTTAATTTTACTATATGTGTATTATGTACACAAAGTTGTACTTTAGGATCAATTGAAATCATGAACGGTAAAGTGCTACGTGCGGTAGATGGTGACGTGTAGAATATATACCGTTGCAGTCTGCACTCTGCACTCTGCAGCAATCTGCAGTCGTCTGCAGACCGTTGGTTTGTTGCGAATTTCATCTATTTCGAAATAGATCTATATCTCGATCTATATAGTTAGATTAAGGTCTTTTAAGCTTTCATTTTTATATTACAGGCGAATATTAGAATATGTAGATAGTTACTGGACCATATAGGTGTTTCTGGACCGGTGACAATGTTTTACAAGCTATTGACCTGCTATGTATTGTTGAGTTACTTAAAAGTAAAAAATGTTATCAAAAAAATAAACATGACTTTAAATCAGTAATATGTTCACAAACCTATTATGTTATACTCCAAATATTTGGTACTCGAGCGTTCATCAAATACCAACAGGCACGTTACATACAACAATGCCAGTACGAAAGTTCACAAATCGCGGCGTAAAAGATGTATTCAATTAAATTTTTGTGGATCATATTTTTCATTCCCAAATAAAGGATACGTTTTTTACAATGCAGTCGCATGAAATATAGGGAAAAATTTTGTTTTTCGATGAGCAATATTCATTAAAATTATGTTTAAACGTTTATTAAAGAAACGGTTACGATAGACATAGACCTACTTAAAGCAATGTATAATTATGTTTCAGCAAATATTATCTCTCCTAATATGATTATAGACTTTCCTACACGGCTTCCTGCACCTGCGCTGGTGATTGAGACGAGATCGTAGAAGCTTCTTCGGTGTATGTTGGTAAAAGTAATGTAATATATAATATCATGGCAACAATATGACCGAGTTTGATCTGCCCTTGTTCTGCATTGTGATTTAGGATGTATAATATTTAAGCCAAAATCAGTGAGAGGCCAACATTGACGCGATAACAAACGTTTCATAAACCGTCAGTGATACATTTAAAAGGATTTATTTGATGTTTAAAAATAGCGAAAATAACTTCATTCTCCAATGGAGTAAATAAGACTAACGGTAAAAGAACCTTTGAATCCTTGCTACTTAAAGTATAAGTATTATAATTATATGTTTGTACATGATTGGATAAGCTATGATATTCTGATCTTTAGAGTTACGTGTATTTACATAAGTTCATTACATTGTTGCGAAAAACTGTTACTACCGCATTCTTCAGCAAAATTAAAAGCGTTGTTTACTAAAATTATCGACTATGATACACCTTTTATATCCATTAAAAAAATTTTAATTTTAAATATAGTTAATGCAATTTATATGGAGTTTTGATTATACAGATTCAGTTGTCGCAAGTCAGCAAATCCATCATCACATAAGCCACCGCATAGCAATACCATTACTCATATAACACCCCAAAGTCCGTCACAGTACCCAATTAATGTCAAAATACATAATTTTAAAAATTAATTATATTAATATAGCCGTGAATACAGCTATTTTAGAGCTATATATTGTAGTTGTATTTTAGCTGTGTTTTAAGACTATCTTTAATTAGATTTAACGGTATTAGTTTGAATATCTTAACTGCATATTTAGTCTATTTTTAGCTAAAAAGTGGAATTTTCACGTTTAAGGAGAGAAAGGCTTATATATCATTCAAAATCTATAAGCCGTTCTCATTCTGAATTTAAAAATTCGGATTTTTATTTAAAAATAAACTAGACATCTAGACAAAAAATCCAAATAAGTACAATTACTTTTTACAATTTTATAGTCTTGATAGGACATATCCGCTCTGCACATCTAGATCATTGTGGACTTTGCTTTAGATTAATTCGAGTCAGATCGTCAACTGGGAGCTGGGAACTTGCTGCGTGCTGTGAAGTAGCAACTGTGACAAATTATATAATTATAAACAATGAAACATGTGTCCCTCAATTTCAACTTATCAACAATATTCTGCTCTTTTCATCGGTGACTGAAACTGACTGCAGCGAGGACTAGCGAGGACTGCAACTATACATGGCTAGAGGTTGTACGAAAATATGCTTGCACAATTTACGTTTGCGATGTCAAGTTTCAAAATGAAAAATAAAATATATGTAAAATATACGTTTTAATTACATATAATTACACATGTTTTTATATCACTTGAATTACGTCAAATACTTTTTAATAATTTTACGATTTCATGCTTGTAGCATTCGCTCACTTTAGTCTACAATAACTTTCTGGACTATAACGACAGTTGTATATTTATATTAACTAGATTGCTATTGTGCTTAGAACTTATTTTTAGAACAATTTATTTTCTATGTGAAGGATTTCAATTCTTCATTGTGCAGATGCGATACGTAGGTGACTATTGGTGTACTTGATCGGCTGAGGCCTCAGAGTCGGTATTTTACAGTGGTTACGAATCCTTATTTTAGATAGTAAGCGAACTGCTAAAAATTTTAATACTTTATAGTATATAAATATAATATTGTAGTTTATACATTTTTAGTTATTTTAATTTAGTTTTATAAATTTAAATCATTATTGTTCTGAGTTTCTTCAGAATCATAAATTAACGGCACAATACTAATTTTCTTTATGCGCTATTAACGCATTATGCAAACAGACTGAAGAAATTATACCATCAATATTATTTAAACATTTTGGACAATTACGAAAATTTTTCCAACTTTAATATTATTTTCGCAGTAAAAGTATCGTAAGCGTACATCTTAATGATTGTGTTACATCAATAAAAATTTAAAAAAAACTACGCTGTATCTACCTTTATCAAAAACTTGTTTTTATTAAAAATCACTCAAACTTACTCAGTTATTATTGATAATTCGCTCTTATAAGTCTATATAGATATTTATTAAATAAATAAAAAAATATGCATTTTGAAATGACTATTTATAAAAATCTATGACCTTGTTTTTATAAATATATGATATATATTATTCATAAATATATTATATATTTATAGATGTTTAATTTTTTATTATTTTGTATCAATTCATACTAGACAATATTTTAAATTGAGTATAAGTACGATCATGTAAATTATCTCAGATTTATTCAAAAATTAGATATTGTATCTATAAGAAATGTTTATATTTTGTAAAAATTGTTTTCTTAATTTTATATGATGAAATTTTTCTACAAAATTTAAGTTGTAAAGTATTTACATTTAATTTTATACATGTTTTTTCGTGTATGTTGTGTCACTGAATATTACTATGTTGAATGATGATATTTAACATATGCAATTGCTGCTAATTCTTTACAAAATTCTTCTGTAATTATTGTAGCTTCGAGCAAAATATCTTCTTTATTGCATCTAAAAATACAGAAAATAGACTTCTTATTGAATATATTTAAATTAATAACATGTTATGTTAAATTATTATTTATTAAAAAATAAAATTATTAGATAGTTATACCTAGTAGAATCTTCATTCGATAAATTTTTAACACAGCAATCATCAAATAATCGAATTCTTGTTTCTTTAAGAGCTTGCTTATAATTGGCTATTTTAGGAACTTCATTCATAAGCTGCTTTATAACTCGTTGCAAACAAATGAATAAACTTTTATTTCCAGGTACTAACGGGATCAAAGGATTCAGTAAAAATTCATGAAGATATGGATGAGGTAGTAGGGCTAATTTTGATACTAAAACCGTTATTTGTAAATTAATTTCATATTTTTGTTTAGGGATTTTGCTAATCTTGTCTAATATCATGGTTAAAAATGGTCCTGAATAAAATCTATTTGAACTATTATAAATTTCAGGCCTTGAATCAGAACTTGCAGAGTCATCTAAAGTAACTGCTTCCAAAGGCCAAGCAAGAAGAGAACAATTTTTGGCAACATCTGAATATTGTTTTTCCCAATCTCCCATGTACCTCCCATAATTATTATCTGATTCAGTTTGTAATTGGCGAGGTACTAAAGATAAAAAACTGCAATCCAAATATATTAATTAATTCAATATATATGTAAATTGTTAAAAAAATTACCAATTTTAAAAAGTATTACCAATTTAAAATTCTGTGGATATTACTTGGAGCCAAGGTTCTACTGTGATTTGTTCCTTGTGAAATATCCATGCAACCTTTATTTTCTCGTTCCCTTTCATCCTCTTCATCACTCCATGACGCTATTGCACTATCTGCAGCACTATTATCATAGTAACCACGTGTATTTAAATATGTTAAGACTAGACAGTGAAGAATATGTTCATCCTTCTTCTCAATCATTTCTTCAAATAATTTTAATGTTTCTATAGTTAAGTCAAAACTTTCTAAACAACAATTTTCAATAAACTTATGTATAACTGGTGAACAGCAAACATCAGGAATGTCTGGATGCCTTTGTTGACCTACTAACCATTGACCCATTTCTGAAAATTTTATATTTACTTTAATTATTTCTGTACATAATTTGAGCTTATTCTATTATTACAAAATTTACCAATACTAAGTGGGGAAGGTGCAATATCTTTTAAACATTTTGCTATTATAGCTGTTATTAAAACAGCATGATGAGCTGAAAGAGCAGGAGTTAATACTTCTTCAAAAAAAGATACTCTAATAGTTTGAGCTAGAACTTTTGCAACATCTGGATGTGCTTCTCTTGAAAGTTGAGCACAATAATCCAGCCACATAAAAAAAGCAGCTACTTTACGACATCCAGGAAATTTATTTTCAGTCACTAGAGGAGGTGAATCAAGTCCCCATGTTACTTCAATATCATCAATTTCATTAGGCTCAATATGTGCTGGAATTGAATTAAAGAGAATTTCTAGTCGTTTCACTATCACAGTTGCTAAATTACTATTGGCAACAATTTCAGCAAAAAAAGGATCATTCAATGATGCTAATACCATTATTCCTTCACAAGATCTTATTCTAATTATATTATCCTAAAATATAAAGGATTATTTTAACATCTTAATGTTTCATTATTTAAATGATAATTAAATAATTTTTAAAAACTTACTGCACTGTTTATATAGCTTTTTATTGCATCTAAAAGTAAACATTTGGAATGCTCAGAGCTTTCAGACTCACTAAGAACAAGATTGTGCTTATTCTTTCCTAAATTAACATCACCGTTATAAAGCAGATGTTCATCATTTATTTTTAAATTTTTGATATCATTAAGTGCTACTGTGGAATCATATTCAGTTGACTCGACATGTTCAGGTACTTTATTTACATTATCATTTATTTTTAAATTATCTCCAATTTCAAATACTGTATTTGAAAAATTTTCATTTAGCTTTTGCATATATGGACTTGATGAATGCGAAGTAGCTTCTATATCCTTCAAAGATCCACTTGACTGTGAAGAAGAATTTGATCTTGTAGGTATTTTCTGAATACCTATAGAGAGTTTATTTTGTGATTCTTCTGTTTGATGATTAGCTTTGTCAGAAGATTTACAAGATAACTGCTCTTTCCTATTTAAGAATTACTTGTATTTAATTGAATATTAAAGTTTGTACGTAATAAAGATCTTATTTTCAAAAAACAATTTTGCTTCTGCATGTATAATATATAACTTACCTAGCCTTAAATAAATCAGGATTTACTAAAGTAATAGCTTGTGTATCCAGTGGTTTAAATAATGGATTTACATTTCTTAATCTTTTAGCAGGAATGTAAGTAACTTTTTCTATCTCTGTTTTTTCAGGATCACATTGTAAAATTCCAGATTCTTGACATACACTACTAGAATCATTTATTATATTTATCAGATCTGGATGTTTGCATACTAAAAAACAAAGGCATAAAAGAAATTGTATTTCTTCATTCTCAATGGGAGAGGCAAGATTTCCATTGCACATCACAATTAGTCTTTGTACAGGCCCATAAAAAGCTGCATGATGTAAAAGAATATGTTTAGATCTTGTTAATAACTTTCTTAAGAAACATAAACAAATTAATCTCATCCCAAAAGGTGTTTCAGCACTGGCCAATGTTGCCAATAAATCCAATAATCTATGTTGCAATAAATATTCCAAACATGGACCAGGCTCATCGTGATGTTTTTCTTCTTCAAGTAAAAGCTCCAATAAAGAATCCAAATGTCTGGGTATACTAGTTTTTTCTACAAGTACTTTGGAATCATTTAAATGATTGACATAAAAATTCATAAGCTGCTTCCAATGGTATGTGAAATCTTGCAATGGTGTAGCAGGAGGTGCTATCTGTATTTTCAAGAAATAAACAAAAAAATTGCTTGTGTTATATTTAACAAACACGATTGACTTTATAAAAACAAATTCTAGAATCATCAATATTTTTCTACTTAACAATTTTTTGGTAAAAATAAAACGTGTGGAAAAGTTATATGTGGATTAAGGAAGTAATGAGAAAATAGGAAAACAAAAACAAATTTGAATAGTATGCCATTTGTACACATAAATATTTATTTCAAAATAAAAAATAACCTATATAGATATGAATATAAATGAGAATAATCATGTAACAAATAATAAGAAGTTTAATTCAGACGCTGCATATAAATAAAAATTCAATTAAACAAGGTGGAAGATGCCACCACTCACCACGTCAATGGCATTTCTTAACGCAGTCTGCAGACCACTGATCATGTTTTGATTAGTTAGAATTGTGGTTTTACAAGTTATATGTTACTTTGTTATCAAGTTAAAACGATTGAAAAAGTTTGTAATCGTTAGAAGTGACAAGTAGATCCACATTTTCCGTTTAAGTTTTTTTAGAGGCTGATCAAAAATATCACCTGATGTCACCTTCTGTCAAATGCACACATAAGCATTAACGTTATGTGTGTGTGTTATTATAACGTATTATCACATAAGAATGCTTGTTATCGATAATGCTTATTTACTCCTGCCTTTCTGCTATGTATATAGTGGAATATAGTCTACTGCATTTTAGCCAAAACAATCCTCTGGTGCAGCTATATATAATAGTTGCGCATGCGCAAGTATATTTTTATTTTCTACGTCGTTGCATATTTCATTCCTGAATTCCCATATCCCAATTCCCAACCCCAGCATATCCTAGAGCTGTCTGCTCTACAGTCTGCTATACCTACAGTGCTTACAGCCTACTTCATATCTAAAATTCTGAATACATTTAATACTATTGTTTTTTGCTGTTTTTTCACTTATGACAAATAATAAAATATTTGACAAACATTGTTTGCTGCTATAAACAGGATGAAAACGACAAATTTCTATTTCTAAATCATTCAATAATATTTAAATAGTTTAAAAAAAGTTAATACTTGGTAAATTTTAAAATGATGTATTCCAAAAGAAAATTAATATTCTGCTTGAAAATAAGTAATATAATGTGAATATTATTTTTTGTTCCATGTTTATGTTTGTGTCAGTATCCTTATATTTATTATTAAAAATTAAAGAAACTAAAAACTGATCCCAATTGAAAATATATGGATGGAAATACATATATTAATCACATAGATATCTAATTGAGTTAACTGAATTCCGTCATTTTCTTAAAATTTTTAAAAATTTAAAAAAATAATTTAAATTAAGAACCTTACAAATTAAAAATTTAAAACAAAAATTTCTGCAATTATCTATAGATGCATAACAGATACACCTGAGTTTCAAGCGAAATCTATCCATGTGGAATCACAAAGTGAATCAAATATTGAATAAAGGATAAATTTAAATCGTGGAGTTAACTTTATTATGGAATATGAGAATTTCCGACGTACACTGACTGTCCCGATACAGTAATAACCGATAGTGTACAAAAAAACTGCCTAGTATTGTCCGACTTCACAGGAGTGCTACATGAAAAATAATAGTTTTTTCTTATTACAATTAAAACAATGCGAATGACAGTACTAATTATTAAAATCATATTATTAAATGTTATTTATAATGCATTAGTTGTTTCGCAATGGCTAAAACTGTTTATAGTTTCACAAAAACTTACCTCTCCTTTTTTATATTATTATATTTATCTTTAGAGATAGATATATTTATTTTCATATACATAGATTAGAGTTTCAAATTGATTTAGTTAAAACATAATTGCAGTTAAGTTTTATTATTACATTTTAATGTGTAATGTAAAAAATATTTAAAATCATAAAAAAATAAATTATAATATTATTAATTATACATTAAATAAAATTTTAAAAGGCTATAATCTTTTTAAATTCTTTAAATTATAAAAAAACCAAAAAAATTCTATTGTATAATTATTATTTTAAGGAAAATTAATTATAGTAGAAGTAGCAAACCAGTTTTTGAAGCAATAATAAGTACACATATTTAACAGATTAAAAAAAATAATGAGCAATAATAATCTATATAATCCACATTTGAGAATATAATATCTACTTATAATTGCTTTAATAAAATTCTTTTGAACTAATCTGAAAAACTACTTAATAAACAAACATTTTTTGCATTTATAGAGATACCACTGTATAGCTATGCAGAGCTTGAATAGTAATTGAATGTAACTTAAGTTTCATTAGACTTTTGTCAATATTTTACAAGCTTAAACTATCAACATTTACTCCATAACAGTATCTAAAACTGTACTACCATCGACACAAAGCTATTATTATTGCAATAATAGTACGATCTAGAATGTAGTCTGTATTAAAAATAAGAATTGCTAACTCTATGTTATATTCAAGTTTTAATAACGAAATTTTTTATAATAAATACAAATGAAACTGCAACAAAAAAATTAGGATAGGGGTCTATGCATACATACTCTTGTTAATAGTTTCTATAACTCTTTTTATTTTACGACTTTTTGTTTTCAAACTACACGCATTACAATAGTATATAATAGCCATGTTCTCATCGCTCAACGTTCTCTTTTGCATTGATAAATTAACTAGGAAGTAGTATCTATAACAGTCCAGCATATCAAATTAAGAGCTAGAACGTATGTCGAAATGAAAAAACAATAATCGTGCAGTTGCCATAATGTTATATGGGTAAGTACCAATAGAAATCAATATAAAGCATATCTCTTGACATCACAGCCTCACTGCGAACTTTGTCGCGAAGCTCGGTCTATCTCAACAGGTATTCGTGTGTGCAAACACCTCCAACAATTGTAGCTCCGACTAACAGTTGTCTTCAAAAATATGACGGATAAAATTCATTTTTTTTCTTGTGATTTTAGTCTACAATTCTACTAGTATAAATAAACCACGTCGACAATCAATGCTTTCGTCCACTATTTATATATATTACCAGGACTGCTACAAAACTGCAGTGCTTCGTAAAACGATCTACAGTATTTTTGTTATTGTTTCTAAATTATGATCATACAAATAGCATCTCCTAAAAACAGTGTCATCATTCAAGGTGTTTTAATTATTGATATTCATTGTAACAGTATGTATAGATAAGAATTAGAATAATCTTTATTAAACATATGTAAATAAATATTTTTAATCAACATTAGTAGTTTAAATTATGAATTTCATTATATAATTTTCATTTCTATTTACATACATAGAATAATATATCCAATGATATTTGACACTTTTTTTCTAACGAATTCAAACCACATATAGTATGCACATTTTGTAAAATCCGGTATGATATAATCATTATAAATATACATGCAAATATAAACATAATACTTAAAAATAGGCAATACTGAGTCAAATAGTCAATTGAATAATGTTCAAAAAGAGACGATCCCTAAAACAAAAAACCTGATTAGAAAGTAGTTTATATAATTTCAGGTACTATGCCTAAAGGCCTATTTATGATTGTGGTATACATTTACAGTAATTTCTAATATCTGCAAACACTATGAGATATGCATGCAAAAATCGAAAATTTATTAAATAACTTTCCTCGGTTTCTTTTGTTCGGAGTCACCTACCTGAAGTTAATTGAACGCCATTTTTTAAAATGAATCGTAATGAAGACGAGAACATATGATTGTGTAGACTTAAAATTTATTGTCTTTTTTAATGATGCTTTTAAAAAGAGAGTGTATATTATCTAAAGATATTAAGAGGATAGTACACTACTTAGCTGTTATACATTTTTTAATTACATTTAACAATCACATTAAATACATAAAATTATATCTCTTCAAGATAAAATCAATGTAGTGAAGTCTTATTTAAAATTATTTTTTGTTTATTAATTTAAATTTTTTTTGAAAAGGCAAGATAGATATAGTGTACTATCCTCATATAAAGAATATATGATAATGTTTAAAAAATATTCTATAGCGTAACTCCGAATAAAAGAAAATGAATTCACAGAAATTTTATCTGGCATGTATTAATTTAAAAAGGTAAATTTTCACTTAATTGCTATTTTTATATATCTTAATTGGGTTTTAAGATACTTGTATCCAGTTTCAATGGACGAAAGCGTTTTCGACATTAAATTCTGTTCATCTAAAATCAAAAGTTTGGCATATTTAACTAGTTTTAATATAAGATTATATCATTATTTTCTTTTGATCAAATATATATTTATTATGCATAATTTTATTTTTTCGGAAAGTTGCAAAAAATCAAATCTTTTTAATAAAGGAGCTTTATCGCATACAGATCCATAAGTATAGTCGCACCCTATATATTAAAATAATTATTTATCTCTATCTTTAACCCATTTGCTTATTTTCTCTTACATAAGCAATTCTTACAGAACTTCATTAAAATACAATGCAGGAGATAACATGAGTATCAACTAATTCACGCAATGCTTCGCTTATACGCGTTGGAAGTTTGTCTGTCCCATATTCTACATAAGTAAAACAGTTGCACTGACGTTACTCGATGTACATTTTGTGTGTATAATTTATAGTTCAATCATTGTGCACCCACGGGGCTTGTTTAAGAGCAGCATTATTTTACAGAACTATATACAATGCGCGCATTTTGATTCCTACGCGATCAGAATAACTTTTTTTGTTTATTTTTTTCCTTTTCCATTGTGATAAGATATAAATAAGAATTGACAATAAAGTTGTCAGTCGCTTTTATCAGTGACATTTTTAATATCTTGGAAAAAAATTTTGTATACTAAATTCTTTTTAAGATGCACAGACTTTTGAAATTCTTAAAAATAATCCAAACAGTCGTTTTTTATGCAAAAGTTGCATTAATCATTCTTCACCTGTAAAAATTTGAGAAATGATAAATTCGCAGATTTTATCGATTATAGAAATTCTTCTGTTTCATCTATCTACATTGAGTATATTGTTATAAAGTTTTGTTTTACTTTCTGTCGAAGGTTTGTGTAGATTTCGCAAACATAAAAAAGAAGTAAATGCGATATATTATGACATAGGATCGATAAAAAATTTTGAACAATGTTTAAGATATATTCTTAGAAAATTTAATTCTTTTTGCATCATATGAACGAAAGAAATATTAATAAAAAATTCGTATTTTGCTCATTTGAAAATTGACGATTACCAATTGCTCTTCTATTGATCAATCATTATCTTATCGTCATATAAAAATAGTAGTCGATACTGAATTGTAAAAAAGGAAGTATTACGAATAAAGTATGAAATCATTATATTTAATATCTGGATGTTTCAATTAATGAAACGATAATTTATAAAGATATTTCTGTCAGTACTCGTAAAAAACTGTATTTTATTATTCAATTAATTATATTATCTGATGAGATTGCAGAATATTTAAAGAATTTAATGTTTTTGTAACTCTTTAGAATATGTTTGAAAATGTTCAAATAATGTTGATCTGTTCTACAAGAGTTTATGCATCTTACTTTATGTTTATGTACCATAAAAATGAATTATAAAAATTATTGATAATAATGGTTATAGGATTATATAGGATTATGAGAACTACATACATTCTTAATGATCAATAGATATTTAATCATTGAAGTAATCCTTGAGAAGAATAGATTTGTATTTTTTACTTGTGTATAATATGTACAGAATATGTGAAATTATGGTGAAAAAAATTTGGTTGCCCCCTATCACACCAGTGTTCATAACTGTGTTTACGACACATGCAGCTTAGAGCATTTCGCAATTACAGGTATAATATCGAGTGCCATTGAACTGAGGAAGGATTCCCGTGCATATTTTTTCTTATAGATATTCTATATAGCTGTCGAGCTACAACGACTCGCTTCACCGCTTGAGAACTGGAAGACTACAAGTTAATTACCTATATAGTCAAGCATGCATAAACTGTTTTTTTTGTGGAACCTCAACTTCTAATCAAAATAATTATTGCAATATATAAGACATTTTTAATTCATTAGTAAACACTACCGATCGCTCGACGTATATCTACATCGAAGTCGACAATGAATCACAAGTTGATGAGCGAGTGCATTGATGCTCGACTGAATCTTGTAGGACCGATTCTGACGTGCTCAAGCCTCAATCCATGCTTATATTTATTTATACTATGTAATATATACACGTAATAGACAACAAATTTTTGTTACCTTTGACATATTCTCGAGGGACAGTAGTTTGGTAAATTCATATTTCCTATTTTTAGCACGTATACATTTACACTTTACATTTACATTTGACTATAAACTATAAGAAAATGAAAGGAATGGCGAGATCAGATGCGAGATTTGCCTCGTATAACATTGTATTGTTTGTACTCATTGGAAGTTAATCAAGGGAGATGAAATTCTATATAAATGAGCTATCGAACTTGTTGTATATTCGCAAGAAATACACTTCTACGCTACACACCGATTAACTAAAAGCAGATCGAAATCGCGATTTATCGATATTTGGCATCTTTGAGGGCGAGCGATCGCTTTAAAGACTGCCCAAAAATTTGTACGGCATTTCCCGACTAAACTTTTTATATTGATATAATACTTTGAACATTATCTTAATATTTCACAAGAAAAGCTTTACTTATTAATTAATATGCCATTATTTATTTAATCCAATCACACACGTCAATAGTTGTTTTTGTTTATTAAATAGAGTATAAATAGACAATGGTGTATAATAAATACCTTACGATATTTCTCGCATAGTATTTTCGGGGATCCAATACAGGAAGATACGTAAATTCAATTCAATACTTTATTAGTCTTCGGAGATATATTTAAATGATATACAATAAATGTGAACAAGATTCGGTACTTAAATCACAGTCGAAATCGGATGAAAAAACGAGTGAGTACTGCAGTAAACAGAAACCAGCGGCATGTCCGGAAATCCTCGCGAAAATCCATATGCTTACTTTTATTGATTACTATATCACGCGAGATGGTGTTCTACATGCATAAACGAGTTTGTGATTTATCGCGTGATGATAGTACTTTGTCGGTGATTGGAGATTCGTCTTTGGTATAGACATTGACTTTGCGTAGATTGTTTGGCAAACAGCCGAATACAAGGAATGTTCTAAGTAAGCCCTCTATTCGCCCATCTGAGGACGCTCGTCAAATCTCAAGGGATATCGTCATTCTAAAGGGGTCCGTAAACGTCGGCTCGTCCCGTCAAAGCTCTGGCATTACGGGAGCGACGCAGTTAGAAGTCGAGCTTAACCGAGCATAACGGCCGCCTTGGACTCGACACCGTCTCCGAGCGCGCGTCTGCCCCTCGCCGCGACCATCGCAGCATCCCCAGGTACTGAGTGTCACCGAAGCCGCCGCGGACAGCGCGACCCTGCGCTCTAGAAGATGTCCTCGACCTCCCCGTAGTTGCGGTCCCAGTAGCCGCCCTGGTAGAGCCAGTCCTCCAAGTTGCTGTAGCTGTTGACGCCCTTGAAGAACCACCTGCGAACGCGAGGCACGTGCCACGTGAGCGGGTTGTTCGTGTACGCGCCGGGCCCTACGCTCGACCTACCTGGGCATCCACTCTGCCGAGTTCTTCTTGTGCTTGCGCATCTTTCGGCTGTCGCGCTGCTTCTCCTCGAGCCGGTTCTTCTCGGCGGCGGCCCCGTCCTGGTCGCCGCTCTCGAGCTTGCGGATGTCGGGCCTGAGCCGCGAGTCCGTCGGGCACATGCTCTCCTTGATCCCCGGCTCCATCTCGTTCAGGGCCATGGCGAACGCTGTGAACTGGTAATACTGCCGTGGGGAAGGACCCGCTCGCATTATGTACATCACCTCCGATCTCCGACTGTCGCGATGGCTGTATACTCACGTCGGCGCTGTTCACGGGCCGAGGCATCACCTCCCAGAGGACCTGCGAGCCAGGTATGTCCTCGACAACGAGGCCTTCGGTGTCGGGCTCGTTGCCCGGCTCGTCGATCGCGTCCTGGTGCGATGGCTTGAATGCCCCGACCTTGAGGCTGTGCAGCTTGGCGAGGACCTTCTTGTGCCCTGGGCTGTTCTGGGGGCTTTTCGCCTCGCGACGCAGGACGCTCGACTGCCTCCTCGTACTGCGAGGCGACGCACGCGCTCAATCGCTCGGTCCACTTGCCGTGGAGGAAGGCCAGCCGCTTACGACTACATTTTTTTTCGTACGAGTTAGATATTATTCATATTTTAACAGAGTGTAGATAATTTTTAAAAATATTTAAATATGTTAAAAATATTTAAATGGTTTGACTGCAAATACCGCGTCGTATTTCTATTTTATGAGTTAGATTTTCATAAAATTATAGAAGATTATAGATTTTTATGCTGAAATAATTATCGAATCAAAAAAGTATGTATGATTGATTTAATTTTTAAGAAAAATATCTAAAAACTATTATATCGTAGTCAAACGTACATGAGCCGCGGTGATAATAAAACATAATTATCTTTTTATATATTAAAAAAATTATTAATACTGCACAAAAAACTATCCTTACGGTTAATGTACAATAATTTTTAGTTATTATATTAAGGCGTATACCGGATCAAATGAATGGGGCCCTATTAGCTCCTGACATTGTTACGGCTTCGGTTATGGCTTAAGCGATCATCGAGCCACCTTAACTCAGTGCTTCGTTTATTACTCAATTAATTTCAGAAAGTATAACACTAGTAATATTATGTGTATGTATAAACTAAGTGAATGCCTGCATACACGTTTCAAATATTGAAAGAACGGTAAAGCTTAAAAGAATTGATGTTACGCGTTCAGCTGTATAATACGCTATCGCAAGCGCTCAAAGGAGCTTTTGCGGTACAGGCCAGAGGCGTCGATTCAATTATCGGATCACTCGCGAGCAGTGACGAGAGCAAAAGAGGCGAGAGCTTACTCTGGATCGAGGATGAAGCCCTCGACCTTGTGAAGGTCCTTGCTGTTCCAGCTGGCGCTCTTGAAGAAGAGCTCGGCCTTGAGGTTCGCACCCCCGTGCTGCTTGATCTCGAGGACGCCCAGCTGCTCCATCCAGATCTGGCCGACGAGGACGTTGTGCAGGATGCAGTTGACGTTCTGCCAGGTGTAGGCCTCCTTCCACCTGTCCGAGCGACGCACGCGATTAATCCACGAAGCTGGATGATCGCTCGTATGGGTATGTATGTATGTATATATATATACTCACTTTGGCAACTCGACCGTGACGACGCCCTTGGGGTGGACCTCGATCGACTTGCCCCAGAACTTGAGCTTCGGATGGATGCTGCCGTGGAAGACAAAGTCCTCGCTGTCGGCATGGAAGGCCGAGACCGGCGGGTGGTGTGATACCTGCTCGCAGACGATCCTGCGCACGTGCCGCAAGAGATCGAGTTAACTCGCGGCAATGACCTTCGCGGCCACTCCAAATTGGAGCAAAGTTAATGGAACGATAACACCCTTGCCTCAAGGATTGTTGCAAAGCTTTCGCAGCGAAGCGAACTAGCAGCTATTGAGCCGTTCGGCTATTATATCCACGTGCGCATATAAGCGATTCACTCCCTGACGCAGAGTTTTCCAGACCGATTTTAAACAACGGCCCTTACGCGCGCGTAGCAATATAGGTCATATATTTCGTAATAAGTACGGAGGAACAAGCGCGGGCGGTATTCCCTAGGCCAAAAAAGTGTATATATAACACAGATAGATGTATACGCACCTGAAGTCGTCGCGCTGCAGCTCGTAGGTCTCTCCTAGCAACGGGTTGAAGGGCTTTCCAAGCCGGTCCCAATTAGAGGCCAGCGCACTCACCGCGAATGCCGCCACGTACTGCAAGAATGCGCGGGAGTTTTGTAGTCGGGCGATGCAGGGCGCAAGGAAGTCGAAAGCGCCGAAGGGCAAATAAACCAGTCGGCGCGGGAACGAGTGAAAGAAAAGTGGGGCGGAGTGGAATTAGAAGAGCGCGGGAACAATCCTTCGTCGGACTTTAATGGTCTATCGGGGAGTTAAAGGAACCGCAGTATCGTGTTCTCGCGAGGGTGGAGCTTTTTACTCGCTCGTGGCTGTTACGAAATGCGAGAGTCGGATCGAACATGTGCGTATATATGCTCGTAACTAAATAAACCAATTCCCGTGGAAATGGGACGCAATGCCAGGTACAAGAATGAGAAAGACTCGATATATGGAAAAATGATATTACACCGCGCGCGAGCTGCCTTTCTTTTTCCTCTTCCATATATATTGCGCAATGTAAAAGTGTAATGTGGAGCCTTTGAATAATGCACGATACCTTTACAAAAATCGTATACACTCCTAGGATTGTGTAGATAGGGTGGATATATGTTATTTTGATTAAATAGATTAGCTAAAAGCTTTTTAATTTTCCACCCGGGTGTATAATCGTCTAGATATATATATATATAACTCCGTATCAATGGGACTAATTATAGGCCAAGCCAATCCATGAATTTCGGTGGCCCTAGCTCACCCCTGTACACGCAATTTGAGGTTCGTTCTCTAAGTAGAGCATGAGAACGCGCCCATTAGACCAACAAAAGAATCACGTAAATCAGCGAGTCGTATACATGTGTACGGGGATCAATCGAGCGGCTGCATGAAGGAGCACGCGAATCGAAGCGGTTACCTGGAGCCGGGCGACGGGGCTGGCCTCGAGGGAGGCGCGCTTGAGCAGCTTGGCGTACTCCATGTGCTCGGCGAGGCGCTGGAGGAAGGACAGGGGCTCGTTGAACACCACCGGCATCGTGATCTTGCTGAGATCCTTGCCCAGCGACAGCACCGAGCAGAGGTTCACCTCGGAGTGTCCGGTTGCTGGGAGGCTCGTTCTGCGGGGACAACGGGTGCAGATGAATACACAAGGCAAGCTGCGGCGCCGGGGCTTTTACAACCGATCGATCGGCCGAGGTGCACGAGTGGCTTTTCGTGCCGCCCCTCCGCTCCCTCGGGCCCAATCAGCGGCTCGGTTAATCGCTCCCGGATAAAAAAAAAAAGAGCCGTGTGCGGCCCACTCACGGGCGGCTGAGTGTGCGACGGGGGCGGAGGAGCCAGCGCGCGGTGAACGCTCCCTGTGCTTTTTCTTATTAACTCGGGCGCCTTTCTTGTCAGCTTGTCGCTCGCTCTATTTAGGTTAAATCGGCTTTCCCACTCGCGCTTCCTAGTTGAATAAACATATTGCTCGACATGCAAGGACGCCCGCGTAAAAAGAAAGGACAAATTTAAGATCCTTCTAAGATTTTCAAAAGATATATTTGACAAAACTATTTTACATCACTTTCAGACTTTTTAAAAATGTAATTTGGATAAATGTAGTTTGCATGTATGAAAAAAGTATCTAAATATAAAACATTTTGGTGCAAAGAGTACTCCAAAAAACTTGAATTTTCGATGTCACGTATAAGTTAAGTTAAAAGAATGTTTTAATACATAACGTTTCTCTTTAATACAGAAAATTTTCTAAATATAAAGAATCACAAAATTTTTTAAATAACTGTAGGGTTATGGATTCAGGAAAAATAAAAAAGGAATTTGATAATTACTTGTTTCAAAACAACATTTTCAGAAGATATCGAAGTAATCTAAAATATTTTGACAAAAGCTATCTCTTCTTAGCGTTCTAAAAAGTATCAAAAAAGACAACATTTAACGTGTACATTTTAGAGATCTTGAATAAATCTTTGTTTTTTTGGTGAATACATAACATAGCTTTTAACCTAGTTTATCGCAATTTTTCAAAGAATCTGTAACTTTTAAATGTAAAATAACGACGTGCATGTTATCTTATCTTACACAACGCGTGACAATGAAAGAAATCTACGAGGACGCTCGTCGTGCCTCGGCCGAGGAAGACCCTTTCAAGCAGCTTCTTATTATGGACAGCGATTGAATCCAGTTAGCATAGGCGCATATATAATGTATATAGACGAAGCCGCGTTAATTGCAAGGTGCAGTCGGGCAATTTCCTCCGCTCACGCCCCTTGACGTATAGCAGCCCATTAAGTGCATTAGCCCGAGAACCGCGACCGGCTTTCCATCGCTCGGAAATTTCCGATTCTCGCGCGAGGAAAATCAAGTGGCGACGTTCACTGCTTCGATATATATACAGCTTCATTTCAGCGCGAGTCGGAGGGAAACCGCCGCGGGAAATGCGAAAATCAATGGGTTTATCAGCAATCTGGAGTGGAGTCAGGTGGAACGTCGAGGGACGCGAGATAATAATCCAGTGCGGAGCAAGTGAAAGGGACTTTTATCTACGAGGGAAGAGGACAGATGGTAAATTCTTCAACGTTGTTTTCAAACTTATTGTTTTCTAACGTAGGGGTTTAACTTAGTTTCGTAACAAAGTTATACCACATATACAGTTGAATAAATTTTACATAAATTATGTACTAAATCTTATACAAAAATATTTCTGTATAAATTGTATATAAATCAGTCTTGTAAATATATCAGACTTGATATTTTTCTATTACTGCTTCCAAATATTTATTTTTTGATATTATTATAGAAGAGTAAGGAGAATAAGCTTTAATTTAATAATTATAGACATTAAACTCAATTCAACTTAGAATAAGAAAATTTTAAGTTTGGAATCCTTCAATGATAGGATGCTAATGCTTGTAAACACTTTTTTGCATTATTTTGAATCGTATTTGAATAATTTAAAAAGCGTTTATAACGATTTTTCATATATATCACATTATTTATGCAAATTTTATACAATTTTCATACCATTTGTTTTTGTGGCCGATAACGCGATTACATTAGTTAGTGCGTACTCAAATGTTATTCATGAGCTACCCGCGGAATGAAGTTTTTAAAAAAGTACAAGCATCGCAAAGTGCCTTGTGCTTATGCTTTCATTCCATCCGCAATGAAAGTAGAATAAAAGTATAAACACGCATTAAAGGTGCCTGCAATGTCACCGTTTTTCTACAAGCTCCATATGGGAAATCTATAAACTAAAGGAAATAGCCTTGGCCATTTCGAATCCGATACTCAGGCCTTGACTCTCCATACCAAGCCTCGCGGAGGTGGAACCGAAGCGGCGCGCACTTGCTCCCAGTGGAGGAGAGGTCCGTCGGAGGCCGCCCTCACGTCCCTCCACGCGCCATGGCCTGGCAACCGGTCGCAGGCTCATCCCCGCGGCTCCGGGGCGCGCACTGGCCCGCGCGAACGCCGCGACGCAGAACCGGGGCGGAGGCGCAGAGGCGGGGGTCCGTCGGGGCTCCCGCGGCGATGCCGACTGGCCGACTCGCGTGGCCCTCGCGCAATCGCGGAAGCCTAGCGGGCGCCGCGGGGCTTCCGCCGCCAGCTCGCAGCTGATTAACCTTGCCCGCGGCGCAATCGATATTAGGCCGCCGGGAGGGGGACGATGGGCCGTGTGCCGCCGCAGCGCCCAGCATCCCGCGCGCGTATACCTGTAACGCCCGTCCATCTCACTGGCCATGTTCCCGTGGCGGGCGCGCCTCCTGGGTGGCTCAGCCGAGGGCCGCTCCGGGGCTCGGCCGACCGGGCGTCGCCCTCCGGGCTCCTGGCTGCATATGGGCACGTGGCCGCTCCCGGGGCCGTCCGCTGGAGCCGCTCGCCGTCGCCAGCCGTCGCCTGGGGCGCACTGCCGACTGACGCCACCTCCGAGCCGCGCCCCCCCGTCAATAAGTGCGTCCAGCGCCGAATGCGCACGCGCGCCCTGGCCCACCCCCGCGCCCGGAATCGGCCGGTCGCCCCACCCCCGAACTCCTGGACGTCCAGGGACGCCTGGACCGTCCGGCCCGATCTTCTGCCTCGCGCTACTCGGCTCCAGCGTCCCCGGCTTCCCTCGGAGCGTAGCACCATCGAGCATCGTCGTCTTTCATCCTCGCTAGGGATCATGGACTTAACCAAAATCTTGAGCTGTAATGCTCAATTATTCTTGAAAACTGTGCACTGCTCTTAAAAACCTTTTAATAACTTATTCACATTTCCCAATCATTATGCGAAACGTCAAATATATTTTCCAAGAATAATACGGACTGTGAGGATAATATTGTATGCTAATGAATGTATTTATACATCATTCAAGTGATTCAGAATAAAATGCGCAAGTTCCTTTGAAAGTAGCAAAAAATTCATTTTAAATAACATTTGTTCCATATATAAAGTAATTCAACGTGTGCAATGCACCTACACAAAATTTATCAGCCGACAAGTGGAAATGTCCAAGTACGGTCAGCCAAGATTCACTATCTCTCGTCCCTTGACGTTCGAGAGTCTCATCGTAGCCTACATGTTTTTACGGAACGACGTCATGCGTTTCGGTCGTAGATAACCAAACACATTCTTTAATGTCTTAAAAATAGTTGGTTTAATTTATTTTTTACATAAGTATGAAAATATTTCACACAATCTATGTATTAAGCTTTGTTATTAAACGTTTTTATTAAAAAATGTCAAATAAAAATATAAAAATAATGAAATCCAAAATAGAATATTCGGATAAGAGCTAATTATTAAAACAAATCATATCGCACATATGCTGCATGTGTTTATATATTATTCGGTACATTTCTGATAACCAAAATAATCTACACCCATTTTATTAATTACAATTCCATGTGATATTACAACGAGATGCTGCCCAACTTTCTTTCTTTCTGCACAACGAGATGCTGCAAAAAATTGAAGATTAATGTTGCATTTTGACGGTAAACTATGCTTTAGCTTAGACTGACAGTCCAAGGAAAACTGAAATGGCTATACTGAATTGTTCACGAATCTGATTGATTGCGAAGCGAACCTTCGGCAATACAATTTGTCCATCACCTTGAAAATGCATTGAAATTATCGGCAATACGAATCTACCCAGAGTAGTAGAAATAAATTTTTCGTTGCATACTGTTTTATAAAGGTGTAACAAAATCATTTGAGTTTTTTCTACTTCAAAAGATCATATATGAAAATATTTTTTATACTCTAAAAAGTCGCGTTAGTGCAGTTATATAAGTTCCAGATTGGCACGAAGCGAGCAGTAACAGCCAAAATCTGATCAAGTTTTTTCTGTATTTAGGTATAACATTAGAATGCCGTGTCTATTCCGTGTTTCACGCGGACTAAATTTCGATCCTCAATCCTTGTACCGATTGCGAAACTTAGCAACAGTATATACACATATTTAAAGGCATCTGTGTAAGAGACGAGTCAAATCGATAAATGGAGACGCGAGTGATAGATATCACTTAGTGTTCATTTTATTACGTTGTGACGTTCTTTTTCGTTCTCTATCGAGGTGTACTGATTGAAATTCTAGTAAGGCGAACCTAAGCTATAAAGTATGAAGAAAGCAGCTGTGCTCGACCGAGACGAGATGTTGCGGAAGCAGTTTCCGGAGCTATATAGAAGCGACGTCTCTCTCAACCCCAGTTATACGGGACTAAGCAACTTTCCCTAGTAACTATAATTTATGGTTATTTTTGCATATGTCGCACTCTGATTTTTAAGTTTATGTATAGTATAGACGAAAAAAAATCTATTTTTGAATACTTAATGAATTTACTTAATTTTTTAATATTATAATTAATTTAATTGATTTCATATTTTTATTTATTTTAGTGATGTGATATGTCGTCGCCGTGTTACAAAATTTAAACGTCAAATGGAAAGACAACTGGATCGCGAGATAAACCACATGATGTCAATCAAAATGAGAGCACTTGACGGAATAAGGCTAGATCTTCTCTTAAGTTCAGACTGAATGGGTTAAATTGAGTCACTTGTTAATAGGTTAACAATAGTTTTTCAGTATAGAAATATTAATTATCATAAAATTTTTTATTTAAACCAATTTTATATTTTATTTGATAAAACAATGTAAAGCTAAAGTTTGTTATAATGCAAATATTATCCACCCATAGGCCACAACCTTGACAATTAATAAAATATTTAGTATATTATAAACATGACACATTAAATAAATTTTCTAATATTTTAAAGAAATATTAAACAGTCGTTGTATTCAACATCTAAACATTTTGACTGTAACATGAACAACATTTTAGTAAATTAAAGAAAGATGAGGTTTATACCTTTACAATTTTAAACACAAAAAGGTATTCAACTTGATCAATATTGATCTAGTGTATTGCTTTCCAAAAAATTATTTTGAACTTTAAAATATATAACATTAAACAAAATAATATAACTTGTTTAAATTTGTACTATTGTTTACAATTTGAAAAATACTTTGCAATGAAAATATGTTTTTAACACTGTATAAAAATAAATTTTATACAGATGTTTTTAACTATCAAAATTTTTGAATTTAAGGAACGTCATAATCATCATCTTCTCTTTTTCTTTTATTAGACTCCTCAGGATCTGATTTAATCATTGGTTGTGATAGTTGTCCCGAATCAGGAGTAAGAGGCATTTTTGGTTTCATTTGTGATTTTATAGCATTTGAATTGCCTACAAAGAAAAAGTTTTAATCACTTATTGTTTTATATTATTTATTAATATGTTATACAATAAAACAAATAAAAAATATCTTTAAAAAAATTAATGTACACATTATCCACGAGTAGACATGGACAATAATTAAAGCAAAACAAAATAATGATGAAAAAATATTTATTTTTATAAAATGAAAAAAACTTACTTGTAGAAACTTTGAAAACTGGCTTTGGCATTGAAATGGTTTGAGTTCTTGAAATTGTTGTTAAGGTTCCTGGTCTTTTTACTAAAGAAAAACCTTGCGAATTCATTCTACCAAGATTGCCAATTTTTCCAGTCTTTTTATAAGGAGATTTAAGCTTATAATTAGTACCATTCAAACAATAACGATCAGGTGGTAGTCGAAGACCATAGCTTGGTTTAACAAATGGTAAAGGAATGTTGTTTTTTGCTTTAGCAACATCTAACAACACTTCTCTAGGTGGTGGACTTGTAAATGACTTTTCCAATTGCATTTTAATAGCAAGTCGAACATCATCTAAATCAATAAACTTTTTCTTGCTATGATTAGCATAAATTTTACTATCATCTAGAATACAAGTAACATACCCTGAAAAAAATAAGTACATAAATTATGTTTTCAATGAGAAATGCTTTTTGCTCCAACAATATATAAATATATATTGTACAATTGAATACATACGATAAGTAAATTCTAATAATTGATTTATAACTTTAGGCTCATAATCTGTAATACCCATGTCTTTCATGATTGATACAATAACTTGTGCATCTTTAGGAACATGCTTAACTTGAGTTGAATTTTTAGATTTATCTGCCATTTTTAACACGAATATTGAACAATTTTTAACTTGAAAATAAAAATTTTATAAAATTCTTTATCCTTTAACTGAAACAGTTAAAAAATTATTATACCGTATTTATAGTAACAGGAAATATTGATAATTTCGGTAAGACTAATGTTGTTATTATTATGATTTTATAAGGCTATTTATATTAATTTTACAGTAGCTACACATGTATTTTTAACAAAAAAATAGATCATTTAAAAAAAATCTATTCTATATTTAAACGTACCTATATTGTCACATTTCCCAAAATCACAGATTTTTGCAGAATTCAGTAGAATTCAGCATATAACTCATAATCTGTCATAACCCTCCGGCTACTTTGATCCACATCCGCTTGCATCTGCTTGCATTGCGACTCACACTGATTCACATTCCATGTATTGCGCTACAGATTGCAGACAGTGTATACGTGTATATAGGTTATTTTGTTCAGCGATTCACGATGTATATCATATATGCTGCACCTGCAATGCCAACCGATGCCTGCTGCCTGCAGGCACCTGTGTAGGTACACAAAGTTGGTTGAAAACTTGAAACTATGTGAGAGATGTCAATGTACCTAGAGTACTACAAATTTCCAGCGTTGCCCAGTGTGACAGTGCTCACATTTAGTTACCAGTATCCCTAGGCTCTAGTGCTGCAAAAGTATCCAACATGGCAGAAGTGACCCATACGCGGTATCGCTATATACTGCCGAAGGCAGCCGAGTGTGTAAAGAACAAGTACGATGATGTTTTCGTTGTAACGTCACGTTGCCGGTGGTAATGCGGAATAAATTTTGGTCCGTAAAACTTGGATACTGAGTTCGCCGTATAATTTAAGTAATAATGTATTATAACTTATTAAATTAATTGACAGATATTGAATAAATAATTTTATTTATACCTACTATGAAATTTTTTTATAACAATACTTTATACATAAAAGATAATAAAAATTATAGTACTAAATTAAAAAAGATGTTCAAAACCCTTACTTTGATTACTACCTTATATGGTTACAAGCAGTTTTTGAGATTATTATTAAAATGCGACTTAATTCACAACTAAAAAAAGAAAGCTTAAACAACGTTAGAAAATTTGATGGCCCTGAAAAGGGCCGATTGTTTCTTTAAGACATAGTTGGAATTATTTAACCACCAAATCCATAAAGGGTGCGGCCTTGTCTCTTCAGAGCGTAGACTACGTCCATAGCAGTAACCGTCTTTCTCTTGGCGTGCTCGGTGTAGGTCACAGCGTCACGGATGACGTTTTCCAGGAAGACCTTGAGGACTCCTCGGGTCTCCTCGTAGATGAGGCCTGAGATACGCTTGACTCCACCACGTCTGGCCAATCGGCGGATGGCAGGTTTCGTGATTCCCTGGATGTTATCCCGGAGAACTTTGCGATGACGCTTGGCTCCTCCTTTTCCCAATCCCTTTCCTCCCTTGCCACGACCAGTCATCCTGTCTCTGAGAAATAGAACTTGAACGAACAAGAGCAAACTCGAAAATGATGGTCGGCATGGACAAAGCGTCTATTTTATAGCCAGGTGAGGCGCATCCCTTCCAAATCCTTGCATGACCTTTTGCCCCTTCCAAACCCCTAGTGGTCCTTACTCGGGCCCTTCATCCCCTTCCAAACCATTACAGATCCTTTTGCCCCCTCCAGGATCAGCAGGTATAAATACTACAGCAGCCCCAACGCGCACGTATTCTCTTTCTGTGGTTCAGTTTGAGAAGTTCTTACGATGGCACGTACCAAGCAGACTGCTCGCAAGTCGACCGGTGGCAAGGCGCCGCGCAAGCAGTTGGCCACCAAGGCTGCGCGAAAAAGTGCGCCTGCTACGGGGGGAGTGAAGAAACCCCATCGCTATAGGCCCGGAACAGTCGCTCTCCGCGAGATCAGACGTTACCAGAAGAGCACAGAGTTGCTCATCCGCAAGTTGCCCTTCCAGCGCCTCGTCCGCGAGATCGCCCAGGACTTCAAGACTGACCTGCGTTTCCAGAGCTCGGCCGTCATGGCTCTCCAGGAAGCCAGCGAGGCCTACCTCGTCGGCCTCTTCGAGGACACCAACCTCTGCGCTATCCACGCCAAGCGCGTCACCATCATGCCCAAGGACATACAATTGGCCAGACGCATCCGAGGAGAACGCGCCTAATTTACTTCATCCTTCGTTCATCGAAAAAAATCGGCCCTTTTCAGGGCCAGAAATTTGTTCAACGTTACAGACTCTATTCCAAATACTGAATTAAAAAAAACCTATTTTTAACTATTTTTAACTGCAATTAACTTACATATTATTTCGATTATTATACAATTGATTCTCTATAATGAGATTAGACTCTATCAATCGGTAGTAAATCATTAATGATTAATATAATAAAACTTTGCGATTTCACGAGATTTAAAAATTCCAAAATTCAGAGAAGTATATTTTATGTATATTTAAAATAATAATTATATGGTCTTATTATAACTTATACGCAATTTTCATTTAATACACATTTTTTATATTCATTTAAATATAAATTAATTGATACCTGAAAGTTGGCCATTTAAATATCCATTTTATAAGCCGTGCGTGGCTCGTAGTAACAGTACTATTTAAAATTCTTTACATCGATTTTAAGAATATGATATAAATGAGTATCTATGGGGGATATCTATTTCGATAAAGGTATAGTATACTATTCTCGATACTATTAGACTGCAATAAACTTGTGTCGACACTTCTATAACATAATATGACCATATTTTGCTAAATATATTGTATGTAATATGAACTGGTTCAAAATCTCGAATGCACAAAGTAAAACAGTAACTTATACCCACTCATAATTTATTATTATGGTACAAATAAAAAATATTAAATAACTTAAGCTAAATAAATAATTTTCATAGACTAACGTAATGTCCAGTATTAGTACATTAACTATATTATTCATCCAAAAATACGTGTCATATTAAGAGGATTTTTTCAAATATATAACGTTTTATCCAACTTTATATATTTATTTTTAATCTTTATTTAAACTCAATATAATTTTTAACTAAGATTTTATTTGAATGCGTATCTATTTCTACTCATGCAATATCTAGCTTCAGTAACAGTTTATTAATTCAAGCGTAGATTTTTCTGAAAGATATATATATCTAAATGTTTTGACCGTATAAAGATTAAGCCAGATGTATATATTTCAATATACACACTAAAATAAAACAAATTAAAATTACATAAAAGCATTACGTATATCGAAATACACAATTACATTTTTCTAAAACTGCTATTTCTAGATAACATAATACATGATAGTATAGCCTGAACGTTAAAATTTTTAGTGGCCCTGAAAAGGGCCGATTAAATCAGATCTTGAGAGGTCCAAATTACTTGGAGCTGGTATACTTGGTGACGGCTTTGGTGCCTTCACTGACAGCGTGTTTAGCCAGTTCACCAGGAAGTAGTAGCCTAACAGCGGTCTGGATCTCCCGGGAGGTGATAGTCGAACGCTTGTTGTAGTGGGCTAGGCGAGAAGATTCGCCGGCGATGCGCTCGAAGATGTCGTTCACGAAACTGTTCATGATGCTCATGGCCTTGGAGGAGACACCCGTGTCGGGATGAACCTGCTTCAGGACCTTGTAGATGTAGATAGCGTATGACTGCTTCCTCGTCTTCTTGCGCTTCTTTTTGTCCCCCTTAGCGATGTTTTTCACGGCCTTGCCTGCCTTCTTCATGGCCTTGCCGGTAGCTTTCGGTGTCATATCTAATTTTCAGTTTATGATACTGTTCGACTGTACAGTAGAAAAACGAGTGACACAGAACGAAGCATC
The DNA here is from genome assembly GCA_018906755.1 of Sycophaga agraensis. NCBI lineage: Eukaryota > Metazoa > Arthropoda > Insecta > Hymenoptera > Pteromalidae > Sycophaga > Sycophaga agraensis. The sequence continues at coordinate 1,776,199 of JACCIE010000004.1, forward strand.
GACATTCTATTTATAAGGCGCACGACAGCTGCTCCGACCCGACCACATGTAGCTCCGCCCTTTTCGCTGAAAGAGTAGGTACCCTAAGGTTTAAACGAGGGTTTAAACGGTAGGGCTGCAGCTGCTGCACTTAATCCATTCGAGACCTTGAATAGTGTGATATCTATCTAAGTCTTATTTTGCTTCGTGCCGATCGAGATGAGTAGCAATAAAAGAGACCAACAAGTTATTTTAAAATTTCTTGTTAAAACAAAAAAAAAACCCATCGAATGTTATACATTGTTGAGAGAGGTTTATGGTGATAAAGCTTTGCCTCTTGCGCGGGTATGTCATTTGCATAAAGAATACTCTAAAGGACAAAAAGTGAAAAAAGAGTCTAATAAAATTGTAAATGAAGATCCTTATGACATAAATTCACTCAATGACACTTTATCGGCCGTGAATCAACATGTTACAGAAGTCACGGGAAAATTACTAAACAAACTCCATCATCTAACAACCGAATATTCTAACATGACAGAAAATAGGGACAGACAACCAAGTCAGGAGTAAGGTGACGAGATTTCGTTTTTCAGAAAGGTCAATGTTTTTTACACTGACAATAATCAGCCCTTTTCAGGGCTATAAATTATTTAAACGTTTCAAATAGTTTTTGTACGGTAGAATGCGGCATAAGTTGAAATTACAGATTATTTATATTTAATACGTTGTATTAAATTGTCATATATAAAATAACATTTTAAAAAAAGCAGAACTCCAGTTAAAAAAAATTCTAAGATTTTATATTATCTGACTATTAAAAAATATTTAAGTATTAAACACAAGAACTTTTAAATAATGTTAATAAAACCGATAATTTTGAATAAATACATTTTATACATTATTTTATTGTATCCTTTATGTATGTTATAGGTTTAACTATTACTTTTAGATTCAACGTATATGAAATGATTTACTATTTATTTAAGTATTAAAACTACAATTTTCTTCAAAATAAAGAAGTTGAAAATGTTATTTATTATCAGGTTTACATTATCAGGTTTCTCCTCGGGTTATCTTTTCTGCCTCTAATGAGGGGTATAAGCTCCCTTCTAAACCCTTTTGAATCTTCCAGTAGCGGCAGGTAAAACTTCTATGCCAGCGTCAACGTGCACGTATTCTCTTTGTGTAGTTCAGTTCTAGGAGTTTTCACTGCTACGGGGGAGAGTGAAGCAACCCCATCGCTACAGGTCCGGAACCGTCGGCCTCTTCGAAGACAGAAACCTTTACGCTATATCCACGCCAAGCACATCTTTATCATGACCAAGGATATTCAACTGGCCACACGCATCCGAGAAGAATGTGCCCAATTTACTTTATTCAAAATCCTCAAATAGAAAACCACCCATTTTTCACAACTATATTATTATAAATATTTGTAGCATTTTGGTTATTAAATTTTTTCTTTATATCATGAGATAATAGAATTATGAAATATTCTTAATAATAATTTTTGAATTTTTAAACTTTATATTTTAAATTAAAGGTATTAAAGCTTAATAATAGTAATAGTATAATTAAAATTCGTATTAGAATAGTGAATGAGAACTATGAAATCGATTAAAATAGAATACAATGTATTTTCATGATATTATTTTTACAATAATTTTTACAATTATTTATTATTTAACATAAACAAAAAATAATACATAGCACGATCGATCAGATTATTCTCGTGTCAAAATGTATCATATAACTAATAAACATATTATATATCATATCTGCTCTTATTTTTATCGAAAAAGCACTTTAATGGTGCGCAACAATTAAATGAAACAGTCATTGTGTGTTAATTTAGCAACAAAACTTTGTAATTTAAACTCATTAGATTTAGCGCATAACAAAAACTATTATTATTAAACAATAAGATTGCAAAATGAAACGTGACTCTGCAATCTGATATTGGCAATTTATGAAGTCGCGCAAAAATATGAAAGCGAGAACGCGGTTTACATTTATATATGCTAAGAAAAGTATCCTGCACTCGCAAACGAAACGAAAATCAACATGTTTCGCGAGGTAAGGCAGCGCGGTTTCCTCTCGGTTTTCCAGAGCTTCGGTTCCTCGCCCCTGGAAATATGGGATATGAAAGTTGGTTAAATATAAAATTACTTTATAACTTGACGAACTAGAGTATTGGCAATAAGCGCTTAAAGAATTTTCATTCAAGAATACTGCATAATCAAGCACGTCGAACTTTAAACGTTTGAACTGTAGTTGCAAGTTTTCGACTGGCCAATATCAGATAATTAAATAATTAAAATTCGAGAGTTTGATAGACTCCTTGGACAAATTTTCCTTTCCTCGGTATTCGCGACTCAGAGATCTTTATGCAGGTGCGGAACGGCTCAGTGCGCCGCGTGATGGACGAGCAGGTTCGAGCGCTGGCCCTCGAGATCGCCGGGACCAATATCTCCACCTGCTACGTCTACTGCCCCAAGGACTCGCGGACCAGCCTCGGCATTCACATGCCCTTCCTGGTTATGATAATCAAGAGCCTGAAAAAGTACTTCAGCTTCGAGGTTACGGTAAAGACAAACACGGCTCCAAAGAGCCGCACCGAGTCCCCGCGTCGCGCTATCCGAATGATGAGCCAAAGTGCACTTGCGAGTGCAGATCATCGATGACAGGCACGTGAAGCGAAGGTTCCGCTTCAGCAACTTCCAAAAGATGAACAGAATTCATCATTTCTGCGCAACCATGCCCTTATGCCTCGACTCTGGTTGGAATGAGATCTGCTTTGACCTTGCCAATTTGACCAACAGAGCTTACAAAACCAACTACATCGAGACTTGTAGGATTCAAATCAACGCCAATTGCAGAATAAGGGTGATTTACTTTTGTGATAGGTACGTGATATCTTTGACGACAAGTATAATATACATTATATTGTTTATTTTCATTTTATATATTTTCTCATACGAACTTATTTCTACTGCCTTTTACCGGTTACCATGAGTTCCGACTTTTAAACATAGTATAAAGAATTAAAAGCTGAGCAATCAATAGAATCTTTTGCAACTGGTACCATTTTCACTAGCGATTCATTACTTTTAATTAAGAATTTACGACGATAAAGACACGCCACAGAAATACCAGATATTTTTGCCCAAGGACCATGTATGCCAAGCTAAGAAAGAAGAAGAAAGTTTGAAGAAAGTAGAATCTGAATATATGTCCGAATACGAAGGTGAATCGGGTACGTTTGAAGAAGAGGAAGAAATTGACGAAGAATCTCAAAGATCTGCAGCATTTGCAGAAGAAAAGTGCAGAAGTACATCTGCAGGCTCATTTGAAGATGAGGACAGATATGGAACCTTTGATGATGATTTACACGATGACTTGAAAGAAGCACCAGGGGCTGAGTAATCTAATTTTCTATAAATTGAAGTACAAGAACTAAACCTTGTCGAACACTTGTTATTAAAATTTTTTAAGATTAATTATGTTCTCTTTTTCTACCAATAAAATAATATATTAAATTTAAAATAAAAAATTGGATTATATTTTATTGATAAAATTGATTACAAAATTTTAATGTCATTTAATGCTCAAACATTGTATAGAGAATACACTGAAATTTTATAATGTAGAAAGTATTAGCCTATCAATCCTATAGTCTGCACAATTCAACTGATACATACAAGCAGGAACTTGTTTAAACATTGATACTAATAAATAGTATCCATAGGTACCCTTATTTTTTACTTAAATCCTTACTATTATATCTACTAAAACGCAGAAGTAGATTCTTAATACATTACTTCTAACTTTATGACTCGATATATCATCACATATAATGAATGCTGTTGATATACAATCAGGTACTTTTGAATATATATAAAAGCTTATGTTTCATTTTACCTGTGAGTAAAAAATACTTAAAAATATTTTAAAAAAATTTTATTAAAATGATTTATGAGATCAATAATCAGTTTTGTTCTTGTATTCTTGTTTCTGTATTATCAAAAATATGAGTTGTAGCTTACTCATATTAAACAAAATGGCAATTAAACAATGTATATATTGACTTATTGAAAATTATAATTAAATTAATCTAGTCAGTAAAGTGTCTAGAACTTGAACATTTCAGTGTACCCTCTATCTAGAACATAGATAAAAAGTATAATATAAATTAAAATTACGGTACATCATAATTATTATCCCTTTTTCGTTTGCTTGAATCTTCAGTTTCTAATTTTATAGATGATTGGTTTTGTTCTGACATTGCTATTTGAATTTGAGAATGTATTAACGATTGAGGTTTCATTATATTAGCATTAGAGCCTGAAATAACATTTATTAAATATTTAATAAAATCATCTTTAAACATATTTCTACAAATTTAAAATAAAATAAAATTACCTGTAGAAATTTTAAATACTGGTTTTGGCATAGAAATTGTTTGTGTTCTAGAAACTGTTGATAATGTTCCAGGACGTTTTACTACTGTGAGACCCTTGTGGGATTCTGTCTTTACTCTAGAATGAATTCCAAAGTTTATTGCTGTTCCATAGCCTGATTTTCCAAACTTTTTCATCGATGTTTTCATTTTATAATTTGTTCCATTCAAGCAGTAGCGATCTGGTGGCAACCTGAGGCCATTATTTGGCTTGACAAATGGCAGTGGTACTGAATTTTTTACCTTTGCAACTTCCAACAAAACATCTCTGGGTGGTGGATTTGTAAAAGTATGTTCTAGTTGCAATTTTACAGCAAGTTTAACGTCATCTAAATCTATTAATTTCTTTTTGCTGTGATTAGCATAAATTTTGCTATCGTCTAAAATACATGTTATATAGCCTAGAAATATAATTTATTCTTAATTTTAGTTTGTAATCTTTACATATTTAGTATATTTAATTTTAATTATCTTGATTAAGTAACTATAGTTTCTAAAATTTGTTTATACTTACGATAGGTAAATTCCAATAGTTGATTGATTACTTTTGGTTCATAATCTGTTATTCCCATATCTTTCATGATTGATAATATCACTTGAGCATCTTTTGGAACATGTTTAACATAGTTTGAGGTCTTGGGCTTTTCTGTCATTTTTGGTATTAAAATTTAATCACAGTTCTTTTAAAGTTGACTTTATTTAAACCTTAACAATTATTAGTCCTGTAAAGATAAAACTAAAATATAAATTTAATCTATTTAGAAAAATTTGCAAAAAATTATCATCAATATGCGATTACAAATTATATGAAATTTAAATACGACTTAATCATAATTTAAGAATTTTTTGTTTAAACATGTTTCGAAAAATATTTCTTAATGTTTTATAAAATTCAACAGTTTACATAAGAATTAAAGTATAATCACCTTTGCAAAATGTTGTTAATGTGAAAATGACAACATTTTTTTCTAAATCATAAGAATCCAAAATAATTTTAATTCATAACAGCATTTTATCATTAAAATTTCAACTAAGCTTAAAAACTCCGATAACCTATAATAGCGGCGTCCGCCGAAACAAGCATTAGCTCTTCTGTTTGAGCGACAAAGACAGATGGTCTGCTCTCTACTCTCATGGGCTTAGCATTTATGCGAAGCATATATAAGCATTGATGTCAACTTAACGGTCACTGATGAAATAATGACGCTTTAGACGGTCTATACTCTATACGGCAGATTTGCAGGGTGATGACCATAGACGTCAATAGACGTTAACATAATGACAGTCAATAACAAGCGATTATGATAAGTAACAGCTACTAAAATGGCAGCGACCAAATTTAAAAAATTTTATTAATTTAATTACTGTTACAAGAGAATATGATCTTGCATTACTCTCGCGAAACTAATGAAACTAGGCTAAGGCTTAGTGTCGCGATACATGCATTGGCCCCCAGGGTGGGACGGGGATTTACGAATTCGCATTATTTGCCTGTGACTTGTAGTTGAGATTTATTAAATCATATTTGATTTTTATTAAATATCTTGTAATCACAAAATTATCATAAAAATTTAATTTTATCTCAGCATTACCGAATCTAGGAAGTTTAGTAGATTTCTTGAAAAATTTGTACGCAGGCGGTAGGCTATGTATGGTTGATAAAATCATAATTCAAACGAATATCAAAAATAGGTAAACTCACACGCAAGAGATAAATATCAAGCGATGTGCAAATTAATTGTTTCCTCCTCGGAAAAATCTACCCCAAAAAAAAGTGAAAAGCCAAATTAGTCTCAGAGTCAGCATTTCACTCAGTATAGATAAGTTTGTAGCACTTTTAAGTCGCTTAATTTATCTATTTTGAACCACTTGAAATTTCGAAGTTTTCATTAAAAATTAGGAGAGAATACCCATGATGTTTTGAGTTAACGAGTTAAATTACATTAAAAAACTTAAATGTTTAAATAAATTAAATGTATTTTATTAGTATAAGCATTGATAACAAGGAAATATAATCGAACAACAAAAGCGATCTGAAAATATAATAACAAATATATTGAAAAATTCAGAATTTAATAAAGTATAATGACAATTATGTATGTGGATAAATGTTTCATATAATGACTGTAAACAAAACTCAAAAAAAGCGATGAACCTCGCATTGGCCCGTATCGCAATATACTAATGAGCACCACATATTGTGTCATTGACATACAGCATAAATCGAAAAGAAAGTTGAATGAAATTTTAACGATAACAAACAACAATACATAATAGGATTTACAAGAACTTTGTATTTCTATTATGACAGTATTACTTAAAATAATTTATATTTTATAAATTTACAGAAATATTACAAGTGATATCTCATTACTAAAAATTTATTACATGTACATTAAAAAAATATTTCAATTTCAGTTCAAATTGGTGAAACATTAATTATAGTATACAAGAAAGGATCTATATTAATAAATAGATCTCTATTTACAAACTAGTATTGACATCTAACATGACTTAGTATTTTGATCCAGAAAACTGTATAAACACAATGTTGAATTTAGATCTTGCCAGTTAGCAATGTATTTTTTGTAAAGTTAGATATGAAAATGATGGAAAACAGAGATAACAGTAATATTATTACTAGTAGCGAATTAAATCATCAGTCTGAACTTCATTATGATTCTCAGGATTCAATCTTCGATTCGTCTGTTCAAGACTCAGAGATATTAGCTCACGGTGAAGCACTTAATGTATGGAATAGTGAGTGTAATGAATCAAACAACATTTTTAATAACGCAAATATGGAAGAAGAATTTTTTGATTGTCAGAGTAACATAAGTTCCAGTAATCATTCATCTCCAATGTAAGTAAACAATAGATATAAAACACGTTTTTAGAAATATGCGCAAAATAATTAATAAAAATAAAATAAATAAATTAATTAATTTTATAGAATTAGATCATATGATTAATCAATATTTACAGATCTAGTAAACCTTCATTCACAGTCACAGAATTGAAATCGAATTTAGAAAATACTTATTACATTACAAAGGACTCAAAAAATGACAGTGGATTAGGTACAGAAACAACCGGTAATATGCTTGTTAAAATAGTTGACGATTTAAACGATTTGCAGTTGCAAGATCGTCTTCAATCATCAACGACTAACTCATTTGACAAAAATTCGTTAGAAGAGTGTAGGTCAACTTCTGACTTTTTACTTACACCAAACAAATCTAAATTACCGATTAAAGGTTCTACAGTTCATAAAATAAAGCAACAATTTGAAGCCAAAATAAATACATACAAATTCGATCAAAAGTATATGAAATCTTTACCGATACAATCAAAAATTACCACGAGAATTCCAGTATTGAAAGGCAGTAATTTGTACATAAATTCGTCGGTCAAATCAGTTTCCACCTCAGATTGTACAGATTCAAGCACCTCTTCACAGTTCAAAATGTCGATATTGAACAAGAGTCAATCGTTAGATAGTGTTCAAATTGACTCAGCTTTAAAACGTGCAATTGACATGCAATGGATTGTAAAGAGTCGACCAGGTCCAAAGGTTTCCAAGATAATGGATCGGAAATCTATTGGGAAATCTGTTCCAGTAAAATCGGTGGACCAGTTACGAAAGATGTTTTCACCGTCGAGTAGTTCGCAACGGGGTAAATAAATAGTTGTGTAAGATCAAACGAAGATGTTTCCTATTCATATTCAACTAATTCAAATATATCATTTTCATTTTTCAGGTAAGGTACAGAAGCTAACCACGAGAATAAAATTAATACCTAAGATTGTCGTTGATAAAGAATAGATTATATATTATATGTTATATTGTTATTGAGTAGATTATTATACAAAATTGTCTATCTTTTTATGTATTAAAATTGTGCTATGTTTATATTATAAATAAAATATCCAAATAAAAGAAATTTTTATTGTAGAATTAGACAAGATAACTTACTTTTGCAGACATTAATTTATACTTAATGTAATTATTGTTGCGCATTTAGTAAGTAATGTACATTTTTAATTAGATTTATTAATTATCGTAACAGTTTCTTAATTTTGTATAAATATAAGTATATTCCAACTGCTAATTTATCACTTAAGTTTTATTTTAGACAATCATTCTAATAACAGAATCAAATAAATGGTATTTCAAAATCGACATTTATTCTTAAGACTTACTTAATCTAGGGTTATTATATTTTAATAATTAACAAAAAGTTGTAAAAATGCATTATTATTATGCATATTAAATAAACAATCCCTAAAAATAACGGCCATGTAATATTGTTTCATGTATTGCAGCACACTATACAAATGATCATCTTGCCGTTACGTTAATTTTTGTTTCTTAACATTCTAGTCCTTTAAAATTAGCAGTTTGTTCAGACATTTTTAGTCGACTCCAGTATATAGCGAGATCATATTATAATTTTTTTAAATCAATCTAAAATAATGAATTATAACTAGGTACCGTAATAATGCATCGTTGATGTTTCATCGAATTAGGTTCATCCTATAATTTCAAAGTATTTCATATATTCATTCTCGATTTCACTTTTAAACAAATAATTTGAAAAATAAGCTTACATCAACTAGAATAATTTTAATAAAGTTTAGAGATTAGGACTATGTGGGGAGAAAATTATAAAATAAAAAAAACAAATAGGTGGAAATTTTTTTACATGTTTTATTACAATATATTTTATTCTACAATGAAGAATAAAGTATTTATTTTTCCGCACAATTAAAAATTTTATTTTTGAAACACGAGAAGAACTAAAACAGCAGTAAAAAAATTAGATAAAATGATAGAGTAAAAAATACAAAAATTTAGTTTAAAATGAAGTTTTTTTATAAAATAAAAAGAATTTAACTAAGTAAATGTTCTTAATATGCACTTTCGATCAAGGTTCCATAAAAGTCAGGTAGATAAATCTAACCAAAAACTAAAAATCTAATTCAATTAATAATTTTGTTCTTTTGCTTGATAAAATCTTGATCAAATTTGCTTTGACATTATTTGTTATTGATATTACTATTCTATACGATACAAAAAGTTTATCTCCAGTCTTACATGTGTAAAATTTACACAAACTTAATTTATGATGTCAAGTATTTGTAAACTGAAGGATTGTAGGTTTAATATTTATAGCGTTCAAATCTTATGTAGATTTTAAAAGCGCTTGAGCAGCCATTGCAACCATTTTCAATCGTCGTACTGACCGATGATTTGGATTTGCAGTTATGAAAGTAGCCACTTGATTTCGAAGCGTTAATAGCACTTTAACCATGTGCTCTCGTGTGACAGGGTCATTGGGGTCTAGACTCATAACAGCATCTTCCAGCCATCTAATTAAAGCGTTTATAATGTTTAAAGTTGAAACCGTATCGACGAAGAAAAAAAAATTAATAAACAAATTGAATACAGATCTCAAAATTTACCTGTGTTTCAATTCGGTTCTGTGACCTAAATTGGCCGACAGCTGTTGGACCAGCGATAACAGCACTGGTTGCTGCAAAACACATCGTGAGTTTTGTCCGGGTGCTATTGAGCAAGAAAATACTCGAGACGGATCTGTATTCTCGCAGACAAGTACGACTAATCCCAAATCACTAGCACTGAGTGCCTGCTGGAAAGCGGCATTCAATTGTCCTCGTTGAAGCAATGACATGACTCGCGCTTGTGCGTCTGCTGCTGTAGGTCCTGTTAAGCCAGGAGTCGTGGCTCGAGAGCTAGGGCACAAAACACGATCCATTTAACAATAACGTACCGATCAAAATAACTCTAGCAAATTTCTTTCTTACCGAATACCCGAGATATCTGATATATGCTGAGTGAAATTTTCCCGTACTGAATCTCGGACACTTCTCATTGTATTCTCTTGCATCAAAGACAAGCCTCTAGAAAATTCAGTTTGCATTTCTTCTCGAACTGCAGTTGCCAAAGCTTCACTTTGTTGTTTATTTTGTCGTTGATATTGTTTATCTACGATCGAGTCCACGTTTTGAAGGTCTATAAATTTGAAAGATAATGATCATTTAATAATCTATAAAAATAGTTCTTTGAATAAAAATATTGAAATATATTTTTATACTTACACTCTCTTGTTCCATATTGGAACGCGTCTTGAACCTGCTTAAACATATTTTGGCAAGCTTTCTCCATTCCAGGGAGAATTAATGCATTGAATGATTCCTTAAAAGCATGTTCCAAAGCGACTTTCGATGCGCTACTCGCTGCTCTCGCAATAGCTTCTTGCATTTGTGCACCACCAATTAAATTTTTCATGGAATCCTTTATTAGGCCATCGATCTGGGAAGCCTCTACTCTTAGTTGCCGTTTTAAAGGATCTACCACATCCTGAATAACTTTTGGTATTGTTTCCTCAATTTTGTCCTTAACAGCCGTTTCAAGACTTTTCAAGAAATCTTGTTGTCGTGATATCTGTCCAAAAAGCGTTTGTTCAATATTTGCATTTTGCTGCTGTGTTGCTTTCGCCAATGTCGACTCTACGCGATTCATTAAAGGAGTTTCCTGACTTAATCGAGTTACCTATAATAAAAGAAAATTTATTTAACAACTTTCTTATTAATAATAACATTTGACAATGAAAATAAAACACGGATTTATTTTAATATAATTATTTTCAAACATATTTTTTACCTCAACACGAAGATGACTTATTTCCTGCTGTTGATCCTGAATTACTTCAAGGATTGATTCAAGTTTGTTCATTACCACATACATATAATTTGTCAAATTCCAACCCGAATTCTTACTTTCAGTATTTTCAGTTACCTCAAGACATGTTGAAGTTTCCTTTTTTATATTCATTTCGAGAACGGCATCATCAGCCTTACCCATTTCCTGCATTGCGTGAATTGCATCTTTTATCAAACCTATAAATAAAAATTTGGAAAGTTATACAAAAATACCTCAATCTATTTTGATTTTACCACTATATATTTCTTACACATAGGTATTTGTGACCAATTTTCATTAGTTGTTGTCACAGTGTCATTTTTAACCTCTGCCTCAGTCTCTTCAGGTTGTGCAAGGGATAATATTTCACAAACTTCCCTTGAAGGGCTACTTCCACCACTTGGTGGAGCATGTTCATCAAGCTTACTAGTAGCGAGAGGTTGATCAGATGTATCAAGTGCTTGAACTGTTTGTACAATTGAAGGACTAGCAGATTCTATGCTCCCAAGTCTTGGACTAGAAGATTTTGAATCTAATGCACTATCCTTTTTAGCTGGTGAACTGAAGGCATCAGGTGTCATAAGATTCAACCCAGTATTATGATTAGCAGGTAACTCAACTGCTTCAATAACATTTGCATCTTCTCCGTTCACTTTTGAAATAATTTATTTTAAACATTTTACAATTATTAATAAAAAGAAAAAATTAGTTTTTTATTTACCTTCATGATCATTATTCACACCAACAATTCCATTAAGTTCAACTGTCCCAATATCAGGAAGATCTTCAGAATAATCTAATGAATCGTGAGTAAGTGTGTCCATGAGACAATTTCCAATGATTTGCTGAGGACATCTAAAAGCAATGTGACACTCTTGAAGAGACTTTGGTTGAACTAAATACATCCTTACTACTAGCTGATCTTCATTTTCTTCATCACATGGGCATAAATCCTCTAATGATTCACTGGTAGGCCTCAGACGCCTTTGACCAGCATCAACAATCGCAAAACTTAAAATAGGATATGGTAAAAGAAACTCCGATATCGTATTTATACGAGCCCCTGCTTCTTCAGTGTCTTTAGTAATACTTAATATATACAGAACTTTATTATAAATATCTGATACAAGTAAGTAACCTGCTGCCAGATCTAAGCTGGCTTTTAAGACTGGTAATTTTCGTGTTGAAGGCGATGGTGCAAACTTTATAGTTTGCAAACAACTCCAAACTTCACAGGACCAAACCTTGAGCTCTGAATTATTATCACAGCCTGTAACAGCAAATCTCCAAAATTGGGCACTGTAAAAACATAGTCATTTTTAAATAAACGAAATGTACTATTTGAAATATATAAATGCTATATTCAAGAATATATAAAACAAATACACAATGAATTATAAAGGACTTACTCAGGATGATAATTTTTATGATCATCAAGAAAAAAAAGGGATGATATTGGTCGACCATCATGTGGTCTCCATTGATGTAAACACCTAGGTGGTTGTTGTCCAGATGCAGTATCATATAGATAAACTTGATAAAACTTGACTTCACCATCTGCACTTGCTGTTGCAAGAGCTGTACCATCAGGACTAAAAGTCGCTTCTACAATAGCATCTTTGTGCTGATCAATTTCTTGTAAAACATTGCTATTCTTTATTTCTGGATCTGTAACCTATATCATTTAATTAAATAGATGATTTGTATTAATTTTAAATAAGTACTGTTAATAATTACCTTAATTGGTGATTTAAAAAGACGAGAAGCAGCAGATATTGACCACAACTCTGCTCGTGGACCACGTGTAAGAACAAGTAATTTGGAAATTTCATCCCCATCAGTAATATCTTCCTCAGGTATATAAGGACACCAAATAACTCTATGGCTTAATAATGAAGAATTATCTGCATCTACTTGTAAAACTCTACTACATAATAATTCATTGCTTCTGGTTTCAATTGTATACACAAACAAACTTCCAGTACAATCAACACATGCTAAGATAGGATTTGAATTATGTGCAAATGCAAGATCTCTGATAAGACCTCGCATACCTCTTATGAGGGTTCTCTGTTCTAACTCCTTGTTTACGACTCTTACTACACCACTTCCTGTTCCAGCTATATAATGATAGTATAAAGGTAAATAAAATATTAAACAAAACAAATGAACTTTTCAAAAGTATGAATATTTTATCATTTACCTCTGATGCCGTATGCTAAGTATTTTCCAGACATATGAACTGCTAATAATTGTCCAACATAGTACATATGCTCCCAAGTAAAATCGACAATATTTTTTAATTTAACTTTAGAACTTCCATGATTATGACCCCCTTGTGAAGCTATTATATTAACATTGTTACTTAAAATTTCAACAGTATGCTCATCCTCATGTCCAGTAAACTTACTATATTTGAAAAAATGTAAATGCTGCATTAACACTTTTCATTATTTAAAAATATTATAGTAATATTTAACAAAACTAATCTACTGGTTAAGAAATTAATAGTATCATGCAATCGGAAAAATCGTTGAAAACAAAGGAACTGACATTTCCAAAAATTATCTACTTACACAGTTTGTGCATACTGCCGAATATTATCTTCCGCATTCTTAATCATGTTGATAATATCTTTCTTACAATCTAGAACATAATCACGATTTTGTATTAGTTTTGGTACTAACAATTTTCTTAACAAATTAATATTAGTGAATTCTGAAACAACATAACCTAATGGTTGATACCGGCCTTGTATTAGCACGAAGCAGTATTCTGTGACTAAGAATGTTTTTTGTCGATTCTAAGAATCGCTGAGGAAAATAAACTCAACCTTAAAACTTTGTACTTTACCTCATGCATATATAACGTCTGTTTTTGTGTATTCTCAAGAAAAGTCTTGATTGCGTCGTTTCGTATTTATGATTTCCTGCTGTCTCTTTGTTAATTTTCTTCTATTCTGGCTAATTTTATGTTTATCGATGCATAATCCTTGTCAAATTTATAATTATAATTTTAGATAACTCATGTACAACTGATAATACTTTTCGCCACTTTTCGCGCTGAATGCCAAGAGATCGCTGTTTGTTATAGCATTAATGTGAAAAGGAAAGAAACAGGAGAAAAGGGGATGGCCTATGTTGGCCTCTGAGAATTTACCTATGAATACAGAGTATACGTGTGTTATTGTGTAAGTGCCTGACAGAAGTAGAGATAGGAGAAGGTATAGTTGGATCGATATAATTGGGTTTGAATAAGAGTTAAGTTTATGGTATTGTGCTCTAAGAATTGTCCAAAAGATGACGCACTTACACGCAACTGCAATGATTTTACTGACTCAATAATATATCTTAAAGTGTAGTCCATGTATGTTTATATGTACAGCAATACCTATGTAGTTAGTACATATACATCGTTATCTGTGATTTCTTACAGATTGTGTTCAGTGTGACTAGACCATGCACCCAGATGGTGCATGCGCAGTAGCGCCTAGCGCTGATTGGCTGCCTAGCGCGCTTATAATTCAAAGCGCGCTAGAAGACAGATGGGGAATTTGTCAAGCCCGATGTTATGTTTATTTTTCATATTGCTTTATTGCAATATTAAATGTAATTAGTATATATATATAATTATTAATAATTAAATTAAATAATAATTAAATAATAATTAAAAATAAATATTAAATAAGATTATATAATTATTTTAATAATACAGATTATTAAATGGCAATTTCCACACGACACAAGAGGTATTGCCAATCGTGCGTTAAGGTTTTTAAAAAAATTTAACATTTATACTATTTGAAAAGAAGTAAAAATTAAAAGATTAAAAATTTATATGACAAATAAGTATTAACTCTTCTAAAAATTAGTCTAACCGAGTCAGTGATTTAATGTTATTTTATATACTTTGTTAGCTGAAAACGTCTACTCTTAATAATGGCTATACATTTTATAATAATTTAATTCATATAAATATAAATTAATAAATAATTCATATAAAATCATCTTTAATAATTTAATGTGGTTTTCATAGGGCTCCTGACGAAAGGTTCCACATTTTTTAATCTTTTAATTTTTACTTCTTTTCAAATAGTATAAATGTTAAATTTTTTTAAAAACCTTAACGCACGATTGGCAATACCTCTTGTGTCGTGTGGAAATTGCCATTTAATAATCTGTATTATTAAAATAATTATATAATCTTATTTAATATTTATTTTTAATTATTATTTAATTATTATTTAATTTAATTATTAATAATTATATATATACTAATTACATTTAATATTGCAATAAAGCTATATGAAAAATAAACATAACATCGGGCTTGACTAATTCCCCATCTGTCTTCTAGCGCGCTTTGAATTATAAGCGCGCTTGGCAGCCAATCAGCCCTAGGCGCTACTGCGCATGCACCATCTGGGTGCACGGTCTAGTCACACTGATTGTGTTCCTTGGAAATGCTAGCAAATCTGTACAAAAATCTACATTAATTTATAACTAATGCTAAAAACAAATTATAAAAAATTTTAACTTTTTTGCAGTAAAAAAGTTTTAATTCAAGAACTCTATAAGGCTGCATTCATAGCATAAATTTTTTGAATTTATTACATTCATTCTTAGACAACTGATTGCTTTGGTTATTAATATATTTGTCAAAGATATTAAACAATTAAAATATTATATTTCATATATTAAAAAGATGTAAAGTATTTATTTTATACAACAATGTCTTGACATACAATAATTAAAAATTAATTTATGTATTTCAAATAAACAATGAAAAACTGTTATCGTTTTAATCATGTTGAATACAGCAATTTATAAATTATTTACTTTAAGTGTTAAATATGTTCAAAATTCAGTGGCCAGTTACAAAAACACCAAAGAATCAATGGCAAGTTTGTGAATTTATGTAAATAAACAACAAGCTTCTGGAAAAATTAATTTTTATATCATAATTATAGGTTCAACATCAATCTACTTTTATTGCAACTTCAAATTACTTTCAAATCTCTCTTCTACAATCATTACTTGGATTGGAATTATGTAGTTGATACATTATTAGAGCCTATATTATGGTTTGTCGAGAATTGCACTGCATTTATTGGACCTGTAATTACACAGCTATATATATATAAATTTTAATATATAATTTGATATAAAAATATTTTTAACGTTCGTTTTTTCAGGTACTAGTAGTAATGGTTATTTTAATAACTATCTTAATTGTCTATATTGCTTATTATGTAGGCTTCCCTTATTGGTGGGAAAAAAGTCCAGAATTTACAATCATTTTATTGATTGTTGGAAATTGGTTATTAATTAATCTTAGTTTTCATTATTATATGGGAGTAAACGTACCTGCAGGTTATCCACCAATAGGTGGTCTTATACCTGAGGCTGTAAGCATTTGTAAAAAATGCATCAAACCAAAGCCACCAAGAACACATCATTGTTCTATATGCAACAAATGTGTTCTTAAAATGGATCATCACTGCCGTATCCTTTACATTAATTTAGTAATTATTTTTAAAAAAAACTTGTATATTGAACAACTCCTTAATAATTCAAATCTAGCTTGGCTTAATAATTGTGTCGGACATAACAATCATAGATATTTCTTTCAATACATGATGTTTACAGTCACTGGAATTATTTTTATTATTATTTTTGGAGTTCAGTTAGCATATGAAGAATTTTTTTTATCTCCAGAACCTGAGTTAGATGGACATCCTGTTAGAATTAATAATTCAGAAATTATACCTGTGGTAAAATAATATATATAAAATATTTGAATTACTAGTATCTACATTATTACAATATATTGTAACTATTATTTTTATCAAGTTTCAACTAATAAGTACAATTTTTGTTTGCATTTTTAATTTAGGTTTGAAATATAAACATACATTTAAAAATATACTAAAAATAATTTAATTGTAATAATTGAGATGTAGTGTTAACTTAGTAAATAAATATAGAGTGGAACAAGAAGTCATACTAATATCAGAAACGTTTAAAATATATTTGATTCAGTTAAATTTATTTCAATTTCAAATTTTTTTTACAGACAGAGTCATTAAGTCATCTCACTGAAGAAGAAAAATTAGAAATAGTAAGACAAGCTATTGAAATAAAAGAAAAGGAATATAAAAGAAAATTAATTATTCTTGCTGCTCTAATTTGTATTGCTACACTTGCTTCACTTGGTGGTTTAATATGGTGGCATGCTGGTTTAATTGTTAGAGGAGAGACAAGTATTGAAGGTCGCATAAATGCCACATTAGACAAGAAGTTTAAGCTTGAAGGAAGAATTTATAAGAATCCTTATGATTTTGGTCCCAGAGAAAACTGGCGATTATTTTTAGGATTAAAGGGCAGGTAATAAAATCAGTTTTATACATGGGCATGTCTTCAAAAATTAAAAAATTTATCTCATTGCTTATATATGATTAAATTATAATTTTTTATGTTTTTCTATTTAGAAGTTGGTGGCATCTACTTTTTCCTTCAGCTCATGGACCTTATGGTGATGGTCTTATTTGGAATACAGCAGGCAATTAAAAAATATCGTGATAATTGAGAATGAATGTCTGATTAAATTATTCATGATACTTATAACTGTGAGACAAAATATTACTTGATAACAAAACCAGTTAATAATAAATATAATGTTTTAAAGATCTTTCCATTGTGATCCTTAAAAAATAGTTTTATATTTTTTAATGCAATAAATACCTTGTGTATAATTAAAATTAAAAATATTTTAAAAAACTTATTTTCTTTTTTTAATATATCCAGATTGACTAATTATTTATTATAATTTTTTAAAACAATTCTTTTGAATTTGTAAATTCGAAAAATGCGCCTTGTAAAATTTAAGTGCATACGCATGCGCGTTTCGGAGCGCGTCCTTGTGCGACCGGTAGAAAAAAAATTTGGGGGAGGATTGATCAACAGAAAGAAAAAAACGGCTTTTGGCGGCAGCGGACTTCGCAACTATAGTTCGCAACGCAGTATCAGTTTTGGCCCTACAGTTGCAGCGTCTTCATACTTTCATTTACTATATAAGCTTCGAAAAAAAGTAAAAAATTTCTTGAATCAAGTATACATTTAGTGACTAGTGTAGATGTACATTCCAGTCTACAAAGGCACAGTGGCTTGAACGTATTTTTAACTAATTCTAATGCTGCGTGCTTCAACGTTTGAACGTTGCCGAAAAAAGATTAAAAAAAGATAATTTTTAACCAAACAACTAAAATGACTAAAGAAGGAATGCTGTTTACCCATTCCCAAGAGGAAGCCCTACTTCAGGAGTACGCATCTATGAAAGATTTTGAGGGTCAAATGTGAGTACATATAACCTCCTTTTTGTGCATAAAATGCTTATACTTGCATCATCTCATGAGATCCTCATTTTTGCCGTATACACGAAAAATCTAAATTTTCGTAAATTAAAATAAACTTTTATTACAAAAAAATACTATTAGTCAATTAAATTACTTCAGAATTTTTAAACTATGTAAAGAAACCTAGATTCCCTTGTGTTTCTTTTATATTTACGATAAATTAAACGTTGTTTCGCGATTACAATAGCCTTTAAAATTAATTTAACTTTTGTATTTTTATGGCTCCAGAGCATATAGTGTAAAATGAACACAATTTTCAAGTTTTGATTATTAAGGATAAAAATCGTGTATTATACTAAATCATCCATTAACTACTTGTATAGCTTAAAAAAAGGTTACATTTCAAATTCCATCATATTTTTCTTTTCTATCTCATTTCATACTTTATCTTTACTAATAATTGCATGAAAAAAGAATTTATTTATAAAAATGTGATAAACAAAGTTTTTTATGTATAAAAAAATACTGTTGGTTTTCAGAGATATAGATCATATACCTTTTTCATTTTCATCCTTGGAAAACTTATCACCAGGTTTTAATAGTCAACCATTGCCAAATGAATATGATGAGCAAAATTTAGTAATTGATGAAAAGTATTCATTACAGCAACATTTAGCTGTAATGCAACAACCAATATCAACCCCTATATTAGGGAGAGATGAGTTTGCTGGTGATTATAATTTTCAGTTGATTTTAAATTATCAAAACAGTGGTAAACATTGGGTGGTAAGTTGACAAATCATGAAGTTAGTAGACAAATTTTTTTTATCACCACATGTATATATTTAATAAATTTTTTGTCATTAGTATTCAGAAGCACTGTCTAAGGTGTTTATACACATGGAGCAGGTGCTTCCACTACAATTTCAATGGACTCCTGCTGCAAGTGGTCTTTGGGTTCGGGCTACTATGGTCTATAAATTGGATCAGCATAGATCACAACCTGTGATACGATGTCATAACCATAAAGCAACTGATAATAATAGTAATAGAAATATAGATCCACGTCAAGTGAAGCATGTAATTAGGTGCTTGCATAATACTAGCAGTTATGAAGAGGCTGCAAATGGACATCTGTCAGTACTAACACCTTTAGGAACACCCGAAGCTGGAGTACAAAATGTTCCAATGGATTTTGTTTTTTACTGCAAGAATAGTTGCACATCTGGAATGAACAGAAGGGCTACAGAACTTATATTTACTCTTGAAACTGATCAAAATCAAATTTTAGGGAGACGAAAACTTGAAATCAGAGTTTGCAGTTGTCCAAAAAGGGACAAAGAAAAAGAAGAAGGTGAATTAGAAACTATGTCTGTTGGGCATGGTAAAAAGAGAAAATCATCGAATTCACCATCAACTTCAGTACCACCACCAGGAAAAAAAGTAGCCAGTGATAATAAAGTATATGCATTAAATTTAAATATTGTTGGTAGAGATAATTTAAATGCCGTTGTAAAGTATGCTCATGATGTTATGGCTGGTGCTGCTGTAAGGTCTGGAAATTTCGATTTATATAAACCATACATGGAAGAAGTTCTAAGAAACTCTCCATGACATGTTTGCATGTTTTTAAGTTGTTTGTCGTAGGATGTCAAATACCGAAATATTTAATCTTGTTCATATAAATTTCATTTAATAAGAAAAGTAGACTTCTGTGAGTGTTAAATTTTGCTAGAGCCCTTTGAGCGAATTTTTAGATATACATTAGATAACATTTAGAACTGTTCAACTTGACAATTACTTATTCTTGAGATATTTATCACAATATATCTGGCATATTATATATCTGAAGAATATTAATGAGTTAAAGAGAATAGATGTAGATATTTCTATGTATTCAAAAAGTTCTTCAAAAAATAATAGCAATATCTGTAATACAAGTATGCATTTCTCTTCTACTTTATTTATAAATTTATCCGTTTAAATTTTGTGTATATTTTTACATTTTTATGAAAATCGAATAATTTTATTGGCAATTTTAAATATATCAAGTGTAGAAACAATAAAAATTAAATTGGATTAGTTATAAATGATTATTATTTCATGTTGGTGCTATAAAATATAATAAATGGTATTTTACATCCTTATTTCATTTAAGCACGAATATTTTTATATTATACAATTTTCTATTTTATCTATTAGAATACAGTTAATCTGTCATTCCACATTATATATGCAATACTTAAATGTAGATGTAAGAAACGCGACAATAAAGAATTAAGATTTTTGATACTTATAATAAGCATGATCTCCAGTGCCAGAAAACATCCGTATGTGCCTTTTAAGAAAATAAGAAAAATGTTAGTAAATATACATAATTTTATTATAGTATTTTTAAGATAATCGTAGTTTTCCACTGCATTTATTATACTTTGATACAACCTTCATCTGCATCTAACTTAATCAATGAAATAGTTATAGATGGTACAGAAAAATTTTTTGTCAGTTCTACTGTATGTTGAGATAGAAGTTCAAATGGTTCCTGAAGATATATTACTTCTTTCCTTAAGTTTATTTCAGTTCCATAAGTAGTTACTGCATGTAGAGCCCATTGCCAATTGATTCTGTTATTTGTATCATAAGTGGATATCCAAACTTTGTCATTATCGCACTAGAAATTATTGAATATTAGTGTTTTATCAAAGTCAAATAATGTAAAATCGTAATATTATCTTTGCGTTATTTTAAAGAAATCATCATTCATATGTTGCCATTACATGAATGTCATTTTGTAGTTGTACTTCAATGTGATATTTACATAAATTTAATCGAGAACGCGTTTGTTTCAAATTGAATCAAACCCTATGATCTTAAATACAAGTATGACAGTAGAGTAAATTGTAAACTGCCATACATTTTATTCAATAGTATCTTATAACGTAACAGATTGACAAAACAGCGTTCAATATTTTTGATGTAAAAGATATGTTTCCATAAATTGTTTTTAAATGTATTGTGAATGAGAAGTCGTAAAAGTTTTATTTTACGACATTGACAGTTAATGAACGAAAGCGTGATTTTGTGAAGATAATCATGATATTTTTAGTAAAATGTAAGTGTCGAGTGCGTACTAGAAAATTCTGACAGAATAGTGATCGCACTCTATGCATTATGTGATAAAAATTTGTACGATTAATTATATTGTATTTGCTCAGTTGTAAGATTAATAAAAGCAATGAACCATAACAACGTTGATTTGCAAAATGATTTCTGTTTAAAATTTGCAAAAATTGGAAAACTCCACACGGTTTCCTCACCTGAAGCACAAAAGCCTGTTCGTCCTGGTGCAGGACGTAAACGGGCTTCTCTTCATGGAATGGGAAAGGAACGGGCAAAGTGACCTTCTTGTGGAAGTGAAGGAGAGGGCTCGAGTGCTGGCAGCGGAGGTGCTCGAGCAGACTGGCAGGATCCAGAGTCTCCTTGCAGTCCGCGCTGTCCCGCAGCGGACACAAGATCTTGCCGGTGGCCATCGACTCGGTGGATCCCCCCCAGACTGGCGTCTACGTGCAAACAAGAGCGTTACGGCCAGGCCAGCCTCGAAACGCGCTTCCGGCTCCTACCTGTGGCACGCTGAGAGTCGAGCCGGAGCCGCGGGCCTCCAGCTCGCCGGCCCCTTCCCCGGCGTTGAGCTCCCCAGTGCTCGCGGACTTGCGCCGGTCGTACAGCCGGAGGAGCCACCTGCGCCCGTAGAGGAGGTTCCCGTCCATGGCGCAGCTGCTCGTCGGCAGGCTCTCCGTCGAGGCGTTGCGCTCGTCCGGAGCGCCGCGCGCCAGGAGCCGCGAGAGCAGGTGGTGCTTGCCGTCGGACCGACGGACCGCCGGCGGGCTCGCCTTCGTCCGCTGCGGGCTGCGCGCCTTGCCAAAGATACTGTCGTGCAGCGAGCGGTTCTGTGGACAAGGATCGCCAATCACGCTTTTTGCTTCAAATGTAAAGCCCTCGAAGAAACGCTGGTGCTTCTTAATAATGACCACGTGGCCAAAGCTGCTCATGTAATTTTTACAGCAGTAATTTGTACAGCTTTCTTTTCTACTACTAATCCCAAGTTTTTCAATTTTTTATTTTTAAATTTAATGTATAAACAATAGCATTTACATACCTTTCCTTCTCTAAAATAAGGATTATTACACAGAAAAATTAGCGCAATTCGCTCCTAAGCTTATATTGAATTGAACACTCAAAAATAGTTAATATTGATTAAAATTAATTACTCTAACAACTTTTAAAATTGTGCAAAGTAGCTTGTATTTTTGAATTAGTATCATATTAATTACGTAAATTAACGAGATAATATGTAGCAGTGGATGAACTTTTTAGAAAAAACGATATTTTTACATTGATCTTGTGGAATTATATTCATGCTTGAGACAGTCTATCGAAGTTTTTACTGAAAACCGTGGAATAATAATAATATCATGGCGTATAGTACCTCATTCCGAACAGAAAAGTATAATTTGAAGCGAAAATATGGAAAGGTAAACAGTAAGACAGAAAAAGAACTAAATTCAGGTAATTAAATTTAAATTATCTATTGTATTTTCGAGCAATATTTATCATTACGAAATAATCAAAAGCAATACAATGAGTAAAGTTCATGAAAACATTGAATCGAAACTTAATTATCGCATGCAAAGGCACTCGGTTTGATACGATACACTTAAGTTATTCCAGCTAATTTACGTACCGTTCAGAAGCTAAGAAGGAAAATGCGCAGAAATTGTCTAAAAGCATAATCCGTACCGCAGAAAAGATTTTAATAACTAAAACCCAACGTACTGTACGTGCATATCTTTTAATGACACTGCGAGGAAAGTCTTCCGAATAGAATCGAATCTTGTACAAAAAAAAACATCCCCGCGGGCACAATAGAGAATGAGTATTGGAATCGGAGAGGCGAGTACCGTGGGCTGGTCGGCCGGTTGGTCCAGCAGGCTCTCGCTGAGTGCCCGGTGGGCCTTGTCGGCCAGGAGGCAGCGGCCCTGGCCGAGGCGCACCCTGCAGACGGGGCACCGGGCGGTCTTGAGCCGACAGCCGAAGCAGAGCAGGTGCCCGTGGACGCACTGGGACACGGGCGGGGCCGCGCTCTCGAGGCACACGGGGCACTCGAGGGCCTTGACCAGGCCCGAGACGGCGCGGACCAGCTTGCGGGCGACCTCCGGCAGCGGCCCCTCGAGCAGCGTCACCCCCTGCGTCATGTATGCATACTCGGGTTAAGACCTCCTGTCCCGGGTGCACGTGGGTGCGCCGAGTGACTCACCGCGCGCTCGTCCTCCTGGCGGCCCGGGTCAACGGCCTCGGGCCCGCCGGGCCGCCGCCAGACGCTCAGGCTCACGCGCTCGTTCCGGCTGATCAGGTGGGCTATGTCCTTCATCTCCAGGCCGAGGGCGTCGCTTCCGTCCACCTCTAATAAACAATCACCTGATCTGTTAAGATTCCGGGCAGAGGAGATTGATGATCAGTGAGGCTCGAGCTCGGGGCCCACGAGCGGACTCTTACATTGGATTATCCTAACGCGCCATGATAATGCACGCACGTATATATATACGTATTGGTTATATAAGCACCTCAATCCAGCGGCCTCGGCGCTGCTTCCGTTCTCCACTGAACCTATCCAGGGGTAGGGATCCCACTTGGAGCGGACCAGGTGGAAGCCGTGGGAGCGTCGGCCACTCGGCGTCCGCTTCGAGTTCTCCATGTCGAGGACGACCTCCTCCCGGCCTATGGCAATGATCGGCCCGCGGAACTGCCTCTGGCCCACCTCCTCCTCGTGATAATCCATCGTCGGCCCAAGAGCTGTCCAGCGATTCCCAGTGGAGCGTAGCGCGTTTGCCGCGCGATCGAAGGGGCGTTGAGCGATCGGCGGGCGCAGAAAAACTGAGCCCGGCCGCCTCGACGTCCCAGGTAAAAGGCGAGCGTCGCGCGTCTCGCCTTCACCTGAATACGGCCGCCCTTGGCAGTAGGACCCGCAGCCTCCGCGCGATAAGCGGGGAGCCCGCGCGCATAGCCTCGGGCTACGCGAGGCCGCGGATGACGGCACGGCAGCCCCGCGCTTTTCGTATGGGCCCCGGCTACCGCGCGCTAAGGTCGCCGTCGCTGTACCGCGCGGAATTCGCAAGTGCGCGCCGCCTCCTTTTCTAATCCTTCGCGCAATGCTATCGAGGGATTGCGATCAAGGATTGCGGAATTAGGATGGACTGCGATTAGGATTGCTTAAGAAAGTCAACGCAGCTCAATATTTAAAAGCCTTAGGTCAATCTTTATTCTTTCTAGATCCTCTGAGACTGTACAGTTGTGTACAAAAAATCCACCTGCACATTACGAATTCTGTGGACGTACTCGCAGTTAAGGTGTTCACATTTTTACATTGCATAAAGAAAAATATTTATACACATAATTTATATTTATATATGTTTATATTATATATATATATATATACATATATATATATATAATAGCTAAGCAAATGCTTTTAGACTGTACAAAAGATAAGTAATATATAATAACAAAAATGTTGTCTCTACTATTGATATCGATTAAAATAAAAATATTATTTCGATAATGATGGAAGTTAGAGGATCTTGTTTTTATCGTAAAAAATGATATGTTTGATACGCTACAACGCTCGATCTAATTCGATCATTAAATCTTAAAAAAAAACGATAACGTTTGATTTCTTAGTATTCCAAGGAAAATTGATTTTTGTACTTTTTTCACATGCTAATAGATCCATTCAAAAACATAACAATTAACAAAATTTTAGTTTTGTTACTTAAGACTATTTTGGAATGACAGAAGCTTTCTTCTTCATTCATTAAGCATAAATAAAAACACTTGTTACACAATTAAAGAGCACAGTGGATTTCAAATTAAGTATAATGAGACTATAGCCTGACAAACCCTTCTCCAAAGTCAATCAATTACAAACATATTGCTTAGCTTTATACTTTTTAACATTGTGTCAATAGTTGTAAAAACCAGATTAAACTGTTTTTATAATAAAAGTAATAAAAATTTGTCATTTAACAAAAAAGAAATGTTGTGAATGATATTTTATTTTAGATTAATAGATAAATTTTTAAAAATATTGATACTTTATGCTTAACATTATTTACGTACCTCAAAAAGTATTTATCATTCTAATTCTAATATTCACAATAAGCTTCTATAAAATTGAATTTACATTGACTATATTCTAAGATTCATTAAATGAGGTCCAACTATTATTGTAAATATACGATGAGCATAATATTATTTCAACAAATTATTTCTAGTAACATAGTTTGAACTATATTAAATGTTAAATATCTGATTTCATCGTTTTATTTTAATTCTTAATTAATCTTTATACGTATCGATCAAAAGTGTGTAAGTGAACGATCTTAAGTTTGATTAGATTCTCAATATGTATATTTTGTTTTCAATTCTAATTCAACAGATTCTTTTAAATCTATCGTTAAGAATGATAAAAAATTTACTTTTTTCTATGTATAAACATGGAATAATTGTACATTCAAACAAAAAAATGTTTCTTTTGTGGTAGATATTTAAGCCTTAAAAATAATCAAAATTAATGGAAATCCGAATTAAGATGATAAGTCCCCATCAGCTTAGTCGTATTTCATTGTCGAATATTGTACAATTAACAGTAGTTGGAGATATTTCAAAAAGAAATATTGTACAATTGACTGATCGTCTCATTCACTTTATGATAGCAGTCATTATTATTGAATCATTGCAACATATTGGATGTTTCTATAAAGAAACTGTTCTCTTGTAAGTAAAGAAACTCGGAAAGTCGGGTACTCTGTTTTAACATGTAGTTGCTACAGAGCAATGATAAGGAGGTAATCATTTGGTACACATCACATTGCCAATTGGCAGACTATTCTTTGTCCTTTGCACATGTCCACCAGAGACCACCATTGATCTTTGCCTTCACCCCACGTTCTCGAGCTTCGTCGAGCACTCGCTACTGATACAAAATATTCAAACAT
Source organism: Sycophaga agraensis (assembly GCA_018906755.1). Classification (NCBI taxonomy): domain Eukaryota; kingdom Metazoa; phylum Arthropoda; class Insecta; order Hymenoptera; family Pteromalidae; genus Sycophaga; species Sycophaga agraensis. The sequence continues at coordinate 1,802,772 of JACCIE010000004.1, forward strand.
TGATTCAAAGTATAGACGGTGGCGTGAACAGTGGCTTTGAGCACCAGGAGCTCTGGGTCAAGGTGCATATTACAGTTTTCAATGACCTGGGCTAAGGCTTGGCTTTGCTTTTCAGCTTTGTTTAACTGCTCACGGCAGTTAGCAAACGCATCTAGGACCTCAATCTTAGCTACAGGATTTCCCCGTAAACTACCAGAGTGATCTCGCGGCGGCAGCGGTGGATGACTGCTTGCGATCGCTCGTGTGTACATTTCTGTGACAGCTCGTAGCTTGTCAACCCATTCTTGTCGCGCCCTGACATCCGTTGCACGTAACTTTATCATGTCACCTGAAAAATTTCAGGAAAAATAGTTACTGTGTGTAATTTTTGTTCAACATATAACCATAGAAATTATTCGATTAACTAATGCTAGACATTCCAAAACATTAACATTAAAGTTTACCAGTTGCTGAATTAACAATAAATGTATTTGAATCTTCATCACTGGGAGCAATCACAGCACCAGCAAGATAAATTGAGCATCTTGGCCTTTGATTTTTTTCTGACTCACTTAAGAAATAGTGAAGTTCACCAGTTTCTGGACTTAAGATAAACCAACGATACTGCCATCCTTTCATAGCATTTGTATATTTATAAAGTAAACCCTCATAAGGATACCTGCTTTGAACACTCATATTTAATTCTGAGTTGTAATTTATTTTTTGAGATAATAAACAAATTTACAACAATAGTAACTCATTTCTATCTTGTGTCATTATAGGTTGTTATTGTTCAGAATCACTAAATTAAAACACATAAATTTCTAAAAATCCTTACAAAATACTTTGAGGAAAAACACATTTGTTTTCTTGAAATTAAATCAATTAATTAAAAAACAATTAACACTACTAATTTTCTAACTCTTAGAAATTACTTTAAAATGTACTTGTTCTTACAAGCATTTTTTTCTGTTAAAAAGAAAAAGCCCTCTAGCGCTGGAAAAAGTAAACTCGATTTCTATATAACCAAAACAAAGAGCGCGAAAATTTAAAAATGTTGCATCGTATATGTAAAATGAACTGCATGAAATTTGAGCATTTTCATAATTTCGTAAACGATTTTAAATATTAAGTATATATTTAATAACCATTCTTTATTTTTATTAAAATGATTATGAACTTTAATAAAACTTACAGTTCATAACTGTAAGTGAAAAATATTATCATTATTAAATATTACATTCTGTAAATAATTTCTACAGTTGAGCATATTAAAAAAATTTTTATTAAAATAACGTCTCATTTCTTATACAGTACAATGTTTAAATGTAAAAAAAGAATCTCTAAAAAAGAAACAGTAACTAAAACATTATTCTAATTTAAATAGACATTCGTTTAAGTTAAAAATAAGTGATAATGATTTTTAAGAAAATTTCTAATAAATGACACTTCCAGATTTCTGTTTTTTTTCTTTTTCTGAGTAGTAAAATATTAATGGTAGACAAAATTTTATATTTTGTTTGCCTAACGTTTTTATAGGTTTTGTAAAACATGAAAAATAAAATTATTTCACATAAAATTACAATCTTATAAGTAAACTAAAAACATTACTTTCTTTTTTAGGGACATTTTTTAAAATTTAAATTAGTCCTTCGTCTTGTAATTGCATACGTATTTTTGGTATGTCAATGCTTGGAGAAAGGTCATCAATGCTTATAATTTTAACCGTTATTAGCTGATTGATAGGAACTAGTTCGCTTATTCGCTTCGAAACTGCGTCTGAAAACTTCTCTTCAGGTATCATAGCTGCAAAAAAAATCTATGTAATAATCTTAAATATTAAAACCACATAAATTATTGATGAACAAACTTTAATCAGTAATATTCCTATGCAATAATTTACTATTGAATTTGTTCATACTTATCACTTCAATAAAATGTAAGTAATATTAATAATAGATACTTACGAGTTATACTGCAGAGAATTGCTAATGGTCCAAAGTTTGCAAAATCTTCCACGAAGAGACGAATATCTGTGTGTTTTACACATTCGGTATTTCCAAAATCAATGAAGAAAATGCGAGAATCAGTTGGTGTAGCACTAGAGTCTAGACAAAGACCTCTGTAGTAAAAATTTTGATATTTCGCAATACAAAGTTCATTATCTCTTGGTATATAATGTGATGTTGTTGTTTTTACATACTCGTAGATCTAAGAAAAAAAAATTAATAAAATACATCTCTGTGCTCAATAAGAGTGCATTAAACAAGCAATATCATATAAATTTTTTTAATAATCCTAAATAACAAAGCTCTTTTTTGGACACAAAATTTTTTAAACCACTAATCTCATATCTTTGCTATTACTTACTCTATTGGTCATTTCTTCTTGAACAGCTTGAATTAAAACATAATCATTTGGCCCTAGAATTAAACTACCATTTTCTGGATAATAGAAGAGCATTATTGCTGTAATTTCATCATCAACCTCTCCTAATTTTATGTTAGGCAAATCAAACAACTGATAAACTTTTTTGTCTGTAACTGTACCAATCATCTGTATATTTTTGTTAATAAAAAGATAAATATTAGTCCAAACATTAAAAGTTCTTTAAATTACCTTTATTCATATCAAGTTTTTCCCACGTAGGTGTTAATAAAGATTGTAAATCTTTGTTTACAATTTCATTTTTTGGCGTTTTCAATGTTACACCAATTTCTAAAGCATCATCAGAAAATGTACAAGTTAGAGGTACAGAATTTAAAATCAGATTTTGAATATAATTTTTTGCTTGTGTAGTTAGTGGGACATCCGGTTTTATATCTTTCAATTTAATTTTCACAAGACATGATGGTTGCTGTAACATAAAAAGTACTGTTTGTAAATCGATGAACTTGTATGGTTACAAAAATTTTTTCGACCTTAACTGTACAATAACATAAACATTAAAATTATAAAACTAACGTGTAATTAATACATATAACATTAAAAAAAGTACTCACTTCTTTTATTGTTACTGGTAACTGATATAGTTTATCTACAGTACTGGGTTCTTCATTTCCATAATCAACATACCTTATTAATACTTTTTGTCCTTCTACTTTAGTTATTATAGCTCGATAATAATTTTCATCCAAACTATAATATGCTAACACCATTTCACCAATTACAGGAGTTTTAGTTAATTGTTTCCCTACAAAAATTATTTTCATAATATTACGCAATAAATAATCCGTTACAAGTTTTTTTTGTAAAAATTCATACTATTTAAAGCACATTCAGCAATTTGTTGTTCTAGTCTATAAAGACGTTCCCTTTCAGTTTTTTCCATATTATTCGCGTACAGTATATTTGGAGCAGAGAAGTGTGTAATAACAACCTACAATTTTAAAATATCATAGTAAAATATATAAATAAAATTTCTATTATCTATTGTAAATTGTTTGTAAAAAATTCTATTGTAAATTAACTGTATATTTTGTAAATAAAGCTATAGTAATAATATCCTACCGCAATAATAAGATATAGTAATATCTATATCAGGATTATTATAGATTTTTAGAATTAATTTGATTAAGTGAAAGTAACTAAAATACCTGCTGTCCACTGCTCAATTTTGCATAATGAATACCTTTTTGTTCAGGTTCAGGAATCCATTTCTTTACTAGAGCTTTTGTGGTAAAATTCATATTGTCATCAGAAATTACCGTGATAACAATTTCATTTGGCGATTTAATTTCATCCACTGTAAATTTTGCACTTTCAAACATAGGAACAGGCTAAAACAATAAATAAAACAGAAGAATAACTTTCTATAAAACTACTTACAAATAATAGAAATTAGTACAGCAAAATTTATAACAATTGTGATTTTGAAATAATCTATTTCTTAAAGATATTTTTTGCAAATTATTTACGATGTAAAATTTAAGAAAAATTTTTTTTATTTACCAATTTTGTTTTAGTCGAAAAGTTGCATACTAGACCCATTGTTAGAATTTGACTATATTTATTAGGCAAAGGTGTACATTTGCTAGGCACAATGATTCTGCTTTCGTCAACAATGGCTAACTCTATAACTGGAACTTTGGTTAAAACTATACCTCTAAACCATTCTGACTCATTACAACCGCAAACAAAATCGCCTATGTTTGGACTGAAATTATACACACAAATATAATTAATACTTACAAAATTGAAGAGTATACACAAATTAATATTAAAAAATTACCTGTAATTAGGATATTGGTCCAGTTGAGTCTCGCAATCTACTTTAAGTTTGTCCAGTAATAAGGCAAAGTTATCTATTTGATTGTCTGGCACTAGAGACATACTAAATTCATATTCATTAAGTTGACCCAAAACTAGAACTATACCTGACTGACCAAGTTTTAGAGTTTCACAAACGCTTGGCATATTGGCTAATTTTAACAAAGCTATGTCAGATTCAGTTTTTCTGTCCAATTTATTAACCGAAATCTCGTTTTCTGTACTGCACTTTGACATCTTATAATATTTTATAAAAACCAAGAAATAAACAAAATTTAATTTATAATTTTAAACAACATTTAGTACGTGCCATATAAAAACTAAACTAATTATTGTTCATCAATATCATTTAAAAGAATGTTTAATATACCTGTTCAGTTACAATATCGAATGTATTATTTGTGCTTTTATTATAATCTTTTGTTTCAACAATGATAGTACCATCTTCTTCTAAACTCAATGCTTTCACAAATAAAGACTCAACATTCTGGTTACATTTAAAACCTTGTGTAACCCGAATTCTTCGACAATAAGGAGGCAGATTGAGAAAACCATTAATCGGGCGAGCATCCTCTATCTCTGTCATTTCAACTGTTCCAAAGTCATACGAAAAAACCTATTGCAATCAAAAAAAGGAAAATAAAACAAAATTTAAAAAGATTGAAGTTACAAATCAACGTTAACATTAACTTTATAATACAACATAAACAAATAATGAAAAAATAACAATTTAAAGTAAATTATAATCTTTAATATTTAATATTAACTTAAGGTAATTAAATTAAGGTTAATATTTTTTAATATTAACCTTAGATTCCTTAGCACCAAGTGATAAAATTGTTGCCCTAAACCATTCTCCTTGTCGTTTAATTATACACTTAACATTTTCTTCCAGTGGTATTGGTTTTGTTTTCCAAGCATAATCTTCAAGTTCTTTACAAAGATTGGTGATAGCACTAGCATCCGCAACCTTTTGAACCCAAAATTGATTGTCACTTATAAACGACGTTATCATTACCTCGATGAACTTGTCTGTTGGTATAAAATCTATTTTCTTCTGAAATTCTATATTATCATTACTACTTTTCTGTTCTTTTCTGCACAGAGAATTTCGTAAAGAGTCACTTTTAGACACACTGTTGTCATTAATACTTTCTTGTAATGGTTTATTGTTTGTTTTGGGGAGACTTGAACCAGTTGCCTTAAAATTATTCTTTCGTGAATTTTTATTAATTTCGAGTGAACTGGGCACTGTTGAATAAATAAGAATTGTTAATTATAATCAAAAAAATATTAAGAGGGATCATAAAAATGATTGCTAAACTTTTTATTTTACTATGTTTCAAATTATATTGAAAGAGAAACTAATCTATTCACTATAAAGATCAATCCTTTGACATAATTACAATTTAATATTATGGACTTAAAAGATATAGATAAAATTTGCATTTTTCATATAAAATACTCCAATCAAAACTATAATTATACGTAATATTGACAATTGTAATCATCTAGAATTTTTATAAGTACTAATTTAATTTTAATTATCCAACAGATTGATTAATGTTTTACCTATACATTAGAATTTTGAATGATAAATTTTTAACATAATCTATGTTTATACAGAAAATATTATTCAATTTTGAAGTAAATTTATTTACTAGTGTATTTAAACATAAAATTTAAATGAATGATTGAAAGCTATAGTTGGTGTGACTTGTATAAAAGTAAAAATTCTCCTTAATCTAAACAAATCTAATCTAGTTTTATTTTAATTTGTTAAAGTATTAAAATAGTCATATTCCTTATTTCAAAGAACCTGTTTCAGAAGATGGTTTTTCATCACTTATACTTTCACTAGAAGATACTTTTGTTTTATTACAGTTTTCAATTGTATCACAAATATTTTGTTCTTGAGTTTTATGTTGCATAGATGTCTTTGGAGGCCTGAGTGGTCTATAATCATCTGTCTTTTTTATTAATGAATCCTTTATTTTTCCGTTTCCTAATGGTGATTTCAATTTTTTCACCAATGGCCTAAAAAACAAGTCAAGAATAAACATACGCTCATTATATAAATATTGAATAAACTTTTCATTATTCAGCAATTTTTCAAATTATGAAATCTAAAAAATGTAACATGAAATAATATTGAAGTTAAATATTATTATTAAATCTTACGGAATTTCTTGACAATCTACTTTATGTTTCTTCCAATCATTAACTTGACAAATTTTATTACAATAGAATGCAGTTAGACACTTCTGACATTTAAATGCTGTAGGAGTAGAACAAATTTCACAAATACCCATTTCGTCTTCAGTATCCATGGCATATTCATAGGAACCCTATACAAATAAAATAAATATTTCTAATTGGACAACACATCAGTTTTAATTAACTATTCAATAATTACTTTTTCTCGTTTTTCGCATACACTTTGAATACACTTTGCAATATTGTAATGAGGTTCAGGTAAATTATAATAAGTATAGCCTCTGCCATAAGAAATATGTCTTGTACCATCTTCTGATACATGTGCAATGCCTCTAGAAAGCAATATATATGTATATGTTAATATATAAACAGCTATAAAAATTAACAATTATATATTTTATTTACTCTATTTTCTAATATACTCACCTAGTATACATTAAATTAGTGTCCTTATAAGGACCTGCAGATTCATATGGATTATAAATTGATGGATGTGTAGGTACAGGATATAAAAGATCATCATCAGGTGTGTATCTCTTGGATTCAAATGGTGGTGAACAATTTGCTTTACCAACATCTATGACTTTTTTTATTCCATGGGATTTATCTCTAAATTAAATTTAAAATAAATATATGTATTATCAATTAATTTTATAATACTTACAAAAAACTGCTCTTATATCTAAAATCTACAATTGGATTTGACATATTGAGTACAACTTCAGGATGCAACATCCTTAAACTTTTATCTTTAAACTGAATGTTTAACATCAAAGGTAATTTTTGATGTAACTCATTAATAGCAGCTTCTGCTTCACTATACTTAGAGTATGCAATAAAAGCTTGATTTGTATCATTCTTTGATTTGAGTATTTTGATGCCAATTACTTGGCCATATTCAGAAAAAATACTTTCAACTCCATCCTACAAAAATATTAAATAATTTATTATTAAGTTACTTTTCTGGATTAATGTTAAATATTAAGGTTTGTGAAATACCTGTTCTAATTCTAAGGGTAAGTTTAAAATATGAAGAGTAAAAACTGATGACCTGTTAAAGAATCACTTGCATTATTTTTTATATTAAATAAAAAAATCTAAATTATCTAATTAATTTTCTTTAAATTATTGTAATTTTATTAAAAAAAATTGAACATTTAGTAATAAAATTTACGAACCCATTAGCATTTACAGTAGATAAGCTATGATCCATTTTGATTTACACTTGTGAAGATTTTTAAAAAATCTTTTACCTTAAACGAAAATTGATTAGCATAATTCTAACACAATATATATTTTATAGATAAAATTGAAACGTTAAATTTTTCACATATATATCTAATCCTAAAACAATTCGTTATTCTAAAACAAAACGTCGTAAATCCGTCTTCTTTAAAACAAGATTTTTATATAAACTATAATATTGCATTTAACTGAACATTTTTATTTTTGGTTTATCGGATAAAAATTGGAATACAGGCATTAAAAACTATATGAAAGCATTAGTTAAATTCCTAGAAACCGTGGAAAAACGCCCCCTTTGTTTGAAATTTAATCTAATTTCAAAACTTCAAAATACATCTAACGCTTACAAAATGGAGAAAAATAATTTTTTTTTTTAGTTTAATACTGAATTAAAACTTTAATTAAATTTAAAATTTAATTCAAATTTAAAATTTAATTCAAATTAGGTTAAATAGCAGATGCACATTTTTACATTCCGAACGCAAAACGTGGATTATTTATTGTATCAAAATATGTAATGATTTTAAACGTACCTTCAGAATATATTATTACAAATAATTTAAAAATTAAATGAGATTCAATAATAATTTCGTAATAGGTATGTAATTCCAAATTCATAATTCAATGATCATTTACCCTGATTATTTAATTGTACATTATAAGTACTTACCCACAATGCAAATTTTATAACTTGTTTTTAACCAGTTGTCTCTTATTTTTTATAATTTGGCCAATACAATTTTTGACTCCATAAATTGAATTTGATCACACTCAAAAGTAATCTGAGCTGATCGTAACTTAACAACGTGCAAAGTAGTGCCACAAAACTTCAGCTAGGTCGAATTATACTGTAGCTTAAATAAAGGACCACCACACGCTCGAAGACTGCCGGAACAAAGAGACAAAATACACATGTGTATTACGGATGCCGACAAACATTGTTCAATGTCACAATCTCACTGATCACACCACAGAGCAAGCAACCAACAATTGTATACATTCCGGCCGGCCCCATAGCACACATGATGTAGTGATGCCAGAAAACCGAAACTTTTCGCGCCTGTGTAGAGCGCCTCTGCGCGCACAGTTTGAAATAGGGGGCGCTGGAGGGGATGAAAAAGGAATACGCGCCTGCACGACGCGCTATAAATTGTGCCACATTAATATTATTAAATGTAAATAAATACTACCTAACAATTTTGTTACAAAATAAATTAGTATTTGTAAAAAATATGCATGCAAGTCATATGCTTGCGTAAGTTCCAACATGCTGTAAAAAGTCTATGCAATGAACCCGAAGGTTTAGACTACAACATTATAGGTTTAATTATTTAAAAAAATGGCAAATAATAATATTTAAATACACAAATAATTTATTAGCGTATATATGTATAAACGTTTAAGTATATTAATAAAAGAAATTATATTAATTTATTCATATATTAAGTACAATTTATCTATACATTATTTATGCAATAAATAATACTTTGTAGACATCAAATGGTTTTTTAAATATAACATATTATGAGTTTAAACATAAATTATATACTTAGAATATATTATTATTATAAAATTATCTGCACATATTAATATATTATTCTATTTATACATATTCATTCTCATACGGTCTCTTTTTTAAAATGCATAATAAGCTAAATATGAAACAATTGATTTAATATAAAATTAGGATTTTTATAATTATTTAAAGGCTATAATCTGGTTATAATTTTATAATTCGACCTTTATATACTCTAAGTATACGATTTATGTTTAAACGAGTTTTTACGCGATTGCGGGGAAAGGATAGAGACACCTGGCGGTGGTGCGAGGAGGCACAGAGTACTGCGCCACATACGTATAATCCATATGGCGGTAATCGCCTTAGCTCCAAATTTTCGGTTTTCAATCAGAACAATAAAAACAACAAAACAATAAAAACCTGTAAAAACAATTGTGCAAATGTAAAGCAATGGAATGCTTACAGAGCTAATTCAAAAGACATATTATATATATATAACAATTAGTATTGCGACGGTCACAATACGAGGGAAAAAACCTGAAAGCTTTAATTTAAATTTAATTTTTTTACCTGTTTAGATTGAATTTTTATACTATCTCTTTCAACGTACTAGGTCAGAAAGTTTCTTTTTCATGCAATTATGTTTAATTACATAATTTTAAATCATTAAACATACGGTAAAAAGTCTGAAATTTTAATACAACTATTAGAAAATATGAATAATAGTTTATACTTAGTTTTAAAATATTATAATTTAAAAAATAATTATTATCAATTCCTTTAAAGAATTGAAATTTTTTTTGTATAATGATTTAATTAATATTTAGTAATTGCAGAAATATGAGCTGTAAAATAATATAAGACGAATGCACAGGATATTTTGTAGGGTTGCTATAGTAACACTACATTATGTATACAAATGCGATTCAGGTGTCTTATTATAAGTTATTAGAAGATGTAAAACAATACTTTATATATTTAACAAATAAAAAATGTGTCATTTGAATGTCGACAAAGTAAAAATTATTCTTTTTCTGTTAATGTCTCCAATTCTTATAAGGGGATTTGGTGATCAAGAAAGTTATACATTTGAGTATAATCATCCAAGAAATTGTAAAGTAAACCAATACTTCGATATTGATTCACTTTCATGTATTAAGTGTAACACTGAAAAGAATTTGGAACCTTCAAGAAATGGTAATACATATTTTAATGTTTATAAAATATCAGTATTTAAAAATAATTTTTTTAGGGCTTTCATGTGTGTGCAATAAATATAGCAGAAAAGTTGGCTATGAAAATAATTTGCCAAAATGTGAACTTTGTCAACCAGGTACAATCTTGACATCTGATAAAAAAAACTGTATTTCTTGCAGAAAAAGTGATAATTTTACCTGCAATTGTGCAGTAAATCAAATTAAAGGTATCTATCTAAATAATAATAAATTATTAAAATAGTAATTAACTCAAATTACAAATTATTCCTTCAGTAACAAAATCATTTGATTTCTATAAAACAAATTTAAATAAAATATATGAACATTAATTATATGTAAATGAAATTTGATTATTGTCAATCTTTTTATTATTAAAAAAAATGAATAGACGAGTGATTGAAAATTTAACATAAATTTTTATTAAAACTTGTTTAAACTCATTTCTTTAAATTTTACAGTTGAAAGAGATATAAATGGAGATTTACTAAAAAGTATAAAATGCATAGAGTGTTCTGAAAACAGTTATCCATCTTCAGATGGCTTAAAATGTCTTGCATGTCATAATGTTACCATCAATAGTCATAGCAATTGTGCTTGTCCAATAACAACTCATGTTAGACTTCAAGATTTTTGTTTTAAAAAAAATGATATTGATTTTAAGGATATACGAAATACCTATCTTGTTCAATTTTATAGTGAAAATGTTGATAGTTATTATTTTAGAAAAGAATTGAAGCTATCAGCTTATTTATGCAAAGTTTGTATAATTATAAGACTAAGATATTTTACGAATATTGAAAAAATATAATTAATTTTTGATTATTTGATCTTCATATATAATATTTCAATTGTATTTTTGAGGATGGAGATATGATTGCATGTGAAAGATTATCAAATATGTGTTCTTTAACACTTTATGAAAAAAGTGTACCCTGTAAAATATCAAAACTTAATCAAGATCCTCGCACTTTACTATGGATGTTTTATGAAGAAAACAGTTATCCTGTTGTTGTTAATAATAAGATAATTCCTGTAAAATATACTTTAGATAAAAATGACAATGTAAGTTGTTTTTAAGGCATCAATTTTTATTTGGATATTAAATAAAATTAATAAGTTATGCAATTTATATTTTAATAGAATAATCATCTGAATTTTACAATAGTTTCATTTTCCCTAGAAGGGGAATTGAAGTACATTGATACACCAAATTTATTTTGTACATTTCTTAATGACATCAGATTTGGAGTCAATATTAATAAACAATGCAAGATTTATGCAAAGGAATTAACAACTAGGGAAATGAATTTTTTTATACCTTATTTATTATACAATGATAAAGGCAAATCCTTTTTAAGTGTTTTACCAGTGTTCATAAAAAATAAAGGGGTAAGTGTTAAAGATGTATTACAGTAATTGATATAACAAAATCATTAATCAAGTTTTATATAACAAATCTTAAAATAAATCATAATTTACAGTGGCAACCCATGAAAAAATTCTTCTTAATAGACAGAATATCAAGTTATAAAGCAATACCAAATTTAGTAGATGATACTTTTAAAAAGGAAGAAGAGCTTTCTATACTTCGATACATAAAGTCTTTAGAAGTAATGTAAGTTTTTACAAAATCATTAAAATAAAAATTAAATAATTGTTTAAGAAATGCATTTTAGAATTAAAGTACAAAATGATAATGATGGGGGACATATTTATACACCCATAGTCACTATTGAATATGGAGAATTAAAAAAACAAGAAATGCAAGATAACAAACAAATTAAAGTGGATTACAAAGTTGTATTTATTTTAATTAATAAGAATGTAAATAATTCAATAGAAGTAAGTTGTTATAATAGGTTTTTTAACCAGTAATAAATACATATTTTATTAACTACCTCTGATAAATAAATATTTGTAGATTGCAATTGGAATTATGTCAGGGCTTGCAATAGCATATTCAGCATTGAAAGCTTGGAGTTACTGCAAAAGAAACTTTAATGGAGTCCTAAACATTGGAGTAGTCATTTGGTTTTTTATTTATTGCTTAGGAGCAATTGGGAATATATTATTATTGGTAACAACCAGTGTTTGCATTTATACATTTGTTTTTTATAAAGGGCAAACTGTTCTGCATATTTTATTACCCACTGACAGTGTAGAAACGAAGATTTATTTATGTACTATAATAGCTTTCTCGTTTAAGGTATATCATATTGACATATGCTTTAAAAATATTAGAATTTAATTTTCTTTTTAAAATAAAATCTGTTAAAGCACTAAATTATATAAATTACTATTTATTATATGATAAAAATGCATAGACTAAAAGCTAATCAGTTTGATAATAATTTATAATTATTCATATTAATATGAATAAATAAAATATAGAAACATTTATTACAGATAGTGGAAATCGTGGCATTGATCTACCGTCATCGCAATATAAACGTCTTCTTCATAGACTGGGAACAACCGCGAACTATTCAGACACCAACGCTTTATGATTCTCCTCATACTTCCTTAAAGAAACTTTACAATAATAGATTTGAACAAGAAAATTTATCACGAACGCCGAATTCAGCACGTAGTAAAAAAAGACGTTCGGATTGCTCAAGTCAGGAAAACAGTTCGCCTGACAATAAACTTTCGAGCATTGAAAAGCATTGTGATTCTTATGGTACAGATTTTGGAGGTGAGACAGAGAGAATACAACACATACCAGTTAGTATTTGGAGAACTTATTTTGTAGCTAATGAGTGGTTTAAGATTCAGACAAAAAGGAGAATCAACGTTGCACTTCAGATCATTTTTACACTTTTCATGCTTGAGGTTTGTAAAAATACTAAAAATCTGTATCGAAAGATAATGATATTTGTCAAAAATTATTTTGATTCTTTGATTTACTGATATAATTTAAGTATAATATTTTGATAATAATTTTCATAATTAAATTTTGAATATTATTTTATACTATATATTTAACAGATTGTAGGTTTAAAGTATTGGACACAAGCTACACCAGAGTTACAAGTTAATGAGAATGAAAGTCACTTAACAAATGAAAAAAATTTTAGTTTGAGATTTGGTGTAGGAGCATTAGTTTATATTTTTTGTTACTGTATGCAGTGGATTATTTCCATTACATTTTATGAAAGATATGTAAAAAATAGAATGCAACATTTTGTAGATTTGTGCTCTGTAGCAAACATAAGTATTTTTATATTTGCATACGATTATTATGGATATTACATTCATGGCAGGTATACAGAAAAAAATAATTTGCTAGCTTGTTAATTAAAAAGAGCAGACTTGATTAAATATTAATTGTAGATCAGTTCATGGATATGCAGACACTGATTTAGAAACATTGATTAGTGATTTAAAAAAAGAAGAAAATAATCTTTGCGCTCATAGAGGATTGATACCAGGAACAACAAATCAAACTTTCATTACATCTCTTTCTTCCTCTTTTAGAGAAATTTATCATAAACTTCTAGATTTACAAAATAAAGTAAGTATAAAAAAAAATAATCTAATAATTTTACTATTCAATATTTGTATTTATTTAAGGATGAAGTTAAATTTCCCAGAAGAGATATTTTAAATACGTTAAATTGGGAAAAAAGTTTACAAACCCATTCAAAAATAAAGCAATTTTTAACTGCATTTGTCGATCATTGTTTTAAAGATTTAGATTATATTATAAAAGAAAGAATTCTACTAGAAAAACTTTGTGACATTGAAATTGGAAAAAATAATGATCAATCAACGTTTTATACAGGTATGATGAATCATTATTATTTTAAGACTAAATATTTTATAAAATATACAATTGTATTAAAGTTTTTTTTAATTTATTTATAAAATTATGTATGCTTTTTCAGATAATAACAACTCGTTTGATCGAGTGATATTTTATGGTAATGAATGGACTTTAGGGACATTTGAAATTGCTCTATTTATATTTGTACAAGTTTTATCTGAAGACTACATTCTTGCTTGCATGATTACTTTATTAATGTCTCAATTGCTGATTACCATTAGTAGAATCAATGGAAAAAGCAACTTGGCAAAAAAAACATTAATTGATGAAAGATTTTTAATGTAAATACAATAATAGGTTGAAATAATGCCTTCTTAAATTATGTCAAAGAATAAAATACTAATTATTTAATTTAAAATAGTACTATTTAAGCATTTTATTGAAAATAATATTAGAGATTGTTTTTTTTTTAATTTTAGTTTGAGAACTGTTTGTGTATCATTTTTTATATTGATGTTATTCAATAATATTTAATTAATTCAATTAATAAATAGTAACTGCTTGAAATTTAAAAGAAATTCAACATCCTTAAAGTCTTATTTTTTAAAAAATTTTATTACTTAAATGCTATTCTGTATAAATATATAAAAATGAACTACTTTTTTACATTAATCCATTGTAGCATGTAGCATCACTTAATGTCACCATTTTTAGAATAATGACATTGCCATTTCAAAGTAGTTTCACTTAGTTTAATATTATATGACAATAACTTATACTAATAAATTTAATAAATTATAACCAAAAAAGGTAAAGAGTATTTAATCTGAATAATGAAATCCTTATTGACATCTACCTTTTATATCTATTTAAATAAATGCTTTTTGTAAGTTTCCACTTGACACAATATGTTTATATTATACAGTAAAACAAACAAATAAACATTTAATATTAAACTGCAATTTAAACCATTTTAATATCATGTATAAATCATATATATTTATAGAAAATTTTATTGTATAATTTTTATAGATAGTTTCTGCAATAAAGTATATATATTTAAGAGTGTTGCACTAATTGTTTAATGGAAAATTAGATTATCTTGTGATTTTATCTTTATTAAATTTGTTTACATTTTGTTTTACATTTATGACTAACGACTTATAACTTAATAGTAATACAAAACTTTTATTTTCAATTGCAAAACAACAATGATTAAATATATTTATGTATTACCAATGATTTTTTAAAAACCATTAATGGTGATCATCATGTTCATTGTGATGATGCCCATGATAATCAATGCCTAGGAAGTTTTCTACAGCAATTGTTAAGCCCACTAATGGAATCCAAATTTGCCAGCCTTTAATAAAATATCGGATAAATGGTCCTTCATACCATTTAGTCTGATGTTTAGGAGTTCGCCACACATAATTCCTTATCCATGGATCTTTTAATCCTTCTTTCTCTAAGCGTTTTTGAAGTTTTGTAAGCAGATAAGAATCTTCAACTTTAAAAGTTGATGCATCTGGAACAGGTGGAGTCTTCACCTCATGTCCATGACCTCCCATTATCTACTATAATATTTAATTGTATAAATAAACTAATTGAGATATAAGTTATTATTACAAATTATCAGTTAATTTTCTTATCAATTTTCATTTGAAAATTCTTATATTTTAAAATTACTTTAATAGTTTACATAATAATAATCCATCATGAGGTATATTGTTATGGAAAGTATTTGGATGAATAGATTTTGATAAAAATTTTAAAAAATAATTTAAGGTTATGACATTATAAAATATGTTTTATTCGGATAGTAAATGTAAAGTTTCAAAGTTGAACAATTCTAAAAATAATAATGTTCTTAGCTTACATTTCTTTAATAAGTTTATTAAATTTCTTTCTTTTTAATTATTCTTTTATGATTACGTAAATTATTTTAACAAATACAGCAAAATATAGCAAAGAACTGAGAAAGTGAAACGCAGTGAAACTTACCAGGCTGGGCTGTGGGCACAGGTAGAATTGCAGACATGTCATGCAGCGCCGTTATTTCAAAATATGTAACGGACATAACCTGAACTAACAATTATCACTGATATACGTATATAATTTTAAAGGGGTGCTCTGAAAATTAACTCAGACCTCAGGATTTCTTAAAAAATTTTTTATAGCGCTCTAAAATTTTATCATGATCCTAATAGAATGTTAAAAAGTAATTAAAATTATATTAATTTAAATATATTTTTGCACTACAATTTTTCGTTGTAAACATCAAAATGTTTGTTAGTACTTTTTATGGATATGCACTTGAAAGAAATTAGAATTGAAGAATTGTCTAATTTTTTAAATACTTTGAATTTTTTTAATCACATTGTATATCATGACACAGATGTCTGTTGTTTGTTCCAAACTAGATTAAACTCATGATAATTTAATATTTGAGATTTTTTAATCACAAAAAAGTTAATAAAATGATTATTTTACTAAATTCTTTTAATCTGAATAGGATAAACTTACATTTCAAACAAACTAATATTTAATTGTATAAGCTCCTTACATTTTTTGGTATAAAATGACTCATAAATTTATTAATGTTTACAAATTTATTTTATTTTATTGTAAATTTTTTATAATCACCACACAATATACATATGTACATATTCTATATCATATATATTCAAATATTAATATACTTGATTATTCAGGTTCACATCTGCAAATGATTGAAATGCGCCTTGTTTTATTGATTATTTTACCTTTATAAAAAGATTCTTTTTTAGATAGAATTTCATGTTTGTATTTATAACGAGCCACTCCTTTCATGACATACAAAGACTTTCTTGGTATTAAAAAATCATCTGAATATTGTTTTTCATGGTCTACATATGCAAGACGCATAACTGAATCACTTAATAAACTTATCGTAGCAATAATTTCACCACAAAATCTGACACTGTCAACATGTGGTTTTATCCAACCATCTTCTGCTAGATCCAATACATGTACTAAACTAAGTTGTGGCATGCCTGGTGGAAAAGCTTTTTCTCTTATTTTATTTATAATTTTATTATTTTCTTCATTCCATTTCAGAAATTCAGTCTCTCGATACCCATGAATGGCATCATCCCAATGATCATATTCATATTTTAAGCGCTTTATGTAAGGATCAACTTCATCAAGCAAAAGTTTTTCTTCTAGATCAGTAATAAAGTTTTCATAAATATTCATACTTGAATGTAATTTTTCTTTCCAATTCTTAAAATCTCCATTAGAACTTTCTTTCATTAAATCTGTATTTGATTCACTTTTAAAATTAGAAGTATTTCTCAGAAGGTTAATTGGAATTTTAGTCTGTTTCCAACGTGATTGTAATAATTTAAAAAGCATAACGTTTTTTATAATTTAATTTAAACACATAAATAAAATTTTGATTTAAGTGTGCACACGCAGTTCAATAATTTTTTTTGAGAGTATTTCTAAACTTTATTTTTAAATACATTCAAAAAGTATTCATCTTATTATTTTTGATTATGTATTATGTATTATCAATTAAATAGTTTATAACCTAAAAATAATATAAGCTGTATTATCAATTATGGTGCACAACGGGACATAAAAAACAACACCAAACCAAACCGAAAACAGACAACCCAATATCCATAAGAATAGTTCCGTATAGCCCGTAGTCACTGGTCACCGATTGACCGAACGCATCATACGGAAATGAGTATACGGCAGGGACAAATATATTTTACCCGGTGTTCTTATATTGCCATTTTTTACCGCGTAGCTGCTGCCCACTGTAGTGTTTATACGCTAGTTTGAAACTTTAAACTTGCGTGTATGAACTAGTGTGAGCTTTTTGTGGTTACCTACAGTTACCTACTTGCGTGGTGTAGTGCGGTATTTCGATATCTTTACCAGACGCGACTAAGATTTATTTTAATTAATTGAAAGATAAATAACTTTAATTTTTAAAATGACTATAAGTATTTTAAGATGCCGAACTAATATTTTACAATTGTCAAAGTTGCCTTCAGTTGCTTTAGGGGTAATGATATATTTTTTCATTAGGTTATGTTAATTTTATTTTTAAAATACAATAAATTGCTTAACTTATTCTTAAAATAAATATATTAAATATTTTTCATTCAATTTTAAGATAAAGGCACGATGCATGAGTACGCACGAAAAATTTGCTGAACATAAACCAATAGAAAAAGTAAGAAACATAGGAATTTCAGCTCATATTGATTCTGGAAAAACAACCCTAACAGAACGGATTCTCTTTTATACTGGTCGAATATCAAAAATGCACGAGGTAATTTTATAGCAATGAATAAAATATTAATGACGAGTAAAATTATATAACTGTATGTTTAGGTAAGAGGTAAAGATAATGTTGGAGCTGTAATGGATAGTATGGAATTGGAAAGACAACGTGGAATTACTATTCAGTCTGCTGCAACATATACTCTATGGAAAGATTATAATATTAATATTATTGATACACCTGGTCATGTGGATTTTACTATCGAGGTTGAAAGATCTTTGCGTGTACTGGATGGGGCAGTTTTAGTACTTTGTGCTGTTGGTGGAGTTCAGTCTCAAACTTTAACAGTTAACAGGCAAATGAAACGATACAATGTTCCCTGTTTAGCTTTTATTAACAAGTTAGATAGAATGGGAGGAAATCCAAAAAGAGTTTTGGAACAAATGAGAACTAAATTAAAACAAAATGCAGCATTGATTCAGTTACCTATTGGAAAAGACAGTGATACTCGAGGAATTATTGATTTGATTTATAAGAAAGCTATGTATTTTGAAGGTAATTTTGGTGAAATAATTAGAGAAGATGAAATTCCAAAAGATATGAGAACAGGTATGGCTAGAATTGTATTTTTTATTGTGTTAGAATTTTATAATGACAATGTTATGTAATAATTTATAGAGGTCGATGAAAAAAGGCAAGAGTTAATAGAATATCTTAGTAATGCAGATGAAACTATTGGTGAATTATTCTTGAATGAATCTACCATAAGTGAGAAGGATATAAAAGATGCTATCCGAAGGACATGCTTAAAAAGGACATTCACTCCTGTTTTAGTTGGCACAGCGTTAAAAAATAAAGGTATACAACCATTGCTAGATGCTGTTTTAGATTATTTGCCAAATCCTGGTGAAGTTAAAAATTACGCATTACTTGAACAAGATGGGTGAGTAATATCAATGATGTATATATATATGTATGTACATGTTACATTTTTTAAAAACATCAAGCATTTTGTTTTGTATTATTGATTTCCATTAGTAAAAAAGAACAAAAAGCGGAAGAGGAAGACAATAAAATCATTTTAAATCCTGAACGTTCAGATGCTCATTCATTTGTTGGACTAGCATTTAAATTGGAAGCTACAAAATTTGGTCAATTAACATATTTTAGATGCTATCAAGGGATGTTGAAAAAGTCTGATACTATTTATAATACAAGAACTAACAAAAAGGTAGGTAAAAGATCTTTAATAATAATTAATATTGCTTAGTAAAGAATTTTTTTTAGGTTCGGATTGCACGTTTGGTGCGGCTTCATTCAAATACAATGGAAGATGTGAATAAAGTCTATGCTGGAGATATTTTTGCTATATTTGGTATTGATTGCGCTTCCGGTGATACATTTGTTAATAAAGGGGATTTACCGATTTCGATGGAATCAATTTTTGTACCCGAGCCAGTAGTTTCCATGTCGATTCATCCTAAAAATTCGAAGGATCGTGATAATTTTGCAAAAGGAATTTCAAGGTTTACAAAAGAAGATCCTACATTCCGTTTTTCATATGATCCTGATAACAAAGTAATATTTCTTTTTATATCAGTTAGTTTTTATGTATAACATTGAATAACGATATAATTGATTGATTTGCATGTACATAGGAATCAATAGTTTCTGGTATGGGTGAATTACATTTAGATATCTATGCTCAACGACTGGATCGTGAATATAATTGTCCAGTTATACTTGGTAAGCCAAAGGTTGCTTTTAGAGAAACTTTAGTTAGTTCCTGCGAGTTTGATTATTTACATAAAAAACAGAGTGGTGGAGCAGGACAATATGGAAGAGTTATAGGTATTTTAGAGGTAATTTTAATCTTATTAATTAATTATATATTAAAAATTATAAATAATATTAATTTAATAAAACATGTATTTTTATTTCAAAGCCTCTACCACCAAATAAAAATACAAGTTTGGAATTCGTGGATGAAACAGTAGGTACCAACGTACCTAAGCAGTTCATTCCTGGAATACAAAAAGGATTTTTGGACATGAGTGACAAAGGTTTACTGTCTGGTAACAAATTGGCCGGTTTGAAGTTAAGATTGATTGATGGCGCTAATCACTGCGTTGATTCTTCCGAACATGCATTCTATTTGGCTATTCAAGGGGCTATCAGACAAACGTTTGAAAATGGTCAATGGCAAATCTTGGAGCCAGTTATGTTGGTTGAAATCACGGGACCTGATGAGTTTCAAGTAATTTTTTATAATTTCCTAAGCATGATGTTATATCTTGAATACAAAGCTACATGTATCAATAATGTGTGAAAAGTTTTGGTATTGTTTTTTATAAATATTTGTTCTTACATTTTAGGGTACCGTAATGGGTCAGTTAAATCGAAGGAAAGGTATTATAGTTGGTGTAGATAGCAGTGAAGGATGGTTCACTATTTATGCCGAAGTACCCCTGAATGATATGTTTGGATATTCTGCTGAATTACGGTCTTCTACGCAAGGAAAAGGAGAGTTCACGATGGAATACTCAAGGTATAGCCCCTGCTTACCAGAAATTCAAGAGCAACTTATCCTTGCATATCAAGAGTCTCAAGGAATATGTCAGCAACAAAAGAAGAAGAATTAGTCATGGTTTCTTCATCTCTTGTATAACATTCTAATGTATAATTTTTCTTATATGCACGTGATGCTTATTATTAAATATTAATAATTTAGTAGATTAGATTGTTGTGTCTCTTGATGTTGCAAGAGCTTCAATCGATATGCAAAATGAGCCGTGTACATCAATGTAAAGTCGATTACTATAGGAATTTTTGTAAATATATGACTCCCTGCTGTATATTAATTTTAATATTGCGAATGAAACAATTATATACCTTTAAAATCGAAATCGAAATGTTCATATTATTAAGTTGTTAGGTATACAAATACTTTTATAAAATAGAAGGCATTTATACATTTTAAGTATTAACAAAGAAACCATAAAGTTTACTTCATGGGATAATTTTTAAAATAAACAAAACTGAGAATAACGTGGTTAAATTTTGTACAATTTATTGTTATATATAATATACGTGATTCTACAAGTGTATGTATATGATTCTGAAGGTGAGTGAGTATTAACTGTTTATCCTCGATTCTCTTAGACGCCTTTTCATTCCTCAAATCAGTTGGCGGATGCAAATCAGAGGTCGGTCGCGTAGCCCTCGACGACGATGCCCGGGGCAAGCTCGGCCTGGATCTCCTTCGGTTCCTTGCGCCCGTTGGCCTTGGTGGCGGCGCCGGCAGCCTCGCGGCCGTACTTCTCCGACATGCGCACCATCTCGTTGGGGCTCCACTCCGGCGAGTCGGCCCTGCTGCCTCCCCCGGCGCTGCGGTAGACGACGTTCGCTTCGGCCGACCGGTAATTCGAAGTCGCCGAGCCGTAGTTGTCGTAGCCGGCCGCGCGCTTCATCGACTCGCGCTGGTGGCCCGTCTTCCGGAGCATGGCCTGCAAGGACGGAAAGAGGCGTTAGGCCGGCGAGCCCCGCGGAGCGAACAGATCGGTAGCTTGCCTGGAAGTTAAAGGGCGGCTCGTCCCCGTTGTCGGTCTCGTTGGCCCTGCGCCCCATCATCTGCATCTCGCGGATTGGGTTGGCACTGGACAAAGCGAACGAGCATTATGAGTTACCTGTGCAGCGGAGGAGGAAGCTTGGGGGTCGGTGTAATTACCGGTCGTTGTTGAAGGCATTCTTGTTCATCCTGTCCTCAGTCGCCCAGTCGTTTTTCGCGGCAGCCTTGCTCCGAGCCTCTGCGTTGTAACTATTGTAATTTCGCGGTAGAATAGGTTGAATCGGTGCTTGGTTGAATGGAAGCGGGGGCGCTGGCGCTTTCTTTCTAGAGCGAATGGAGCCGTTGTTATCGTAATTATTCTGAAAAAGAATCATTCTGGGTAGAAGCGAGATGCCTCGGTTTTCCTGCGGCTGCTGCCATCGCTACTGCCATCGGGATATAATCGCTCGAAGCGACAGACTTACTGAGCGAGGGTTATGAGCGTTGATCGGTCGGACGGGGCTTCGGCTGTCGGCGGGCGGCTGAAACCCGGGGGTGACCCGGGCATGAGTGTGGACTTCGTCTGGCGGGCAGCGCACTGGGACACTGGGGTCCCTGGAAAATGGAGTGTTGATAAGACTCTGCCCCGCGATGCTCGCCGTGTTTATAACGCGGTGGGGGGAGTTGGTCGTTTGGCATTGGGCATCTGAAATAAAAGAGTCAAACTCTGGAGAAAGAGATTCGCACATTTCGCTCCCCTTGCCTCTTAATCTTTTTCTCTCCCTCTCGCTCTCTCTCTTTCTCTCCATCTTTACTCTTACTCCGTTTCTCACTCTCTCACCCTCTCTGTCTCTCTTTCTTTGGTTCGTGTTTTCTCGTTGGCGGTATGACGAGTGATTACGCGTTTAGTCATGCATGAATTTCTTTTATAGTCTTGTGTGGCGTGCAATTCAAGCTGGCGAGGGATGGCGCAAAATTGAGCGTGCGTTGCTGTATGCTCTTTGAAAACCTTTATTTGTGCACATGAATACTTTGGATGACTCCTCAAACAATAACGAAACACACTCGAGATAGTGGAATGTAGCAGGTTAATATGTGTGTGATTTGAAATCGACTATTTGTATAATGTATTTTTTCTGTACTCTGTATAGTATACAGATTATTTATTTAGAATGCTTGTTTTTGGATCACTAAGACGAAATCCTAAAAAAAAAAATCACCTTTGCCTAAATTTTGATCAAAGCCAAGAATTTTTTAAGTTTACGTTCGTGAATGTAAAAAAGCGAAACAAAAAAAAACAAGTAAGTATGCAGCGTTTCTTTATGGAACATTCGTGAATTGTGAACACTACGGGACATTGTACGAGTGGTGGTCGAGGAACATCTGGACGAATGGCCGGGAATAATGATAAGCACCTCTCTTATTCCGTTTGATGTATCCCCAAATCGTTTGCCTCTTCAACGGCTCGTCCCAATTTTCGGGTTCCTCGTCGGACATCGAAGACGTTGCGGATCTGCGGAACGCATTTCCAGAATAATACCAAAGGCCGAGCTCCTTATAACTTACCTCCCCCTTTTTACTCGGTCGGTGTCGCGTGATAATGAAATCAAAATACGAATGAGAAATGTTTCAGTGATTATAGTTCGACACAGATTAATGATGAATTCACAATTAGATATTCTTAACGGACAACAACAATACTGCAAGATGAAAAGAATGAATTAAATTATATATATTGGTACAGCTCGTAATCAGCATTATCCGATCGCGCTCGACTAAAAAATAGTAATATTGCTCCGTACACAAGTGCTTAGACTGTTGGGATAGATTCCCAGAGGGAACAGTTAGGCTTACCCTTGCCTTCTGCGTGATTTCACCGTTGGATCTTGCATGTGAGCTGTGTTATAGAACGGGAGTTCGTGTTGAATGTCAAAGGGTAGCTTATATACTGCTGGCGGTCTAATTGGGCCTAGGTAAGCTTCTGGGTCATCGCAGGGTTCAACCCTCTCTAGCGGCACGCGCTCATTGCTCATCTGCAGAGCCCCCACTGCCGCTTGATTGTATAGATGCACCTGGACATTGTCGTATATTAGCATAGACCGCCGAAGCGTGTACGTAAACCTGTCAACCGGCGGAGGCTCGCGATACGCACTTGCTGAGAGAAGTTCACGAGGTCTTGATAGCGGGCTGCTCGGTAACGTAGGAGGACTTGGAATATGCTTTTGGACCTCCACTTCCTGCAGTAGAACCTCATCATCTCCATCGTCTCCGGATCCATGTTCATATTCTTGCTCAGAAGGGGTGCTACTTCCTTGCGCGACTGGTGACCCCGGTACACTGTAATTCGAGAGGAATCGGTTACAATGCGCGTTCGAGGTTTACGATGAGTGAGCTAACCTTTCTGCAGGACTAGTGCTGCTTCGTCTTGAGACATTTCTCGACTTGGCTGGGCTGTGGAGCTCGTCTCTGGCTCTTGAGCTGCATCGCTCTCCGTCGTCGGCACTTTCTTCGCTGGATCTTGCTTCGCCGGTTCTTTCTTCACTGAAACATTTCCGGTTAACTTGGGAAGAAGAGGGCACGTGAGGGGCAGAGCAAAACGCAAAAATGTACAAAACGAAAATCAGCAGGAAAGTTTAGGATCGAGAGGAAGCGATGCGCGCATCTAGAGTACCTACCAGCTTCGAGCTTCTGCTCGGCTCGGGCTGCTTCCCGGTTCTTAGTCGTCTTCGAGGCGACGGTCTTGCGCGCAAGGAAAGCTCGCAACATGCACTGTACCTTGACGATCTTCTTCACCTGGGTCTCATATAGGCGCGCGAGGTACTCCTCGTTATAGTACTTGAGGAAGATCTTGGTCTTCCCGATCAGCCAACCTTCCATCTTCAGGCGAATAAGTAGCAGACGACAGTTGTCCTGGGTCATCTCGACGTTCTCGTCAAAATCGAAGGCCAGGAATTTGTACCTGCGCAAGAACTCCTGGAAGGGTATCCTTATGGGGTAGCCACGTTGCTTGGCCCTGG
This sequence comes from Sycophaga agraensis, assembly GCA_018906755.1. Lineage (NCBI taxonomy): Eukaryota > Metazoa > Arthropoda > Insecta > Hymenoptera > Pteromalidae > Sycophaga > Sycophaga agraensis. The sequence goes on from JACCIE010000004.1 coordinate 1,827,830, forward strand.
CCGTGTCAACCACGGCAAGGGCCCGAATCTGCTGGCGAACCACTTCCCTGTAAAAGCCCCGGGGCGCGCCCTCGAGATCCGAGCGGATGCACCGAATGAAGTGGGTGCCGCCGTTGATTGCCCCCACCGACAGATTCTTGAGGATCTCGAGGCTGGAGGCCCGGAAGGTCGCCGCGTACGTACGAATCTTCCTGGTCTGCGAGTACTGTCCTCGAGAGGGCGTGTTGTACTTCTAAAAGACGTCATTGCGCTCGATGAGAGGCTCTTTGTGATCATTCTCGTGATAATACTCACTCGGAGGTTGGTGACTTGCTCGGATTGCAGGAGGGCGGCACCCCACTTGCTTCTGGCCGTCTTCTTCTGCTGGCGCTCAATGACGTGCGGATTGTCCGGCACGCAGATCGTGAGGGCACCGCCCTTGGTAAGCTTGTTGGTAAAGAGCTGCTTGACGATTATTTCGGTCGATTGGCGCAACGTCTCGATCATCTCAGGGGGCACATAGTCCCTGTTCTTGTCAGCGATCTCACTCGCATCGTAATTTAATTTTCCCGTGTAGTGAGCCACCGAGAACTCGTTCTCGCTCTGAATCTTCAAGTGGGAATTGCCGCCGCGACGGTTGTTCAAACGCTCGAACACGTAAGCCGTGTCCTGGAGTTGTCGTGATGCCTCGTCCAGGATGTAGAACAGTCCATCATCCTTGCCCATCAAGTGATCGATCGTTATTTTATTGTCGTAGAAGTGGAACCGCTCGACTGGTATCTCTTCCTCTTCTTGCTCTTGCTGCAGGTGAAAGATAAAATAAACTGTAGTTGACAGTGAATACAATTCCAGCACGTAAGTCTCAAATTTTTTATACTTTTATTTTGAAACATTCAAATTGTATATAATTTTCATTAATGAAGTACTAATGTATGAATACCATTTCCCAAACGAAGATTCTTTGATTGTAGTGACATTGAAGTTGCTCGTTCATAGTGTTGATAACAAGCTGCTCAAGCCTATTTTTTGAGAAACACTCGAATCCAAAAAGGTCCAAAATGCTGATAAGAAACTTATCGCCGCTGAAACGAGAATCGCGCAGTGAATAAATGATTGAAAGAATAAAAGAAAGAAAGGAAAGAGAAGAAAGGTGGAACATACAATAGTGTTCGACCGACACTGAGCTTCTCGTTGATGTTGTTGACGATCCAGTCGACGAGGCGCTGATAGATGGTATTGGCCAGGACGTCACGGGCCTCCTTGGCTTCGTCGCAGGTGTGCCTGCGCCTCACAGCCGCGCCCTTCTTGATGAGGCAATAGTTGCAGAGGGACCAGCTGAACTTCTTGGGATCGATGTTGAGCAGCTCGGCGACGGAGCGCGCGGTCTCGATGTTGTGCACCTCGGCCTCGCCCCCGTTGCCCTCGATGAAGCGCACGTCCCCGAGGTTGAGTATCGCCGCGAGGATGCGCCAGATGGTCTCGCAGTACTCCTCGAGCTCGAGGGCGCGCATGCACTCCTTGATGTGCTCGAACTTGCGGGCGTTGCCCTGGGGATCGTTGCGCACCTTGAACGACCGCTTGCGCCCGCCGATGGACTCGGAGTCGTAGACTCGCAGGTAGCGCATGCGCCGGCCCTGCGGCAGGAGGTACTGGCGCAGGTTCCCCGAGGCCTCCAGGCCGTCGTAGAAGTAGTAGAACGCGTGGAAGTTGGACTGGTTCCTGTCTCTCGTGGACACGCGGAACTTCTCCAGTTGGTACACCCAGAAAATCGCTCCGGAGGCCTTGCCCGTCGACCCGTAGGTCGTCTGCACCTGCAGGACGCACCTGCTCGAGTTGGTGTTGAGCGGAGTGGCCGCATTGGTGAACGCGTGGATCAGATTAATCGCCTTGATCACCCGAGCCCCGGTATCCTTCAAGCTCTACGAAGGTGCCAAATTAAAATAATTAGGTCGGTAGAAAAAAAAAACCTTTTTGTATACAAGATATGACGCGTGTCGCATTCCGCGTCATATCGGGTTAATCGTGATACACTGAATCTACCTTGCCGAGGTACATGAGGTGCTTGATGAGGTGCATCATGTTTGTGGTCTTGCCCGAGTTGCTCTCACCGGCGAGTAAAATGTGCTGCGGTTCCTCGTGATGCAGGACGTCTTGATAGGCGCTGTCGGCCACCGAGTATATATGGGGCGAGTTGTCCGAGCGCGATTTGTTCTGGTACTTGGTGTGGTACTGTAATCATCGCGGGGGCATCAGTACCCCGAGGTTCCGCATAGCTGCGCTACGAATGAGCGCAAACGCCCCGTCGCAGTTTTGCTTTGATATGCGTGGCCAACTCGAATAGCCAAGATGGTTCAACCACACCGTCACGCATATACGTCCGCGAGGCGTTCGCGAGGACTATAACTTACGTGAGGCCCGTAGATGTCCTGCTCCTCGTTGGGGTTGAGGATGAGGAGGACGTCGCCGACGAAGGTGTGGAAGTGGCCGAGGCGCAGGCGCTCCTGCAACTCGTCGAGGACTCGGTCCTCGGTGAGCTGCTCCAGAGCCGCTAGGTCCTCTTGGTACATGCGCTCGGGCAGGTCGCTCTGGCGGGTCTTGAGGAAGCCCTTGCGCACGATGGACTCGGGCTTGCGGTCCCGCTTGCCCTTGCCCTCGACGTTCAGGGCCAGCGCCTTGATCTCCTGCGTCAGCTGAAACGATGGCATTGGTTAGTGAATGGCTGCAACGGCTCTGCGACTCTTACCGGATAGTCGTTGTCGGGTAGCTCAGAGAGGAACGGGTGCTCGATTATCTCGGCGACAAAGGGCCGGTTATCAGGATTCTTCTCCAGGCACCTAGAATATTAGGTGTTAGCGTGATCTTGGGAAAATTGGCTCTATTGCCTAAGTTGTTGAAAAACTGTCGAGAAAATGCCTAGAAACACTGAGAGTTCTTTTAAAATATTATCAAACTTGTGCGGTCAAAATACTTGTGTACAATAAGAAAAATATTATAAAAACTTTTAGGATTAATTTAAGTAAAGCGGGAAGGAACTTATCAAATCAAACCATTAACTGAACTTTACAGTAAAAATTGTGGTTATTATACTTAAAAGGAGGATAGGCATGCATTGATTTTTGTTAATCTGTATATTGCTGTACAATAAATTTAGGAAGAAAATAATCGCGATCGTTACCGTCGAAGCAAAATAAAAAGAAAAGTGAAAGGACAAGTTGATAATGACGTGAAAATCCTCCATTAAAGAAAGTCCCCGATAGAATGGACGATGGAATATGGAGGGTTCGGACAGCGCGGCCAGTGAAAAAAGGAAGATTGGGTGAAAGGGAGGCATTGGCGAGGACTCAACTCGGCGATAAAGTCGTTGAAGTTCTGGCTCCAGTTGGCCGGGCGGTAGAGCGTCGGGGGCGGGTTGCGCACTATCTGGAAGAGGGCGCGGGTGGGGTGCATGTCCTGGAAGGGGGGGCGGCCGTCGCCGAGCTCGATGGCCGTGATCCCGATGGCCCAGGCGTCGGCCCGCGAGCCGTACCCCGGGCCCGCCTCGGGCTTGCTCGTGACGACCTCCGGCGCCATCCAGTTGGGCGAGCCGATGCAGGTGTGCCGCTTGCCCATCTCGCCCTTGATCATGCGCGCGAGGCCAAAGTCGACGAGCTTGACCTCGCCCTCCTTGGTCAGCATGATGTTGCTCGCCCGGACGTCCCGGTGCAGGACGCAGCTCTCGTGCAGGTGCATCACCGCCTGGGGCCGAGGGAGCCGGGGGTCAGCCGCGCGTAAACTCCTCATCGTTACGCGAGCCCGGGCCGGAAGCCTTCCCCTGGATTTACTGCTAATTGAACGGTCTATAATTTGCGCCCGCCGACGCGTCGGCCCCGGGGCCCCCGGGGCCATTGTTGCGTAAACATGTCGCTGGGCGCGCCCTCGGCCTCCGACCCCGGGTATATCGGCCCAATCGCCCGTTTGCGAAAATCCCCGATAAATTGCGGGCCTGCGGGGCATTTACTCCGCGGGTAATTTGCGGGCGTCGAACGTCGCCGGGGCCTGATTTACCGCGGGAGGCTACCGGCCCCGCGGCCCTATCGCCGGAAACCCCGCGCTAATGATTTAGTGACAAAGTGCCCGGCCCGTAAACACCGGGGCGATACGAGCCGCGGGAAGAATGCCGGCCCATTACGCGCGCCTCCGCCCCGGCGTTTCTCCGTCTCCGCGGGGACGGCCGCGCGCCCCTTTCCCGCGAGCGGCCGCCCGGGCTTTTTCGGGGGCGGCCGGCCTACATTCCGCCGGGGCCGAGGCCGGCCCTCCCGCTCCGGCATAAATTACCGCGCGAGCGCGCTTTCTACCCTGTCATTTGGTTTTCAATGATAAATTAATGGCCCCGGCCCAGCTGCCGCGAGCAACAGCTCCAATCCACTTTATTCCGCTTCTAATTCCTCTTCCGCAACTGTACTCCTCTAATACATGCGTGTGTACGGACGACACGGACTTTAGGCCTTTTTACATTTTTACGAGCTGCCGCGCAACGGATCTCTAAATCAAGTTTTACAGTAGAAAAACTGCCTTTATGGGAATTTTTACTCTATCTGCACTAGAGCCTAAAGTACACACTGAGACAAATTTCTCGGATACGTTTAGTATGTCAGATAGTAAGCCGGCCGGCCCAGCTTTACCGTACGCAGGTTACTGGATTTTTTTCCTAAAAGATTCTCGTGTTTAGTGGGTTTTTTTTTTAAATAACCGTCTACACTTTGAGAAATTGTTCGGTAAAGCGCTTACCACTAGCTAGTGAAAAATTACACTGCAACAAATTGGAGAAATTATCAAACTTTTTTACAAAACTATCTATATTTATACGTTGTATGTATTTAGTTCGACAAGCCAGTGATCATTTTAACAGATATTATGATAAAAGCGAGCACAATCGATGTTTTGTATAAGATCTCAATTTTTATAAATTAAAGAAATTCTTTAGTGTTTTTATTCGTAAAACTTGCTTGCTTTCTTTTATGTTCCCTGTGTGAATTTACCAATTACTCGCTTGATTCTGCCAGAGGATTCTTTTGTGCTATATATTCTGCCTATAATCGATCAGCAGGGTCAGAAAAACACGGCTACCATTTAACTGGGACAGATTGGCTGCACTGTGCAAACCGTCGGGTGATACGATCAAAATTGGCATCGCCCCGCTAAAACGCGTGTAATTGTCATGCGTGCAGAATCCGAGCGTAATTTACCGTAGTTTCTCGGTGGGGAAAAAGCGGGCGCAGGGAGGGGTGGGCGATCGGCGCGGTTGCCGCCGAGGACCGTCCAATTCATTAGTGCGGTGGGCGCGCGCGGGCATCGGGGATTGCGCAACCCGCGGGCCGCGCGGCGGAGGCGGCGCTCGGTCAATCAGGCTTATACATACACACGGTGGGTTTTTACCCGGGCCGCGGGGCGGCGCGCAAGAAACCGCTTGGAAATCAGCGCGGAGGGGCAGGTACTCTTCCGTCTCGTGTTTTTACGGGCCGATCGTCGAATTAGGGTGGGAGAGGGGCGCAAAAAGCCGCGGCGTAAAACGCGCTTGATTACCCCGGGCGCACCGGGAGACCTTTTTTACCCGCCCTCCTCGCCGGGCTCCCCCCGCGGGGAGGGAGGGCGCCGTCCCTCCCCCCCTATGGGCTGCCCGGGGCTCGGGGCGCGGTTTAATTAGCCGGCCGTCCGGCGTCTTATATTTTTGTAATTTATACGGGCCGATATCGCGCCACACGCGCGCCGCGTTTCGCCCCTTTTTCGGCGCCGGCTTCGCGGAAGCGCCCGGGCTTTATCTACAGCGCGCGCTCGCGCGGGCCCGCGGGCGGCGCGCGCCCGATGGATCCTTATCTGCGGCGGCCCGCCTCGCTCTCGCTCCCCCCCCCCCCCCGTCCGCGGCCCGCGGCTTATCTAGCCGGAGATCTCTATCTCCGAGGAATGGCCCGCGCTTATCTCCAAGGTTGGACCCGGCCGGGACGCACTCCGAAGATACTTCCCCTCCTCCCGATGGGCGCTCCGGGGGGGGGGAGGGGCGCGTGGGTGCGCGCGTACGCGCGGCGAGCCGTGTGGCCGTGTTAATCGGCCGCGCGGCGAGCCGAGACAAAGGCCGCCTCGCTGGCCCGGTTTAATTGAGCCCCCGTGAGAGGAGGCCCGACACTTTTTACGGGGCCGCCGCCGGGGGGAACCTACATCGCTTCTCGCGCGCGCCCGCCGTTTTTCGGCCCCGATATATACACGGGCGCATGACGCAGACGCGCGCGCGCCCGCGTGTGCGAGTCGAGGCGAGGTCGCGGGCGATCGCCTGCGCCGCCGGGCGGCCGAGCCTAATATTCGCGCACGAGGTAAGGCGTCGCGCGGCTATAATCCCCCGGCGACCCGCTTTCCTCCGCAAATGCGGTTAGCGTACCTTGATGGTTTCCCGCAGTATATAGGCGATGTGCTCCTCCCGCATTCTCTTGTCGGTCATCTGTAAGCCCCTGACGAGATCGATGACGGGGCCGCCCTCGCACAACTGCAAACAAAATCATCGTTAATGCTCGCCGATTGCCGGAATCGCCCTTGCGCGGCTTACAATTAGGCTAATCAGCTGCCGAGAGGATATGCGCCCTAGGCTCGTGTTCCCTCTAATGCCGAACATGCAGTTCGCCGCGCCTACGTATATATGGGTTATTTGCGTCGTCGATATCGATTATTCATCAGGCGCGATTCCACCTTCATTCGAGCATGTTAATTAGTCGCGTTCATGCGCTTCTTTCTCATATTTGCCTTTCGAGCTACATTTTTTTCCTCGCCGACTTTATGCGCACAGATGCCTTGTTGGTTCTTGGACTTTTTTTTTCTTCCTACCCGATATGCGTATTGTAATAACTCACACTACTCGTCGCACCACGTTTTTTGTGCACGTTTTTTTTTTTTGTACACAAGTTTGATTTACGCATGTTTGTGAATTACACACTCATCTAAGGCCTTATACGCATGCAAAAATAAACTTGTATGCCTGCGCTCGAGATATTGGATTAAAAAACAAAAAAAAAGTCCGCGCATAATTTATAATTCTAATATACAATGTCTCCGCTACACAGCAAGACGTCGAAACACGAAGAAAAATGTCCAATAGGAGAATAGTGGATCGTGGGTCCGAGCGCGCAGACTCCCCGCGCCCACATCGAGATTGTCTTTTCTGGCCCGAAGAATAGCCTCGGCGGAATGGCCATATCCCCGTAAGGCCGTAACGCGCGGGACAAAAGGCCAATTACGCGCGCGGGGCAATCATAACGGCTATGGGCCGGGCAATTAAATCGTTAGACGGGGCGCAAGAGCCGCGCGGCTTCGGGATCCCAGGGGCCGTTGTCGAAATTGAAACTGTCGCCGGGCGCGTAATTGCACGCGGAAGCAATTTGCCCGGCGCGCGCGGCATTAGAATTGAATCGCGTGGGAGAGGCGCGCGGCTTGATTGCCCCGGCCGCGGGTCAATCTCGCGCCTCCAATTGCCCCGCGGGGAATGAAGAGCCGAGCCGCGGCGCCTCCTCCCGGCGCGTCGCTCTTTCGGCGGCGGCCCTCCCCGGAGATCGCCACCGCGGCTTCACACTGCGCGTGCACGTGTGTGCGTGCGCCGCGGCTTAACGACCGGAGAATCGGAACGCAAGAAACGAAACGAAGGAAAAAAAAGGAAGCCCCGGCGCGCATGGCCTACTTGTGCGCGGGTCCCGGCCGCGGCCGCTTGGCAATCGGCGCCCCGGGGCCGGTTAACGCCGCCTGGAAATTGGCCAACTCTTCCTACGCCGAGCCATTGGCTTACACAGTTTCCCCGGTGAGCCGACGCTCGGGGCCTGTGTACGTGTGCCTTTGAATCGGCCGCGGGTCCGATTTCCGCGATAGCGTCGGATAATGCCCGGCCGACGCCGCGCCGATCGAGATAAGCGCGCCCTGGCGTTTGACGGCGCCCGCGGCACATAGACAAGCGGACTCGGCCGGGAAATATCGGCGTAACGAGCGGCCTCGTCTACGCGGGCCGCGTAGTGCGCGGGCGCCGCCGGGGATATGTGTGCGGGCCTCCGCGCGGCCGGTACATATATACATACGCCTGATCGGTATCTCCGATCGGCGTGGGCAAGGCCATATTGTCCGGGCGGCGCGCGATAAGCCGGGCTTATCGGCCGCGCACCATCGGCGAATTAGGCGCGGCTGAGTAATTGGCGGCTCGGCCGACGGCCGGGTTAAACGCCTCCGCGGGCGACGTTTTACGCGGAGCCGGCCGGTACTGCCGATCGGCCTGATTTACGGGGGCGTTTATAGGTAACGCGGGGACGGCCTGGAGCTTCTTGGCGAGGGTCCGGGCCCCAGTGACACGGCCGCGCGATTTACGAGGGGAAGCGGCGGGGAAGCAATTTGTCCGGGGCCCGGGGACGGCCCGGGGGGACTTTTCGGGCGGCGGCCTCTCCCCCACCTTCTCTCTATCGGTGTTAATCGTCCTCATTACCGGGGGCCGCGTGGGCGGGAGGCGGTAGCCGGGCGCGCATACGGCGCCGCGCTTTGCGAGTCAATCGGCCGCCCGGGAGATTTATCGCCGGGGATAATTCACGCGGAGCGCCCCGCCCGGGCTTTGTTATAGGGGCCGTCGACGCCCCGCTTATTAATCGGCCGATCCGCCGCGGCGGCCGGCCCTCGTAAATAACTTTATAGTTTTCTAGCGGCTCGTCGCGTTCGCGCGCTTGATTGCGCCGTTTGATTCCAAGCATAAAAATAACGACGGCCGTAAAGCCTCCGCCGCCGAGGAATATATACGCGCACACGCGCCCCGACGATTCAATTACGCGAGCCGCGCGCGGGCTTAGATGGAGCCGGCCCTCGACGCCCGCGCCCTCCTCCTTTCCCACATTTCCCCGCGACCCTTGCGTCCTATCTGCCCATTGTTTTGCACCTTGTCCTCTTGCATAATAAGCCATGTTTGCGATACGAAACTGATGTCTGCATTTTGCTGCCAATGTATGCCCTCAAGACTTTTTAATTATTGCACGTTATATAACTGAACTACAGTTTATATATAGTGTCTAGAAGTAGAAAGTAGTATAGTTGGCTAATTTTTATTATCATTCAGATGGCTTTTGTAAATTGACTCCATGGTTTTGTACGTAAAATGTAATGTATTCTGCAGGGATTTTGGATACATTTTTTGTTGTACATTAAGATCCGTTTGACAGCTTTCTTAAAAAGCAGTGCATTATATCCTTCGCAAAATATATACTGACACGTACATTTTCCCGACAAAGAAGGAGCTCTGCGTTCATTACAGAGGGAGCGTGGGGCAGAATCGCGGCCGGGTCCCTTTCCCACGGACGCGGAGCCGCGGCCCCGCGGCCGTCCGCCCGCCCGCGGAAAAGCTAATCGGGCCGGCCGTGGCCGATCCGGATAATCCCCTGTAATTAATAATCGGGCGGGGCGGGGCGGGGCGAGCGGGCCGACGGCGGCGGCGGCGGCGGTGCGTATCCCCCGCGGCCCGCGGATATAAGCAATAATATTTTGGCGCACCGCGGAGGTCCGCCCGTAAATTAGGCCCCGGAGACGTGCGCGCCGGGTTTCACCTGCGGCGCGCGTCCGCGCGCGCGCATGCTCAACGAGTTTAATGATTGTTTAATGGCCGCGCTCCTCGTAAATTACCCGCGTATCCGAGCGTCTCAAATGCTCGGAATTGCCTCCGGGCTGCCCGGGCGGCCCGCCCCGCCCGCCCGCCCTACGTGAGTTACGAGGTATTATGACGCGGCCCGCTTTTCCCGCGCCGATAAAAACCGCGCGCGCCTTCCCTCGACACCGGGAGCGGGGACTCACCTCCATCACGAACCAGATCTGGTCGTACTCGGTCTTCTTGCCCGAGCGCCGCCGGTACACCCCGTAGAACTCGGGGAGGTTAGGGTGCCCCGAGAAGTCGCGCAGGACCCGGTACTCCTCCACGATCAGCGGCTGCGTCTCCGGGCTGAGCTTCTGGATCTTGATGGCGACGCGCCGGCCTGCGGCAGGTCACCCAGGAGTTAATACGCGCCTCCGCGCCCTCGCTGGACCACTTACTCATCTCCTCGTCGACGGCCTCGTACACGTCGCCGCACACCCCGCTGCCGATGCAGTCCTTCAGGACGTACCGCTTCCCCGGGTCCTTGATGCTGTCCAGCCGCTGGAGCTTCTCGTGGGAGGCGGGGGCGCCCTCGCCGGACCTCGGCCGGCCCTTCCCCCGGCGCCCGTCCTGGTACTCCTCCTCGTCGTCCTCGCGCCCGCGGCGCCCGTTGCCCGCCCGGCCCCTGGCTCTGCCCCGCCCATCGTCATCCTCGTCCTGGTCCTCCTCGCGGTGCCCGCGCCTGGCGTGGCCGGCGCTACGCTCCCGGGGGCCGCCCCCGGCCCCGTTGCTCGGCCTGCCCCTCGACCTGCTGCGCTCCTCGTACTCGAGGTCGTCCTCCGGGTCCTCCTCCTCGGTGAGGGTGCGCCTGAGGCCCCCGGCACCTCGTCTCCGGTAATCGCTCATCCTCGGCCTCTCGGCGCTTCGACGGCTCTGAAAAGCAAGCGTCTCCGCCTTAGCGCCCGCTTTCGAGAGCCGGCTTTCTTTTCGGCCCTCTTCCTGCTCTCGCTTTCTTTTTATCTCGCAATTGCACCGGCATATCATCTTCTCGGATGGAAATTCTCTTACCTTTGCTTTTGTGCATCGGATTTTTCCATTTTTTTACACTCGTACTTGCGCGGGAATGTAATTGCAAAGAGCCGAGCCAAGTGAACTCGTGACTTTATTAACTTTTTTACTGTAATGATGCTTTAACTCGCATGATGGAGTGCAACGGTAGGCCTCGCGAATAATTAGATCTTTATGCACTTAAAATTTTGCCTTTGAGGTCGAGAGATTCCCGATTTTAATGAGGGATGAAGATGCACCAAGTGCTTCTACAGTCTGGATAGTTCAAAGCCAAGTACACTAATGAACCGTTGCATTCCCGGTTGCATTGATAGCTAATTACGTACTACAGAGTATATATCCATATACGCTTAAGAGGTTTGAAATTATGAATTCTCACGTGAATAGCTTTCTACTCAATTCCCATTTGTTTCACTTAATACAGTGTATTACAGAGGGTATCTTTGTTTACTTAAAATAAAAAAAAGTGAAATAAAATCTATTTCATACATAAACGTATAATGTTGCTTTTAATTAACGTCTTTTACGTATAATCCTGATAGTTTTATACGATGAAATATTAATATTAATATCAATATCAATATACGGTAGATTGTAACTACTGCAGGTTTATGCTTCGGTTTAATAATTGCTGGATAAATTTTACCTTTGAAAAGCTTAAATTATTCTACTTTATTGTTCTTTGGAAAAATAATTTATTATTAAAATTTAAATATTTTTAATAAAACTTTGGTTATGCATCTAAAATGTTTAAATATTTATATTTTTGTACAGAATCAAGATATTTGATATTATTCTATTACAATAATAATATATTGCACAATTGACATGTGAACTCTTTTTGTTTTTTATTATATTTGTATCTTTTTATCAGGTAATATACTACCTTTAATATTTTACAATGTATAAGTATTTCAGTAGTATGTATTCAAAAGTACGTATTGGAATTAAATAAGGGGGCAAGAAATATAATAGCTTGACAAATTACACACTGTAGCCGCGAAGAAAATGAAAGCGTATGTACGTAATACGAAAAATGTAATATACCTACCGAAAGCACGAGACTCTTCAAAGTATCAGCAGCAAAGCTAAGGAGCGTATCAGCGCGCAGACTGTTTTAGCAGATTTGAGATCGCGACGGCGATGCGGCCGGCGGGAGCGTCTCGGTTGATATGCCTCGCGACTTGTAGGACTTCGATGGCTCGCAGCCGCTGCTTGTTACGCCCGGCCGTATACGGAATTTACACGCGAATACACGTGTTCCGCGTATCCCATTTGTCGGATACCCGGAATTGCATAAGCGCATTTAACAATTGCGCGCCGTGGAGCGAGGCCGCGCGCGGGCGCTTACGTACGCGCGGGGTGTGTATATATATACGCGTGTGTGTGTGTGTGGACAGGTCGCGTCCTCGGGAGAGCCGCGGATAGACACACGAGGAGACGGCCCGAGGATATCGCACTCGGGCTCTTTGAAGCATAGGCAGTTGATAAGCTTCACGGGCACGTGCCGCCACGAGACGCTTATTGTCGCTCAGCGCGACGAGGAGCCGAGACTCATTACACGGGCCGATTCGGCCGATGTGTGACGCGCGTATATGTGTATATATATATATATATATCCGTGCCGTACGTGCGCCAAGGCAGGAGCGTGAACGGAGGATCCTCGACTCACGTCTGTCACGGACAATCGTTTACGTTCGAATGAAAGACCGAGCGAAGAGTAAGCGGACCCTTGGGACCGCTGTCGCCGATGAGTGACTAGGAGGTTTATAATCGAAATGATATAGTTGTAAGGTCTCTTCGGTTCTCTTATTATAAAGAACAAAAACTAGCCGAATCGATAAATAAGCCGATGAGAAGTTTGATATACACATGTACATTTATATCAGTGTCATGCCTGCGTGCATCTATAGTACTGTATACAATCATTAGGCAGTATATTGTATATATATACGATTGTTGTTATAAACTACGTCTTTGCGTAAATGTTAATTGTAAATGCTTGCAGCTATACAGCTTGAACTGGCAAAATTAAATCCTCCATAATTCAAAAACAAAATGAAAACTTCGACCGTTAATAGCGACAATGACTTTAATATTTTATTGTAATTTTAATATTTAATGCACAATATGTAAATAGGGTTCGTAAGAACGTAAAGGGCACATTATCGAGTTTTTAGCGATCGAAAGTTGGCAGCTAGCGAGGTATCCGCTAATTTTAGAACAGAAACTCTCTAAAAACAGGAAATGAAGGTTTACGTTGCATTAGAGGGTAAAACGTGAACAGCGATTTAGGAATACGTATATATACAGATAAGCAGTTGGACAGGTTGGTCTACACAAAGCATAGATTATCGTGGCATTTAAAAGTCGGTGGAATGAAAATGAAAGAGTAAGAAGGTGGTGAGGGGGGAAGGGGCTGAAAAAGCCCGCTTCTCGGAGGCTGCGGCGCAATCGCATAAATGAGATCAATTGGCGCGCTCGGGACGCGGGCCCAGGGTGTCGGGGTTCATCGCTCGGCGTCGCGGGCGGCCCGCATACAGATGGGCTTCTTGCGCGTTCCGGGAACCGGGGCGCCCGGGGGTCGGTCCCGGGGCGGCCCCCGCCCGGCCCCGTACGGTACCTTCTTCCCCGCCCGGCTAATCCCGCGCAATGGGTATCACGGTGGCCGTTATCAAAACCGCGGGCGATTAGGGCGCCGGGGCGATTAGGCGGCGCGGACGACGGCGTCGAAAGGCAATTCGTTTTATGCGACACGGCCCCCGGCGCTTCTTGCCCCGCGGGCGCTAAATTATTCATGGCCTCGGCGGAGGCGGGGAGGCGCGCGGGCAAAAAGGGGGCCCGGGGTGGGCGGCAGTCGCGGCACGTCGGGCTTCTTGCCCGCGGACGACACCCGGGCCGGGGCCCCCACCCCCCGAATCCCCGGTGGGAAAGTCCGCGCGGAATGCGTACCGCGAAGCGGCGCGCGCGACCCTTCCTCCTTTTTTTTTTTCCCCCGTCGCATCGCGTCACTCCTCGCGGCTTCGGCGCTCGCAGGGAAAGCTCGCGCGATCGCGGGGCTCGGCGGGGGCGCGGCTCGAGAGGCCCCCTCGACTCACCTTGATTAGGGCGTCTGGTGCAGTGCGCGGGCGGCGAGACGGGCCAAGTGCCTCGGCCAGCGGGCCGCGCTCGCGCCTCCAGCAGCTGCGGCCGACTGGCTCCGGGGCGCCGGCCCCGCCCGGGGCTTCCCTCATCCAATAAGCCGGGCTTCCCTGTGGCCAAGCCTGTTAGCCGATCGATCCCCGCGGTCTTACCTGCCCGCGAGGCCTTGCGCGGGCCGCGCATGCGCCCCCTTTTTTGCCCCGCTTGTTTTTTTTTTACGTCTCCCCCCCAGGGCCCGTCTCGGCCGGTGAGGAAAACCGGGCCCGCGGCTTCCCGGTAGAGGGCCCGGCACAAGAACCCGGCGGAGGTGTCGCGGCCGCCGCGGCAAAACCCCGGAATGATAATGCGCCGCGGCGAGGGGCTCCCCGCGGGCCGATTAACAAATCGCCTCGCCCCGGAATTAGTCCGTCAGTCCTCCCTTTTTCCCCCGGCTTTTTCCCCCCGCGAGTCCGCGGCCCGTGTGCGTGCGCGCCTCGCTCGGCCGGTAATTAAAGCGGGCGGCCGCGGGGCCTGATTTACGAGCGCGCGCCCGGGCGCTTCGGCAGGTGTGGATTTCAAAGGGCCCTCGGCGCTGCGGCCCGAGGTTCAACAAATTTTCAACGCTACCAAGTCGCGCGGCCGCCTCGGCCTCGCCGGCGCGATTGATGCGCGGACTCGGTGCCCGCCGATGTTTATACGTATCCGTACGCGGGCGGCTCTGCCCGGGCCCCCATGAATATAAGCAGCTGTAGGCGCGTGTACCTCGCGCGACAATATCCCATTCGGCCGCGGGGAAAAAAGCCGCTCGCTCGCCGGCCGCCTCCCGGGAAGGACTGACGCAGAGGAGGCTGTCTCTGTGTCAGTGTGTGTGTGTGATTGTGTCCGGTTCAAAGAAAGGCTGCATCGGTTTAAGGAACTCTCTTTATTGTATACGCATTATAATACAGAGTCGCGCAGCGCGTGCGCTAGATACGAGATTATCTGTTTAGCTTTTCCTTCTAGTAATACTGCGGTAGAGGTGCTACAGTTAGCGAACGAACATTGGAGCTTATATACGTACATAGAAAAGGGGAAAAAACGGAAACGAAAAAGGGGGGAAAAACGGGGGGAAAAAGGGGGGGGGCGATCGGTGTGAAAAAGAAAGAGACGGGGTGGATCGGGGAGCGGGGATCTGGGGATTCTGGGGATTCTGGGGAATAAATTACAAGCCCGCTTATAGCCTACGAATTCTTCTTAATAAATTAGGGTCGGGCCACGAGGGGTACAATGTTTGTTTATCGGGCGCTCGTGCCGTCCATCGGCGCTAATTGCCCGCGGCTCGAGCTCGGCCGAATATTGATCGATGCGAGGGATCGCGCGGCCCCCGCGGCCGCCAGGCCCACGAGTCGACTCGTCCGCGCCGGCCCCGGTAAAGAAGGTCGCGGCGGGCCGATCGGCTGCGGCGACGCGAGCCGAACCTCCGGTTAATGGCAGGCCGCGGACGGCCGACTCGAGGGCGCGCTCGAGATTAAAGAAGGAGATACTTCGTTACACGCGGAGGAACGGGGGGGAATGGCCGCGTATCCTCCTCTCGATAGACAATCGCTACGATCTCTACATGTTAAAGCTTGGGCAGACGACTTAGAGGCTAGTGAAGTGGGGGTAGAATCGTTGGCTGGTGCGCCGCTCCCGGTCACTTGCACACGGTGATCCACTCCTCGACGGTGCAGTTCTGGCACTGGACGAAGCAGCACCAGTGGAACTTGCAGGCGCAGCGCTCGCTGCGCCGCTGGCGCACGACGTTGTAGCCGCGGCCGCAGCAGAGGGAGGCGCAGCCGTCGCCCCCGGCGCTCGGCCGGTTGCACCTGCGCCCCGCCGTCCCCGCCACGTCCGCGGCCAGGTCGCGCTCGCAGAAGTTGGGCGACTTCTGGAAGAAGAAGAGCTGGGCGCCGAGGCCGCGGGCGCGCCGGCCCTCCCGGCCCTTGGCCGCCCCGGGCCCCGGGCCCTTGCTCCCCTTCCCCCCGCCCCGGCGCCGGCCCTGCTTCCGGGGCCTCTTGCGCTTGCGCCCCGACTCCTGGTGGGCGCGCCGCGGCTCGTGGGCCGGCGGCCCGCCCGCGGCCCCGGAGCCCCCGGCGCCGTTGCGCCTCCTGGGGCCCCCGGGCCCGCGCGCCCGCCCCACCGGCTGGACGCGCCCGAAGTTGCTCTGGGCCACGGCGACGGCGTTGCGGAAGCGGCTCTTCAGGCTGCGCCCGACGATCCGGAAGTCCGGGACGACCTTCCAGCAGGTCTTGAGCTCGCAGGAGCCCGACATCCCGTGGCACTTGCACCGCACCTGCATGTTGCTCGCCACCGCCTGGAAGCAGCCGACCTCGTCAGTCCTCGCGCGTCCGGTGGTCCTCCCCGGCGCGCGGGGAGCATTGTTCCCCGGGAGGCGGCCCGCGGGACCCCGGCCCGCCTCGCTCCTCTCTCTCGCCCGTCTCATTAGCCCGCCCGCTGATTTAGGGGCCACGAGGGCGCGTAAATAACAAATTTCGGGGCACACACCGCGCGGCTAATTTGTATTTTGCCCCTAATTGGAGAAGATTGCGCGCGCGTGGGGTTGGATGAGGTAATCGTCGCA
This sequence comes from Sycophaga agraensis, assembly GCA_018906755.1. Taxonomy (NCBI): domain Eukaryota; kingdom Metazoa; phylum Arthropoda; class Insecta; order Hymenoptera; family Pteromalidae; genus Sycophaga; species Sycophaga agraensis. The sequence goes on from JACCIE010000004.1 coordinate 1,844,203, forward strand.
GTAAAAGCCCGGCTAATTGTGATAAGGGCCCCGTTTGATTGGGCCCCGAGAGCTCTTAGTTAGCGGCCGAACAAAGAATGCCCCCGGGAAAAAATGTTAATGACGCGCTTTTATGTAGCGGACCCGCTCCGAGGGGCCACCCCCCGTCCGAGCCCCCGTCCCCGGCCCGTCCCCGGCCCGGCCCCGGCCCCGGCCCCGGCCCCCGAGCCCCTGGCCGTTTTTAGTTTTATTGAATTGCGAGGCCGGCAGACGAGCCGACTGCCGAGTAAATCAAACTCCGCGGGGAATTTAACAAGTGTATTAAATCGACCTGGGAGCTAACACACCCATCGCGCGGCCGTCTCCCCGGCCGTCTCCCCGCGCCTCTGCCGCACACGCACGTATACTCACGTTTCGTCCGGCCTGGTTGTTGTGCAGGTTGACCGTCGACTGGATGTCGCCGGCGACCTCGCGGGCGTCTAGGAACTGTCTGCTGAACTCCATCCCGTAATCGAGGTTGTGGGAGCAGCCGCCCCACTTCCACTGGGTGCCGCCCGACCTCGTCGGCCGGCCCGCGTAGCTCGAGGGGTCGCACCCGCAGGAGATGAGCCGGCCCATGCTGCAGGCCCGCGAGACGCTGTGGGCCACCCCCGCCGAGGAGATGGCGTACACGAAGCCCGTCTCCCTGTACCCTGGAAGCAGACAATGTTGGGGAATGCCGGACTCGGGGGCCCCGGCAGCTGGCCGCCGGGCCGCCGCCGAGCCGCGCGCCGCATCGGTCACGCGGCCCCGTCAGCTGCGCGATTCGACGCGCGCCTAGCTTCTCGGAACAGCGCGCTTTTCTTCCTCCCCGCTCGGACTTTACGATTCAATTAACTTTTCGTTGTTTGGCAACAATAGCCCTCGACAATGGACTTTGACAAGAAAAAAAATCCGATAACTAACAATTCTACTCGACTTTCTTTATACGTTTTTCAACAAATCATCCAAATCTTGAGATTTTTTCTCACTCGCTTCTTTTTCTCGCTAGGCACTATGAATTGAAATATTTTGAGATTTACACCGGTGAATTCGTTAGCTGGAAATCACATTAAAATACTCATCATCTCAACTGTAAACCATGAAAATCTATCAAACTATAATTAAAAATTCAGTTGAAGGAAACGTACAAAGAGCTCGTAGAGTCATTCAAATTTATAATTCAACTTAAACTCATGCTTCTGTCAAGACTACTGAATGGAATTTAAACCTTGAAGCTTAAACTGCAAGTACCACAATTTGTTTACAAGTGACACTAGGTTTTAACGACGATAAAAAAGTTAATTTAGACAAAAAACAGTAAAATAATGGCAAACACTAGATGTGCAGTTTTTAAATTTAAATTAACCACAGATTATAAGGAAACCACAAGTAAAGTTATAGGAAATAGAAAAATATAGCATAGAAACTTCTAGTAGGATTTTATTCAACTATGTTTTTCTGAATATGTTCTTGAAAATAAGTAACTTTGCCGATTTGTTTGCAATCTATTGAATAATTTGTAATATATTTTTGTTACGGGTATTTCTTAGGAAATGAAATGTAAATAAAGAAAAGGAAACGGTCAAAAATTCCAGTGCTCCCTTGTTTTACAAATTGTAGATGAAAAAAAGAAAGCGTGCACTTTGAAGCAATGCATAGATGAAATACTTTGTGAATGGATTTTCAAGGTTCGGAGGGTCGCAATGCTCGTTTTCATCGGCTGTCAAGTCTTGTGTGTAATTTAGCGATCGTTCGGGCCTGCGCGGGGCCCGAGCGGCCGGAAAGGAATGGGGTTTTTCGAAGGGAGTGCGTACCTCTCTGGAGCATGACGCTGCTGTGCTGGGTGATGCTGCTGGGCGTGAGGGAGGAGCAGTTCCACCTGTGCCACATGAACTGGTGCTGGCACTCGGCGATAGCGATCTTGAGGCCCTTGACGGCGGCGTCGGTGACGTCGGGGTTCCGGTGGCAGAGCTCCCGCTGCTCCTTCGTCAGGCCGGGGATGCCGTTGCAGAGGACCTTGCTGTTGGTCACCCAGTCGTCGACCGAGTTGCTCATGAGGCCGCTCGCCCTGCGAACCCGACAAGCACACCGATGACACACACGTGGGAACGCGGGCCGGGGCCGCGTTATTAATTCCCCCCGGGCGATAGAGCCGGGTCGACTCGCCCCCCACCCCCCCTAAAATTAATTAGCGCGGGCGCCCGGCCATTAGCCAGTAAGCGACGCTTAAGATACAAGATACCCTTTTTCCTCCTCCTCCTCCTCCTCCTCCCCCCCGAGAGCTTAAGAGCCGGCCTCCTCCCCGCGGCGCTTTGAGCCGCGCAGGCTTCGCACCTTTTGACCCCGCGCTCGTAAAGCTCTGATGGAAGGCAGACGCCGGCGGCCGCTTATAGCCGGGCCGCGACTCCCGATAGCCCGCGCCCGCGCACCCGCGCCTCTTAACGGCCCCCCCGTCCTTTTTCCTTTTTGTGTCTCTCCCCCCTCCCCACCTTCTAATAATACGCGGGCGCCGGCGATCGCAGGCAGTCGGCCGAGGGAAGGGCAATTGGCGCGCGGACGGCCGGGCCCTCGTGAATTTCAGGTGCGACGGAGTTATCTGCGGTACAAATTAGCCGGGCCGCTCCCCCTTTAAAGTAAAAGCTGTGTAAGGTTAGCGCGCGGCCGGGGGGGACGACCGGGGGACGGACTCCTCCCCGGCTTCTGAGGCAGCAGCGGCCGCGAGGCAACAACGAGACGGTGCCGCGCCGCTGTGGGAAAGGAGGGACTCGGGGGGCCGGCGCGCAGGGGTTATTGAGAGCTCCCATTACCGGTACACCGCCGGCCCGCCGGCTATCTTTCGCGCTATTGATGATCCGGAGAAAGCAGATTAATGGCCGCGCGCCCCGGGAACAAATTACCCGCCGGGGGTATAAATACTCGGCGCGCCCCGAGAATCTCGCTCCACTATAATACGCCCGCAGCCGGGCCGCGAGGCCGCGCACACGTTACCCGCGTACACGCACACGCGTCCCGGGATATCACCGCGGCATTGCTCGCGTTCGGAGGTGAGCGGCCTTGGTATATATGCCCTGGTCGGCGGGGCAGGTCCGCCCCCGCGCCCCTCCCCGTAGAAGAGGGCCTCGCTTCCGCGCGGCGCCGGATGTAGTTGGTCGGCGGCGGCGGCGGCGGCCGAGCGTGAGATCGGCGGGCGCGGCCGGAGCGTCAGGCCGAGCGTCGGGCGATCCATTCCAATTACGATACACTTTTATCGCGGGGAACCGGTGGTGGGGCCGATCGGGCCCCGGGCCCAGCACGAATGCGCGCGCACGCATGTCCCGCATTTTTGTAATAAGCCAAGGGGTCGCGGAAGAATCCAAGATGGCGGGCCCGGGGGAGGCCCCGGCGGCGGCGGCGCGCGCTGGAATTTCGCTTTTAATGGGGGATTCGCTCCGCGCGCCGCGCGGGAGCAAGATAAAGCGGCAGTTGACGCGGGGCCGTTAAGCGCGCCCGAGGGCCGAGATGGAAAAACGCGAGAGCCGCGCGCGAGATAGCCATCGCCGGCTAATGTCCGCCGGGCCCGCCGCGGCCTCGCTTTGTGCCCGCGCGCGCATGTGAGCGATCGCGCGATCGCCCGGCCCTCGCGCTCTCGTCGCCGCCGCCGCCGCCCCGATAACGAATTAAGCCTCCCCGGGGGGAGGTGGGGAGCTTTTGTCCCCGCGGCCGGGCCTTTCGGCCGCGCATGTCGCGCACGCCTGTGTGTACGTGTGTATGAGCGGCCGGCCGCGCGTCGATTGCGCGGGCAGATTAATGCGCCGGCCGGCCGCGGGGGTAATTAGCTTACGCGAGGACGTGGATCTGGGACGAGTCCCAACTAAGCCTTGGCCAATCGCCGGGCTTGGTATTCGATAAGGCTGTTGCGCCGCGCCTCGGCCGCCACGGCTATTAGCGACCTTTTTCTCTTCCCCTCGGCAAATATTTGGAATAGTGGATTGCGCCAACTTGTTTCTCTTCGGCTTGGACATTGTACTATTTTGTAGCTGCAATTAATTCGCAATCTCCCTCGGCCGAGCCGCGGGCCGCCGAGCGCCCTGGTTATTTTTAAATGCCGCGGCGGATAGGTTGGGTGAACAAAATGTACTATAGTTTTAATCGCGCGTATCTTGAGCAAAGTGGACTTTGAGTCAATAAAATGATCCTGTTAATGCAATACAAAACACAAGATAACCGATGTTCCGCGCTTTTATGTATCCGAGAGACCGTACAAAGGGGGCCTGCATCGCGTCCGCGAAAAACACTGCTCAGGAACGCCTGAGAAAAATCAAACAATATTGGATCGTCGGCTAATCATCCGGTTTAATTAGCAGATCGACGGCGGCCGGCATAAGCGGGGCTCGCGTCTCGCGGTTCGGAGGTGTACGGCCCGTCGGTGGCGCGTGCAGTGGATCTCGACGGCCGCCGGGGCGAGAAGGGGTGAGCTCCTCGGGGTGCGTGGCCAAGTAGGCAAGAAGGCGGGAGGGCGCGGCTCGTCTGCGGGTGGGGAAATGAGCGAATGGGCCGGCTAATTACACGGGCGGCGGCGGGGCGCCCCGGGGGCCGGCGACAGCTGCGCCCGGGCGCGGTTATTACACCGTTCGACGGCCCTAACGAAGCGCCGGAGCGGCGTGTCCGTCTGATCTCCCGGCTCACTCGAGCTAACGAGTTGCGCGGGGGCGCGCCTTTGGCGCGGGCGGCCTCTTTTCAAGGGCGCCCTCCGCCGCGGCGCCCGGCGCATGCTCACTTGAGAGCGTCGCGCGGCCCACTCGAACCTCGGGGAATCCGCGCCGATTGAGCCGTGCCCCGCGGCCGCATAAATCGGCCCCCTCGTTGCGGCCCCGGGGGCCAAAAACGCGGGACGCCCCGTCCGAGCGCAATTACACCGGCCGGACGGGGCACGGGCCCCGGGGGGGGGGGGGAGGAAAAAAAAAGGTCGATTTAACGCCCGCGGCTTCATTATGTTTGCTCGGCCGGAGCCGTGACCGGCGGGCCGGGAGGGGGAGGAATAAAAAAAAGAGGAGGGCGGCGGAAGGGCCGCTACAGTTTAAATCGCGCGGGCCTTTGTGCGCGGGGGCCGCTCGCGCGCCGCTAGTTAAAAGCCCTCCCCCCCACAATGGGATGCCCCGGTTTTTCGCCGAGCCGGGGGCCCCACGGCCGGAGGGACAGGGGGGGACAAGAAAGAGGGAGAAAAAGCCGGGAGGAGGAGGGCCGTATTTGCAGTGGGTCGTTAGGTTTTTCACCGGGCGGCGGACCACCGGGGCGCGCGGCCGCTCGCCGGGGACGGGCCCATTCGACACGGGCGCCGCCGCCGCCGCCGCCGCCGCCGCCGGCTTTTCCCCGCCGTCGGGGCCCGGCTCCCAGGGCGAAGGTGACGTTTTGACGTCTGCATTATATGGGCCCGGCGGCCGGCCCACCTTTATTTAATTAGATTTCGCACCGAGCGCCCGGGCTCTCCTCCGCCGGGGGGGATATCCCCCCGGCCCGGCATCGGCCGAGGCGCCCCCCTCCCGCCCGCCGCCGAGGGAGATTAGTCTTCTTTTTCGCCCGCCACCTGCAAATGCACTCCGCGCCGAGGCAGATTCGACCTTTGATTATCCCACTCGCTTCCCTCGGCCGATTATTTATTTCCACCGTGAGAACGACCCCCACTTTCTTGCCTACTTTGCTTTCGAATTAATTGCTCCGATACGCTCTCTACGTCCGCTTGATAAATATTTTACATTTATTCCTTCGCGTGCGCCGCGGCCGGGCTTTTCTCGTTTGGCTTCGGCTCCGCCGCTCCAAATGTTATGTTTTCCGAATTGACGTTAACTCGTGCGCCCGACGCCGCTAGAGGAGCCGGGCAGTTCCAAAAGAATTTCTCCTCTGCTAATTGCGCGCGCGCGCGCGCGCCCGCGTGCTTGTGCAACCTCTGATCTCTATACACGCGTTTGATATTTGTAATAAGATACGGTAAACTAAAACTTTAGATTTATAGTCCGCCTGAAATATATAAGGATTTCCAATGCAATCTTTCCCATTTGATGTTCAATTTCCATATTTTATTTCGTGGAAAGAAATTTTATTTTAGTCGCCAGTCTCTACAGCATCAATCTATAGTCTCTAGCCTCGGCTATCAATATATTGAATCTTTCAATTTATACAAATTAAAGATTAGTAAAACATTCGAGGTATATACAGTTTTTGATAGCAATCAAAATTAAATAATGTAATTAATTCGTTATATTTGCAATCAACATTTTATGTTGCATGTCTAGGCTTTTTATTTTTCTTTGTAATATATTTGTACAGCTACATTCATTGAAAGTTGATTAAAATTAATGGCATAGTACGGCTATTAAAAAAAATCCATTTAATCTCCTAGATAGTTCGACAGACGTATTAATCCTATAGATAAATACTCCATGTAATGACTATGAACTATTTCAAATTCATAGCTTGGGGAATTGCTATTCAAATTTTATTCCTTTTAAGTTTAAATAATATTTAACCCATAAATCAAATTACTTAAAGCAATGGCAATACAAATTAGACCGCAACTAATGTTTATCAACGTCCGATGAATTTTGCAATAAAATCAACAATGTGGTTTGAAAAACGTCCTTTCCAACACGTGTGCAGCGCATGAAAATAGCGCGTATAATTTATTGGCCAGATTTTCCGGCTTGTTCTAAATTGACGATGAAAAAGGCAAAAAACTACAATGTTTGTTAATTAACATAACGTCTATGGAATTGTGGTTGAAAAATGGGAAGATATTAATACGGCATTTTTATAGGAGCATACGTTAGAAATACGTGCTTTGAGTTCTTGGCAGAAATCATTGGAGATCCTTATCTAATTTGCAATCAAATAAATTTCAAATCAAATTGATTTTTGCCCTTTCTTAAAAAGACCACTTGGGCAAGTAAATACGGTTTGAAAATGTTTGTCGTTTCTCGAATTTTATGCCCATCATAAACAAATATTGGATATCGCGAATGTCGAGCATGCACCGGCTATAATCTTGGACGTCGGAGCGCGCATTTAGCGATGAATTTTAATTAGAGTATCGTCTGCTGGGGATAAACTGGTCGAAAATTTGTCCTTTTACCGGCGCGGCGAGTTAGAGGATTAGCGGGGCAGTATCAGCTCGTGGGCAGTAGGCCGGGCGGTCCCCGGTCCCCGGCCCCGGGGAGAGAGTCGAATCGATCGAGCGGCTGCAGGTGCCCGGGAGCTGAGCCGCTGGGCTTACCGGGGCTGTTGGAGGGTGCCGAGGAGGAGGGCGAGGGCTGCGGCGAGCCGGGCGAGGCGGGCCAGGGCGCCCGGGGCGGTCAGGGCGGCGGGCCGGGCGGTGCGCTCCTCTGGCCTGGCTCCCGGAGGCGGCATCGTCTCATCGCCCCGGCGCGGCGTCGGCTCCTGGGGCGCACTGCACTGGCGGCCTCGTCGGGCGGCGGTCGCCGGGGGGCCGGGGCGCCGGGGCCCCGGGAGTCGGGGGCGGCGGCTCGTCAGCCGGCCTCGCGGCGGCCCGTCGCCGGCTGGTGCGGCATGCCCGGCTCGGGCGGAAGCGGCGCTCGCGCGACTGCAGACGCTTTTCCGCGCACTTCCTCACTGGAGCCGGCCGGCGCGCCGCGCGCCGCCAAGTGTCAGGCTCGAATAAAAAAGCCGCCCCGGGGCCTCCTACTCCTTTTCCCGGCGGTGGTTCCCGCCGCCGCCGCCTCCTCCTCCGCCGCCGCAGCCGCCGCCGAGGCAGCGCCCGCCCCCGGGCCGCCCCTCCCGCGCCGGGCCCCCTCCCAGCCCCCCCACCCCCACCCCCCGGGGGAGCCGCGCGGATCTATCGCGCATCCGATCGCCCCGCGCCGCCCGGCTGACTGAGACCTGTCAGCGCAGCCACCGGCGCGGGCGTCTCTCTCGCTCCGCCGGCGCGGGCCCGCGGCCCCCACCACGCCGGCCCTCTCCCGCCAGCTCCCCGCCGCCGCCGCCGCCGCCGCAGCAGCCGCCGCCGCTACCCCCGGGGGGAGAGCCACTTGTCTCGCGCTCTCCACCTCCCACTTCGTTAGGCGATTTCGGCTTCGCGCCACCCCTCGAGGGCCTGCGCCGGCCCGCTCCTCTCGCGCGCGCCCTCCATTTTCATTTGTGCCTGCCGCCGGCCGAGCCCCTTTGATTCATCGGCTCGCGCGGGAAATCCCCAAGCCCGAGGCTGCTCAGCGCCTGCGTCACCGGGGCCGGAGGCTGAGCAGGACACACCCACGCCCGCGGGTCGTCTCCCGGTGCCGATTGACGGGCATCTGCCCGGGGCCGCGCTTTTCGGAGCCCGCGGGGAAAGCCGGAGATAAGGGGCAGATAAAGAGCGCGGCGGGCGGAGAGGCCGGCGATCCGCGGGGGGAGCCGGGGCTTTGGGGCCGCGGCCCGGTAAATTTCGGGGCCGCTTCGGGGAAAGGCGCGACGCAGTTTCTGTTTGAGGCCCGGGCAGATAAGATTGCGGCACGCGCGCCGGAGGAAGTGAAAATGCCCGCTGTTTGCCGAGAGATGAGTAAGCCGATGAGTGTGCAGCAGCTCGCGCCGCCCGGACTAACGAGATAAAAGCCCGGGGGAGCCGGGGTGGGGGCCTTGGAACCTGTTCGGGATTAATTAGCGCGCCGGCGGCGGCCTAGGGGATGCGAGTTAACCCCCTGGGCGGGGAGGCCGGCCGGCCGGCCGCGTATCGCATCCCACGTGACCCGGTGGGAGGAGCGAGCCTCCGACGGCCCCCACCAGCTGGCCCTAGCTGCCGCGCGCGCGCGCGCGCACACGCGGCTCGCAGCCTCCTCTCCCTCCCTCTCTCTCTCTCTCTCTCTCTCTGCTGCCCCCCCGGCCGGCCGGCTCTATCCCGCGCCCGCCCGCGCGCCAAACCGCCCCTCCCCGCCCGCCCGCGGGCTCATCCCCCGGCCGGCCGGGAGGGAGCGAGCCCACGTATATGGGCGGCGATAGCGCGGGGACTCGCGGGTCACGAGCCCTGTCGAGATGTGATGCATTGCGCGGCTCGGCTCCCACGTTCGCCCGCGCGGTCTAACGAGGCCCGGCGGCCCCTAATCGTCCATCAGGCGCGCGTGCATATCGCCCCCTTTATCCGCGGCCGCGGCCCCGCGAGATAGCGCCGCGGCCGCTGGAAATTCGTTCGGTTATGGGGGCAGTTTTTTCGCAATCGGGCCGCTCCGCGTGCCCAGATACGATCTCGCCATTCCGGACCCCGCCCGTATTATATGATAAGTGGCGAGTCGGCCCGATCGCCCCGGCGGAATCCGACAAATGAATCTCGATAAGGGGCAATTAAGAATAAATGCCGGGCCGCGCGAGCCGGTAATATCGGGGCCCCGGCTTTTTTTCCGCGAGGCCGAATTCCCGGGATTCCCGCCGAGCGGATTATTATTACACGGCCCTCGGAGGGGGAGGCCACGCGTCGATGCGCCCGCACATACGTCTGTGCAGAGGCGGCGTTACGCGCGCGGGCCGATTGAACCCGGGCCGATATGTGCGTGCGCGTACGCACAAGGGCCGGGGGGGCGCAATTAGCCCCGGGGCCGGGTGGGAGGCCGGCGCGTGCGCCTCCCCCGCACGCGCGCGCACGTGATCCGGCGACATCAAACGGCGCCGGGCCGGGACCGGGGGCCGGGCACAAAGGCCGGGCGCGCAACCCCCGCGGCACTCGGCCCCCGATGCCCGATGCCCGTCGCCTACGTACATCGCTAATTGTAACAGATAACGGGGTTGCGCAAGGCCGCGTATGTGGACGTAAGCCGGGTGACGGGCGCCTGCTCGCCGCGTTCCTCGACCTTTCGGCCACCTTTGTACACACGTGGCCGCCGGGGCAGGAGCGGCCCTCGCGCGAGATAGGGGCCTCTATTTCCGTCGCGTTATCGGCCGCCGGTAATAGTTATAACGGCCGGGGCTTCTGGCTAGGCGCGGGCGCTTAAAAGCCTATATACGCTGCACCCCTGCGATTAGGCTCTTCCTCGAGGAGCGGCCGGCCGGCTTCCTGGAAGCCCACCTACGTACACACACACACACACACACCGCGGGGTTATATTTTAACCGTTTTTTTTTCCTTTCTTTCTTTTCGATTGCCCCGCGGGACGAGGAGGACGGCCGCGAGAGTCACGGCGCGGAGCGGCAAGTAGCCCCGGCCCGCGGCGGCCGTCATCCCATCAGGGCTTATTACTTATCGGGGCGCATTGGCTCCGGCCGCTGACAATCTCCCGACAATATCCCGGCACGCGAGGGCCGATACAATCGTGCCCACTCGATCATCCTATCATCGGCCCGATGATGCTCGGTCATTCCCTCCCGCGCGGCCCTCTCCCCCCAACCCTCTCTTTTTTCTGCCGGCGCCGAGACGTATATCCCCCGCGAGAAATCCCCGGGCGGCAGTCGCAGCGCGTTACGCGCCCGCCCGCGCAACATGGCGTAATCGGTGCTCGCGCGAGCCGAGGCCCCCGGGGGACGCCCGCGCGGGTAACGCTACACCGGCCCGAGCGCTGCACGCTCGAGAGGGCGACAAGTCGGCCGCGTGCGCCGAGCGGACAGGGGTCACGAGATCGTGGGAGGCTGCGCCCGCCTGGCAGAGGAAAAACAGGCCCGGCGCGTGACCGAACGTACACGTATATATATTTACGTCGTGCAAATGCGTATAGACGATGGACCGCGCGGGCAAGTGGGCCGATCGATTATAGGGCCGTCGCGGGGCGACGTTTTCTTTTTCGGCGCTGAGGGGAGAGGAGGGCGCCAGGTGGGCCGGCGCCGCCCGCGACCTACGTACCCCCGCGCGGAATGCATTTATTAAAGCATTCCGGGGCCCCGGCATCCGCGGAGCGCGCACCTGGCGGCGCGGGCGCCCCGCCGGCCAAGGAGCTTTCGCCAAGCGCTCTTTTCTCCCCCCGGCCCACCCCCGGAATTCGGAGTATTGCGCGGGGGACGGAGAGCTTGCGGGCATTCCCGCTCGAGGCGGCTTTTTAATTAGCCGCGTGCTTGGCCCACCCGACCTGCCGGCGGGCTCATTCAAATTCGCCGGAATCCCGGGCGTCCCTCGGGATTCTTCCGGCCCGCCCGGGTCAACTTCCCCGGCGCCGCGGGACCCTGACGTGGGGTGAAAGAAAAAGGGGCAAAAAAAAAAAACACACAAGACGCTGGGAAAAAAAGGAAGGGGAAGAGGAAAAGGTCAGGGCACGCGCGCGGCTTATCTGCGCCCCGGGCTCGGACGCGCCGGCGAGATCGGCATCGGCCCCGGGGCCCGAGATAAAATCGGGGACGAATTTGCAGGTGGCGCGCAGGCGGGCAGGTGGGAGGCTGCGCTCGGGTTCCGCGGGCCCCGGGACGCGCCCCGGCGAACGTTAATTTAGGACAATAAGGGCCGTAAATTAGCCGTGCAGTAAACGTTTGGACGCGCCTCGGCCGGGGCTTTACGCGCGCGTCAATTACGCGGATAAATAATTAAAGCGGGCCGCGCTCGTGGCTCAATGGACTTTTGTTAAAGCCGTCAGGGGCCGGCGAGCGGCCCTGAGAGCCCGAGGAAAGCAGTCAACAATTTTGTTTTAAATCGATGCGCAAAAAGGAAGAGCCGGCGAGCGCCGCGCGCCGCAAGTCGCGACCACCAACGTGGAGGAAAAAAAGTCCGTCGCTGGAGATAAATAAGAAAAAATTAGCGGCCGAGGCATGCGAGAGGAGGAGGAGGAGGAGGAGGAGGAGGAGGAGCGGGAGGAGGTGGAGCGGGAGGAAGAGGAGGAGGAGGAGGAGGGGCAGCGGCGGGAAGAAAAAGGGGAAAAAAAGGTGAAAAATAAAAAGGGGGGCGAGGCCGGGGGTGGGGGCAGGAGGCAGGAGGGCACCGGCAGCAACACCTCCGCCCGGCTGCTCCTCCGGCCTCCCGGTGCCCGCCAGCGCCTAGTATAAACAAGCGATTACCGGCGGCGGCCGGCTGTTCCAGCCAGAACTAAGTCGATTACGGGCGGGGAGGCGCGCGGGGGGGGGACGGGGGGGGACGGGGGGACGGGGGCGCGCGCGAGCCGCATACATTTGCATACGATATGGCCCGGGGCCGAGCGGCGGTCCCCCGGCGTTGGCGCGGCCCTCGGCCAATGGCTCGCGGGCCGATCGGCGATCGGCCCCCGGGGCCTTTGATGCCGCGACACCCCGTGATTAGGCATTGTGCGGGCCGAGCCGCGCGCCGGGACACAGATGTCGCGGCCACGCCCACCGGGGCCCCTTTGAGCCCCGCGCGCAACCCCCGGCGGCTCGGGTTTCAAGGGGCCCCGCGGCCCCTTTCCACCTGTGCCCCCGGCGGCCCCGCGAGGAGGAAGTCCATTGAGCGGGCGGCGGGCCGCGCCCCCGGAACCGATCACCGGCGGCCCGGGATCGCCCCCGGCTATACACGTGTCCGGACGCCTCGGCGCGGCGCCTCAAGGCCGCTTTTCCCCTCGGCTTGGCCCGCAGAAAAGTCCGCTTCCGCCGGCGGAGGAAGCGCCCCGGCGCGCATGTATCGCTTTCCCCGGGCGCCTCTTAAAGCGAGCCCGGCGTCAGGAACAAAACGGGAGATTAGGCGCATCTGCCCGGGGGAGGATCGTTCCCCGAAAGCCGGGGGCCGGCTCAATGGCCCGGCGATCCGATTCCGCGCAATCCCTTGTCCCGGGGGGCGAGCGGCGTCGGGCCCGGTTAGCCGGACATGCGCACCGGCCCGTCGCCGGCATTGTGCGCCCGGCCCCGGGCCCCGGCTAATCCGCGCCCTCGCCCCCGCCGCCAGCCCGGATTAATGCGCGGGGCGCGGGGCCTTCGTTACGCGCGCCCCGCGAGATTTACGGGCCGCGGGGGCGGGGGCTCCTAGGGATAGCCGCCCGGCTAATTGCGCCTCTTTACGGCCCGATAAATCAGCGCCGCGGCTTTCTCCGGCCGAGCGGCCCCGTCCCTATACCCCGCGTGCCTACGCGTACGCGCGCCTATATGTGCATCGGCGGGCAGTAAACCCGGGGCGAGGCGGCCACCCCCCGTTCATTGTGCGGCCCGCGCGGGGCTTTGTCCAGCGGCCCGCTCGTTACGCCGCCCGCGGGATTTATGCGCGCGCGCGCGCGCCCCTCCCCCCCCCCCATGCAAAGGAGCGGCTGGTCGCGGGGCCGGAGGTGCCGATGAGACGGCCGGCCCCTCCGGGACACACCCACGCCCGAGCCCCGTTGGCCCGCGGGCGCCCGGGCCACCGCCCCCCCACCCGCTAATTGGGCCCGCGGCCCGCCGACCTACCGCGCGCCACTACGCCCGCCGCGTCCGTGTGGACGGGCGGCTGTGTGTGCCGGCGATCGGCCGCCGGACCTTTTCGAGCAGCATCATCGCGGTTAATAATCGGACAATGGCCGGCCCCGGCCGATGTGCCGATCCGCGCCCGTGACCTCGACCCGTAATAAAACCGAATTAACGCTTCTTTGTCGGAGGTGGGATTGCGGCCGCGCGACCGCGTCTACGGCGAGTCGCGGCTCGGTGCAGCCCGGCGGCGGCGGCGGCGGCGGCGGCGGCGGCGGCGGGGCTCGCGGACCGGCCCGGCTTATCGCCCAAGCCCATCGACAGATCCATTAGCGCTTCTCCGAAGCTCTATTATAAAGGGATAAATTGAGAGATACTCGCGGGGCCGGCCGTGAGAAAAATCCGCCGGGATCGCGGGCTTTTAAGGCCAGATGCGCGACAAGGGCTGCAGCGCGGGCCTTTGGCCATCCTCGACCTCTGGGCCGCTCGCCGCCGACGGCCCCGCCGGATTTTCAATCGGCCGAGCTCCTTTTCCAGCCTCCGCGACCAATTTACAACTCTTCTTTTAATTGGCCCATATTAATTGTATATTATTCTTATTATTATTGCTACTAATGCCTACCAATGTCGAAGGCCTTCATTATCTCACGGTTCGTTCCTAAAATGTGCCCCGTCTAGAAACCGGCTTTTCGAAAAAGTAACGCGCAAAAACTGTACTATAAACACTTTGGATCAAGAGGAAAATTAACCGTTTTTTTACTTTGTTAATAATAATACGAAGTTCTTTTTAAATATTTCGCATATTTAATTGGCTTCGAAAAATTAAACTAGTTAAGATTACCGCTTATCACAACCTTGATTAAATAAGAAAGTACTTAAATCACTCTAGCGGGATCTATTAAAGTAATCTGAATAAATAAACGTGTAGCTTAACTTGGATATCTCTTACTTACTACTTACTAGGAAACTTACAATTTTAATGTTCTTTTCTTTAATTTATACCGCTGCATTCAAGTGGACAAGATTTTACATTTTTACGCCAATGTATTTTAAATTCTCCAAGTGAGTAATTTCAACTCATACACCTGTATTTAGATTGATATTCAAAGTAATTATATATCAATGTTAAATACATTTATGTATACAAGTTGTAAGACGACATTGTACATTAACAAGACGTTTGATAGTTAAACACAAAGTCAAGCCATTGTGTTAATGTTTCATTACTACAATTTTAATAATGACACAATTATTATTTTTTAATCTTCAGCAGGTGATACAGCTTTTTTGTTGAGATTTTAAATAACGATTTGTAGAAAGCACAATTGACACATGAGTGAAAGTAAAAGTGTTTTTTTTATACACTTTGACATAAATAAGATAGTTTCATCATTAAAATGGAGCATAAATAGAACGATGTTAAAAAATTCTTTTTTAATCCGTTTGACCTATATATGCGATTTATACGAACTATAAACAAGAACAAAAAATTGATTTTTGTACACCAATATATAAAGTTTTCTGGAAGTCATCTGAATTTAATAAAATAGAAGAAAATATCATAGTCTCATAATTTGTTTGTTTCATATTTCCACGAAAATTATGTATTTAATTGTTAATTAATTTTTAATTTTATCCGCATTTTAGAAATGTAATTTGATCAAATCTGTTTCACAGAATTTTCTTAATTATTTTTATTATCCCTGTACAATCTTTATACGCGAATTAAAATTAAAAATGAATAACCGCTTCCTTATTGGACTCTTAGAAGATCCGAATTTTAGTAGTTGATTTTATATTCATTTATACGTATATGTATGAGATTACATGGAAGATTTTTTAGCTGGCAGAGGTTGCAGAAGTATCGGCAGAAGCATAGTGTGTATAATAGAGGCGAGGCATAATATAGTCGCGACTGCGTCCGAGAGCCGTAAATACTCATCTGTCCGCGTGCGCTAGGACTTGGAAAGTAGACTCATAACTCGTGATTGATTCGCTCGAGGGCCGCAAGTCCGTGCAATTAGGGCTAATAGCCACGCGGGCGCGCGATTATTCGCGGAAAGGGCGAGGGACGAGCGTCTAATGTTCGATTGGTCTCGGCGCCGGGGCATATATTTGGCTGGGGGCTCTGTCTGCCGCCGCCTCGTCTCCCATAGCGGACCAGCCCGCCGCGGCTTTCTCCTTAGCGACTCGGTTATCGTCGTTAATGAGGCACTTTACCTCCTCTAGTCCTCCACATATTCGCCGCGCGCATGCGCGCACAAAAAAAACCGGGCGGCCGCGCGCCGCCCGAAGATACTGCGTCGTATATACGCACACATCGCATCCTGCGCGCGGCTTGGATTGGGGAAGAAACAAAAAAAAAAGGAAAAAAAAATGGAGCGCGCCCAGCCCCTTATATACGTATACATAATCGAGAGCGGGCTTCTCGACGTCTGACATGGAGACCGGGGCAGCCCCGGAGAATGCCGGGAAAGTCGGAGTCCGTTACAAAAATTTCCTGCTCAAAGTGGATCTATTGGGAAAAGGAGCCGAGGCGTGCACTCGCCGGGTGAATAGGCCCCGGGGCCCGCCGACGTCTCCGCAGGGGTAGCCGAGGCGTCCGCGGGAAAAGCCGGAGGAGAGCCGGAGTTAGTAACGGTGGCTCATTGTCCGAGGGCGAGTGCAGGGCACCGCGCGGCAAATCGGTGAGAAGAGCCGCCGGCCGGGCTTTTCCCGGGGCGGCGGCGCCCGCGGCCGGCGTTTCGCGCACTCGCGCGCGCCCCGATGGAACATAGAGAAAGGGCGGCGGAGGAAGAGCACACAGGCGCGCACACACGTGTATACGTAGACGCGTAAGCGTGCGTGCTCGTGGACGAGAGAAAAAAAAAAAAGAAAGAAGAGCGAAGAAGGAGGAGGAGGAGGAGGAGAAAAAGAAAGGGAGAGGAGGAGGGAAGGATGACGCAGCGCGGTCGCGGGTGTGCATGCGCCCCGGGGCCGCCGATGAAGTGCATAAAGTAACCACATGGAGGGCACAATGAGCGTAAAAACGAGCGCGCCGCGGAGGACGTTATACACACGTCCCTCTTTGTTTCTCGATACGCGGCCTGTGGGAACCAATTTCCGTTTAGATTCGGCTCCGTATAAAGGATTTCTTGAATGAAAGTTATTCTCCTTGGTTTTTTCCCCGGCGGCGCCTTAGGGGGGCCGGGGCCCGGGCGCGTCCCCCGCCCCCTTCCGCTTCCTCCCGGCGGCCGCGGCCCACCCCCGGGCCCCAGGGGCTGCCCGCGCGAACAATGCCGGGGGCCGCGGCTCCTCCTCCTCCTCCTCCTCCTCCCCGCGACTAGGCCCGACTCGGCGGTTTCCGCGCCCGCCGCCTACGTCTAGCCCGCCAAAGGTGCCGCGAGCCGCTTCCGGCGAAACGCGCACGGGCACGTAGAGGCGCGCGCGCGCGCGCGTATAGGTGAGGTCGCGGTTGCGCCGGGCGGGCCACCGGGGCGGCCGCGGCAGCTCGGTAATTAACAATCCATTTGGTATTCGGACCAGCTGATGGGCCGAGGCGGCCGGGGGCCCCGCCGGGGCGACGTGTGCGGTCCGTGACGTCATAATTTGGGGCTCCTTCCTCCGGGGCGTACCCGCCCCCTTAATGCCGGCCCCGACACCTCTCGGGGAGCGAGAGAGAGAGAGAGAGAGAGAGAGAGAGAGAGCGCGGGCCGATCCTCCGCGGAGAAAGGGAGGAAGATTATATCGGCGCTGGCGCGCGCACGTCGGGCGCGAGGCGGAGGTAGGACGAGGTGAGACTTAAAGCTGGCCGCGGAGGATGCGCCCGGGCGGCGCGCGGCCCCTCCCCGCCCCGGCCCCCGGCAGCGCCGCCCGGCTATAATGGAGCGCGCGCCGGACTTCACACGATGCCGCGGGAGGCCGCGAGGGCCGGCGGCCGCCCCGCCGGAGAAGATGATACAGACCTCAGAGAGGTCGGACCTCCGGGGGAGGGCCCGCCGCGCCCCGGCCTTCTATTAAGCCGCGCGCGGGATTTTGCGCTTAAAGAGCCGTTTTTATTGCGCGGCCGGGCGAGCGGGCGCGCGTTACCCAACCGGCCCGGCCCCGGGAGCGGGCGTCGCGGCCGCGCGGGGGCCCGCCCACACGCGCACCCACACGCCCAAGCGGCTCTATGTCAATAGGCCCGGGGAGAGGGCCGCTCGAGGGCCGGGGCTCATTATGTCAGGGCTGATGGGCAGAGGCGTCTCGCGGGCCCCGTCGAACCCGCGGCCGGCCGAATCGTGTCAAGTGGGGGGGATCCGCCTCGAGGGGATTAGCCGCCGCCGGCCGCCGATTGTCTTCCCTCCAGAAATTACGCAGGAGGGAAATTAACGAGTCGGCCAAAGGTAAACATTCCAGCCCTCGGAACAATTAATTCCCGGGCGGGGCCTCGCGCCCGCCGAGTCCTCGATCTTCCGGGTCTCGGCCCAGGTAGCTAAATAAAGTAGGCCTCCTATCCACGCGCGGCATATAATGGAAGTAAATTTTTCTCGATTGCCCAAGGGAAAATGTCTTATCCAGTTATACTCCTCTTTTTATAACCATTAGCGTAGGACCGTGTTGATAAAGTGGATAGCCGTCGCTCGGCTGCGCACACAGGTAGCCCGCGCGCCGGCGCAGTAAACCCAAACCTTTTTTTTTTTTTCTCTTCTCCTTCCTCCCATTTTTCTTTTCTCGCTCGCACAGGCTGCCGCTCCGAACCGCTTATCTACACTGTCGAATGTGTACAAAGCTGCACTTGTGCCAGAATCTTATACAACCTGTCGACAGGAAAAATCTCCCCGCGCCGGCTATCTGCGCCGGCCAGGTATATGTCCCGCGGGGTATATGGGTAAACACGGCTAAGGGCTGTTTGCCGGGGTCTTAACGCGCTCTCGCCATTCGCCGTCGTCCAAAATCTATGAATGAAATTGTGCTTCTCCGGACTCTCTTGCCACTCGAGGGGAAGGCTCTCCTCTTCTTTTCGCGAGCTGGCAGCTTCATCGGCTGCGGGCCCCGGCCAGTGTACACGTGCCCACCCGAGCAAGCCTGCGCGCTCGAAATCATCCAGTGTTTAAACTTTGCGCAAAGGACACTTGCCCGAGCCTCTCGCAGCTTGCCTCGGCTTTGCACAATTGAATAAACAATTTACGACGCTCAATAGCATCTAACCCAATTACTCGCGATAATTCCTCAAACACAACGCGATTCGGGAATTCTTTAGATTTATAGATCTATAGAATATTAACTTACCAATGTAATAAAATAAAGACTCCTTTAGGAGTCATAATTCTGTCTCTTTAGAGCTCTCCCGCCCAACTTTTAGGGGGTATTACACCCATAAAATCGAATTTATTAAATTATCCGAAACGGAAAAAAATTCTCCGTACAAACCAAAGTTGATTCTACGATGACAGATAATTGAAACAAATAAATTCTTCTTTCCACGTGACTTGCAGCTTCTTATATTCGATAAACTTTGCACCGGAAATACCTAGTGTACACTAATTTTAGACGTGGCTCGATACTGATGCGTGTCTTAACATGATATTCCAAAAATGATCATAATTGCATGCGTATATCCATGGGTCAATTGGTTTTAAAAATACGACGATTTTTCGTGCATTTGTATAATTAACAATAGCAATATACACGTGAGAGTGCTGTTCTTATCGACTATTGCAAATAACAGCAACCTAAAGGTCAGTTTCGCAGATGATATATATACCTGTAGTATTCTACCTTTAAAACCAAGCTGTGATATTTTCATGGTAACCGAGGATAAAATAAATTTCTGAAACCGCTCACCGAGGTTTCATTAAATTACAAATATTACGTAGTTGTCATCAAAAACCATTTGCATGCTTATCTTTATAATTTTTTCTATCATATAAATAATTAAATAATAAATTCAATTTTACATATGGCAAACACATTTTTTAATGCAAATTATTACGTTATTTTCGGAATTAAATGCTAAAATAAAATTATATTACTATAATTAGCAAAAGATCGATGTTTGAAAATCTATAATTGATAATAAGAATAATAATGTACAATGAAATAAGTTATGTACAGACATAGGTTAAATACATTTGTACAACTGAAGTACATAAAAGATGCGGAACTTTTTCACACCACTTTTACTTTAATTAGATGTAAATTTCATCAATTTCGAGCGATACTTATTTAAAATTATTAAATAATTTGCAAGATTTTAACTTGAAAATAAAAACTGACATTATCATTATTTGCTCGAATGATATTTTTTAGTGACAAACAATTTTAACATCGCTCTAAAAAATATGATTTTACCTTTCACACGAAATGGTTAATCTACTTTCCACACTTATGTAATTTGTTTGATTGTATAAAGAATTTACATGATATCTTACGATAATGAAATTAAATAAATGTCTGATAAATTACTATATTTAAATATGCTTATGTCCTTTAAATTTATTTCGAAGTGAAATATAAACGATTTCGGAGAAAATGAGCCTCTGAACATAAATCAATATTATTATCAAATATAACTCTTTATGGACAGGGTATTATAACGACCTATGTAATAGCAGGTGACTTTCACTTGGATTTTCTTGTTTCGGGAAAAGTGTTGTAGAAATTTGTCAAAATAATACCTGACAATGAAGTATTTTTATCCAATAATATGTCTTTCAATTATTTTGATATTTTCGTTCAAGAACGGTATGTACAATTAACCATTTATCGATTTATTTTTTGAATAATTTATTGTATTTAATATTGAATAAATGATAATTTTTGTGTAATTTTTACAAAAGTGGAAACGAGATTGGTATCTGAAAAGATAGTTGGTGGAGAGGTGGCCAAGGCCGGCCAATTTATGTACCAGGTTTCCATCCAAATCGATGGGAAACACGTATGTGGAGGAGCCATTCTCAACGATTACTTTGTATTAACAGTAGCTCACTGTATTCCTGAATCAAAAATAAAGCCCGATGTTAAAAAGGAATTTTCGGAGTACTATGTTGTTGCAGGAGTCATAAGTTCGAAAGACAGTAGTAGTTCAGCTATTCGCATATCGGTCAAACGTGCCTACATTCCTGAGGAATATTATAAATATGCAGGAAATAGTGGTGCTGGAAGTATAGGTGATCTTGCTATATTGAAGGTGATATAGGAAACAATGTTCCAAAACATCAACCAAATTTATACCGTACATATATTAAAAATTGAAATTCGTATTTTAGTTGAATCAGAGATTAGGACTGGGTAAAAATTCCATTTTAAGAAAATTGAATTTACCAAAAGCACTCGATACATCTTTAACGTACAAAGGTGAGAACCCTGTCATAGCTGGTTTTGGTGTCGAAGGTGTTTCAGTTGAGTTAGATCGGGTGCGTAATAAATTGGTAGAGAATCCAACAGTTGCTCGTTCTATATTAAAATACAGTAAAACCATCGTGATTCCCAACGATGTCTGCGGGGAAGCATTTAATCAAAAACTTCACCCAAGTCAACTGTGTGCTCAAGTAATACCGAACAAAGATATCAAGGTTAGAGGTACCTGCTTGGTGAGTTTAAAAATAATTACGAAATTTTCTGTTTACGCAACTTTTCCGGGTCATTAATGGTAAAGCAATTTCCAGGGTGACGATGGAGGTCCATTGGTTATTAACGATGACACAGTAATTGGTGTGCTAAGTCAAAGCGCTTTTGGTTGCTACGAATTAGGTGGATCTTCTGTATACACCAGAGTGGCATACTTCCTACCGTTTATCGAGAAAGTTTTAAAAAATGGTAAATTATCTCGAGGAACATTGAAATTCCATCCGAGTGTAATCGTCGTTTCTAGTTACTAATTAAGGACATAATTGATATACAAAGTCGTTCGTGATATTGTAAATGGATGGTAATATCGCTTGATAAATTATGTCTTTAAATTGTAAATTGTAATTGCGAATGCATAGATACGTAGGATACAGTTGGAAACTTATAAATAGTAGTCAATTACTTGCAGGAGAATCAGCTTGAAAAGCACTTTGAAAGATTGGCTGGTATACGCAAGAGAAGCAAAGAGTATGCCGTGTACGAATGTCCGTCACGTGTTCATTAGAATGTCACGAGCAGGATCTCGGCGAAGAATAAGGAGGGAAGGCAGATAATAAATTTGTTTGAAAATTTGTTCTAGTTTTACACAATTATTGATTCTTGTGACACGCGGCCTATAACGCCGCAGCTTTGCGCTGCAATGTAAATGAGTACCGCGGGCACGGTATACAAAGATTGTACAAACAAGGGAAAATCGCATCGAAAGTACGCGGAGTGTTTGAGCAATCGCGGGAGCAAACACGATTATCTGGGAGGATTATCTCTGGGAGACGACGCGCATACGCGTTGGACAAATATTGTTTAACGAAGGAAAGAGGCGGCGGCGGCGGCGGCGGCGGCGGCGTTATTGTAAACGGCGGGCGGGAGGTTTGGAGGTCGAGGTTTGGCCGGGCGAGGCGGCAAGGAGGCGGAGAGGCATGAAATTCAGCCGAATTTGGATTCCGAAATAGATTGTCACGGGCGGGTGGAGGGGCCGGCTAATGGAGGCCGGCGTGGGCAGGGGAGTGGGATCCTGGCCCCGTGGGCATCGAAATGCGCGGGTTGCACGGCCGGCCGCCGGCCGGGGCGGCACGCAATCGCGCACGCGACCTTCGAAGAAAGGAGCCGGTGCATTAACGCCGGGCGAGTCGGCGCGCGCGGCGGTCCGAGCGGACCCCGGAGGAAGAAGAAGAGCTCAAAGACTCGGAAGGCTACAACTATCCGTAGACGGGCGGCCGAGTGGTAGTGGTTTCTCGGCGCTGGTGGCGCGGTACCGCGGCATAATAACAGGCTGGGCCGCGCGCCGCTAGCTGATGACTTCATTGAACTCGCGCGCGCGCGCGCGCGCGGGAACTCACGCTATCTCTCTCGGGCGCGCAGGTAGGACCTCCCTGAAACCGCCTCAAATTATGATCGGGGCCGGGCCGGGCGCCCGGGGGCGGGGGATATTAGGGCCGGCCGCCACCCGCCGCCGCTTGTCGCCTCGTGCGATTCGTGAAATTCGGCCTGGGCCGGCGGCGCCGCGGGCGGCGAGCCCCCGGTTTTTCCCCCCGCCGCTCCGGCCGCCCGGATGATCGATGCCGCGCCCGGCCCGCGAAAAATGGCGGAACACGGAGCGCGGGGTGATTTTGGAGGGGCGCGGGCCAGGGCCGAGCCGGGCCTTTCCGCCTTCGTGATCCCCGGCTCTTGTAAGCGCGGAATTTAAAAAGGAAGGCGCCCGACCTCCGCCGGCCCGCAAACACGTATATAAATATAAATCGCGAGGGGAGAGCGATCGTGAGCCGGGGCCCGAGGACGGGCCGAGGACGGGCCGCGGCTCGCGGTACACGCCGATAAACCGGGGGGCGCGCGTGTCGCCACTCGCCAAAGAGCCCGGGGCCCGCTCCCTATTATCTCTATTGCCCGCGGGCATGTGGGAAAGGCGCGGGCTCCTCCTTTCACTTTCGCTAATTCCACGGCTAGCGCCCCCTTTCCCTCGAGGAGCTCTTTCCAATTATCGGCCGGGCCGATCGCCCGGCCCGGCTGCGCCCGACTGCCCACAGATCAATGGCAGTCTCGATCTCCATCTCCCTCGCTACTCTGTATATCCTCGTGCGCGCGCGCGCGCGCGGCGGCCCGAGCCCCGAGCCGCCCGGCGATCGGCCCCGATCGGCCCCCCGATCGCCCCCCGATACACACATCTCGACGTTTAACTGTAACCTTTTGCTTTTCTCCAAATACCTTATATCCGCTCCTCTTCAAACTGACCCTCCAAATCAATGCTAATCGAGATAAATTCAATTTCACGGGTTATCGGCCAAAAATAAACTCGCCACGCCGATTAGGCTATCGGTGCGATCCTAATGCTGCCATTGATATTTAACAATAAACGCTATTGCTCGAGAATACCAAGGAGAAAACGCGATCGCTCGTACCTGCTCTAGTGGAAAAGGTACGGGATGCACAGCCTCTATGGATAGAGGCCATTTAGGCGGAGTTCATAAAAAGCGGTCCTTAATAATTGGCTGTAAAAATCATGTACAAAAACGACTGTCATAAATTGCACGGTTACATAAAAAGAAAGATTTCAATTTTGATTTGATTTCTTTAGAGGATCAATATTTATGGATTGATATATAGCTCGTGCCAAATGTTAAGTGTTTACAATTATGCAAATATCATGTCGCAAATGATACAAAGTAGAAACAACTAAAAATAACAAATTTCAAACGCTTTTGATATAACACAGCGGGATAAGAAAAACATGTGTTATATACAAACAATGATATTAATTACTACCTACTAAAATAATTACAACAACGTAGGCAAACGGAACAACAATAGAAAGATAGGGAACAAATATCTAAAAGTCTCGTAAATGAGACGTTCGAATGAAGTGTTTAAAAAGCCTGACTAAGAGATGAACCACGCAGATATATGTAGGGCAGGACTCAGCAGGAGAGATAACATAATCTAAAAAAACATAATTGTTCATTTTACCACATTTATTAAAATGAACATAAAATTGTATCAGTAGTATTAATAGTGCACTTATCTTGTGTAAGCATAATAACACCAGTTTATTGACTCGGATCAAAATCAATGATAATCACAGAAACGGTGAACAATGGGGAAAAAATGCGTACCGTACAATTGAAGAGAAACAAGGGGCTGGGAGGCGGTATAAATTAGCATGATATAAGCAATTGCCTATTTTGAAGCGTGTCAATCGGTGCGCGGCGCCGACTCGCCTCGCGCACCAGGGATGGCCACTTTTGTGTAAGTAGCTTCGCGCTCAGCTGCGTTCGCGCGATTGTTCGGCCCGAGGGAAAATTCGAAAGCGGGCTGCGCGCTTTCGCCGGCGGAGGCGCGTCCCCCCGCGCGGCAGGCAACAATGGGGAGAGGGTCGGCGCGGTCCTCGCGGCGGTCCCGTTACATAGGCCCTGCGAGTCGCGAGTGCGTGCGCCGGCGGCCCTTGGCCGGGAAAAAAAAAAGCCGTCCGCCGCCCGGGATGGGAAATAGAAAGTGCGATCGGTCCCGGGCGGCCGGCCGCGGGCGCGTATATATAAGAGCCGCGGGGCGCACGTGCGCGCCCCGCGAAAAATTTACGACCGCGCGCACTCGTAATTACCATTGTGGATACAGGCGGCGGCGGCGCGCGTTCGATATGGGAAATAAGTGGCGTGTAATTGCGGCGCGGCCGCGCGCCCGCGTTACGGCATCGATTTACCTACTTGGCCGGGCCGTAAGCGCCGTTTAAGACCCACGCCGGGATAGATATACCCCCGGCGGGCCATTAAACCGCCCGGCTGATTTACATCGGGGATAATGCGAGAGTCCCCGCGGCCGGCCCCTGAATTATTGCCCCCCGCGAGGGCTATATATAGCCCGCGGTTTTCCGCCGGCCCGGGGGGATCATACGCGGCCGCGGGCAGGTGACGCGAGCGCGGCCCTATGGGAACGAGGGCCGCTCTCGATCGCGCGCGCCCCCCCCAGTCCTCGCGAATTGCCCGCGAGTTGTGTATTCTATCCCCGGCGGGCCCTCGCTCGCCGCTCCTCTGTCACAGCCTCGCGGTCCAGATATGATTTAAGCCCGGCCCCGGGCCCGTATATTTCCGCGGCGGGCGTCCCTCCGCCGCTAGGCCCGCGTCCCGGGCGGGCCGAGGGGCCGCGTCACGCTACACCGGCCGGGGCGTTTGCGAGATTATCAAGCTTTTTGCCGCGGTGCGCCTGCGCCGAAAAAGGCGAAAAAGGAGGGGGTGGGCGGGGGGGAAAGGGCCGAGCCCGGCGTCGGCGGCGGCCGGCCCGGGGTAAGGAAGCAACGAACCAACAAAAAAAAAAATAATAAACAAAAAAAAAAGGAAAAATAATAGCGATGAAAAAAGAGAAGGCGAGCGTAATGACCGGCGGGAGAGGCGCGCGCGCGCGCGCGCGGCCGAGTTTTTTCCTCGCGGGCGGGCGGCGCGCCGGGGCAGCCTTGACCCCGTCTCTAGCAGTTCGCGGGGTTTTTGCCGGCGTCTGGGGCGACGCGGGAGCCGCGACGCCGCCGCCGCCGCCCGCGGACAAAGGAGGATCCATTGTTTTTGCGGAGGTTCGGCAGGTCGCGTACGCGGGCCGGCGGGCCGTGTATGGGTGCGGGCCGCGCATAACGAGCCGGCCGAAAAGCCCGGGCGGCAAAAAGCCGAGGCCGGCTTATTAAGCCGCGCCCGCGATCCCCTCATTTTTATACGCGCCCGGCGCTTTTTGCCCCCCGGCTCCTTAATTCCCGGCTTTTACTGCCCACGGCGGCGGCGGCGGCGACGGTCGCCCTCGCGCCGCCCGGCGATCCGGAAAGCGCCCGCTCTCCCCCCCCCCCCCGGGCAGCCCCGCATGTTTATATGTATGCGGCCCCGGAGGCGAGAGAGCGGGCCGCCGGCGGGCCCGGGGCCCCCGGTTCTCAGGAGCGCGAGAGGCGGAAAGAAAGGTATAATGGCATTTAAGAGCGAGGGCGAGCGCGCCCGAGAGGCCCGGGGCCCAAATTGAAGGTTGGCCTAATGTCGAAATGACCGTTGACGAAGAGGTTCGCGCGCGCGAGAGACGCCCCGCGTGGGAAACACGCCCACGCGCCCCCGCCCCACCTCGCAATCTCGAGGGCTAATTGCCGGGGGCAGTGTCGCGACACCCGCGCCGCCACCTGGCCCCGGCTAAGCTGCAAATTGCCCTTACACCTGTCGCCCGGGCCCAGCCGCCCGTGACCCGGGGATTTCCCGGCGGGCAAGCCTTTTCCTCGCGGGCGCACCTGTGCGCCCCCGGCTTTCCCGGGGCCCGCCCGCCCCTAATTACCCGCCGGAGCGCGGCCTTCCTTCTTGTCGCCCCGTATCACCCTCATCGCGCCGTTCCGACGGCTGCCCCCGTTTGATTTGACCTCGGACGTCCGTCCCCGTCCTCGCAGCCCTGCCGCGGGAACATCGCTGATCCCTCGGTGATTCCCGGTCTCGCGTGTCCCACTCGACTGGCTTGAGCTTCTGTAACCAGGCTTGGATTAGTCTCTCGAGTCAGTTAAAAGCAACTTGTTTTTATGCGTGCATGTTACAAAATCGAAAAATAATTACACGAGGCAATACGATGAGACCGACGTCCTACTTACAAAAAATTTGTAATATCAAAATGAATACTTGGGTTAAATACGTAAAGAAAAAATATTAATGTATTCGAGAACGTTTTAAGAGCGATCTAAACTTATTCAAAATATTTTTCAACTATTTCTAAATATTTCAAAAGTCTTTCGATAAAAGCAATTCAAAGCATCAATTTGAAATGCGTTTTGAAATAGGCTCTGAGCGAGCGCGAAAGCTTCAGCTATTGATTGTGTACAACTAAAGCTTGATTAAACTCTATAAGCCAATCTTTATTTTCCCTCTTACAATCAGGACGCAATCGCGCAATTATTTATCAGAGGAAAAATCATAATTGTATATTTATATATCCCCGGGTGGGGATGATAGCAATGAATTTATGCCCATATGATTATTCTACACAATGTTGTAAAATTACAAATGAGTGGCGGGCTCTTTTTGCGGACGGCCGCCCGAAGAATGCCAGGCGATTAAAGACAGTGCACTCGGTGGCAGCGGCCGCGCGGTGATTGCATAGAATTACGTGTACACAATTCGAATTTAGACGGTAACCGTTCGAGGGAGAAGAGCTTGCACAACGGCCGCGCGCCGCAGCAGCCGAGCGCGCGCGCGCGCTAACACACACACACACTCGCGCGCATATAGACGTGCGCGGAGATCGAGTTGGAACTACAGGGGATCGCACCGCGGCCGCCCCACCTCGCCGGCCCATTTCGAAATAACGATATTCCCTAAATATATTCCCATCAGAGGAGTATCTCTTTCTCTTCCGATTTTTACGTGAAATCTGGATATATATTCATTCCGGCCCGGGTTCTGTGCCGAGTCCTTGGCACGAGGGAGGGCCGCGGCGGGCGGCGGGGGGGGGGGGGGAGGCGTACGCGCGCGCGCGCGCGCCCGCTCGCGGGAGAAGAAAGGTCCGAGATTACGGAGAGGAATCTGAAGAGGCTGCATTCCTCGGTAATTAGTTTCAGCCATAAATTACCGGGCATTTCACACGTGTGCGTCGGCCGGGCCCCGGCCGTCGACTGCTTCACTTCGATACACATATGTACATACAAACATATACGTGTACCTATATATATGTATCCAGTTTTAGCATTAATGAAGATGGGATATATAGGGGGGGGGCGGTGGGGCCCGGTCACGGCGCGCCGACTCGGGGCCACCGTGAGCGCGGCCCGCGCGTCCTTTGCCCTTCGGCCCGCGGGCCAAAAGCCCCGCGAGTCCTCTATTTTTGTCACGCGCGAGTCCGCGCGCCCCCGCCATTGGCCGGAGTTGGCCGGCGTGAGAATGGGCCGAGGCCCCGTCAATCGGCCTGCTCGTCCGGCCGCTTCCGAGAACCGGCGACGACGCCCGCCCGCTGGATTATGACGCCCGGCTCGGCTGTTATCACTGCCGCGAGGGGCCAGCGGTGCCCGCGCATCATAAGGGAGAGAGGCGCTCGATCGAACGAGGACTGAAGTTCGAGCTGGATCGACGGCTCGCTTTGGGGTAGAAAAGGAAAAAAAAAAACGAAAACTGAGGTATTAAGCGCACGAGGCAATGAGAATGGTGGAAGCTTGCGTACTATATATATTAGCTCACGTGTCACGTCAAAGGATAAAAAATTTAAGCACGCTGTTCTTGGTAGAAAAGAACATTTTTCACGGCGATTAAACTATAAGAATACCCAGAGCTTGAACCATAAAAATGTTTTCATGTAAAATGACCAAATAATCTGCTATAGCTGCTATAACTCGGACTATGCTCAATTATGAAACTGTACAGTTCAAATATATTTGTCTTGCTACTGTTTTCTAATGTGTCTTATACAAAGCAGGTGCACAAATTTATTTTCATGTCTGAATCTTTGCTTATTATCAACAATGGAATAGTTATTAGTTATTAAATGAAATTATTCGTTAGTTGGTAAGGTAACATTCTCTAATAAGTGAATTTAATAGGTTTAAAATTTGTGCTAGAAATTTAAACCAGTTTTTGACTAGTTCAAATGTAGATAGAATTCATAGTCTTGATCAGTTTTTGGTAAATAGCTCATAATTCAATATACATTCCTGACAGGCATTGGTTAGTTAATGTATGCGTTGAAGCGCATTGTCGTGACCACCGGGATTTTTTGCATTTACAACTTAATTGTATGGATTTACGGCTCCACTTGATTAACACGGTAACTATTAGAAGAGTAGCAATTAGCAATTAAGTAAAACTTTTAATGCTGAGATAATGCTTGAAGAAAAAATTATTGTTACTATCATTAGTAGAGTATTTCACAGTTCCTTTGAAAATTACTGGATGGTTATCTCTATAAAAACTTAGATTTCGAGCTGTTAGATATGGAATTAATTAAATAGAAGGTTGAACGTGGTGGTACTCGGTATGCAATTAAAGCTCAGCTAGCGTAATAAAAAAATATGTATCAAAATTGTGCAAGTTGAATATGTATAATTTCTTATTTATTTATATCCATTTCATAAAAATTACAGTTTCATAAAAATTCATCAAACATTTTTTATTTATTTTATATTATTAGAATTAATTATCTAATAAAAGCTAAAGTTGGATAGAGCAGTACAGTTATAGTGTAGTGGTATTGTAGTAGAATCTGGTCTTGTAATAAAAGATACATAACTTGTAGCCTTAAGAATATACGTGACACATATCGTAGTTAAAGTTTCATTAGGAAAGTGTCATGCTCTAAAAATCAGACATCTAACTGACATTACCTACCTTGTTATGAGAATAAAGGATATAGTGTGTATATAAGAGGATGTTACGTTCCAAACGTATGTGCTCTGATCTCGGAATAATTTAATATTACAGGCCGAGTGCATGCGTGAGCACATGTATGAAGCACATGGATCAAGAATTTAACATAACCTCATGTGACTGCATAAGACAATCTGAGCGCCGTGTCACGAAGAGATGCTAAAATTATGCAGGCTCTTAACTGTAAATTGGTGTGCACAAGATCATCCGATCCGCCTTTTGGCACATTTCAATTAAGGGATATGAATAAGTACAGTTCTAAACATAGTTCAATTACGGTTTACAATTACATGTATCGTGGTTCCGTTCTACTTGCTTTGCTAAATCGTTTTTAATTAGAACGTCCGGCAATTCCATGGAATGTGAATTACGAGCTTTGCTTTTTACACAAGTCCAGTAGATTCAAAGGATCAGTACTTTTGCGAAAGATTTTCTAAACGTTTGAGACTTGCTTTGTTTTGACTAATTTGTGCAGAGAATTCGACATGTATTTATCATACGTTTATCCTGCCTTGGACTTTCTCCGACTGGTAAGTGATTCTTTTTTGACCATTTATTTTTCCGTGGGCTGATACGCATAAGCAGCGTGAGGAAGGGGAAGCAGCCACGAGAGATCCACGAGAGGCAAATTGTGCCTGATATTTATTAGGTGGTAATACAATAAAAGGCTGTTTGGGAGGTGTTTTGCGGTGGTTTTAGGTGCGCGCGCGGGAAAATGATAGATGTGAGAAAGGTACTCGGGTCGGGAGGGCCGAGTGATCGGCGGTACGTGGAAGGTCCAGGAAGCCTTTGTGCACACAGGGTGGGGGGTGTGGGGTGGAAGGGCCTGCGGGTGATAAGCAGCCTCGGGGCCCTCGGAGGGCCGGGCCTCGAGTCCGGGCGGTGGCGGCGGCGCATCCCCTCGGCCGGGCGCTCGGCTCCCAGGCAAAAAGAATCCGGGCTATGTATTCCGTGGAAGGATCGCTTAAAATTTCGATGTTTACTGGGGATCGGCCGATGGCGAGCCGCGCCGATGCCGGCGAGGTAAACTTATTAGAGCCGTATATAAATTAGACGGGGCAGTGGGCCGGGCGGGCGCGCCGGCAAAAAACTCACCCCCGTGCATCTTCATTGTGGCGGCCGTCGGGCGAGGCCGGGCTGGTGTCCGGGCCGCCGCCCGGCCCAGAAATTAGGAGGAAAAAAGGCCGCGGGCCCCGGTGGCAACGGGCCGCCGGGGCCCGGTGCTGTATTTATTGGGGCGAGGGGGGCCGGGCCGCGCGATAAATTCGGCCCCCGCGGCCAAATAAACAATCACTTACTCGGCAGCGGCATTCACACATCAATCAGGGGTGGCAAAAAAGCCCCGGGGCGGCGACGTCGAGTTATGCGCATGCGCGCCCCGGGAATGTCCCGGATTTCGAGCGGGCGGCGCTTCCCCGATTAGCCGGGCAAAAAGCGCCCAGCCCTCCCCGGCCGCCCGGCCCCCGGCTCTCCCCCGGCTCTCCCCCGGCTCTCCCCCGGGGAATGCCGCAGGGGCGCGGGCGCAAAAAAGCCGGGCGGCCGCGGCGTTATTGGAATCGCCGGGCATCGAATATTCGCGCTCGCGTGGCCCCTCCCCGCCGCCGGATGAAAAATTGATGAATCCCGGCTGCGGCTGCGGCGGCTGCGGCGGCGGCGGCGGCGGCGGCGGCCGCGAGGTGCCCCGGGGCGCGTGGAGTGCGCGGGGGCGCATTAGCGGGGCGATTAGGCCGGCTTTGGCGGGGCGATCGGGCGGCGGGTGGGGGGCGGCGGTGGCGGCGGCGCGAGCGGTGGGAGGCGGCGGCGGCGGCGGCGGCGGCGTCTGGCCTCGCGCTCGCCGGCTCCTTAGCCGCGGCGGCGCTCGCATCAGCCGCATCCCCGGCGATCCCGGCGCATAGAGAGCAGGACGGAGCGAGGCGGGCGGCCGGGCGCTCGGGTGGGGGTAGGCGGCCACTCAAAGCCCGCGGTGACGTAGCGCGGGCAGGAAGGCTCGCGGCGCGCGGACCGGCGCTTTTTGCCGCTCGCGGGCGAGGCAGTGCGCGGGGGAGGGAGCGGCCCCGCAGCCGGCGCGCACCGGCCCGCAGCCTCCCAGGGCAGCCCGGCCGTTGGGGATGCAGCAGCCGCCCGGCCGCTAGCCGAGGCAGGGGATGGAGATGCGGCCCGTCCTCCTGGCGCTGGGCCTCCTCCTCGCCGCCCCCGTCGCCGGCTCCTTCTGGTAAGTCGGCGGTGCGCCCGAGATGACGGCTCACTCGGCGCTTATCTCGCGTAGGACATCGCCGCGGGCCCCGGCGTCTCGCGCGCCGGCGTAACTCGAGCCGGGCCGGACTCCCCGAGAGCCGATCGGTGTCCGATGGCCCGAGTATGTATGCCCACCTGCCTATCATCGGCATCGGTGCCGATGACAAAGAGCCTCTCGCTCCCGAGGGCCGGCTCCCGGGGCGAGGCCCCTCGCTTCCGGACGAGCGAGCACCGGCCCGAGCGCCAATGGCGCAATCTCGCGCTACTTTGTATGCCGCGCGCGCCGCCCGGACTCCGATTTCCCTCGGTCCGCGCCCACTGCCCCGGAGCGCGCGTGCGTGTGCGCCGGGGTGCACGCGAGGCGTCACTCGCTCACTCTCGCCGGGAGTATCTTGAGCCCTCGTAAATTAGCCGGTAGCGCGTCGCCGGCCTGTTTAGCATGCAAATGTTTGCGCGGGCGCGCGCGCGCGGCTCGCTATCTGGGCGCGCGGGCTTATCAGCGGCCGGTGGGCCAGACGCCCGCGCGCGATCGAAAGTGTCGCGGGCGCACGCACACGGCGCCGAGTGGCCGACGATAAGCGGCCGGCGGGGCTGGGGGGGGGCCAATTAGCGGCCGGGGCCCGATGGGCTAACGAGCCGGCGGACGGGGCCCGCGGGCCGCTAATGGCCCGCGGCGCAGATGGATATGGGCAGATAGAAAAGCCGGGCGGCGGCGCGCCGGCCGCGAACGCCGGGGCAGAGGAGCCGCCGAGGACGGACAATGGTCTCGCTTGCGTCACCGTAAATCTCTTTGAGCGCGTATAATTTGTAAGTCGACAGGTAGGTGCCCTCGGTCCGCGCGGCCCCCGGCTTTCGGCCCGGCCCGCGGCGCGCATTCCCCTTCCCGATGAAGAGCACTCGCGCATTCCGGGGGTGTTAACCGCGGCCCGGCCAAGGCCACGGGCCGCGGGGTACGCTGCCGCGGCGCCCCGGGCTTTGTCCCCGCGAGCGCCGATTGATCGATGCCCTCGCGCCCCGAGCCGCGGGAATTAGCGCGAATTAGTACGCACCTGCGAGTCGCCGCGGATTCCGGCGTTGCGTCAGCCGCATTCCGCGGCGCGTGCCCGGCCGTCCCCGGCGCTCCCGAGGACGGGGGCCCGATTAAAGGATATAATGGCCGGCCGCCGCGGAGATTTATCTGCGCGCGCCCGCGAGAAACAATCGCCGGGGCCTTGGCCGGGCTGCCGGCCGGGAAGCCGGCCCTAGGGGCCTGTGTGTACACGCGCTCCGCGGTGGGGGGAGGCCGCGGGCGCGCGGCGATTGGCCGGCCGGCCGGGGGCTTCGAGGGCCGGCGATCCGCGCGGGCGCATAACCGATTCTCGCGGCGGCGGGCCTTCCGGCCGCGCGTCGCGACGCCCCCGCGACGCCGCCGCCGCCGCCGCTCGTCACTGTCTATCCGGGCAGACAGCGTGGAGCGTCGCCGGGCCGGCGAGTGCGCCTAATGAGGCAATAAATAAGTCTCGGCGCGTCCCCGGGCGGGCGCTGCCCTCCCCTCGGCCGCGGCGAGTCCCCTCGGCCGCGGGCCCTCTCGCGCTCGTCCCGCGGCCGGCGAAAAGCCTCGGCGCGGAAAGCGCCGCGCCCGGAGTAGCCCGGGGGACAGGCCGGCCCCCCGGGCGGAAGTCGGCGGCCGCGGCGCGCCTCTTCTCACGGGGAGCCTGCGGAATTCGGGCCGGGCCGGGCCCCCGGAATTCGCGGGCCAGCGCGTCACTCGCGGCTTTCTCCCGTCTGGCCGTCGGGGCGGCCTCCCCCGCCGCCGGCC
Organism: Sycophaga agraensis; assembly: GCA_018906755.1. Classification (NCBI taxonomy): domain Eukaryota; kingdom Metazoa; phylum Arthropoda; class Insecta; order Hymenoptera; family Pteromalidae; genus Sycophaga; species Sycophaga agraensis. The sequence goes on from JACCIE010000004.1 coordinate 1,877,416, forward strand.
TCTTCCCGGTAAGCCGCCGCCGCCGAGTAACGGTCTTAATTAGAGATTCGACAGGGCTCGGGATCCTCCCGGCCGGCGATTTCTCATCGCGGCCCTAAGAGCGCTAATTGCCCCGCGCGCCCCGGTAATTACAATGATACAGGCCGCGCGCAAATTGAATGGAATGCCGCCGGGCCGCCCGGCCGCCGGCTCCCCCGGCCCGCGCCGCCGGGCAAAAAGGGAAGAAAAAGAAAGAGGGAAAAAATGGAGAAATGGAGAATGCGCACAATGCGCTCGCGCGACCAATTTTTTCCCCCGGCTTTTCGACGTACGCGTACCCGCGCGCTTCTTGCGCCCGCGAATTCGTAAGATAGCGCGGGCCCCGAGTGTCACATAAATATCCGGCCCGCGCCCCCGGCGTATAACGAGTGCGCGGCCGATCGCGGGGAGAAGAAAAGGGCGGCGGGCAGGTAGGGGGCGCCGGTGCGCGGAGATAAATCCGGAGAGCGGGCCGAGCGCGCCCCGAGACACAACATCCGCCCGCGGGCTCAATTGTGATTCGAGCCTGATTTAGACGCCCGCGGGCGGATTAGCCGCGCGGGCAATTTATGCCCGGGGCTCCGCGCGCCGCCCTAAATCACCGACTTTCCCGTAAACAAGATTTAAATGTTGACCGCGGGAGCGAGTGATATCTCGGCCGGAGATATATATTGCGCTGGCCGCGGGCGGCCGTAAATTTGGCGGGGGCTGGAGCCGCGGGGCGGGCCCCTGGGAGGAGGGGCGCGGGGATGCGCGAGGCCGATCGGCCGGGGCCGCCGGGGCCCGAGGCCGCAATAACGCCCGGGCTTATCTCGGACACTTCCTTCCCCCCGCGGGAGTGCGTGAGCACACAGAGCGTTTGGCCTTTGCCGCGGGAGACAGACAAGACAAAGAAGCGACAGAGGCCGGCGGCGGCGGCGGCGGCGGCTGGCCCGGGGAGCCGGAGGATGCGTAGCTCGTGATGTCGCCCGTCTCTTGTTTTAGGACCGTGGGTAGTCAGCTGGTGATGGAGCCGATGCTCGTGTGCAAGAAGACGCGCCGGCTGAGGGGCAAACTGGCCGATATTTGCCGTAAAGAGCCGGCGCTGGTCAAACAGATGACGAAAGGCATGCAGCTCGGCACGAGGGAGTGTCAATATCAGTTCCGGAACCGCAGGTGGAACTGCACCACCTTTAAAAGGTCCCTCAAGAAGATTATCTTGCGCGGTGAGTCTGTCCAGCCCTTTCCCCCCGTCCCGCGGGCGCTCCCCCGATACAGGGCCCCTCCGACCGTTTCCCGCGGCGACACTCGCGCCCAGGGGCGGCCGGCCGGGCGGGAAACCCGGCGGCTCCCGGGGGAAAGCCGCTTCGGCGAAGCGGCGCAGTGGGGCGCTCGCCGCGGGCTTCCGGGCGCGCGCGCGCGTACACACGCGCTCCCCGTATATATATACACAGAGAGGGCCCGGCGCGGCGGGGAAGGCGGCCCAACACGGGCTTTGTCCCGCGGCAGGTCCCCGAAAAACTTCCTCCGCGGAAGGCCGCGGGCCCGAGCCTATGCTAATGCGGCTAATGGGGAATGAGCGGCGGGGCGGCGGGGCGGGGGGAGGGGGCCCCGGGGCGACCCCCCGCGGCAGGCATAAAAACCCCGGCTGCGAGGCGCGGCGGGTACATAAATAACCGCGGGCGCGCCATTAGGGCCCGGGGAGTGAGGATCGATGACAGCCGGCTATGGAGACGTCGAGCGCGTGTCGGCCTAAGCCGGCCCCGCGCCGTGGGAAGCCGCCTAGGCCGATAAATATACGAGCGGCCCACCCGGGGCCCCGGGACAAAGCGGCCCGGCGGCCGCCCGCGCCCACGGGGCTACCGGCGGCCCCGGTTTTCCCCTTGCGCAAAAGCCCCCGGACTTTCCCCCGCGGGGGTAGGCGGGAGCGGCATAGGAGGAGGAGGAGGCGGCGGACAACGGCCGGCGGCGGCCGCCGGAAAAATTCCACCATCGGAAAGCCATCGGCTACCGCGCGCGCCTATCTTAATTCCCCGGTGACATTTATTTATCGGCGGGCGTTTAGCTTTTACGGGCTAGATCCGCCGCGATAGAGCGGGCAGGTAGGCCCGCTCGCCGCCTGCGTGTGCGGTCGCCCGGTTATGTTGGGCAACCGGCCCCCGGGGCCCGGGGGTGTCGCGCGATAACCCGGCCCGGCCCAATTACGCCCGGGAAACTCCTCGCGCCCGCTCGCCGCTCGCTTAATTAGCCTAACCGTAAAAAAAAGGCCCGCGGGCCCGCGCGCCGCATGACTTTCTCGCCGGCTAATTTACGGGCCGATGCACACAGGCGCGCGCGCGCGCGCTTTCGAAAGCCGGCAAAGTCCCGCGGCAGGCCGATCGCAGGCCGATTCCCCGGGGCCAATAAAACCCGCCGCCCGCTGGAAAAGCCCGACTTTTCGGCATGTGGTGATAATTAACCGGGCGCCGGGCCGATCGGCCCCACCGGCCTATGCGAGGCCATTGTCGCCCCGGCCATATATATGTATACCCGCATTCCCCGCCGGTTTATTGGGCCCTCGTTTCATTAGCGCGGACTTAATACTATTACTCATCCGATAAATGCCGGCACACGTGGACGCCTCCGAGCCGATACCTACCTGCGCGGATTCATCATCCGGGCAGCGCATGTGGCCGCTCGGCCAAACAAATTCTAACGCGTAAATCGAAGCGCGTGCGCTGCTTTTAATATTGTACAAGTCAATTTATACCGGGGCACGAGTGATGGTTTTAATCGGCCGGTGATAAATTGCCCTCCCCCCCGAGAGACAAAGTGTCTCGGCCCTGAGTGACACTGTACCCCGAGACGCGCGCGCGCGCTCGGGAAAAGCGCCCGGCCGGGGGCCCCGCAGTCCCCGCGAAACCCTAGTGAAATTGTAATTTTAGTTATCGGGCGCGCACTCGGCGCCCGGCTAAAAATAAGCCCGGGCGAATTAGTCAGAAATGAGCCGAGGCGGTCGGGGCGGCGCGCCACCACCGCCACCAGGCCGCGCATATTTTTAAAAGGCCCCGCTGCCGAGCGAGAGAGGGAGATAAGCCCCGCGGTTTAATGGATTCGTCCGGCCGGGCGGCGGAGTGGGGCCGTGACGGGGCTTGATTAGGCCAGAGCTCCCCGTGAGCCGCGCGGGACGTACGCACACGCGCGCGCGCGCGCTGGCACAGGCGGGGGTTGGGTGGGGATCGCCCCACCCCCGCGTAGCACACCTGCCCGCGGGCGGCGGTGTGGTCCCCGCGGCCGGCCGCCCCGGCGAATAAAGTCAACGGTTTACGCGTAATAAAAAAGGATCGACGGCGGTGGTCCGCAGTCTATTGGTCGCGCGCGTTATCGCTAATAGAGCCGGGGCGGGGTGGGCCGGGCCGGGGAGCCCGGGGAATCGCTACTAAATCGGAGCTAATTATTCGGCAGTAAACGCGGCCAGCGTCGCCGGCTCGTAAACCCCGGCCGGCCGGGGCCTCGCCCCCAATCGCCGTGCGCGCGCCCCCGCGCCCCGCGCCCCCCTCTCTCCCTCTATCTCCCTCGGATCTTATCGGGCCGGCGGCGAGAGATCTATATAATAAAATCGATAACGTACGGCGGTGACGCGGGCGCGCGCGAGCCCCGGCGGCAGGGGAGGCCCGAGGAATCTGCCACCCACGGATGATCCACGACCGCGCGCCGCCGGCCCGGGCTGCCGTGCGTGTGCGCGCCCGCCAAACGGGTTTCTCGCCGCGCGTGTCCTTCCCTCTTAACGCTCCGACGCTTCGCGACTCTCCGCCCGCCGGCGGCTCGCCGGCGCGCCGGCCCCGAGGCATTTTTATCGCCTAGGCCCCGGCCGGCCCTTTTTTTCCCCCTTTTTTTCTCATTTTTCTCTTCCTTTTTTTTCCCTTTTCCTCCTTTTTTTTTCTCCTCTTTTTTTTTTTTTTTTTGACCTTCCTCTTTTTTTTTTCTTTTTCTCCGCTTTATAATTCCCCGCCGATCGGCACCGATCCCCGGTGCGAATTAGAAGCCCCGGCGCCCGCCGCCGCCGACGCTCGGCCTCTCGGCTTAGGGGGGCAGCGCGCGGACAAAGCGCGAGCGCGCCCGCGGCTCCTCGGGAGTTAGCGCCGGGGCGCTAAGTGCGTCCCAGCCGATCGCTTTCTCATCGGCCGGCCGCGCACTTTGTAGGCCCCGAATTAGGAGGGGGACCTTAATTGACGAGGCTCCGCCGCGCCGCCGGCGATTATAGGCCTACTTATGTACGCCCGCGACGGATTAATCCGATATGCGCGCGTCCCCCCGGCTTTCCCGCGGGCTTAATAACGCGTGTAGCGGTCCGGGCAATTAGCCGACTTGCCGATCGGTCGGCCGGTTGACTTACTGCCGCTCGGCCGAGCGCGACGCGCTCCTTTCAATTCGAGCCGCGCGTCTATATGATTATGTGCGTCGGGCCCGCGCGACAAGTGCGCCCGAGCGGCGGGGACGATCGCGCCGGCCGATCGGGGCGTCAATTTGTCAGGCGATTTGTACGGGCCGGGGAGCCCGGCCGGCATAAAGCGTCCCCCCCCTCCCCCACCGGGGGTGAGGGGCGCGGGTCACGGGGGCCGCACGCGCGCGCCTCATTATTCAACGGCTCTTGTAACTGTCAGCGGGCGCAAGAGTCGCAAGTATAATCGCGGGGGCGGCGCGACAATGGCGGCCCTCGGGGGCCCGGGGCCCGTCCGCCGCGATGATCGGCGCTCATGCCCCGGGCATTGTCCCCGCTCGTAAATCCGTCGGGGGGAACCCCCAGGGCGCGGCCCCTGGCTACCTGTCACAATCCCCGCGCGGCCCCGCGGCGCGGCTTCCGCTTTCCCTTTTGCGCCCCCGCGGCGTCGGGGGAAAAATCCCGGCCCGCGTCATTTTAATTAACCCCGGGCACGCGAGGCCCTTGCGCGCACGCCTCCCGGTGTATATCATCTGCGGGGAAGAAGAAAAAAAAAAAGAGGCGGGAGAGGCCGCGCGCGCGCGTGTGCGTAATCGGTATACCTCGTATATGGTACCGCGGGGATACGCGCTGTCGGCGGGTGTGTGTATCGGCGATCGGCCCCCGCGCCGACGGGATTTACGGATAGCCCCGCGGCCCTGGCCCTAATTGCCGCTGTAAACATCGTCCGGGGAATTATAAGCTCGATCCTATCGGCCTAAGCGAGGCTCGCGGTCGATTTTGAGCCGAGTGCGCCTCGGCCGACACGCCCGCGCGGGGGGGGGGGGGGAGAGAGGCGCATTGTGCCCGCGGGGCCGCTTCTTGTCCGGCGATCGACAGCGGCAAGCAGTTTAGTGTCCCGCGGCTTTATTGTGCCCCGGCGGCGCGAGTCCTGCGCGCGGAAAGCCGCGCTTGCTCTACGTCCGCCGCGGACAGATCTGTTACTTTGTTAGACTGGGCCGCGCGGACGTTTGAATGCCCCGGGGGCCGGGCCGCCCCGAGGACGGATTATCTCCGCCGAGTAAGAGGCCCTTTTTCGAGGCCTGCGCGCGCGAGGGGAAGCCTCGTCGAATTAGCCGGCTATCAAGGGCCGATAAGGGCCAAGGTCCGCCCGGGGCCTTATCCCCCGGGATCTGCCGGACAGGGGCCGCGACGTCGCTATGCGCCGGCTTATTTACGGCCGCGTAATTAAACCTCGCGCGCGCCGGGGGCAAGCCGAGCCTCCGCGGAATCCCGCGCTCTATCTCCCGGGTTATATTGGGCGCGCATTCATGCGTCCGCCGGGCTTTTTTATCGGAAGCGCGGTATTTATTGGGAGCGGGCGCGGGGTGGGGGCCGATCGCGCGGCCGCCTCTCTCGCTCATTGAATATTCCAGGGGTTATTTACGGGCCCCGCCGGGGATTTATACGAGGCGTTTGGAGGGCCCCTCGCCCCGGGGACGCGCACTCGTCCTCCCCCCTCCGGCGGCCCCCACCCGGCCCGGCGCGCCTCTCCCGCGGCCCTCCTATGTCATTGCCCTATTATGTCCTATTGTCCGATATTTGAATATTTCTCATTTCAATTGAAAAGCCCGCCTTGGCCCCGCGTAGATAAGGCCCCGCGCGCGCGCGCAAATACCCCCGAGGAATGCGCGACAAACGCCCATCCCTTTCCCACACTCGGCCGCGGCGGCTGCTCGCGACACCGCACGCGGAAAAAGCTCCGGAAACTCCGGAGCTTTCGAGGCCGGGGGACGTTTCAATCGGCTCGCGGCTGACAAATAATGGAATATCCCGGTAATAACGAGCCCGCGCCCTCGCGTCCCGGGACATAGCCCGCGCGTGTCTAATTGATCCCCGGTGATTTATACGGCCGACTCAACGGGGCCCATTCAACCCGCGGCGGGCCCGGGCTCCCCCGGCTCCCCCGGCCCCGGCTTCATTCAATTATACACGCGCGCACTCGTGGCTGCGTGTGCGTCGCTCGTATACCCCGGGCCCGCGGCCTCGATTTATCCCCCGGCCGACGCGGCCCCTTTTTGCCCCGCGGTCCGCTCCGCGAGCCGCGCGCTTTTCTGGTGTCAAGACATTGGCTGCATTCATAAATCGGCCGCGAAAAAGCCCGATCGCCTTGGCTGGCGCACCGAGGGGCCTTTTTGCCGGGGCGAGTGCGCAGACGCGATCCCCGGAAAGCCCCGAGCTTTCCTCATTAGGCCGCGGACGTGGCCGGAATCGCGAGAAAATAGCCCGCGGCCGGCCGCCGATACGGGCATTTATCCCGATTTTGCCGCGGGAGACGGCCGACTTCCGTCATGTCGCCGGGGACCCGTCCCGTCAACCCCACCCCCGGCGGGCCCTATCGGCGCGGCTTTGGCCGCCGGCCCGTCCTCGGGGCCTCCCCCGCCGCCGCGCCGCCCCGCCGGCCCTCTATCAGATCGCCCGTATAAAACTATCGTATCGTTTAAATACGCACTGAAAGGTGAGGCGATGCATCAGGAGATAGGCGGGCGCGGTGGCAGGAGCGCGCGGCCCTCGGAATCGGGCCCGCTCCGCGCCGAGGGGTGGGGTGGCGGGTGGGGGGCGGCCTCCGTCCGGCCCGTCGATCCGCGCCGAAGATATACCCGCGTGGAATCCATGGGAACCGCCGACGAGCGGCCGGGCAGACGTCGAGTAACGAGGAGGGCCCGAGGGTGGGGTGGAGGGAGGCCCCGGGGCCTTATAACGCATAACCCCCTCCCCGGCGGCGCGGCCCCTCGACTCCGGCCCTCTCGCTCGCTCGCACGCGCGCCCGCCTCGCCACAAAGACGCGCGTTTCTTACGCGTGCGCGAGCCCCGGGGCCTCCTCGGCCGCCGGGGGGCCCGGAGCGGCCGGGCCGGGGGGAGGTGAGGGGCCCCTGGCTGGCTGGCGGGCGAGCGAGCCCCGAGCGATCATCCGCTCAATCGCCCCCTCGGCTACCGCCGCGCTATTAATGCGCGGCCCGAGTGAGAGAGATCGCTACTGTCAGATGACCACTGCCTAGAGATGCCTCGGCGCGGGGGGATTTAACCGGGCCCCGGGGGCCCCGTCCGCCACAGAGGGCAATCGCCGCGCCTTATCTGCGCGCACGCGAGACGCGGCCCCGGCCTGCCTCTCAATTAGGGGCTCGCGCGCGAATTTTTCTCCGCCGGCCCTCGCCCGCGCCCAATCGCAGATAGTGCCCCCGAGTGCCGCGCGGGCCCCGGCCCCCCACCCCGCCCCTCGATTAATCGCCGCGCGAGCGCCCATTTTTACCGCTCGGCCTGCTAATGCTTATCTAATCGCCCAGGGGTCGAGGACTAATGGCCACTGCGCCCGCCGAGTGGGAATCCGAGTCCCGGGCTCACCCGCGCGTGTCATCCCCCGCTCCCCCGCCCTTTATCGCCGCCCGCGAGTATAACCGCCGGCGGGTTTTGCGCGGCGCCCGCCAGGGGGAGCGGCGCGCCCGAGCCCCGGATTAAGTGGAAAAGGCGGTCTCGCGGCGCCGATCGCCCCGGGCCGATCGCCGAGCGCCCCGGGCATTCCACGGGTTTTCGCCCGCGCGGTTAGTCGGCTGCCGTAATTGGAGTGGCATTCCGCATTATGAGTTAATTCCAACGTCGATCGGGCGCCGCAGATACCGGCGAGGGCGACGCGTCCGATCCCGCGGCCGATCATCCCGCCGGATTCCCCGAAGCCGCGATCGCTTCCCCCGGATTTTCTTCCCTCGCCGCGGGAAAAGCGCGCGAGGCCCGATAGCCGATCTCGGGAGGCGCGCCCTCGGCCGATAACCTGCCCGATCCCCCCCCGCCCCCCGCCCGGGCAATTAAGCGCGCCCTCGGCCCCGACAAACGCTTCCTCGGGACCGAGGGCCGAGCGACCCGAGATATTCGGCCGTCTCCCGAACTCCCGGGCGAGGTCCCAATGGACTTTTAATCGGCACGAAACTGTATCGCGCGGGCTTGCGGGGCCGCGTCGAAATTCGCAGAATGCCGGGCCCGGCGCGGAATCCCGGCGGGAAGAGCCGTTACGCCCCGGAATCCCGAGTCGCGCTCCTTGATTAACCGACAGCCGGCCCGGGGTCTATTAGCGCGGGACATTCGCACGCGGGACAAAAGTCCGAGCGGTGGCCATTTTTAAAAGGGCGCCCGGCCGCGGTGGGAGCGCCTCGCGAGCCGCCTCTCGCGCCGGCATTGTTCGCCTAATGATGGAGTGGATGCGTGACAGGTGAAACCCGACACGGGCCTATCTCGCCCCGGTGTGGGACCCGCCGGGCGCCCGCTGCTCCCAAGGCCTCCTTCGAGACTGTCCTTTTTCGCCGGGGGCACCACCCACCGGCCCGCGGCATTCTCCGCGCTCCTTTCACCGTCCCCGGGGCGGCTCCCTGCCAAAAGACCAGCGAGCCCGCCGCCCCTGGAAGCCCGCGGAAGGCGGAAGTGCGCCTCCCTGCCCGCGCCGAATTCCCGATTCGTCTAGGCGGACCCGGGCGGACCCGGCCAGACGCCCCCTCCCCGCCCCCGCCACCGCTCCCGCCAGCCCCTGCCCGAGCTATTTCGACCTTTTTCGCAATGCCGCCATACCTCGCTGCTTGCAGATACCAGAGAGACCGGCTTCGTCAATGCGATCACGGCGGCGGGGGTCACCTACGCCGTCACGAGGGCCTGCACCATGGGTGATCTGGTCGAGTGCTCCTGCGAGAAAATGAGTCCCAAAAGTAAGTAAAATACAAGCGGAAACCAAAAGTACTCTTGTATAGAGGTTCGACAACTGGAACGAGAAAGAAGAGCGCCCAAATAAGGCAACCCCAAACCCTTTCACTTGCAAGTCAAACTATACCATTAACTTTTAAATCGTTAACTTCTATAAGGACAGGTATATAGTTTGATCATTATTTGAATTACAAGCGTACAATAAAAACAATTATAAATTGCAATTAGCAAATAACCCAAAACCTATCGAAGTTCAAATTTGTAACCGAAGATGGCGCAGTCGTATCAGGTGCCCTCTAGATCTTGACATTATTTTGTCTGTTTTATTTCCTTAATTAAACTGCTCTGAACTTGTATCAGTACGTAATATTCTTGACTTGGCCTTATTTTAACTTAGTAATTAGCTATGAAAAAATGGACAATTTTAAACCGATGAAAAAAGCATTAAACAAACCTACCTGGATGCCTATTTTTAAATTGGCTACGTGGATATCGCAACATAAGTGTCGGCATGAAATCGTATTATTGTGGTGCTAAACAAAGAATCTCGAATCCTCCGAGGCGGAAAAAGGCGTATGAAACACGCGTACCCCATAACCGGGACAATAAAGAAGAATAAGCTTAAAGAGCACAGCTTGAAATGCAGTATCGTTCCCATTAATAATCCTTATCTAATAGCGCAGCCTCGATCCACATTCAATATCCCCGCGGGTAATTAGACGCAGGCCGCGCGCGATGAGCGCAAAGGCTCTCGCGATTAGGCGATCTTTCTCTCTCTCCCTCTCTGGCCGTGCGCCTCTCTGGGCGGGCTTGGATTCGCATTGATCGCGCGCCGGATTCCCCGCTCGGCCAAATTGATTCCCGGGCAATTGCCAGCCGATATAATTATCTCCTATATCCGCCGCGTCAATTACACCTGTAATTTGTGGGGCACGGCGGCCGGGGGCCCGCGGCCTAGACGCGCGCTCGCGCCGGGCCTTGCGCAATGAAATAAGTGACGCGCGTCGGCCTTTATCTTCCCGCGTATTCCGGCACGGCGATAGCGCACGCGAAAGCGCGCGGGCAACATTAAAGAGATGCCTGACAAGAGGCCGCGTGCCAGCGCGCGTCTCGGGACGACGCGGAATGACAGTTTATCGAGGCTGCGCGCGGCCTAAGCGGGCGCTTTAATGGGCCGAGATTAGCAATCGGCCGCTTTATAGATCCGTACACCCTTTCCCGATTTATCCGTCGTCGGCTGGCGCACGAGTGCGCCGCGCATATATACACACGGTGTATATACGTGGATATATATATATAAATATATATGTATATACGTACACACGTGTGTATATATATACAGGCGCTCGGCCGTCGGCGAGCGACGCGGCATTTATCATTGGCGAGCGCGCGCTTATAATGTATCCTTAGCGAGCGCCGATCTTGGCTGCACAATTGGCTTACGTAAGGCTTATATACGCGGCCCCTGGAGGACACAGCTCGCCGCTCGAGTGAATTCAAATTCAGCTGCTTAAGGAGCGCGCGCGGCGCACGTGCGCTCGCGATTTGCGTAGAATAGAGGTCGCCGCGAGCGCCGTTGTATAATGAAAAATAATTGCTTTTCCCTGTCCCCCGTAAATCAATTGGCTCAGGTGGCCGCTTCGGGAAGCTCGGCAGGCTCGCCAGCAGGAGCCGGCACTTGCCCATGGACGGCGACTGGGAGTGGGGCGGCTGCGGCGACAACGTCAACTTCGGCTTCAAGAAGTCCCGGGAGTTCATGGACGCGCCCTACAGGAGGCGCAGCGACATCAAGACGCTCCTCAAGCGGCACAACAACGACGCCGGCAGACTGGTGCGCATACACACGCATACCTGTACATTTATTCAAATCGCGCGCGCTCCATCGGGTGCATCCCTACGCACGCGCCCTATAAATACCCAATGCCTCGGCCGAGGGCCGAGGAGCCGGGGATTATCGCGGTCCCGCGAATGCCCGCTCGCGCATCCTCGGGGCTCGCTCGGGCCGATCTCGAGGCGGTACCGCTCGGTAGATAACCCGGGGGCGCGGTCGGGCGCGGTCCGATACGCGGAAAAATGCCGCGAGCGCCGAGGGTATAAATTAGCCCGGGTTATCGGCTCGCGCGATCGCTAATTAATGATTAATTATGCGGAGGGAGCGGCGCGCAGGAGGTCGGGGGGTAGACGACCGATAACGCGAGAGTCGGGCGAAAGGGGGCGACGGGTGACCCCTCGGGGTTTTACGGGCGGGCGCGAGCGACGTCGATCCGTAATGCTCTTTGATCGGCCGGGGTATAAATATAGAGGCGCAGGCGCAGGTAGTTGCGGCCCTCGGGCGAGCGCCGATAGCTTGGGCCGCTGACAGCTTCCTCGGCTAGTGCTCTCGAGGGCCGATGAGTGCGCGGCCGGTCGTTTGGCCGTCGACGCAGGCCCGCCGCGGCTCTGCCCATTAAAGTTCTATTCTCGGGCGCTCGCGCGCACTCGCCCCGGCACGTGTACGCGCGGAGCTTACTCTCGAGATAAACGCTAAAGCCCGCGGGGCCCCGCAGGCGGTGCGCAACTTCATGAGGACCGAGTGCAAGTGCCACGGGCTGTCGGGCTCGTGCACGGTGCGCACCTGCTGGCGCAAGATGCCGCCCTTCCGCGAGGTGGGCAACCGGCTCAAGGAGTCCTTCGACGGGGCGGCCAAGGTCATCCCGGGGAACGACGGCCACAGCTTCATCACGGAGGGCCTGACGATCAAGCCGCCGGGGCGCTCGGACCTCATCTACAGCGAGGACTCGCCCGACTTCTGCAGGGCCAACCGGAAGACCGGGGCGATGGGGACGCAGGGCCGCCAGTGCAACGCCACCTCCCAGGGCGTCGACGGCTGCGAGCTCCTCTGCTGCGGCCGCGGCTACGACACGCGGATCGTCAAGGAGAAGGTCAACTGCCAGTGCAGGTTCAGGTGGTGCTGCGAGGTCACCTGCAACACCTGCGTCGTCAAGCGCAGCCTGAATACCTGCCGCTAGCTCGGCCCCCTCGGCCCGGCTCACGTGCCTGCGCCGCCACGGGAGTCCAATGAGGAAGCCAGCCCCGGCATCTCTATCTCTATCTCTCTTTATTTATTAATGCCTATAATCTTAATAACGCAAAATCGCTTGCTTACTTTTCATTTCTCAGCGTTTAGTGTTTACAGTAAAGCATCGTTCAATTACCTTAATGCAATTCACAATCGTGTTCCTGCGGCGATGCTAATGCCGAGGAACAGGTTTCGAAAGAATTAATTCAAAATTTATGTGAAGGTGGTTGGAGTCGACTCAACGAATGGCTCATTTATAAATAGAAATATCAAAACGTTTTATTTCTAGTTATTAGCACTTGTAGTTGTTAGCTTGATTCATCAAAATAATCCTGATACTTGGTAAATATTCATCCGCGATTTCGTTAATATTATAAGCGGCATTGCTTTTTTCAATTATTCATTAAATAATCAATGGCGAGTGGATGGACTATGATGCATCAAACTGTCGCAGTTATATATATTTTTGTAGCTTTGCATTGATCTTTGAACAATCGCGATTGGCGCATTATCCAATGTCGTTGTTTAATCGCGCAGTCAAACTGCAACGGCGGAATCTTTTACTCGAGAGTTGAGATAATTGTTATTATCTCACAGCACTGCACGAGCTGTGTACAAGTATGCGCCTGCAATATATATTTTGTGCAAATAATTTTGTATACTTTTAAACTTTAGGATCGTACTAACAGTCAAAGAAATAAACTACTAAAATTTAAAAGAGCGTCTTGAAATAGCTTCCTGTAAAGACTGCTGGCTGTGTATTTTTCAAATTTTACTTTAGTATATATAGAGTACGCGCCCTTGTATAAAAATTAGACGTAAGCTAGTTATACTTATAAATGTTAAAAACGACATAGTCTTGTACATTGTGTATCTTGTAGATGTACGTTGAAATTTCAGCGGCACAAGACATTATTTATTCTTTGTGTGGACGGTGCTCTTTTTTTGCTTGATCGCGTTTACTTAGCTGCAAGAAGCAGTGAAAATCGAGCCGAGCAGCAGATGCGCGCTGCGCCATTGTCGACGTAAGACTTGTTAACTACAGTCCCAGCGAGGATTAATTGTGAAGGCATTATTATAGAAAGTGACAATAAATCAATGTTTTCCGACAATAAATTTGTTCCGCATTGGCTGATTTATCCCTCCGCGCGCCCCGGCGGCTTATATCGCCACCAAGTTATATTCATTAGGCGCCATTAGTAATCAATCGTCCGGCGTTACAATGTAGAACCGAGAGCCGCTTAGCCATTCATCCGAGGGGCTTCCTCGAAGGAGAGACTCAATCTCCCCGTATTAGCCCGATAAGATCTAGCCTTTGCTATATCGGCTCGGATCGCGGGAGGTAAAAGCCGGCTAATTAACAAGTCCGCGCGAGCGCTCGGCCCGAAAAAGCGAGTGCGTCCGGGGCCGAGGTCGCACCCGCGGGAATCGAACAAAAAAAAAAAAAAAAAACGAAATAATAACGAAAAAAAAGGAAAAAAGGGACACGGAAAAAAAAGGGGCGAGCGGGCGGTCGGGGCAGGGCCGGGGAGCCGGGCCGCAGCCTCCGCCCGCGACGCCGCGCCACATCCCGGCCGCTGCCGAGTGCACCGGCGGCAGCAGCGCCCCGCGCAATAAAAGCGAGCGCGCGTCCGCGCCTCTCCTATAAAATAGTTTTACAGCGCGCTCCGCCGGAGGAATTTCGCGTGGCCATAAACCCCCGGGGGGACCAGGATTTTCCCCGCGCGGATTCCCCCCCCCCCGGCCTCTCCTCCCCCGACGATTCCCGAGTCCGCCTCCCGGGCAAAAAAGGGAAATCGTCCGGCCCGGGAAACGCCGGCTTGTTTATCCGCCGGCCGGGGCCTTATTTCATCCGCGCGGGGCTTCGGCGGGGGAAAAAGGGCCGCGCAATTACGGCGCTAATGGCGCGCGGCGAAGCCCGCGGGAAAGCCGGGAAGCCTACACAGAGACACACGCGCGCGCGCGCGTGCGTGTACGTGGACATGCGCAGGGCGTCCCGGGGCGGCCGGGGGCGCGGCCTCGGGCCCGGCTGATTGTGCGGGATTGGGGCTAATGGGGTTTAATTCGGGGATCGGCCGGCTTATTAATTGATCCCCCTCCCCCGCCGGGAGAGGCGCCCCGGGGCGGCCGTAAAGCCGGGCCCGCGCGTGTAACGACGCGCCGGGGGCGGCGCCCGTCGATCTAATAGACCCCGCGCAATTAGGGCCGATCGGGCTCGGGCGCAGATTGGCCGGCCGGGGCGGCTGGGTGGTCCGCTGGGCGATTCGGTCGCCCGGCCTCCCCACCCCCGGTCCGCCATTTTCCCCGTGGCCACGGCGGCGACGGCTTTTCCCGCGAGTATATATATATATGTGCGCAGCGGAGGCGCCGCGCGCGACTTCTCCCCCGGGGGTGGAGGGGGCCAAAAGAAACACGATCCCCGGGCGGTCGCGGCAATTAATCACGCGGCCGCGCTCGCCGGCGAAAAGGGGCCGCGCGCGCATTATACACACGCCGCGGCTAATTGTTCCGGGAAGGCCCCGGGCGATTGTTTCCCCGGGCGTGGGAGAGGCCGCGGGCCCCGGGCCCCGCCGCCGATCCCCTCGAGCCCCCGCCGCCCGGTTTACATTGGCCGGCCCTGCAATCTTAATTAGCCGGGTGTTTACAGGGTCTCGCCCCCCCCGGGGGCCGGTCCTATCGCCCGCGTAAAGATATACGCGCGGCTAAAGTGTCATCGGGTAATTGGCCGGGACGACACTGTCCGCGCGGACGAGCCGCCGGTGGCTTTCCCCGTGTGGGCTTTTCCCGTGCAGCGCTCGGGCAATCAGCCGGCGCACCTGTTATCGATACCGGCCGCTTCGAGGTGAGCCTCGAGACGCGTGTTGCCGAGGCGATTATTACGGGGCTCGGTCGTAAGGGCGCGCCGCGTGAATTCATTGGATCGAGGTGGATATATCAAGCGGCCCGGCCACGTAGGTATTTCCCTACGTAACGACATTTTTATTAAGGCGAGTTATACTCGCCCTGGCGATATATATTTTCTCATAATTTAACCCGAGGGCACCTATGAATTACGTTAAAGCTTATATTGTGTCTACGTTTAGTGGAGGAGGCCGTTGGGAATATCGGGCCGCTCCTCCTTATATTTATGTAACTTTTACGCTCAATTTGCCATTATTTTCTTTTTTATGCGCGCGGCCGATAATTTTTTTTTCCGACCTTAATACGCACTCGGGCGTCGACATGTCCGGCTTCATTAAATATATACATAAACTCAATACTTTAAATTCCACGGAAACGTCCTGCAAGTGCGCACGATTTCTTGCGTGTGTTTACGGCTTTGTTCTCAAGATGAAGAATGAGCGGTGCAGTCAAACATCTTTGAGCGAAACAACTCGACGACAATCTGCGGAAAGGAGAAACTAAGGCTCCCATGACAATATACAAGTAAGAAATAATAACTGCGTCGAAGATTTAACATACAGTGCTTTTCTCTCCTTTTATTGTCTTTCCGATTGTTCTTAGTTCACCACATCTAAATCCGTTACACTTAATTACACGGATATTGAAATGGGCCCCTCTATACATCCGAGCTCTCTAGGCCTCTCCGGTTTTTTCGCTGTTGTAGCATAAAAAAAATGTATTATATTTCTCGGTAGAACTCGGGTTTTATTAATGATAGGAAATATGAAAGTGCATAGTGGAAAGGTGAATCGGCTGCGGTTTTGTGTCGGAAAAGATGTACTAATTTCATTCATGGGATACAGTTGTAAGTCGGGGATTAGGAGGCAACGTGAACATCATAAATACATTCTATTACGAAGGAAGGCTAACCATGGCTTATCTGACTTACGCTTTATATTCGTCCTTGTAGTAGCGGCACCTTGGGCAAAAGACTAGTCGAAGCCCCGGTGATTCATCATCTGGACTACTGGCTCTGTGCCGTGGGCCGATGCCTCCCAAGGAACTTAAGAAGCGACTTTTAAGACTGAGTAATACTTTTGTTAGATTTATACGCGACGTTAGGAGGGACACGAGTGCATCGCTCACGAGGGGAGAAAGGAGACCGCTCGACTATACTAATTCCCGAAGGTCATATTTTGCTGTTATTTTATTGTACGCGCTCTTTCGGACGGCCAGGGCTTTTTATCCTCCGAGGCGCGGCGGTCTATGCCCACCGCGCCGAGGGCGTGCCCCGCGAGGACAAAGGCCCCTTTTGAGCCCTCCCTCGGACACTGATATCCGGCCACCCCCCCCCCCTCTTTTCACGACCGTTTAAAGGGACGTCCGCCGGGACGCGTCGCCCGGCCCTCGGATAACCCCGCTAAACGCACCCGTGTACACACGCGCATTGCCTTTAGAACGAATCAAGACGGGCGGCCGGTCGATCCGCGAGCTCCATGTATATAAGGCCGTATTTTTGCGCGGGAGGCCGGGGTAAAAAGCAGCCGCAATGGGCCTGACTCGTTAGCCGGGCATTTAGGAGCACTTAGCGCTCGGCAGGCCTTCCGCGTTCCTCCGGCATTGTTGCCCCGCCGACCGATATATGTGCATAGGTACATCGGGTCCCTCGTTAAAAGCCCGAGATTTCCCCGGCGAGGGCACGCCGCGGATTTCCCGGGAGGCGCGACACCCAAGCTGCGCGCGCGGGTTCGTACATCTAATCATAAGCCGGCTCGCGCGCGAGCTTTTCTAGAGCGCGGCCATTTTTTTTTTTCTTTTCACTTATTTTTTTTTTTTTCTCGTTGTCTTTTTTTTTTCTTTTTGTTTATCGCTAGGCGCGCGCTTCGCCCCGCGGCGTTTATCAGCGGATATATACAAGCGCGCATTAAATAATTACACTTTTATACACCGGGGGCCCCGTGTACGAAAGGAGGAAAAAAAAAAAAGGGAAAAAAAGAAAAATTATAAATATAAAGCGCGGCGTAAATTCCGCGTAATGGCTCGTAAAAAGGCTTAAAAGGCTCTAATGGTCGACAAATTCGCGTACAAAGTTTTTCGCAAGCGCGCGCGCGCCCGTCGTTAAGCCGCGCGAGTACCCGGGCTGCAGCATACCAGATGCGCCCCGATCGTAATTCAAAATTATCCGCACACCTAACTGTCACTCCATTAATTAGGAGTAGAAGCCATTAGGGCCGCGAGCCGATTGCGCCCCGCCCGCGAGGAATTGTTGCGCCACGCGCGCGCGCCCGTGTGTGTGTGTATATTGTATCGGGCGGCCGCGGAAAAATCCCAGCCGCGACGAGGATCGGCCGCTAATTGATCCCGGGGGTTTAAGGATTCCCGGCTAATTGCGCGCCGGCGCTTAATATAGACCCGCGCGGGATACTTCTCTTTGCACAATGCGCAGGCGCGGCCGAGTAATTGGGCCAAGAAAGAAAAGCGCACGAGATCGTAATTCGCTGAGTTACGTATGGCGCCGCTCCCGGGGATATAAACTACTCCCCGGCCAATGATATATTTATGGATTTGTACCTTTTTCGGGTAAACTAACGGGTCGCCCCGGCCGCGCGCTGCGATATATACCCGCTGACTTATACGGCGGAGGTCCACGAGGAGCCTCGGCTCGATAGTTTCCTTTATATGCTTAAATCGAAGCGAAGTTTGATTTATGGCCTCGGCGCGGGGCAACAAGTTAAGTACCCTCAATAAACACCCAGGGATTATTAAAGTTATAATTATATCGGCCAAGCGGCGGAGCCGAGCGCCGCGCATAATCCTTTCGCGCGTGATGCACTTCCATAATGATTAAAGTATAACCCACGTATATATATATACGTACTGGTACACGAGCGCGTGCAGGCGCCGAGCCTCCTGTTGCGCAGATCGGAGCGAGCCTCGGAGAGCGAAAGCCGCGAGCGCGAAAATTTGAAAAAGTGAAAATAAATTCTCGCGCTCGGTGGTCCGGCGCTTGATCCGACTCATTATATCTTCGGTAGGTAAGGGGCCGCTGCACGGCCGTATATACATATACACGTATACAATACCTCTCGAGAGCTCTCGCGCGTTGTATATATATATATATATATACACACGGCCGCGCGGCCGGGCGGATAGTTTTGATTTACGCGGCTCGGCGGCGGCGGCGTCGCCGATAAAGTCGTTTCCTTATACACGCAAATGATTAATCTGGCCCATTAATTAATCGCGCTCGAGTGGCTATGTAGGGGCCCGGAGAGCGGCCCTCGTAAAACCGCGGCGAGGAGTTAGAAAAAAAATGGCCCACCTCGTATCGCCGGTCGATTGGCCCGAGCACCGCGAGGCGCACACGTAGCGTTTAATTTAACGCCGCGCGCGATAAAAAAGCACCCGGGGATTTACAGCGCGAGCGCGAGATTACGCTAACGATAAGATTAAGTATTCGCATTCATCGCGTATTAGCCATAATAGGCGAATATGATTTACGCTAATTGCGCGGGCGCGCGGGGGGCGCGGCCGCGTATTACGCGCCTTTTTTCTCTCTCTCTCTCTCTTCGCTCTTCTTGTAACGCGGAGGGGGGGAATAAAAAAGGAGGCCCTCCCAATGTGTAATTTATCCGGGCGCGGTGTAGACAGGGGCGCGAGACCGGAGGAAAGCCCGGTGAAAGCGAGCCCTCGGGAAAACAGCCGGCCATCCAGGCGGGCCCCGGCCGATAAATATATACAAACACACACACACACGCGCGCCGGGGCGCGGAGGGGTCCCGGGGGACAGCGGGCCCGGCCCTCGTAAAGCCGCGCGCGACTCGCCGACAACTTCATCCGCGAGGGCCGCCGATGATTTATCCTTATTAATAAAAGTTTAAAAGTCCTGTTTAACATGTGTGCGCCGCGGGCCGGCGGCCCTTGTAAAACCCCAGCGGCCCTGACGCGCCCGGCCGAGGCGGTCGCGCGAGGCGCGGCTACACGCGCTTTTATGTGCGCGCCCTCGCGTTAACAGCCCCGAGGCCGCGGCCGATCGAGGGCCCTGAGTTACGGCCCGGCCGCCACCTGATAGCCGCGCCTACAAGCCCTCCCCAAATCTCGCGCATCCCCGCGCGTAAATCCAGGCTCGTACCCGTGTAATGTGGCCCAAGTGTGCCCGGCCCGCGGCGATCCGTCTCCTCCACGCTTCACGTTTTATTCGGCCGTTTCTTTTTCTTCTTGCCTCTTTCACCTGCCACAATCAGCCTTGTTAAAGAGACCAACTCTTTGTCTCTTGAATCATTGTTTACATTGGGTGTTTGCGTCTTTTGTACCGCGTGCAGTGTTCAAACAAGCCTTTATCTATATCTGCTAACTCTACGAGATGTACGCTGCTTCTACACCACTTGGACTATCGTTCGCTTAGATATACACCTCGAGATTAGAGCTCGGATTTTTACAAACCTTTCCTTTTTTTCTACAAATCATTTTTAATGGAAAACCAAAAATGCGAACGCTAAGGAAAAAGAAGTGAAATTGGACAAAAGTCGGAAAATCCCAAGTTTGACTCAAACCTGGCGGAGCGCTTGGTGGACGGACCAGCGCGAGGGTCAGAAATGCAGAGCCCACCTGGTTGCGCTTGAGCGACGTGTGGCATTGTTTCGTCAAATTAGCCATTACATTCTGCGCAACGGGGATGTGCAAAAGAAAAAAAAAAAAGGGAAGGCTCGTTGGCGCAAACGAGCGGCAATAATGCGGGCAATCTTGGGCCGCGGGCCGATTGTGGATGGCGATAAACGGGCCGCGCGGCCGAGGACCTCTGAATAAATACGAGTAATTGATCGAACAAAGTATTCGATCAGGCCCGGGCATGAGAATATAAGCCCCGGCCGAAAGCGCTGATTCACGGGGCCGCGCTAATAGAGCGAGATGGCGGCTCGCGCGCGCGCGCGCGCGTCCAACGAGGAGTACAAAAAAAAAAAAGAACGGCGCGGGGGAGCAAGAGAGAGAGAGAAAGAGCGAGGGACAATGTCGGGAGAGGGGGGGGGTGGGGTGGGGCGGGGGATACGACCACACATCCAGCGAGCCGGGGTCCGCAGCGGGGCGCCCGGGTGTGCGCCACGAGATATCAGGCATTATTAAAACTACATAAACAGCGGGCGCGGAGGTAAGCCCGCGAGTTATGGCCCGGGCGGGCTGTGAATTAAGGCCCGGGCGACGACGGATCGCGAGATGAGGCTCGCCGATAAACGCGCGACGCGAGACCGGCTCCCCCGATATCTATATATCCCCAAAGCGAGCGGCCCCCGCTTGTTGTATATTTCTCTCGACGTGAATTACACGACGCTCATACGGCCCCAAATATTAAAAGCCCGAGGGCCGGCCCACTCGCTTTGCCTCCGCCCGCGCCCCGGACGTCTCAATTTCCCTTTGCCCGTGTGTGCCCGCGTCGAGAGTCAACCTCCGAAAACCGATCTATACGCCTTTTGTCCACCTGCGCTTCGATCCCTCGCGCCAACTCGCCGGCTTTCTAATACGCGCGATCCAGATTCCTCGCGATTTGTGCAGCAAGCCTTAAAGGATTATGTCGATCGTTACAATTTGTTTTTAACGCGTTATTCTTATTGGCCATTTGTGTTAAAGAACTGCGATGGATTTAAAAGTAGGCTTTCGATTGCGAATAGCAAAGATTGTCAACTAATTTCGAATTATGATAATAGTATTTATACAACATAAGTAGTTAAATTACGTGTAGAAAGCAATGAAACTTACATACCCACGTTTGTATATTTGATTAGTAAATTACAGAAATTCGTCTTTACCATTGACTTTTATAAAATTAGTTTTATTAACTTACGTCAAACTATATCTTATTTGAATCGGTATAATTTAATTAAGATATTTATATTCATAAGAAGCAATTGTAGGGGACTTTATATTATTCATAGCATATCCGATAAATTTGACAAAAGATGAAACTCTTGTATATAATCCTGGAGTGACTGATTCATTGCATCCATCCGGACTAGAATCCGCTATTCCAATAACGATTCTAGTACCTTTCAAAACAAGTGGACTGCCGCTGTCGCCCTAAATAACCATGTTTATTTTGAGTTATCAACATATGTTCGGTAAATCAAAGACTGATAGTGAATAAACAAAAGAGCTGTTATCAACTTACCGAGCAAAAACCTTCGGGACTTTCTGACTGACGTTGTTTCATCTGCGCACAAATGTGCCTTTCGACAATACGTATTAATGGATATTGGACTTGGCATGCTTCATTAGTCCAAACTGTAGTCTCTCCATATTTTAATCTTAAGCTATTCACTAGAGGAAATTCAACTAATTCATCGCTTCTTGCGCTTATGCGGTTCGTAACGCGCTCGTAGCCATATCCAGCGATAATGGCTTGTTGACCTTCGTACGTTGGATAAAGAACATCTTTTTGCGGTAACGTCAAGAATTCCAAGAATGGATGAAAGTTAACGCCTAATGCATTATACAACTGAAAATAAGTTTTATAAACCGTTGATGGCCCATTGCACAAAAACATGCAATAGAGAAGGTGCGTCTAACAATACCATTACTTACCTTAAACACAGCAATATCACTAGAGCCTTGATTGTAATATGAAGGTACGAATGCTTTTAGAACGAGCCTTCGGATATATGTGCCCGCATTTCTGAGTGAGGCATTTATGGTTCCAGCGACAACCGAAAACTCCCTCAAATCGAACGAATTGTCTTCCGTTAAAACACAGTGAGCTGCAGTCAATATGTGATAATCGTCTAAAATACCACCACCGCAAATGTGTATCCTATCGGCCTGGACTGAGACTTGGTATTTAAACTGCCCAGTTCTCGAGTAGTCTCCGCCCACGATAGCTTGTGTTTCCAATGCTGCTTTGACTTTTGAAAGAAATACTTCTTAATTGCAGAAGATATTAAGACTTATAAAACAGTTAACTTTTTCATTATTACATCTTACCATAATTAATTAGGAGACAGACAAAAAACCACACGGTATAGGCATTTAAATTGGTACATTTCATGCTTAAATTTAAAAAAATTGATCAAATATATAAAACTTTCAGACTGACATTTCATTTTAATTATAGCCGCTTTTAAATACCGTATTGAAACATTATGTATATATTTAAATCGTTATTGTGAAAATCATTCTATTAAAATGTCATCAACAAAAATGGTTTAATTGTATTACAAATAATTTCGTACTAATTTTAAGATGTAGAAAGTATTGTAAGAAACAGATTATTAGAAATAATACTATGTAATAGTTTTATATATATGTATATAAATATATATATATACATATATATGCATGTATGCTCAATAGAACAAAAGTTATCATTTATTTTACATTCGTCGTCATATGTATGCCTATTATAATTGTGTTATCAACATGTGTTATATGATGGCAAATTGTCAGAAAACAGAATCGAAAAATTCGTTTAGATTACATCGATATTTAACTTTTTATTCTGAATTTAAAAAAAAAATTAGAAGTCGATGTTTAAATTAAGCAGTTTCAAGAATGAATATACAGTATGCGACCTTGCATTTCGGGTGCATAGGCAATGAATTTTCGTTAGATAAGCAATGACCCGTGCAGAGGACATTGAATGAACTAATCGTTCGAGGAATGGTCATGAAAGTATCCGTCCGCACCTCAGGATTGCGTCGTTTCACGAATAGAATGTGTTCTTTTTAGCTCATCCCTTTATGAATGAAAGACGAGAATCATAACATATAAGTTAAGCACGCGAACATCAAAATACATTTTAAATCACTGAATTAGCTATTTTTAACTTGGTTCATCCTGTGTGTTCTATAATAAACAAATATTACATTAACAATCGTACCATATGTATCTTTACAAGTAACGCAGCATTTTCATTTATTAATTCGAATAGACTACTTTGACAACATTGCAATAAACATAAATGTGTGATGAAGACAATAGATCACTCAATGATTCAACATAAATATAATAAAATAAATAATAATATAAATAAAGTAATAATAGTACACGTACTATGTTAATAAAATATAATTAAACAATACTTATTTAATTCCATACTATAATACGTACATGGAAATACAAATTAACGTATTAAATTAATTAATTAACAATAGTTAATAAGCGAATCCTGGCAAATATAAAAAAGGTCTCCATAAAAATGTAAGGATATTACTATATTTACACAAACCTGAGTGATATACGATATATAAATTAAATTTTATAATTTATACAACTTATTTTAGCTAAATATCAATGAGTAATGAAAGAAAATTACTGAAAAATGAATCACAGATAAAATTGAGAATATCATTGATAGTTATATATTAATTAATATTTATTTTTCTAATTTAAAAGGTCTGTAGTTACAACAATGGGAGAACATTGTACGCATTAGCTGAAAGTAAATAAATTGAAATTAGTGAGTGTGTATTGTAACATTCTTTTTTAACTAATCTGTAACGATTTCTAATGATTAATAAAAAATGTTATTTTTAATTAAATATCGATTCAGTAACACAAATGTTAAGTAAAACAGAATTTAAATTCTGCACAATTAAATAAAAGAACAATTTATTTACAAACATTTATTTGTGTAATTATTTACAGAAAAAAAATTTTGTTGTCTTACAACCTCACTAAAAACTTTTAATATATAAACAATATGGAATAAATTGTAAACAAGTATGTTTTTTTAGCTAATCAAATTAAACCAATTAATATAACTAATTAAGTTATAATATACTGCTTAAGTCATATCTCATAGATGTCTCTGCCATTAGTTGTTGTTTCGAAATTAATTTTTTCAATAATAATTTAATTAAGTTGTGTACTTACATAATGCATTGAATTCAAAAATGAAAAATTACAATTTTGAATAATTATAACATTTATTCGCATTTTCTAGATTTTAATAATAAAATATAACTATCTTCCTAACATTATACTACTACTACTACTACTACTACTACTACTACTACTACTACTAATAATAATAATAATAAATTCAATTATATTTAGAATGATACACATGTCTAATAAAATACAGAATATTGTATAATATGTTAATTAAATATTTATTAAAATAAAAGTTAAATATACATAACAATTAATTTTCTATTTTCATGCTATGAGTAATTGAAACTTCGTAGTAACTCAAAATCTAAAATTAACTAATGCTTAGCTAATGATCCCGTATTTTTAAATAAGATTCAATTATAAATTGATATTATCATAAGTTTTAACACGCATTTGAAATGAAACTGCATCATTCATAGCGTTTCTAATAAATGGTAGAAAAGATGAAACTCTCGTGTATACCCCTGGGGCAACGGATTCATCACAACCTATTGGACTACTGGATGAAATCCCAATCAATTCTTTGCCATTTAGAACCAGTGGACTGCCGCTATCACCCTATGAACAATATAAGTATATTTAATAATCTATTTCTAAGTTCTAGAATTTAGTATACAAAGAATATTATTTTTAACTTAATATTAAACAAAACACTTCTAAAACTCAATATAAAAATTATATTTTATATTTACTTATATATTAGATAATTTAAATTGATAATTTCATTTATTAACTTATTATTTTATTTCAAAAAGACTGATAGGCTTATATTTTGTTAATATTTGTAATTCTTAATATTCACAATATTATATATTTTAAAGTACATTTAAAAAAAGGTTTATCTTACATTGGGTAGAAATTTTAAATACTCTTACCACACACATCCCTTCAGGGTAATCGGGACTTCGTTGTTTAATCTGTGCGCAAATATGAGTTTGCGCTACTGGAAATCCATACTTTTGAGTACATACATCGTTACTAATGACAGTCGTTTCAGCAAATTTTAAAGCTAAAGAATCTTCCAAGGCTGTTTCTAGTAGTTCATTAGTTGAGGGATCTCTATTTCCTGTGATACTGGAATAACCAAATCCAGCTATGATTGGCTTTTCATTATAATAAGATGAAGAGATTCCAAATACATCTGGTAATTCTAATTTCTCAATTGATGGATGTTTGCCAAATTGAAATTTGTGACGTAACTGAAATATTACTTTGAATTTTGATCAATTTGAAACAATTAAATTCTGTTATTAATTTTAGATGGTTTTTACATTACAAACGAAACTTCGGACAAAATTTTACTTATCAACAAAAAAAATCTCGTTAAGACCAATCAACAACATTTTTATTTATTCTCATATTTTCCTACGAGCAACGGTCACAACGTCTCGTCTATATTATTGTATAATTATTGTATTTTTTAAAAATGTATTATATATTTATTAAGAATGATAAATAATTTAACTTAATCACTACTTATACATAGACTATTGCAAAGTGGTATACTAGAAATAGCGTTTTAGAATTACACAATTAATAATTTACCATCAGCACAGCGATATCTGCCCGTTGATGATAGTAATAATCATCCTCGCCCGATAAAGTATAATAAGATGTCGATACGTAAGCTTTGGCAACATCAATTATAATAACTGAATTAGTATCCGCAGTTGCATGAATTGTTCCAGCAACAACTCTGTACGGCAACGTTTCAAATTCATCGGTTACGCTTAAAATACAGTGGGCTGCGGTTAATACGTGTCGATCCCCTATGATCCCACCACCGCAAGCATGTTGCTTATTAGCTTGAACTGAGACTAAGTACTTAAATTGGCCAGGTCTTGCGGGATAGCCACCTATGATACCTTCACCTCTGAGTGCTGCTTCAACTTCACATTAAAAATGTTTAAATATCATTTTTAAAGATTTTTATATGTATATCATTTCTTACTAATATTCAAGAGTAATATTATAAACATAAATCTTTAAACCCATTATCTTTTTTTAGAAATAGTGTCAAATTAACAGTACACCGAAGAGTCTATAAAACTACAAACATTAGTGTATAAAAATTCACAGAATAAAAAAAATCTTGAAAAAAACTGAACCAAACAAGGCAGATGATATATTTTCTACAGTCCTTTGACTGGATAAATAAAATTAAACAACTTCCCTTGATTAAAAAGTAGTCATGCAGATTATTATAAATGTAATCACGGCGATAATTATTGCCCCTGGTAGAAAATTGATTAATTTGTATGCTCAATATTTAATTTAAGACTTAAATACATATAATTTACGTATTATTTCAACCATATTCAAATATATGAACTAACGAATACACGTGTACCTTTATGCGTCAGAAACTCTGATAGGAATAACATAAAATGTAAACTAGAACATAAATTTTAGTCTTAAATTGATCAGGAGCTGATTTCAATTTGTATCAGTAATACAATGTATTCAAATATAGTTGTTCTTATTTTATGTTTGAAAATTTCAATTATATGTGTGCAATGGAAAGGAATAAAAGTAAAAATATATATTTATATATATAATATAAGTATGTTACCATAACTAGTTCCTAAAAATGTGGAAAAACTTGCTATAAGTAGTACAAAACTAATATAATTCATTTTCAAATAATTCTGAATATGTAAAGAATACTGTTACGTCATTTATGTATGTTCTACATGTACTATTTTATATAATACCCTACATTAACAAAAGTTAGATACTAGATGTTCTTTGCTCTTGAATTTATAACAGCTATCATTGTACAATTTTAAATATATCATATTATTTACACACAGTACTTTTGAAATTAACAATATTGTATATATTCTATTGCGCATAATTATTGTTTTAGTTTATCATTTTTTAAATATTCTGTTCCTGTAGTATAAATATCTTGATATTCAAATAGTCTTGTATAATATTTTAGCTCGATACTAATAAGAATTAAAAAATTAATTGTCAATTTTATGGTTATTTAAAAACGCTTATGCACAGTATCCGCATTTATACTCTGAGCCAATATACATTTTTATAACTATAAATTATAGATGCAATAAGAATAATTTATTTAAGAGCTAACATTATTACTGTAGATAGATACATTTCTCAGATATCATGAAGAGGTTCTTCCAGTATTGTTGATTGAAATTCCACAGTTATTATTTTATAACGAATGTAAAAATAAATTCATTTTATTACTCATTAATATCAGCAATTACCATTACTATATTTATAATCGTAATTTAATATTAACAATAATAATTCTAGTATTAATTCAGATTTTTATCACATAATTTTGAATTGTATTTAATACAATTTTTACTAAAACTTACTAATGAGTATTTGTTATTTTTGAAGATAAGAAAAAAATGTTTAGTGCATTTACATTTATTAACAGAAAAGTTTTGCTGATTCTATACAAAAGTCATATTTATATAAGTAATGGATTTCACTAAGTCAGACTTGTATTGTTGAAATTAGATGATATAATACGAAAACATAATACCAGGCTGTCATTAGATATAATTCAAATGCATCAAAATGCCTTGCAGAAATAATCTCGGAAATAATACAATTTGTCAGGTAAAGCGTGTCAAAATGTTAAAAATAATAAATGAACGCATGAAAAGATTCTAACAATGTAATTATAAATTAATGTGTGCTCTTTGAAATTTGAATTAAAAAGTTAGGTTAGCTCGTATTTAGAAAGCATAAAATAAATACATTAATTCAAATAAATAATCTGAATAAAGACTCAAGTCAATAAGAACTATTTCGTAACGAGCATTAGTTATAATAGCTTATTTATTGACTAGACGATGAATAAAATTTAAGTATAAATATTTGGAAAATTAAATGTATCTATATGGGTCAGTCAAGCGACACTAACATAAAGTATAATACCATTTTTAAGCAAGTGATTCCCAGTATTGCACTAGAATAATGTAGCTCTATCCATAAAAAAAGTTCAAACGATTATATGCGCTTACAGAAAATGAAATTTTATTAAACAGTCTTGTGGAGAATGTTATGTACTCATTTTCTATTCAGATATTATTAGATTTCTATCCTGTTTCTATTAATTATGCGTAATCTAGCTAGAAGGAAATGTTTTCTGCTAAAATTATACTTTACAGTTGATTTATGATTAATGTTAGAATTAATTTCTTTTAAACAATGTATGCTATGATTTATAGCATCAGTCATCATACTGTTGTAAAATGTTAAATATGATAAAACTCTGGTATATACTGATGGTGAGATTTTCACATCAAATCTAATAGGACTGGTATTGACCACTCCAATAACGGTGCTCGTTAAAACAAGATACCCATTTCACCTACTTATTTCCCTGTAAGCAAAACAATTAATTTATTAAAAATTATTTTATAAGGAGTTCATTAAAGCAATTTAATTTTTTAATTTTTTACTTATATGTATATCGATACGTTATTTTAACTAAACACAAACATGACTTTCATAAATATGTTTGCGAAGTGCGTGCTTAACAAACTAAGTTATTCACCAAAAATTCTTACGTCAAATTTCTTATAAAACCGTTATGTTCGCTAATGAAACTGTACTGTGGTTAATACAAAGTTATAGCGCCAATAATACTACCATTGCAAAATATGTTCCGTGTTCGGTTGCATATCACCCTGAACGGAGACCACATATTTTCATTTCCCTATTTTTGAAATATCTGCTCCAAGAATACTTTCCCTTTCAAATGCAGCTACATCTTCAAACAAACAAAATCTGTTTATATCTTCATACACAATTACATTAATTAAAATTGTTTTATCCGATAATCTTTGTAACATTGCTTCCTGTTACAGTTTGTTAGCGATCTCCATATATAATAACGAGAAACTGGCACAAAAGTCTGCATTGTATGTAATTTTTAATACTTTGAAAATAAATTTCTTTATTTCAATTCCATTTTCTTTTCATCTTTATATTTATTATTTATATTTAGTTTTGTTTTTATTAATTTTCAATTGCCTAAATGTATTAATTACATTTAATTATTATTAGATTGCTAAGATGAATCGAATGAGAATCTAAATTAACCCAATTCAAATTAAATAATTAATATGTAAATGAAATGTGTTCAATAAATGAATGTGTAAAACTGATCAAATTTTAGTGATAACTTAACTGTTTCCTAGTGTTACCGTGAGCATTTTCTTATACTTTTGTATAAATTTTTTAAAAAAGAACACGTTCATTAAAGAGTTTGTAGAACAATTAAAAATTATTCAAATATTGTCCCTTATATAAGAGGTATAAGGAGTAGTAAACACATGTTATTATAAATTATAATTATAATTACAATTATAATTATAATAATAAATACTGTTTAAGAGCTTGCCTACTTATTTAAAATTTTAAACCTAAAATATTATTCCAGATAATTTATTTATACAATCAAAACAGAAATATAATATGGATTATCATGATCGAGATCATGATTAATTATAAGACTTGTGAACAAACAAGACAAATTTAACAGAAAACTTATATAATTATTTTTCGTAATATAATTCATTTTTAGATAAATTTACTTATATCGATCCCAATACTTTGATGAAATATTAGATTGAAAAAATGATGTATTGGTATATTTTTATGTATGATTTTACATAATCCTATCTACTTAACAATTGATTTTTGAGTTACATTAACAACCACTTGTCCCTTGTACATAAATAAATAGTAAATGTATGGTTTTCATTTTACTATGCACAATTTTTATTCTTCAGATTAAAAAATTGTACATATATAAATTTTATCAATATTATTAAATTAAAAATATGTATAAAATCTTTACATAAAAAATTTAATCACGAATATATTCTACATGATGGTTATACTTTATTTCCCACTAAAAAACTAAACGTGTACACGAATACATTATATATGTTGTTTCATTAGTTAATATTTATTTTTTATTTAAAAAATATATTCCTATTTTAATTTTTCTGAAACATTTGAATTCCATGATACGGATTGAAGTTAAAATGTACGATATTTGTATATAAGTTTACAAAAAACGAAATTATCAATAATGGGAATATTTACAACTAATTATATAACAAACTTTAATTATCCTAATAATTAAGAGGTATACTTTTAACATAAATCATAATATACTTGTAACGATCGTAAAATATATTCATTATTCTAATAGATCGCGATCCAAAGAAAAAGTACATTCATAAATAAAAAATATTAACAATATAATTATAATAAAATTGGAGCTACGTATTTGAAAATGAAGTTTGGTCTACTGCTTTATGGTAGTGCAACGAATATCAGGATTTTCAAAACCTTTCACAGCATCATTAATAAATGTTAAGAAAGATGAAACCCTAATGTATACTGCTGGTATAATTGTCTCATTACATCTATAAGGACTGGTACTTAGTATTCCAATAACCGTATTTTCAAAAACAAGCGGTCCACCACTGTCTCCCTGTAGACATAAAATTTAATTTATTTTAATTGTTTAATAAGTATGAATTTCTTGAAATCAATTAAATATTCATCAGTTTTCATCTATGCTAACACCTACCGCACATACACCTTCTGGATTTAATTTACCACGCTGAATCACTTGGGCACAAATATGACTTTCGTAAATAATTTGTGAAGAATGTGTTTGGCACAATCTATTGGAAAAGACTAATGTTGCAGCAGATTTTAATCTAAACTTAGGAGTCACGAAAACTTCTTCATATTGTTTTGTTTTCTCGTCCATCTTTATCTGAATTTCCTCGCATCCAAATCCAGCAACGATGGCCATATGAAATAAATAATCCAAATGATTATTTGATTTTGGTAATTCTAATTTACTCACAAGTGGGTGACTGCCAATTGGTAATGGTCTGCTCAACTAATGAAATAAAGTAAGAAAATGAATTAAACAAAGGTTTCAAACGTTTCGATTAACATTTACCTTTGCTACAGCAATATCTGCTTGTATCCGAAATGTTTCATCCCGTGGGTTCGGGTTTATGCGAGAAAATTTTCTTGGCACACATACTTTTTCAATACCAATTCGTATTACAGCTCCTTCTTTTATATTAACATAATGGCTTGCGGCGACAATCGAGTAAGTGTTATCGTCAATGAACCTATCATGTTCATCAATGAAGCAGTGTGCTGCAGTTAATACAAAGTAAGTATCTATAATGCCACCACCACATATATGTTGCATAGTATGATCTTGGACGGAGACCATATAATTTAATTCACCTACTTTGGGAACATCTCCACCAACTATACTTTCACCTTCCAGTATGCCTGCAGCTTAAGTCAAAAAAATGTTTTTATATTTGCATAAAAATGTGATCAATTAGTAAAACAATTCCTTATTTAAGGTATATTACATAAATAATAATAAATTAATATAATTTAAAAACTTTTGGAAATTTGAAATATCTTTTCGTCTTGCACCATACTTTGTATGTACTTATGAATAAACTTTAATGATTACGTTTAAATTAATTATTTTCTCTAGTAACACATTTTACTTATAATTTATGTATTTTTTAAAAATTGGGTAAGTGTTTTTTCATTTTCAATACCGACATAAGAGTAAGCTTATTTTTAATAAAATTAAAATAATGTCAAACTAAAATCTTATTACCTCAAAAAAAAATTTACAATTATTTCCACCTTGACAAAAGTAGTGCACTTATTACATTTATAAATTGAATTTGATTTATACACATGTTCTCAAGTGCTTGTTTTAATTTTATACTTTAAAATTAAATTTAAAATTTTTAATGGTTTATAGTTATATAATAAGAATAACGTAATAGAAATGTATATGTTACCATGATGAATTAAAAAACTCGTGGAGAAGCTTGACACGAGTAACAGAAAACTAAAATAATTCATTTTTTGATGATTGCAAATTGATACTGATTTTGATATTTAATTAAGTATTTAATATATGAAAAATGTTAATATTTTAGTATCGAAATATACTACATTACGATACTATAAGATTAGTATAATATCATTATACTTTAATAATCAAGTAATAAGTATGCTTAATTTATTCTTGTAGATAACCTTGTACACTTTTGAAAATGCAGTTGTTATGAATCGGATAGCAAATTTATAGCTTAACTAAGGTAATCAAATGATAATTATGGTAATTATATTAATAATAAAATACGTAAATACCGATAAATTATGATCACAAGGGTTTCATGATAATAAATGATTGGAATGTAAGTAGTTAAAGGGAAGTGAGAAAAAAATGTATGAATTTGAGAATGCCTATGAGCATGCGAAATCGTGTAGAATACATTTATCAAATCATAAAAAATAATATATATTTTCTTAATAGTTGTATATGGAAATATTATGCACGTAATTTTTATAGATGTCATTATATTGAAATCGAGTAAAAATAATAATTTTTAAAACATAAGTATCGTTTTATATTTACACTTAAGAAATTATGTATAATATTATATGTAAACAATAAAAATTAGGTTTCCAATTTTTTATTCTATTAGATCTACAGAAAAATTATTATACACAATATGTGTACATATGTATATTCAGTATCATGTATAACTATAAGTAATATAATATTATTGACTGTAATGACGAAAAAACTTGACTCAAGTGATAAGGTACTTGCATCTTAAAACATTACAGCTGTTCAAGAAGTTAGAAATTGAATTTGAATTATTATAGAAACATTTATTTGTAAAAGTACTTTGTATTGCAGCTAACAATTTAATACTAATTTGATTGTCTATAAACTTAATTATAATATACACAGTAAATAGCAGAATAGCTAAAATCTTTAGTTTTGGCGGTTCACACGATGCTATTATTACAGGGTTTACTTACAGACTAATACAAATTGAACTATTTTAAGGAAAACGAGTATATAGGGAAAAAACTGTTTTGTTATTTAGCTATGTAATACTTATTAAGGTCCTATTTTTATTAATCTATTTAAAAATTACAAAAGAAAAATTACGTTACATATTTTATTCTTGGACTTTTATTTTACGGCCATTTAAATATTTGTAAAACGTAATATATTAATACATACGATGTTCTGTAGTAGTAGACTTTAAACGAATATAATATTTTGACTAACTTATTGTTCTGATTGCATAAATAATTTTTTATTTTTCCTTGATATATTATTCTATATTACCAATTTATATGATACATAACTTACTAGCTATTTTCACAAATTTAAATTCTTTACGTTTCTTATTGTTTTAAATTTTGTAAAATCTATTTTATAATTTTGTGATTCGTAATGTTATAAAAATATCGTTTGAAAAAGTAAGTTATGCACTATCCTTTTCTGGCACAAATCATATCATAATTTATAGCATCATTCATGACGTCATTGATGAATGTTAAAAATGACGAAACCCTAGTATATATCGATGGTGCTATTCTTTCGTTGCATCTACCAGGTCGTATACTTACTACCCCAATAACAGTGTTCATAAAAACAAGTGGTCCTCCACTGTCACCCTACAAAAATAACATTTAATTTTTTTCAAATTACAATTTAAAGACAAAATATCATTAAAATTATTTTGCTTTTTAATCTCTGGTCATACGTACCATACATACTCCTTCTGGTTCCGATCGGCTATGCTGTCTTACCTGGGCACAAATGTAACTATCGTAAATAGTTCTTACGTAACGTGATTGACATAATTTATTGGAAAAAACTAGAGTTTCAGCAAATTTTAATCTAAAAATAGGAGTCGCTAAAATTTCTTCTAATTTTTTTGTTTTCTCATCCATCTTCAAATGTACTTCTTCACACCCAAAACCAGCAACAACGGCTTTTTTAAGCGCAAAACTTGAAAATCTTTCGGCGCTTGGTAATTGTAGTTTGCTCAATAATGGATGATTACCAATCGGTAATTCCCTACTTAACTGAATTAAGAAAATGTGAGATCATTATAATATACATATTTGAAAGTCTTCTTACCTTTACCACTGCAATATCTGCTTTTACATAAAATGTCTTATCCAAAGGATTCATATATGAACTAGTAAATTCTCTAGGCACACATATTCTTACAATATCAATTCGAATTACGGCTTGTTCTTTTACATCAACATAATGGCTTGCAGCAACAATTGAATATTTCACATTTACCTCAATTTTATTAAGCTTGTCAAAAAAACAATGTGCTGCAGTTAATACAAAGTAAGCGTCGATAATACTACCACCGCATATGTGTTGCATATCACCCTGCACGGAGACCATATATTTAAATTCACCTTCTTTAGGAATATCTCCACCAAGTATACTTTCACCTTCAAGCATAGCTACAGATTAAAACAAAGAAATAAAACGGTTTATTTTTTTCATTTTATTTTTCTATACGGTAAAGACTTTTTGTATTACTCCAGCATAATAAACTTATGTAATTATAAATTCAATTATAATTATAAAGCTATGTATAAGTATTAGTTAACAGAGAAGATTTTGTCTTAGTTTTGTATTTTAAAACTAAATTAGTTTACCGTTTATAAAACTTGTAGACAGATTTATAAATAACAACAGGTAAATAATATAATTCATTTTAATATAATTGAAAATTTAACTAGTAATTTGATTATCTCGTTATTATGTAAAATATTTAATATTTAGAGAACATTGGTAAAATCTCTGTATGTACACATATATGAATTTTTTATATAATATTATAAACGAATAACAAGTCCTTCAATATATATGAAATCTATTACTATGTACACTTTTGAACATGTCGTATCTAATGTAGATTATTTTGATAGAATCTTATAAATTATTAACTCTGCACGAGTTTTTTTATATATAATTTTCATGCTGAAAATTCAGGTGTTTAAAATTAATGACACTGATAAAATAATGTGTATTATCATATAGTGCAATAGAAAATAAGCTGATGGTGCCGCTGTTACTATTAGTAGTAGTGTATTACTTCTTAATAAAATGTGAACAATTACAAATTAAAAATTATCAAGTTAAAATATTTGTTCATTCAGAATACATGTAAGTTTTTTCTTACCTTGTCATAATAAAACAGCATACCTCAAATGTTTGTACAGAATTTTGATATAATCATTTAAAACATTTAGTTAAAAAGATATCTATAACCTTTAGCATAATAAAGTAATATTTTACTAATTTTCAAAAAGTTTCGGAAAACATAACACTATAAATTAGATATACTTTCTATTAATATTTTAAATAATTTTTACGAGGATTCATATAACTATTCGTTATAACATACTTCGCAAACAACTCTTCTGGCTAATATTATTACTATTAACTTACAATTAAATAACAATAACAACAACTAATAAAAATATAATGATTATTATTATAAATACATATTTTATAATAGTTATTATACAAAAAATGAAGAAAATAATTACTTTACAATTTTTATCTATTATATATTGTAATTACACCTATAAATATGTATAAAGTTTATTTTTATACTATAATTTTTTTATTTTACTTATAACTAATATAAATTTATAAACTGAGTGATAATATACGTTTTATCAATTTAAATTGCTTTTTTTACTATTTTTTTATTTTGATTGTGATTAAAATTGAATGTATATGGACTACTGTTTTATTGCACAACGAATAGAAGGATTTACAGTGTCATTCATGACATCCTTGATGAATGTTAAAAATGATGAAACCCTAGTATACACTGCTGGCATAATTTTCTCGTTACAACTAGTTGGACTGGAACTTAGTATTCCAATAACAGTATTTTTTGAAACAAGTGGTCCTCCGCTGTCTCCCTAGAAGCATAACATTAGGTCGTTTTTAAAGATAAATTTCTTTAATAAAATTTGAATATTCATCATTTTTCATCAATGCAGGTTATCCTACCGCACATACGCCTTCCGGATTCAAGAAATTACGTTGGTTAGTTCTAGCACAAATATGACTTTCGGATATTGTTCTTGAAGTACGCATTTGACACACTATGTTAGAAAAAACTACTGCTTCAGCAAATTTTAATCTAAATGTAGGGGGCACAAAAACTTCATTTAATTTTTTAGTTTGTTGATCTATCTGTATCTCGACTTCTTCACAACCAAAGCCCGCTATAATTGCGTTTTCACGCACATATGTCAAAGTACTACCGGCTATCGGTAATTCTAGTTTACTCACTAGTGGATGATTGTTAATTGGTAGTTCCTTCTTTAACTGAAGTAAGAAAACATTCCAGCTATAATTTAATAATATATCGTACTTTTAGTCAGCTTACCTTTACCACAGCGATATCTGCTTTTACACGAAATTTCTTTTCATGCGGGCTCGTGTCTATACGAGAAAATTCTCTAGGCACGCAAATTTTTTCAATTTCTATTCGAATCGCAGAGTTATCCGTCGAATGAGCTAATTGACTTCCAGCAACAATCGAATATTCCAAATCTCCCACGAACATATCTTGTTCGTTAATGAAACAGTGTGCTGCAGTTAATACGAAGTTAGCATCGATAATGCCACCGCCACAGATATGTTGCATGTCACCCTGCACGGAGACCATATAATTCAATTCACCGACTTTGGCAACATCCCCGCCAAGAATATTTTCACTTTCAAGTGATGCTTCCGCTTTAGTTTGAAAAATGTTTTTATAATTATTTAAAAATTTGATAGATTCGTAAAACTGGTTTGTATATCACAGGGAAATGTTTATTGGATGAAAAATTAATTAACTAATTAATCTAATAAATTAAATAAACTATGTATATTTTACTACATCTATATACAAATATAAATAATAATGCTTGATTTAAAACTCAGAAAATGGTAAAGTGGATATAAATAAAGGTATATAGGTTATTGCAGAGGTTGCCTTAATTTTCAGTAACAATATATCAAGAAATAGATACTAATAAGCACGAGAATAAACAGGAAAACATTGTTATACAAAAGATATTTAGCTAAAATTCCATCAAATATAATCTTCCTATTTATATATAAGAGTTATAAACGATTATAGAAATGTAATTCATCTTACAAAAATAGTCACAGAAGTAAACGAAAAAAGTTTACTTCTGTGACTGTTAAAGTTTTCAAAAAGATGTAATAATATTAATCTCCAATGCACATTAGATATTAAAAATAAAAAGTATAGATGTAAACGATGTAAATTAATAATGGAAATAAATAGGCAAGAAATTTAAATAAAAGTGACTGCATGATGCACCATACGCTAAATAAGCCTAGGGAGAGGCTTTAATAAAGCCGTATACAAAAAGCGCAGGATGTATGGAAAAAGTTAAGGATTTAACTAGAAGTAACTTTTATTAATGGTCAAGAAACCCCTAACTTTTTAGCAGGCAGGCGTCATCAGAGAAACACTAACTGGTTGTAATAGTATTCATTTGCGATCGTCACAAAAGAGTACGGTCAAGAAGCACATCTATATATAGGCCTTTCAAAAAAACACAGTTAGCAACTGTCGCGCTTTCCAGTAATACAGAGGGAAAACAAGTTCTCTATAGCCTAACAAAGTAGCTAAGAAAGTTTAGCCACGTGGTTGCTAATTTAGAGACACTCGAGACACTGGTCGCGACGTAATTATAGGTTATCGAGCTATACTATCAACACATCAGTTTTATTTCAGCAATCGGGCCACTATAAAATATGATAAAGTCATTTGAATTTAAGTGGTGACTGGTGATGGGAGCAATGAAGTGCAGCCGGGGGGTCATTGATGAAGAGAGAAAAAGAGAGAGAGGAAGATACACTTCTGAGATACTCCTAAAAATTCAGAACAAGAACTTCAGGGGTCTTTATTCGAAAGAATGACTTGCTGCGATCTGTTAGACAACCGGCGATCCATTTATAGGCAGCATCAAAGCAACCGAGGGTTAACCTACTCGTTAAAAATCTTGTAAATTGTAGCCTTTGTGAAACCCAAATTGACGACAACCTAAGATTCCGCACTACATAACAAATTTAGCTCTTTGATTATTGACCAATGATTCCGAAATTTCAGAGGTTGAACACCATATACTGCTGGTACGAAATTCAGCAAGACTCTTGATTGAAGATAATTTTATTCTGGGCAGACTATGGGGAACCTTTCTTCACAGATGAAAAAACTTTGGACATGGACGAACAATATATAGATATATATATATATAGAATTCACTTCATTATATATTCTGTTTGAGGCACTTTCTATAGTGGTAAGGAGTACCCATCCAGAAACTATAGACATTGTTTTCTGGTGAGTTTTATCGATATCATGGTCAGTGGACTAAAAACTTTGTGAATAAATTAAGAATGATATATATATATGTATACATGTATAGTAATACTGATGATTATAATAGTATTTTCATATAAAAAGAATTTATCGAAGCAAGAAACGCGAAAGAAAACTTTTGAATAATAATGCTAAAAAGTAATGCTTTACCATTGTCCAGCAAAAAGTTGGTCAAGAACCACAAAATAAACGACACCAAATAAAAGTAATACATGTCGGATAATTTTAGAATTAACAATTGTTCTACATTAATAAGTTAAAATGTCAGTCTTTATATTATAGTGTTAATCTTAAGAAAAAAATTTCAATTTGTTGGATAATAAAAAAATTTATGAAAATACTTAGATTGTTATATTAACTTATTATTCAGAATTTTTTTACATGTATTTAAAAGTTAAAGTTAGCATAAAGTTAGCTAATGACTTTACAATAGATTTTAAGGTTGAATCAGGTGTAGATAGTAATACAAAGTAATCTGATAAATGAAAGGCCGATTAAAAGTAGTCGGCAGAGAATTGTTTAAACATAATCCATCCAGAGCGGATAATTACCGATAATGCGATACCCAAACAACTCTGCATTACGCAATACAATGTAGGATTGTCAAGAGCTGAGGCATGTAGCGTTAGCAGGTAATAATAAATAATAACCGTAACACGTGTAGCAAAGGCGAAAAGAGAGATTTGAAGCGGGTCGAAAGAAGGTCCCCGGGCAGGAAGTGACAGGTCGGTTATCTCACGAGTCAATTTATCCGCTAAACTAAATCGAGGCGGAGTGTCGAGCGCGGAGCGAGCAACAGGTCGAGCGCAGGTGCGGCTCGTTCGGCCGCCCCGCGTAACATTTGCCCCTAAGTGAGCCGTTAGTTAGCGGGGGCCATTAGCATTGCGGGGATCGGCTCGCGTGCACCGGCGCATTCCCCGGCCGGCTCCTAAGGCCGCGTGCACAACAACTTAGAGCCTCGGGCCGTGTAACGCAGCGAATGCGCTAATAAGTAGCGGGCCCGGGGTGCCGGTGGGCCGATTCGCTCCTACACCGATCGCCCCCCCACCCTAATTAATACAATTAGCGGTTGGCGCGGTGGTTAAACCGCGAGCCGAGTCAATGTTGCCTCGGGATCGCCCTCCGAACACGTCGTATAAAGCGGCCATTTGAATTTTATAACGACGCCGCGGCTCTTTTTGGGGGGGTGGGGGGGGGGAAAGTAGCCGATTTCCCCGGGGGCGGGCGGGCTTTGGCCGGCAGGCCCCTCGCCGCCGTGGCCGCCGGCCGACTCTAATTTCTGCCGGGGCCGCCCGGGCTTTTACGGACGCCGATATACATTCTGCGCCCGTAAACGGCCCGCTTTACGAGCGTCCCGGCGGACACACGCGAGAGGGAACACCTACCTCGATAATTACGTGACATTTGGCGCGGGTGCGGGCCCTAGTGGGGCGCCCGGGGCCGCCTCGCCCCCGTTGCGCATTATACCCTGGGATTACCGCGGCGGAGGATCGACTAATTATCGATTGGACGTGTCTAACCTCTTCATTGGCCGGGGCTCCTTCGAGGCGGCGGCGGCGGCGGCGGCGGCGGCTGCGGCCTCGGCCCATCGCTTTCGCGTAAAAACCGACCCCGGGGGAGGGGAGAGGGGGGGTAGGAGGCGGGAGGAGGTCTATTTCGCCGTAACGCGCGCATAAGCGCAAATTGATTCCGCCTCGGAGTTAAATTGGACGCGGCGCGGCCGACGGCCCGGAGCCTTTAAGAGTGCCGATATCCAATTTCGCGGGGGAATATCGCCGCCGCGTAATTAGTCATTTTGCCGCCCGCGCCGCCCGCCAGCCTATACATCTGTGTGTATATATATATATATAAATACGTATATATATATATATATGTATACACGTATGCGGCCCTACCGCTTGATTAAATGGAAATTTAAAGGCTAATTCGCACGCGAGCCGGTTATTACGTACGGACAGTGCAAAATATTTAAACGCCGGCGATTGTATACCCAGCGACTCGGTTGAAATATCGCGGGATTAAGGTGGCCAGTATGTTAACTAACCTCCGAGGCTACCTGGGCCGCGTTGTTTAACGCGCCGACCGGGGACATTACGGCGGGAAACTCGTAATGCTACTTACCGATTTCTACAAATTTTGAGGTTATCTTTATACGTGCCCGGGCGTACGATTCGTTTACAAGCTGCATTTTGAGCAGCTGCCGGGAGAGAAAGCCCGGCCGGCACGCGCCCAGAAACATTTTCCCCAAATTTTCAGCCCAGAATGCCTGTGCATCGCAACGAGTACTCCGAAATATACCGTATAAAGTATACGCGTATGTGTAACGGCGGCGAATGCTTGAACGGAGGCGTATATAACGTAATACGGCCGAGGCAAAGGAGCGGGTTAAAAGAGTTGCGCGGGGGCGGCTTCTCCCGTTGGCTGACCTCCTTCCCGAGTGCAGCGCTCGGGTGTTGGCTTTCAAAATAAGGGTATCGGGTGTTACGGCGGTGCATCGGCCGAGGGCGCGGGATATACACACACGGCTCGGGGCGCTCGGGAACGTCCGGGCAAATATGAGCCCGGCCAGCTCTGCCCTGCTATTTTATTTCACGGGGGTATATATACATGTATATATATATATGTATATAAATACCTATACAGTCGGGGGGGGGGGGGGGCGCGCGCGAGCCCCGCAAGTGTGAAAATGCCCCGGGTAAATGGGCGCGCGGGCGGGCTAAATGGAGGCCGATCGGCCGGCCGGCCAAAAATTATCGTTATTGATTCGTAATTATCGGGGAATATAACTCAATAAGCGGGCCCGGGGAGGTGGCCGGGGCCCGGGCTTTACGGCCCGCCGCCCAATAAAATATCAATTTCGATAATGGAGGGTCGGCGGGGCGCTGGGGGCGATTTTTGACGCCCGGGCCGCCTCGGGCGAAATTGCTCGGGGAACGCGGCGGTGGGTCCGGGGCGCGCGCCCCCGCCCGGATAAGGAATCCGCGCCCGGCCGATCGCCCCGCCGTGTGTGCGTGTACACGCAGGCGTCCTCCCCCCGCGCGCTATACGCTTCCGCCTTTGTCTCGCGGCGGGCCCGTGTCGAAATGACGGAGCCTCTCGCGTGTTTGCCCGCCCTTTGTGGGCCCTGACACTCGGCGGCCGCTCGTTAATTTGTTGCCGCGGCGCATTAGCCGGCTGCGCGCGGCCCTGGGAAGCCCCTGGCCCGGGGTTCCTGGAAGGCGCGCATGCGCCCTTCTTCCCTCCGGAGGAGTTGGAATAAAAAAAAAAGAGAGAAAAAAAAAAGAAGAAAAGGGAGAATCCACCGGTCGGGCGATCGGCTGGGCGCGCGCGCGCCCCGGGGACAATGGGTGTATGCGCGCCCCCGCGTTACATGGCCTCCCGACGCTAAACGTCTTAATTGCATGACGCGGCGCGATCGGCCGGATCCGCGGGGGGAGGAAATTCAGTTTGCCGCGGGGCGGACAAAGCCCGCGGGCAATCGGCGGCGATTGAGCAAACAGCCGCGGGAGCGGGCCATATATCGGTAATGGGGCCGATCGGTCACGGTGGTCCCCCCACCCTCCGGGCGCCCTCGCCCGCGGTGACTCGGCGCTCGGGGGCGCTCGCGGCGACCGGGGTCGGAGGCCGGGGACGGCGTCGGGGGCGAGAACAACAGGTGGGCGGGAGGGCCCGCGGGGCGATTTGTCGCGCGGGCAGCGGGCGCTGCAGCGCCCGGGCGCAATGAGATTGATTTACGAGAGCGGCCGGCCGATTCCCACGTCCCCGATGCCCGGCTCGTCCGCCGGCGCGTCTCTTTCTCTCCTTTCTCCGCGGCGGCTGCGGCGGCGGCGGCGGCGGTCCGCTCGGATGCGCGAGGCTAATCTTTTCCCCGTTCCTTTTGCTCCCGCTGCTTCTTGTCTTCGGCTGCCGGCGTCTCGCGCGCGCGCTGCCCGGGCCCCGTTCTTCCCAAAGCCAGGAATTCCGAGAGGAGAAAGAGCCCCGGCGGGGCACACACGCGCCGCCGGGGCCGCCGCCTGTGCGTGTGCCACACGTAGGCGCGCGCGCGCCCCGGCCGCTCGATCCGCGTGCATTAATTAGCCGCGTAATCTTTCCGAAGAGTGGAAGCAGAGACTCACTCTCTCGGCGATATGGGTGTTCCAGCCGGGGCCCGGCCGCCCGACACAGAGAGAGAGAGGGACTTATGCTACTCATGCCGCGTAATCTCGGCCCTTATCCCGGCCCTCGCCCGTGTCGTCGCTCGCGTTTCCCC
The DNA here is from genome assembly GCA_018906755.1 of Sycophaga agraensis. Lineage (NCBI taxonomy): Eukaryota > Metazoa > Arthropoda > Insecta > Hymenoptera > Pteromalidae > Sycophaga > Sycophaga agraensis. The sequence goes on from JACCIE010000004.1 coordinate 1,919,952, forward strand.
GCGTCCGCCCGCGTTATAATCGAAATCACGGTAAATTGCCCGGGGCCCGGGGGGCAATTAGAGTCCATTTGTTGGCGGCGGCCCGCGCGGCCCTGGCATTGTGCGCCTCGCGCCCCCGGGATCCCCCGGGCCTTTTTCCCAATATTTACGTAATAGCCGCGCGGCGGCGAGCGCGCGATAATGACCGCGAGCCGGCCGATTAGCCAAATTACGCGGGCCGCCCCCCGGGTATTCGTTGCGCCCTTAGGATCGCCGTCTAATCGTTATTGGGCGCAGGCGTCGCGGCCCCGGAAGCGCCCGGGTACACGTACCTACGCCCGCGAGGAGCGTATGCTAATGGGCAGGGGCCTCTCCCGCGCCAGCTGCCAGGTGGTCCAGTGTCCGCCCCGGCCTATTAATTTCCCCGGGGCCCCGCCTAGCTTTCCCGAAAAATGGCCGGCCCAGGTGCGGAGTGCGGGCGCCGCGCGCGCCGCTCGCGCGCCTCGATTGACCGGTGAAGACCGCCGGTCATACCGAATCGCCGGGGCTCGTCATTTTTTTTTTTTATCATCATTATTATTATATCTGCGGTCGCGCGCGTCGTAAAGCCGTATCTCGGCGGGCGAGCTGCGGGCCCCGGCCGGAGGAGCGGCCAGTTGTAAAATTCGCAATAACGCCCGCTTTTTCTGTTTTTTTTTTTTGTTTCATTTTTTTTTTTTCTTTTTTTTTTGTAGTTTCTTCCCCCCTCCGCCGCGTGTCCCCGGCGACGGCCCGGGAGGCGAGCCACTGAATAATTCAGAAAATAAGAGAGTGCCGTTCAAAGAAATGCAAATCACCGCGCGCTCGATGACTATATTACATATTTCAGGATGATTAATGCCCCGCGCCGGGCATTTTCATGTAAATCCGAGCGGCCGCGCGTTAGAAATCCATGTCAAAGCTCGTAATCCAGCCGCGGACTTCCTCCTGCGGGCCTGCCCCGACGAAATATGCCCCCGGCGACCTTGGCCGCCGGCCGACACTCGGCTTTGTCCCCGCGCGCGCCTGGCCCATTCGTCTTCGGCGTGACGCTACCGGGGCGCAGGTGGGGAGGCCCGCTCGGACGGACAGGTGTTGACTCGCTGTCACAGGTGAATCGGCCTGCGGCTCTCGACGCTCCTTTCCGCGCCGGTCCAACGCGCGCGCGCCCGCGCGCCCGATAAGCCCTATCGGCTGCCTACCTGTGTGTATATACCTGTGTCCTCGAGGAGTCCTCCGTCGGGCCACACGTAGCGTGCGTATATATACCCCTCATGCGGTCCGTCGCGGCCGTCGAGGCCCTCGGCCCGGCCTTTGATATACGGCCGATATAGAGTTGTAAAGCCCCGCGAGTTTATAATTCTGCCGGGCTGCGCCGGGGCGCGAGATTGCGCCGGGCGGAGAGATAAAACTCCCGGGCGGCTCGCGCCTCGCGAGTATATAATCCCGCGCTCGCGCCCCGCGGGGGACAAATGGGCCCGGAGCCGCCGGGCCGGCCGGCCATAACCTCATTAACTTTCAATCGGCGCCCGTTAATAATTCAGCGGGCGCGCGGACCGCACACCCGGGGGCACAAAACGAGGAGGTTATAATGCGCCGAGCGGTATAAATAATCGGCCGGCCCCCGCTAATTTATGGGCGAGCGGCCCGCCCGGGGCCCGCGCGCGCGCGCGTCAAGCGTCGTCAAAATCATCAATTAGCCCCGGGCCCGGGCCGCGTTTCCGAATTCCGCGCGAGCCTGGGTGGCCGGCCCGACTCCGCGGCCCATTAATACGCCATAATCCAGCCGGGATTATGCAAGGCCCCTGGCCCATCCCCCCGCTGTGTGTTCGCGCGTGCGCGTACGATCCTGCGCACGGGGCGGTTTTCCCCGCGACAAAGGCGCGCTGCCGTGTGCACACTACCGGCGGCGATCGAGCTGGCCGTCCGCGCCGCCGCCCGGGATCTGATAGGCCGCGATAGCCATCGTAGGCGTCGATGGCACGCGGCGCGCATCCAGATGCGCGCGAGGCCGCCCCCGTGTCGGACTCGGGCCGAGATCCGGCGGGAGATGCGCCGGGGAGCGGCGATTGTCACCGGCTGCGCCTCCTTTCGTATGCGGGCGGCGCGCGCGCGGCCTAATCTGCGCGCGACCCCCGCGCCCCGACAACCATCTCCCGCCGCCCGCGCCGCCTTTGATCCGCGCCCACGCCCTGCTCCCGCGGCGCTTATCACCGGCCCGCGAGCCGATCGATCCCCGGACGCTCTCGGATGTGCCTCTCGGGCTTTGGGTGGGTAGGCAGGGTAAAAGAGGTACACTCGTTTTATCGTTGTATTCAAGACAGTTTCCTTTCTTTTTATTATTCATATATTCATACTCGTATATCTGCTATGTATATAAATTATGGACAATAACGCGCTACATGTCTATATGCACAATATTACTGGGATCACCGTTTTCTCCTGCTTCCGCCGCGGCCGAGGCCGCCGCGGAACAAATGCAATTTCGAGCCGCGGTTGCGCTCGCGCGGCCGCACTGGTATGTATGTATATAAAAAAAAAGAAGGTAGTGGCTCGTCTCGCCAAGCACTCGGTACAGAGAGGAAAATAATTTAAAACTAGCCCTAGACTCGCACGCAATGTATGTACACGCGTATACACAAGCGCGGGGGGCTGGGCCGTCCCCCCGCGTCGCCTCCTCGTCCCGCCGCTCAAAAAATTTCGCACAAAAACAAAATACAATCGCAAAAAGTAGAAGGAAAAATAAAAAACACAACATTTTTGGGCTACATCAAGTAAGAGAGATAAACGCCCGCGCGCAATCGGTACAAGAAAATAGGGGGGAAAAAGAAAAGGAAGAAAAAGTGTAGAAAGGAAAAAAAAAAAGTCTTTGTTGAAAAAGTCGGACGCGGGTGGCATGCGCACGCACGCTCGTACATAACCTAGGGAAAGGGGAGAACAAAAAAATCGTCGATTATATAATACAATTAGCTGACAAGCGATTGGTCGGATTTGGCAACTTACAATTCCTACGGATCTACGTGGACGAGCGAAAGAAGAAAAAACAAGAAAAGAAAAAAAAATAGTATGTACAGGGCGATCGCCCAACTCGCCGCCGATTGTCGACGCCCATTCCGAGTTGGCGCGCACTTCAATTAAATACGCTACTATGTATAGGTATATTTATAGCAAAAATAACGCGAGTCAAAAGTCGCGCGCGCGCGCGCGCTCGCGTGTCTGTATAAATATGTACATGGGCCGCGCGCGCTCTTGCTAGCAACAAAATAAATTATCAACGTTCCGCGCTATATATCGATTCGTCGCGTGTGTATATCTGGCTAAGTAACTCGAGGCTCGGGCCGTGGCACTTTGTCTCCCTCTCCTCTCTCTCTCTCTCTCTCAACCCCCCCTCGTTCCCGACCCCCCCTCCTCTTCCTCGGCGTCGCGGGCGGCGCGCGGAAAAGTGGGTCTCGGCCGCGAGCCGCGCCGGCTCCTCCTATATATATGTACAAGTGAAAAAGCTCGGCCCTTTAAATCTCGTGACTCTCTCTCTCTCTCTCTCTCTCTCATTCTCCGGCTCAGTCTCACTCTCATGCACGCACTCAGTCTCTCCCTGTAAAAATTTTCGTTGGTATTCAAATATGCGAGGTGTCCCGACTGGATCCCTCGGGCCGATCGAGGGAGCGCCGAGCGACTGCGGCGGCGGCGCTAGGACGGCAACTCGGCCGCGGGCCGAGCCCCGTCAGCGCCGGCGCAGTGCCTATATATATATATATACGTAGATACAGCTCCCGAATGCCGGACTCGGAGGAGGACGGGGCATTTTTGTTCCGTATATAAATACATATGTATAAAAGTGGGTAGGACCTAGGTATACAGGGGGCGTGGATAAAAAAAAAAGAAAAGAAAAAAAAAATGAAAAAAAAAAAAAGGAATCTAAGGCTTAGCCGGTTCAGTCTTTAGTACGTGAAGACGCGGTGCGCCGTGTGCGCGGGGTGCGCGTATACATGATGCAGGAGCGGTGGCCCCCCGTTTGGCTGCCTGGCTCTCGCAATAAATAGACGCGCGCGTAATACTGGGCAGAGAGGGCTGCGGCCTTCGCCAGGAAGGCCCGGGTGCGCTAGGGGGCGGCGGGGGCTCCGGGCGGGAGGCCCAGGAGGAGGGCCAGGAGGGCCAGGTGGGCGGCGAGGAGGGCCGGTGGGCGCGCCTCCCTCGCGGCGCGGGCCCTGGCCAGGGGGGCCCGCGGCTGCTCGGCCGGCGGCGGCCGCTGCGGGAGCGGCTGGGGCGCCCGGCGGCTCGGCCCCGGCGTCGTCGTCGTCGTAGTCGTCGTCGTCGTCGTCGGGGTCGGGGTCGTCGCCGGGCTCGTCCCCGGGGCCGCCGGCCGAGCCGGTGGCGAGGGGGGCGGCGCGCCTCATAAGCACGTGTGGATGGTCTTCTTGGTGCGGCAGAGCTGGCACTTGACCTCGCAGCACCAGTGGAAGGTGCAGGCGCACCGCTCGACGACGACGATCTCCTGGGTCTTGTAGCCCCGGCCGCAGCACATGAGGTCGCAGCCGTCGACGCCGATGCTCGTGTCGTTGCACTGGCGCCCGTGGGTCCCCAGGATCCCCAGCTTGGGGTTCTTCTCGCAGAAGGGCGGCGAGGGCTCGAGGTAGACGAGGTCCTTGGCCCCCGGGGGCTTGTGCTCCGGGTTGTAGGGCTTGAGCTGGAAGTTGTACCGGTGCCGGCGCGACAGGCCCTCGCGGTGCGCGTGGACCGAGTTGCTGGCCGAGTTGCTGGTGATGGCGTTGCTCACGCCGCGCGCCCGGTCCGAGTTGCTCACCATGACGCGCGAGGCCCCGTCGAAGCGGTCCTTGAGGTTGTCGCCCACCTGGCGGAACGAGGGCAGCCGCATCCAGCAGGTCTTGACGGTGCACGAGCCCGACATCCCGTGGCACTTGCACTCCTGGCGCATCTCGGCGGAGACGTGCTGCAACCAGCCAAGAGGCTTACTCTCACCTGGCTCTCGAGGGCCAACCCCGCGGCATCGCGGCCTCCGCCAGCACACTTACCGTCCGCCCGGCCTCGTTGTTGTGCAGGTTCATCTTCTCCCGGAGGTTCCGCCCGCGCTCGCCCGTGTCGACGAACTCGCGGGAGAAGCGGAAGCCGTAGCCGATGTTGTCCGAGCAGCCGCCCCACTCCCAGTCGCGGACGCCCGAGGGCCCGCGCGCCTGGTGCGAGTAGTCGCACGAGCACGACTGGATGCTGCCCTCGCTGCAGGCCCTGGCGATGCTGTGCGTCACCGCGGCGCTCGTGATGGCGTAGATGAAGGCCGTCTCCCTGCAGCCTGCAACCAAAGACGCCGGACGCTGTAGCCTCGCTGCTGCTGCCCTGCCTCCCGGGGAGAAAGTTTCCCCGGGCGCGTAACGCCCGCGGGAAAGGAAGCCGGCCCGCGAGGCGCCCCCCCACTCACTCTCTCACTCTCTCTCTCTCCTTTTTTGCCCCTCCCACGGGACACCTGCGAGATAAGCGGGGACAAAAGGTGCCGAGTGACGACGAGGAGGGCGGCGGGGCGAGTCGGCTCATTAAGCGGCAGGCATCGGGTGCCCGGTGCCCGGGGGCCGATTGTCCGGCCGAGGAAGACGTCAGCCGGCGCGTCGAATGCCGGCCGTTGTTCCCGCGGGCGGGCCGAGATCCCGGGGCGCAGATTGAGCGCCGCGCCCCGGGGGTTGGCGGGCGCGTGCGCCGCCCCGGCTAATCCCCGTGAAGGGCCCGCCGGGGCGCAGGAGGCGCAGGTAGCCGGCCGCCCGCGCGCCCTCCCGACAATGAGCCCCCGAGATTTACGCCGTTCCGGCCCGTTATCGGGTCCATTCTGCGCCCGGGGGCCGGCGGCAGCAGCCGACATTAGCCGTCATCATCGGCGAGGGCCGGCTTTGTCCGGGTGGCCGCCACCAGCCGCCGGACGCCCGATCCCCGCGGAGACAAAGGTGCGCGCGCCCGGTAAATCTGCGCCCGCGAACTGCCCTCCATCTCTCGCCCCGGCTCCTCCGGCGGAGAGAGAGAGAGAGAGAGAGGCGGGGGGAGAGAGAGAGAGAGAGAGATGCTGCGCGCGGCCGGGAGGAAGATCGCCCTAAGCGACATCGCGACGCAACTTTACGAGGGGCATTTGCGTCAACCTGAAATTCCACGAAGATAAAATCGCCGGAAATTATTGCTACCGCCGAGCGGCGGCGCGGACGACTCCTTTCTTTCCTCCGGCCGGCCCGGCGGCTTTTACCAGTTTTCGCGGCGAGCACCGGCTCGCAGTCTCCGGGGCTCGATTGTGCCCCCCTCCCCGGTGGCCGGGTTGAAAAAGCAAAAAAAAAAAAAAGCACCGAGGAGGAGAGGGCAAAAAAAGGCGGGCGCGTGCGCGGCCCCGCGGGGCTCCGGGAAAGGCCCGGCTTTTCCCGAAAGCGCCCGGGAGCTCGCCGGTGGTCCCCGGGGGGACGGCCGGAACGCGGCCGAGGGGGGCACTGGCTACGGGGGGGGGGGGAAGGCAAAAAAAACCCGGCGGCCGCGTCGGCGCGCGAGATCGAATTAGCGAAATCGCCTCGTTAGGCGCGCCGCGCCGAGGAAGATGTAAAAATGCGCGATTGCGCTCGCGGGTCACGTAGCCGCCGGGACACATGTAGCCCATCATAGGCCGGGATTTATGGCCGGCTCTCTGGGGCCCGGGGTGAAAAAAAACCCGGGGGCCCCCGCGCGGCCCATATAAAGCCTAGGCGAGCCGGCCCCGCGGCCGCCGGCCCCGTCCATTCATCCGATTGATCCTCTAAATGGGCCGATTATGTCGCGCCCGCGCGGATGTGCGGCAAACCGGCGCGACTCGATGAAGACGTGATCGGAAAGGCCGATGCGTGCCCGCTTTCTCGGCGAGGCCCGCGAGCCATTGTCGCCCGGGTTTTCCCTGGGCCACCCGGGCACGGCCACGGGAGGAGGAGGCAGGGGACGGGGCCGCGGGGTCGCGTGCCGGGCCCCGGCCCTAATCTCCGACAAATCGCCGCGATTCAATTAGCCTTAATGAATATACCGGCGCCGCCGGGGGCTTTAATCGGCCGCGCGCTACGCCGCCCGCATACACGGGGGCCCTAAGTGCCCGGCGCACGCGAGCCCACGTCTCCGCCTGCGCTCGGCATTTCGTTGACCGCTCGCCCGGGGGAGATTGATCCCGGCTTTCGGCCTCATTTGCATTCGGGGAGCCCGCGACGCGCTCGCCTCCGAGGCGCGAATGCATCCGAAAAGAATGTGCACTGATATACCAACAATTCATTCGATTCGTCCGTCTTCTTTAACGCCCACCAAGCACTTGCAACAACGCACTGATTTTTCTCTTTATGCTGTATTTATTGCGCGACGGAAAATCAATCGCATTTAACCCCGAATCGATTAGAAAGCACGACAAAATAATTGAAAGCTGGAATGTTGATGTGGAAATTGGGAGAACTTTGGTTGAGAAAGACAAATTGACAAGATTGCGTTGAATGTCGAGACAACTTTTGTAGATGCTCAAAGGTAGAGTTTTGTTAGCTTGGAAATGTCGCGTCAAAATGGTTAAAGAAATAGCAGAAAAACTATGAAAAGTTAACAGTCGTTAATGAGCTCGCAGGTAAAGCTATAATGTTTCCATTGGTGCACTTTGAATAATAAGATAAAGAAACAATCAAAGATAAGATAGAAAAAAAGGAGGAAGGGAGATAAAAAAAAAAGGAAGGAAAGAAAATGTAAAGAGAGAAAGAAGGGTGGAGGCGAGGGAGAAAGGCATCGGTAAATGTCTCTCGGCGACGGCGGGCGGCCTGACGGGGCCTGACAAGCGGCGCGGCGGCCGCGGACAATGGGACGTTTTTGTCGCGCTTATCGAGGCGATTGATGCGGCCCGCGGGCTCGTTATATGCTTCGCACCGATTAGAATGCGGCCAAATGAATAATTGATCGGACTCGGTGATTTAATTGGGGCCCGCGGACAAATCCCGGGGCCCCGGGGCGGGGCGAGAGAGGCTGGCCCAAGGGCAGACACTCACCTCTGTCGACGATCTTGCCGAATAGGTTCTTCCCCCTGAGGAAGTTCTTGGTCGAGCAGTTCCATCGGCGGTTGCGGAACTGGTGCTGGCACTCGGAGATGGCCTGGTTGGCGCCCCGGGCCACGGCCATCAGGACGCCCGGGTTCTCCCGGGCGAGGCGGCGCTGCTTGCGCCGGAGGGTCGCGTAGACCGTCGGGTCCATGTGCAGCGAGGTCGGCGACATCGGCAGGAGGTTGTTGGGCTCCCCGGCCTTGGCTATGCCCCTGCGCCGACAACACATCGTCCCACGGTTTTAGTCACCTCCTCCTCGGGGGGGGATGCGGGTGGGTGGGGGGGGTACACCGCCGAGGGTCGCGCGCGCGCGCGCCGCGTGCCGGCTCCCGCGCGCGTACGCACCCCAGGCGCGCACGCGGCCACTCGACGCCGGCGCGGACGCGCGCGCCTACATAACTCAGGGGGCTTTTCCGGCCGGCTTTCCGGGCTGCCGATACGTCCGCCCGCTGGGGGGCTGCTCGAGTGGCCCGTCGGCGGCGGCGGCAGCCCACTCGAGGCCTCGATAAATCGCGCGAGCAGATGCTCGCGGGCCCCTCGAGTGGGCACGTGCGCGCGCGCCTCGAGGGCCGGCCGCGGGTGTTAACCAAAAGCTGCGCACTCACCTTCCCCGGAGATTTACGCCGCGCGCCTCCCGCGGCCCGGCTGGCAATCTACGCGCGCACAGAGCCGGAGGTTTATTGTTAATTAAAAGCCATTCGAATATGCAGTAAATCGCCCCGGGGCGTTTGACGAGCGCAATTAGAGGGCGGCGAGGCGCAGCCGCCGAGGTCGCCGACTCGCCACTTCTCACGTTCCGTCTCTCTCTCTCTCTCTCCCTGGCTCTTTTTTCCCCCTTTTTTTTCCTTCCGTCCCTCCCCCCCCGGCCTCTTTTTGCCGGTCCACCCGGGAGGCTTTTTTCTCGAGGCTCGGCCCGGTTTGCGGAAAACTCGCGGCACTGCGCGCGGGTTTTTTCGGGGCCGGGCGTGCGCCGACTGGGAATGGCCGGCGCGCCGCTGACTCACTCGCGGGTACTCACCACCACATGGATCCGCGGCCGCGGTTCTTGTTGGAGCGGACCTCCGCGGGCAGGGCGGGCAGGGCGGCCGCGAGGGCGGCCAGGGTGAGCCAGAGCCTCATGGCGGGGGCTGGTGGGCCGGCTCCTGGGCTCGGTGCGCGCACTGCCTCCCCGGTTTCACTCTAGCGCGGCGCCCGCGGCATGTCGCGCGAGCTCGCCTGGCACTCACTGGCTCGAGGTCGGGACTGCGGCGGGGCTACTCCTCTCGAGGGCGGCGGCGCGGCCCTGTCCCCGACGCATTCGGCGCTCCGGCGGCTCGCTCACTGCCGGCGCTCCTCGGGGCTCCTGCCGCGGAGGCCGGCCGACACGACCCGCCCCCTCCCTCGCTCCGCCGGCGCTCCTTGCCCGCCGCGGGGGTGTGACCCCGTCCCCTGTCGGTGGTGGTGGGGGGGGAGCCAAGGGGGGCCCGCCCGCTCCGGGGCTGCGCGCCTCGGGGGCTGCTCGGCTGCCCTGCTCCCGGCACCTGCCGCCGAGCCCTCGACGCCCTGCGACTCCCGGTGCGAGTCCTCTGGGCGCGCGCGCTCGCGCGTTCTGCCTATCTGGGCTCCCGGGTGCGCGAGGCCGGCCGATCTCTTCCTCACTGGCGGCAGCGGCTGGGCGAGCGCCGGCCGCGGGCCGGAGGCCCGCGCCGCAGCCCGGGGCCGCCGAGGGGCCCCTGCCCGGCCCCCCCACCACCGGCCCCGGAGAGAGGGGCCCCCCCCACCCGCTCGGCCTCGCCCCGCCCCCCGGCCTCCGGGCCCCGCTCCCGGGCCCTCTCCCCGCGCCCGGGGGGAGTTTCCCGCCCGGGCCCTGATACCCCGCCGCCTACGCGGCCGCCCGGCTTCTGGGAAGCCCGGCAGGCCTACCTGCGACGAGCCCGGGCGGCTGGGACAGTCCCCCGGAAGCCCCGGGGCAAATGGCGCGGCATCGAGGCCGGGCGCGATCGATCATCGCGGCGGGTCGCGCGCGCGCGCGCCTCCGGCCGGGGGGACGGCCGGCGCGCTCCTCCGCCGGGGGAGGCGTAGGAGGGTCCTCGAGGAGGCCACACCCCGCGCGGGCCCCCACTCCCGCGCGCGCCTTTTGTCCGGCGCGGAGCGAGCGCCGCGCGCCGCCCCGCCGCCGCCGCCGCCGCCGCCGCCGCGGCCCGGGAGGGGCCGGAGGAGGAATGCGCGAGGGCCCTTGCGCCTCGCGCGCCCTATGGGAACGGTATGCCCGGCTTCTTGCGCGCCCCCGCGGAAAGCCCGCCGCGCCCGCCCCGGGATTCCGCCCGCGAGCCGGGCCCGCTTTTTCCCGCCCCCGGGGGTTTTTGATTGCTCCCCCGGGGGGGGGGAGGGCCTCGTTAGGTCTCGCGCTGACGGGTCTATCCCGCGCCCGAGGATGATGGATCCCCGGGTCTTTTTCCGCGCGGCAGCCTCGCGCCGGCCGATCGATTGGAGGAGCCTCGGCTTCTTACCCGGCTTCCTCGAATCGCGCCTCCGAGGCCGCCGGCCCGCGCTCATTAATATTCCCCGGGGAGCGGAAGCCGGGCAGCTTCCCTCGCCGCTCCGCCGAGCCGTGAAATTTCGCGGGAAAGCCGGCGAGTCTCTATATATATATATACATACGTATATATACACGCGAAGCGTAATCGCGGCCGCTTAAATATAGGCGCGCGAGCGGGTGGGGTGGGGGGAAGGCGCTGCTCGCGCTCCCCCCGCCGCAGCCCGACCTCGTCTAATAACTCGGCCGACGAATTAATTAAATCCGGCCTAATGGGCAATTACGGAGGAAAGCGCACCCGTAAACCGGGGCGAGCGCGCGCGCGCGAGAATTGCCTTTATCTTTATTGTGCCCGATATATTCCTTGTGTACACGCGCTCGCTCGGGTTTAACTGCCGGCTAAATCAGCGGCTCATTAATTAACCGGCCCATAAACAATGCACGCGCGGCCGGAGCGCGGCCGAGCCGCATCTTCCGGGGCGGCAGCTGACTCCCCGGAGCAGAGGGCCCTGCGGACAATGGGGGAAAATTCGTTAACGTTATACAAGCCGAGGTGAAACGCGATGGATTCCGGGGGGGCGAAAGCGCAGCGGCCGGCGGATATTAATAGGAGCTGATCCGCGGGCGCGCGGCGAATCGGAGGAATGCCGGAGATTCGCGCGGGAAAGCGGCCGGGGCGATAAATAACCGGGGGGAAAGAGTGGGCCGGGCCGATCGGCGGGAGATAGGGCCGCGGCGAATCGGCTGACGAGGGGCCTTCCGCGTAGGGCGGCCGGCGCTGACAGGTGGGCCGGCCCGCCGAGGGCTTCATTACCGGGACAAAGACCTGGAAAAGCGTCCCCGGCAGCGGGGATTTCCTCCCGGGCCGAGGTGTCCGCGGGAGGGAGGCCCCGGGCTCCGGGGCGCGCGCCATCTTATGCGCCGGGACAATGCCGGCGGCGCGCGTGCGGTAGGTACACACGCGGCCGGGGCGCGCCGGCCACTGGCCGCCCGGCGGTCAATGGGCGCAGGCGGCGGCGCAGGCGGCGGGGACCACCCGAGCACCCACCCCGGCCGGGCGCAAGCCCTATCCGACGCCCGCCCACGCGAGAGCCCCCGGCCCCGATACCGCGCCGGCTTTGTCCGCGAGGGATCGCGGCGGCCCGATCGAATTAGCCGAGTCGCCGGCGCCACGCCCACCCGCGGCCCTTCTTCCCGGAAGCCCCGACGTGTGCGAGCGGGGAGGCGTCGGGAGGAAAAGTCCCCGCGCTCGCGCGCCCCGCCGCCTTAATTGAGTAGTCGAGCGCGAGGGGCCGGCGCGGACGTGCCACTCAAACGGCCCCGGATTAGCCAAAGGCGGCCGGGGCAAGGCCGGGGCCGCCCTGTCCGGATGCGTTAACACTCATCCTCGTTAACTGAGCGAATAAACCCGCACAAAGAGTTGAAGCGGCCGGGCCGGCCGACTCGGCCCCCGGGACAATGACGGCATTATGCCCAAATGACGAGAATTAGGCCGCGGGAGGGCGTAAACAGGGCCGCGAGCCGGCCCGCTTGCGCCCCCGGCGCTAGCCGGCTTTCACGGGGATTTGCGCGAGATTCCCTTGGAGTACAATGGGCTTGGAGGGGCCCCCGCCCGCCCCGCGCGCGCCCTTTTTTTGCACAATTCGGTCAAGGGCCCCCGAGAGCCGCCGGATTGATACGCGGCGCAGGCAGCCCCGAGGATCGCCCGGGGCTTACGGCCGCGCCACCGCGGCGAGTCGAGAGGGCCAGGGCCGCGGGCGCTTTCCCCCGGCCCCCGGCATTCCTCCCGTCAATGGCGCGTGGAGCACGCGTCGCTCCCATTGAGCCGCGCGCCCCCCGCCGGCCCGCCATGGGAAAAAAGGGCCCGGGACACCTACGTCGGGTGCGAACGCGCGGGACTTCAAAGCCGAGCCGGCCCACCTACCTTTAATTGCGTCCCGCCCGCGCCACACACGCGCGCGCGCCTAGCCCCGCCGATAAGCCCCGAGCGCCTTCCCTCTTCTTCTTTTTTTTTTTTTATACGCGTATACGGCTAGCCGCGCGGCAGCCGGGGCCGGGCCGTTACGAAACGCGCTCGGCGGGATGCCACACGCGCGCTGCCCGTACGGGACCGGCGCGCGTTTAAATTCCGGGGAAAGGTGGCCGGGCCGGCTTATCGACGCGGGCCCCGCGAGCCTCGGGCCGTCCTCCGGGAGGCGCGCGCGCGCCCAGCCTCCCGCGGCCCCGGGATAATGGTTGCCCGGGGGCCTAAGCCGGCTTGGGGGCCCGGGTGTAGGGAGCGGCGCCCTCGGCGGGCGTGCGCGCGCCTCCCGGCCCCCCGGCGTCCCCCCGCCGTCCCCCCGGGGCCCCAATTGGCGAAAAATTCTTGCGTCCTCTCGCCCCCGGGGCGTAAGCCCTTAATACCGTAATCCAGGAGGATGTGCCGGCCGCCCCCCCGCCGCAACGGAAGCGGCTCCCCGGCCGCCGTCGGGGGCCCGGGGCGCCCCGCCGCGCGCGCCCTCTCTCCGCCTGCCAATCAATCGGCCGGCCCCGGGACACGGGCCCTGCGCCGAGCCGCCCGCCCGCGCAATCATCCTCCCATTAGCGGGGCCACCGCCCCGGGACCCGATTAATCCCCCGGCCCGGGTGTTACTAATATTAATTGATGCGCGCCACCGAGCCGCCCGTCTCCCCGCGCCGATGGACGCGCCCACGCGCACCTGCCCCATTAATAACGCGCCCGCCGCCACCTAACGCGCACTTAATAATGCGCCCCTACTGGCGCGCAGGTCTCGCCCTAGCGGCCCCCGATTCTCTCCGTCGATCGCGCGGCTCTTATGGCTCCCTATCGACCGATCTGCCCTTATCTGCCCCCCCAGGTAATTATCCCGGGCATTCAACAAACTTCAAGCGCACTACGCCTGCGTTAAATGTTTTATCATTTTCTGTGAATCCCTGCAGTCAGTGCCATTGGACTTTGTCAAATTGATTTTCAATAGACTTTTGTGGAATATATTCGTACCATGCAGACGATGCGAAAGTTGTACAAGAGATAAAAAAACGTTATTTATATCGGTACAAAATTAAAGAATTACAACTGTAACAAATATAAAAGTGGATGTTATAAAACAAGTCATAGAGCATGAAATACGTTCCGTCCAAAATGAAAGTAAATGGGAAAAGTTTCGAGTGGAAGCGCTCGGCATTCCTCTACCGGCGCCTTGAATTCATGAAAGAACGCCAGGCAGCGCGCTAAGAATGAATGGGAGCGAGGGTCCAAAGGTGGAGAGCGCGTTACATCGCCGGTAACACGGGCTTCCTTACCGATTAAGCCGATTCCCAGGCACGCTCTCGTGTTAATTGGCCAATCGGCCAGGCCTCTAATCGGTCCCCTCATTTCCCGCAGCGGGCCATCCCGTGTAGCCGGCCCAACGAATTGGCCGCCGGTCCGCGGGGCAATGCGCCCTAAAAGGGTCGTTTGGGGGGGGGGTAGGGGCCCGGGCGAATTAGCGCGCGCCCGCGCAGATCCCCCAATTGATTGCGCGCGCGACAAGATCGATCGGGGCCCGAAAGCCCGAGCGCCACCCCGCGGCAGGCGGCGCATGTCGGGGCGGGGCCCCCGAGATTAGATATTAATAAATGGCGCCGGGGCCCCGGCGCGTAGATCACGGTGTCGCCGCTCGGCCCGCGCCCCGGGCCCCCTTAATTGCCCCGATTAATTAGGCATCGCGCGAGCGCGCGCCCCACCCCTCGCCGGCTAATGGCCACTGCCTGCCCCCACCCCCCAACCCCCGCGGATGGCCCTTAATAATGCCGTGTAATTATACCGAGGCGAGCGGGACTCCCGGCCGGGGCCCCCAAAGGCATCTTTATCGATCACGATCATCCGCTCCCCCGCTGCCCCGCCGCCCGCGGTAAGGAGCCCCGGGCCCCGGGAACGCGCCGTGAATTACGTCTTCATCGCGAGGAAATATCGCGCCGGCCCGACAGCTGCCCGCGGATCGCTTTAATTCCTTTAATTGGGGGCATTCCGGGACCCGGCGCGGAGCGCGTATACCCAACTATTACCGACGCTTGACATTAACAGAAACGAGAGCTTTGTGAATTATTTCTGGCCGGGGCTCCGGTCGCCGCGAGCCCCGCCGGCCCTGCCTTATCCAATCCCCCGAGAGCCATCCTCGGGCTTTCCGCGAATTTCAGTCCATTCGTACATCGGTACGCCTGTATACGCCTGTGTGTGCGTGTGGACATATCTATATAAGCGGCCGGAAATGGATTGACTCCAGGCCACTTTACGACTCGTAATGAATTCGTCACGAGAAAACGAGTAGAAAACGACCGCGATACCATCTATAATAACCAAGCTTTACTACTTATTAGTCCGATCTGACAAGCTCTTGGCCAAGACTCCCGACGCCGATGCGTCATTTAATTACAGGGTTAATAATAAAATGAAGACGTTGATCCTCCAGTCCCGCCGGCTTGTTTCACAGTCGTAAAAAAGACACTTCACTCGTCCATCAAAACCGAGCGGAATGAATCAATCAATCTCGCGTTCGCGCCTCTGTCACCTTTGTTCAACCGAAATTCCTCACCTTGTCAAGTATACGCAACACCTCGGCTATTTCCGGCTGTCGTTTCCACAATCTGCACTTGTACCCGGGCGTATATCTTCGACCTCGACCCGAGACCTCACGATGTGTGGACAGCCCGCCTTGGCGCACCTTTACAAACAATACACCTTAGCTCACACTTGAATTTTCAAGTCTCTCTCTCTCTCTGCGCGAGTGTGCGGGCGCGTGTAACAAAATTTATCTTGATTGCTTTTACTGCCTTCTTCTCCAAAATATAATACCGAATTTCAAACTTTCAAACAAAGGCTATATTACAAGAGCTGACAAATTGCTGTGCATCAAATGTATTTTGTGCCTAATCAAATTGTCTCTTTTTTCTCTTAGTCCTTCAGCAAATTATTGACCAACATTTTTTTAAATTCCTTATCTCGCGCAAATTCTTCATCTCGATTTATAAATCATTTTTTAAACAAATGCATGTTACACATAAAGTGAATGTAAAAATTTATTAGGGTCAGCGTATCAATTGAATTATGAAACACTTGAAATCCAAAAAGTTGTTTACTATAAATTCTATAAACCAAATGTCTAGAAGCTAATATCATTTTCTACCAGGAATGTGCTCGTAAAAAGCAAATGTTTTAGTCTTCGTAATTATATAACTTTTTATATGTATATTAAAGATTTATATCTGCCCATAAATGAAATACGAACGCCTGTGCATGAAATATGCTTGTTTATGTATGTAACATATCTCATTTGTGATTCTCATTAATAAATTATTTATTTGTTTTTTATGATTATTATTGCACTGTTTAGTTTTTATTTGATTCATTATAAATTTGTATCGTGCTTTTATTTATAAATCCATCGAAAAATGTATCGTTTTGTACATTCATTTGTTGACAACAAAGTGAAGTTGTTTTATTAATTTATTTGTTATTATGTATTTAAAATTTACTATATCACATTTTAGTAGTCATTTCACCTATTTTTATTATACAGAATCATAGACTCTTGAATATCTATTTTATATATTTATTATAATGTAACATTAATAGCAGTAATATTTAGTCAAAAGTCATAATTACTTGCACTATAATAAAACAAATTCATGTGAATAAATCTTGTTTTTAACTATAGCAGGTATGTAAAAAATACACAAATAAGCATTGTTACTGCAATCTAGTTATTATGCACAAGTGTGTTTTTATAGATCAAGACTAAAATACAAATATATTATTATTCAATATTTGGATAAAATTTATCAAATCAATTTTTTGGTTTCCCCAAATTAAATAAACATTTTAACGAGCATTTTAAAAAATATGAATAACATACATAAATTACATAAATATTTAACACATGTTGGTATGTAAAATAACAATTAAAAATGTTTTTATTTACATTTAGCTGTAAAAAGATACTTGCATTTCAACTTTTAAATCAATCTCAAGCCGAATCACATGAATATATCTAATTTTAAGTTTATTAAAAGATAATAAAACACAGAAGAGTAAACATTAAAAAAGGATAATTATAAAAAATATCTGATTACACAAGTATTTTTACTCATGTATATTAGTAAACAATTATAATCAATTTTTATGGATTCTGTGTAATAGGAAAAATTTCTAATTCTATAAAAAAAGTATATTATTCATTGATACGACAAATATATTAGCTTTAATTACAGATTAACAGTACGAAGGAGATTATGTAAACTATAGCGCACATTAGCATTGTTATCATAGATGCGATGAAAAATATATAAAATCTTTAGATTTTAGTGATATACACTTCATTAAATTCAAGTAAATTGCAAGTAGGCTGTACGTGTTGAGCAATAATTGTGTAATGGATCTATTAAAATTATTATTGCCATTTTTATTTTTCCCTTGTATAACAACAAGATACATGCTCAAAAGAATATGCGATGGGAATATGCATATGCATGTATGGGTTCCACAAAATTTTAATTTTCAACTGTCGTATAAATAACGAGAAGTATGCTTGAAATCACATTTTTATTACAGTACACGAATTCTTACACAATTTACGCCTTGTAACAATTTTTACGACGTCCATTGTCTCAATATAATATTTAATTGTGAGATGATTATCAAATTTTTCAGATTTTTCCTTATTAAGCATGCGTTATAACTTTTTCTAAATGCTTAACATTGTAGTGCAAGTGAATTAGTCATAAAACTATAATTTTGCTAAAAGTAAAGTAATATAATTACTCAATTTTGAAAGTATAGTGCATAAAAAGATCGTATCAGGGACAACAAAGGTCTATTTGATTTACTGCTTCTTGTTCACAATCATAATATATAGAAATAGTCCATAAAATGGAAATTAAATAGTCTTAAAGTCAATTGATATGATATAAAACGAAAAAGGTAATGCATACAATAACTTAAAATTAAAACTAATAATTCTTTACATTAGAATTCATCTTTTGAAAATTCTATGAACGATACTGATACTTTACAGTAACAGCTTAGAACTATTAGTATCGCAGAATTATTGGACAAATTAAAGAAATTTCAGCTCAAAAAACTTGTTTTGAATAAAGAGATAATTACAAAATAAATTTGCAGTATTAAATCGGTTCATGCTATTTTTATATGTAATTTTATCATACAGTATTGTAAAGTCAATTGTCTTTTAAATATGGTATGTATTCTGTAACAAGCTGACAAGATGTACAGACATAATTTACTGAACAGTTCCTGGTAAAAAGCTCGACATAATTAAAGTGTGCATTTATAACTGTATTTCACGCAACATCATACATAAAAAAGTCTATTATATACACAAAAAGAATATATTGCATTATTCTATGGTGCGATTGTATCGTATGAAATAGTCTTGTCTTAGCATCAAGCTATTATATACATATAGTGATATACAAAGAATAGAGAATAGTATAGGAACAATATAGGTTTGAAAGTAATTTAATTATTAATAAAAAATATTTTTATTATCTATAATCTAAATATGCGCATATAATATTAATTTATAATTCCTCAAGTTTTTATACGTTTGTATTTTTTAATTGTAATTGTTTATAGTATTTATTTAACAACAAAAAAGAAATAATTGAATTATTATTATCAAGGTATTGCAATAAAAAATGTTATATTTTAAAGATATATACATATGTATCAGAGCAATACTAATGCATACATAATATAAGCATGACACATGCTAGTAAACAAGCGTGTGAATAAATGTATTAAGCGGAATGTTTAAAAAAACTATAATGTATTTCATGAATATATAAACATTTATAGCTGTCAATCTTCTTAAAATTTGAATTCTTCAAAAAATTATTTAAGAAACTCATTAAGTTAAAAATTAAATATTAAAAGTTAATTAAAGATTAAAAAAAAATAAAACCTTATTATAATTGAAGAATATAAGAATAAAGTAATCTATAGTATACATCTGAATTTTATAAAACTTTTTAAAATTTTTTATACTAGGCTTTAATATTAAAACTACTTTGTCTATTGCTCGTATATATGTAGAATCTCCGAGTGCTCAATCTAAAATATTCAATTCAATTTATTTCAGCTATCAATCCGAACTTTTTTAGAAAAAAAACTCATTTTTGTAGTATCACAGCAAGAAATTCTGAATAATTTGCAATGCAAGGCTGTTGTAGTAGAACTAACGGTCACCATGAAGTCCAGAAAAAGTCACAACACAACGCGTCATCATATAATTAAACAAGAAAGAAAACAAACTTTATTCTTGTTTCAAGGATGTCTACGCAGCTTTTATATAAAATCGAGCGATCAACTTAATCTTTAGTTTAGTTCAATTATCAGTATGATGTGGTTGTACGTTTCGCTTGTATTTTCATTAACAACTAGTGTTTTCTGTACAATTTCTCCAAACGAGAGTGCAGCCATTAATTATATGGACTTGCTTATAAATGGCTCAAAAGATATTTATAAATTAGGTGTTAGTGGTTTAAATTTTTTAAAGAGATTAGAAGATTTTTATAATGAAGAATTAAAGGATCATACTCCATTATTTGATGACGAATATGATTTTATTGTTGTTGGCGCTGGAAGCGCAGGTGCAGCCATTGCTTCAAGATTAAGTGAAATAGAAGATGCAACTGTACTTCTTATTGAAGCCGGACGACATGAAAATTTTATCATGGATGTACCAGCAGCAGTTCATTATCTTCAGTTTAGTGATGATGTTAACTGGAAGTATCAAACAGAACCGTCTAAAAATTATTGTAGAGGAATGGAAAAGCAAATGTGTAATTGGCCCCGAGGAAAAGTTGTTGGTGGTAGTAGTGTTTTAAATTATATGATAGCAACAAGAGGAATTTCGTTGGATTATGACGAATGGTCTAAAATGGGAAATACAGGATGGTCATTTGATGAGGTTTTACAATATTTTAAAAAACTTGAAGAGATTGGTGTTGATGAACTAATACATGATAAAGTAATGCACAATACCGAGGGTCCAGTGTATATTGGCCACTCTAATTACAAGACGTTGTTGGTTAAATCATTTCTATCTGCAGGAATCGAAATGGGGTATCCTGTTATTGATTATAATGCTAATAAGTATATTGGATTTTCGTACCTTCAAGCAACGGTTAAAGATGGTTACAGAATGAGTACAAACAGAGCATACTTGCATCCTGTGCGCGACAGAAAAAATTTATTTCTAACTACACATAGTCATGTAAATAAAATATTGATAAATCCTTCGAGTAAGAAAGCATACGGGGTAAATTTTACAAAATTTGGAAAAACTATTGAGGTTAGAGCTAGGAAAGAAGTAATTCTAAGTGCTGGTACTATAGGATCAGCACAAATTCTAATGCTGTCTGGTATTGGTCCGACAGATCACCTGAATACAATGAATATCAATGTTATTCAAGATGCACCAGTAGGTGAAAATTTGATGGACCATATTGCGTTTGGCGGTCTTATTTTTTTAGTTAATCAATCTGTAGGTATTGCCGCTAGTGAATTAGTTAATCCCTTGAATCCACATGTATCCGATTTTGTTATAAAAGGATCAGGGCCCATTACTGTGCCAGGTTTATGCGAAGGCTTGGCTTTCATCGATGCAGATCAATTTGACTATCAGAACGATTCAGAAAAATTAAATGCAGTTCCGAACATAGAACTACTTTTTATCGGTGCTTCTATTATTACAGATCCATTTATTTATCAGACGTTTGGAATTTCAAAGAAAAATTGGGATACAATATATTCCAAGCATATTGGTCATCACTCGTGGAGTATTCTACCAATGATTTTGCGTCCTAAAAGTAGAGGGAAAATATTACTTCGTAGTAATGATCCAAAGATGAAACCAAAAATTTACGCCAATTATTTGGACGATCCAGAGGATGTTAGAATTTTAATAAAAGGCATACGAGCAGCAATTCGAGTAAGTCAGACAAAAGCAATGCAAAAGTTTCAGTCTACATTGATCCAGGGCCCTATACCAGGTTGTGAAAATCTAGTGTATGATTCGGATGAATACTGGGAGTGTGGATTAAGAACTTTTACTTTTAATATTTATCATTATTCTGGCACGTGCAAAATGGCACCAGAGACAGATCCAACGAGCGTTGTCAATCCAAGATTACAAGTAAGCTATTGTAAAAGTTTAAACATATTATATAACATAAACATATGATTGCGGAAATTCTTTTTATTTGAATTTAAAACAATTATTAAAAATATTGAATTATACAAAATTTTATTTTAGGTTAAAGGTATACAAAGTTTAAGAGTAGCGGATGCTTCAATTATGCCTTCAATTATAACTGGACACACAAATATTCCATCAATAATGATTGGAGAAAAAGCTGCTGATATGATAAAAGAGGATTGGGAGTACCCAACATAGAAATAGAAATATTTTATCTGTATTTCTTTCTCTACTCTACTTACCTGAATTTTTTTTGTATTTTATTCGTTTTAAGATGAAGGGAGAAAAGCAAATAAAAATTTTTATAGACTATAAGTACGTCCACGACAAAAGAAAGACAAAAATTTGTATAAATGAGTAATTTATATTTATATTTATCATACTTTATTATTAATGAATAAAGATGTCAATGAGCCGATGAAATCTGCTGAAATATAAAAATATGTTAAAGTCACCGGACTATAATAAAAGAGGAAAGAACGAAAAATTGATATTTCGAACTTAGTAACATATGTAATATGTTACGAAATCTTATCTTTCTTGAGGGAACTTTAAAAAGTTCAGTCTTACAATCTCTAGATGATTCGCTACTTGAATGGGTGTTTTCATAACAAGTCCATTAAACTAATCGATTGTGTGTCGTTGTTTTGATGTCATATATGTATACTCTGATTCATGTACTTAACTAGAGTAACAAACCTTTTTTAAGATTCATCTCTATAGTGTATATTGCTGTGTATTGTGCATCTTATTATATTTGGTAATCGATTACTAAATTCTTCTTGTTACTTATCACTTGTTAATACTGTCTTGTACAATGTCAACTGTCAGTAATTTTTACTCCATTTTCACATTTCTGTAATAAAAAGCACATTGCAATTCTAAGTTTTTGTATAAAAATTACTCTCTCTATGATATAATAATTGAAAATCAGTGAATAGCTCTAAGCTTTAATATTCAAAGCTTAAAATAAACGGCCAATACAACTGGTCATCTCCAAATACACGTGTACATAAAACCATTATAAAGTGTCGCAATTTAAAATTATTCCAATAGCATTGTTAAATATTCTTGCGAATCTATGTTTACGCAAGAAGAATAAAACACGATACACAAAGTGAAAGAGAATGAAAAGCGCGCGGGAGATGCTATGGTATTTGTATGTTTGTTAACGGGCAGTTCTGCATTGACATCTCAATTTGGGAAGGAACCATTGTGCCTTAATAACTTCATTATACTGTATTACTCGACCTATTACACTACGCTTATCGGCGGAGATTACATGCTCGGCTCGACTCACCGTTCGATGCTATATACCTGAGTGAATAGCCTCCCCGCACCCGTGGAGTCCATTATACGACATGATGTTTGTTACCCGAGGATGCCCACCAATACCGTATTCTAAACGAGCGGATAAGCTAACAGGCTACACCGCTCGGAGGATTCAATGGATCGCCCGGCGCGGGTATTAAGGAGAAAACGCACGATCACTCAAAGCGCGCGCGGCGGGCACCGGGCGCACGATATCACCGCGGGAAGAAGTCGGAGGTCGGCCGATCGGAGAGCGGCGTATATCGAAAGCGGGCGTATTTATCAGCTGGTGGCGGGCCCCCTCCGGGTAGGGGGGGGGGGCCGGAGGACGGGTTGCGGACCCGTGGGGCGCAGCGCGGCCGCGCGGGGGATCGCGTGGCCTCGTAACGCCGGGGGTGTACGCGCAGCGGCGCGCCCGCGTACCTCTCGCTTATTATATATACGGCTCGCCCGGCCGCCGGTCATTCTCCCCCGATATTGATGGTGGCGTAAGGCCGCGCCCTGCCGAGCGCTAATGAATCGGTCGTGGGTGGCAGCGCCGATCGCGATTAAAAGGAGCCCACGAGGCCGGCGCTCGAGGAGCTCGGAGGGGTGGGGAGCGGCCCGGCGAGCCGCTCGGATTAGTCCCGAGCGTCGCGCTCCGCTATGCATACGCCCCGCGCCTCTGTGCCCGCGCGCTTGTGTTGGGCATATATATAGGCCCCGGGGGCCGCCGCCGCCTCGATCATCCTCTCCTGTATCTGTATCTAAATAATTCAACGCTTGTATACGTCTCAATTGGAGGGAGATGGGAGGCTCTTCTAGCCGAAGCCTCTCGAAAATCACGGCGCGCGCGCGTGTGCGTAGCGAGCGGGCGACCGAGTGCTCTTTCGAATTATATAGGCTAGGTGTGCGGATGTTATTCCTCGGTGCATATTTCGTTATCGGGTTAATCGGCTTCGGGCTTTTGCAATTGAGACGTTGCGTGCCATTTTTGTACGTTGTATTTTATACTTTATGTTAAAGAACGAGCAAAGCGCGCTTATTATTTTCTCAAATAAATCGAAATTAGCAATTAAGTTGTAGCCCATTGAAATTCCCTTCGAGTAATTACGATGATATTTTATTATACGATTATGCCATTGTGACGTCACGCGCGCAGTATATCTCTATGTCGAAAATAGTTAAATTTTAAATGAGCATATATCACTTGTGAAATAATTGCCTGTTAAGAAAATGAAAAAATACGACCTAATAATATTCTTCGTCTCTATTATTTTAATTAGCCGGATGCATAGATATATATGTATATAGATGTAACACTTTAAAATAATACACTTGTATCGCAACATGGTAATTTTATCAATCGGTTGGCGTACCTGTATTTCAAGTTCGAGACAGAGTAGTTGATATCTAGTTGACTAAAGGGGAGCAAGGCATAAATAACCAAGAAATATATGTTACTTTTGTTAAGTTTTAAGTTTTAATAAGTAAAAATGTACAATAAATCAGACTGTAATTGTTAAAGCTGACGCGATGAAACTGTTTGGGGAGGCAAAGGGAGCCCGTAACGTAGCGACAGTATAATTTATCTCTTATTTTTGCAAAATCGCTCTTAATACCTTTATTTATAACTCGCAATTACAATTAATCCTCCGTAACGGTCGGGGGTTCTTTTTACAATTACCCCCTATCATATTTTCTCGGTGCATTGCGAAATTTCCGAGTGGACTCGCGGAATGCCCCGACACGGTTTCGCGGAGCGCGTCTCGAAGAGGCCGCGCTGCACATAGGGCGACGAAAGGGAAAGCGAAGACTTTTGCCCAACTCGATAAATTAAAAGTAAATCTCGCGCGCGCCGACAACGAAAGTGAAAGAGAGGGAGAGTCGAGGAAGGGAGAGCGAGAGAGAGAGAGAGAGCGAGAAAGGGGGCAGACTCCGCGAGGAGGAGTGGGGGAAAATCGCCTCGGATTCCACAGTACGGTAATATAATTTGTCGGACGTCGAGCAAGGACAAAGTTTCCTATAAAGCGACGATTGCGCTTGCAGTCGTCCGAGCGAAATCGCTCGAAAAGCTCGCTCGCACGTACCCGCGCATACCTATGAATATACGCACGGGCGAAGGAGAGCGCGGCCGGAGAGCGAGGGAGCGAGAGGGAGAGTATTCGCTCGCTCCCCGAGTTATTTATGGGCGTATATCATCACAATTTACTCGAGGCTTATATGGCAATCGCCTCGGGGCACGAAAAACGAAACAACGAAGGAAGGAGAAGGTTAACAAAAAAAAAGGGAGAGAGAGAGAGAGAGAGCGAGAGGGAGAAACGAAGTCGAAAGCGAGAGAGCGAGCTAGCGAGCGAGCGAGAGAGAGAGAGAGGGGGGGGTAGGGGGTAGGGGGGCCGTGGGGGGGCGGAGAGGGAGAGGGAGAGGGAGAGGGAGAGAGAGAGAGAGAGAGGAGGGCGAGGGAGGGAGCGAGCGAGGCGGGGTTGGGGTGGGGGAGACAGAGAGAAAAACACGCGGACGATGATTTCTCAAGCTGTCATGATTTGCAGGAAAAAGTCGTTGTGGATCGAAGGAGAGCGGGAGGGCGAAACGGAGAACTCGCGAGGACCGGAAGATGAGTAAGTGTAAAATAAGACATTAGCGCGCGGGCCCGGGGCCCACGGTGCCTATCCGGCGCTCAAAAAGCCTCGGCGGATGCGGGGGCGGCGCGCGCGGCCTTCCCGCGCATTAGCCGGCGGGAACCTCCCCTCGTGGGCACAAAGCCGGCGGCGGGCGCTCGCCAAAAATCCTTGCGCCGGCCCTTGGCCACCCGCGCGGCCCGCCGAAGTGCGTGGAAAACGAAGAAAAACGGCGGGCCCTATGTAGGTGGCCACCCGCGAGCGGCGCACGCCCCCGGGCCTCGAGGCGCCCCCCGGCGCCCGCGCGCCCCGTCACCTTACTCGGCGAAAATCGCCCGGGGGGGGGAAGGGCCCGCCCGCGGGGAGAGCGGCTCGGCGCGCGTCCCCTAACGCTGACGGATTAACGGCCGAGGCCCGCGGGCCAACGGCCGGCCGCGCGCGGAAATTATTAGCGATTTCGCACGGCGCGCCACCCGTCGCGCCCACGAGGCCGATAATTATCCCCGGGGCGCGCATTATCCGCCCGGCCCAACCTGCCATCT
This sequence comes from Sycophaga agraensis, assembly GCA_018906755.1. Taxonomy (NCBI): domain Eukaryota; kingdom Metazoa; phylum Arthropoda; class Insecta; order Hymenoptera; family Pteromalidae; genus Sycophaga; species Sycophaga agraensis. The sequence goes on from JACCIE010000004.1 coordinate 1,945,239, forward strand.
TCCCCCCGGGGCCCGATCGATTTACCTACCGCGGAGGCGCGCGCAACCGCGCCTCTCCCGACGCGCGCGCTAATTCCCGGGGCCCGGCGGCTCTAATGCCGATCGTCGCGCCTTGCCGATTTTCGCCCGCGGCCTAGATACCTCGGCTGGCCCCGACGCCGGCCCCCGTCCGCCCCATTTTCTTTCTTTTTACCAGATTTCCTTCCTTTTTTTCTCTCCTCCCTTTCTTTTTTCCTTTTCTCCGTTGCAAAGTAGCGTGCGACCGGCGCAAGGGGCTTTCTCAACGAAATACGGGGAACGGGGAAACTGTAACGAGCTTAGAGGGCCTAGACCGGGGATGACCGGTTCGCCAGGGTATTCTAAGCTCATTTGACACAACGGCACTTGGGGAAATTGCGAGGCGGCCCGGCCCTGGCCGCGCACGTGAAAGAGATAATCGACTCGGGTACTTAGGGCAAATCCAATGTGTCTCTGGCGGGGAGGTGGACAAGGGCCGGCGGGCCGCGCAGGGAGGCGCATGAGCCGCGCCGAGTTTGCGAAAGAAAAGCAAAGAAAGCCGCGCGGCGGCGGCGGCGGCGGCGGCGTCGGGGGAGAGAAATACCGGCCTCCCCGCGCTGCGTAGAAAAGGGAGATATTGTGTTATGCGGTGCCGCACAAGAGGCGCGCGGAGGCATGAACTTGGGGCGTCCGCGCGCGGCCCACAAATATTTTTGAATTTGTCATAGGGCAGCTGGGGTAAGGCCGGGGCCCGCGTTTATTCAATCGGAGGTAATGGGACGGATACACGGTCGGTTAGGATGGCCCGGGCCCGCCGCCTGGTGGAATCCCTCCGAGGGAGCCCGGCCGGGGTGGGGGCCCGAGAGCCTGGTCACTCGAAAGAGAGGACGAGCAAAGGGCCCCATGGGGTACGTCCGCACGAGCATCAAGTTGTCAAGCGTCTCTTGACGTCGCTCACGGGGCCCATTCACGTTATGCGAGGCCGCGATTATCCGGGCTCTCGGGCCCGCGCGCCCCGGCCCTTTCCGGGAACCGATCGCTTTCCACCGCCGGGCCGACGAATCGGCGGTGGCGCGACGCGTCCGTACGCGCGCCTCCGCATCCCGGGCAATTACCGGGGCCGCGGGGCCGCCGCTCCGCCCGCGGGGCAGACGCGTCTCGCCGCGGCCCGGCCGATTTGCCACGGTCCATCTAGCGGCCAGCCAAGCGCACGAGTGGCGCGCGCGTGCGTCACTCCGGGCGAGCGCCGGGCGATCGCCTCCGGCCGGCCGCGGCGAGATATCGGTTTTTGATAAAAACCGGAAAGCCGCCGACACGGCCCTCGTGTTTTCTGACTCGATCGGCAAACATAGTGTCCGGGCGGGCCGGCCAAGCCGGGGCAAAAACTAGGGGGACCTATTCCGCCCGGAGGGGGCGGAACTGCGCCCCGGGCCAGATCTCGAACTAATCCGTTTAAGCCACTCGATTTCCAGTGGATCAACAAACAGCCCGCGCGGACTTGTTTTCCCAGGCTGCGCGCGCAGGAGGAAATGGCGGCTCGCCGGCTCGGTAGCAAAATGGCGCCGCGCGGAAGCGGAGGGTCGCCGCGCGTGTTTGCCCGCGCGGCCGGCCGCTCGGGCGCGTTACAGCTCAAACCTTTTAGCCGCTGTTTGAGCGGCGCTTTGTGCTCTATTTGTACGAGCGCTTAAACACTCGAGAGCGCCCGGCCGGCCGGGCCTGCGCCGCGATCGCCCGGAGAATGCCACTTTTTCGGCGCGGGTCGCGACGCCCTTTCCCACTGTGTCCACCTGCCCCCTCCTCCTCCTCAACCTCCTCACCTCCTCCTCCTCCTCGTGCCTTTTTTCCTTCTTTTTTCCCTCTGTCTCTCCTTTTTTTTTTGTCATTCCCTCCCGGCCCTTAAGGACGCGCGCACCGCACACACGGTAAGTGGCCTCGGAATACGTTACATACTTCCTTGAGAGCGCGGGGCGCGCGATCGCGCGAGCCTCTCGGCCGAGGGGGCGCCCAGGCACTTTCTGACATCTCCTTTGTTTAGCTCGTCGCCAGGGATGTCAGAGAGGCGATTAATCGGCCGTACGCGAGGAGAATGACAAACAAACTCGGGGCCCCTCGTACGTGTCGACATCGAGTGCACTCGTCCCGTGTGCGTGGACCGCGCGCGCTCTCACGAGACTGTATAACGCGGCGAGGCTCGCGGCCCGTGCCGATCGCCGCCGGCCCCGCGGCTAAGTGATTGCCGATCAAAGCACCAAATTAGCCGGGGCTCGTCACCCCGAGAGTGACTCGCTCCCGGGACAATAAAGTGCCCGCGGCCGTTTAAGTAGACCGGCGATCGACAGGTGCGCATTAAGCCCATCGGAGCTTTCGGCCCGCCGTACGCCCCGGTCACGTGGGTATAAAGCAGCCCTTTATCTGCATTACGCCTCGTCGCGGGTACTCGAGGGCCGACGCATTAGCGCGACTCTTACGGGCCGCGATTGTTTTGCCCGGAGGATAATTGGGAGCCTCGGGGCCCCGATCGGCCGCGTTGCCGTGACTTATCAACTTTCGAGCGGGTAATATATAAAGTGCCCCATTGTCGGTGGACGGGATCGTTAAGTAGGGGCTGATCCCCCGGCCAGCTCATTACTTGACAATGCCGAGGAGAGAGAGAGAGAGCGGGCGTGCGCCCCGCAATTCCGGGTGTCAAAGTTCGTCTTTATTTTTTTTTTTGATTTTGGCTGGGATAGGGCCCGCGACTCGGAGGGCGCTGGGAACTCTCAGGCCGATGAATGGCTGCCGCGCGCGCGGTGTGAACTTCTTGTGGTCGGACGGACGGGATTCCACGGCGGCTCGCCCCGACGATCGTCGCCATTTGGGTAGTTACCGAGGACGCCCTCGACAGGACCCGACGTATCTCCGTAACGCCTCCGTCGTGGGAAGAGCGGAAAATGGCCCGGGCGACGCTTCGAGGCGCGAAGACGGGTATATATTTGGCCTTGGAGAATCAAAGTCTCGTGCGAATGATTCGCCAGGCACTTATTTATTTGCCAAGGTGCCGGGGCGCGCATATCATCCGGCGGCGATGGCCGGGGGAGCGCGCTTCAAAAAATACAAGTTTCGAAAGCAAAAAAGGAAAATAACACGTGTTTCTAAACTAGCAGTTTGAAGTTACGGCATCGGCCCGTACAAATTACACTCATTATAGAGTAGAAAAAAGCGCCGACGAAATTTCGCACCAGTGATAGACGAGCCGCATAGGAATGGTCCGTGTTGTGAAGTGCCCGGGCGCGGATAGGCCGAGCCGCGGCTGGTACAACTTCAGCGGGGCGAGCCCGGGGCGCATTAAAATTCCTGTCGGCGATTAAGCGACGGGAGCCCGGTATAAATCGGCGATCGCCGGGAACAATTAATTATCGCAATATATTAATCAAGGGCCGAGTCTGCGGGGCGGAAGTTAATGGAGCGGCGCGGCGGCTTGGCACTTAAATTCTCACTTGTCAGTCTGGGCTTTAGGCGGGCGGCGCAGGTGGGGTGGGAGGGCCCGGTTGCCCGGTTCCCGGGACGACAGGGCCAGGGGGCCGATTATTAAAACGTCAGGCTTTCGGCCGGCGAGCCATTAAGGAATTAGCCTAAGCGCCGTTGCCGCGGTCGATTTGCCAGGCGGGATCGGCGGGATCGGCAGGTCGGGAGATCGGCTATCGGGGCGCGCGATATCCCGCGGGCCGCGAGATCGGATTAACCGGGAGGCCCGGGGCGTATCTTGGGCGAGCAGCTCGCGGACGTCCGCTCGCGTTAGCCGCGCTGTTGTGACAGGCCGGCCGGGCCGGTCTCGCGCTCGGGTTTCGCCGGCGCCCGACGGCCCGCGAACCCGATCCGCCCGCGCTGCCGATCCGAGCCGACGGGCCGTGCGACTCCTCGGGCATTCCTCGGGCGCGGCTTGCGACACGGCGCCGCCGGGCTAATATCCCCCCGGCCGCGGCCCTGCCAACGCGCGCGCGCGCTCGCGTACACCTATACACGTATCGGCAATTAGCCGCGGGGCCTTATTCGGGGGATTTATTTAGCGAGCGGCTTTGCCGCGCAACTGGTTGCGCGAGCGCCCCCCGGAGACAGTTATACTCCGCCGGGCGAATTTCATTTCTGGCGCGCGCTTTATTTTTACGGTTTTATAAATACAGCCGGGGCGAGCGCGCGGCTTCTTAAACGCCGCCGGGGAATCTAATGCCGGGGCTTATTGCCGTAAACTCCCGGGGCGCAGGAGCGCGGCGAGCGCGCGCGCGTAAACCCTAACGAACCAAATGGCCGCCGGGGAATTTAAAAAGCCCGCGCATTCCGCGCCCGCCGAGCGGTTTAATAACGGTACCCAAGCTCTCTCGGCCCGCGCTCAAATGACCTCGTAATTAAATACGCGCGCCGCGCGTCTTCATACGCGCGCCCTGCCCGGACCCGCCGCGGCCCTTCGTTAACAAAGTTGCCTTTACGCGCGCGCGCGCGCACTAATAAGCGAGCCGCTGCCCCCGCGACGCGGGGACTCGCCTGCAAAATCCGCCGGCCGAGGCCTAATATCGCCGGCCCGCGCATTAGCGTGCCTATATCGAGCGCGCATACATTATATACACGTGTGCGTAGATACATATATATGTATATATCTTGCCCAATCCGCCGTAAAAGAAAAAAGGAGCGCCCCCCGGCCGCGTGGGAACGGGCGCGCGGTCGTAAATAAACAATTAGCACCCGTGTCCCCGCGTCGGCGGCCGCCGCTTCCACCCCCCAGCCCCCCCTCACGGCTATACACTCTCTCTCTCTCTCTGGCCGTGGGGCCGCAGATGCGCCGGAAGGAGGCCCCGCTGCAGCCGTCAATATTTGCCGGCGCCCCGGGCGACGCGACTCGGGGGCCCGGGGAGTTTCCCGGGAGTTATAACCGCTCGGCCCTTGGGCCTCCGCCGGCGGGTATAATGCGGCCGATAAGCTAATTCGATTGGATTATATGTTTCCTCTTATTAAAAACACATATCGCCGGCCGGTGGGCTGAGCCGCCTTGTAACAAGATTACGCCGGGCAATTAGCTCCGCTTTACCCAATGACAAATTGCAAAACGGTTAATATACATTATCCAGTTTATCCCCGTTATAAGCGAGCGCGAGGCCACCTCATTAGCCAGATAGACGCGAGCGTTATTAATTGGGCAGGGAGCAGCCGCGGCCGGTGATCGGGGGACGCGCGAAAAAAGAAAGGAGCCATCGCATGGGATAAGAAACGAAAAGGAAAAAAAGAAAAGCGAGGACCCGGGCAATAAAGGTTGAAAATTGCGCGCGTGCCCCCCCCGCCACCCGCGAGCCTATACGAGAAGAGGCGCGCGAGGCCAGCCAGTCGCGCGCGCCCGCGCGTATCAGCGGCCCCGAGTGGCGGGGGTAGCAGCGCCCGCGGTGTACAACATCGGTTTCTCCCGGTATATTTGCACCGGTCCGCGGTAATTGCAATGTAGCCGGCGAGATAGCACGCGCCGTGGGTCTTATCTCGCGGCGTGCGTGTGTGCGCGGGAGGGACAAAAAAAAAAAAGGTAAGGCCGCGGGTAGGAAAAGCGTGCACTGCACACGCAGACGTATATCGGCCGCGGGAACACGTGTCGAATCCCGATGTATTTTCCGGTCGTTACGCCGCGCGTGGCTCTCGATAAGCCGCGGCGCTCGCGGTGTTTGACGTCCCCCTGTACGTATAGCCACACGCGCGCGCGCGAGGCCGACGACGGCGCGAAAAACGGGGCGCGCCGGGCTTTGACGGGCGTGCACACCTCCCCGCGGCCCGCCGCCGGCTTATCTTAATTCTCAGGTGAAGAAAGCCCCGAATTATCGCATCTGGCTTATCTCCTTATCTGATATTGCCGGGCGTCGGGGCGCGCGCCGCTCCCGTGTTATTCTTTGCGGCGGCGGCGGCGACAATCCTCCCGTGGGACGGGAGAAAAAAAAAAAGGCTTTTTTTTTTCGGAGGAGAAGTTGCCGTCGCAGCCGTCATTATTGGCCGGCTGCTCTCGTCCCCTCGGCGGGCGCGCGCGCGCGCGCGTTTCTTCCCGATCCTTCCCTAACAGCTTAGAGTCGCTGGGCCGAGACTTTTTAACTCGGGGCCTGTACGGGCAGGCCGTGTGCAGGCACGCCGTGCAGGCACGCTGTGCCCGCTGACAGGCGCCGCAGGTTTCGCCCGGCAGCTGATAAACGATCTCGGCGACCAAATTGCCCGGGACTCGGCCCACGGAGAGAAAGAAAGGCCCGCGCCTCTAATGCGAGGCGGCCGCGTGACGCGGCAATCCTGGCCCCTCCGTAAAGAGGGCCATTGTTGGAAATGCAGTTTCTCATGTTTTTTAACCTCGCGGACCCCTTACAATTGTCCAATTATCCGCTCAGAGATTGGACCATCGATACGGCTGATAGATAAATTATTGAGTAAGCTACAGTGCCAATTGCCCTTTCCTACGCGCCTCTGCTAAACTAGCGTAATCATACTGATTTTTCATTTCCCTCGGCCCACTCGAAACCCCCTCCCCTCCTTTCCACCTGCCTCCAAAAAGAAAGGATGCGCTTCACAGTTGTTACTCGTGGACAGCCCACCCATGCGTACTTGGGCATTTCAATACCGAGTATATTTTTATTAAAATTATGTTGGCTCTATGTGCAAATGTCATCAGTAGTAATAATCATTAAAATGTCATACATTTGTATTATAAAACAAGATACATAGTTAATATTGCAAGACTTTTTAGTTACCAAGATTGGAGTTGTTCAATTGTGACAGTGGAGACATCTATTAGAACTGCTCGACTGATTCACTGACATATCAGGAATCTGCTTTATCGGCCAAAGCTAAGTTATCTCGTAAGAGAATGTTGACTCAATAGACCCAAGGATGCGCTTGCGTATATCGACTGCTGCTGTTTACCGATTACGAGATTATCAATCGTGAGTGCTCTTATTAACTGCGAGTAAGTACGAATAAGAAGAACGAACACGTTGAAAATTATTTGAAATTTAAAATAGTTCGAATATCAAAGACTCGATTAAAATTCTAACAGGTTTGACCTGAATCGACCCGCATTTAATAAGTTGAGCTCGAAGGATAGAAAATTCGCGCGATGAGAATTTAAACAAGTTATTTCGAAATAGTCGTTTGGCAAAAGATACGGTAAAAGTTATTTATTGGAGTAAATGTATAACTTTGGTATGAAAATAAATACACAAAGCGGGAGAATTGGGGTTGGCGCGATTAGAGGGGAAAGTTACACGGGAAATAATTCTTTGAGCGTGATCCTTTGTAAAGTAAATATATAGGAAGCCGCGCTCGGAGGCTGAATAGATCCCGGGGAGAAGAAAGGCGGAGGAGCGAAGGAGCCAAGGAGGCGGACGTCATCCCCGAGGAGTGATGGGAAGGCGCGGGCAATTGGCATTAGAGGAGAGAAATATCGGGGCGGCTCCCCTCGGCTCCCCGGCGTCCTTGCTCGCATCCCTCGATCGCTCCCCCGGCGGAGGAGAGAAAAAAAGGAGGGCAGGGGTCGGCGGGTCGGCGCAGCCTCCCAGCACACACGTGCGTGCGGGTATCGGCCCCCTTGGGCGCCCGGGGATCGATCGGCCGGGAGGATTTCGGCGGGGCCGGGGAAGGGCGCGGGGTCGCGGGCGCCGGTGACCTCTGGGCGGGCGCCGGTCGATGGGGACGTCGTCGCCGAGGGGCGCACGCGGCGAAAAGCGGAAAATTGGCGGAGGGGGCCGCGGCCGGGCTGGCGCGGGGTTGCGCGCGCGCGCCCGAGATCAATAATACCCAGCGGCGCGAGGGAGAGCGGGAGCCGGCGGCGGCGGCGGCGGCGGCGGCGGGGCCGGCGGCTCGGGAGTTCGGGCGAGCCGCGCTCGGGCCGCAGTCGCCTCGCGCACTCGCGGACACGCGCCCGCCGCAGCCGCGCCCGCCGCCGAGCCTCGCACCCGCCGTCCGGAGGAGAGCCGCACGCCGAGGGACGAGCGAGCAGCCGGGGGAGGAACCGAGTGCCTTAGCCAAGATACGCGGCCGCACACGCGGAGTCCGTAGTGGCGAGGCCCCGGAGCGACACCCTGGTAAGGCGGCGCCGCGGGGCGGTGGAGGGGTGGGGGGGGGGGATGTGGGGCCGCCGCCGCCGCGCCCCGGAGCCCGCCCGCACGTGTGCCCCGGGGGGTGGTCTCAGCCCGGCGGGTCAAGGGCGCCGCGAAAGCGCCGATCATCCGCGGCCAGGGCTGCGCCGGCCGCTCGCCCTGGCCCGCGCTCCACTTTCCCCCCGCGGGCCATCGCGCGGCTTATCGGCCGCCGCGGCGGGGAGGGTTATCGAGCGCCCGGGGGGCGCCCGCGCGCCGCCCGGGGGCGCCAGCCGGAGGCACGTGCCGCGGTCCAGGAGCCGCCCCCCCACGTGGGCCCGGGGCCCATCCCGCGTTGCGCAACGGCCCTTGCCCGGGGCGACCGGGGGCCCCTGCCCGTCAGCGCACGTGCGCCGCGCCCCAGGTGTGCCTAGGCTCTCCGCGAGGACGCCTATAAACAATGGAAAGAGGGCTGCGCGCGCCTCCGCGGGTAGAGGCCCGACACGTTCCCCGAACGACGCCGATAAATATATTTAGCGGGGCGATCATCGATCTTTTTCGGAATCGCGAGCGCTGCACGGGCCGAGCGCCTAGACCGCGAGCTCGCCACCGGGGGAACTGTGCAAGTGCCCCCGCGGGCCATTCATCTTGCGGGCGATCGCGCCTGCAGAATCGCAAGGGCGATCTCGGGGAGAGAGGCTCCCTGGCGCCTTATGTGGAGCTGCCGCCCTTGCCGCGCGCGCGCTCGCTCCTTGATGCCTCGAGGTACGCGATCGACTGGTGCGCGGACACACGCATACGCGCACGTGCATGTGTCGAGCGGACGCGGCACAGATTCGCCGCAGTGATTGTGTACACACGGAGTCGAAAAAAGAAAAAAAAAAAGAAAAAAGGTGTCAATCCGTGGACGGGAGCTTTTATTGCCTTTTTTTTTTCTTCTGCTCGCACTGGGCGGCCGGTATGAAACCCGACACTAGGGGGCGTTCGAGGGGATGTAATCACTCGCGGGGGGCAGAATCGGGATGGTTATACGCGCTCGGGGGAGGTTATATACACACGCGCGTATCTCGCCAGTGCTCGTGAATCCGGGCGCGCGGAGGAGCGCCGTGTAGTCGGCCGATTACACGGCCCGCGTACATCGATAAGATTAAGATCGACCGTAGGCTCTCTCTCTCTCTCTCTCTCTCCTTATTTTCCCTTTTTTTTTTTTTACAGCGATAAGCTGGCGCGCGACGGCAGGGTCTAGCCGGGTATACGTATAGCGGCTCGCCCTAATCGGCTGCACGGCGCCGCGCACGAGGGCCGCTCAAAGGTCGCGCCTCTAATCAGCGCGGGCTAATCGATTTTAGAAAGCCTCATCCCGACCTTGTTGCCGGCAAATTGCATTCTTGTACGTCGATTCAAGGTAAAGCGCCGCACAGGTGTGCACGCGCGGCTTATCGACGTGGCTTCGCGCGGCGGCCGCTTTTCCCTCAGGCCGCCTGGCTTCTGTGAGTCGCGCGTCCTCCCGCCGGAGGCCCTCCGCGGCCGCTCGCGTATACGCGCCGATGCAGACTCCCCACGGGAGAATACGCGCCGGGAAACCGGGGGAGAGGGACCCAGCCGAGATATCTTTTTATTTCACTCGGGCTCTGTATAATATTTCGTCTCCTCGCGGCTGCCACTTCTTTTTTTTTTTTTGTTTCGCCGCTAACCAGCTATTTTTCACTCCAAGGCTTTTTGAGAGATTCTCGTAGGTGGCCGGGTGTTTATACGCGCGCCACTTGGGACTTTCGTACAAACAGTCGAGTATTTTTAAATGGGCGCGAGCGCGCGCGCCTCCAGCTAGCTGACTGACAGAATTCATTATTTATTTCCTGTAAACTGTTTAGCGCCCGATTCGCCAGTGGCCAAAGGCCATTGAATTCATTAATTTTTTTTTTTTTGTTCTTTTTGTGTGTTTTTCCCAATTTGTTGTTTTGAACGGGCGTTTGGGAGCCGGGGTAAACACCTGCCTCGCCCATAGATCGAAAACACCTAATGGACACGATCAACATATTTTCCAACCTGGAATACATTACAAAGGTGTTGATTTCCTCATACAATCAATCTCGCGGTATATTCATAAATAAATATATATATATATACGTCTGTATATTCATAATAGCTTCAAAACATCTTTTTTTTTATATAATCGCGCGTCGATCGTTTCATCAGTGAGTAAAAATACCGTGTTCGACACATGTATTATATTGCATTAAAATGCGTGAAATTCTTCAAAGGCAACGTCGAGGATAAAGCTATTCGGAAAATGTGCAGTAGCCTATGTCGACAGGGGATCCCGTGGTAATTGACGTACCAATTGCCCAGGTGTTCGAAAGCATAGTTTTGAAAGTTGAGAAATTCAATTAGATAGAGATTTAGAGCAACGGCGATAGTAGCCACTCGACAGATAAAAATATTCATTAGTTTACGATATATTCTCCAGAGGCCCCGATAAGGGGATCATCGATATTATTCCCCCGGCTGAGCGTGATTCGGACGTAACCGCGCCCGGCGCGCCCGAATTCCAAATGGATCCCTCCGCCGGAAAGGGATTCCTCCCCCCGGGCAGACGCATTAGTCCGCGTCGGAGGACTCGCCCGTATACATGTACATCGGCGGGAGCTGTTACATCCCCGTGGCTACAACAACGGCGCCGGCGTTGAAAAATGTGCGCCAAGCTCTCAGCCGCGCGGCGACAAATATTTGTACTTTCCCAGCTGCGGGGATGGTTACGCCGATCGCGCTTTACATCACCCCGGGCCCGCGCGCACGTAACACTCGGTTTATCTCCTACTCCTCCTCTTCGTTTTTTCTTTTTTTCAACAAAGTGCCCGGCTACTTTTTTTTTTATCACCTCGACGTGGTAATCGGGCCGCTTAACACTAGCGGCCCGATTACGAAAACGGGGAATGAAAGAAAGAAGCGCGCGCGCTCGCGCCCGATCGGCTTATAGCGATTATATATATACGCTATATGCGGACGCTTGCGAAAGCCCCGGCGTCGCCCTCCTCCGGGGACAAACAGGTGCCCGCGGGTCCACCGCGGGATGTAAACAAGCGTGGGGGGGGGGACAGCCGCGGCGCCGCGCCCACCGGCTTTCCCGACTTATCGCGCCGCCGCGGGACCAGGTGAGTATGAACCAGCTATCTCTGGTTTCAGTCGGTTCCAACCGCCTCGAGTCCCGCGATGCGTGGAGCCGCTCGCGCGGCGGCTCCGCCCCGGCCGGCCGCGGAGGTAGACGCAGCCGACGTATACATGGGGGGGCCGAGGCCTTTTCCGCGATGCGCGCCTCGGAAGTTTCGCGTCCCGGGGGACAAATTTTTTCAGCAAACCCGCCGCGAGTCTCCTCGATGCGGGATTGATGTTCTTTATACGTGCGCGCGCGCGCGCGCGAGCCTCGTGAGGAAAGATTCGGTTTTACTGCGCGTTATAAAGAACGTGTTTCAAAAGTAAAGATTTGCCTTCGCCCGCGGGCTTTGCCCAGTGTTAATTAGCGTACATTCGAAAAAGTTCGATGAACGGCCAATAACAGTTGTGTATCTACAGAACTTTTTCATTCGAAGAAAAGACGGCCTTTTCTAAGTATACCCGGCTAGTCCGCTTGAGAATAACAAGTGAGCTGAAGCACCTTTGCTACTTAAGCTGATACTTAAAATTAAATTAAAGCGCAGGGCAGCAACTTTTGCAATTGTTAATACTTTAGCATTCTTTTAAAGCAGAAAAAATGCTAATGACTGTTGAATAACACCAATGGATTTGTACTCGGAAAAATGTTAAAGGAATTCCTAATATTACAAGTATAAACTGCAAAGCATATTGGTTGAGGCATTACAAAAGTTACTCTAGATTAGTAGAAATCATAACTGTATGCTTTGCAAGTAAAACAATTCAAAACGAAAAGAATCTCATTTTTGACATTTTTTCAATTATAGTCATGTGCATATACAAGGAATTTACATTTTCATCCGATAATCATCAAATCAAATGAAAGCTTAAATCAATAAACTAGCGCTTGCATGTCTTTGAAGGTCTAAATTCATTATAACTTATTTAATTGGAAATGGATATCCAAAAATTGATTTCACTTGGGAACTGGTTAAAGTTGGAATTGTAGAAATTGATTCAAACTGGTGAAAAATCTACTTCTATATTTGTCTTTAATTTAATTCCTGTGATATAGAAGAAAAACCATAGAAAGATTTTTTATACGTATAAATGCTTACCATAATATAAAATACTTTTTCACAAGTCGAATACACAAGATTTTTTTCTTTCTTTATCGGCCATCGTTTATACAGTAATTATATTGTTGCATGTTGACTCACAGAGAAAACGATCGTAATAACAATGCACCTCATTTATAAACAAGCTCAACAAAGCGAAAAAACTAGCATTATGCTACAAAATTAAAATTTCCTTTGATTTTTTGGCATTAATTTTACAACCGAACATGGAATATTTCAAGGCGTACCTTGGTTTTGCATTCTTATATCTGATTTAAAAGACATAATAAAAAAAACAATTACAGTTCGTTACAAAACTGTCAAATATTAATGTTATAACGATAGCATAGACAAAAGACACATTGAACGATAAATTATGTTATTTATATTTAGAAAGAACTTCCATTTAAACTTTAGATTTTCTTCAACACATATATACCTTACTGTATACCAAGAAATATATTAAAAACAGATCGTTGAAAAAATGAAATATTGTACAGATAATTACTCAATAGGCTAATTAGTGAATAATTAAATATTATTAAATTCATTCGAGAAATTAATGCTAGAAAAAAAATAATAAGATGTATGAATTTATGTATTAAAGCATATATAACACATAAGTTTATATTTATATGCATTATAAAGGCATACTACAAAGGAATAGATTAAATGATATTACATACATGTCAAAAATTCCGAGAGTAATTTAATCTACGACGTATACTCTTAGTAAACAAGCAAATTAGTTCTTAAATTAGATTTTTGTCGGTGTATTTAAAACAATAGCCAAGAAAGTCAAATTTAACGATTACGAGTATGCTCGCTAAAATAAAACATAAATCATTACTCATAACAGTGAAAGCGAGTGAAAAGGTATATATATATACGTATATATGTATATAGCATGTAATCTTTTAAATTAAAAATATAAAATTGTACCTGATATTATGTTTTTCTTCGTGCTTTTCGCAAAATCGTACAAGGGCATGGTGCGTGAAGCATTAACAATGACAATGCTTTTATTCCATTAAAGTTATTATTGAGATAATTATTATCAAAAATAAAATAAAGTGAAATGTACATTTTATTATCTGAATGAGGATACTTAAGCAGTCAGAGTTAGTAAGAGTCATATTATTCATCCGCGTCTGACAGATAGAAAAACGAGTAGAAAAATATTGTTTTAAACATGAAAATAGCGAAAGAAACGTTGAAGAGATATCAAAGTATTCGAAGCTGTTGTATATACGCGCAGTCTTTAATGCGTATTTTAAAGTTGAAGGTCCAGCTATTAATAAATCATAAAAATAATTGTAACTTCTGAAAACGTACAGATTGCCAAAAAGCTACAAAATTGTCTTTTCCGCTGATTTTTCCTGGTCTCCATTGTATACAGTGCAGCTGCAACACAAAGCACGAAGCTTTACGAGTATAACATATGCAGTGCCAAGGATGATTTTCATATTCATTGGAATTGGGAAATTGTTTCTCCGTGGATGCACTGGTCAAGAGCGATTTAGCTGCAAATGGGTTAAAAAGCCACTTTTGTGCCTCGCGTCAAAAATTGAAGTCGTCCAAGGACGAGCGCGGCCTAGAGCGTCTCGCGCTTCTCCGCCGACAAGATCTTTTCCTGCAACGGGAAAAAGAAAAGAAAATAAAAAAAGGCCAGTCCCGGAGGAGGACGAAAACAGGGTCGGGCCCGTACAAGGCGCGCCGCTTGGGCCTCATCCTCGGGCCTAAGCCTCCCGCGGCTGGACCGCTTACCAATCTTTAGAAAGCGCGCCGCGCCCAGGACAAAGCTTGCGCAACCGGGCGCGCGTCTAATAATACCTGCGCGTCCCGCAGCCTCGTCGCATCATCCCGGGCTATCGGGAGAGCGACGGCCCGAAAATAATCCGGCGCTACCGCCGCGATGTTCCCCGTGCACCCGCGGCCTTTCCCCGCATTCGTACAGTCCATCGCGGAGCGCTGGCTTCCCCGGGGGAGGAGTTTCCTTATCATCGGCCGGCGGACGGGGGCCCCTCCACGGCCCCCGCGCGGCTGCAGCGCTCCCGGAGAGTAAACATTATACCGCGCGGAGTCAGTTGGCGCTCGACGCGGTGCGTGGACGCACGCACGCCGCGTGGGAACCCAGTGGAGGACGAGGATGCCGGCGCCGCCGCGCCGCCCGCAGTCCGCCTGCCGCGCGGGACCCGCAGTCGAGGACGAGCCGCCGAGCGAGAGCCCCGGGAGCGAGGACAAGTACGAGCTGGCCCCGGGAGGCAGTGCGCGCCCGACTTTTCCCGCGCGGCTTTTTTTTTTTTATTATTATCTCGCCGAGAGAGAGAGAGAGAGATTATTTAGTTTTCCGGCGAGCGCGGATCGGGCGATGGCATAACGGCTTGCTCGTGATAAATCCCTCGTTGCGCTGCATTTAATGTAATGCCGCGTGTCTGCCGCGCGTGTATGTATCGGTACATTATTTTTAGTAATTCGGCAGAAATCGAAGCGAGTGACGCGATCCTCGTATCTCCGACCGCGGAGCTTTCGCGGAACGTAATCTTCCGCTCGAGAATAATATTCACTATTCGCTTTTGTCCCGGCAGTTTTGGTGGCAAAAAAATCACGGAGACACGAGGTTTCGCCGCTCCGCTTAAGCACGAACTCCACTTTTCAATATTATTACATCAATCAATCGAATGTACTATCAAACGAGTCGCAGGAACCATTCGATCGGTCAATATCCAGTTGAGTTGAACGTAGCCAAATGCACTCATCGTCACTCTTTTATGCAACCTCGCTCGTTTTCAACAATTGAATCGATACTTTTCTTACTGAAATAGAACAACTGTTGTACGAAGGTTTTTTCCTTAAATGCGCGTAAATGAATGAATTTGGCAACAGGTCGCGAGGAAACTATGGCAATTAGCGTTCATTCGTGTAATTATCGTTTTTATTCATTCAACTGAACCGAGCCTAACCTGTCATTAAACATTTAAAAGTTATTTCTGCCGATATACCCTCCCACCCCTCCGCCATTTCGTAGTAATTTAAAAAGCCGCAGCAGCGTTAAACTTAGTTTTTACATAAGCGTAAGTTTTTTTTTTCTTTGCACCTTTTGTCCGCGTCCGCTCATAGCTATTACGCCGCCATGAAAAGAAATTCCTTTTGATTATGATAACGCGTAGTCCAAACGTTGAAGAAGGCACTTTAAAAGCGAGATAGTTTGCATATCGGACTCACGGCCACCGACCTGAAGCGAAAGCTTGTAAATAAACATTCAAACATTTGGATTTACACACGGGCGCAACTTTCGCGCGACGGCCCGCTTTCGAAAACCAAAGTTGACGGGTGGGGAATTAAAAAAAAAAAAAAAAAAACCAACAAAATAAAACGATTCGAAACTTTACTTACGTGTACATGTGTAGACGCAGTGAGCCGTGGGCGTGTATTTTCATTAAAAAAAAAAAAAAAAGTCAAGGGGGCACTCACCACGTGACGCGCATATCTATCTGCCGATTTATCTTTCTTTTAAGTATACGAGATACAAGAAAAAGTAGCAGTCGAAAAACCGGATGGCTACGCCGAGCGTTCTAATGCGCCGAGTTAAAAGGCCTTGTCTTCGAGCGCGCAGCTTTGAACTTTGGGGCATTAGAAAACGTCGGTACGGCCGGGGCGACTCGTGGCTCTCTAAATCACGCGGATGATCGGTGACAGGCGGTTGCACAAATCAATTAGAGGCTTCACGAAATGATGATTGGATTTTATCATCGGGGCCGGTGGCGCGTACGCGCAGCCCTAGCCAAAGGAGGCCTCGATTACGCCTCGTGTTTTTTCCCTGGCAATTACCCGTGAAGCATAACGCGTTAAGGGGAGCCACGCGGCTATTTAGCATTGGCGCACTCGGGAGCGCTTATATATACACACGTCCCCCCGGGGATAAGACGCACGCGCGACGCCGGCCAAGTGCACGGGGGGCCTGTACATGTGTGCCTAAGTGTGTGTTGTGTGTATCGGCTTGCAAGCCTGTACCCTTTAAGCGGCCCGTGTAGAGGCTTCGTATTTTTTTCCCGCAGGAGATGAGCGCCGGGCGATAGGCACGTCGCGCGCGCGCGCGCAATAAACGCCTCGCACCTGACCGATTGCCCCGCGGATCTATAATGCCGACTGCCTGTGTGTAATATCCACGGGGTAGTGGATCCGAGCCCGGTGCGTTTAATCTGGGATACCGATGTCGATCCTCTCGGCAGTGCGATTGATTTTAATTAACCTTATCTGGGAGTTGCGCTCGCGCGGCCGGATAACGAGCCGCGCGCATAAAAGCGCGCTAATGAGTCGCTGTGCCGGAGCGTCGGTGTTCTTCTATCAACGTCTCGCCGGCCGTGTGATACACACACACGCACACATGCACAAATGTGTGTATATATATGTATGCATGTACTCGTTAAAGAGCGCGAGCTCGAAATTTAATGCTGCGCGCGAAATCCCACGAGTCGAATATACATAAAAAGCCGCTTATTGGGCGAAAGCTCGTCGAACGAAAATACCGCACCGATAAACCGATTCCGCCTCGATTAAAGGGAAGCTACAACACAGATACACTCTGAAGTATTTGTCAGGAATTTGACTATGTAGCAGGTAGTAAGTTGCCGGAACACATAAGCGTTAAGCAGCCGTTTTATCCTTTGATCGGAAATTCTGTATTTTTTTTTGCAATTGTCATTTTTCCTTAGAATTAGCGCCAAATAAATAGATGTTATTCGTTTCGTCGAAATCTTACAGTAAAAATGATAACATTTATTTGCCATGGAATAATAGATCGTGGCTTTTTCTTTGGTCATAAGCTTATAATAGAAAATGAAATAATACTAATGAAATGAAAAAAAAAAAAAAGAAGCTATTATGTTGAAAGCTGCATAAGCTACTGAATTATGCATACGCGGCTTTGTGGGTAAAAAATTTTGATTAAATTAGTTGTGGGAGCGAATAAAACATAATTTCGATTAAAAATGCACGAGCTGGGGCTCGCGCGAATTTTTCCTCGGCGCGGTGCCCTGACGTGTATCCGTTAGCGAGTGCGTGCTCTCGCCTATCCGACGCGGCCGAAAAAAACGAGCAGAAAAATGTGTCCCACACGAAATGTTTCTAAAAGCGAGGCGGCCGCAAGAGTCGACGGTGAAAAAAAGGCCTACGCGGCCGAGTGGAGGCGAGAGTGCCGGGCAATTGCCAAGACGCAAGCTCATTAGAAGGCAGAAGCCGAGAGATATAGAGCCGGGCCGAAGGGCTTTGTGGGAAGCGGCGGAGAAAGTCCCTAGGTATGCGGCTCTCGGCGCAGCGTAAGCGCAGAGAGAGACACACGCGTATATACACACACACACACAGAGAGGGGCTTATCGCTCGGGCGCAATCGTCTTGGGCCGCTACTTGGCGACTGGCCGTCGGCCCGTCATTTCGGTCGTTCGGCTTTAACGTCCCAATTGCGCGCGTTGTTGACTCGATTACGCGAGTCGCCGCGGGGGCAGGAGGCGCGCAGGCAAGGACTTTTTCATTGGGCCTTGGAGGCGGCATTCAAGCCTCGTGAATTAGGCGGATGCGCCCAGGCCGGGCCGCAGCCTCCGATCGCGGCCGGCCGATCGGCTGGCGATCGGCGCACGTGCGCCGGAATCGGCCGCCTCGCTATAATCGCCGCGCCGGGGATAACTAAATTGCCCACTTGACGGGCGTAATCGCCCGGTCTTGACATTCGACGGCACGTGACGGGAGGCCCCCGCGGCCCCCGCTTTTCCGCCCGGGGGCTCCGTTTTTTTTTTTTTTTTTTTCCTTTCCTTCCTTTTTCCTCCCGTTCTCCCGCGGCGCGGCGGAAAAGCCGCCGGACGCGGCCCATTGGCCGGAGGATGATCAATCCGGCCGGGCGCTCCTCGCAAGGAGATGTGCCCCCCCGGTACCGGACGAGCCTCGCGCCTGCGCTGAATCACGACTCTTGACCCAGATGCGCCGGCGATTAATCAACTTGGGCGACGCGAGCGCGCGCGCGCCGATCGCCTGCCGAATCTCATTACCCGCCGCGGCCTTGCCAAAGCTCTTCTTTTTTTCTTCTTTTTACTTTTTTTTTTTTTCTTTTTCGCTCGCGGTAGCCTCTTTTTTTTTTCTTTTTTTTCCTTTTTTATTATTCCGAGCCCGCGCGTGAATCAGCCGCGATGGAACTTTTCGCGTCCTCGTGGCTTTTCATCCTTTCCTCGCGCCGCGGGACTGCGGCCGATTAGTAAATTATCGCCCGTATCGTAATTGCCGAGCTACGAGATTCAACACCGAGCCCCAGTGCCTGCGACGCGACGACGTACACCTATTTATTGTACACGTGCCTGTGTGTGTGTGTGTATACGCGATCGTAATTTATACGCGATTACACAAATTCGTTACTCGTTAGACCCCGCACCGGGGGATACATTCTATATAATGAAGTTATCCGTGCACTATACTAGCTTACACGCATTCTCTAAAGTACTGGCATCCTGCCGCCACATGGCGTATACATTATAACATACCGCCCGGCATCGTTATAATCGTCCCGACCGGCTGCACTAATTTCAATTTAACGGTATCACTGCAATTACCGCTGTAATTCGGTAATCGGGCGTCGGTCCCTACGCAGGGCTATATACCTTGTCGCATTCCTAAATAGCGTCAACGTTTCCTTATCTGCGCCCGGTACACATAAAGCATTTTACATTTGAATTCAAGCGACGAATTGGCTTAATCAAATTATCGAGTATTCTGCTGTACAAGAAACACTCGGCTGGATCTTTATCGCTTACTATAAAGGAAAAAGAAAGAAGAATGTATATATATTTATACAACCAAAGATCTTGATATCGAGGTCAATTTAAGTACCCGGCACACACACACGTATATACGTACGTTAACCAGTTTTTCCGCATAAATTCGACGGCGCGCGATGCTTAATCTGTAAGTGGCGCTAAATCGCCAATTAACCGGCGATCGGTCTATATACGCAACGAAATGCACAGCCGACACGGCGATCTCCTCCGACCGCAGGCTGAAGATCTTACTGGGAGTTTTCTGTCTGTCGCGGCTGCTCTTTAATCGAGCCGCACAATACGGATGAGAATGTTCAGAATGCGCGGGCCGCGTGGGTGGCAAAAGAGAAAAAAAAAAACCCGGGCGACACGTAAACATATGCGGGCAAGTCAACAAGTGCGCGACAGAGACTAACGGGCACGACGACGCTCGGTTGCAGACCGTGGATGCAGCCGGGGGCCGGAGCCGGGGGTGGCGGGGGCCACCAGCAGGCGACGGCCGGCCAAGGGGGCGGCGGCGGGACGGGCGACGATGAGGCGCCCAAGGACCCGGGGGCCCGGATCACCCACCAGTCGCACCAGTACACCGAGAAGGACTTCGAAGGTAAGCGGCCGACCTTACCGTCCTCTAACCCCCCGACGGCCCTGCATAATACGTATATATATAGATATAACGCCCCTACTAACGCTTTACGTGACATATATATATTTATATTTATATTTATCCTTCTCTATCACTCAATCTCTCCTCCGCTCATTTATCGCCCGGTGAACATGTGTTCGTGTAACAATGGTGCTCGCGGGTACGTGCCTGTGTGCGCATCATCGCCGACCGACGGACGCTTCCGACAGTGGAAAAAGGGGCTCCTTTGCCGACGACGACGACTTAGCGACTGTGCCAATTTGCCGCTTTTCGGTCCAAGGCGCAGTGCCGCGGGCGCGCGCGAGGACGCGTGCCCCGGGGCACCGCGCGGCCGAGGGTAATTAGCCACCCGCCCCACGCTCTACTTACTTTTTCGCTTGTAGTGTATATATACTAACGTGGGGGCGCGGTACGAGTCTCACGGAATTCTCGGCTTGCCGGATTACAAGCGGGAGAGGCAGTCGTCTGACCCGATGCGATTGGCCATCTTACGTCAAAATGATTGGAGAACAATTGTTGAGTGAACAAAATATGGTCATCCGTATCTGGTCCAAGCGATCTACTGATCCGTGGCTTAATACCTGGCGCGATAAAAATGCCTAACAAGTTTTCAAAGTGTAAATACTTAGCTTCTATTCTTTTAACACCTGAATTACATAAGATTCATATGCATATATGTATATATGTATATAATATATATATATTAGAATGTTGTGCACAGTACAAGTGATCTCAGTTGTGGATTCTACTTAAGATGTACATAGATTTGGATGTTGTGTGCATAATTTATAAAGACGTATAAATGTTACGATTAATAATGTCTCCTGGGGGAGAGCAAAACGAATGCACTGAAAGCGGTTACGATCGAAAAGTCATCTACCAGGTAACCTCCTGCACCATTTTATATATATACATACCAACATCTATATAATTAACGACCTTTCCATCGATCGGACTCTCTTGGAAGTAACACACGTACATGTATACATACATATATATATATATTATATGCATATCCTCCGGTCATCAGCTGAAAAAAGCCTTCCGCTACTCTAACAACATTGGCATAAAATCCATTTCATCGCGCTCTTCAACAAGCTTTCATCGCTCGTACCATTAAAAAGGCTCCCTCTTGTCGCTGGGCCGAGATTCGTCCGAAGGGCCACCCCCCCCCCTACCCCCAACCCCCCCGTCATGTAGACATATGTGTTGGAAGAGCGAGCGGCTATAGTCCGCGGCTCGCTTCCGATCGGCGCGAGACCCGGGGGCGCCGGCGACGGCCCGAGGACGACACAGCCACCCGATCCGCCTAATTGCGCCCCGGCTGTGTACACGCGCGCGACCCTTGAGCTTTGGGGGGGGGGGGGGGCAGTCGGGCGGTCGATGCCGCTGCGGATATCCGCAAGAGGCGCCCGGTACTTGATTGATCCCCCGGAGGCTGGGCCGCCGGCACCTGGCGCACGTGCCGTCGGCGGGTCCAGTTTCAACCGGCCTCCGGGTTTCCACCGAGGATCTATCGACACAGCGCCCCCGTTTTTTTATCTTGGCCGCGCGCGTGCAGGTACGAAGGTGCGCACTGGTACTTCCCTCCGGAGAAGCGGCGCTTCCCGAGGACGCAAGGCAGGGGAGAGAAGGAAGGGACCAATAAAAAAAAAAAACAGAAAGACGGCGCGCGAGGTTGGGCGGCGGCCCCCCGGGCCCGAGACAAGCCTCGGCGGGGGGTCCGCGAGGGCGGCTCCCCCTTTTCCAGCGGACAGACTCGGGGCAGACGAGACGCTCGGACAGGTGGACGGCGGCTTTGGCGGGGCGGACGGACCGGCTCCTCCGGCCCTCTGCCCGGGCGCACTCCTCCTATTGACTACTTTCTAGGTCACCGAGCCCACACGGTCTACGTGGGCGTGCATCTGCCGGGCGAGCGCCGGCACCGGCGGCACCACAAGCACCACCACTCGCGCGGGGCCAACGGCGCCGGCAGGGAGGACCCCGAGGGCGAGCGACCCAGTGAGTATCAGCCCCGGGCCGAGCGTATATATACGTAAGGGGCCGGCGATCGATCGATCGGCGGCCGGCTCGCCTGCTCCCGGCGCCCCGACGACCGCAGCTGCGCGTGGCCCCCGGCACCCGGGGCGACCATTTCTTCTTTTTTTTTTTTTCCTTTTTTTTTTCTCCTTCGTCTCTCTCTCTTTTTTTTTTTACCTCTGTCCTCGCGCGCACTCACCGCCACCGTGCGTGCGACTGTGTGTGTGTACATGTCCATCGATACCGCGCATTGTGTGCAATCTCTGTATACGTGCACGTGCATTTATACGTGTACACGCGTGTGTGTGTGTACATGCATATGTACATCAATCCGCCTCCTCGCGTGCCCTCGCCCAGTGCACGTGTGCATATGCGTGTATGCGCATGCACGTATGTATGTGCGCGCACATGTGCGCGCGGCTCGCGTGTGCCCAGAGCCGCGACCCATGCCCCTGGCGACTCTCTGTCAGAGATGTGTTCTCGTTGGCATTGCAGGGCAACTGCTGATGGCGCGCAGGGGTCGGCTCGCGAGTATCTGCGACCCCGACGGCGAATTGATATGTAAGCCATACAATTATCCCCCTGCTTCTTGTGATGACTAGTCGGCCGACACTCCGCGTGCACGGACAATCGTTCTACACGGCCCGCCACTATGTTTGTAGCGAGCCCGTTTTATCGCACGCGCCAGCACACTCGCCCCGCTCGCTCCACACACTCTATTACCTCTGTCCACTGTGTACACGCCCACTGCGACACTGCATGCAACATATAAGCTTGGATCTTGTCGACTCGATTTACTTACTCTCGCCTCCCTTCTGCACACTTTCCACCGACGGTTTAACTCCTGCGCATCGTACCTCGCCTATACACGTTTCTGTGCTGTGCGCGCGCGCGCGCGCTCAAGTAATATATACGCATTGCACGCGCGCGCCCGCGTCCGTGTGTGATCATCACGCGATTCCAAAGCGCGACGTTCCTTTTGTGCATTTTGTCCTATCCAATTGTCGATAGCGTACGCATGCGCCCGGACTCGGGCTCCTCGTCGCGATCCCCCTGTCCTCGTTCACGCGAAAAACTAAACGCGTGCCGCGTGTAATTTAAAATTTTCCACGCCAACAAAATACGAGTGATTCAACTCGCATTCCCTGTCTCTCAACCCGCCGCGGTGAGAGTGCACTATCTTATCTGTGCAAAGTGTGCAATTAAAATAAAATATTTAATTACGCAATCTTTCCGATAATAACAAA
Source organism: Sycophaga agraensis (assembly GCA_018906755.1). Taxonomy (NCBI): domain Eukaryota; kingdom Metazoa; phylum Arthropoda; class Insecta; order Hymenoptera; family Pteromalidae; genus Sycophaga; species Sycophaga agraensis. Next base: position 1,968,258 of record JACCIE010000004.1, read on the forward strand.
CACAAGCTCTTTAATCCTCATCGCTCATTACACATAATCAGAGACTCCTAATCACATTACTTACATTAACGAATTAATATCATCTATCGCATTGTGTAAACAACGGGACACTTCTATTTGATTGGTTATGCAACTCTATACACTACATTAAATAACAAATACTCGTGCAAACACTTCTAAGGCTCTGTGCATGACAAGTTTACTTGCTTTATGCAGTTACATAAATTCAATGGTCTACAAAGACATTATCGGCCGCAGTATATGGTTTTAATTTATTACAGAATGTACTTTGACTTTGCATAATGTTCATTTTTTCACCTTTTCCTAAGCACCGACTTACTCTACGAGATACTTTTAAGTTTTGCATCAGTTTATGTTTTTTCAAGGATTCGCTCATTCTCTATTCAACTGGACGTGCAGAATATGAATGTTCGGCATTTTTACAAATGTTACTGGACGCTTTTTTATTATTATTCTTACTGTTATTATCCTTACTCGCATCTATACGATGCTTTTAAAATAATTTTGTTCGTTTATAGCTTTTTTTAGAATTTTCTTTCTTCGTTAATTCTACACCGTTTTTTCAAAACTTTGCAGAATAAAAACATGCAGCATTTGGATGTATACACAATAATTTCAAATTATGCTACTAGTTTACTTCATATATACATAGTTACGCTTAAGCGCAACGTACAGCACCATTTCACGAGTTCATATGTTCTAGTCACACCTCCAGCTCAGCGAGTCCAGTTTATTCTCGGCGAGGATGTCGGGGACGACGCCCACGAGTCTCATCCTCTCTTCTCAGAGATGGAGGAACTCGTCAAGGACGGTGACGAGATGGAGTGGAAGGAGACAGCCAGGCAATAAAACCCCTCTGATTATTTTTGCTTCCTTCCCTAGAATTAAGCTATTTATACATCGGACAATCAATCATGGGCTTTTCAGGTGGATCAAGTTCGAGGAGGACGTCGAGGAGGGCGGGAACCGCTGGAGCAAGCCCCACGTCGCCACCCTCTCGCTCCACTCGCTCTTCGAGCTGCGCAGCCTCCTTCTCAATGGGACGGTCATGCTGGATATGGAAGCAAGCGGCCTGGAGCAAATCACCGACCTGGTCCTTGACAACATGGTCAATAAAAGCGTCCTAGCTGCTGACGTCAAAGATAAGGTTAGTACAGTGGCCCGTGTGCTTAATTACATTACTCGAAAATTAATTATGAAAAGGGTTTACGAGGCTGATTAATTTTGTGAGCTCTTTTCATATTCCGTAATCCAATGGTTTTCGACAACCTTCGGTTTCCCCGGCACTTTTCTGGAAATAATCAACCAGGTTAATCAAAAACAGTAATATACAAATTTGATATGTCAAAGTAACTTCAATTTAAACTGAAGCTCAATTAACTTGAAATAATCAACGAATTTCTAAAGATAACAATGTCAGTTGAAATTATTTAATATCCAAATGTTTTGAAAAGTTAAAAAATCTTGGTCTTCCTGCTGATACATTTGATTTGTTTCAAATAACATATATAAACTATCTTGTAAACTGTACTTATACGTTACACAGGAGCAAGAAAACTCAAGACGAAAAGCCCTCTACTTTTTCATGTAGTCATTAGATTTGCTGCGATATGCATCGTTTACCTAATTCACCCAATTAGTGTGATAGTCGACAAGGACAGTTGGCATAGTTCCCCGGGCTGCGCAATGTTCCTACCACATAATGTAACACTGAATGATTCGATTAAGCGATTTTTCCGAGGATTTTCCATTGTGGATTTTAGTAAATTCATTGATTGTGCATTATAAAAGAGATCGTCAACTTTCCCATGGTCTTATTTTAATCTTAAATTTTATAAAAATATATTTATATCCTCTGCAGCTCATCCAAATAATTTCTTCTTTCAATGAACAGTTACTGTTAATTGAAATTGCAATTTCTGCTCCGTTAATTTTTCGTAAAAATACGTACATTAACTTGACAATTTTCTTCTAAGGTCGTAGGAGTCCTTACCTTTTTCTTTAATGCACTGTTTCATAGTTTATTAGTCACTTACAATTACAATTTAAAAATGTTAATATAAAAATAATGTATTTATTATCTAGGTTCGCGAGGCGCTTTTGGTTAGACATCGACATCAGTTCGAAAGACGCAAGGATAATAATATGTCCAGATTACCAATAATAAGATCACTGGCTGAAATCGGACGAAACCATTCGTCATCGAAGAGTAAGTTTTATTTGAAACATCAAAACATTAGTGACTATCAATCACAATAACAAAACAAATTATATCTCACAATTGAATCAATTTCATACTCAACTCTGGATGAACTTTCCTAACACGAACGGTAAGATAGTGAACTCAAGATACACCAGCGAAACGTGGCGCTTTTTTTCATTTACGTTTTTCAATTAATTTTTGTTTTTAATTTTCATATCACTTTATTTTATGCTAAAAAAGTTATCTTTTGTTTATGATTTTGAAATTATATTTTTAGTTAATAAATTAATTTTGTTTTGTTATGAATTTTTTATATTTATTTATGCCAAGCAGCGCGGCAACATTCGGAACAAGTCCTAAACACATGCGATTCACAAAAATTTTCAGATTGTGACTGTTCATGTGGTATGCATGCATTGTTGACATCAGATTTCCAGGATCGGCGAAATAACGTGGAGGCGTATACGCCTGCCGTAGCTCGAAGCACAAGCTGTCCCAATTCGAATACAACTTTGCTCTCCAAAGAGGCAAAAGACCTTAAAGGCCCTTATCTATTGGTTCCAGGTATAGTTTAGGCCAGTTGCTAATCTGAAAGGCATTCATCCAGGCTACAACTGCTTTTTCTACGCTTGATGAGACCCATTTATTCTTAAAATCTTTTTTACTGTTAATATTCATAACTCGAGCATGGATTGAAATTTTATTGTATCCTTAACTTTTATCTTTTAATATAAATCAGTTGAAATAATTCAGTACGTGCTCTTGTTATGGATAATAATATTCCTCTTGTACGTAAAATAACTTGCTTCGATCGTAGGTAATTTAAACTAACAATCATACATTTATATGCTCCACTAGGCTAAGAAATTAACATTTTACTAATACACATTAGATTCGTAAAAGTACTAATAACTAGGTGGAATTTGTCTATATTAAAATAATGGTACAATATTTATATTCTGTAATCTTGATTATGCTAGTGAGCCTCGTATAGTGAGCTTAAATTTCATGTGATTCTTTATTCGTTAAAAAATTATCTACGAGCAAGTGTCATTATAAATTTGGAAATCTTATAGTGATTTAATATATTTTTGAACCGTGATAGCAATAAAATATTTGATTCAGTACACTTTTATACACAATGATGAACTACTTGAAATACTTGTTTTGCTAGATGAATTTGGAATCCCCTACGTGGTGGGTTTTACAACCTGGTTCGCGATGTGTCCGCTAAAAGGTTAGGACTGTAGATTGTTGAAAAACATGGAGACTTATTAACTAATTGTATTCTATTACCTATGTATATACATATATATTTCTACATTGATGTTTATTTCCCTATGTCATATTGTTTGAATTTGATATTTACTACAGATTCTGATTTTTATTCAACCAATTTACGAATAATTTCGTATTTAAATAACGATATAAACCATCATCATTAATTATTGTCACATTATCGTACTTTCAAAAACTTTGTCTGATTGTTTATCTTATCATGAATTTAACACCTTTGATTACTCACTATTGAGTATGCTTGTCGTCTGCGATTTCATTATAATATTTTTAATTTCTTGTTCGCGTTTAAATCATTGATTGAATAAAATCTGTGTTATTATAAGTGTTTAAAGATATCCAGAAAAAAGTTTCTATTTATTATTTAAATCTCATATCCCTTTCGAAAAAGCAGATGATAATCATTTGCTATCACACTTACATTATATTATCATCAAATCCTATTGTATACTTCTTTGTTATGGAGGAACCTGCACTTGCACACTCAGTGATAACTTTTTTATTGTCATCATAAAGCATGATGTTCTCTGAACTCATTGCCTGTTGTATATCCTTATGTGAGGTAATCGTAGCTCTTAATATACCTACACAAAATGTTATTTTAAACATTAATTTATAACATCTACTCATCATACATGGATATAATTTATCAAACTTATTTTGTCTATAATTACCTTTTTTAAATTAAAGGTTATAGTAGAATCAATGTGAATACCTTCAAAAACTTTCTGCACGACATGTTCCATAATATAAGTTTGATTTGTACATGCTGTACCAAAAATTTATTTGCCACGAATTAAAAACAAACATAAACTAAACTAACACGATAATAAAAATGAAACCTTAATGCCGTTACTTGAACGAATTAATTTCTGCGAAGGAAAATACTAGCCGTTATCTATTTGGTACTTTATAGTGGAAGAATCGAATTCTGCGCCGGCTATTGCCGCGACGGTGGGTCAGGGCGGCGGTGCAGGACTGAATCCAAGCAGCCGATTTCTAGCCATACCTGGTAATTTCGAACATATAAGGCTTGCCTTTAGATCATGTAATGAGCACTCCATATGGATATATCCTATATATATACATGTCCCTGCAAGATAAATAGATTCCCAATCATCGTATTCTAAATATCATATATATAGAATACAACAAGTCTGCATATTATTTGTATTGCGCCCATCCATTTGAAGTACGACAGAAAAAGGAATTTCCTTGAAATCATAGTCAAAATTATACACTAGTTTAGTAATCCAAAATTATTAGACGGATGTTAGCCAGTCATGAAAGAAATCGATGACTTCCTTTACCACGACACAAAAACCTAGAATTCGATTATATTAAAGACATTAATAAAATTTGTTTTTAGATATCGAAAATAATCGATCGTGAATTTGAAATATTTTAAAGATATTTATACAGATATCTTACATTATATATGAGGTTACAGTTTTGAATAAGGAAAATATTATTAGGTGAGACAATTGGCATTTCACTGCGTTAAAAGAATATGGTTGAGAGTAAATTAGTCAACTTCAATTTGCACATAGCATTTCACATATATTTTTTCTGAAATAATAGTACTGTACTTGATACTTGCTTTCAACTAATATTTCTTTAATGACAGTTTCATAACACAAAAATTTTTGTCGTGCTTCAATCAGCTTATTAAAACTATTAGACTAGAATCAGAGAACTTACAAAATATGCATATCTAAATAAAGTAACTTTTAAAGCTGAATATCTGCAAAAGCACGAAGCATGCGTAAGCTTGTCTGTCATCCACGATGCAGTCTAATATCATATTTGCTAAATTGCATGTTTAATACAAGGTGACAGTTTTAACTAAGTATAACAATAAAATTTTCACTTACAAATAAGTATATTAAGTGAAATTTAAATTTACGTGAATAGTAATCATAGAGTATCTAAAGTAAACAGTAGACAGTAAGCTAGGCATATTTCAGGCCAAGAACCTGGGCCGGTGGGCATCGATCGAAGCCCCAGCACCATGTCCATTAGTAGAAATCATAGCTCGAGTGCTCTAGAAAATGGAGATGCGAATCACAGGGTATGCCAATGATTTAATTAAGTATAGTGCAATTATTTTTCAACAAAGCTTTTCATTTTTAATAAATTTTTAGGGAAATACACACTTCATGCGTAAAATACCAGCTGGAGCTGAAGCAAGTAATATTTTGGTTGGAGAAGTTGATTTTCTCGACAAAACCCTATCTGCCTTCATCCGTCTTAGCCAAGCCAGTATAATGGGAGATTTAACAGAAGTGCCCGTACCGACAAGATTCATTTTCATATTACTTGGACCTACGGTAAGAATACATGCAACGCGCTGCAGACCATCCTTTTGTAAACTTACTTAATTCTCTTACGAAGACGTATCCAATTAATTTCACTACGATTGGAAAGAATTTGATTAAATAACATTCCCTCAATCCTGATTAGTCATTGTTTAGTAAATATTTATTATAAAATTATTTCATAATTTGTTAGGGTGGAATTTCGAATTTTCATGAAATTGGCAGAGCAATGGCAACTTTAATGTCAGACGAGGTCTTCCATGACGTAGCATATAAAGCAAAAAATAGGAATCATTTACTTGCTGGAATTGACGAATTTCTTGATGCAGTTACTGTCTTACCACCAGGTGAATGGGATCCAACTATAAGAATAGAGCCACCAGCAGCAATTCCCTCACAGGTATCTTAATGGTATTAACCTAGTGTTGCTTTAATTTCATAGAATTTACTGACTAATTATAATTGATAAGGATACGAGAAAGAGACCAAAAGAAGAGAAACTTAAAGAGGATATAGATGAAGAAGCAGATGAGCAAAAGTTAAGAGAAGAATCCGGTCTTTCGCGAACTGGTAGAATGTTTGGTGGTCTAATAAACGATGTAAAGCGAAAAGCGCCTTTTTACTGGTCTGATTTCAAAGATGCCTTAGCTCTTCAATGCGTGGCCTCGTTTATCTTTCTGTATTTCGCCTGCCTTTCACCCATCATCACATTCGGTGGTCTTCTCAGTGAGGCAACCGGCAAAAATATGGCTGCTATGGAATCACTCGTGTCTGGTTTCGTATGTGGCATAGGATATGGATTTTTCTCTGGACAACCACTTACTGTATTAGGTTCCACAGGACCTGTACTAGTATTCGAAACAATTGTTTTCGAATTTTGCAAGTAGGAATCATACTTTTTGTTCAGAATGACTGTGTCATATCAGCCTATTTAAGGCCCTAATTATTCAAACTTTGTTTTAGAAAATCTCAATGGAATTATATGTCATTCCGATTTTGGATCGGTACTTGGATTACAATCATTTTAGTTATTCTTGTAGCAATCGATGCGAGTGCATTAGTTTGTTATATTACAAGATTTACAGAAGAAAATTTCGCTACGCTGATAGCTTTTATTTTTATTTATAAAGTAAGAATGTACTTCAATATTTATTACTATTTTTCCATATTTTTATTTTCAAGTACTAAACATCAATTTTTACTACAGGCAGTTGAAAATGTATTATCCATAGGAAAGAAATTTCCTATAAATACACATGGTAACGAACTATTAAATTATGAATGTTGGTGCAAACCTCCAAATAATACGTTTAATACATTAAACTCATTTTCATCTGGACATCAAAACGTCAATTGGTCATCATTGGACAAAATTGCATGTCAGGTAAGTTTAAACTACCCGAAGAGTAACTCTTTAAAATCGATATAATAGTGAATAAACATTTTATACTCATTGACTTTTAACTTTTATTTAAGAATTTCAATGGTACATTAGTTGGAGATGGTTGTAACACTCCAAACTACGTGCCCGACATATTCCTGATGTCAATTATTCTTTTTATGGGCACTTTCTTGCTTTCGGTTGAATTGAAAGATTTCAAAAATGCTCTATTCTTTCCTTCAAAGGTAAAATTTCTTAAATATTTTAAGATTATTTTTTAAATAATAAATATCTTTGATCCTAACTTTTTATTCTTAGGTCCGACAAATAGTTAGTGATTTTGCCGTTATAATAGCTATTTTTTCAATGTCAGCACTTGATTATTTTGTTGGTATTAGTACACCTAAATTAGAAGTACCAGTTGAATTCAAACCAACTTTAGAGGGACGTGGCTGGATGATATGGCCATTTAATGAAAATCCATGGTGGAGTGCAATTTTAGCATTAGCACCAGCCTTATTAGGTACTATTTTGATTTTTATGGATCAGCAAATAACAGCAGTTATTGTTAATAGAAAAGAAAATAAATTAAAAGTAAGTATATTTACGTAATTATATGCAACAATTTACATTACAGTTTTTATTAATTCAATCTTTTAAAATTATAGAAAGGATGTGGTTATCACTTGGATCTTTTTGTATTAGCCATTCTGATAGAAATTTGCTCTATTATGGGTCTCCCTTGGTTTGTAGCTGCAACGGTGCTTTCCATAAACCACGTAAATTCATTAAAACTGGAATCTGAATGTGCAGCACCTGGTGAGAAGCCCCAGTTCCTAGGAGTTCGAGAGCAAAGAGCTACGCATATTTTGATATTTTTAATGATTGGCTGCTCAGTATTGCTAACTCCAATGTTAAAACATATACCAATGCCAGTGCTCTTCGGCGTATTTCTTTATATGGGTGTGGCATCCCTGAAAGGATTACAATTTTTCGATAGAATACTCATCATGTTAATGCCAGTCAAATATCAACCGGACTACATGTTCCTTCGACAGGTAAAATTTAAACATTTTTAAATTATTATATTCCGAAATTTTATGTAATTTTGTGACTCTTTACAATCTTTTTAATAGGTACCACTAAAACGAGTTCACATGTTCACTTTAATACAACTCGCCTGCCTTGCCTGTCTTTGGATCATCAAGTCATTCAGTTCAACATCTATTCTCTTCCCACTTATGGTAAAAACCAAATTTCTAAAAAAAATAGACAACAAATACGTATAATAACAAGTAGTATAATAACACATTTTTTCAGCTGGTTGTTATGATTGGAATTAGAAAGAGTTTGGATCTACTATTTACGCAGAGAGAACTCAAAATCTTAGACGACGTAATGCCCGAACCTCATAAGAAACACGCCGAAGACCTTCGCCAATTGGAGAATGGCGAGGTTAGCACCGCGACTCGAATATTAAGAGCTATCACTTGTAAATAGCATATGAGCAGTGACCCCAGGCCTCCGTGTCCTGTGGTCACGATAGCTCTTTGCGATTACGAAAAAGCTACGCTTTACGACGGGAACACTTAATTTAAAATAATATTTCTGTTAATTTTACGATTTTTATGTGGCATTGAGATTTAACGTGCAATTTAAATAACGCGTTTTTATTCAAAAATTAAATGTTTATAAAAGTAAAGCCAATCAATAGGCACATGGAAAACTAATTATTTTCCAAATTTCGTTACATAGTGAATGAGGATTAGATGATTGCGGTGGATTTGTTAATGTAATTATAGCTAAGAAATGGTTAATTACGTATTCTGTACTTGACAAAAACATTGCCCAGTACAGGGATCGTTAAAGAAACACTGACCAGTATTAGAAGGATTGTTACGAATTATGATCGTGAATGATTTGAGTGTAGAAATGGTTCGCGTAGACGTTTATCTTTGTATTGTGCCAATGACGATTATTGTTGAGAATAAAAATACACACATTTATTACTTTTGATAATCCCTTATGAATGTTTTCATCGTACTAATATTATGAGCAATTGATAGAAGGCTCTTTATATACTTGACTTTTTAAAAATAAATGAATTCTATTAGTAAGTACGATTGAAAATAAATTCATAGGGATCAGAGGATCGACAGTTTCGCGTTTTGTCGAAACAGCTTTTAGATATATTTTTCAAAAGTTTTTTAAACAAGATTTTGCAATTCAAATTTTGATGCATCTTTCGCCTTTTATACTACAAACTTATACACGTAAAATAAAGTAGACATATTTGTAAAATTAAATAATAGTACATATTGCTGTTAGAAAAATGTATGCTAGTAATTACATTCCACCTCAAACGCGGGACTGTCATGGAGAATGAACGTTAAACATGCAATATAATAATTCATTTTTAATTAAAAAATCTGTGTTTAGTTGTTTAAAATGTAATTGATTCTTGATATGCAAACGAGCTAGCTAATTGCATATCGATGTGTCATTCACCAAGAGTATATATACACTTATACACAAGTATTCTTACATGCTCGTGTTCTTTTTTTATGTAAATACACTGTGAATTCGATCACCCAACAAATTTTTCGATGTCAGTTCCTTTCAATTTCGTAGCACCATTTTTCCTTGTGTTGTTGTTAATGGAAGCATTAAGTTTGTATCTCGCCTTTAAATTAAAAAAAGATTATAAATTGTATTTGTTCAAAAGACTATGTTTATTTGAGAAACAAACTTGATTCTTCCATTTTTACTTTCGTTTTATAAGCTTTTCAAGTTTTGAGCAACACTTGCTTCTACCAATTCACCTGTTTCTGGATCTCGTTTTGAGGTATGCATTATTTGTTTATCAGAAGTATTTTAAACCTTCAAAAATGGATGACTAGTTTAGCGATAGTTTCACTGGCGCTTTAGTTATATTATCAATAAAATTAGTTTATAAGTGACCTTCATGGACCTTATTTATTCTCTACGGTACGTGTGAGCAAGTAATTCATTCATTTCAACTGCAAATTAGTTAAATACGTGCAAATCTTTAACGTTTAGCCTTAGCACCTCCAGATGAAACTTGATATTCAACTAATCCTTCTGCTGTTCACCATCGGTACGTTAAATCAGGAAAGCACATACCCGTAGAACATCTCTACTGGCATCGAATCCCGCAATTCGCCCTAACTGTCTTAATCACAATGCATGGTCTTCACTTTTTGTGATTCTAAACTTTCATCCGATTAAAGTAGCGTTACCTTTTTGGATAATTTCTTAGGAACACAACGAATCAATTGGCTTTGCTTCCTCTGGAAACCTGCAGATTCCTTTGGCGAATGGAAATATCATGAAAATACCTTTAACGAGTATTAATATCAGCGAGGAGGTCAACAAAACTGGTATCTGGCAGCAGGTCAATGAAGGCAATGACAAAAATAAACAATCCAAACTGATCAAGTGAGTGATTTGTAAATGGAATGAGAAAGACAAACGCCAGATTCTTTAACGATAAGAAATTGTAGTGTAGGTAAACAGAAGAAGCATTCAAAGAAAGATGATGTTCTTTCTACCGATGAGACGACGCGGCTAACCACAATGACAGAAGAAGACGAGGATGACGGTGGGATATCGATCAAGGTGAAAAATGTAAACAACTCAAAATTTTAATCATCACAACTACTTCTACTACTAGTACCACAACCACCAAGATAAAAAATACACGGCAAGAGCACGATACACCGGCATGCGACATTACCTTATGTAATACGGCTGTGAGTAATATTCACGCGAATGAAAGCTGTAATTGACACGAAGCAGACGCCTTAGATGAATGTAGCTTAATTATCAGTTTTTTCAAACTAAAATTGTTAATTCGTTATCCAGCTCGCTATCCAGTTCAAGTTTGTTTGCATTTTAACATAATTCTTATAGTAATATCAGTGAAGCTCATATCATAAATTTGATCAACGTTGTCATAATTTTAGTTACGCTTGATTATCACAATAATGTATTTTAATAGAATAATTGTAATCTAAAACACCCTACGTAGACTTTTATACATTCTTTAGTCTCATATAAGAAGAAAAATGCCCTTTTCAATCATGCGGATGGTAAACTGAACCTGACTCTTGAATAATGTGCATAATAACAGGATAATAATGTGTTACATTTGAAATGCGTCGATCTTTACAGATACGTATAACAAATATGCAATACGTTAATCTCTTCTTAACTGTCTTCAAACGAATTTAATGTAAGTTTTTAGCGTTATGACACTGAGCTGTTTGTTTGCGCATTAAAATATTGCTTCGCTTTTGTGTGTAGTTGCTATAAATAAGTGTACATGTATATAGCACTGAACAATTGTGCAAAACTACCAAAAAAAAAAACAAAAAAAAAACAGAAACAATGAGCAAATCGTATCATATACTGTTTATCTCATTAGTCTTGACAATATTCATATCATATAATTATTTAATTCGACTTATATTTTATTTATATACATAATGTTCTCTACAAATGTATTGATTTTGCTGCTAATCATTATCCTGTATCAAGAAAAAAGTTTAAATCAACATTTCATCATTGATCAGTCAATTACATGCATTTAGCTTGACTGCATTCATTAAATTTTTAAATAATTGTAAAAAGGCTATAGGTATATAGGTATTCGCTTCTCTTTTTCTTCCAGGTTGACTTGATACGATCGAAAGATACTAGCCCTTTCAAGGCAAATGGTACTACTTCCGCTGAGACTTCCGTCTAATTATTAACATCAAAATCGCAATGTCGATTAAAATTTATGTAAAAACAATAAGTCACGTGCAAAAAAGAATGTTACATTAACAGTTGTACATTTGACTTAATGATCTCCGAAGACTTCCGAGGTTTTATAAACTGCTCAAAATAGTGATAACAAATCTTACGTCAGGAAGATAGAACGGAATAGGTGAAATAAACAAATAAACTAATAAATGACGAAGTAAATGGATTTAATGAAAATATACTTAATTTAAATATTTAGTTGGAAATTCACTGAAAGAAATTCTATACAACGGCAATATTTTATATTGTTTATGAACTTCACGTATAATTAAACTTTGTTATCAAGTCATTAGTAGTATAATTAAATATATTTTGATGCAGTAATAATAATCTTGAAATAATTTTCGAATTCATGAGATGCGTAAATATTAATCGCGTGTAAAGTGAAAGTACATTGGCGAGACGTGTCTTCGGAGAAAGTTTTATAGTGAGAGGCTCTATTATTAAAGAGATTATTTGTAAACAAAAATGTAACTGGTAAAATGTCAGATAAATGATAATGTCATTGTGTTGATTGCAATTCGCATGTAGTATCCAAAAATATTTGATAAATTTACATCGTGTAGATTTTAACGATTTTTAATACGAGCCAATAATGATTATGAAAATTTGCATTGCATTTTACACCGAGGCGCACATTTCTAATGACATTACATTGTACAAATATAATTTCATGGAATATTACATAAATAATTAAGTAAAAGAATTTACAACATTCCAAAACTCTTAAACAAGATCAAGTAAAAAAGTCCATTAAAATTTGTATAATTTATTCTAAAGTTACCTTTATATAGCATTAAAAATTAGCACGTTTCAATACTTAGATAGATTTAATAACAGTCGCTTATTAATAAAAGTTATTTAAAAAATGTAAGGTACAATGATAGGGATTTTATTGTCGTTCTAAGTTGTATAAATATAGTTGAATTTAATAAGCAGAATGCCAAAAAACCCCGAATGAGTGCTTCCTTTATGAAACTGTTGTAAATTTGATTTTGAATAAATTAATATTTGTTAAGATAGTAAATATTATTGGCAGTAGAAAGCACGTGCGATACTTAAATCCAAAATAAATATCAATTTCTTTAAAAGGACATATTTGAATGAAGTGCTTTTTAATGCAAAAAAAATACATTTATAAATATTTAAAAAGTTGTGACTTTGCGAAACATTTATATTCAAATTTATTCAGTGTTCTAAGAAAAATAGAAATGTTACGAAAATAATTAATTTGTTGAATTAATATTTTTAAAAATTTTTAATATGTCCTTGTAACATGTCCAAAATAAAATTTTTATTTTAATCTTTTCTTTCCGTTATAAACGTATTTCAGAATTTTTTTAATATATATGTGACTGGCAAAGTCGTGCATAAAACTATTGTAAACCATTTCATGGATTCTTCATGTAATGTAATGAATATATTCAATAATTATAACTTGTTAAACTGTGACTTACAAGAATTAGTTTTTAATACTGTTAAAGTAACAAAGAAATCGATTTTTTCTAATTGCGTAAACCACCAGAAAAGCGAAGAATCAGAATAATCTATTCTATGATTACTATAGAATTGCGAAAGCATGTAAACCACGAGGGAAACTTTATTATAAAAATATGAAACATTCCTGATGCATGGTATATGGCTGCATTTGATGTTAACAAATTACTTTCAAATGTTCTAAAAATTTCATTGACTTTGTTATATATTTTAATAATAAAATGAGGTGTACTTTATTGCTATTGCAAAGAAAAATATTACATTGACTTTTTCATATTAAGATTTATTTTAATTTGAATTTACGAACTACTAATTTGAAAATATATTTTTTCATAGTTGAAGCAGTTTTTATTAATTATTTGCCCTTAATTTAAATGGAGACTATTCGCGTTTATAAAGAACTCCTGTGCTCTGATTACATCCTCATTCACAAAAAACCACTAACAATCTGATTGTTAATTAGAATCCTTTCTATTCATATATTTCTTCAAGCTCTTGAATTATAACTTCTTAGCTTTACACTAAAGCTTTTATGTAAATAAAAATATTACTAAATTAGATAATACACGATAAACAAATAGTATTATTTTTAATACTTTTTTACCACAAACAAGTTAAAAAAGAATCTTCATTTTTTCATAAATAGTTAACCTCTATTTTATTAATCAAATATCTGACTCAATCAATGACATATTCTAATACAATATTAAAAAATAACAGGTAAAATTAAAGGTCACGTCAAACTTTTAGAAATAAAAGAGGACAAAATTAGTATTATTAAGTTACGATTAAGTAATCTTTCAATTCATTACGATTAAGATATTAAAAAACATAGGATTCATAAAATTAGATTAATAATTCAGAATTGCAATATAAGAACAATGTACAATGTTTTTCTTCAGTTTATAATTTTATGATTTATATTGGTTGTCTATACAAATAAAATTGTAATATGAAATACTTTAAATCCCGCAATATAACCCTATCACCACTCTTCTAATTTTTGACCAGGTATGTTATATTTCAGGTAATAAAATGCAAGTAATGTTAACCATCTTAAACCCACAACAATGCGGTATAGCTGGTCAAAAAAGAAGCGTTTATACTAGGGTATAATATAATAGATTAGATCAATGAAACTGAGAAAGTAACAATTATTATACCTGCAGATTTTTTAAATTTGAGAAGATAACATTGTTTGATTACCAATAATCTTTATTAAATTTTATGTAGTTGAAGGTGATATAAGTTTGGCATTTTTGTCGTCATCTTGTATCGATGTACATAAATTAATGCGTGTATAGACTAGGACAAAAATATGGTTAATATAATAAAATATCATTGATACAAGCTTAGTCATGTCTTATTTATTACGTGGTAAGTGGAAGCTTAATTTGTTACAATTTTAAGATCTAATATTACTGCATGTATACTCATTTTCTTCCCCGCCATGTAATCGCAATTTTAACGATCAGTTGATGGTTGTTTTCTCTGGCACATTTACGTCGGACCTGCATTGAGGAATAATCACACAAAAGCTTGTCTGAGAAGGCAGCAATGCAATTGGTCAAGTAAATTAAAGTGCAATTATTTTGATTGAGCTTTCATGTATTTATCTCCCTTAGTTCAAAAATTGGAAAAATTGTTGTTTGGGCAGTTTTGTAGTCTAGCGCCAAATCCTTTGTGATGGATGATGTTTTTCATAAAATCATAGCTGATGATTCTCTTAAGGAGTTTGGCGATCTTTACTCTTTGGAAATGAAGTGGACGATGAACTTTCCATGCAAATGTTGCTCCCTATGAAGTAGGCGGTGGCGTTGTGAGTCTCCAGACGTTTATAAAATATTTTCTTTATAAAAAATCGAATATCTTATTACTAAATACTTTTTATTACTATTATACAAAACCACAGTTAATATAAGTTTCTATTATAATCAGTTCGTTTATCAAGTATTTTCAAGTGTTATTTAAATTTTATACATAATTTACAACGAAATACGTAATCTACAATAATTTTTTTTCATTTTTTCTACAGTAAAATTAACATAAAACAAAGAAAAGAATAAATTAAAAAATTGAAGCATTTTATTTTTAAGGTGCTAAGTAAAAATATAGGCGATTAAAAATAGAAAATAATTATTTTCTTGTCGATTATGAACGAAAGCAATCAACGGGGTGGAGTTAAATCTGACACCCCTGGACTTCTTCCCTTGGGGAAGCCACATCAAAGTAGTCGTTTACAAGGGGTCATTTACACAGGACGAGTATAGAAGGCAGATCGATGACGCGCACCATCCATCGCGACACAAGATCACTCATGCTATCATATCAACTGTAATTTAAATACGCCTATCAACACTTCAAACAACTTCTCTAAAATTTCAGATATACTCTTGAGAGTAAGTATATTTTTATAATTTTCAAGTGTTTCAAGGTTTATAAGGAGATTTTTAGGATTTTAGTAGGTATAATATATGCTGCGAAATCCTCTTCTTCGAGAAGGATGTCGTGCTAAAAAGTCTCTGTTACAATGCGAAATTTATAAATAATTATGTGCTCCAATATATATTTGTAAAAATTAAATTAATTATACTCGTAGAAAAATTATGTTTATTAGCAAAGTTATCTTTAGTTGGCATAGAATAAATTCAATTAAAATATTTTGTAACCAAAACTGTGTGTAAAATTATGAATTACTACATTAATTTCTGCACGGGATTTATAATGATGATATTTAAACAATAAAAATAATACTGAAAAATAATTTACGCATAAAATATAATACGGTTGCATAAATAAATATGTGGAATAAATTCAGCTTCAGAATTCACTCACATGTAAGTTCTAACGGCATTGTTATATAATTGATAATAGGGAATTGATATGTCAGCATTAAAACTATCGGAAATGCGCGTTTTTAATATCTATATTGAATATTAAAATTTAAGATATTTTCTGGTTTCAACACTACCGGGTATGATAGGAAATCAAATCGAATTATATTTTCAACCAAGACTCATGTATAGACATCTTGACGAGTATCTCGGTAAGTGCGAACGATCTTAGCCTACACAATAGACAACCACCAAAGATTCAAAACACTGGTGTTTGGAGGGAAGTGTATTGACCGGCGCGAATATAGATTTTGAGTTACAAGCCAGGAGAGACCTAAAAGGAGTGACTCGAATGGAAGAAGATGGATTATGCCAGATTTATGCTATTAAAATACATTAGTTAAGAAAATATCTAAAGATAAATATTTATTAACAGAAAAGATTTTAATTTTAAAAACAAAATTAATTTTCATTCTGTTTAAAAAAATTGTAATTAACCATAATTAACAATTTAATATAATTAATTTGTAAAAACCACATGAAGGTACTAGCTCGACCTTATCGAGTAGTACTGGGTGTACTAAGCTATATTGGGGCCGCTGGAATTTGTTGGGTGCGAGAGCAATACAATGAGCAATACAACCTTCAGTCTAAAGCTTCACTTCTAAAACCCCGATTTTTGAAAAAAAATTTAAAAAGTAGAGATTCTGATATTGCGGGTCAAACTATACGCGAGAAAAACAACGGTGTATGGGGTTTTGGGTTTGAAACTAGGATCTTGGTATAAAAAGGGGAGTATTCAAGTGCAAAAGTTTCAAAGATTCAAATGTTTTGCTTCTATGAACGTGAACTAAATGATTTTCGAGGAGACAATAACGTCTATATTTACAAAAGAAATCACACAGAGTGAAGTATGACATAAATACTTTAGATAAAAAGAAAAAGAGCCTTTGTCTCTAAAGCACTCTCGTATTAGCTGGACTCGGATCAGACGCAGTAGGAAGAAGTCACGAACTTTGTCATATTACGAGCTTTTATATTATATCTGATATAGATGCTGCAGAATGAGGCAATTGGGTCGCGTAAAAAGCTCTCTCTGTTACGCTCATTAAAAATAAATATTCAGTCTAATTGCTGTAGATGGTTTAACATCCCGTCCCCTTCATCCTCTTCCTACGATCCGTAAATAAAAATCGGTATTAACAATAAAAAATCCGAAACTTTCAAATATTTATTTATTTATATTTGGTTTCAAAGTAGATTGTTCCGAACATTAAAATGTATTGTGCAACTTTAGTTGGTACTTTGTCTTGTCATCAAGAATGTTTTGATATATTTCGTAAACATCTTTGCGTGGTTTTCGTCTGTAACACTGCAGCAACTCCATACCTCGCTCTGTACTTAGAGAATATAAATTATTATTTGTAAAAACACTAGCATTTCCACTGAAATTTGATTAATGTAACCATATAAACCTTGATCTATCTGAATAGCTAATTTTGATATCAAGCAGGCGAGAAAGTGATATCTTGTACTTTGTTACACATACAGCAGAACGTACCTCGGAACGTACTAACATAATCCCTGTTTGCATCCACGAAAAAATTTCTGCAATTTTACTTGAGGCGAAACTTTAATATTATTTATTCACTAAAGTCAAATGTATATATAGGAAGACCTAGCTATCTCACTAATTTCTTAGTTCCTAAATACACGAATAATAGTAGCGAGAAAAGATGCTCGAGATTGGACCTGTACATAGGTTGGCCTAGCGCAGACTATCACCAGTTCTCTCTAATAGAAACAGAACAGTTGTGGAGCAATGCACCTCAAAAATTTCTTTAATAAAAAAAACGATTTATGAAGACATAATAAACTTAAATTTACAGTTTGTAAATAAGTATTCGGTACCAATATTTAATATTTAAGATTTAATGTTTAATTCACGTACAGTTTCACTTTTCAATTCGATTGTAATCGAAACTGAATTTGAAGAGAAATATATTCAAAAATAAAATTACAAAACATAAAATATAAGTAATTAAATATATTATTGATATAATAATGAATTTCTTTTTATATTTTATTATCAGCATTTACATCTTAGTCGTGAGTTCATCGTGAGCTTGCATGTAGGCGGAATAAACATCGTTTAACTAATCCAGAGCAAATTTGTTTTTCCTAAATACATATCAACGAATTATCCATAATAATTTAGCTAAACTTTTAAATATTTAAACATTTTATATGAATATTGAAATACTGATACAGGATTTAATTCTTTTATAATTACTTCGTACGTAATAAATAGAATTTTCCGTTAAAACGATGTATTCGAGAGATATGCTATTTGGATATAGAATATATACATACAATACATATGCATACATATCCATATACATATAGTACGTACATGTATATTACGTGCTTATAATTATTTATTTAGGTGCTCTGTATAATTAAAATAATTGAAGATTTTTATTTTAGTTATTATTTAAAGTAAATGTACGACCTGGAATCTTTACTAAACCTACTAACATCACGCAAACTACGATGAGACTAATTCAAATGTATTTTGACAAAATTTGTTTTAATTTAGAGTACGTAGTTCTTAGTAAATCTACAAACTTCAAATCATAACAAATTAATTTGATTCCGTAAATCTACAATAGTAATGATTACTGAACCCTAATAATAACAGCTAATTCCTCACACACTGAATTATTTAAAACGGCACGTCCCCCACCGTCGGTAAATTAGGGAAAACTGATTTCTTACCTAATGCGCGACAAGTTCACTGTTCGTTATCCCCATGGAAGCACGCGAGGGTCAAAGACCCTTGGACCTGTCACACATGAATCGCTACTCGAGATTTTTTTGCGAAAGACTGTAATCACTGCTCTCTCAAAAACAAGACTTTTCGTTTATAGTCCAGATATGAAATCTCACATCTAGCGAACTTCCCCTTGCCAAGATTCCCAGGGCAACAGTACAGTTATTTCCAAAGTTAGAATACTGATAAATGAGAATACTGATAAATTAGTTAAAATTAAAATATTAAAATTCTATTTATGGACTTTACCTCTCTTTGAAAAATAATATTATTTATCGAGTAGTAGGCCTATCTTCCTATTGAATGAGTTTATACTATAGTGAATGAAATGTGTTAGGGGCATATAATAACATAGCGGTATATTTGTACAATAGAATAATAAATGAATGAAAATTCCAAGGAGAATATGAAATCTGAACATGTAGCACACAACCGAAACACACATACAATTCGATAAGTAAAAAAGGCCGTATATACATCAAACTATACGATAAGCGAATTTAATTAAAAACTGTATTTTATAAATGCAAAATAATCTTGTAAAGGATGAAAATTATGAAAAAAATGTTCTATCTGAATTTTATATTATTACATAAATAAACTATATCCATTCTGATCACGGAACTATATAATTAAAGTCTGCTTAATTCGGAAAATATGTACGAATTTAATTACGAAACTATTTATGAATTAATATCAAATTTATTTTTTCGGTGCTTACAGCTGTTAGGAACACATGAGAATTTATTTCAAAAAATTTTTTTAATTGAAATATTTATTCAAATTTGCTTGTTTATATTTCTTTAGACTTAAATAATCCGTTATGCAATTTAGATTAAGTTTTATAAGTTCTAGGCATAATATTTACATTTTATATGGAAGCGATTTAATAACAGAATAATAATATTAAAAATAATAAGTAAATAATATAAATAATAAAATAAAATAGTTTCTACAATGACAATTTTAACTTGTATTTACATGAATTAAAAGCTTTTAATCAGATTATTCATTACTTTTATATATTTTTTGATAAATTTTTAGATTCTGTAGCATTAAATAATATTTTTTTGTAAAATATAAACATAGAAATTATAAAAAATTAAGTACTTAAACAACGTCATAACATTGCGAAAATGAATTGATCGTAATATTTACAAAACTATTTACATGGCATTAAGTCAAGTTTTGCATCATTATTTTAGTAAAATATAATCAAAATGTTTTAAGCTTTGAGATAACGCATGACATTTAATTATAAGGTAAAAAGCAATTCTAAACTGTTGTGGATAATAATAAGATATTGTGACAATTTAGAAACACCTTTAAATTAGGAATGATGAAAAGTGAATACAATCTAACGCATGTAAATATTGTTGTCTCCAATGTGTGCAGTTGTAATTACGCATTTGGACAATCACATCTGTCTATTTTCGTGTAAACACAATATCCGGAAAGTTTCTGTTAAAGGACGTCGCTAGTAAAGGAAACTTGCATGCGCAGTGCAGTCAAAGGCTTGTTCTCATAAGCAAGCCTCGTGAAATCGTTATTAAGCATTGACGCAAGATAAAGATTTAATCGGACTTAATTGAAACATTGATTCAAAATGTTAACTTTTGTTTTGTCTTCGTGCCATTGTGTAGATAATCCAGATCGAATTTTTGAAAAGTCTGGATCTTATAAGTAGCGGTATAAAGTAAAATACCGGAGGAGAAGGAGAAAAAGGGAAAAAAGAGCCCCGAGCGAAGGGTCGAGTGCAGTCTCGAGGAAGACGAGGCTCCGGGCCGCCGGCGAGCCTCGGCCTTGAGCTCCCAGCCTCCCGGGAGGAGTCGGGCCGAGTGCGATGGGCGCGTTCGCAGCCGGGCGAAGCGCGATGCACCAGGTCCGCAATAGCACTCGGAGCGGTGCGAGGTCTTGGCAGAGTCCTCCCGTATCGATCGGGGCGCACCGCGTGCACGGCCCCGCAGCACCGGGCGTATAATTAGCCCGCAGGCTCCGGCTCGGCGGCTCGAATCGTGCGGCGCACGGGCGCGGCGTGCACACACGCGCATTGCACGCGCGCGTATGCAGAGAGGCACGACATGTATATCGGCGGGGCCAATTGGGCCGGGACTCGAGGCAGGTGCCCCGCGGACCCGTGGGGGGAGTCGGGGCATCGCGGGAGTAGGGGGAGCTCGGGAGCGCCGGGCCCGAGGTCCGCGGCTCCGCGGCAGACGCGCGCGCGCTCCCAAGCCAAGCAGGCCCGCGAGCCCCCGAGGATCCCATGGACGCGTGCGGCGAGCTGGCGCAGCGGCACCCTAGAGCGGGCCCCAAGGCCCCCGGGCTGGCCGACCTCATCGACCAGCTGCACGAGGCCTTCGCCACGGACCTGGTGGACATCGACCGGGTCCAGGACCTCATGGCGGCGTACAAGAGCAACCCGCAGGACTGGCGCAAGTTCGCCAAGTTCGACCGGTACAGGTGAGCCCCCCGGCCGATGCGCCCCCTTCGCCAGCGAGTCGCGGACCGCGGGGAAAGGTCGGGAGCCCCTCTCGTCGGCGGCTTTCCACCTCGTTCCGCCGCTGGATTTCCCAAGATCGGCGGGTGCGGGTCGTAAAGATGCAATTAAGCGCTATCTTGCTCCCGATCGAGCGCACAACGGGCCGCGCCGATGTCGTTTTCATCACTTAAAGCGAACGCGCACTTTCCGATAAACTGTGACGGAAGCGTGTTAACGAGCAGTTTGGCGGATTGTTCGTCGCCGCGGGCGATATCGCGGACCCAGAAACCGAGCAATTAACATTTTTCTAAGGCACTTATATTCCAGCCGATGCTCACCTGTAATTCGTGTGTGAGTTGCGCACGGCCATAAACATAGTTTTTCGAAACGAGCGCTACTGCTACCACCGTAACGCGCACTTCGTTACGTTTAAATCCTATGACGAAACGGAGCAGACGCGCGCCAGTCTCTTCAAGTTCATGTGGGTTATCTCGCTACTATAGTACGCCAATAATTATTTTAACGCGAGCGCATGTATCAACTCGAGGGGAATGTTTTGAAATAATCTTCTTATATTTCCAAGCACTGCGCCGTTTACGCGATTCCCTATGCTTATGAGATCTTTACTATATAATTATGAGTGCGTGCGTGTATGCGTATTACTACATGATTTCCGTGGTATAATTTCACCATATTCCAATGCTTAATATACTGTCTCCAATTAACATTTTCATGACAGAATGATATGCTGAAAAGTCAAACGTGAATGGGTCCCATTATTATTACTGGAACATTACAAGAATAAGTGAAACAATTTTCAAATCTAAGAACTAGAAACCAATCCATAAATCGAAATGATAGTAATTTTTTTGTCAAGTTATGATATTTTAATTAGAGATATATAATATTAACTTTGTACTTTTTTAAAATTGTGCTCAATTTAAATATACACGATGATCTGTAAATATTACATTTATTATCAGTCAGACAGAATGGAAGTAATTTTACGACTTTCATACAAACAATTTTAATTTTTTATTGACTGAAATTTAATGAGTTAGTGGATCATGCATCTATACATTAGGTTTGTTATTGATTCAGTCAAGTGTTGAACAAGATATGTATGAATTACCGTACTCGATCGTGTTCGCTATAACGAAATCAATAGTCAAATAAGAAGTAGGAAATTAAAAAAAAGCGATGATTATTGTATAATATTTAATCTCGCTTTTAAAAACATTATTAATATAATTCTTTTTATTTTATTTCAATAATTATTGCTCCTCTTCAATATTTTGCCAATTTAGTTTATCAAGTGATATAGCTTGACACTGAAAGTCATTTGATATACTGTAGTTGTTGTCATATAGTGATGTAACAACAGAGAATGATTAAAAATGTTGAAGTTTCTTTGCTTAATTATAGTTTTATTTGATAGTTGTAATAAATGTAACATTTATATTCTTTGCGATTATCAGTAAAAGATTAAATTTTGATTTTTAACAGCTATCTAAATTCTAGAGTTTTACGTAATTATAAATATTCTTTAAATTCTATTTATACATGCAATAATCTCATTATCTCCAGTAAGCACTTTATCCTAGGGTTCTGACAAATCTCATCGCATATTAACCAATAAGAACTCGCGATAATTTTGAGAATTCATAAAAATGTGAGATTGTTAATATTTTGGTCAGCATTTAAGTATACTTGGTCTTTTTTATGTTATATACTAATGTTTGTTTTGTTCCCGTTTAGCTTCAAGTAGCACATCTTCATTCATGAATTATTTATGTTTTGTTTACAAACTATTTATGTATTGCTTCCATTGCATTTGATTCATAAAAATGACTCAAGTAACTACCCTTTATCGAAATAATCAATTAATCGTAAAATAAATATCCTTTGGTATAGTTAACAATGTTTTGTTTAATGTAATGAGAATAATTACTAAATAATATATAGAAGATAATCATACTACTTTAAATTCAATAAATCGTACAAAAGAGACGTATAATCTTTAATAGTAAACCAGAAATGAATATTAAATAAAATACTAACAATCATAGTAAAATAAAAGTTATCCGTACATATCATCAGTCTGTACATCTAAACGAACACTATAAGGTCGCTTCCCGAAACTCAGCTTGGTTCATTTAATCTTGGACTTTATTAGCGAGAGTCATGTTGATCATGGTTTCGGTCCTTATAGAGATGCTGCGTGCGTCAAGGTATCGTTTGATCTTTCACGCCGAATATCAAGATCAGCAGGTGTGGATTCTAAGAAAAGTACAGGCTCTCTGAGTCATATAAATACACAGCTGCCCGACAATGAACCATTCTTTTCCTTCTTCTCAGGGCTGTTAACGTTACCATTTGTTGGCAATGTTGTTTTCAGGTACACCAGAAATTTAGTGGACGAAGGCAACGGAAAGTTCAACTTGATGGTTCTTTGCTGGGGCGAGGGTCACGGATCCGCCATCCACGATCACGCTGAGGCCCACTGCGTCATGAAAATTCTGCAAGGCGAACTGTGCGAGGTGATTACGGCATAAATGATTATTAACGATTTCAAATTGATATTTAAACGATTCATTTTTATACGATTTCTAAATATTAACAGAATTTTTTTTGGTCTTTCATGAACCAATTTATAAAACGTAGTTAAATGAAGAAGGTTTTTTTTATAATTTTATGGGTGCAGTCTTCAAAACTTCAGCGACTTTCACGTAATATAAAAAGTTTAGAA
The DNA here is from genome assembly GCA_018906755.1 of Sycophaga agraensis. Lineage (NCBI taxonomy): Eukaryota > Metazoa > Arthropoda > Insecta > Hymenoptera > Pteromalidae > Sycophaga > Sycophaga agraensis. The sequence continues at coordinate 1,992,696 of JACCIE010000004.1, forward strand.
AAAAATTGTACAAAATATGTTATTTTGAATGTTCGATAGATCTATCCGTTTCCAAGAACAATTTTTCGTAATCTATTTAGTTTTAAAAAAAAAGTTCTATATAAAAAAATTACAAGGTTATAGGTTTTGTACACGTACGTATAGTTTAAAATTTTGTAATAAAGAAAAAATGTACAAGTAAAAATTTGTTTATCGCGAGTCAATAATTTTATGTAAGTGCGGTGTAATATTGCCGGCGTTAATTACATTTATAAAAACGATCAAGTAAAATATTTAAAAAATAATATACAAATCAAGATGCTAGTATTATCAAGAATAACCCCTATATGCGCCTGCACTCGATACGACACCCATTATTTGAGACACCTTACATACTTTACAAAAAGTATTATATATAAATATAATATATATATATATATATATATTTATATGTATGTATAAAAGCTGCATGTAACTGTTACTGTCGACATTTGACATTTTTATTTGTACTTAAATGTGATAAATATGTTAATAGACAAAATACAAGTGGCCCAAAAAGACTATTGATGAGGAAGGCAACGAATGCCAAAACGAATTAGAAGAAATGGAAAGGTGTATATACGGCACTAATGGAGTCACTTATATCAACGGTAAGATCGTAAAACATAAAAGTGATTGGAACAAAGACTATTATTTATATAGTAGATGAAAATCAAGTAGTAAACATATTTTACGCTCCCACTGACAATTACGTATAAATTTTAAAGGAACGTTCACATTACGCATTATATTTATATTTATTGTGTAATGATATATAATTTTAAATTCTTTTTATTGTTCTCACAAGATGATTTTAAGCCTCCATTTCGTAAACATAAGAATGTTAATATGCAACGTCAGAAAAATTATTACATAGTATTCTCAGAATATGTTCAAAATAATTGTGAAATTCGTATTAAAATTCAAATACAAAATTTGAATCAACCTTTTTGGAATGTATGTTATATAATTTTAGATTCCATTGGGCTCCATCGCGTTGAAAATTTGAGTGCTGTTAATCCAGCTGTCTCTTTACACTTATACTCGCCACCTTTCTCTGCGTGCTCGGTGTTTAACAAGCAAACAGGTCAGAGGTCTCAGTGTAACGTTACCTTTTGGTCTAAATATGGAGAAAGGCGTAATAGGGTAAATATATTTGTGTGATTTATAAAACTGAATTTCAAACTTATGGAAATTGTTAAAACAATATTTTATGTATTTATAAGTATAACTGAATATTTCAATTCACTTTTTAGGATATTCAAGATACAAGAACTCCTGAAGATAATTAAACATTCCATTTACAACCGAATATTCTAAAAAAAGCATTTAACAAGTGCGAGTATGTGATGTTGTGAGTTTATAACTATTTTTATTTTTATGACGTGGAAAAATGTGGAAATTTAAGAAATTTAGAATATTTGTACATTCAATTTTGATATTAAGCATTTGAACCATCAAGAGCAGGAATCCGCCCGCTTATACTGTACATAGAGAAACTTCTTGAGTGTATACGAAAATGTATGCTATCAACTTTTTATAAGCTGACGTTATAATACACTAACTTTTTAAGATTAATATGTTTGACTTGCAAATTTTTTTATGTAATGTAATATAAGTTTTAATAATATTATATCAGAATAATTAATATCGTCAAACAATACATAATTTTTAATACTATATTTAATTAATGACTGTATTTTTTGTTTATTTATAATACCTTACTCTACACGTACTTCAGGTAAAACATGCATTTAATTAAAAATGATGAATTTTAGATTGTATGCGCGAATGAAAGAAATTTAATAAAAAATAAGTTGTATAAAAATTATAAATCTATAAGTAGCTTAAATATAAGCAAAATTTAATAGTATGTTCCTAAACTGGCAAAATGAGTCGGAAACATTGGATTTGCGTATTTAAGTATTTACTATACGTGAAATGATATAAGAATCAAACAACGTTATATCGAACGTTATATATAGTTTCAATTTGCAGCGTTCGAATTATTTTTAATAAAAGTTATCAAATGCATGTAATTATTATTAGGTAATGTAAATCTTCTTTTTTTTCATATATGGTTGTAGAGGCAACATAAATTAAAATTTATCATTTTTAAAGTTAATATTAAATTTTAAAGGACATAAGGCATTAATAAAAATATTCAAACTATTTATTTATCAACATATGATACATTGAGAGATTAAACATAATAATACGTTCGCGTAGAATTTATTATCAAATAAACAATTTTATAAAAATTTTACATTGATTGTACAATATATTTCTATTAAGATATTTAAACATACATCTTTTTTTCTAAACGCAAATAAAAATATTTCAAACGATTACCTTCAGTCATAGGCAGATAAACAAGACATTGCGTGTATAAAATTATCTATAGTTGTATTTATCAATTCGCTTCGATTGCTTAATTATTTATTTTATCGTTCAAAATAAACGCGAATCTTTGTTTATAAGTTATGTTTTTATGTTTTATAACATAAAAATGGCTGTTTTAAAAATTGCAATCTTCGGAATTAATCTCATTTCTTATATTATTTTTCTTAATAAATATCATTGTTCCACTTAAAAGTAAATAAAGCTAACCGGAGAGTCGCGTCGTATCAGTCTTTTTCATTAAAATAAAACGGAAATGTGCATAAATCGCCAGTATTAATGAAATAAATAATCTATCGTCGGTGGGTTAAGTCAACATATTCGCTGTACGTTAATTTAACAACGCTGTTGCATTACGCAAATCGATCGATATCGCATACTTTGCCAAGTTAAATTAAATGGGCTTTGAGACGACGATATAGCTATTGCGTCAATACGATACGTAGGCGCAGCGTATTATGTATTCCAATCGTTAAGTCAATTAAAAAATTCGCACAATCGTAGAAAGTTAATTAATGACACAGGCGTTATGTCTCATCAACTAGTTCAACGTTTCAATAAAGTATATAGGCGCAGACGTGCGTAATCAAACACGCTTGTAATGGAAACAGGAAAGTAGTTAAAATTTCCTAACCGATTAAAACAATCGATTACAAAGAAGTCCAATTCCGCGGTATTGCCCCGAAAATAAAAAAGGCATAACGAGTCTGGTTAAACCAAAGCCAAGGGTATAAAATGGATAATCTCGGAAAAAAGCCGCGAGCGCATCCCCTCGCACATATCGTCCACACCGACCCGGGGATCTCCTGCTCGGCTAAAGCTAAACGTGACTGACGGGGATTACACGGCGCGCTACGCGTGCATGTTGTCCAGGATCCAATCGACGTAGTGGGCCACCGCCGTGTAGACCCCCGGCGACCCCTTGGCCGCGCAGTTGCGCCTGCCGTAGCTGACGATCCCGTGCTGGATGACGCGGGGCCTGCCCTGGTAGAGGGCGGGCCCCTGCAGGGGTCCCCCGCTGTCCCCGTTGCAGCTGTCCTTGAGGCCCTGGCCGCCCGCGCAGAGCTGCCGGTGCCACAGCTTGACGAAGGGCTGGTCCCGGTAGGCCCGGGCGCACGCCTGATGGCCCAGGAGGGGCAGGCTGGCCTTGAGGAGCCGCTCGCTCGTCGGGTTGCCGTCCTCCGTGGCGCCCCAGCCGGTGACGATGGCCGAGCCGCCCGTGGCCCGCGAGGCCTCGTCCAGGGGCAGGCAGATCGGCCGGACGCTCGCCGACTCGAACCTCATCTCGCCCTTCACCCTGCGCCAGAGGATTGCGTACACGTTATACATGTGGGTTAGTGCGGGGGGAGACGCGGAGGGGCGTGCGCCACGCGCGGCGCGTATATCTCCGTCGATCGAGTTGCACCGATTATGGTACAGAGGATAGTGTTTACCGAGCAATAACGCGTGGCGCGCCGCGATAGACGGCACGCGGAAAGCGTGTAAGGGGAACGGGCGCGATAAGCGGCCGCTTGTGCAAAACTTGGAATTTCGACATCGACTAGGATGGAGATTCGGACTTAATGGAGACGTTACACGCTCGGCTGACGCGTTTACTTATATTTTTTTCGGCCATTTGTTATTTGCACAATTGCGCGGTGGTGCTCTAACGCGTAATTTGGCGTGTATGATGTACAAGGACCGAAATAAGTCGGATTAAATATTTATCCGAATGTATAGACACGCTATATATATATACATATTGGGAAGCTCTAATTGCTCATGTCTCGGCTCGTGTTGTGTCGAGTAAACACGCGATATACAGGGGGTACAAAGGTTTTTAAGTCTCCTTTCAATATTTGCAGCTTTGCCTGCTCAGCTCCGTCTTTGTTGATTCATTTTGCCAAATTTGTTCAAAATTCGCATGTGGAACTAATACTATCTCAAATAATTATTTCGCAATGAATAATAATGCGTGGATCGTACAATTTTCAAGCCTCTACAGATCTCGCTTGTGCTCGAACTATAACGCCGTTCAACGTGCACGAATTGCTTCTCGAAGCTTCCGAGCGCTGCAGTAGGGCCTACCTGATGAGTGCGATGTCGTTCTGCAGCGTGGCGAGGGAGTACTCCGGATGTATACGCACGCTCTCCACCTCCATGTCCTGATACTTGTCGGCGCAGATGTACCTGGCGCCGTTTTTGTAAAACTGACAGTCGCGCTCGCGGGTTAGGTCGTGCTCGCCGATCCTCACGGTAGCCAGCTTCAAATCTGCATTAAAAGGGCCGATTCACACATTGTTCAATCATCCATGCGTACAAATAGTGTGCGCAAATTCCTTTAAACGTTTGAACCATTATGTATCAACATACGTCCAAACTTTAAATTCCATCGATCCGACATGTATACATAAATAGAATTTACCGTCGGGCAGGTTGGCGACGCAGTGGGCTGCGGTGAGGACGTACTTGCGACTGAGGACTGTCCCGGCGCACCGGAAGTCCGGCCTGTTGCCCGTCTGCCCCGGCTCGTAGGCCAGGAGGGCCATCCAGGGGAACTCGAAGAGGCCCGTCGCGCTGCCCCCGTAGATCTTGAGCTCAGGCGCCGCCCGGCCGCAGAGCTCGTGGTCCAGGAGGCCGAGGCTCGGGTGGCCGAGGACCGGCCGCGGACTCGTCGGCTCCGGGAGCACCGGGGGCGGCGTCGCCCGGGCCGGCCGCCCCGGCACCCTGGACGCCTCGCGCTCTACCTCGCAGCAGATCTTCGGGTCGCTACCTGCGGAGAAACAGTACACATGTGGATCAATATATATACACACATGTATGCACGCGAACCATCCTCGAGGGAGTGTAGAATTTATTCAGGAAGCGGCGAGCGGCGCTGTGCGTATAACGGCGCAATAAATTGTCGCGGGGAAGCGCGAAAAGGCTTGGGATATTTTCTCCGCGGCCGAAGAGTCGCGCGGGTTTTCTAATCGGCCATATCTCCCCGGTTTACGGCGCGCTCGAGGCTGCCTTTCGCACGCGTCTCGCTCCTTTTTAACCAAGTGCCACACGGTGTGCAGAAAAGCGGCGCTTTTTAACCAGCCACTGACTGCATCGTTTGACCAGAGCGCAGGATTTACGAGAGAAAGTGAAAGAGCGCGAGCACATGTACACACGAGCAGCGCGTCCCGGGGCTTATAAATTGAGCCGGGGGAATCGCGCGCGTGTATATAGATAATACCCAGGCACAACGTCCGCGAGCCGGTCAAGGTCGGCCGTCGCGGTCCACGAGCGCTCGTACCTTCGGATCCGCAGTGGGCCTGGCGCAGCTCCTCGTAGACCCGGAGGGGCGGCCGGCTGCGCAGGAGCTTCATCACCGGCCGGCACCGCTTGATGTTGACGCACTCGCCGAGGTCGCCGGTGTGCGTGAGGCAGGCGGCGCGCGCCCCCGCGACCGCCACCGCCAGGAGGATCGCCTGCAGTCCCGTGGCCAGCAACATGTCCGGCCAGCATCGCCGGGGTGCGATAGCGCGCTCTCTTGTCCCGCACTCGACTGCCGTGCCGATTATGTTTACGCGCCGACAGGTATATGTCGCGCCATTGTGCCGGGGACCGTTATAGGCGGGGGCACCTCCGGGCCCCACGGGAAGGGGGCCTCGATCGTAAACAGGTGATCACCCGCTCTGTACCCTCCTTAGACCTGGGGGGCGAGGCCTCGACAGGTGGACACCTCGCCGCGGCCGGTGCCACGCCGAGGGCCACTCGACCTGTGCGGCTCACGCGGCCAGTCCTCCACGCCGCTTCGTTGAAACCGTTCGGTCCTTCCATTATTTTTCAATATACCAACGCTCGTGCTGCTTGTCACGAACGAGACTCTGGACATCTATATAACTTGCTTTACGGATCAAAGGAACTCGAGAAATACTCAAAAATATGTATAAGTATTTGGCATGTTCAATTTTCGTACTTATGCCGGTTAGGATCGATCCAAGGGACGCATCTACTATATATACGAAAATATCATCGTAAATACGCAAAAACGCTATAGGAACTGGCTGTCGATTCATTGAACTCGTGTGTCTGATTGTTTCAACTTGTATAGAGTATTAACTGGTGTTGCTGGTCACTGTCATAATGAAAAGGATTTGCAAGTGCAGTGGGCGTATTCTTGGAACACGCCCTCACCCCTCGCACCTGTTCCACAGGCAGTAAATCGGTTTATTTTGGTACCTGCTATACCTCACTTACAGGTCTACCTATATATCTAAAGCATATAATACCATCTAAATATAACAGCAATGTCTGTGACCGAGCGTTTTTAAAGTAAAACAATCATATTGACTTGACTCGATCTGACCTGTGTCGACAGAGGATGTATACCAACTCCGTCCTTTACGTGAACTGGATGCTGTACAGAAAATTGCGGTAAGATCGGATTAAACTAGGGACCAAAATCAGAAAGGGTCGATTTTAAGCGTTGACAGTTCTGTTGGTGCTACTACGATAAAATAATTGATACACGCGTGAGAAATGTTTATTACATACACTATAGCTTACGAACTGCGCAAAATAATGAATTAAATCTATATCATCTATGCATGAATATTGCGTACTAGTAGATATCATCTCATATTGTCCCCCTACGGGGTCATGTATAAATGAGATTAAACAAGCAGACGAAATAATGGATATAATCAAGATCAGCTGACCCTACACCTAGAGTTACCTACAGATTCTCAGTAAATAGTAGTAAAAACCTAACCACAAAATAAACATGTTTCCATGTTAACAACTGTCAGCAATTATTTAACATTTTTAGATAAAACAAATAGAAGACAAGAAAGAATCTTTATTATTAAAAACTGCAATTAATCAGAACGTTATGGCGGCAACTCCTATTCCGTGGACACATCTTCAAAGGGTGACGAGGTTATACAAAATGGTTTTGAGGTTGCATCGAAGTTTGCCAAAAGATATTCGAGAATTAGGAGACGTTTATGTAAAGGATGAGTTTCGAAGGCACAAGACTTGCAATCCCACTGAAGCCGACACTTTTTTAAATGAATGGGCGGTAAGATATATTTGCAGATTACAAATCATTAGTTTTTATAGTAATGTTTATGAATTAAAAATGATTTTAAATTAAACAAAGTCAATGCAATTATTTACAATTATACACTCCTTTACAAATGTTAAAGTTCTAAATGAACCAAAATTTAATATTAGGATTATGCAATCAGTTTAGCTGAACAAATTGGTTTAAGAGGGCCACACATGGCTAAACCTATTGGCAAAGATTTGTGCAAAGAAGATATAGATAAACTAAAAGATGAACAAGTTCATCAATTGTATGAATTGATGCTCAATGCAACTGGCAAAGCAGAAGAAAATAAAAATAATTGACGTGATTATAAAGGACATTGAAAGAAAAAGGACAGAAAATATAAATATGGACATAATGAATTATTTATAATAGTAAAAATAAATTCAACCAGCTTTGATATTACTAAATTTATTTAAAGTCTTCTAAAATTCAAAAATGAATTGATTGTTTTAATTTTACCACGAATATTTGGCAATGCTTTTTAAATGTAAATAATATTCAGTGGTGCCATCTGCTGTTGAGCAGTCCCCTGATTACACTTTATGCTTAAAATTAAATTTGGTCATAAAGTAAAATAAAATTGAGTTACAGTTACATTTCTATTTATTAATTTATATTGTTATAATTTAAAAATATTTAATTTTACTATGTGATATTTTATGAATATTACTGTAAAAAAATTTATACTCTTTTATTGTAATTAAACATGATTCAAACTAAAAAGTGTTACAATGAAAATTTGTACATAAAATGTATTGTTCCAATAAACGTCGAAACTAATATAATACAATTTAAATAATTTGTGTATTATTTAGATATTATTAAATAATGGTTTAAAGGTGTATTACCAGTATTACAATAAATTATGTAACTTAACCTATATTAAAAATATTACACCTCAAAATATTTCTAAAGTAGATTCCTATTTTTATTAAATAAGATAGATAAGGTGTATTAATTTTAATATTTCAAATAAAATATAAAAATGAAAAGTTGGAGAGAAGCTGCCACCATCATTATTGCTGCTCGAAATGGAAGGAACCATAATCATTATGTGAGTATAAATCATTTTCTATTAAAAAAAAATCATTAATAAAATAATTAATTTTTAGTACGATTACAATATACTTTTGTTAAAAAGGCATTCAAAAGCTAATTTGGCTAATGCTCTGGTATTTCCTGGTGGTCCTATTGAACCAGTAGATGCTGATTTAAAATGGAAAAATCTTTTTAACAGACATGGATATGGTGAAGATAGTTTTAAATCTTTGTATCCAAATACAAGCATTCGGCCAAGTATATATTATAACTTAAAATCTGAACTTTCACGAGAAATTTTTTTGAGAATAAGTGCCATACGAGAAACTTTTGAAGAATGTGGCATTTTACTTTGTAAATCAAGAACAAAAACTGCAACATCTTCTGAGAAACCATACTTTCCTAGTAATTGTTATATTATAGACTACCTATAAAACTATAGAGAGCATTTATAAAATTAATTTTAATCTTAATATTTCAGTTTCAAGTAAAGATTTAGATTTCTGGCAAATTGAAGTTCACAAGGATCCAAAACAGTTTTATAATATGTGTGAAAAATTAGAATGCTGTCCAAATTTATGGGCTTTACATGAATGGGGAAACTGGTTAAGTCCAGCTTTGTATGAACCTTCAAAACGTTTTAACACAGCATTTTATTTTACTAGCTTACCTCATATTCCTTGTACAAAATTTGAAGCTAGTGAAAGTACAGAGATTCTGGTAAGTAATAAAATAAAATTTAACAATACATTGCAATATATCTAGTATAAGTTAATAATACAATGAACTTTTAATATCTATAATACTTTCTTAATTTTCTTTACAAGTGGGAAACACCAGAGAATATCATGAAATTGCAAGATAATTTAATAACACATCAAAAGTATGAAATTTCAAGGATAGCAAAATGTAAATATCTTCGTGAATTAATAGACTTAGCTTCTGCAAAATCAAAAAAGGGAGCACAACTATATTATTCCGTTCGTAAATTTTAAATATTATTAAAACGCTAATTGATAATAAACAAATGCAAATCAATTAAATCATTTGTTTTATTAAAAACCAATAATTGAGTAATTTTCAAATAAGAAGTAAAAATTATTACAGTATTCTATTCGTCTTTTTTATTTATTTATTATTTCAATTTTTCTTATTATTTGTAGATATTTATAAATATCTTAAAAAATAGGTGATTAAATTTAAAATAAAATCTTAAATGTTCTCTAATATGCATACTATTTTTTTATTTGAAAATATACATCTGTAATAATGTAAAGGTACTTCAAGAAATAATAACTTAATGTATTGTTTAAGTTATACAATAATAAAATTTGAATACAAAACTTATTTACAGTTTATTTTTAATTTCATTTTGAACATCGTTAATCTAAATATCTAAGTATCTTAAATTTTCAAATCTAGCAAAACTTTTAAAAATTATCTTAATAATTATATAGAATTTGCTTAACTAACTTTGAATACTGAGATTTGAAATTTGGAGTTTCATAAAACTATTATTATACAATGCCTCTTCTGACTTTTCATTTAAATATGTCAATACTGTATCCATAGTTTCAAGATTCATTATTTTCATCTAAAACATTAATTTAGTTGGTTATTTGTGTCTTTAATTAAAAAATTGCAACCTAAACAGAAATATACATTACCTTGTTCCCAGTTATAATTATAGAAGGTAGATGAATCCTGTGACATATGCAAAGGCCTATTTCCAAATTACTTATATCCTTTATTTGGTGTTGGAGTACTTCATGAAATTGCTTTACTTTACTTAATTCCACCTTGGCTACGTCACCTTGAAAACTAGTAAATAATAATAATGTCATACTCGCAAGAATTAAAATAATTCAACATTAATGCTATACAAAATGAATCACTAATCTAAAGAAATAAAACGTTTTGTCTGCAAAAACAAACCTGCTCCATAAATTTATCAAATTATGGACATGAAACTTAATGGTGATAGTATCAGTCACAGGAAGGCCTGGTACGACATATTCAAGCCTAGCCTCGTCGCTGTTGTTAGCGTTGTCCTGACCGCAACCGGGACTAAGAATGATGGGTAAGAGCCAGGTGAAATCTTCAACATCGTTTGTCAAAGTAATGAACTGACAGTCGAACATGCGGCTCAGGATTAGGTGCACAGCCTTCATAGTGCTGGTAGTACCGCGACATAGCAGCAGCGGAAGTTTTGTAGTATTTTCCAGCACGACTTCAGGATTTGAACGCCAGGATAACAGGTGACCAGTGTACACGCTCTTGCTATTGTTAACTTCACCATTGTTAATCCGCGCGAACACCTCTATCTACAAAAACGCTTACCGATTTTTTCCACTCAAATTCTAAAGGATATTTATTTTATTGTACCGTCACAGAAGGGTGATCCGTCTCTTTGGGCGTTCGTGTACCCGGAATTTCAATTTTCGCATCGTAGCTTACGTCTTCTTTGGACAATATATTGGCTACTTCTTCCCTCAGTTTTTTTGCGTATTGTTTAAGTTTGACCTCGCTATTTTCAAAGTTAAATAAAAATGACACTCCATATGTGTTCCAAGTTTGCTTCAACAATGCTGAAATTGAAATAATTATAATATAGCCAAAAATTAATATAAAGGTTTTATATGCAATACTAGTTATTATCAGAAAAAATAAAATTTTATTTTTATGTTTAATAAGCTATAATTTATTAAAAATATTTAAACAAAAAATATAAATAAGCAACATTCTCAACCATTATTTAAAAAATACAATTCAGAACAATTTAAAACTAATATTCATATTTAAATTAGAAAGTAATCAGTTGGTTATTATGAAGCAAGTATATTGTGATACACAGGGCATTACGGCTTTGAAGGCCCACATATCAATTTCAAATAAACTGTATAATTATATAAAGCTTACTACTATAACTTTAATATTAGCAGAAGCAATTTAAATTCCTGTGATTAGAAGAAAAATTTAATTATATACATACACTATATTTGTCAAAAATTTTCAAAACATCAATTATAAACTTGACACATATACTGGAAAAATATTAATTAATGGACTCAACCACAGTACACTTGTATATTATTTTACCCTATTTAAATGACTACACTTTTATTTTAAAACTTATCTATTTTTTTATTTTTAAAGAATATCTTTATTAGCATTAATAAAAAGTATCAATCTCAATAGTAATTTAACTTGAACATAACAATATGTTAAGTTAAAGTTATACTAAATTTCATATAGTTAATAGTAATCATTTATTTTGATTTAAACAGAAAATAAATTAAACATCAAAAGTTAACTTTAAATGTTAAGAAACATATAAGACAAAAAAAATTAAACATAAGAAAATGTAAAGACCCTTAAATTTTATACAATTGATTTATTCAAAGTAACAAAATTTTTCTAGTTTGTAAGAGTTAACTTTTGTATATTAAAATTACATAGATTTAATTTTTAGATAAACCATGATTTATTATAAAAATTAAAAATAACTTACACTCTCGGTCAAAGAGATAACTGTCTTCCAGTTCATTATATTGTGAATTGCTATTTATGTTGTCCCTTGAAATCCAAATCAAAAAATTTTCTGGTTCCTTTGACACTTTTTTGTAAGAAATCTGTTCTACTACCCTTTGTATGTTCATTGTCATAATTCTCTGCCACATCCATTATTTACCAACTGCCAAATAAAATTTAAAGATTGTTTATTTTTAAACAATTTAAAAATACAAGTATAATGGATTTTTAGTATTTCATATTTTTCAACTTAATCAATTTACTTACACTAGCGTAAAAACATAACTTTTCTGTAACGGTCTAATCCAATCAGAATTATGCGCGCGAAGATCGCTTGCATGAGTATACACGTTTCTTTAATGTGATCTGTGAAGCAATGAAGATGTTCTATGGAAACAAAAAGAAAAAGATAGACAGTACACAATAGTAAAAGCATTATTTATAAGAATCGAATTTTAGTGGAAATACAAAATTTCACTAGATTAAAAATATTTGAATTGTTTTTAAAATTTTTTTAAATAAAGTTTATAAAATTTTAGAATTGTCTATAAAAAGCTTCTTTTGCAAGAATTTTGAAATAACTTGTATTAAAATCCACCCAATTCTTGTAATTAAATAGTAGGTTATCAAACGCTTCCATTCATAATAATAGCAATGACAATAATATTAACGCAAAAAAAAAAAACATTTTTGACTGTAAAATACAAACAACAATCAAGCTAATTTAACCCCACCTGTCATTTACGATTTTATGGGATAAAGTTTATAAATGAAAAGAAAGTTATTTAAACTTTTTATATAGATACTCAAGAAGCTATGTATTCTAACTATAACTAACCTGGACTAACGTTAACCGACGCTCATTACTCATAAAACTGAAATTATTTAAAAATATTTATTTTTATGCATTTGATAGAAAATGATAACTTTTACGAAAAATATATGTCGATAGCACAATCAAGACTGAACTGCATAACGTAAAAAGCGTGTTCATAATTTTTGCACTAAAAAAATTGGGATAATATTATAATATTATCAGATACTATATTTGATAGTTTTCTTAATATGAAAAATAAAACGTTAAGAATATAGGCTTATACCCATTCCTATATATAGGTATATTTTTACAGATTCATTCTCCCTGAAGTGCGTTCTAATGTGTCTGTTGACGTCCTGCGTGGTCCTATTACCTGTAACTCTCGATACTTGAATTATACCTATCCCCACATCTTTCATCCTTGTTAACACACTTTTTAATATTTGTTGGTCAGTAAGTTGGTTCGTGGTTCAAATGTAGTGGCAGTTGTTAAGGTCCGGGCCATAAGGTTGCCTCTATATGTAAAAGTATATGTATATGTATATATAAAACTGAAAATATATCGATAAGGCAGATTTCTATTCTTAAAAGAAATCAATAAAGTGCGCGGAACCGCACTGACTATAGTGGCTACAGCCTACAGCGACTGACGAAGTTTCAGAAGCATAAACGGATGTAAACCACTATTTATTTGTGTGTGATAACAGTAGCTTGCCTGTAAATTTAGAAATTTTGAAAATTCGTAATATATAATTAGATCAATAGTTTGAACAATCCAAAGTCTGTGTTTAGAAAATTCGGGCGTAGTATTTTACACCTACTTGATTTCACGATCTAGTAAACCATAGTAGTTGCAACTTGCTAAGCGAAATGTCAACCGTTGTGGACGAGAGGTAATATTGTCATGCATAACTATTTTGCAATAAAGTTTTTTTAGATAAGATAGTATTTAAGGATTATATTTATTCGAACAATTTATTTATAGAGTTACTGATGAAATTGAGGCTTTACAAGCTATTCTACTAGATGATGAACTCCAGATCATAGAAAATGACAGGTATTTAAAAAAAACAGAATATTCTTTTAGCTATTTTTTAATCTTATTGACTTTCTAATTTAACAATTCTCATAACGTTATAGTTTTTATGCTGGCATGTAAAAGTCTTTTACTTTCACATGTTTATGTGCATATGTTAAAAAAACGTTAAGTAATATTTTTGCAAAAATTAATTTTCAATTTTTTGGTAGCATTTAAAAAATGGAGCTGCTAGAAATATTTTGATAATCTTTATATTTCATTAGTTTTTAAACCTAAAAATCTAACCACGTTCATATGTCAAGTACATTGCACGATTATTTAGCAAATTTACTAAATGTTCAATATAATAATGTGGCAATAAATAACAACTCATATTAAAATAAATGCTTTCATAATATATCTATAATTTTTTATATTTATGTTGATAATAAATATCAATTAGGCAGTTTACACATAAATTAAACAAGCTTTAACTTACAATAATGTGTTGTTTTTTCGTATCTAACATGATTTGCTTTAATTTCTTAAGGGGTGAACCAGATTCGATTGAAACATTGGTCTTTCCATCAACTGGAGAAGATTCACAATCTCAATATGTTTGTGTCCGACTGATTGTCAAGCTTCTACCTGGATACCCTGATACTACACCTGTTGTTAATTTAAAAAATCCTCGGGGTTTAGATGAAGAGACAGTAAAGCTAATTCAATCTGATGCTGATGCTAAGTGCAAGGACTTTCTAGGTCAACCAGTAATGTTTGAACTAATCGAGGTCTGATGTTATTAAAAATACTAATTCTAAATAATTTAGGTAATACATGCAATTTAGAAAATTTAAAAATTTTTAGCTTGTTAGAGAGCACTTGACAAGGAGTAATCTTCCAACTGGTCAATGTGCAATTTGTTTGTATGGATTTCGAGATGGAGATGAATTTACCAAGACAGAATGTTATCACTACTTTCATTCTCATTGTTTAGCTGCTCATGTTGCAGCAGCACAACGATATTATGAAGAAGAACAAGAGAAAGTACCATTATGGCAAAAAAATACAACAAATAAATTTCAAGTAAATAGTTGTTAATATTATACCTGATTGATGTACAAAATAAAAAATAAAAATAAATGTTCCTTTAGGCTCTTTGTCCAGTTTGTCGCGAGTCGATAAATTGTGATGTGGATAATCTCATTGGAGCACCACCTCCTATTGATGTAGAATTTGCTACAGATTTTGCAGTTACTCAAGAACTCCTAGA
The DNA here is from genome assembly GCA_018906755.1 of Sycophaga agraensis. Taxonomy (NCBI): domain Eukaryota; kingdom Metazoa; phylum Arthropoda; class Insecta; order Hymenoptera; family Pteromalidae; genus Sycophaga; species Sycophaga agraensis. The sequence goes on from JACCIE010000004.1 coordinate 2,007,856, forward strand.
TATGCAGCATAGGATGGCTGAATTGTATTTGCATCAGCAGCGTAGAGGAGGGATAATTGATCTAGAGGCAGAAGGTGTTAAATTATTGGTAACAACTGAAGATGAGTCTAATAGCTCGACTAATCAACCAAACCCTCCAGGAACTAGTCTTAATGCTATAGCTAACCAGCCAGCACAAGTGGTACCAGTCAATGAATTATTTTTTATTAATGAACCAATATTTTTCTTCTCAATTTGAATAATTGTTGTTAAAATAAATTAATAACATGAATTATTTTTTAATATAGCAGCAGGTGAATAAACAACATAGTCAATCTCAAGACCATAATAATAGCCAATCACGACCATCTCAACAACATAATCATCAACATCGCCATCGAAGTAGAAACACTCATAATCGGCGTCACCTCAAGCGCATCCGCCAGAGTGATCCGGCTCCCAGATGACAATGGGTTCTCAATCTCCATCAACATCAACAGTCAACCGAGCAGCAGCAACTTCTAGTTCATAAATTAATTGAGGCTGCAATAATGATATTAGTCAAAATAACAATCTTCACATACGGTAGTAGTCTGTATCAACTCTTTGTCTTAGCATGTAATAACGATAATAATCATCTTCTACGAGTAAATACGATAATGAACTTATAGGTACTGTTGTTTAGCAATATTCTCGTTGCGACGGTGTATAAAATGGGATGTGTTGAATATTATTACAATTATTATAATTATCATTACTATTATTATTATGATTATCATTATTATTATTATTATGAAGTTAATTATAACAGAAACAGGAACGACTGTCAACATAGGCTGAGAAACGCGCCATGGTGCTTCTTTTTAATGCTGTTAACTGATCCCAGCTGACCATATTTTTTTTAATCGCGGAATATATTTCATAATATTATATGCATAAATGTGTATGTATATATTATGATTATTATTACGATATACGTGAATTTGTAATTCAATAGAAAATTGTAAAAACGTGAACTAAACACGAGGAGAAAATTAATAATAACAATGATGCATTATCTAAAAAGTTACGAGAATTGCATCTTTAAAAAATTATGACTGGCCTGGCTGTTACCATAATTAAAAGAAGATTTCTAATCATGTCTAAAGTATATGAAAGCATTGATGAAAATATATTTATTTTTTATTTTTGAATAAATTTATTACAAATAAGCCACGATTTATAAGAGGATATGAAAGAGACTGAACAATTATTATAATTATAATATTTTTAATCTTTAGTACAAGCATATTTTTTAATCGAATGAAATCTAAACAAACATTTTACAAATAAATTTAGAGTTAGGAGATTAGTCAACATTAGATATTTTATAAAATATGAATATTATTGATAGTAATTTTTTAAATTTAATTAATCTGAATGAATGTTTCAAGAAAATTAAAACGTTTTTCATAAATATGCTTGTCGAAATTAAAGGAAAAAGATTCTTAATTATTGTAATTATTTATTTTCACAACTTTTGAAAAAACTTTCAAATCCTTTTAATTAGTTGTAAGGCTCTTTTGATAATTTAAATTATGGATTATGATATAATGATAAATGTACTTTGTCGAACTGAAACAAATTGTGACAGTGATTTTGTTGTCTCTGTTAAAATCGAACGTACAAAGAAACGTATATTAAATAATATTTATGTAAATTTCATCTTTGAAATATAGTCAGCGTAATTATTATGATTTTGTATTATCTAAACTATGCTTGACTGTGATATTTTCGTGTAAAAAAAGATTTTCAATATTTTTAAGTTTATACTTTTTTAATTGTTTCTTCCGTATATGTTCATATATTATTTACATTATTAGATATTAATTCATTTCTCTTACAATGAAGTAGCATAAGCTCATATCGTATTTTTATTAGCAATTTAGGTTCTCTGTAATACAAGAATAACAATATTTTGCATTACTTAAGTTCATTAAAATTAGAAACCAATATTGGGCAAATTAATCAATAATGAATTGTGATAAATACGTTTCATAAATAAGTTTTGATTAATATTTTTATAAAATTAGCTGAAAGAAAACATTTTTCAGAGTATCAATATTTATCTATAAATAATATTTTTAAAATAACAGTTTTTAACCATAATAAAATGAATTTCATTTTACCTTTTTAAAAAAGATGAAAGCTGTGTTATAATATGGTCTATCTTACCATAAAAAGTAAAATTATATGTTTGTAATTCTACTTTTTAGAATTTATTAAAAAAAATTTTTTTATTTCCATTTATGAAAGTCATAAATAGTATGTGCTGAAAAAAAAACATTTTAAAAAAGATAATGAAACTTTTTATATACACATTTTTTTTGAATTGATGAAAATCAATTCAAATTGATTATTTGTAATTATAAATTTGAAATGAAGTCTCTTTCTACAGTTGCTTTCAAGTTATATATTTTATTGATTTATAGCTTTTTTGTTACTTCATAAGCCCAATATTGTTTTGAACTATTAAGTTTTATAAAGTTTTACTACAAAACATATATTAAATTAAATATTTTTTGTGCTTAAAATTATTAAGATGTGTGAGCTTATGTAATGTTATGTAATTAAAAATGTAGTTGGAATATTGTACAAACATTTAGTGTGGGACACTCCCATATTATATACCGTGCCATACATGTTGCCAAAATTAGAAACAAGTTTGTGTTTATTAATATCATCCATACAACTATTTGTAAATGTTTTTTCATTTATTCAATTATATTAAACCTTAAATGTTTCCCGAATAAAGTAAACTCAATCTTAATTAAAATAATTGATAAATTAACTAAATCGACTCAATGTGGTACAAAATGCATAATTTAAACATATAATGGATAAACGAATATTGTGTAAGTTTAAGTTCTAATTTTATTGTAAAGTTTTTCCATCAATTATATATGTATATGTATATTTATAAATGATTGATTGAATGTTCATTTCCTTATACAATTTTGAAACCACTTATAATATGATATAAGAGGGTGGTTAATAAATTTATGTGAATATTTCTGTATTTTTTTTATAAAGTAGAATTTATTACTTTTAAATTCTTCGTAAAAAATTAATACTGCGTTTATATTGCACAAAAAAGTAAAATAAAAAACGCAAAACAGTAATGTTTGTTTCACATTACACTTTTGTAATCGTATCTACCGTCATACGCAAAGCTATGTAGGTTGTATACAAATGTTATTTATGGCAATCTATTGTTACTCGACTGAACTCTGTATAACTGGGTTTTGAATCTAATAAAAATTAATTATCGCACATCATTTGTATTTAAAAACTAGTATTTTAACTTTCATTCATTTTTTTACCAGTAAATGTAACAACGAATACATAAGACAATCACAACTTACAAAAATCTAGGTCTAAAATTACACTAACGTAAACTTGTTCTACATTGTATATTTAACGATACATATCGTATAATATAGTTTTGATGATAATAGTTATTGAAGAAATCTCAAATACTTATCTTTAGCACATTATGAATTTTGGCATTTTATCACTTTTTGTTCATTTGTAATATTTATCACTTTAGAAATAGATTTCTTTACTTTTTTAACAAAATCCCAAAAAAAAAACAAAAATAAAACTAACATCGAAAATCGCTTTCTCCAAAAAAAGTTTCTTTAAAGTACAACGGCACGTTGAAAATAAATATATAACAATTTATATATAATTTACGTATTAGTTCTTTAACAACGGTTAATATTTTTTAACAAAACTATACGGTTTTTCTATATAAAATATTATAGTGAAAAACTTTATGATTATCTATGAATATTTTTAATCTACAAATATAATTGAACACAAGCTATTATGCTTTAAAAATAAAAATGAATGTCATTTTCGGTTGTAATATATCGCTTGCATTTCGATACATTTCGATAACTTATCGTAAATATTCGTAGCAAATCATGTTTTATCACCAATTACTCTTACATAGTAAAACTAATTAGTCATTTTTTTATAATTTTCTAAATATATTGTTTACAATTTTAAACTATGGAACGTGTATTATTCGGTGGAGATGGCGGCGGTGTTAATTGCAACGTTTCATAACAAGTGTTTGAACCTAAACATTTTTCACCCTTCACTCGTTCTAGTTTCAATTGCAATTCATTCAGACCAATTTGTATTGGTTGCCAGAAGTTCTTACTGTTGTACAATACTTCATTAATAGTGTTGAGCAATGTTGGATTAAGAGGAGGTGGAGTAGGTAAATTATTCATGAGAAATCCAGTTATACTACTTCCATCTGCATAGCCTTCATCAAGACTTTCCTCAAATGCCTTTGTAGATTTTAATTTTTCTTTCAATTCCTAGTAATCACAAAATTATAGTTTTATAACATTAGCTTCATTACTTTTTATTAATAATAATTACTAAATGCTTTAAAAACTTGAAAATTATGAATTAAAGATTACATCTTACTTTGTTTCGTTTAAGAGCTTCCTTCAGGCATTCTCTAATTGAAGTATCTGCCTTATTTTTCTAAAAAAAATTGCAGAATTATTAGAATCAATCTATATATAGTAACCTATAATTTTAATAAATTTAAATTTACTTCGTTTGGATCTAACTGGGTTTTTTGCTCTTGATAAAGCTGTTTTTGCAAATTACTAACTCTTCTTCTTTCCTGCCTCAGCCTTCTGAAAAGCGATGCATTTGCTGAATAAGACAATGACTTAAGACGTTTATTCTCGTTATGCACTTCCTGCACAGCATTTAATTTTTCCTCCAATTCTATGTTTCTGCTTTTTAACAGTCTATGTTGGGCTATTATTTTTGTAAGCTGTGAGCGTAGCTGCTCTATGGCATCGTCAACCTATTCAATAATCTCAAAATTAGGCCAAATAAAAATAATTATTAGATCATCTTAACTAGATCTTTAATTTAATTAATACAAATGCAAAAACTGAAAATAAATAGTAGTTAATTGAAATAAATAAATTGGAATGATTTGATGTAAATATACTCATATATGTACTTTGTATATCAATATTTATAAATACTTTGTATATATACATGCATATAAACGTGTGTAGATACACATATACATATATGCTTAAATGTACCTGTTCTCGTTCTTGATTAGTTGATAACAGACTTATTTCGAAAGTCTCTTTTTCGGATCGGATCTTTTCTAGCTCAATCCGCATCTCCTGTACAGTATCCGCTAATTTCGAACTCTCCCTTTGGCACCTTTGTAGACTATCTTCTGTCGAAGATAGGAGAATTCGCTGCTTGTTCAAGGCACTTTCTGCAGAAACCTTTTCTACTTCTAAACCCATAAGACGTTGCTCAAGATCTTTTCTATGTGCTTGAGAATCCTTAAGTTCTTCTGTAGTTGTATCAAACTTACTTGCAAGTTCTCTATACGATGTCATTGGCACTGTCACTTGCTGCTGCCATGGCAGGTTCTATAAAGAAATTATGATAAATTGAGATTAAAATGATTGATTTTTAATACTTGACAGATGATTTTTCATACTTTATAGCTATGATCTTCTAATTTACATAATTCTATTTCTAATTTCAGATCATCTTTTTCTTTTTTATGTTTTTGTATAATAATAGAATAATCTTCATTTAATTGTCTCCATTTAGCTGTTATGTTTACCAAAGTTTGATGTTTTTGCCTTAACATACTTCGATATGTGTCTATTTCTATTTGTAAAGTTTTTTTATTGGCTTGCACTTCCTGCATTTGATTCTGATACCATTTTGTTGCATTTTCTGCTATTACAAGACGAGACTGTGCATCTTTCATGCAATTGTAAAATTGCTGCTTCTCTTGTAAAGAGGTTTGGGCTTCTACGTATAAGTCAGCTATTTTCTTTTTTAATCCTTGATTTGCAGTATTTTTGGCAGATATTTCTATCCTGACATTTTCTAAATCTATTCTTAAACGTTCATTATCTAATTCTAATGCAACAATTCTTTTCGATAACTCTGCATTTGTTACATCCGGTGTTGAGAGATGACGAAAGCGAAACTCATCTGTTATCATATGCAATGAATCTACTGATGTAAGAGAATCCAATTCATATCTTGATGAATCTGAGCCAGTATCCATCTTTACTTAAATAATTTTATCTAAAAAATGTTAAACATTCTGTTACTTTGTTTACAACAGACTCTTTAAATTAATTGGAATTAAACATATTTCAATTTTATTAAGACATAACATAAAAAATATGTAGCTCTTAATTCTAAATCATACAATTTTACATAATTAATTGTTTTTTTTATCTTATACAGTGAATAAAGTGCAATGTTAACCGATTAAAATGATTATAAATAACCACCTGCTAAGAGTACATCATTCTGACTATTTATCGTTAACCTCGAAATTCCAGGAGTGTGTGCTCCGTTGATAAACATTTAATAAATTCTCCTCTATCATTTCTTTGGCACAAATTTAAGTGAAGTACATTGAATAATTGAAGGCGATACATGGCACCAAAAATGTTTGAAGAGTGCAGCAGAATGCAGCAGCACAAGTCAGTACAAGTGATGTACAAACAGATGTGAAGGTGTGCATTTTTCACGCCAAAAAACAGTCGAAGTAGAATGTAGTTGACTTCGCACAATTATGGTCTTTTCTTCACGCTGAATTGCTGACCATCAGATTACGAGTCTAAAAGACCATCAAAACCAATCAGAACCGCCACTTACAAACTATATATGTGGTAACTGGAATAAGGGTATAGTGTGGAGTGGTGTGGAGCAGTGTGGAGTAGAGAATTAGAATATGTATTAACGAAGTTTATTATATATAATATGATTACAACCTAATTTGCATTATTCCTTGAAAGTATGATTTCATTTAGTTTTTGCACATGAATTTAGCTATTATTTAAAGTAAAAATTATTTTTTAGATTTTTTTGTTTACAATGATTTTATTTATAAAGTCTTTTATTGAGATGATAACTTAAATGAAATAACTGTTGTGTTTTCTGACATTATCGATAGAACATTTGGCGATACTATGTAAATTATGGATATGGTTGATATATTTGCTACATGTTTTACACGTTATAATTAAGCTAATTTCTTTTCAAGAAGAAGAGTATCAAAAGGAGGAAAATACTAGAAAAAGTAAATACTAGATTGCCATTATTCAATGTACAAATTATTTTAATAATTTGGAAGATCCAATGGTGGGCGATTTGATAAAAATCTCTATGGTTCCAATGGTTAAGTTATAATCAAAAGTAATATCCATTAAATTAACATTTTTTAAAGAAAAATAATATTTTATCTAAATGGATTTAAAATAATTAAAACTGGAAATCTTGATAAATTCATGCGCTTAATTAGCGAGCTCCATAACCGTTAATAAATTGGAACAATCATCTCGTTAGTTTGAAAGTTGTTTGACGTTAACACGAGAAAAACCAAAATTCGACACTGCAATTTGTTTTTCTGCAACCTGTACGTTGTAAGACGTATAACAGTCGAATTTCACTCTTTCGTTCCCGAAGTGAGCCGAGTCGATATTATCGGTATGAATCGGAATATCAACAATTTGGCGAACCAACACAGCTGTGTGCTGCTAGTTCATGTACAGCTATTCACCAAAAAGCGCTGGTCGTCACATATATATTTGTACTCGCGTGGGTCGCGACAATGTAGGCCGGTTAGCGCGTGATTCTTCGTACGAAGATGTGGTCAACGAGCTGTTTTACCCGCAGCAAATATCGGGTCGGCGCATGTCCGGCAATTTGCCACCAATAGTGCTGCAATCAACCGAGAAGTAAATGCCGAGCAATTGGCGGTCATCAGCCGGGATACCTGGCAAGCAACATTGCAGCACTGTTGGTGGCAAATTGTCAGACATGCGTCGACCCAATGTTTGCTTATGCGGGTACCCCGACTTATGACCGTCGTAGTCAAAAGAAAATTTCTGAAATTGCTTTTCTTAATTTTTGACTTTTATTAATATAAGCACAGTATAATAAATAATATAATTAAATAAAAATAATAATTTCATAGTCAAATACTGCTCATTTGTATTTTTTCTTTGTCAGTGTATTTAAATTAGTCAATTACTTCGTATCACTGAGTTTCACTTAGCAAAATAACTTCTGCGTTGTATTCAATCTGACGTCATTTATTATTGACCTTGATGCATAAATATTTCTTTTAAAGCGCCTCAATCTGTTTTTATGGAATATCCCGACATTGTAGTCACTTATATTGGAAATACAATTAATTCTTTTTACCGCAATACCGGAATTGAAAAACATGAAATATGTTTCTTGTGGTCAGCATCACACCTTGGCCGTTACAATGGATAATCAAATTTTCGCCTGGAGTGATAATAAATATGGTCAGCTAGGACTTGACCCTGCTTTGCATAAAAACGCATTAATTCCAACGGGAGTTGAGATTTTTAATGAGATTCATGTAATCGAGAAAATCTTTTGCGGTTGGACACACAGTGCGATTTTAACGGGTAAGTTTATTTTCGTTGCGACTGCTGCTAGTAGCGATATATTGTTGTAATTTATCTTCATCGCTATTTTCTTGTGCAATTTTCTAACAGACGACAAAAGAATTTTTTTATGGGGTCGAAACTCATGCCCTCGGAGACTGCAATTTGGAAAGCAGCGGAACCTTTAATTCCAAAGAGAATGCAGCAGTTTTCCATTGGATCTGAGCACAATGTCGCTATTACAGATTCGGCTTATTTAACTTTTCTATGCAAAAAGAATTCTAAATTTGAAATTGTAACCTGACTATTTTAGAGGACAGTTGTATATTTAGTTGCGGCTGGAATAAGCGCGGCTATTGTGGAAACGGCGGCAGAGACGATATCTTCGATCCTGTTAAATTAATGCCTAAGCGCATGAATATCCTAGTAGGTGGAGATGCCAGGCATACATTTGCACTAACAAAAATAGAACGTCAGGAAATGAATGAGGATTATAGTTTTTTAAAAGAAACTAACTTGTTTTTTTTCTCGTTTATGATAAATTTTTAAATAACATTATTATAAAATATGCGTATAACTTGTAGCGAATGTTGTCGGGTAGGATTGTACCGCTGAGTGTGTGCGGAGTATGTGAGTACCGTCGCGCAGGTATGGTAGGCGCTGCGCCGCGTCAAAATATACAGGTCGTTCGGGTTGCGCGGTTCGCGCCGACGGTACGTACGAGCGTCTCGCAACTGCATAGGCTAAGCATTATAGACTTTTCTTGTAAAAAAATCTAAAAAGTTAGCCGACTGTGCAAAAAAATCGCACTTTTTGGTTTTTTGCTTATAATTCAAAATATTTCTGAGTGATCACAATGCTATAAAGAACGTATTTATAGATAATACAAATACAAACAATTCTAAATTTAAAAGAACCCGATCGGATAATTAGAAGACGAGAAAATTTGGTGGACAAATAGTGTACATTTTTTGTTTTTCTTTTTAAATCTTATCTTTGTTAATTATAAAGCTGAAGAGATGTTCTTTCGGGAACAAGTAGCTATTAGTGCACTCTTATTGTGTGCGAAAAATGGTTTCTGTCAGCTTACAAATTTCGACGCAAACATATTTTGAATTTTTTTCTGCTTCTAAATTGCAAAATGCTTCACTCACTGGGAGATTATTTAATTACAATTTTAAAAACAGATTTGGAAAATTGAAGTTTTGTTACTGCAATTGTACATCTCGCTTTTTGGTTTAATGCTCTGAAAACCGGTCAAAAATGTTTGCGAAGTTGACAGTTTTTGGTCTCGTGCGGGAAATCTTTCGAGTGCGTACTGCGTATACCATGTACAAAATACGTTTCTCGTCTCTATTACTATACACATTACAGCGCTTCCCCTCAGCATTTTGCAAATTAGAGAGAGCAAGACGCTGAGAGGCGCCAACGTTCGTAACAGCAGACATGCTATTGCTCGCCTTAAACTTCGCCCGGGACAACCGGAAAAAGTCCAACGATTCCAATGCCACCCTGCCTCCCCGTTTCAGACCGAGGACCAACGTCGAAGGGAGATCGCCATCCAAATTAGACAAAGTCCGTCCGGTTTTGACTCGACTCGATCGGGTTCAATAATTTTATCTTATTTATTTTAAACTTCGAGAATCAACTACAAATCGGAGCACATTCGAAATTCACGATACATGCATACATTCACCGTCGCACAATATATATATATATATGAACCCGCATTAAATGATTAGAATTTATTATTGAAAATAATTAGAATTCATTCTTTGTGTAAACAAAGAAATTCACTAAAAACCTTTTTCATTCGAATACCCAAACTGAAGGCACTATATAGTGAGTCCTAAAATACGCTTCGGCGGTCACGATTTTTTCAGCTGCGATCATGAGGGCGCATGAACGGAAAGGTGCGCGAGTGCCACAGCTCACCTGGATCCACACAGGGGCTGTAGGCGTAATAAGAACACCACCTGCTGTCAGAAGTCAACTGTTATATACTCGGCGTCGTGCTACGCTCCCTTCGTAATTGAAACAGAGTCGTCCCTGTATAGTTTTTCACGTGCCGCAAACCAAGCATGTTTCGTACGAGATCGCAGAGCAGCATTGGGTAAAGATAGTTCCATCATCGCGCTTCAATTTCGAATACATATAACGATATCGAAGACCCACGAGATTATTGGTTGGGCAAATTTTTCATACTTTACGCATGTTTTCCTTTCTAGGGATAGCGAACGAGAGGCTAAATTCGTGCAGGAAAGAATAGACGCCGTAGAAAAACATTTCGCTGAACTTTGCTCTAGCTTAGCGGCTTATTCCAGAAAAACTGCTAGGTAAAATTCCTATTCAAAAATTATAGTTTAATGATTAACCTGCATTTATTACTAATGCACTTCACGATTTACATACACTCGAATAAATCAGATAATATGCAATGTATCTTTATACAATGTTTAAAAACACTAATTCTGTATAAATTTAGATAAATTTGTTTTTACTGAGACAAATTTGCAATTTATCGGGTGAATTTTCGTTTTCAGGTTGAGAGATAAGAATGATGAAGTTGCTAAGACGATACAAACATACGCTGACGCAGAGGACATAAATCGATCCATGAGTTCTTGCCTCGTCAATTTTTCGAACACGCTATCTGTTATAGGAGATTACAGGTAGTAACACGTTAAATATTTATAATATATTTAATCTTTGTGGAGTTCTTAGTATATTAAGATATAGATTGTTAAATACTCAGAGACGCCGAAGTCCAGAGACTAAATTCAAAAGTTGTGACACCACTCTCACAATATCAAAACACTTGCAAACGTGCTAAAGAAAATGTGAAAAACACTTTTTCTGCTAGGGATGAGGAACTTAAAAGAAAACGATTGTTGGAAAAAGTTCGTGAAGAAAATCCTAAAAATCATCAACGAATCGTATCCTTTATATCATTCATGAAAATAATTATTTTCTGCAATTCCGAAAAGCTGTTTTATTTTCTTTGACGCAGACTGTATAGTCTGAAGCTAAATCCAACCTGATGAAAGCTACGGTTGAAGTTTCTAGAGTTGTTAAAGAGCTCGAGGAGCAAATTGATTCATTCGAAAAACAAAAATTACACGATATAAAAACGATACTTTTAAATTTCGTAACGGTGCAGCTTAGTTTTCACGCCAAAGCTGTGGAGCTATTTACAAAGGCCTATCAAGATGTTGCAGAAATCGATGAAGCTCAAGACCTAGAGGTACATTTTACTAAAAAATTATTGAAATTAAAAACTAACAATATTTTGGCGTATTAAGAATATTAAATAAGAGTAATTTTATATATATGAAAAATAACGGAATAAAATGTTTTCTGTTATCCTTTAAAAATGCAGGACTATCAATTCACGAGAGGAGAAATTAATAGGGTAACTTGTAATTATTGTTAAATTTAATTGTGTAGAATGTTAATATATGTGTATGGTTTAAAAATGCGTTACTAGCTATTTGTTTTAATAAACATTATTATTCAATAATTCTGCAGGAGTTTCGCAATACGTTGAAGTCTGAACCATCGACGAAATTGAACGCTAGTAAAAGATCTGGTTTTCGTCAAGCCTATTCATTAATGAATTTGCACGGTAGATTCACACCTTCACCAATGAATCTAAGGAAAGAAAAATTTCACAGGACTTCTGAATCTATAGTAATAAATTAAACAGTAGTTGTTTATGCGTTAAAAAAACTAAATTGAACTACACTAGTTTAATTAAAAAATATAATTTTAGGATTCTTCAAAAACTGGCCATACTAACTCATCTGAGTCAGTGCAAGTAGAAGAGTATGGTGAAAGTTCAGATGAATCAGAAGAAACCTCTTCTATTCGGGAAAAAAAAACAGTGAGATCTAGACTTAAAACTATGTAAAGAAAAATAATTAATTTATTACTTTTTCTTCGATATTTCAGAAGAAAAAATTTGTAAAAAAAAATGAACATAATGAAACCAATCAACTTATTTTAAAATTAGTGCCATCTTTACCAAAATGTCAGAAGAAAATAATGACATCTTTGGCTCATAGTATACATTACTCATAAACTATTAGTGTGAAATTATATTAAAATGAAAACAACTTTTTTTTGAATGTTATATTACTATTTTATAAAAATTCTTACATTAATAATATATAACATGCATGGAATAAATAGTCGGAAGTTATAAATGTATATACTTAGTGAATATGATAGTTTATAATTAATATGTATATATATAAGTTTACAACAACATTTGGTCAATAATTATTTATCATGTCCTACTTCAGCTTGTGTCATTAGATCAGCAATATTCTTTTCTAAATCATCTATACGGTTTCCCATATCATCTAGTAATTATTATTAAGGAATACAAATAAATTGTTTCTCCTGAATAAAAATATTTTTTCTTATACCTTAAAACAATGTTAATAATAACTAACTTTATTTTTTTATTGCATACTAAATTCGAATATATTTTTAAATAAATTTTAAAGTAGAACTAAAAGTAATCGAATACTGATATATAACTTTATTGTGATCTAACTGTTAAATTTTGGTTTCTTTCAAAATCCTTTGTAAATAAACTGAAATTAAAAAAGATTGAAAACATGTAATACAATAAATAACTACTTTTACAGTGTATGTGCAGTGAGAAAAAATAATAAAATAACAAAAATATTTTGTAAACTAGAGGTTATATATTTAAACATACTTAAAAATCATGAAAATATTGTTGGAAAAAAAGGATATTTCTATTGACGATCTGGTCAGACATTATTTGAAACTTATCTTGCATATTCTGTAACAGTGTTTGAACCTGTGGAAATAAAACGTTCTAAGGGTTACAACGTTATTTTGACTTTACATATTTTTTAACCTAAAATATTTTGTTAAATGAATGCTTTTAACATATTTACATAGTTGGTGAATTCTTGAACATTTTTTGGATCACCATTATTTCCCATTGCATAGTTGTCTCCATCGCCTGATTTCAGCTCTGTTTTCATTTCAGCCATACTATTGACAACACAAATTAAATTTCAACATTTGAAAACTTCATGTATTTATAATTCTAACCAGTACTCAATAAACAAGGAAAACTTACTTGCAATATTAAACTTTTATTAGTATTAATTACTTGTAAACAAAAACGACGTCAAGTTTCTAGAATTGCTCGGTGAATACGAAACAACAATTGTTGTGGCTACTCTAGCATACACCAGACTACACTGACGTTTGTTAATGGCGGCGTCGGGTTTTAAGCAGGTGCTTGAATGTTATACATAGGCCTATAGCTACGCATGTAGATTTTAATGCTGGCAGTCTTCTAGATACGCATATATCTACTTAAATTTGTCAGCTGATTTTATGTGTACATGTCCTAACTCTTTATTTTGACACTTAGGGCTCTTCTTGAGATACTCATTACAGTGCGATATACGAAGTATTGTACTGAGCACAGTTAGTTTGGTATATGTACGGTACGATTATTATACACGTATCTCAGGAGACGGCCGACGGTTACAATGCGATTGATTAAATAAAAATATTGATTTATCTCAGAATCCTTTTTATAATACATTTACCTTATTTAATCTATAAATCTCTTTTGGCATACGTAAATTTTAGTAAATATATAGTATAACTTTCGCGAAAATTTGTTATTGAGCGTTTATAAATATTTAACGATAAAAGTTACTTTTTTGACTCCAATTTCCTAAGTTTTTTTACAAAGAAAATCGGTAACAAATGTAAATCTACTGAGTACTGCAGAAAAAATACGTTTAAAAAAATGAACATGTGTTTTTGTTTACAGTAAATTGTGTTCCGTTGTCGTCTGCTTTTATCATGTGCGCGTGCGCATGTAGTGAACTGTCCAAAGTTATCGCGTCACCGCAGTGATTGACCGATAATAATATGTGAAACGCGTGTTGTGTAAATGTCAGCTTTGGCTGCAGAGATTAAACTCTCCTTCAACTTGATCTCCTATATACTACATATATATTGAACTATATTATCATCAGTCTATTTTTAGAAGTCAGCCGTAATGGACAGTAGTAGTCGCTCGTAGGCATGTAGTGATCAAAAAATTGAGAGTAATGAGTTGAAAAGACTCACAATTTTTTTTCAATTCAATCAAAACGCAAACAATTTGTCGTTTTTTAAATAGAAAATTTAAAAATTGCTTATTGTATAATATTAATTTTGAAGACGAGCTCTTATATACGTGTGTCTGCAACAGTGTTGTTTTGTGTACAAACTATGCGTTTAGCATCAAGATGTGCAATAATTTTGGTTTTTTGCTACATATCACTGACGCAAACTTTTTATTTCAAAGGAAATCAAAGATCACCAGTTATATTTGGTATGGCATTTATATTTTTCATGGGCAAGAATAGATGAAAAATACAAAAAAAAATTTTAGTTCCAGGAGATGGAGGCAGTCAAGTAGAAGCAAAAATTAACAAAACATCTGTTGTACATTATTTGTGTGAAAAAATATCATCCGGATATTTTAATATTTGGTTAAATTTGGAACTGTTAGTTCCTATAATAATAGATTGTTGGGTAATATGCATATATTTACGATTTCATAGAAAATTTATACAAAGTGAAATTTTTTTAATAATACTATGATTTTCAGATTGATAACATGATACTTATTTATAATAATGAAACAAGAAAAACTAGGAATCCAGATGGAGTAGAAATTAATATACCAGGTTGGGGTGATCCATTTGTAGTAGAGTATTTAGATCCCAGTAAAGCATCTCCAGGTGCTTATTTTAAAGATATTGGAAATATGCTTGTTAAAGATTTGGGATACATACGTAATGTTTCTCTAAGAGGAGCTCCTTATGATTTTCGTAAAGGACCAAGTAATTAATGTTAAATTACAATATTGTTGATAATTTTTTTAAAACATATTTAATATAATTATTATTTAAGGTGAAAATGATGAGTATTTTGTGAAACTGAAGGCTCTTGTAGAAGAAACTTATATAATGAATAATAATCAACCAGTAACTCTGATAGCTCATAGCATGGGAGGACCAATGTCTTTAGTATTTTTAAGACAACAAGATCAAAAATGGAAAAATAAATATATCAACTCTTTAATTACATTAGCAGGTGCTTGGGGTGGCTCAGTAAAAGCACTTAAAGTATTTGCAATTGGTGATGATTTAGGTGCTTATTTATTAAGAGAAAGTATCTTGAAGGATCAACAGATTACTAGTCCAAGCTTAGGATGGTTATTACCATCAAAACTATTTTGGAAAGATGATGAAGTGCTTGTAGAAACTGAAACTAAAAATTATACTTTTGCTAATATGAAGCAATATTTAATGTAAATACTTTTTATTTTTATCATCACTATTTTTATTATCAATTATTTTAAGTTTATTTTGATTAAAATCTTTCAGAGATATAAATGTACCAAATGGTTGGGAATTTCGTAAGGACAATGAAAAATTTCAACTTGATTTTAGTCCACCTGGTGTAGAACTTCATTGTCTGCATGGTGTAAATGTTGATACTGTTGAAAAGTAAGTAAATAATATATTGAACGAGTTTAATATGTGCAAGAATCACTAAGTATAAAACGTGATTAAACATATTCTTATGCAAATAGATGTAAATTTGAATTATATTTATTATATATTTTGTAGACTATTTTATAAACCTGGAATATCAATTGATGGTTATCCTCAACTAATACCAGGTGATGGTGATGGTACAGTTAATTTAAGAAGTTTAGAAGGATGTACTTATTGGAATGGCAAACAAAAGCAAAAGGTTTACCATCGTACGTTCCCTGGTGTTAATCATATGCATATTTTAAGTAATAACACAGTTCTTGATTATATAAAACATGTTCTAATGTTTTGAAAATCAATTAACTTTGCAGCTACAGATTGAAATTAATTCATTTTACATACTGTGTCTTCATTTATAAACTTTGCATTATATTTAGTACTTTTTATATTTGTGTTATAAAATATTAGCCTGCATTTTTAATGTTGAGATTAAAAGCATTTTTTACATATAAAAATATTAATTTGATATTTATTTTTTGTTTTCAATTTTTTTAGTTTTATAAATCTAATTTAATATTAACCAATTTGTGCTGTGAAAATGATATTTAAATAGATTAGAAAACAAACTTTATAATTATATTTCTTAACAATATATTGATATATTATAAATAAATATAAATATTTTTAAAATATTTCTTGTATTATTTAGATATGAATGGTAACCTACAAAATTTGAATAAAATAGAAGAATTATGAGGGTAGAAAAAAAACACGTTTTAATATAACAAATCTTTAATAAACAAAAGTCGATAATTACACATTGAATTATCTTGGAGCGATAATATATAATAAATAAATTACATACATTTTTCTCTAAATGTATTATCCTAACCTAGATTTTACATACATAAAATGTTATAGATTTATTTTGACTACATTGTCATTGCACATGAATATGACACTCGAAGTGAAAGTGACAAATTTCACCTCAAATAAGCATTCAAATTGAACACTTCTTAAAGGCAGCAGAGGAATGCTCGAGATATTTTGCTAAAATATTACCTTACAGCATTTAATATACACCAACAAACACACATTTAAACATTCACTCTCAGTATATTGTACAACTGAATTTCAGTAAACATAAAAAGAAAACAGAGTTTTTAACAAAAAAATTTCAACTAATGTCAGTTGAACCCTGAAGTTTTTAAAAAAGCATAAATACCAATAGCTATAAAAGTTACAAATGTAATTGTCTTGTAATTTTTTATATATGGAATTCGTGAATTTGCACGGCTTATTTTCAATTTTCGTTGTCTTTCTTGTTCTAAGCGCACTCTTTCCCATTTATTTTTCCATTCTTGTTCTTTAGATTTTCTATCAAGATCAAATGCTATTACATCATTTTCTATTGATTCAGGTGGATATTGTTCATATAATTTCCAAGTATTGTGTAAAAGGTCTTCAAACGGTAAGTTATGTGGTAACTATAAAACATAATTTATTTTTAATGTAGCTAGGATTACAATTAAGTTTTAATAAATTTTAAACAAAAGTTTAAAATATAAATTTATAATGTATTCATTTAAAAAAATTTAAATCATGTATAAATTTTTCTTTACCGTACTAAGAACTTTATGTGTATGACCCATGTCAGCAGGTGTTGTATTAAAAATTTCCTTATCTCTGAAGGCCACTATATTAGTACTTAAATACAAAGGAATTAAAGGTGGACTTCCAAGAAAGAAATCGAATAATCTATGAAGTAATTTTCTATTGTTTGCATATTTATGTGCATACCATGTTGTGTATTCTGCTAATGCAAAATGAGGAAACAGTTCGACACTATAAATAAAAATTGTCATACTTTTTTATAGAGTACTATTCTTAATTATTAGTAATAAATTGTAGTTAAAAATTAAGCTTTAAAACAATAGATACTTTTCTAAATATTCCAAAAGTTGATGATGCCTTCGATCTAATAGTGCAAATATGACAAAAAGTTCTTGACTAACTTTTTCCATCGTTACCTCCATAAATCTTTCTAAAAACGTTAGTGCAATTTTTTCTAGTACTTTCAATCCTTGTTGTAATCCCATAACTAATAAAACAGTTGCTGCTATATCATTAAATCCTTGATAATAACTATGAAATTAAATTTTCTATTATTTAAAAAAATATATAACAATGTGATAACACAAAATTTATAAACCTTACTTTAATTTTGTATGCTTTGATAAAACCCAACACATTATTTTTGTAAGCTCTCTTTCAAATTCTTCTATGGCATCTTCAGAAGCATCTTCTGGCAAATGATCTCTACTCCTGCTGACATCTTTTAAAATTTGTTCATATGTTTCATTACTTATAAGTTTATGTATATTTTCAAGGTCTTCTTCCATTTCAAAATCCTTTTCTGTTAATCTTAATAATTTTGGCCACAGACATTTTCTAATATCGTCTACATGAGAAATTATAATTATAGTAAATATATTCATGTCTTCATTCAAATGAATTACAATATCAATAATATTAATAATAGTAACAATAACTTTAATAACAATTTACCATGAACTAATCCTTCACTACTTCGTCCAAGAAGTTGCAATTCATTAAATGTTAAGTCTGACCTTCTCGTTGTGTCCCTGATTATAATAAGTTTTAATCGTTCCAATTCTATAATTCATTTGTATTGGTAAGATAGTAATTTGTTTCAAGATATATACCATTAAACTAATTTTAATCACCTGTTGAATGTAAACCAGTAATTCTTGGTATTTCAGGTGTAATTCCATCAATCCATGCTGAATTTGAATTTGACATATTAATCAATAAAATTGACTTCAAATTGATTTCAAAATTGAAAATTGTTTTAATATAAAAACTTTTTTATGTCTCAAAAAACTAATAATAATTAAGTGTGCAATAAGAAGTATTATTTTCTGAAATTATTACAACATAATTATAAAAAATCCATCAACTTAAACTTTGTTCAAGATTTTTTTGTACATACTGTCTAATCTGCTCCCTGTAGATTTTGTTGCTGTAATAAAAATATGTTAATAATGGTTTTCTTTTTATACTGAATAACTGTTTTTGTATTAAAAAGTAAAAACTATTGAGGCAAATAAGAATACAGAAAAACCACTAAATCTATATTCCTAACCCTTATCATAGAAAAGTTATTTTTTGTTGGACAGTCTCTTTGAGATTGTAAGTATTATACAGATCAAAATAATGCTCATTGCATTATTTTTGCACCTAATTTTTTTACAAAATATTTAAAGTTTATAGCCGTATACAGAATATTTTTCAGTTTAAAAAGTTTCCGAGATTGTACACTGAATCGATTTCATTATGCACATTTCAGTAAGTAAAAATTCGGTTTCAAATTTTTATGCATAAGTGACAGGATCTAAGAGAAATATTTCCAAAACGCAGTACGATCAATATTATACACACTAAAAGTATTTCTTTATTCGGAACTTTTTACAACCCATCACTCAGGTCTTTTCAATGGAAGAAATTGTTTTGCACAATCTTTTATTTTACTTGTTTTACATCACAATATTCTTGTGAATGATATAGATGAAATGTTTTCCTATATATGGTAAGTTTCCAAATTATTGGATAAATACAGTAAGTGCATTTGACAATTGACATTAGCGTGCTATTTCTCGAGCTAAACATTGACGTTCTGAAACCGAAAAACCGTCAGTGAACATTTTCTATAACGCACAGATGCAAATATGATAAGTTGAATAATAAAATAATTCTGTACAGATTAAAATGAATAGAAAAGAGTACTTTTATAAATTAAAAACAATCTATATTGATAATGTTAAAAATAATAACTGTCGCAGACATCGATTCATTAATCAGAAGTTAATCTACGGTTCATGTTTTTATATAAAAAAAATTGGAAATAATACAAATGCAATTTTTAATAATATATGATAATTTATAAATAAACCAAATATTTATAACAATTTATTGTTAAACAATATTATTTAAAATTTAAATATTTAATAGTTTTATATTTGTACGTATTCTTGAAGAAAAACATGAACCATAGATTAATTTCTGATTAACAAATCGATGTATGCGACAGTTACAATTTTTAACATTATCAATACAGGTTGTTTTTAATTTGTAAAAGTACCTTTTTTATATCTATTATTTTACTATTCAACTTTTCATGTACGCATTAGTCGTTTTCAGAAAAGGTTTAATGACGGTTTTCGGTTTCAGAACGTCAATGTTTAGCTCGAGAAATAGCACAATGATGCCCAATTTATTTACTCTATTTATCGAGTAATTTTGAAATTTACCATATATAGGAAAACAATTCATCTATACCATTCACAATAATATTGTCATATAAAAGAAGTAGAATAAAACATTGTGCAAAACAATTTTTTCTATTGCATTTTATAAGATCATGTAAAAAATCAATAAGATTCTGTACATTAAAAACAGCTGTTCCGTAAAAACTTCTGGGAATCGAAACATTTGGTGTATATGATCTTCGACGTACTTCGTTCTGGAAATATTTCTCTAAGGTTCTACGTATAAAAAATTCGACACGAAATTTTTACTTACTAAAACCTGCACGATGAAATTGTTTCAATGCGCATTCTCACATTACAATCTGAAAAATATTTTATGTGCAGTTATAAACTTTGAATGTTTTGTACAAAAATTACATGCAAAAATATTGTTTTTTATTTTTTTGTGCATGAATACTAAAGTGCATAATTTTTATGTGCATAAAACTTCCTATCTCAGCTGTTTGCATCTAAAAATTGTGTAAAATATTGAACGGTTATAAAGAATTATATTAGAAATTTTGATATTTTTATTAATATGATATTTACGTTATATCACATTTGTAGACGAACACATTACGTATGTTATCATTAATTACTTTTGAGAGTCCTGCTTTTTGCTTCTGCTCGTGATTTCTTTTGACAGTACTGTAGTGATATAGTATCAATATGTGTACCCGTAGTTTAACTGTGTTTTCCTGATTTAATTTATAGATATATGTTTTAGTTGACATGTGTTAGTAGCGTGAGGTGGCACACACCAAACTGTTAGCAGTGTTGCCAAGTTTAAAACTCAACTAGCGCGTAATTTAAATGTAACGTAAACATAATATTTAAAAAATATTGCAAATCAAATTTATTACTGTGATAGAATAGCTACATTTACATAATAAATATTAAGTCGTATTTGATACTAAGATCAAGGAGTATATTTTTATCAAGGAGTACAAGGTAGACATTTTTATTTTCTGAAGTTTAAATACTTGTAAAAATAATAGATTGTTTAAAAATGATAGTTGAATCAGTTGTTTCCGAAAACTGCGGGCATATTTTACTCTGGTAAGTTTATTTTTCTAAATGTTTGATTTTACGTAGACTTTTTCCTGAATTGATTAATAGATTTTTCTTTAGATAAGCTAAAACTGTAAGTTTTATTATACATGGTGGCTGTTGGCTTGTTTTAAGTAAATTAAGTGTTTCTATTTTCATTTAATTTAAAATGCGATTATCATTAAAAATTTTAATTATTTTAAAACTCATCATTTTTTTACTAAATTTAAAAAAACTCGAATTTTTAAAACTATTTTGTTAACTTTTTTCATTATTAGTAGGTTATATTAAGAACCTGGAGTCCACAGTCATTAATATATATAAAAATATCAAATATAACTTAAATATTTAGTTAATGATCAACTGTTATAATGCATGAAATTATTCGTTTTTAAATAAGGATTAATTATATATATATAATATATATAGATTTTATATTCGTCTAAAAAGATATTTAAACACGCAAACAATAAAAACTATTCTTTTATCGCCCCTTTATGGTAGTAATTTTATAAAATTTATATTTATAATGTTTTATATAAATATCATACTACGTGTTAATAAAGAAATACTGAATTAATAAATTTAAGCATATTTTATTTACGAATTTGAAGCAGGACCATCCTAATGCAGTATGCAGTGTATTGGATAGCTGCATTTTGCAACTAACATGCAGGAAATATACGATAATTCCACTTAGAATCAAAATTTAAGAATTTTATAAAATTAAGTTATTTCTTTTTTAAATAATAAATAAATCTGTGTATTCAAAACATTAATTAATATAATTCTTATTTCTACGATGTTTACGCATGTTTCTACGCAGAATACTTCGCTTAACTCTCTTACATAATCTCTCGAGTTTAAATAAATTATATATAGCAGCGAGTAACTTAAGTTTTCTTAAATATCGACCATGTATACATCTGTAAGTTTTGCGGCTATGTATATTTGACGAATAGTATTCCGAGACGATGCGAGATGCACTCGAGAGGCGCCTCGAAACAGGTAATGAACGTTGACTTAGATATTGAATTATTTATTAAACGGAATTTTATTGATATTCATTAATTATTGTATAATTTAAGTAAGTCGGGTTAAACAGGGAATATCGTAAACAAGGCGTAGCCATAGGGAACCGGAACTATAAGTTTAGAAATTACATAACTAAAAGCAGCCAATCGGTGATTGGTATCAGCTAAAATCAATTGTGTATATGATTAATCGTTAAACTATACGTTTTCATTTCAAGATATTGTTTATCGAAGTATATGACTTAAATAAATAATTAGAAGCTTGTCAATTAAATTTCTACACGAATTTATAAAATGAAAAAAGTACAAAAGTTTATTGTTAGTATGTAATATAAATATAATTACTTATACATTGACAACAAATTATTATTGTTTAAACTTTTCTTTTATTCACTGTCTTTTTCGATTGAATATTTAAAAAATAGACTTTAAAATAAAATTTTGGAAAAAAATATTATTTTTTCCTACTTCTTCTCACCGACTTCTGAAATATTGTTTTATATTTACAGGTTTATCAACATTTTTCTATATAGAGATGCGATGTGTTAAAAACGTGAAATACAATAAACGCGGATATATGTGCAGACCGCACGCTGGAAAAGCAATGTTGAATTAACGGTGTACTACGGCTGTATTGCTCTTACAATCTAAAACTCTTAAGTATAATAGTTGATCATTTTAAAACAGATGACATTTCAACGCATTGTCTTTAATTATCATTTACAAATTTTTCGAGATTCTGTATTAAAGGTTTATTTACAAGGTGGCTTATTTATAGGTTTATTATTCAGAATTTTCTGAATAATTTTGCATACATTGAATATGATATAATCACACACCTTCCATATTGGTGAAACATGAAACAAAATTTTAATCCTCTTTAATTATGCTAGGTAATTTTAGTGTAAATTAGATACTCTGCTATATAATTACGTTCTTAAACTTGAATCTCAAACTTCATTGATGCGTATTTAGCGAATTCTAGACACAATGTCCTCTGACCTCATAAGGCCTTCGATAAATAATTAGATTTTATATTCTAATCTATGTTTTTTACAAATAGGATTGTCCTTAAAAGTTTTTCAAAGGACGGCTAATGAAATTTTAATAATTAAAACAATTAAGGAGAGTGAATATTATCTTATTTTAGTATATATTGAAAAAAAGAAAAAATGAAAATGCAATCTGCAATTCTAAAACAAATGTAAATTCAACTTTAATTAGTATATTGATATGACCATGTGCTATCGATTACATATTCTCGACGTACATCTTCAGCAACGATATATTTTAATTGGTTTTTAAATTTTCTTCATTGAAGTATTTGGCGTTTATTACTAGTAATTTCATTATGTAGTTGTCTCTCTTCCTCCTAGGAATCCATTCTAGACCATTGGTATACGTTGACCGATCATTGGATGTGCAATCTTGAAAAATTGATAGTGGTATAATGTTAACTGACTACTCGCAATCTCTTATTGTTCACCTTTCATAGTAAAACATGTTGAACTATATTATAAGCAGTATGATACTTTGAACATAACTGGTTTGAATTTCAATTAAAGCTTTAACTTAAAATTCAACTTAGATGCCGTGGAGTACCTAGAAATACTGAAGTTTAATAAAACGGTCAAGTTTAATAAGTCAGTCTGAATACTCGGAATCTCTTGTTTTTGAATTCTCTTTCATCAGTTTCTTTAGAAGAGGCTATAAAATATTTAGGTCTAGCACCTTCTGTTCGAATATATTCAGCATCTCTGGAAAGTGATCGTATATACAGAATCCTCTACAAGTAATCAACCTCGCCATTTTTATAAATCAGTAAAAGCATAAAGAAGAATAAAATGACATTATTTATTCGAGCGTTTTTCGGAAAACTAAGTATTTTATATTTATATTTTTTACATTTACAATTACATTTACATTTATTTTGTTTCTCAATTACAATATTTAAAAAATAAATGAACTGTTTTTAAACGATCGTTTTATTCATTTACTTACAATTTTCAATTCATAGCGTTTATTGAAAATTCTCTTAAAGATGATAGTATATTGACGTTTTTATAGACAAGTGTCATTTGTGGATACAAACATTAAGAAAGACAATTGTAATAGTTTAAAAAATATTGTACTTAACTTTAGTTTGTGTTAATATTTAAAAAATAAATTATACGAAGCAATTGTTTTAATAATAAATATAATGTTTTCGACAAAACAATTTTTTACTTTAAAAAGAATGGATTATAAGTTCCATAATGTGAATATATGCCTAAACTTTATTAATATAATATGTTATCTGTTATATATTAATGCCTAAACCAATTAATATTTATATATTGCGTATTTAAAACTTTATAAAATTTACTTAATAATGTGCGTATTAATTGATAAAAAATATCACGTGAGCAATAAATTAATTGATGCTCAACAACTCATCTATATTTATAGATATAATTGTAACCTTACACAGATTACGCATATACAATTATAGTAACGCTGCAAAGATGATATAATACATACGATTTGTCTCACATTTTGTAAAATTAGTTATACATTTTTTACGTCAAAAATTGTCAAATTCATTTTTGTTACATATTATTATATATTTGTTATATTTAATATGCATTTTAAGATCCTACTTTCACACTTGCCTATAAATAAATAATAAGATACAATATTTGAAGTGAAATGTAAACAATCATGGTGATGGACACTTATTAAAATAGAAAATTTTATGTATAATTTCTTTGCAACTGTTTATACTTGCATATAAATAGAATGATTCTGTCGATTATTATTATTTTTCGAATTATAACGTTAAATACATGACGTATATTACACGTCAAAATCCTCCGAAATTAACGTATTAATTCTCATCCCCCGCGCGTGAATTTGCATATAATAATATTATAGACCACAAATTATCACATATTTACATGTGTACAAGCAGATTTCATTGCCTTTAAGCAATTCTCTTGCGTGGAAAAATTCGTTCGAGAGACGCGAGCTTGACGTGCGTGGTTCTTAGTGTACAAGGGGAGGTGCGGGTGTCAATGTGTTGGTAGAAAAAGAGAATTTTCCAAATGGCGCAGACACGGCTCAGCTGTGAGCTTACTCGAGAGTGGTTATAACGAATTGTTCGGTGTGGTGTTCTGTCGGTGTGGCGGCGAAATAATTATGCGTTTCACCTACGCACCATCGGATCTTCCTTCTAACCAAGAGAAGCTCGCCCGAGCGACGTAATAGTCCTAGCGGCGTAGAGGACAAGGCGGAGCGCGAAAAAATAAATATAAAATATACACGGCCCCCGGGCCCCGGGTAGAGAGTCTGTGATCTCTTGCGCGCGCGCTTCACTGTATGGGTTCATGCGTGTGAGATGCCCGAGGCGCGCTACTTTTCGCCCTTGCGCTAAGGTCCAGTACGCGGTGTGCAGAGGAGCCAGTTCGGCGGTGGCTCGTGACACTGTGACTTGGTGTGCGTACGCGGAAAAAAGAGAGCAGCGCGAAAATGGGGAAAAACTGGATTCTTTTGTGACGCTCGGAGGAAAAATCCCCTGGGCTTCTCTATCTCTTTCGCTCCCTCCCGTACGCCCCGAACGGAGCACACGTACACGCACGGGCGCGAGTGTACACGTACACAGCCGCGCACGCGACGACGACGACGTCGAAAAAAGGGAGCATCCGTGCGGTCCCGCGTTATCGTGTTTGTTCGCGTTACCGGAGAAGCCCGGGATCACCTCGGAGCCGTGGCAAGAGGAATAACGTCGCCAGGCTATCCTGCTTTTAGCCTAGCTTGGGCTTTTATGTATGTACGTTGAATTTTTGTATACACGCACACGTTATTACTCCTACTTACACAGACTCGTAGGCAGAATGTTTCTTTAGCATTAAATTCACAATAAGTCTGCAAAACCTCTTTCTCCACCCTTATAAGTGATATCGGTGTTTAATTTTTTTTAAAGCTTTTTTTAGAGCATTTGCAAGACCACTCGAATAATTTCAGCAGTGAAAATAACAGTGTCTTAGCAGTAGGTAGTTTATACATTAACAGTTGCCCAATCAATCCTAACAAAGTCATTGATGAAGTATAAACAAGGTATAAGTCTTCTAAAATATAAACTTTGTACATGATTCACTAAGAGAAGAAAGGAATATTATGAACAAACCATTGAGTTGTAGCTTTTCTTTATTTGCATATTTCATTGAACTGAAACTCATTTGCAATTATAATCATTATCTCTTTTCAATATTTGCCCAAAAAGTAGGAATGGGTTATCTGCTTTTTATATTCTTGTCTTTATTCTGCTGTTGAATGCAGTCGTTACAAGAGCAGGTATAATAGTGATGCACTCATATTTTCATACATACTTTTGCTCCTCTTTGGAGACCACCTTTGTGTTCCACTTAATGTACATAGAACACTTCAGATGAGCTAATTTTATACATGACAATTGTGTTCCAAAGAGATCTGCTATTGCAGCTCCTTATATTTCCTAGCTTTCATAAATATGGATTTTTCAACGTAATTGTTTATCTCAATTTTTTGATTCTATATAAGTAATACATATATTCTATTTCTTTGTATTTATTCAAATTTTTTCAAGTAATTTTTATTTTCATTAATAATTGTAATATTAATTTAAAAAAGAAAAACCATTAAACTTTTAGTTCATTACTATATACTATACAACTGTTTTTTAGACATAATTATTGCAGAGAATTTCAAATGACCTAACTTTCTAAAATTATGCTACAATGAGTAAACCATTACAACAAGATATAACTGTTTAACTTATGACATTTGGTTCACAGCCAAGTTTCCAAATTCCAGTAAAAAAGCATCATTTATATAGTATGCTTTAGATCTTTAGAATTTCTAGCTTCTATTGTAACACATTGTTTAGATATAAAATTATGAATAAGTTTATTGTATTAAGGTTTTACAAATTATATATTATTTATATTATTATGTGTTTAAATACAGGGCACAATCAAAACAGTATAGCACTAGCTGATATATTGCAGAAATGGAGATCGTCAGAGATGAAGATAGGCGTAGACGCCTTAGGGCTCTGGAAGAGCGCATAAGAGATCCACGTAGTATTACAAATATTGACTGTCTTTTGGACACTGTGCAGGCACTTGTCTCTGACTGTGATCATCCTAGTGTCAAGAGAATGAAAAATATTGAAGCATACATGAATAGATGTAAGTTAAGATTTAGTGTATCTATGAAATAAAAAATATTATAACTCTCAGAGTTTATGCATAAACAATAAATTTAAAAACATTTAAAGATTATTAACTTTTAAAACGAGGAATAATTTCGCAATTAGAATATTTATCATTAATTAGTTTTTATTATGAGTGAATTATTTTTAACAATGTATTAAAATTATAATTTTTTACATTTTAATTTTAGATGATTCAGTTGCCCAAGATATTTGTAAAATGCGTATGCGCCTTGATGACTTTACCTTAATTAAACTCATAGGTAGAGGTGCTTTTGGTGAAGTACATTTGGTCAGACATAAATCAACACAAAAAGTTTATGCAATGAAATTATTGAGCAAATTTGAAATGGTTAGTTATTACTTCTGCTTTTATACTTTTACAATTTTTATTGTTATTTGTTTTCTGATAAAAATAACTATTCAAAATAATATGACATTGTATTCACAGATAAAAAGGTCTGATTCTGCGTTTTTTTGGGAAGAACGTGATATTATGGCTCATGCGAATTCTGAATGGATAGTACAATTACATTTTGCGTTTCAAGATCAGAAATATCTGTATATGGTTATGGATTATATGCCAGGTGGAGATTTAGTGAATTTAATGTCGCAATATGATGTGCCAGAAAAGTGGGCACAGTTTTATTGTGCAGAAGTGGTGCTTGCGTTGGATGCAATACATAATATGGGCTTTGTGCATCGCGATGTTAAGCCAGATAATATGTTACTTGATAAATATGGTCACTTAAAATTAGCGGATTTTGGTACTTGTATGAGAATGGATTCGGTAAGTTTTACTTTAAACATCAATTTGAAGTAATTGATGATGTTGTTGGCATAATTTTTTATGAATTTCCTCGAATCTTTTTTCAGGATGGTCTTGTGCGTTCCGACACGGCAGTCGGCACACCAGATTATATCTCTCCAGAAGTTTTACAATCTCAGGGTGGCGAGGGTGTATACGGTCGTGAATGCGATTGGTGGTCTGTTGGCGTTTTTCTATATGAGATGCTTATGGGAGATACTCCATTTTACGCAGATTCACTTGTTGGTACCTATTCCAAGATTATGGATCACCGCAACTCGTTGCATTTTCCCCAGGAACTTGATATTTCACACTCAGCTCAGAGCCTCATCTGCGGCTTCCTTACGGACAGAAGCAAGCGCTTAGGAAGAAACGGAGTAGATGAAATCAAAAGCCATGCTTTCTTTAAAAATGATCAATGGACTTTTGAAAATCTAAGAGAGTGTGTACCCCCAGTTGTACCAGAGCTTTCTGGAGACGACGATACAAGTAATTTCGACGACGTGGAAAAGGAAGATGGTACGGAAGAGAGTTTTCCAGTTCCCAAAGCTTTTTCTGGAAATCATTTGCCATTTATTGGGTTTACATATTCTGGTGATTATCAACTTATCGCTAACGGTAAGGATCATGATTTGTTTATTAGATTAAAAAATGAAATTCTATAAGAGTAAAATTAGAGCAGTATTAAAAATGGTATTATTATGTTCGATGTTTTGTATTAATTTAAACCAAATTATTATTAATTCATCGTCAATCGTATTAATGTAATTTTTTATTTCAATAAAGTAGGAAGGGAAACAGTAGACGGATTGGAAAATCATGTAAATAACGGTACTAGCGATGATATTAAGATATCTCAGATGGAATGTTTGTTAGATAAGGAAAGAAAACTTGTTGAGCAACTTGAATCAAAACAAAAAGTTCTTGTCGTGCAGTTGGAGTCAGTAAGCCAAAGTGAAACGGAGCTCCGAGAGGAGGCGGCTCGCGCTGATAAAGAACTGACTCTCTTGCGGCATAACTGCAAGGAAGCACAGCGTCGAGTCGACCATGAAACAGAGACTCGTAGAAAAGCAGAGAGTCTACTTGTTGAATTAAAAAAGAAGTTTGAAGAAGAACAGTCAAGAAGAGCAAGGGATGCAAGCACTACACAACAGACTTCGGAGAAGATAATCAGCCTAGAGAAACAGATTAAAGAGATGCAAACTAAATTGGAGAGGGAGACTGAGACCGTGACAAGGTTGAGGAAACAAGCTACCGAAGTGACAGTAGCAAGACAAACAGCTGAACAAATGACCAATGAATTACAAATTGCACGGGCTCAGTTGCAGGTCCAAAGAGATTCGTTGCAGCAGGAAGTCGCCAGTCTACAGGCAAGTAAAAAATTCTAAAGTTTGTTCTATTAATTTGCATCATCATTTTTCTTTTAAATAATATTTTAAGTTTTTTTTAGGGTCAATTATCAAAAGAAAGAAGCTCTCGATCTCAAGCATCTTCGTTGACCGCCGAGTTGGAAACTCGTTTGACAGCATTACATCACGAGTTGGAAAGAAGTCGCGAGCGGGAGGATAAGGCAACTGTTGATAATAGACAATTGAATGAAAGGATATCTGCGTTAGAGAAAGAAGCCGCGAGTCTAGCTTTGGAATTAAAAGCAGCTCAAACCAGATATAATCAAGAGGTACTTGCGCGTCAGGAAACTGAGCGATCCAGGATGGCTCCTAAGGATGAGGCTAATTTAGAAGATGTAAAAGGTAGGTTTCAAATTTTTTATCGTTAAATTCGTGTATTTGAATCTACATTATGAGCTCAGTATTTGTTTTATATATTTATTGCTCGCATAAGGATGGATGGGTGTAATGTTTACAGGTATATAAGTGATTCCTAATAACAAAATGAGTGTTTAAAAAAAATTATATTCGAGTAAAAATCAAAAGTAAAATAATTTTATTTTACCATAAACTAATTAAATTTCTGAAAACAGCCCTTCAAACCAAATTAAATGAGGAAAAGAACGGGAGACAGCGGGCCGAATTGTTGGCTCAAGAAAAAGAACGGCAAACATCGATGCTATCCGTTGACTATCGGCAAATACAGCAAAGACTTCAGAAACTTGAAGGCGAGCATAGACAAGAGTCTGAAAAAGTTAAAGCACTCCAGGGGCAGGTTGAGCAAGAGCAACAAAAGAGAACTGTCATACAATCTGATTTAGCACAACAGTCTTCAGAAGCGAGTAGATTAAGGGCGAGAGAACAGCAGCTTGTTGGTGAAGTTACTCAACTCAGAGAAGCAAAAAGGCAAATCGAAGAGGAGTTGCATCATTTAAAGACTCAAAGGAATGTCGATCAATTGCAGACAAAGGAACTCCAAGAGCAATTAGAGGCTGAAGCATATTTTTCGGTAAATTCTTTATATTCATACGTAATGTTATTTTAATATATGAAATACTAGAACAAATAAATTTGTACTTATAGAAATCTATTCAGCAGTACCATTCTTAAAGATTTTTAAGTTACCTTCTTTAATTTTCTAAATATTTATTTACAGACGCTTTATAAAACACAAACTCAAGAGCTACGAGAAGAACTCGACGAAAAGACACGACTTCAGCAAGAATTAGAAGAAGAACGCAGTTCTCTTGTTCATCAGCTTCAATTATCCCTGGCTCGAGGTGATAGCGAAGCCCTTGCCCGTTCAATTGCCGAAGAAACTGTGGCTGACCTTGAGAAGGAGCGAACAATGAAAGAACTTGAGTACAAAGACAGCGCATCAAAGCATCATCAAGAGCTGAATGCCAAAGAGCAACTAATTAATCGTTTGAAAGATAGCGAATCCGAGTCGAAAAAGACATGCGAGCAATATACCAAGGTATGCTAATTTTAATTGATAAATTATGGGGGTGATGGATTAAACGATTGATTCGATTCATAATTCACAATAATTCATTATGTAGGAAAAAGAAGAGCTGACAAAGCGTGTGAAAGATATGCAAGAGCATCTTAACAAGGCACAATTCAATGCTGATGAGATCGAAAGACTGAATTCTAAGCTAAACACAGAGCAAATGCTGAAGCAACAAGCTATCAACAAGCTCACGGAAGTCTTAAGTAGAAAAGATCTGTCGGCAAGTGGTAAAACAAAGAACAAAGCATCTTCGGCAGATCTGAAGAAAAAGGAAAAGGATTGTAGAAAATTGCAGCAGGAGTTGACGTTGGAAAGAGAAAAATATGGGCAGTTAGCTACCAAATTGCAGAAAGATTTACAAGATTTGCAGGTAACGAATTTTAATTTATTTTTAATTAAATTTGAATTAAAAACTAAAAGAACTGTGGTTTGAGACAATAATTGTTGGTTTAATTCAGGCACAACTTGTGGAAGAAAATCAAGCAAAGTTGAGGCTGCAGATGGAATTAGATTCAAAGGATTCGGAAATAGAAACGCTACAGATGAAAATAACATCAATCAATTCTGAAACAGCGAGTGTATCATCCATTGAAAATGACGGGGAGGATTCCGTTTTATCGGAACATGGTGCCATGAGGCTAGAAGGATGGTTGAGTGTACCTAACAAGCAAAACATTAAAAGACATGGTTGGAAAAAGCAATATGTTGTCGTTTCTTCTAAAAAGATCATTTTTTATAATAGTGAAAATGACAAGTTGAATGCAGACCCAGTATTGATACTAGATCTGAGCAAAGTTTTTCATGTAAGATCTGTTACACAAGGGGACGTGATTCGAGCTGATGCCAAAGATATTCCTAGGATATTTCAGGTAAGCCGTCGTTTTGTTGTTGAATTATTTTGTTTTTAAACAAAAAATTTCTAATTTTCACATTTTTTTGCAGTTACTGTATGCTGGAGAAGGTGAAGCGAGGCGACCAGGCGACGAAGGAAATGCTTTGCCAGGATCTGAATTATCGCAATTAAGCGATAAACCAGGCACGCAGCCTTGCAAAGGTCACGAATTCATTTCTATTTCTTTCCACATGCCAACAACATGTGAGATTTGTTCGAAGCAATTGTGGCACATGTTCAGGCCGCCACCTGCTTTAGAATGTCGACGTAAGTTATGTTTTTTATTATCATTTAATGTATGTATATGCTTTATAATAAATAAAATAATGTTTTATTGAAAACATAAAATATTATAGACATGTACTGTTTGGTAAGTTGAAAATCTCATTTGAGTGAGTCTAGTGTAGTAAATTTTATACTACACCACAATTAGCTGCCATTGCTATAGTCAAGCCATAGTAGAAGCTTGACGATTTGTATCGCGCTTGTAGCTAGATGGCAGAGCACTCGGCTTTTAAGAACAAGGTTCCGAGTTCGAATCCGGGTGAAATCTGTTAAATTTTTCATCTTCAGAATTTTAATTGATAATATAAAATATTGTTTATTATTATCAAAGAATTGACAATTTCTTTAAAACAATTTGCTTCGTGTTATACCGAGCCTTCCAAAAAGCACCTACGTTATGTGATTTATCTAATAACGAAGGTCGTCAACGGAAGGCAAATTGAATTCTGCACTAGGTGTGGACGGTAATGTAATAAGTCATGCTGCCCTCAATCCGTGTCGAGACAAAATTTTTTTTTTATGAATACGATTTCGTTTTTTTAAATTGCTCATTCCTTACTCTTTACAGGCTGTCATATAAAGGTGCATAAGGAGCATTTGGACAAGAAGGAGGATGCCATATCTATAGCGCCCTGCAAGCTGCATTACGATCCGAATCACGCGCGGGAGCTGCTGGTGCTCGCCGGAAGCCCCGACGACCAGAAGTACTGGGTCACCCGGCTCTCGCGCAGGATCCAGAAGTGCGGCTACAAGGCCAATTCACACATCGACGGCACGGGCCAACGCGTTTCGCCAAGGTAGCGTAGAAGCCGCCCGCAGTACGCCCAGCGGAACTAGTTTATTTTGCTCTGTGTTATTGTTGATTTGCGCGAGATCGCCTAGTTGGGTTTAGAGAGGTTAGAGACTCCATTAAAAACAAAGCAGCAATTTATTATTCTATATACCGAAATTTACCAAATTACCGTTCAGACACGGCACGCGTACGCGCGTTTCTACTATCGCCGTATTTTTTACACTTCACTCCGCATGTTATACATATATGTAGTAAGGAGGTACTTGTCACATTTTACACATTTTTTACAACGCGGAGATATAATTTCGCTAATTTTATTTATTTTAATGGAAGCTCATTTTACGTTTTTATTGTAAGCTTTATATAGAGTCATAAGATGCAGTATTGTATATTATTTGCTCGCTTTTTCCTGAACACTTTGATTTTCTTTTATTATTTGAGTTTTTATCTCTATTAGTCAAATAACTATTTAATGTTGAGGTTTTCATTTTGATTGTTATTTTAGTTACAATTTTGCTATAGTAAGAAAAGCCAAAAGAGCCAAAATCATTCCATTTTAGTGTTTAAAATTATATTTTATACATTGATTACTTTTTATAACCATTATTCATTTCAATAGTGTTTAACCTTTTAAAATTGTATATACATCAAGTTTACCAAATTTATTTATGAAATTTATTAAGTTTTTAAAAATTAAAAATAAACAAGGTTTATATTACAATTCAATTTTACAATTTTCATTAAGAAGATATTTTTAACTTAATTGCGTGATTATTTTTTAATTATTTTTATTGTGATTGGTTTAGTGCAAGTTTTATTTTGCAGTTACTTGCTATAACTATAATTATATAAATAATTCATATTATAAAAGTAAGTATGTAATATTTCTAGACTTAAAGGTATCATAGTAATTTTATTGTAGAAATTAACTTCTTGCTAATATAATAATTATTGCATGATGTAAGACTTACCAAGCACTATGACTAAAATAATTGTGTTTATGTTTATTATTCTTCGTATTGAAGAACTATTTGCATAAACATTAAAGATTTAGCTTTCCTCTATTTCTACTTCTCTCTTTTTCTATATTATTGTTGCATTGTAGGCCAAAGCTGAAAAGGCATTTGTTTTTCTACATCATCAGAGTATAACCATCGCACGAATCATATTGCTTTTTTGCAGAGAGTCCACAAGGTCAACGCTTAAACCGTATCTATCGGCTCAGCAAAGATCGGCAACTTTACCCGCGAACGCGAGCATGGGAAAGTGACTATAAAGAGGCAAGCTTTTTTTAACTTGTGCGATTACAAGAAAGAATTATCTTTGTCACTGCTCGGAAATTGGCCAAATGCCTGATCAGCAGGAAAACAAACTGATGCCACACACTGTTGTCGATCTTTTTTCATCTTTTACTTATTTTTTATGTATAAAAGTTTATCGTATATTCGACTGTTTTCGCAGCCCTACAATG
Organism: Sycophaga agraensis; assembly: GCA_018906755.1. Taxonomy (NCBI): domain Eukaryota; kingdom Metazoa; phylum Arthropoda; class Insecta; order Hymenoptera; family Pteromalidae; genus Sycophaga; species Sycophaga agraensis. The sequence continues at coordinate 2,042,678 of JACCIE010000004.1, forward strand.
CTTTATACATGATGTGCCACATTTGTAATTTAACATGCGTCAAACAATCGATCATTTCCCTATTCTTAAATAATCATAAGTCCCGCGTCAATCGATACAGATACGTACAAATTTTTAATGTTATCACCTTTTATTCTACGTATACGTAAAACAAACCTTTTTTTGTCGAATTATCGCATTCTGCATTTTTTACCACATTCAAAGTGTATTCAAAGTCTAATTACATCCTATAAAATAGGAGATCTTGGTAGATTTTCTAACTAAACTAAAATTAACTTTAAACATGGTTTGTGATAACAAAAAGAAAACGTAGCTGAACATGTAGTTTTTCATAGAGACCAAGATAAACTGTTTAGATTTGATATTAAAATTTTGATAAAAGATTGAATCAGTGATTTTTTAGGTGTTATATATATATATAAAGAACTGATAAAGAAAGAATGAAAAATAATCTTGAAAATATTTTCTTTCTTATGAAAAGAAATTGTACTAGTTGATTAGTACGTTTGATTTTCCCTTTTTATTTTTAGAAGATTTATATGCTCCTTTATTTATATTCATGACTTGTTTATAAAGTAATTTTTATAATTTGAAAGTAAAAGTTTTATTAACGATTATTATTTATCCTTTGATTATCAAAGCAGAAACAGAATGGTTTCAGAGTTTCATATATGCATTCAGAAGTTAAATGTTCTTGACTTCTTCAAAAGTTTTATTATAACATACCACATTTGATTCTGATAAGAAGAAATGTTTACCTCGAAATTAATAAGCTAAAAAATAAAGAGATGTTAAATATGCGAGTGCGTTTATGCAAGAAACGGGAAGTAAAAAGTATGAAATTTCTACTGCACATACGCGTCAGAATTTGTGTACATAAAAAAGAAAAATCGAATAAACTCGAGAAAATACATACTGTATATACCAACTTTTACAGCTGCTTTTGAAAAGTCTGGATCATGATAAATATTAATTTATAACTAAAATTATTGTGACTTGATGCTGTTCGCCATTATTATATAAGTATATCAGTTAAGATGATTGAATATTATGATAACCATTTTGACTAATACAAATTAGACTGCTCATTATAGGAATAGCGCACAGGCTACTCTTTTTATAAGTGCGACTTAAGTGGGATTTGGTCCTTCTAAACAACTTTAATATTCTGAGCTTTTACATTTGCAAGATATATTTTTATAAGTATTAGTTATTTTATTATTCAGCTTTTTCAAATACAACTACATCAATGGATACTATACTAACATTAACGTATATGAGAATGAAAATTTTAATCAAAATTGTCAAAGTGAATATTTTGAGCCAATTTTAAAAGTACATTTTAATTGGCTGTAAAAAATATCAAATGCTGTAAAAATATTGTGGAGCATATACAGAAAATCTTTTCTTAAATTTAGTTTAAACCCAAACTTAATTTCGGTTAATTTATAAAGATTATAAATGTAAGAATAGTAAATTATTCACAATAATTGTCAAGCGTCTTCCTCCATGCCCACCTAGAAATAAAAGAAAACTTTAACGTGTGTGGCACATCATTGGAGCGTGCGCGTTCTTTTCTATAATGTCATTTCTTCCTCTCTTACAAAGAATTTTTGAGCAAATATTTCAAAAGATTTAAATATACGGGTTACTAAGATAAGATGTGACACAATGGTAACAACTGTAAAAACAAAACAAAAAATAACAACAACGAAAAGACTACGGAGAGCGTAAAAATCATAAATATACTTTTGGATATATTGTGATTCTCCTCGCGAAATTCACTTTCAAAGTGAAATTACTGTTTTATGAAAAGATCAAGTATAATACGTATACATACCTAACTGTTTTTGCATAAAGGAAAATGCCGATCATTTTCGCACGGAACATGTTGCACGTTATACGATACCTGTAATGTTAGGATAGACACCTGGCGATTTTATAGTATTATTATTTTTTATAATTTTTTTTCATTTTGAGAAAGAATAAATGCGAACGTTACGTGAATGAAAAGATATTGCGAGGTTTTTGTAAGAGGTAGGAACCGAGAAGAATTTGTTTACAAGCTGTTCTCTACTGTTGCGTATTATGACTGGATGGAAAAGTAGGCGCTTATGAAGTCTTGAATATTTGTAATAAAATATTTTGTAGGTACGATTAAATTATAAAGTCTGTTAATACAATTTACGCTTTCAATAATTATGTTTAAAATATTAAAAATAATATCTGTGTTAATGTTTGTACGATGTTATTAAATAATTTGTGGTTTTGTTTATTGCAAAATTCTTTATTAGACTTCCAGCTTTGCATTTTATTTTTAACATTTCAAAATCTAACGCAATTGATTACACGTTGTTAATGTAACATCGAAAATAGTTTTTAGAAACTTACCTTGGAGATTCTATAAAGAATTGGGTAATAAACAAACAATATACTATAGTTAGCATGATAAAAATGGATCCACTACATTTATTTAGTAAGAAAATTAAAATGTTTGTGAACAAAAAATTTCATTCAGTTTAATTATTCATCTCGTAATGTTAGCTGTAAAAATTTTCTTTAACGTGTTGAGCCTTTTTTCTATGCAATGTGTTAAATCACTTTAAAAAGGCATAAATATCAAAGAATGACGATTAATTCAAAATAAAATATAGAATACGAAAATAGCGATACATTTTTTAGAATGTGTGAAAGTTTATCAAAAGTGCGTAAAAAATTTCAAGATTGTTAATGTGCAAAGAAAATTATTAGTGAGCGTGTAAAAATGTTCTCTTCGATAAGTGGTGTTTTTCGTATTAATTTTTAACTATTATAATTATACGAATGAGGTAATAAAAACGCTGGGAAAAAAGAAGTAGTATTAATTTTAGATCTTCGTGCATTATTAAAATGAGAAAGACAAAGTTGTTCAAATTCTATGAATTATCTGTTTAATTTATATTAAAATTAATTTTGCTTCAAATTTATATATTAAGGAAAAATGTTTAAAAAACACTAAGACAATATTTAATAATAACACGATTCATTATTGCACTGTAGGATATCTTTTGCTAACAAACAGCGATTAAATTTTGAACCTAATGAATTCTAGATTTTAAACTTGATTTGATCTAATAAATTTTTTTTCTCAGCGGCCTCAGTGAACCTTGAGTTTCGCGTGTATTCACGTGAATCAACGACAGCGTACCCCGTGCCTATTTTCTACTATAATTAAACCGTGTTTTCTCTTTTGATGTAAGCATCTGCATTATATTGCATTTGCACTTGTTTTGTTGAGAGGCACGCGTCCATGGAATGGTGCTTAGCTCAACTTTTATCTTGTCGAGATAAGAATTAATTAACAAACATAAAAGTGGAAAAAACTGAAACGTGAGCGTAATATATAGAATGAAAAGGGAAACTTGTACACTAATTGTGACTCCTACAAGAAAAGGAATGATAATTTGCTATCCTGTGCTTCTCCCTTTTTGATCTCTCGCCTTCATTATACACACATGAAAGAGATGATCAATTAAATGAAAAACAAGAGAAAGAAAGAGTAGTGGTTACGTTCATTTTTGTAAGTTCTGCGTGCCTGTGTGAATTAGTGTGCATGGGTGTACGGAAGAAGTAAAAGGAAAGAGCCACATCAAGTAAAATAATTAATTGAAGTAAGGAGTGAGAGCAAAGATTCTTCGCCAACGCAGAGAGCAAGAGAGTGAGAGAGAAATAATTAGTATGAAGAATTTGTTACAGCGTATTTTATTATTGTTTAGTTATTTACAGCCTGTATATTGATAATTATTATTATTACGATTAAACTATTTTGTAGATAATGTGCTAGTATTTTCTTCTTCATCTTCAGTTGATTAATTTAAGTTTTCCTCCTTTTTGGTCTAAGATTTCCGTACTCTATAGGATGTTCCTACGTGGCTTATACGATACGATCCACCTTGAAATATTTTCTACGAATTTGCGCATCATACATCGTAATAGCGAAGACTAAGAGTTCATTCGATTTTACTTTAAAACCTCGTTATAACAATGATACGAATACTATTAATATTATTATTGGTTTCTGTTATTCTTCTGTGGCGTCGACTCATTACACCATTCGTCCATTTTGATGCAAAAGAATGAAAAAAGGACGGGTTTAAGTGGGGAGCGGAGGTCTCGACATCGACCTCGCAATTCTCGTGCTCGGCTTTATCAGTGTTTCCCCTTGTTGAATTAGCGACGTCTCTTAACGATTCACGCTTTTCCGGCATACGTAACAAAATCCTTAATTTTTAAGTATTCTCATTTTTCTCAGTGGTAACTTTATTGAGTATATGAACACCGAGAGTGATGTTGCCCAGTTAAAATCTTTTAAGACGGATCATCTGCTTACATGTATTACGTAACTATTATTTTTCACGTAGCCGCGTAAAATACCTATACAGCAATGCGAAGAGATAGACATTGGTTTGTGTAGCCACAATGACTTTCGATAAAGTTACGACTAACAAAAAAGCAATCGAATCAAGTTACCTTTCCTACATTACCTACGCGAAAAAACCCCTCGCAGGCACTGATTCTTCCACTTGGGTACCACAGCCCGTTTAGGAGCACTTGCGAGCGAAACGCAGGCAAAACAGTGCGAGTGTTCCTGCTGCTAAAATGATTTCTGCCGATAGAGATATTGATCCTTAAATTCTTACGAGTACACCTAAATTCACGGTTAACAATGTAAAATAATCTCTTGTGTATCTCAGTGGTGGCTAGACGAGAGATAGTTGAATCCGCGACGCCCGTTACATAGCTACAAGTACCTAGCAAGTGTTCTAACCCTTCGTTACACACAGCTGACACTTGAGACCCTCGGCTTGTCGAACCTCTATTAATTGTAAATATAGAAAAGCGCGCGAGCTCGAGCGCGATATAGAAGAATCAATATTATACAAGTGAAATGCGCGTATTGTTATACACACTTTGGATACAGCGAGTACTTTTTTTTTTTCTTTCATTACACCCGTTTCAATTTCTTTTCTTTATTCAACTTGCATTGAAGTTTTCTCGCGGCAGCGCGTGTGCAGTACGCGACTTTTTCCACATCGCGGGAGCGAGCATCCATCACTCAATTCGACATCCACGTACCGTTGCGGGCTGCGGGGCACACGTCGTTTTGTCGATCATCGACTTTCAGCGTACGCGTCCGTGTACCAAAAAAAAAAAAAAGGGAAGGGACTCCGGTCGTTCGGAACAATTCGTAATTGGCTACAAGAGGACACGCGCGCGCCTTTCAATTGGGAACAATGAGTTGGCAGCCGCGCGAGTAAGAGCGTTGCCGGGTATTGGCTCGCTCTCGCCTCGGTCAGGAGCAGTCTCCTCGGTCAGGACGTACATTGGCATGTATACACGTATATTATACTGGGCATTTGGTAAATCTACCGCCGTGATTATTCAGTGGGGACGATTCCTCGGCTTTGTGAAAAGCACGATGCGCTGTATATATTAAGAGTATATGTATACGTAGGGAGTTGGTAGAGGCTCGTATGTATATATATATATATCGCTATAAATCGTGCGGTAAGGTAACGAGTTATTAGAAAACAATGGATATACATGTCACGCGGATCAATTTGAAACGTGCACAAGAATCGCGGAGTCGCACACAACAGGATGAGAAACTATAAGGTGCCGCGCGGGCACTCGCGGAAAACGTCCTGCAGCACAGCTATGAACGCATCGTAATATATACGTGGGCAATGATAACGGCGCACAACGCCTACTGCTCGAGTTATACGAGTTAAACCAAGTTCACAAGTACACGTCGTCATTACATATATTTACACTGAAACATTGTCGTGCACGTTTCAAATTCCCTCCCACTTTCCTCTGTTGCGCTGCGTGTATTTACAAAAAAAAGAAGTTACTTGTCGCGCGTCCGACAGGTATAAGTATAATCATTACGCGGCCTCGCTCGGGGGGTGCGTAGTGGAAGGAGTCAAACATCATGTATTCAATGTGTGTATATATATATACGAAGCCCGGCCCGGCACCCCAGCGGACAGATAATTGCCACGATTAATCGGATAACAGGAGAAAGTGTATTAGAGCCCGGGTTGGGCGCAGTGGTTGCTCGCGGCGCACTAGCGGATCTCCGCGGCGGCGCGCCACAGGAGGGCCAGGGCCGCCGCGGCCGCGTACTATTTCCGCACGAGGTTCACCACGAGCTGCCGGCCCGCGGCGAGGCTGCCGGGGGCGCGCCCCAGGATCGCCAGGGCCCTCGAGGTCGTCTGCTGGCCCCGCTGCTGCTGCTGTTGCTGTTGCTGCTCCTCGTGGCGCTGGTGCTGCTGGTCCGGCTTGCGCCTCGAGGCCGACTGCAGCTGGCGCTTCTTGAAGGACTCCTGCTTGGCGCCTCTGCGGCACAGAGAGACAGACCACGGGGGGCGTACACACCTCTCGGCTCTCAACAAGCGCGCGTTTGCTGCCGGCCCGCGCGATACGGCTATACGTATCTACTTGGAGATACAGATATGTATTTGGTTTGCGGTCGCTGTTTTTTTGATGGAGCAAGCGCCTGTGCAGCTGGATGCGCATATATATATATATGTGGAGCGATGTCGGGTGCACGGGAAGTACAATACACACATATATATATATATAGTATTGTGGGTACATACATATATATATATATATACATATTGGCCGGGGTGTAGTTGTACGATTCAGCTCTGCGATGCGGGTGCGATCCGCGAGTGCGGGGAGCGGCACTCGTGTGCGTCCTTTCTAGTTTTTTAGCGAGGGTACTACTTTACAGAGTAAATGCAAGCAACTGGACTTTGTTTTTTATTTTTCTTTTGTTTTTTATTTCACTTCGAGTTTATTCATATATAGCATGTTTGTTTTTTCTACAATAATCATTGCCGACAAACGAGTGCATTTGTCGGGCCGAGCCAAAAGGAAGTTCGCACAAAACGGATATGATCGAGGATATGATTGAGGTAAATAATGAGTATGTACAAAATTGGTCAGCCGGCAGCATACGCGCGAGTCTTTCGGCTGTATACACATAGTATAGAGAGATATATATGTAAAGCTTGCTGATGCGCGCGTACAATGATTGAACATAACATACATGATAGACGTGACAAAGTCAAAAAGAGGCCTCGTATAGCAATACAGGACGACGGAGTGGGTGATCGCAGAGGTACTCGAGGGGAATTAAGCGAGTGACGTGTCGGTTCACGAGGTTTAATAATAATAATAATAGTAATAATAATAATAATAATAATAATAATAATAATAATAATAGAGATAACAATGATAGTAATAGGAATAAAATCAACAAAAACGTCAAACGATATACATAATGGTAGATACAGATATAAATGTACAGAATACAAGGATTCGCTCGGGAGTCCCGTGTGCGAGGAAGCCGCGGTCACGTGGACGTGTTACAATAACAATATAGAATATAGAGGTATTCCGGCTCTACAGATTATGCGGCGCCGTTACGAGGTATACAACACACATCGACTTATGGGGGTGTTGGTTGGTGTGGCGGAGATGGTATGATGCGGGTGGTATAGCTGATGCTGCAGCGAGAGATGCTTGAGCGTGAGCGTGATAATTTTTTTTTTTTTTTTTTTTTTTGTTTTTGTGGCAGAGGCTGAGTGATTGGGAGAGACTTACAGGTATCGCGTAAGGTCCTCAACGTCGACGAGCATCGAGTCCTGCTCCATGTGCAGGTCGTCCCGGCGCATGAGGCCGTCGACCAGGGCCTCGTTCAGGCTGGCTATCCTCGCGTGCAGGTCGTTCGCGAGGACCTGCAGCTGGGCGATGTTGAGCTCGGTGAGGAGGGCCCTTGTCAGCCGGCGCCGCTCCTCCCCCAGCGTCACGCCGATCTGCAATCACGCGCCGACGCGTTGTACACACATGTGGCTTGTGTATCGCGCGAGAGATATAGAGGAGCCAGCATCCGCGCGCGTTCACGAGAATCGACTGCGGCCAGCAATCCAGAGCGCGCTTGCGTCGGAAAAGTAGAAGCATTGTCGGAATAAAAAAAAAGCAGATTTCTCCTCGTTTTCCCTTCTGCCTCGTGTCTTGCAACCGGACAGAGAGAGAGAGGAGCGTCTGGTTTTTCCGGCTGGCGTGTAATTTCCGGCTATGGGAGCGACCGGTTGCTTTGTCACGCGAGGGTATAGAAAGCAGCGTACCTTTTGGAGGCTCGCGCGCACCATCTCCGTGATGGGGTTCTGCTTGAGCTTCTGGCGCTCGACCTCGATCTGCATGTGGGCCATCTCCTTGGCCTGGGCGAGCGCCATGCGCGCCTCGGTCTGCAGGCGCGCCTGCCGCGCGAAGAAGTCGGCCTCGTCGCGGGGCGCGTCGGCGAAGGCCCCCTCGAGCCTGAGGGCCGGCAGACTGAGGACCTGGGGCCTCGCGGCCGCCGCGTGGAGGGCCTTCCTCGAGGGCGAGGCCGCGGCGGAGGAGGCGCCCGAGCCGGGCGACTCGGCCCCCGGCGCCGACTCCGAGTCCGAGGACGTCTCGTTCATGAAGCATATCTGCAGGTTCATCCCTGGGGGCAGAGGACGCGGGGGGTTAGGCTCTTTCGGGCGCGGGGCCGCGACAGCCGGGGAGTACACTGACCGCTTTGCAGGCGCGACTGGAGGCTGGGCTTCCTCCCGCGCTCGGCGCGCATCTCCTCGGCGTCCGGGCCCATGGCCAGCCGGCGGCGGATCTCCTCCCGGTCATTGCGCCGCTGTGGGCAAGAGAAAGCGTGGATTAGTCGGGCGGCTGCACCCGCGCTCCCGCCACCCCCCCACTCACGGCCTCCTCGCCCAAGGCCTCCGCGTCGTAGGTCAGGGTGTAGAGGTCGCCGACGAACCGCGAGTCGACCTTGTAGTGCCGGCGCTTCTCCGCGGCGAGGGAGCTCTGCATCTGGGCTCCGCGCGCGCCCTCCTGCCTCCGGACAATGGCTGCGTGGCCGCCGCGGAGCCGCGCGCCGACCGACTGCGGTGAAAGTCCCCCCGATCGCGATACCAGTCTACGCGGGCCCGAGCGCCCCACGTGCTGTCGCAAGCGCCGACAGCTGATCGCCACCGCGGCCCGCTGACTCACTCGCGAGACGCCCCCGAGCCCCGGGCTTACCCGACGCTCCTCGTCGCGGGCGGCCTTCAGGTGCGTCTCGATGGCGTCCATGTCGATCTTCGGCATCGCCGTCTCGATGTTGTACACGTCGAAGCTCCCTGTTGGACATGGACATACGCTCTGCTCGTTAATTCAATTGTCATTGTTTCGCGCGCTGCCTGCCAATCCCTTCGGCCAATGCCCGAGATTACGCAATGACTGTGGCCCAACAACGAGTTCTCCCATTAGCCGCAATGGCCGTAAAATTTGTAGTTAATCAATGGAAAACGACGATTGCTTCTTTCAACTCTTCCATTAGCCTCTAATTATTATTATTAAGCGCGTATTTAACTTATTATTCTGTTACACTCAATTGTCCGATTCTCGCTCTCTCGCTTGAATGCCACGGAATACCATCGCATCAGCTTGAATATGTATGCGCGGGCTTTAAAACTGTATTCTCAGATACAATAAGGTGAATTTTCTTTAATCAAAACACCAGAGCGTAAATGAAAACGCGGGTCAAATTGATTGAGGAGCATGGGTCAATATTTCCTCGCATTATACAGCTCTACTCCTTTTCATCTACATAAGCCTCGGGCATCAGCTGAACTAAAACGACATAGATTCGCCTGGACAAAGGCAGGCGAGTCTTATGAGTTCCCGGAGGCTTCGGGCTCTCACCGGCGTCGGACTCGCGGCGCTTGGCCTCCTGGCGGCCCTGCTGTCTGCGGCGCGCCTGGTTCCGCGCCATCTTGTCCTTCTTGTCGGCGGGCTTGTTGGCCACGAGGTCGGGCACCGCGTCCTGGGCGGGGCGCTCGCGCGCCTCCGGCCGGATGCTCGCCAGGAGGTCCATCTCCTCGAGCTTGCCGGGCTTCTGGGCGGCCATGGCCGGCTGCTGGCTGAGGGCCTCGCGGATCAGGTCGACGGGCTCGCCGCCGGACCTCGGCACCGTCGTCGTCGTCGTCGTCGTCGTCGGTTCCTCCACCTGCGGGCAGATCGGCGCTCCGTCAGTTTTTTTAGAAAGCGCGCCGGCTTCACGCTCTGCTTGCGCCCGGAGCAGATGTATATACTGCGCGCGCGCCGGCCCCCTACCTCCTCGGCCTCGCTGCTCTTCGCCGAGTCGGGGATCTCCTCGAGCTCCGGGAACTGCAGGCTCTCCTTCACGCTCGTCGTCAGCTGGACGATCTGCACCTCGCTCGGGTCCTCTAAGCTCTTCACGTAGTTGATGCACTCGAACAGCGAGCTCACGCTCTGCGAACACGATAATATATAGATTATGCCATCGCTGTTATGGATTACTTTCACACCGTCGATTGTTTATGTTGACAGATTAATCGCAATAAGAAAGCTAACTTCTGCTGAGCAATTATGCCTTTACCTTACTTTTTACTCGATTATTTTGACCAAAGTTTCTTGTAATTGTTAAAAAGCTCGTAAACTCTGATTATTATTAGCTCTATAGGCAATTTTAGTTGGCCTCTCGGTTTAGTTTTTGTTAGATTTTATTACTTTAACATTGATAATCATTGTATAGAGTACTCCACTTAAATCCACTTCAAATATATCTGTACGTATCAACCTCTCTCTCGGGTTCTTAGCGAATCAGTATAACTTATAATGCTTTACCTATATATGCACCAGAAAAATGAGCGAAACAGTTATAGCTGCTCTGGATTGAGCTGAAGCTCAACTTAAGCTACTATAATGTCCGAGCACGCACCTGGATGTTAAATTTGGGCTTCTCGTAGAAGAGTTGCTTCTCGTCGCGGGCCGAGTCGAAGCGGTTGACGGACTCGTCGACGACGATCCCGTCGTCCACCTCCTCCCCGGGTCCGTTGTTGTTGTAGAGGTCCTCGTGGAGGCTGCGCTCCTCGCTGGGCGGCTCCTCGAGCTCGAGCTCGTCCTCCGTGTCGTCCGTGTCCGAGAGGAGGGAGGGCCCGAGGTGCTGGAAGCCCGGGTAGTTGGGGTTGACGATGCCCCGGCAGCCCGCGGGCAGGTTCGCGTCCTCCGAGTACTCGGACCAGTCCGAGTCGCTGGCCTCCTGCTCCGGCTCCTCGTAGTAGCCCTCGTAGTCGGCGAGGCTCTCCGTCGAGCTGCTCTGGTAGGCGTTGTCCAGGTTGTTGTTCAGGTTGTGCTCGTGGATCTTGTCGTTGCGCTCGACGGTCAGCGGGGAGTAGGCGCCGGAGTCCCGCCCGAAGCGGAACTCCCCGTTCTCCCGGTCGACCGTCAGCGAGTCATCGGTCTTCCCATTGACGATGATCTCCGAGGAGCTCCTCTGTAGCTGGCTGAAAGTGTATCCCATCGGGTCATTTGCAAGTACGCTCAGCCTGCCGCGGCTTTCCTCTACCTCTCCCGCAAGATCGCAAGGAGAGCCAATTGGCTAGGCTGCACCAGTTACGATCGGTTGGGCTTGTGGACGAATCAATCTTTCATTCGCGTCGAACGTGCAGATGGACTTTATTCTTAGTTAACCAATCGCGGCGTTACATACTTTCTTTGAACTTAAAACCTGTTATAATTCCACTCGACTATTGCCCCGCGGAGCTTCCGCGTGGTCTACTTCTGCGGCCGCGTATCGATTGTTTACACGCAGCGAATACAAATGCACCGCACAGCTGTCCAGTCGTCTAAACGCACCTTCAGCTAATATCGTTTACCTGCATCGGCAGACCAATCGAACGGAGACTCATCCCTTCCATTTTGACACAACAATAATACAATATTTGTCGAGCCAGTGCCCGGTTCGGCGAATGATATAACTATTATGAAAACCGCGACAAGCGCGATGGAAGGAGCGGCTTTCTCCGAAGCGACATTATTCCTTTCGGGAGAATCTAGGAGCGAATGTAACGGCCGGCGGAAGCGACGTCCTCGTATTATGTACAGCGGCCTGGCCGACGGTACAACTTTTTTTGGCTCGGGCGCCCGGCTTTTGTTGCGCGAGCCTCGAATCCGCCCGTTATACTCGGCATAGACCAGTCGGCGCGCGAGTTTATTGGGCGGGTCGTCGTCCTATTTGGCGGCCGTGGCACAATGTGCGCGCGCGGGGGCGTGAGCACGTATATATATATATATGTACATATATATATATGTGCACCGTGCGTTAGGAGGAGGAAAGGCGCCTCCGTGCCGTCATCGATCGAAACTCAAAAGAATCGGGCCACGTCGCGTTTTTTTGCCCCTTCCCGCCCCCCGCGTACCTCTTTAACCTCGGCTTGAGAGGACCGCACTCGAGGGAGCCGCGCAAGAGTTTCCGCCGGCTCTTTCCCAACGAGGAGGCGCGGATCTCACGGACCTCCGGGTCGACCTTTTTTTTTTTTGTTTCTCCGCTCTTCGATTTGAACGCGCACACCCGCGCGTACTGGGAGCCTCGGTGCATGTGCCTTACGGACAATTCCTCCGATGCTAATGGCCTCCCGTTACGAGCGATTGGTGGAACCGTTACGCTGGACTACAGTTACGGCCGATCGCGGCAGCCGCTCGGGCCAACCCCCGCGCGAGAGGAAAAAAAAAGAGGATTCAGACCGTCTAGGCGCGGGGACTTACTTGTTGTTCTGCAGGGCGATGTGGTGGATCGGCGGGGCGACGGCGACGACCTCGTTGAACCGCATAGCGCCTCCTGGAAGCCAAGGTCGGAGGTTAGGCCCTGGGCTCGGGGGTCCCGGGGCATCGCGGCGCCGGCGGCCGCGGCGGCCCGGCCCGAATCGATATATAAAGCGCCGCGGCGGCGTTGTGTGTGTATATATGCGCTGAGGTCGGGCGCGGTGCCACTCGGGCGCGTTAATGAGGGGACGTCGGGCGTTCGGTGACCGTCAGCCCCCCCCCCCCGTCTGGGTGAGGGGGAGGAGCCCGGGAGGCGCCTCGGTGCCGTGCACGACCGCGGAAATGCCAGGCGCGCGTGCGGAGGATCGACTGCGTCGGCGTGTGTACCCTCGATAAACATTCCCGACTGTTCGCGCACGGGAGCTTTCTTTCGCCGCTCCCGCGGGCCTCCGCTCGTTTCTTTGCCGGCTGACTTATTCAAAAGAGGAGGGCTCTATCCGCAATGCGTTGCTTGTAAAGTCGAGCGCGCGTAATCCTGCGCGGACTCGGTGACAGGCTGCATATCCAGCGGTAGGTTGGTAGCGTATATCAATCGAGAACCACGGAGGACGAAACTTCAATTTTTATGTTCTTTTTTTTTCTTACAAATTACTTTAATATAACGTTACCTCTCAACGAAAAGAATAGTGCTAGTTTTAAAGAAACATAATAATTTTTTTTACTTTGTTCTCAGCCTCCTTTTTCGTGCAGTAATTCTATCGGAATAGACTGCGGATGTCATTAAATTTTCACACTTCCCTTCTCACATTTCGTTCCTCAATTCCGCATAAAAAAATGAACGCGTTAATTTTTTTTTCATAAGATTCTGTAGGTGCAATAAAACTCATCGAAAATCGTCACCATATGGTAAAACAAAATTATGTGCTATAGCCAATGCGTGTACTTTTTCAATGCTGAATTTTTTTTTAATTATAAGAATAATCGATCACAGGACTAAACATAAAACTTCATATTTATATCAATTTTTAATGCATTCTTTCTTGTTCGATAAAAAATTAAAAGGATTCTTTCTCAACGAAGTCTTATTATTTTATGGACAACTTTAATATGTTAAACGATCGCTGAAGCCAGTAGGATAGTCAAGCAGCACAGTCAAAATAATAAATAAGAATTCGCATTGCATGGATTACTATTCTATTACCAAATGAATTATCAAAGACAGTTTGACTCCATAAAATCACATCTTTCGCGAGTCGATTAGTGTCCAAAAAATGTCACAGCTCACGCGCAGCTATACACTCGAGTCGAGCGAGCGCCCGTGAATAAAAACATCCGCGTATAAAGGAGTACACGTTAGAAGATCGATTGAACAACCGGAGCCATTTTTCTATCGGCGCACTCGCAGCTGGGGACTAGCGAGGAGAAAATTCGAGTCGGCCCGAGGAGCGAATTTTCCGAGGCGACTCGTCGCCGCCGACCTAGCCCTGGGCTTTCCGCGGCTCACCGGAGCAGCCGCGGCATGCTCCTGGGGAAGGCCGCACATGCATGTATATATCTATATACACCCCCCGCGGAAGCCCGGCTACCGCGACGCGCAGAACGGGGGGCTTACATCACCGGCTCATATCGATCGGCTCGGGGTGCGCAGATATAGGCGGGCGCGGGGGAGGCCGCCGGGCCGCCGGCATCCCTCGGATGCCTCCGCAGAGGGGGAGCCTCGTCGCGGATCAACAAGCGGCCGCCCCGAGGACCCGGAGCCGCGTACATACTCACTGGTGCGTGGACTGCTCTGTACGGGTGTGCGCTGGCGCCGAGGGCGGGCACGCGGACCTGGCCCGCGGCTCCTCCTGCCTCCTGGTGGCTCGTCGGCGAGGCACTCACGACTCGGCGCGCGGCTCCCGGGGCGAAGGCAGGGCTAAGACTGAGCGGCGCACCCCCGCGGCTGCCCCCCACGGCGAGGGCCCACGCATGCGCCGCCCCGGCACACACGCCGGGCCTGCGCGCTCCCGCACCCCCACACCCCCAAGGCTACTGCTGCTGCTGCCGCGTCCGCGGCCCAGGAAGATGGAAATCCCGCCGAGAGTTGTTGACACGCAGCCTCGAGGGGCGCCGGGGGAAGAGGGGGGGCGGCCCACCCTACCTTGGGGGCTGGCTGCTCGAGGGCGGTGGAGAGGCCGCCGGGCTGGGTTGCGCTTTCGCTTTTCCCCCGCGTATTGATCATTTATAACGAGACTCGTTTTTCGCCAAATGAAGCATCCGCTCGAGTATTTTTCATTTGACGACTATCTCATTTCTGCACGCGTATAATGCTTCTTTCAATTTAATCTCCTCGTTCTGGGTCAGCCGTCGCGTGTCCACGTAAAACTCGGCACTTCTCCTTTTACTTCCGTCTCATTATGTAAAAGCTCGAGTGTGTCAAGCGCACGCGATTCCCACTCTCTTTATGAGAAATACTTTTCATCTCGGAAAAAACATAATCAACATTTCTGAATAGTGCACTACTTGTATCTTTGTTTGAAAATGTATTAATTAAATTTCATAATGAATACTGACCACTTCTAATGATATTTAATATTACCGCTCATGTGACACTGATGATTTTTATGAGAAAGGTACTTCAGATGAGAGGGTGTAAAATAATAGACTAACGAAAGATGATGTTCAATATTTTTATTTATAATAATTAAGAATTACTAATATATTCTATAGAAGTATTATTAACAATTACAAGTATTTCATTAAAACTGATTTAAAATTTAGGCGCTCGATAAAAATATACACCTCTTAATGAATTAAAAAATAGCAATAACTATAAACGTAAAGATCAATTGTAAGTGATATATACCAAACGCAATGTGACAATAAAAAAAATGAAACATTACTCATTGGTATTATCTAAATTAATTTTTTGTGTTAAAATTTTGTAAAAAACACACACTGCTGTTCTTAAAAATTTTTAAAAATTCTAGGGATTCGGTTTTTTCGAGTGTCAGTCATTGGTGATTGTATAACATTATAAAATCATTCAACGCGTAATACAAATGCTGAATTTCTATTCACTATTCAGCTAGTCATGATTGCATTTAAAAGTTATTAAAAAGCTTGTGCTTTAATAAAATTCAAAGAGGAATTCGTATAAATTTAATTTGTATGCCTTTTGATCAACAGACGTAAATTTATAGATCGCATAAATCTAACATTTTAAAATATTCCACTATTTTCTCAAACATTCTAAAAGAAAAATATCTTTTCTAAATGACAATAATCACAAAAATTGCATTAAGTAACAAATCTTTGTACCACTTGAAAGAGTTAAGGAAAATTTTTACCTTATAAAACAGTCTAAACATGTAAATAATACTTATTTTTGGATTATATCAAGTATTTGATTATGTTACTAGTTTGGATTTCTAATTATGAGTATACATTTTATTTAGTGTCTAACCTCTACTTCCGAGGTAAAGGTTATATAGTTTTTAATTTTCTAGAATAGAAAAAACGTATTCTTTCTAAATTAAACTAATCGTTGTCGTTCATTAATAACACTGATGTTAAGTAAACACTAATGTTAACACATTTATAATAAAACACCGCAGATGTTATTATTATTTTTAACGAATATAAAATAATAAAACTCATAATATAAATTATTTTAGCACTAATATATTGCTATTGTTGATAAAATTACTTTGAACGAGTTATTATGCATTTCTGTACTACTGTTACTTTCGACGAAATAATTCTATTTGTTTGTTATATCACATTAGGACTCTCAATGCGTTGTGTCCTTATCGAAAAGAAAAAATCCTAATTATTGTTCCTAAAAAATTAACCCATAAACTGATAACTTGCTGAAACAGGTTGAGGAGCTCTGGGCTGTATGTGTGAAATACGTTGAATGTGACAAGCACGACACATTAATCTACCATCCAAAGGGTAGCATCGTTTGTCTGGTTCATCGGTAAGTTGCATACCACAATCTTCACAAACATAACAATCGACGTGAAAATCTTTATCCATAGAAACTACTCGTACTGTTTCCTCAGTACCCTAAAAAGATTTAGATTTAATTAAATCACAGTTACAACGATTAAACTAATAATGGAAGCAATGGCTATAATAAAGAAAGATGCTAAATAAAATGCAAATTAAAAGAATTGCTGCTTTGGTTGCATTTATCGATATAACCTTTGCATCCGGAAAAAGGAAATAAATGTAAAGAAAAAGAAATGAAAGTAAATAAATAAAAAATAACAACGCACTTCGATATCGTTTACCTCAACGGGTGTGATTCCTTTACCACAGGAAGCGCATTTCGGCGCAAACATTCTATGATAGTCATTAACACAATAAATCTTATTATCTATATCGACGGTAAAAGGCACACCGTCTAAGCATTCATTGCACACACAGCATCTGAAGCATCCAGGGTGGTACGATTTCCCCATTGCTTGTAGAATCTATTAATATTACGAATATTTAACTAGTGCTTATTCAAAGTAAAATAAAATATATGATCTTTTGTTACGCAAATTACCATTTCCATAATGAGATGGCCACATATGGCACATTTCTCTGCGGTTTGTTGGAATCCTGAATACTATAATCAATTTCATTGCAATTAATTTTTTGAGTTGCTTAAATTAAGTAAATTTGTAATTAGTTACTTACAAGATAATCCTCTTCACAGTAGACACGTCCGTCTACATTATAGAAAGCTTTACCGCGAAGTGCTCTACCACATGAACAGCAGATAAAGCAATTTGTGTGGTACAAATTACCCATTGCTTGACAAGCTTGCCCAGCACCGGTTACTTTCTCTCGACAGGTGTGACAAATACCTGCGGAAACGTACACATTAACGTCGCGTAAAAGAAAGCCCATGGTACTTTTTTACTTTTAACTATTAAGGATTCTTGAAAAATTAATTTATTTAACTGACTAAATACTTAGGTTTTTAATGTACCGAATTAGATTAATTTTTATATAAAAAATGAAACTCTTGTGAAAATTTGTAAATAATGTAAGTCAATCGTCTTATAATTAGTTCAAAAAATTTGTTTGGTATTTTTTAGTTTAATTCAAAAAGATCAATTCAGTTTACCAAAGTATTCGCCTTCTTCTTCTTGCTTTTCCATTTCTTCTTCAAGTTGCCTTGTTAACTCTTCAATTTTTCTTTCAGCCTCTGTTGGCCCCTATAAATTTATTAATACAGCGGATGTTTAATTAATCATATAATAATTATTAATCTAATAACAGCGGTTTAATTATAAAAAGTCATACCGATGGTCGCGGTGGTGTAACATTATACGGCAGAAGTCCTTTCCCCATTGTTGGTTTAATTGGAGGATTAAGCTTTACTTCTGAATCCAGCTCAACGTGCTTTTGTAACATAGGAACTCCATCATTTAGTACAACTGGTCCTGCAACTCCACTTGTTACGCCCGGAGGCAAACTTGTGATTCTGGGTCCATGAATTGCCGTAACTCCTTCATTTGTAGCAGCGCTCATTACCGGAGCCTGCACCATTCCTCTTATTGGATTATCAATCGCTTCCCGTTTAGAAGGACTGATAATGACTGGCTCTTGGCAAGATATTTGTGATGTCTGTGGGTAACTAATTTTTGGTGATTGAGAAGTTGCTTGGGAATGGTTCGAAGCAAACTGTGGTACAGTTGCTTTTCGGACCTGATCATTGGAATCAATTAAGTTCCTATCTCCGGACGGACTGGCAGAGTAACTTCGTTCATTTGGATGGTTTGGAGTGTAATGGCTAGAATTTCGTATTTCTGGCTCTAGGTGAGTATCAAGTTGTTGACAATTTCTTTCATTTTGATGACTTATACGATTAGGAGAGTAACATTGAGCTTTTCTATATAAAACAAGAAATAAAGGATTTTTTTAATTAACTTTGAGATTGTTTAAGATAACAGTATTATTGAAATTTTTTTTACCTATTGAGAGATTCCCCTGATCGGGGACCACAGTATCCAGGTAAGTTCCTTAATTGTACCTCATTGTAATACATTGGATTAAGATTGTTAGCGCTGACAGGATTTTGTTCTATATACTGTTTATTGGATTGTATATTTTCATGTCGATAGTGATTATGTTGATTAGTCCCTTCAATTGCTGCATTATGGTAATGCTGATACTGTGGATCTTGAGCATAATGAATAGCAGAGGATTCGTTATGGTACGATAGATTTGTTCTTGGAGAATATTGTTGTTGAAAAGGTTGTTGTGGTAGTTGTTGTGGTAGTTGTTGTTGTTGCTGCTGATGTTGCTGTTGATGTTGTTGTTGATGTTGTTGTTCATAAGCAAAATTCTTGGCTTGTTGAAGTTCAGAAGGAGGAACATAGGTACTTTTATTATTCTGCTGATCCAAAGAATTAGATACATACTTATTACATATGGTTTGATCATAGGGGGATCTCTGGAATATATTATCATAATTCTGACTACGATCTAACTTTTGTTGAGTATATTGTGCAGCTTTTTGTCCTTGAGGAGGAACTTTGCCTGTCATTACAACATAATCTCCCCCATTAATATTCATTGAATTATAATAAGCTGCTGGAACCTGAGGTCTAGCTTTGCCTTTATTTGTTTCTGAAAAATGAACATCTTGAATATTTTCATACACAGGTGGTGCTTCGTAAGGTGGTAGTTCTTTGGCTGGTGAAGCAGATTGATATCGGCTACTGATTGGCACTTGTGGTTGTGCTTTTTTAAGATGAGTTAAGCCTCCATCCGAAGGTCCCAAGCAATGCTAAAAATGTTATAAAATATATTAAGATTTTAATAAAATGATATTCAACTTAATTAATTTATAAATTTTAATTTTTCTAAAGACTATATTTCTGGGTTTCTTGTGTTGCACATTGGTGTTAAAAGTGATTTATCATAAAAATTTTTACATATTCATATTATTTATATTTATGTAAGCAAAAATTACTATCAAAACACAAGATTAAAAATCAAAATCAGAAACATTTTCATTTAATGTTGATGTTCAAATTACTAACATGATGCATACTTATTTAGCTTGCCAATGACATACATTTAGGTTATGTGAATTTATTTTATATTTATTTTTGAATAATCTTCACTATACAATATGAAATTAACAAGAAAATATCGATAATAGTAAAATATACGTGTTGTTAAAGATAACATTTTTATGCAACATTTATTGTTTCTAATTAATCTGTAATTTTTTGTTATGTATATTTTGAAATTTAAGATTTAAATGTATATCAAGTCAAGCTATTAGAATTCTTATTTCATTTTTAAAAGACATCGATGAACCTTAAATCCTCCATCAAATTGTTCACTAGCTATCGAAGTCCTTGGGCTCTCTCTTGAACTTCTTCTAGAGTCAACAGGATGATAATATGGTGGATAAGTTTGACCATGTTGAGGGTAATATTCTATATTTTCATATACTGGTGATTGCTTTTTATCCCGTTCATGTAAATGTTGCAAATGCTCCTCAATTTGTTCAACAGGTTTAGGCGTAGCAAATCTGGAAGATGCTATTATATTCTCTCTTTCATATATTTTATAATCTGCTGGTAAGAGATTATTTCTATGATTTTCAGGCTCTATAAAACTTTCAATAGCTCCCAGAGGTCTTGAGACAGGAACTTGAGCCTCTGGCCTGGAGCCAGAGATATGTCCACTGCTTGGATTGTCATCTTCGAATCGAAGATAGCTTAACTTTTGTATAAGGGAACTGTCTGCCGAGTCACACATTGGCAGATTCTAAAAATACCTATGAGTACCTATGCTTAAAAATGTACAAGTGTCAATACATTGTATAAAAAGCATTCAAAAGTATGAATCATCACACGATCTTCTAAATGTAAATGCAAATCAGTCTCAGAGAAAAAAAGAATGAAAAATATTGCGGTATCACCAAGTATCACTAGTCTTGTCAATCAAAATTTCACGTTCGATAACATATTATTCGGCAAACAACGAGGAGACGCCCAATGTTGCGGAGCTTCGTTGATCTTCTTTACCTTGACAGGAAAATCACCACCTGCGGTGAGAGACAGAAGACGGAGATGAACAAGAAAGAAGAGCGAGGGAGACGCAAAGATGAGGAAAAATTATCCGGGACTCTCGAATCCACGCACACGCGGAACTTGAACACTTTTTGCCCGAGCTCGGCCAGACGCTTTCGGGGCTTCACACACACTAACACTGCCTGTTACGCTCCGTTTTATTATACTTTACAGTTGCTCCTTTCCCTCTCACAGATGTGGATACGAATGCTGCACAGGCCGCAGTACAGGAGGAGAGGGAGAGTTTCGTGAGAGCCCCGTCGAATTTTCGCAGGAGGCGCGCGTCCAAAACGACTGCTACATCACTAATGTGTGCGTGAGGAAGTGTCTGGTACTCTGGCTGCCGAAGTTCCGACCCGACAACTGCGCTCACTCTCGGGCGTCTTCGGCACTTTCCGTGTCAGTAGGCTAAGCAACAGCTGAGGAGTAGCAGACATCAAAAGGCATTTGATCTTTTAAAAGGGAGAGAGGGCAAGCTCTAGATCCCTGTTTTACTAAGAAATTAGATTAAATTATCACTAGAGAACCAATAAGTATTCATCATTTACTTTATAATACATTTTCAGTGCTTTTATTCCATATACCATTGCACAGAATGCAATTTCATACAATAATCGCTCTACACCATCATATAATGCGTATCATTATGTGCATGTAATATATTTTTTAATCTAAATTGTCCTAAAATCTTAAATAAATTTTTTAATGCATAAATTTTTTATAAAAATAATTTGATAAAAATGCGCATAGTTTTTAATTGAAAGGAATGCATTAACGATGAATTGCTTAATTTATATAGTAGTTTCTGTGATTATAGAATAAACTATACAATATATCCTTATTTTAGTAAGTTCCTATTTTAAACACGCCTTACGGTATAAATTATTCTTGCGGAAGCTTACTGACTTTTGTCAATTACGCGTATATCGCTTGAAATCTCATCCTTCATAGCTTTTTCAATGAAAGGTAGAAAAGATGTCACTCGGGTGTAAATTGCTGGTAAAGCACTTTCATTACAGTCATCGGGGCCGACAGACAATACTCCAATAATAGTATCATGGTCCACAACAAGCGGACCACCACTATCTCCCTGAAATGCGTGTGAGATTAAATGACACATGTTTTTAAATAGCTTTTTTCTGTACGATGTAAAACAAAACAAATTCACTCACCAAGCAGACGCCCCTGTTCGATTGAGAAGGAGGTTCTGGCTGCTGCGATTGCGCGCAAATATGAGAAGATTTAATGAACAAAATCGCTTTTAGCATGCACCGAATATTGGATAACACTTTTGATTTTGAATACTTCAATTGATTGGTACTCTCTAAATGTTTACTCTCTCTTCCAAGACTATTAGTGGAAATTTCTATACTATCTGAGCCGAAACCGGAAATGTAAGCAACCGAATCAACATATTTCGAGTCAGTAGCAATATTAGTTGCAGACATTATAGGCAATCTTACTTTATTTATTGCATGACTACTACCTAATATTAGTGGCCTTCGTAACTGTTTAACAGAAATTATGTTATTATAATTAAATCCAAATTAAAGATATAATACGCACAAATTAATTTTTTACCTTTAAGACCGTAATATCTTTTACCATATTTGCATTTTCATATATAAAATCGCTAGGAATATATATTTTATTAACCTTTATTGTTACTTTATGAGGCTGATCATTTAAAGCATCAACTTTAAGTATTCCAGCAACAATTGAGAATATAACAGAATTATAGTAGTTGTCATTATTGACGATGCAATGTGCAGCAGATAAAATATGATTTTTGCTTATAATGGCACCACCGCATACATGAAATCCATTAGCTTGAACCGAAACTTGATAAGGAAATTGACCTTCAGCAGCCTTTAATCCATTTACAATAGCTTTAACAGTTCCTTAAAAAATCAAGCGTAAATAAGTTATTAAAAAGTTATTTAAAAAATAATAGTAATACATACAATAAATACTTACCTATCTTAGTCCATAAAATGATTTGCATTACATAAATGACTAGTTTTAAAGAATTGTAATTGAAGAATTCCATCTCCTAAGTTATTTTTAGGTCTTTTGACTGCTTTCTATTTCCGAACAACTAAATAAAATATACAATAATCTAAATAAATTATTATTACATATAATTATTTAGTGTGAAATATAATTATTTAAATATTTCAGATTAAAACTCAGAAATGATTGAAGATTTAGAAATTTTAAAAATATCATACCTGAGTAGAATTGTGACAGTGCGTATTAATTGAATATTTGTAAGCATGTACAACTATTTTCGGTAGCTTTTGCCTGAGTATTAAACATGAATATAAGCTAATAAACCCAGCTGTAATAGAACTTTATTTTTTAGCTTTAGTCATAACCTACTTTCAAACATCTAATTAAATAAAGGGTAATATTTTTGTGTTTACCTATTTAAATTTAGTTTTTAAATGGTTTTTAAAAGAATAAGTTGTTATAATGCATTAAAGAACATTTAAAAAAAAAAATTATAAAACATCGTTATTATACATGTTTCAATAATATAATAACATGACCATATGATTATTACATATTACAATATTGTGTATCATAATATACGACTATCATAATCGGAAAACGTCAATGAATCATCACTTATAATATAATTTTTTTATTCACTTTATATTTTCAGGTGCAGAATGTATTCTTACTTAAGACCTTTTCACGTTATTCATTATTAATCTTATACAAATTCTATTGTCTCCTATCAGAATATTCCTATATTACGAATCATAGTATACACTCAGTTTAGTATAGTTATATTATTATCACATTGCATTTTTTCATATTCTGTTAAAATATCTGCGAAAAGATAAACCCCCATTTTATTTTATTTAAAAAATTTATTTATTCCACAATATTTGAACAAAATCAAGTAAATTACTTTTGAATATAAAAATAAATAAATAGAAAGAATAATTTTTATAGGAAATAATTTATTATCAAATTAGTTTTCTAATCATATATGTACATTTATTATTATTGTTAATTATTTTTCGAAGACAACAGAGCGCTGAAAATTTAAGCATTTCATCATGCATTCATACGTATATCAATAATATCACAAATTGAGTACTACTATCAAGTAAAGTATCATGAATTTAAATACACAGTATAATATTAACTATATAAACTAGATTTCAATATGTAATATAAACTCCTACTTTAATTAAATTATGTTTTTATCTAGAAAGAGATGCTTTAACAACCTCTTTTTTTAAACTTCCAAAATATTCATCATTAAATTTATAGGTAATAACACGAATATCTGGTGAAATTTCATTGTGCATAGCTTTATAAATGAAAGGTAAAAATGATGTGATTCTAGTATATACGCCCATACTAGTCCTTTCGTTGCAGTTATGCGGACCGTAAGAAAGTACTCCAATAAGCGTCTGATCACCATTGAGTACTAGCGGACCACCACTGTCACCCTGTCAATAAAATTTATTTAATATAGTTATATACTTTTATATACTATATATATATATATATACATATAGTACAAATTATAAATAAATATTATGTATATATGTTAGATAAGTATCATAAAGTACTTACTTTGCAAACACCTTCAGGCACGTTTTTATTTCGTTGAAGTACTTGGGCACAAAGATGACTGTCAGAAACCGGACGACATGCTTTTACTGCACACATAGGCTTCCCAAAAACTTTTGTTCTGGCGTATTTTAATTTTTTACTGCTAGGTCCAGTTTGTAAAATTGTTTGACCAAAAAAATTTGTACTCTTTGTAACGACATCAGATCCAAAACCCGTTATATAGGGTGCTTGCTTTTCATACATGGAATACTGTTTACTTATCTCCGGTAATTTTACCTTGCCTAATGCAGCATTTCCAGAAAGCTCTAATTTCGTCATTAACTATTACAAGGAAACATATTTTAAATTAAAAACTCTTTTGTAATAGAATAAAATTAATTCTTTTTAATTTAGAGTGTTTTATGAACTGAACTCACCTTCACAACGGCAATATCCCCTGTAACTAAAGCTTCATTATTAGAAGTTAGGAATTGCTCAGGAACGTATACTTTTTCAATAATTGCTTCAACTTTGTGTTCATTTTTATCCTGGAAATTTACAAATCCGGCAAGAACTAAGTACTTGTTATTGCTAATGTTATTTGCATTGATAAAGCAGTGAGCGGCTGTAATTATATGCTGTTCATCAATAATTGCACCACCGCAAACATTAAGATTATTTGTCCGAATTAAAACATGATATGAGTATTGGCCAAGACAAGCATCAACTCCACCAACAATTGCTTCTGCAAAAAGTAATAAGTGATGAATGAAAGTAATAAAAAGTGATGGCACGCCCTGCCCTTGCTTTTACGATAACCAAATCTAAATTTTAAAAACTTGAAAGTCCTAACAGTTTTTTATTTAATCCTTTGACTTCAATAATTTATTTTTATTTTTTTTTATTTTATTTTATTCTCATTTTTATTGTGATTGTATTTTAAACTTTTTTTATTATTATTACTGAATTAAAGAGTTAAAATGTTGCAGCTGTTTACTTGTTTGAAAATGAGAATGAAATAGTAAATAATATGTAACTCACCAACGCTCTTAAGCCAAAAAATGATTTGTGTACTAAAAACAAAGAATCTCAAGTTAAAGTACAACATCTTGATGTTTTAATTAAATTATCACTGGAATATGTTTATTATACTAAAACAAAGTTCAACCTTTTATATTAATTTAGGCTTCATTATATATGCCTGTCATGCCTTATTTCAATCGTATGTAAATATTGACTATAATAAGAATTAATTATGTAAAATACTTAAATGTTCATCACGTGTAAAAATTACATCTATAGTAAGTAAATAATTATTTTACATAAATATGGACTGATGGTTCTGTAATTTATAAATATATATTATTAATTTATAATTGAATTAATCAAGTTTATAAAAATTAATAAAATATTCGTAAAAGTATATTTTAATTACAAAAAATTATATAAGAGTATTAGTCCCACAACACGTTAATTAATTATTTATTGGTAACAGTAAAAGTACTATTTGTAATCCCTTTATTCCATTTGTGTAGATAGAGTTAGTGAATAGTACTTTTACTTTTTTCTAATATCAATAAATAATTAATTTGCATTTTATGACGGCAACATTATTATATAATGTTTTACAATAACTATGTGTATATATATATATATATATATATATATATATATATATATATATATATATATCATATAATTCTTAGAACAGGTCTTTTTCATCCATAAATATAAATATTAATTAATATAAAATCACGTTTTAAACACGTTTCATACTTTAAATGAAATTTATTTTTAAAGGCGTTCGATTAAAGAATTTATCATGTGATTTTAATGCTACACAGAAAAATTTATCTGTTAACAATGACAAATAAATTTATCGGATTACAATTCAACCTTCTGTTTAAATGAGCTATTTTTATAATAAACTTATTTGTATTTTGTCTTATCTTGTATTACATTATCTTCGTGTATTTTGCAGATATAAAAAGACCAACGAAATGTTTCCTTACATATTACAAAGAAATAATAAACATTATTGACATTTATTTTCCCTATAAACATAAATCCGTTTTAATAATATTTTTTGTTACAAGATTGTAAAATTCGACGACATGAGAAAATACATTTATAAAGCTGCATTACAAAAATTATTTCTGATCTAAATAAGTTTAAAAAATACTATTTATGTTTCTCATTGGATAATCTTGAGTTTAGAATTAGATTTGGTAAAGTACTCTGTACGACAGTTTTAATCTAACCCATAATATACGCCAATCAACCAACTATAGTGCATTCCATTATCAACAAAAGAGCTATTGTGCGAATTTAATATGTCCATGAATTTAAACCTCATTGGGAAAACAGCTTTATTATAATTACAAAAATATATATTTATTTTCATGCTCTATTTAATTTTTTGTTTAAATGTTCAGTTTTTTATAAAATGTTGCTAATAGATACTAGAGTACACTAGTTCAAATAACAATTTATCAGTAAAATGTTGCATTAGAGAAGGCACAAACAAATTAAATTACAATAAAGAGTAAAAAAGTAAAAGTACATAAATGAAATAATAAAATTAGTATAAAAGTAAATAAAAAATTGTAATTTAAACAACGTATAAGTTCACAACAGATTTGTTGTTCAAGATAACGAATAAATGTGTTATATTATAGATAAATATAAATAAGACTCTTACAACTTCGTTAAAATAAGCATTATAAGTTCATGTTAACTATTCAAACATTTATGAATACTATATACAATGAGTACTTCTCACTACACGATTAGCTTGTCTCAGGGTAGCATCCTTAAAGTCTACTATACTCCGACATCCGAGTACTCGAAGTGCGTACTACATTTCATCCTAAGCCAAAAGTCGAAACCACTGAATAAACCTCGTGACGAATTTAAAGTTAGAGTGATCGCGACTGCTGGTAGTAGGTGAACTAAATACCTCGCTAAATAGCGTGTCTAGTTTAAGAGAATTAGACTTTGATTTGAAGTGAGCAAGCCGAAAATGACAACAGTGCAATTAACTCTAGTAAGAATATTTCACTTGCACCTATAGCATGTACGTGCAATATCGTGACTCAGGAGGTTGAAAACGATATTTACAAATGAAAGATCCTATAGCGGTGCTTAAACTAAAGAATTTCCAAAGTGTAGAATTATCACAAAAGTTGTGCGAAATAATCGCCAGACTAAAATTTTTACAAATAAAAATGTGATAAAAATAAAAAATGTTTGGTACAATATAATATTATAATATATTTTATTTCATTAGTATTAACATAACTTCATGTACTAATACAATCATGAGTGTAATATGATTTATGATATTACAATATTACAATATTTATTTTTTATCGAAACATTTACACAAAGTAAAGTATATTTTTTAACTGTAAAATATAAATCTATATTTTTATTATTTTTTATTTTACATTTATTGATTAGATGAAAGCTCTGTTAAAATGTTCTGAGAATTGTAAGCTGCTTGACGTATCTTAGACGATTGCTTATTTTCTACTGCATCATCGATAAAGTCCAAAAAAGATGTAACTCTAGTATAGATAGCGGGTACAGTAGATTCATCACAATCATTAGGTCCGAAGCTCAATACCCCTATGACTGTATCACCACCTAGCACAAGTGGACCGCCACTGTCACCCTTGAAATAGATAATTATGTAATGTAATTATATTATAATATTAGAAGCATTTTTTATTTAATTTATCGAATATTAATTACACAGAGTTATGCTAAAACATTTTTAACTTTTAATTAAATTTTATGTTTTAAATTTTTACTTGTTATTTCAAAAATAAATATTATTTCTTACCTTGCAAGTGCCTGAGGGTTTTCGAGGATCTTTTTGTATAATTTGAGCGCACATACGACTGGCAAAAACAGGAGCATTTGATAAAGAGGAACATTTATTGTTTGATACTACCTTCGATTTAGCAAATTGTAAATTAACAGAGCAGGAACTTCCTTCAATGCCTTTGATGCCAAGACAGTTTTTATGAATAATTACATGGTCTGCCCCGTAACCTGCAATGAATGGTTCTTCACCTTCGTATGATAAAACTGTAGCTATATTTGTAATAGACAGTCTTGGTATTCGTAATTTGCTCAGTCCAAATTTGTTTTCGAAATTTAGTAAATTTTTTAACTATTAGACAAAAATAAAGTAATAATTAATCATCAATAATTAACTAGTATATGCATTGAGTGAAAGGTTATTGTTATAATTTTTACCATACTCTCTGATCAAAAGACAAGCTTCTAATTTAAGACATCGGCAAATTTCTATTAAAAATTATTTAATAATATAGTAAATAGTAATAATAGTCATTTTTATCAGAAAGTTTTATAATTTCTTAAATTTAATTAATCTGTGATCCACTAGTGAGTATAGTAAAAACTTTTTAAAAGTTACTAAATAATTTTTTTCAATATATAGCACATACGTGTAGTACATACATATAGTACATTGCTTTTTGATGAAAAGGAAAGATATTTTGATATTTTACATTATTTATGCACAATTTAGAGACTACAATAACTTTATTTATCCAAAACGAGAAGTAAGGATTTGAGGGAGAATCGACATAATGTGCATATGGACCTGCGCTACATTGCCAATGGCTTTATTGCAGACTTAGATGCCTAAACTAGAACGAAATGACTAGTATACACGTCAAGATCAAACCTATAAAGTCACTTAAACGGATATTAAAGAAGCCGTATCTATAACATAGTCTACCTATTTTAGTTTTGAGCCTACCGTTTTAAATGTATTTTAATATATAATTCTAGAGGTTTGAACTTATAAACATGTCCAGACATATTTACAAAATTCTTTACCTGACGGGGTACTATAAAGGTTAAAAATTCTCACTGCATTGGTGTTGGTCGGTAACAAAGGCAGCAAATTCTACCTTACGTTGCGAAGCACGCCAGGAAACACGACAGAGAACTAATCATCATTTGCTTTCGAACTACTGAATCGATAAAATCTTTAGATTTTTATCAAAAGATTATTAGCTGTCCCTAGAAAAAGTCTTTGATTTTCAATGAGCCGTAGGTTTCCACCATATATCATAACATTTTTTCCTAATAAAATAAGAGATTTCATATTTTTTATATTTTTAAAAATTTAGTAATCTTTGGTTTTAAATAAAATGTATTACAGAAAGAATAATTAAAAGATACAAATTTTATATCAGATTAGTGAGGATTTTATTTCTGTTATAACGAGCACTATCACGTAACTTTAGTAGTATATATGACGAGAGAAAATAGATTGGATCAGAATTGAGATTTTACAATTACAAGATCTTGGTCTAACTAACTATAACTATACATAAGACATCTCAGTTCTTTATCATATTACGCAATATTCCACATTTTGTGCATTTAAAGAATTAAAATTTTTTATTATGCAATCTATCCTATATGCATCCCTATGCATTCTAATTTGAGTGCTTACCTTTAATACAGCAATGTCCCCTACAGCTAAATTTATTTTGGTGATTGAGAACTCACGAGGTATATATATTTTATCAATTGCAACTTTTTGTTCGTGATTTATGATCACATCAAGTCTGATGACTCCAGTAACAATAGAGAAATCAATTTTATGAAAGTTATTTTTAGAGTCGACAAAACAGTGAGCTGCAGATAGTACATGTTGTTTTCCAATAATGCCACCGCCACATACAGGTACATCATTTGCCAGAATCACAACTTGATACCTGAATTGGCCTTCATTGGCATTCGAACCCCCAAGGATGGCATCAACAATTCCTTTTTAAATAGAAAATAAAAAAGCAAAATGTATTTAACATTACTTAAGAGATATCATTTTATATTCTGTATTGAACTCTTGTATTTTATATTATATACAATATAGCTTGATTAAATATTATAATATTTTTTGAATCTGTAAATTATTCATATTTTCTATATTACAGAGCTTAAAATACTCTAATTTATATACAAGTAAAGTTATCAAACATTAAAATATGCTAGATTTTAACAAAATGTAGCTTACCAATATGTAGCCAGAAAACAGTATGTAAGTTAAGCAAAATAAATTTTAAATTGCAAAGTTTCATTGTTCTATTCACTTAAATTATCTGTTAGCTTTTTTATGTTTCATAAAGTTAAATAAGGCAGTATGAAAGAAAATTGTATGTTTGAAAAATAAATTTATAATAATTTTTTTAATTATACCTTTAAATATCAATTCATGACTTGTACTGAATAGAAAATACCAAATAAAGACTGAATAAACATATTTGTTTTGACACACATTGTTAGGCGCCACATTTTATTATCGCTTCGATTATCTCTCACGCAATGTAAAATCGCTTAAATTTACTGTTTTTCAGTATCTTTATATTAAAATATAATACAATACTTATAGTTATGATGAAATAATAAAGAAGTTACCATTTTTCTATTTATAGTATTTTGTTTGAGTGTAACAAAAAATGATTTCATTATCAGGGAGTATAAATGATTTCAAATATACACAGATTTGACAGTAGTCCTTTTCTGTACAGGTGTAGAAAGTACAAAAAGCTACATATTTATAACTATTTATTTAACTTTGGCTTTTTGTGATATAATAGGCAGTATCCTTACACATGCATGTCATTTTAAGTTTTCGATACATACCTGACCGCAACAAGTGAATAGACATACCGAGAGACATACGCATGTTAATGTATAGTACTGTTATAGGCATTGAAGATTCTGACTCTTACATCTTCAATCCTGCTAACTTCGGTAAATTCTAAGGAACTCGATACAACTTCATTATCGTAACAATTTGTTACTATTTAACATTTGCGATAAGAATATGTTTAACGTATAGCCTCTCTTTAGAGGGACAACCATAGGCTACCTGCTAGTGTAGTCCTTTCCACAGATCGTTCCAATTTTTTGAGGATAGTTCCATTATTTTCAATTATACATACGATTATGTTAGTGTAAATCTGGAAGTATCGCAAAAGTTTTGAAACCTATTTGTTGAAAATTAATCAACTCCTGAAATAGTGTTGCCTCTGGATATTGTCGATGCAATAAATAATATATTTAATTTATAATTTGATAGGACATTATAAAAAACGAATTTAATTTGTAAATGTAAAAAACTTTTTATAGTTGTTTGAAGGTATAGAGTCAATAGAGACGCCAACATGTATTTACAATAGCAAAGAGGTTCTATATTTGTAATTCAAGCAGTGAATTAGTACATCATTAAGAGTTTATTTTTAGCTAAGGCATTTTTTTATTTTTAAATTGCAAAATCTGGGAATTTGTAAAGTGAATTTATGTCAAGATAATATTAAACATTACTTTTATACCTGAAGTCATCAAGGATTCCTTCAAGACAGTTATCAAGGATTTAAAAAATGACCATATATTATATTACAATGCCATTCTTTCCTGATATGGTCCTTTTTAGCGTGTTACCGCAAAGCAGCAGCTTTTGAGCAAGCCATATTAAAGTAGTAATAGCATAGAAGTAAGGAGGATTTTGGAGCCAATTAAATTCGTACAGCCAAAATCAAGTTAGTTTTATGTATTTGGCCCATTTATTCCAAAAATTTTGGATAAAATAAATCTCAAAGTGACCAGGTTAAATTTTATTAACAAATTAAATGTTTAAATAGTTATCAAAAGTAATTCACAGTTATAGATAATAAAAATTTGGCGGAATCAGAATGAAGAAATTAATTTTAACAAGAGTTATTGCATATTTAATATTAATACCTTATATTATTAGTCACGGCACGCTCTAATCTTACTATCTCGTATATTTTCTTTTAATAGATGAATTGAAAGCTTGTTTGAAAGAATTATTTTATATGTCAAAGTTTTGACTTCATTTAATAATACACATAAGTTTTGTTTATCAGTTTGTTTATTAAACAAGCTGAATTAAAACATGTCTTTATTTAAGTCCATGAAATTTTAATAAAAGTTATGAATTAATTTCTTTCTAAATTTTTTTAGTATCCATCTTTAATGAAATTCCTAAAAAATTAGACTATATCTTTATTAAAACTTTGATTTAAATATTCTACGCTGTGGTTGTTAAATTTTGCTATGAAAACCTGTAATATGCGATTACGTTTAGAGTGACATATGCGTACTCAACAAGGTACTCAATCGAAATGTCGGAGTGCTTGTACGAAATTGTAATGTCGGTAATGTAGGTATTTTGTCAAGGCATGACACACCGAAGAGATATGAAAATTTTAAATTTATCTCACGATCTAGTATCTTATTCACCCAGTATTGGCCAAAAAACAGTCTAAATGATAGGTTTAACCCATAATTTATAGTTCCTCTCTTTACATCAAACTCGTGAGATTTCTTAAAGATTGTTTAGACATCTTTTTACAAGTACTAAATCAAATTATTGATAGTTCACAAACCAAAAGAGCCCCGTGCATATAAGAAGCTGATAATAAGGTTTGTAGTTGCAGCGCGGGTGAAACCTATAGCAATGCTAAACGCGTGAGGCAAAGTTGGTTGGACAAGGTATTGAGCTGACCGAGCTGGGATGAACTAAACTCAGCTGAATCAAGCACTCCTGACCGAATAAATTCAGATTCTACAATAAATGTTTTTACTGAGTGCATCTAAACATAGTTTTGGTGAATTCGAGGCAGATAGAATATTATTAGAATATTATTTCTAGACAGATTTCTCTGGAGATATCTTGGCTATGGTCTTTAAAATCGACATAGTCGATCACTTAGTAAGGTTGACTTTTAATAACACCGAATGTTTTTTCTAAAAAATTACATATATATGATAATACATACATTCTGACAAAACTATATAGTAATTATAAACTAGCCAACACGATAAACCTCAATTTAAATTTTTTTTTGTGTTCAATTTTTGTACGTATGAAGGTATACGTTTAGAACGAGAATCTCAGTATAGAATCATGTATTCAAGTACACTGGTCCTAGCAAGTTCAAATATTTCCTAGTACGATGAGTGCGAATTTACTTTTACAGTTTATAATTTACTCTAGATGGACTGATATAAAATAAGCCATGACGAAAATTTTTCCTATGAATTCTTTGTAGAATATTATTAGATCTCAATTAAATTGTACATTTAAACGAATGATATCCTCTTATTATCACAACTCTGTAATTTGATCTTAATCAACATTTGAGTTCTTCCATAAATACTAGCAATCTATATTTAGTGACTTAATCAATGCAATTTTCGACTTTGAACGTTTATCAGTTTGTAAAATTGTATGCTTTTCATCACATAAATTTTATTATCATATATATACATATTTTCGTATGCATACAAAAATAAATTTATTCTATCTATCTATTAATTTGATTAAATGTCTACTTTTCATTATTATTAATTTTACCTTCATATCTCACTATTATGCCTATCAAAAACGAATGACCTAATAAAAATGTTTAAAATTCATGAAATTCAATTATCAAAAAATGTATATATGTATATATATATATATATACACATATATATATTAATACATAATTCTAATTCAGTTTTTGCCAATAAATATATAATGAAATAAAACTATTATTATGAATAAAACTACGTTCTATATCAATTTTACTATATATTTGTATCTAAATTAAAGAGGTCTGTGATTCTCTTCTGTAGATTTAATGTTTGTATTATAGATTACAATTAAATATAATATTTAATGCTCAGTAAATGAATTTTTTTCTATATATTCTGAGTCAATTCTAAGAGATAATTGCAGCTAGAATCAATACCACTATTTTCATTGTTGTAATTTGATTTACACTTTATACTATTTAAACTATATTCTACAAAATGTATATTATTTTATTATTTATTAAACATAAATTAATATTAGACGTAAAAAAATTTATTTCGCTATAAATATTTTTTATTACTAACTGCAACTATATTTAACTTTAATTGTCTATCTTCTTAAATTTATTTCTGATCTGTTCATATAGATATATAGAAACATACAAATACAATGCTAATCATAAATTACTACGCCTTAAATATAAATTCACATTATTCGAAGTTCCATTTACAATAAACTATAATAAGTTATTTTTACTGGATATTTGGATTTCACGTTACTAAGCCTAAAAAATTTTCTGAACCTTTTGTGATTGAAATATGCTTAACATTTATAAGGATTATTTTCTTAAGAAAGTACCTCTAATAGACAACTTTTCATTTGAATGCCAAAACAATCAGTTTTAGTTTGATACGTAGCAGTTCTAATATCCAAAGAGCTTATATCGTGCAAAGATTTATCGATAAAGTCCAAACAAGAAGTAATTCTGGTATACACTGCGGGTGTCTGGTTCTCATTGCAATCGGAAGAACCAATTGATAATATTCCAATTAAGGTACCTGAAGTAACGAGGGGACCACCGCTATCACCCTAAAAATATATAATAATATGTAATTTATGCTATGAATTATTATCTAAAGCGTATAGTTTATTTTATACAAGTTAAACTATTATAAATTAGTGCCTACTACAAAAAATTATATCAATTGTTCCTGATATAAATTGAAGTATTGATCAAACTCCATAATTAGAAAAACTATAGCACAACCAAAAAGAAATAGATTGTAATCTCATATTTTTAATTAGATACAAATTTTTAAATTAAAAAGATACACCATTGAATTTATAATATTTGTACTAATGTAATGATCGCAGTATGCAAAAAAATTTTATCGCTAAAATTTTTATGAAATATTAACTTAAAATCCGATATTGTAATAAGATTGTATTTGTAGACGTCAAATATGTTCTTTAATATGTAATCATTCTCTTACATACTATTGACAAATTACCTTACATACGCCTGTAGGATTGTGTGGAGCATATTGATGCATCTGAGCGCACAAGTTAGTGCTACTAACCGACTGTTTTAATATTTCAGAACATTCTAAATTAGACAGCACTTTCACTTTTGAATATTTTAAGATGCTGCTATTCGGACCCAGTATTATAGTATCACGACCTAAAATACTTTTTTGAATAATTACACTGTCGGTCCCAAAACCAGCTATATAAGCTTCTTTATTTTCATTCGGTAAAGTTTTCCATGTTTTGTCTGGAATTGTTACTGCAGCTAAAGAATTACTCACAAAATCAAAAGATTTCTTCAACTAAAATATTTATTCAATAATATATAAATTAATATTACTTTTTGGTTAGGTATTATAAAAAATAATATTGAACTAATTTAAGAATTATTCGTACATTATTTTGAAATTTACCTTAACAACTGATATGTCTCCAACAATTGCATCAATTTCATCAGTAAAATCAAATTCTGCAGGCACGTATATTTTATCTACGCCAATTTCAAATTCAGAACAATCATCAATATTGAAATTTACAATCCCACCGATTACTGAAAAATCTTTCTTTTCAAATCTATTGTTACTCCCGATGAAACAGTGAGCGGCAGTGATCACATGCTGCGGACTAATGATGGCACCACCGCAAACATGATACCCATTAGCCATAATAGAAACTTGATATTTAAATTGACCTTCGGCAGCTTCCAATCCACCAACGATAGCCTCAACTGTGTTTTATTAAAAATATATCTGACTTTTAAATATATTATGTGCAGGATCAAATAATGAGAAAATATCGCTTGTTTAAATGAAAATGTGATTTGTAAAATATCATTTAAGCCTATTAACATTGCATTATAACTATTGTACAAATTTAAAAAATAAAAGTATGTTTACCATTTTTAAGCCAAAATAGTACTTGAAACACAACAGTTAAAATTAAAAAAAGGCTGTAGAATGAATACATTCTAAATTCTGTTGTTTATATAGAAATTAACGTATATATTCGAGAAGCTGGTACGCTATGAAAATATGAAGCATATGAAGTAGTATATATACCTTTCCTGTCTCGTGTTAATATTTGTGATACATTATTTAATTGATTTAATTTTTTATTGCATATAGTAAGTTATCATTTTCAATTATTTCGAAAGAAAAGCACACACTTGAATCATTTGTACATACAGTTACAAGTTAAATATGCATGTAGATCGCGCATATTTAAATATGCATGTATATTCGTGCATGCATACTGGGGCACGAATCGTCGATCATGTTTTGTAAATATGTCATAACTTTTTTATTTATTAAAGTTTCGCCATTTCTTCTGAATTTGTATTTCTATTCTTTTGTGATGTAAAATATTGTATTTGAAATATTTCTTAAATTAGAATATTATGAAATTACTATACATTATAGAATAGAAAAAGTACCGAATCATTAGAAACCATATTTTAAAATTTTTTGATAATTACACATAAACGGATTAAAATTAAATGGCAATATGAAGATCAACTTAAAATGGTCAGTTTTAAATAAGGTATAGACGGAAGTCTTTTTTTTAAACAGCAGTACTTTATTAAAGTCGCACCTTATACACGTATCATAATTTTCTGTGAAACGCGCATTAAAGATATGAAGGACTACCATTATGTATAATATATGGCAATAAATCGTAAAAATAAAATAAACTATTATATGATCATCTAGAAATTATTGCTAAAATTAGATTTGATATATATTTATATATACGATCATCGGGAATGATAAATTATGGTATTTTTGAGTGTTTACTTTTTTCTTTCTCTTATGCAATTTTTCATATATTATTTAAAACGCGAGTAAAGTACTTAAATATTTGCTTTTTTATAATATTACGCTGCAGATAACTTATTATATTTAACATGTATTTACCATTTTCTTTGTTTATTTTATATATTTTAGTTCTTTCTTGCTGAAAAATATCTCGCTCATATCTGTAGTTGTGTGAGTAAGTGTGTTTAATGTTTAGTATATTATAAAGTATGTTTCATTTTGACTCTATAGAATGTTTATGCTTATTTATGATCCTTAGTTATTTATTTTTACTTCAGTTCTAAATTTTTTGTATGTATTGTGTAAATACATTTGTCATGATTATAGTGCGTTAAAAGTGCCGAGCTTTTCCCGTGTTGGTTTTTTATTACGCCTATTTATTTCTCATCTGTAGTGCCGTAGTATGAGTACGAGTAAAAAATATACCTATTGTGGTTTTATCAAGGCGGCAACTATTTTCTTCCTATCACTTATCCACTGTTTCCGTTTTATTCTCAATTTTTAACTACATGTATATATAGATTAAACGCATTTCTTTTTCAATCATTTAATCTTGCTAATGAAGGGTCTGGATACGATTTTAATGTGCAGAAGAAATTAGATTTAAGGAAGTACAAAATAAAATTTTTATTTAAGTGTTTCGAATACTACACATGAACTTTTGAGAAATAATTTGTAGATTGTGTAATAAAATTAGTGTAAATATAATTAGATAAACTATCTAGGAAGTTTCATGTACACCAGAACTGTACATATTATCATTTTGCATATATCCACGTGTGCCTCATGTTGCACATAATTAATTTTCATGTAATTTATTTGTAGTGCAGTTGTCTATTTTAAAAATGAAAAACTCTATCTATAATACTTAATGTTTCAATTAAATATTATTATGTCCATAAGCTTTGGGTACAATATTATCGTGTACTTAATACTTTATTACAAAAACTGTGTGCATGATATGTAATATGCAATATATTACATTTTTAAATTGAACACAGTTTAAAGTAAAGTGTGTAAAAGAAATTACTTAAAAATTTATTATGTACAACAATTATTTAATTAAAAAATCGTACGTATTGTGCACTACATAGCCTGTATATAAATAAATACATTTTTAAATTAATAATAGTTTCAGTAATGTCGAATAATTAAGAATAGTATGAATAATTAGAATAATCATTATAAAATTAGTTTCTGTAAATAATTTAGCTTATTTATTTTATTTTAAGATTTAATGTAACAGAAAAAAATATGTATTAATGTTTTTAATATTAAATACTACAATTCTAAGTTATTATTTTGGATACTTTCTAAAAGTAAATATGATTGTGAAATTATTTAATAAATAAATGCAAACATATACGATAATGAAGTAAATATATTTAAATAAATATTTTATGATGAAAAATACAATAAAGAAGAAAAAAAATTTTTAGTAGAAAATGTTATGTTTTATTTATACAGATAATTTCAAAAGACTCATGTTCATAGTGTTCGAACCACCTTTAATTTAATTATTACCAATACATTAAAACCATTTATTGTACATGGCAATCTATTATTCATAAATTACTCGTTAGTCAAAGGTGAAAAAGAATCATAATAAATTAATTTTGTATTCTTCACTTGCGTATTTAGGTACTATCGTAGCTATTGAAATATATTCAAGCAAAAATAACTTTTTAAATTTTCTAAATTCTCAACAAAATATAAGATCATTTTTATCACTCGCAACAGTGCCTTATACCATTGTCAATTTTTATTTTATGTACGTATTTATAATTATATTTTCTTACATGTTGCATACAGTGAAATAACTTCCAACTAATTATCAGTATCGTACAAGGAAAATGTATTTAATTATTACGTTTTGATGATGCTGTAATTTATTATGCGTTTACGCATCTACATAATATATTTATATTTATTCTTGTCGTTTTATTCATGTTGCAAGTGTACTATACAACTAAATGAAACAATTTTCGGTTTTGGTGTCAGACGTATAGTTTTGTCCTTTAAACTTGAACATGATTTTGTGTCGCCGTTACTCTACGTGATCACGTCAATAGCACGCTGACGCGCACATGTAATTACTTTTGTTTGCCATTATCGGGAGATATATAAGTGAATGAATTCAAAAATTTGTTTCAGTTTTACATACTCTATTATAAGTCAACGCCCCTAATATATTTTGTATTTATATGCCGTTCTTCGATCATTATGATAATGTAATCATTGGCATTTTAACAAAAAATTACAAGTTATGCAATGCACTTTTTAAAATTATGTTTTTTTTCCAATGTATTATCGAAAGATCCTTTTAGTGTATCCTATATGATTTAAATTATGTCGCTTGAGTCTCCTAAAGAAAAAGTACGTATTTGCATATATTATTGATACTCAGCAAGAATAATTGTAAGTCGCCGCTATAGAATGGAAAATGCATGTCACTCCTATAATAAAATCTAATCTTAAGTGTTATGAATACCTATATTACAACTATGATTCCTATATAGGAGTTTCACATATTTTCAAATAATATTCAATATGGAATTATCGGAGAACGTACTCGTATGAAAATTCTTTACAGACGGTTATTAGCTAAATTGAAAGGCTACTAAATCAGTACCTTATCTAAGCTTATGCGAAAAACTGTAAAGTAAGTAAATGTTTTATCTATTTCGACACTTGGATAGCAGTGAAGATCATTTTACATTATTAAGTTACTTTTTTAATACTGTATGATCAGTTTTCGATGATTGATTATTAGTGCATTAGATCTGTCTTCTTTTATAATTTCATAATTCTCGTTAAAAATTAGAATGGAGCAGCAAAGGGCATGAATGCTTAAGGTTTTTATGATTGAAATCTTGTAATTTCATAAAAAAGTATTCAATTTAAAACATAAACTAAAATGCAGAACACTTTTTGGGTTTCGAGAGTGAACTATGAATGTTTTCCCAATAATAGAAAGTAATGCAAATTTAGACGCCGGATCTGCTTGTGTTAACTACATTCACGATAATATTTTATTTTTCATTTTAATATCACAATGAGTCTTGAAGTAGCAGCAGTCTTAATCCGCGACCCCCCTAAGAAATAATCGATCTTTCGTTTTAATCATTGCACCCATTCCCAGTGACGAGCATTTATACATTTAATGAGAAATGGTTCTTTTTTACACCTCAAACTCTGGTTATATTTTTTGTCTTCAATATAAGGCTCCCACGACAGTCTCACGAAGTAGCATCAGTTCTTGTGTATATGTATATTATTATTTATTTATTTATTTATCAATAGTTTTTTACTAAAATAAAGAAATAGATGCGGCCGAGTATTAATAATTGTGAATTTATTTTTACCATAATAAAAGCAAAATCGTTTTCAATGTCGGCAGTAAAGTATGTACAATCTATAGCGTGATCGCAATTATCGAATAAGACGTATCCTTAAAAAAAGTCGAAGAGATATAAGAGACGAATTATGAGAGAGAACATGACAATGACGGTAGAAACAATAGTAGGTGAACAGTAAATGATCATGTAGTGTGTGGACGATGATAACGATGAGAAACAGTATAATTATGCAGTAGGTGAGAAGAGTAGTAAAGGTGATTGATAACAATAATAATAATGGCGATTAAAATTATGTATAACATTAATTACCTAATATTGCATTTAGAAGTAATACTAATTAAATATAAATAAAATATAAGTCTAATTGCTGTAGTTACATATCTCTCTGTCACAATTTTCTTCTCATAAGATAGAGTTCTCGTTTTTTATTTCATTTCTACGTAGAGGTAACCTCGCATCAGTTCGCATATAATATATGTGTTCCTTCTCTCCCTCTTTCTCTCTCTTTTTCACGCACCCTCACACACTCGCTCTCTCTCTCTCTCTCTCTTTCATTCTCTCTTTTTTCTCTCAAGTATTCTCTCTCTCTCTCTCTCTCTTGTTAAACTCCACATCATAACGTATATTATATCCCGAAGAAAGTATAAGCACCGACGATCTTCTATATGCAAAAAAACGTGCTCTCAATTAATCGTGGTTAAGCGCAAAAAGAATAATAGAAAGAATCGCAAGGTGCCGAGCTCATTGCAGTCGACACTTTGACAGCAATTATACAAAACGTTCGGTAAACAAACCACCGTTAAGAACGTCTACATCGTTTTCGTCTTTTATAATATTTATAAGCCAAATATATAGTAATCTAGTTTTAATTAATTCATAATACGTAAAAATAGTTTGTTCAGGCATTCACTGATTCGCCGCGGGATTAAAAATTACAAAATTCGAAAAATTATAAACAACAAAGTCTTTTTTCTTCCATGTTTTTGTTTTTTTCTCTCTTGTTTTATATAGGCATCATTGTTGTTTAGTGATATCGTGAATTTATATAAAGAGTCAAATGATATTGTAATGATGCGGGGGTCGCAGAATCTATAGAACAATGTATGTGGTATCATTTTATCGTTACAGTACACGAAAAAAATCTAAAAAATCAGGCCGATCACATTGTCTACCTTTCACTCTCATTTGTTTACCCTCCGTTACCTCGTCGTTCGAGATACGCACACATAATTTCTCCATATCTCACTACAGTTTTCGCAATGAAAGGTACAAAAATTTTCAAATTCATCATATTAAGTATAATTTAAACTGCGTGCGTCCACACGTATAATCATATAAGTCAACGAACAATCCGCTGTATTTTATTAAACAATCGTTCAGTGGTGAATGCAGGTCGCGCGCGACAGTTCGCGCGGACCCGTACAAAGCCGGAAATTCTAAACGAATCGTGTGCGATCCCTATTATAAGGTATAACGAACCTGCGAACCAAATAATGCTTAGCTCCAACGAATTGACTCGTTGGCAGATTTTCATTATTATCCCATTGCAATCCGTTCCTCATTGTCAATTACAATAATGATGAAAGTGAATAAGTCTAAATTTTCTCATGTCCTCCGCGATGGCTCGCAAAAGATCAGCCGCATAGGTCCGCGCGCACGCGAGTGTTGCTTCGACAAATGATCCGCCCACCTCCGCTCCACGACTTTGAAATTCGCCAAGTTATTTTACAACGCGTTCGCGGTCTCTCTATATACATATATATTCTATTTGCCCCGTCCTTATTTTATTTTTTTTTTTTTTTTTGAATAACGAACACTGAAAAACTCCAAGGCCTCATTTTCGTCTACTGTTTGTCCTCAAAAGTTTGGAATACAGTTTGCTGATAAAAATAAAATTTACTTTCTCATTAGAAAAGTCACTCTAACCTGACACTCGAGATTATTCGATTTCTCTCTATACGTTAAATTGGCTCCCGAGGCCGCGGAATCCTATGCGGAGGTTTTTAAGCACCATCGCCGAGGTCCACTGTGATAATATTAATGTCTGTCTTTCCCTTTACGAATACTAGAATCTTAAAGCTAAATCAATTTGGTCGCGCGAACGTGCGTGTGGGTGTATATAGATATATATATATATTTGTTTATTCCTCATTTTGCTCGCAGTGGATAAAACAACGATTTTTTTTATACCCTCGTTAGTCAGTACGATATTGCTCGCCACCTCTCTTATTTCGTTTGGCAACGAGAGCTACATAATATATGCGCACGTTCGTGTGAATATATAGACCCTACGCGCGGAGGATTATGCTTGCTTGAAAAAACTGTGGAATTTCCGCGCACCGAGAGATTTTCGCGCGAGCGAGGAGATTTCGCGAGCGGGATTCAATGAGGCGGCGAAATTCGAAGCTGAGCCGCGAGTCCCACAGATTTTATTCAACTGTTTGTAATCCTTATCACTTTCCTTACAAACTTGACGCAGGATCCGAGCCGCTCGAACAAGCTCCAATCTTTTGCTCCGACAATTATGATTAGTAGTTTAAATTCAATAGCCCATATACAATAGATTCTCATTTTTTTCAAACACTTTCTGCATTTATTAAATAGACTTCGAATGTTTGCAAAAATATGTACAAATTTTTTTACCTAGTAAGCAATTTCCCCAATGATACTTATTCTAAATTTGCGTTAGACGTACATTTATAATCAATCAAGGTGATTTTGAAGTTTCATTCATTGAAATAATAAATCATAACGTAGACATAATAATACAATAGTACGTATAAGCATTTTAGTTATTCATTTATATACTCTCTTACTGTACAGGTCTATTATAATTATATTTGAATTATAACTATATAATTGTACTTTGTCTTGTACATAGAATGTACAGTATTATACTATTGTATTACTTAAATCAAAAATATAGAAGAACATTACAAATTTTTAGCGATGGTACATTTTATGCAATTATACTCCTAAATAAAATTTTTACCACATGTCAAACATATGCATACAAATAATAATAATAATAATAATAATTACAATACGATAACAATAACATGAGCGTCAACATGAGACGGATGACCAAAA
This sequence comes from Sycophaga agraensis, assembly GCA_018906755.1. NCBI lineage: Eukaryota > Metazoa > Arthropoda > Insecta > Hymenoptera > Pteromalidae > Sycophaga > Sycophaga agraensis. The sequence goes on from JACCIE010000004.1 coordinate 2,086,128, forward strand.
AAGGGGGGTGCGAGTGAATAAAATCCATGCAGTCTTCAAGGTTCGCACAATCCTTCGGCCGTAGGGTTATAATTTTTTTTATATTATCCGTCAACTCTTCGGTTATTATATATGTTATAAAATTTAACTCCAAATTGCATTAATAACTTCTACGCTTGCAACGTGTGTATTGTTTATTATATAATATACTTTTTTATTTCGTTAATTCTAAGTTTGCTTCCCACGAGCGCCCGTAATTCTCTCTCTATGCCTGTATATTTTCTCGCTTGAATCATAATTTTCGCCATCGTCTGTATATTTTTAATAGCTCATCTGCGCGCGTATGTGTATATCAGTGTCAAGTATTCTCGGTTTTTCATTTATTTGCACATAAACTGCACGTTACATGGGTCGTTTCCAGTTTTTGCCCCATTCGTTTTATTCAATATTTAATATCTGTAATGTCAGCAATTTTTTAAATATAAGTAAAGTCTATATTGTATACTCTCGTTATTCAGTAGTACATTTAATAATAATTAAAAATAATCGCAATCATAATATTAATAAAATAATAATAATAGCGATGATAATAATAATTATAATAATAATCATAATAATAATAATATTAATAAAACTATAATAGCAATAATAATATTAATAAAATAATAATAGTAATAATATTCACGTTGCGCCTTAGCTCATTTGTCGTTATTAACATTAATGTATTAGTTTGCGCATCGTCTCATTTACTCGCATTTTTGTATTCTTACAAATTTCATCTACTTATTTATAACTACAATTATTATTATGCGCATGGTCGCATTCACTGTAACTTTTCCGCTTCGGTCGTGTATATTTAGTTTTCCTTATTAACCCTTTCACTCTTTGTACGTAAGTGTATGTTACACGTGCGAACATTACTTCCACATTAATATTTTTCTGTTACATTTTTGTTTTCGTTCATTTGTAATGCATCCTTTATTTCTGTGTCTTTATATTCTCGCCCCCTTTTTGTGTATTATGCGACTACTCGGTGTCTTAACGATTTGCTTTCGTTCCTGCATCGGCCGCCCTCTCTGCCGCCCCTCCCCCATTCGCCATTCGTCAACTTCATCGAGATATCACAATTATGCAGCTTTAATTTTATACGTTCGTGAAAGCGAGGATGCCTGGCTACGTGGTCGCAGTCCCCGCTCGTCGTTGGCCCGGCGAATGCGACTCGCTTTCCGGCGGCGCGCCTCGAGCGAAGAAACGGAAAGCGCACCTCCCGGTCTCGCCCTGCCGCGCCTACCTCCCCGGGCCACCCTCCCACGTCCCACTCCAAACTTAACGGCCGAGCTCTAATTAGACCACGCGGCGGTCCTCGCGGAGGCTTGAGCTTCGAGGCGCTTGAGCCCCAGCAGGAGACGATTGCTCGCGAGGTGTGTTGGGACGAATCCGCGATCTACATTAAAGACTATGTAACGGTCACAAATGAGCGAAGGGGTGTAACGGTGTCGTCCCGCTGAGGGGATCGAGAAAAACCACTGAACGCCGAGAGTAAGAAGGTGCGAGAGGTTCGTAGAAAATGAAAAGGCGGGTAGAACAAAATGAAATAAAAAAAAAAAAAAATAAATAAAAAAAAAATGAAGAAAAAAAAAACAGGAATCGATCTTGCGCCGCGCGATTTGATCGCCCAAGAGAAACAGTCGGCTTATCATTATCACAGCTACGTAAACCACCATTTGCAGTTGTGAGACTCGAGCGCGTCGTGCGTTCGTGTGCGTCCGCTAAAACGAAAAGTACGTACGTATCTAGGCGCTAAGCGTGCTACTACAGTGTTCGTGCGTCCGTCTAGTCTGTCTCCCCGCGGCCGCGGCGACATTTTGATTGAACGAGCGTCCCTATATATGTATACAACGTACTCAAAGTCCTCGTACCGAGCGAAAAAGATGAAAAAAAAAAAAAAAAAAAAAAAACGAGAGAGAGAGAGAAGCCGTAAACATGCTTGATATCGCTCTACGCTCTATTATTTTTTTCTTTATATATATATATATATCTATACTTTTTAATTGATTCATAGATCCGTAAGCTATGCTCCGTGCAACTGTTCGAGAGAATATTCGTCCTGCCCACCGGCGTCCCCTGAAACGACCTCGCGCGAATCTTTGTACATGCAGTGTATCGCCGTCGGCGGATGCCAGATCCCCCGGCCGGCCGCGCGGCGCATCTAAGTAAAACGACGGGGCCTCCTACGCGCGCCCGGAAAACGAGTCGAAATCACATTTCTCTCTCGGTCCCCGGCCAGACCCCACGGCCCTGCCCCTGCCCCGCCCCAGCCGCGGCGGGCGCGCGACGCCAACCGGCCTCTTTTTTTATCTTTTTCTGACCCCTTTTTTTTGTTTGTTTGTAAGTTTGTTTGTTTGTTTAAATTCGTTCGATCCTCCGCTCCCCCTGCCCTCCCTCCCTCCCCCCTCCCCCCCTCCCTCCCGCGGCTAAAATATTACAATGAACTAGCTAAAAGGCGCGTCGTCGGGTCGGTCCCGGCAATCGAATGCAGCCCCTGTTGTCCCACGCGGCGCGGCCCCCGGTCGACGGCCCGGGGCGATCCCAAGGCAACGGGGCCCGCGGCTCTGCGCCCACGCGGCTTCTCCCGGGTTCTCGATATCATTTTTCCCTTCTTTCTTTTGATCCGCCTTACCTACGCCGGTACTATACAAGATGGCCGCGCTGCCCGCCTACCCTCGGCCCGTCTCTTACCCCTGCGCCTCTCGCCGCCGTCCTCTCCGCGCGCCGCTGTCCTCCTCGTCGCGCCCTCGAGCGCCCTTCCTTTGAGATCGCCCCGGACTCGCGCCCCCGCCTATCTTATAATTACATTAGTCAGTAAGGTGTGTGTGCCGAGACACACGTTATCTGTTTCTTTTTTGTCATAACAACCGATAGCTTATTTACATACAAATATATAAATATACTCTCCTGTATTTTTATATACATATATATTTGTATGTGCATACATATCTTATAATTATATTATATTCCTATAAACGTATATATATATCTTCCTTATATACTTTATGTTGCTCTGTTTATACTTTATATAACAATATTATGTTTATTTAAGGCCCAATACGTTCAATACGAAGGAAATAATCTGAAACAGAAAAGAGAAGAGAAAACGATTAGTCGGCCGCTCGTCATTCGCCGATGGGGCGCTTGACGCGTACATACGCGCTTCTGCTTTTTCCACGACGCGTGCGCGCATTTAATTACCGCCCGGGATTTTGAAAGACGCGCCGAGCGATATGCTCGGCGATCCGAGGCATCGGTGATTAATCGCTTCTCGAAAGTTATTAAAAAGATCTTACGCGCTCGATCCGTTCTAAATTAAGAGCCGACGCGCGCGCGCGCGCGCGGAGTTTTCCTCGAGCGCGGAACAATATCTGGCCCACATCTGCCATTCAGCCGATTATCGCGGCGACTGATAATCGGCGAGCTCGTTTGGGCCGATCGGCCCGCGCGCCCGGAAAAAGCAGAGGAGCTCCTGCCCGGGGCTCGCGCTCACCTTGACAGAGCAAGGCCCCGCTCTCCTCAATCCAGGCTGTCGTCGTCGTCGTCGATGTCGTCGTCGTCGTCGGTGACCGTTGGCGGCGATAGTGTCCCGGGGTGTTGTTGTTGTTGTAGTTGTTGTAGTTGTTGTAGTTGTAGTTGTTGTTTTCGTCGCTGTTGTGGTGGCTGTTGTTGTTGTTGTTCTTGTTGTTGTTGCTGCTGTTGTTGTTGTTGTTGTTGTTGCTCCTCCTGCTGCTGCTCCTCCTCGTCGCTCGCCGGCAGCTCGTCTTGCGTTCAGCTGTCGACGCTGAATAGCTCTTTGTGGAGTGCCGGGAAGTCGAGGTGGGGCTGGGACCGCTTGAACTTGGCCAGCGCGTCCATGTGCATGAGGGAGATGTCGCGCAGCTGGGAGATCTTGGCGACCATCGCGTCGCAGACGGTCACGTCGCCCTTCAGCGGCGATATGTGGCTGCGGTCGAGCTCCGAGCGCAGGGCCCGCAGCACCGCGTCGTAGATCCTCCGGACCTCCGCGTGCCCCTTCAGTCCCGGCCGATCTGCAAGCCAACAACGTCAGACGGTTTGCCCTCGGCTCGGTGCCCTATGCCCCCCTTGTCCTGCCATTTTTTACTAGGCTTTCTTTACGGTGTCAAAGGAGAGTCTCTGAATTATCGCTCTAGCGAGTCTTAAGCGGCACATGGAATCTGGGACCGAGTGCCCTCTGCACTGTACAGTTCAATTTCGCTTTTATTCATGCGATTTATTCGACTTCGGGATTATTTTCCGCAAAAACTATATCTATTCATTCCAAAGAATTTATGAAAATAAACCAAAATTAGAGCAAATGTACCTAAATACTGAATTATAGATTATAAAGCCCTGTACTCTAACAAAAGTACATCGTCGATATTCGGAGACTCTATTTTCAACACTGTTTACTTGTTAAAACAATGCAAATAGTTTAAAAGCATTGTGTTTAAATTGTTTAATTGTTTTATTGACACCTTAAAGTGTATCGACTTATTTCAGAATCAGCGAAATTACAGATGGCATATTTTCGATTCATCTAAATTATTTGAATAAATGTTCATTACCCTTTAAAAAGTATACTTTTTAATTCTATTTTCACCGGAATTGAAATCACGATAAAAAGGTAATGTTAAGTACATGGACAAAGATGTACGAATGGCTGCCTGACCGCGAGAACAGCATTTCTTTCGAGTCAATACGTTGTAACGTTAAGTGCATTAAAGCACGGACAGTAGGGCCGAATGACTCGGCGAAGGAAGCCGTTATTCAACCGAGCGACCGAGTAGCATTGTTTTAAAATATCACGGGAAAACGAAATAAAGCCTGCTCAGTCTTGGAGAAAGCTAAGAGCGCCTAGCCGGGTTTTCAGTAGTTACGAGCGGAGTGCCGCAAGACGACTCTTAGACTTCCCACGCACTGGCCGGGCCTTTGGCGGCTGCGGGGGATTACCATGGCTGAGAAGCACGGCTGCGCTGTAGAGCGCGAGCTCCGTCTCGGTCAGCTTGAGCTCGGCGATGCTCCTAGCGAGTTCGAAGACGCAGGTGACGAGCTTGAGCTCCTGCGTGTCCTGCGTGAAAAAGGCGTCCTGGGGCAGCATAGTGTCCCCGTAGAGGACGCTGTTGGTCTGGAGGTCGAGGTACCTGCTCATGCGTAGCACTGCCAACTCGAAGGAACCTGCGGGCGGGGACGGGCACGTTAGTAGGTGCTCCCTCTTGGGGAAGGGCCGAGTTCTCGCGGGGGGTATACGTTACCGGCTTTCAGGAGGACGATCTGGTCGTCCTGGGAGAGCTTCATGAAGCCCGGGACCATCTTGGCGAACTCGATGATCACCTGGATGACCGTCGTGAGTTTCTGGGCGCACTCGAGCCAGAGCTGCTCCTGGGCCATGTTCTTGTAGTAGAGGATCCTGGTGAGGTCCTGGGTCTGGGACTTCCGGAAGGACTCCTGGATCTGCTCGGTCGACACCAGACACGTCCTCGCATGGGCGTCCGCTATCGCCTTGGACAGCATCTCGTTCACCTCCGCAGGATCTGCAAGTTCAGGGAAGCCTTGCTTTTGTTACTCGCCCCCGTAAGCGCCTGCGCTTGCTCTCTTTATAGCCCCGCTCTCGCCCGGGTCGATCGCCGGCTCGCGGCATCGGCCGATCGATGCGAGAGCGACGCCTCCTCTATGTATGTATACATATAAATGTATATACGTACATACGCAACATCTACGTGCAAGATCTAACATCTTGAAATGCTCACAAAACTTAAAAGACAAGCTTAATATAACAAGTTCGATTCGACGCTACGTCAATAATAGAATTGGGCAGTGTTTTGTTTCTTAATCGTCGTCGGTATAATAAAGGACCTCGATATATGCGCAGATGGTTTTTATTCAAATATACTCGACTACACAAGAATCATCTATATAAGTGGAGCATGATAATTACGAGGTTCTGCGTTTCAGTGTTTCAACGTTTTGATGTTTAAATGTTTAAATGTTTGAATGATGCGTCTACAGTACAGAGGCGTGTCATTGTCTTCGTGTATTGTGTACCAAATGCAGGATTCCCGTGTATCGAGTGCAATTGGAATGTTTACGGAATTGTCAGATGTTTTGTTACGTCGTGTAATAGGCATTTTGATACAGGTTCAATGTACACAAGGTTACTGAAAAAATGGATTACGCACAAAAACGAGAATGCAACATCTATTGTATAATAAACATGAATTAAGTGAGCAACGTATATACACATAAAGAAAGAAGAGAAACCTACGTACACGCAGACACATAGTGACACTGTGGAGATCTACACAATAAACATTGACAGGAGCACACTGAGGTAAGAACAATTAGGCAAAATAAACTCGCGGTTTCTGTAAATACTTGCTGTAGAAACGCTATACGCGAAGAACGCTTTAAAAAAGAGCATCAATATCACACGCTACAAACACCAGACATACATGTACGCACAGAGTTAAAGAGCGTAGATACACATGCGACGAGTAGGTGCGCGTGTGCACGCGCGGGCGCGAGCACAGGCCCAGGTGGGCGCGTGCACGCGCGCAGATTGTAGGGAGTCGGTCAGAGCGAGTGAGAAATAGAAAAGCGGTGTTTCTCATCCTCCCGGCGACTAACAATTGAAAGAAAAAGAAAAGGAGCGGAGTGCGGCAAAGCGACTCCCCGAGGAGGGGCGGGGTGCGGGACGAGGAGTGCGGCAGGTCATGCGGGGCTCATGCGGGCTCGGAGGGGGCGATCGGGGCGATCGGGGCTGGGCGGGGTAGGCGGCCCTCGGGGCGCGGTGCCTCGGGAGCACACAAGCAACATGGGCAGCATGAGCAGGACGAGCAGTAGCACAGCTTGAGCGGCAGCAGCGTCAGGTGATGATGATGGCAAGGGACATACTGGGCACTTCGTCCTCGTCGGCGTGGGCCTGGGCCGGGGCCGGGGCCGCCCTGGGCGTGCCCGCGGCCTGCTGCCCGCTGAGGAAGGTCGTCGAGTCGACCATGGTGTAGGAGCCGTGGCCGAGGGCCGCCAGCTCGACGGGCGCCTCCTGCTTCACGGCGACGATGCCCCCGCCGCTGAGGGAGGAGCCGCCCCCGGCGACGGCGCCCCGGGCGCCTCCGTTGGCCGGGGCCGCGGGGGCGGCGCCGACGCCGCTGCCGGGGCCTCCGGGGCCTCCGCCGCCGCCGCCGCCGCCGCCGCCGCCGGTGCCCGCGGCTCCCGGGCTGCCCGACTCCCCGGCGCCGCTGGCCGCCGAGCTGGCGCTTCCGGTGCCGGCGCCTCCGCTCGTCGTCGCGCCCAGCGACTTGCCTGCACGCAGGTCGCACGGATTGTAGCTCGCGCTCGTGGCCCGGGGCCCGAGGCCTCGGCCTCGAGTCTCCCGCGGTTACGTCAAGCCCAGGACACAGTTGTGAGTCGTGCGTTAGAAGGTGGCCGTGCGGGGGGATGAGGGATGGGAGGTCCAGGGGCCCGGGGCTCCCCGGGCTCGAGAGGCAAGTGTGCTTTTTCAATGACTTGGTATATATGCGCGCTTCGAGTGTGCATGGCAAACAGAAGAGATGGAAGATGACGGCCCGGCCCCGGCTGTCCCGCCCCTGCCCGGGCCGAGCTTCCCCGGGAGCCCAGTCGCCCGGTGCTTCTCGTGAAGGCTCGTTATCGTTACGGACCCGCCTCAACATCTTCCTCGAGTGTATCAACGGTACGCGTATAATCATTGGCCAAGTGGCCCGCGGCGAGGGGAAGCACGAAGCAACTGTTCGTACAAATGAGCTCGTATCGACGTAATTAGCGTGACGTTGACGTAGGAGGCCGTCGCGCGGTTGATACGCTATTTGAAATACATTGGCGAGGGCGATAGGTTCGCTGAGAAGTTACTCAACGGATGCTTGAATAATTCAGCGCTCGAATAATTCGATACATATATATATATATATAAACTGGATGCACGTACTGGATGCATATCTCCAAGTATATACGTGCAGGCATTTCGTCAGTGCAAAAGAGACATTGAGCGAGATGCCTACGGGACACTTAGGGCTATCGCAAGCCCGGTCATGTATATATATATCTGTGGGCATACGAGCTGCGGAGGGCGACTCGGGAGGAGCCGCCGAGTTGCGCGGACGTGTCACCCGCAAGGTGAACCTGCGCGGGGAACCGATGACGACTGGCGGCTGGTGCGTGGGTGGGTTTTAGGGTTGGGGGGTTGCGTATATTACCGGTGGTGACGACGCTGGGCAGGACGCCGGTCGCGTTGACGGAGGCCGTGTCGGCCGCCACTGCGTCCACCTGCGTCTGCGTCGGCCTCGGGTCGTAGGCCGTCGTGCTGTCGACGTAGTTGGCGCTCAGCTCGTAGTTGGTCATCGCCGCGCTGTAGTAGCCGCTGCTCTCGGTCCCCGGCCCCGGGGAGGCGTACTCGCTCCCGCTGTACGTGTAGCTGCACCGCCGAAGCCCACGGAAACACAGGGCAGAACACACACAATTAAAGGACTCGCCTCGTTGCCCCTCCCTCTCTCTACTCTCCTACTTCTTTCACTTCCGTCGTGTATATATCCAATAATATATGTATGTATACCGTGAACGGCGAGCCCGAGCGTCTCTATACGTATAGGCATGTATGTGCACACGCGTGCAACTTTCGGCCAAACCGCTTAATCCGTCCCTCAAACTCGCAATATTTCCCTGGCAATTTAACTGCAGCCGGTATACTGCTTCTGAACCCGCGTGGATGTGAGGCTATGCGAGCCCTCTTTATCCGCCAAGTCGGCCCATTCCGCGAATACCGGCTGACCCCCAATATACGCGTTAACCGCGTCTCCGTCCAGCGAAAGGTGCATTAAATTCCTGTGAACCAACGGCGCGGCAGATATTTCGTCAAATAATGACTCGGTACGTTCGCAAAGGCACTTGGACGGTTATACCGTGACGGATTGGACGTTAGGACGAACATACGTATAAAGACGCTGCTCGGCATGTTCCGTTAATGTGTTAATATCGATGCAAAGGTAATAGTAGTAGAGGTAGACAGACGTAGAGGTATATACACGCATATGTATATAATTCCTATACATATGCATATAATGGTAGTGAGAGCGGGTGTAAAGAAGGTGCTCCGAGGTATACCGCGGTTCGTTCGAGTATCGATGCAGTCGCGGAGCGTTAAGTAAAAATGTTATATCTTGCTTACGTTAACCCTTTAAGTCCAGTGCCGAGAATCCGTTTAGCCATGCTTCTCGGAGTCAGCCTGTGGACCATCGTCATTATAAGCGATGCGGAATCGTTAGTTGTCGCTCGGATTATTCGCATAAACAGGTAGAGAAAGTGCAACATGTCCATGTAATTATAATAATCGCCCTTTGCCACCATGTCCCCCCCCCCGAAGAGAAGCATCGAGGACCGCGTGCGAATAAGGCAAGTGTGTGTACACATAGCTAATCGTACAGAGAGGAAAAAGAAAGAGTAATGGTGAAGAGCAGAAGAGAGATGCTGGAGAGGTTGTCGGGGAGGGCTTGGGAAGGCGTCTGCATCCTTGCGCGTGCTTGTGACTGGCCGGACTTAAAGGGTCAAAGAGGTGCCGGACCTCGCGCGTCCCGAAGGACCAAAGTGCGTGTGTATACTGCGCGGTGAAGGCGGGGCCCCGGCGGCCGGCTCCCTACTCCGCGTATACTGACCCTCCGTTGTACGTGTGGTGCTGGTCCGAGCTGCTGGGCGTCTGGTGCTCGAAGACGCTGCTGTCCGGCGCCGTCTCCGTCTGGGCGCGCATCTGCGCCCTGTGAAACCTCACCTCGTCCTCCACCTTCTCCCTCTGCTTCTTTGACATGCGTCCAAATTTAACGGCTGCAACAGAAGAGAGGAGGAGAGCGTCCCCGCGTCAGTCGGGGGCGTACATCTCGCGGGGGTGCGCCGGGGGTCCCCGGCCGATCGATCGGCCCGAGGAGCCGGCCGTCGATCGGGAGCCCCCCGACAAAGGGGACAATGGGACAAACATCTCGGCGGCGCCCGAGTCCGCCCGGGCGCGCTCCATCTCGTATGTACGCGCGGCGCGCGGCCCGGGGGCGCATGCGCGGCGGCCGCCCGACGCGGAAGCGCCGCGCCCCCCTCTCTCTCTGCCCGCGGCGGCGCCGCGTGCGCCGCGTGTGACGTCACGCGCGGGGAGACGTCACGCCGCCGGCCGCGCATAAACACGCCTCTCCCTCTCTCTCTCTCTCCGTAGATACGTGCATGCACGCGCGCACACGCGCGCACAACGTGTGCTCGCGCCTGTGTGTGCGCGCGCATGCACGCACGCACGGCCTAGGGAGTATAGCGCTCGCGCGCCTTTTCCACGGGCCGCGGCTCCGCTATATGGGCCGGGCGCTCCCTTCGCCTCGGGCGCCGCGCGTGACGTCAGGGCCGCGCGCAGCTGGACCGAGGGGATCCTCGGGCCGATCAGCTGGCGCCCGGGCTTTTGTCCCCCCGGGGCCCCGGCGAGGAGGAGCCGGGCGCCGCCGCCCGGGAGCGCCGCCCCGGCCCTGACTCCCCCGCCGCGGACAAAGACGTCGGCTGCTGCAGCGGCGCGCGGTCTTGTACACACGAGGGGCCGCGATAAAGGGTCCGAAGTAGGAGAGGGGGGGAACGGGCCTCGGCCCGAGGTGATCGACCGCGCACGTGCTCGCGGCTATCCGTATACTATATACGCGTGCACATATATCTATATACACACGCGGCCGCGTACAGGCGTGTGCATACACGCGGAGCTTATCATTTGGGCGCGCGGAGGTGCGCCGCGCACAGGCCGGGCTTTGAGCGGCAAGGGCCCGCTGCACCTCTCGGCCGGCCTCCTCTCGATAAGGGGCCGCGGCCGCCCGATAACCGGTCGTCCAACCCGGGAGCCGCAGGAAGCCCGGCTGTGATTTCCCCCGCGTGGGAACGCCTGTTATTTTCCTGCCGGATTAATAAACATACACCCGCGCGCCCGTGTATTCGACGCACACGCGCGCCGCCGGGCGGATTTCGCGCTTATCGCCTGCACCGGCGGATTCCTCGGCCGAAAAAGAAGAAAAAAAGAGTAAAAAAGTCCCGGGGCTTTGTTTGGCAGCCTCGGGTGTAACAACCGGGCCAATAATAATCGCGTCGGCTCCGCGATTTGCCCGGGGCGCGCGGCTCGATTCACTTCGGCCGGCCGTTCGTCGGGCCAATTATTCGGGCCGCGGGCCTGACCCTCGGCGCGCCTCCGACCGAGCCCGAGGTTTCGCCCGCGAATCGCGCGGGGCTTATCGGGCCTTTCACTCGCCCGCGGCCGCCTTCCCTCGCTTTGCCAAACCTGCCGCCTCGCCCACGTGCGCCGCGGCTATTTATCTCCGCTCTATCTCTTTTCAAAGTGTTTACGATCCGCCGGAGTTCGCTCGGTTACATTGTCAGGCCTACGCACACGCGCGCGTTGCAATCGCGTCCAAGTTCAAAGTTGCTCTCGCGTCGATATTTCCGATTCTCTGAATAATGACGAGGCTCCGCGGTCACGGTGTCCCTTGGTCTTTTTGGAACGGCTGTCGAGCTCGAGTCGAAAAAAACGCGCTTTATAAAAAAAGAAAAAAGAGCCAGATTCCCCGTTAAATACTCGCTCAAATAGACGTAGAGTTGCGAAAAAAAACTCATTTCGGGTTAAATTCGTTGCTGAATTGCCTCGCTGGCTCACTGCATGTTAGCATTTCATTCCATGAGGCTAATTGGATTTTGGAAACTATCGCGAAATTTGCTTAAAATGCGCATTCAACGTTTACGCTCAACCCAATTAAGAAAATCAACGATTTATCTGCTTCAAAATAAAAATAAAATATTAATTTATCCGATTTCGTAGACTCTAATCGATATTAATTGCTTGTACTAAGCTCTTTATTTGTAACAAATGAACGCCAAATCTTTAGCGGTTAAATCCTTAAAAGAATCGCTAAAATTCTTAATCGATTCGACGTTTTCAGAGAAATTCAATTTTAGCCTTTTTCCTTGCCTTTGTGCAGCTTTATAATAGAGCCAAGTTTTAAGCTACCGCGATTTATAACGTTGTTTAAAGTTTCAAATACTCCCTAATGTTTGTTTTTAATAGTTATCATTTCAAGTGATTTATTCGATTCAATGATTTAAGTCGCAAATCCAAAAATTAGTTTAATTTTATATTATATAAACAAATACAAGCAATATTAATTAAAGAGAAAATTTTAGTAAAACGTAGTAGATTCAATTTTTATTTCAAAAAGTTTTGTTTTATAGAATTACGTATCGTACTTTTAAAGCAACGACTCGATCGAGTTCGAAATTACACAGAAATTAATTTCTGGCTATGTTTTAGGTTGTAGTACAATTTACGAGGTAACTTTTGAATTATAATACACTAGTTTATAACGTTGCATTATGGCTTGAAAAGTTGCGTAAATTTTTTTTAAATTGACGATTGCATTAACAGAGTATTATATCCATGTTGTCTTTTTTTTCTAGAATTGCTTAAAACGAAAAATTTTCCGTTAAATTAGGTAATATCTTTGATAAAATGAAGCCTTTCAGAACTCCTTTGTTGAACAAAGTTATCGTATATTAAATAACATTTTTTTTGTATATTGTATGACAGGTTATTCAAAATGTTTATAGATACGTAATATTTTGCTTGGATTGTTGCTTTTTAGATATCACCACAAATCTCAAAATCGACAAAAATAATCTCTCTAATTGATTGACATCATGTGGCGTGTCCGTACTTATTAAAAATTTTATTTCAAATTATGCATGATTATTATTAGATTTGTGTTAAAAAATGTTATGTTTTTAAGATCACAATTTACTTTTGACACAATGTTTACAACGTCTGTCCAACATGAAGTAGGTACACTTTTCAAAACAGTATTTAAAGTATTTATATTTCAATATAGAATAAGCTGCCAGTACTTTAAGAAATTTATTGTATTTGAAACATTATGTAGTTTAATAAAAAAAGGCATTTTCAATTTCCGTATACTTTAAGATAGTTACATTCCATCAGTAGAAGTATAGTGATATTTAAACGAGTTTCTATTTAAAAATATTTTAAACATAAAATTATATGTTTGAAAACAATCGATGTAAACTTTTTGGCACGTAAAAATTTGTAGACTTTTTAGGTTATACATTTTGATTATTTATGCTGCTGAAGACAAATTGTCCTGTTTTTAGTGATAACTTTAATTGATAATGTAGAAAGGTATAATCTTTTGCATTAGTTTTATTATTTTTGAAAAAAATTGAACATTTTTATTCCAATGTATTGTACTTTGTTTCTAACTAGTGTAATTGAGTAACAACTACCTTAATGCTTATTACGCGACCAAAAAATTACCCTGCAATTGGACGTTTATTGCATAAATGGAAATCACAAAGAAAAGCGGTAGAGTAATATAACGTTTTATACATTTTCGGATTGCTCAAATCTGAATCGATAACGTAACTGTCGATAAGAATAAGAATCGAAACAAAATAAGTGATGATTTTGAATTGGACGAGCGATTATAGACGGGCTAATAAATCGGTTGTTTTTTTAGAATCGAAAAACTGTTTTAAACTCTATTCCCTATTATTGGACAAGGAATCTAAAACAATAAAAGTAATGTTATTATACTCGAGTGGAAGTTTGAAACAACGAGTGTTTAACGTCGAAACAAATGCCATGTGCAGGCTAATCTATAAAAAATTCCTCGGTATCTGCAGCAGTAATTTATACGCGGCTTTTTAAAGATTCGGGCCGCGACAAGATAATCGAGTTATCAAGAATAGGGTTGTCGGGAGCGATCGGTTGCACCGGGCGATAAAGCGATCCGCTAGATAGGAGTGCGCGTGCGCGCGCGATCGCGACCGCGGGAGCGTTGGTGCGCGCGAGTATAAATAAGGGCAGGGCGAGTGACTCACCATCTCTGGACATGCCAAGCCTTAGGCACTTTTGTAACCGGCAGTACTGACAGCGGTTCCTGTTGACCCGATCGACAACGCAGTTCTTGTTCCTCGGGCACTGGTAGTTGACGACCGACGACTGCGAGCGCCTGAAGAAGCCCTTGCAGCCCTCGCACGTGATGACCCCATAGTGGACGCCGCTGCTCTTGTCACCACAAACCTTGCACGGGATTATTTCGATCTGGGCTGTTGTGGGCAGAAAGAGAGCAGAGAGGCGCCGGTTAGCCAATGGTCGGAGCGGTAGGTCAGCCGCGAGGTGCATAACGTAAACAGAAAATGGCGTGGGCGGGGGGTTCGGGGGGCTCGGGGGGGTCGTGGGGGGTCGTGGGGGGTCGTGGGGGGGTCGGCCCCGTCTCTCTCCGTCCGTCTCGGGCGCCTCCGGGGGCGCCTGCGGGCCTCCGGCCGCGGGGTTCACCTCTGATCGAGTTGGCCTGCGTCCTGCGATCCTCGTGGGTCGCCGCGTGCCCCGGCTCGGGGCCGCCCTCGGGGTTCCTGCTCGGGCCCGGCGGCCGCGGCGCCCTGGGCTCGGCCCGCGGGCTGGTGCTGTCGGCGCCCCAGGGCGCGGGCGGGCCGCAGAAGGCCCCTAGGTTGCTCTCCATGGGGCGCGCGGGTCTCGGGGGGTCAGGAGGCCGGCCCTCGGCGGGGCCCTCCCGGCTGGGCCCGCGGCCCGACTCCTGGGGCCCTGGGCTGCCGGGCGGCGCGCCGGGGCATCGCCGGGCCCCGGGCTCCCGCGGCGGCGGCCGCTCGCTCCCCGCTGAAAGAAGAGGCCACCGGCCGGAGGTTACGCGGGCCGTCGGGGCCCCGGGGACGGCCTCCCGGGGCACCGGCGCCGGCGCCGCCCGCCGCGCCGACTTTCTCGGCCAGGGCCGCGGGCCCCGAATCCCGAGCGCGCCCCCCTCCAGCGCGGGCGAGAGAGAGCCGGCTCGGCTGCGGCGGCGGCGGCGCGAGCGCTGGCGTCGGCCGCTTGCACCATATAGTCAAACATTACATAACCGAGAACGATGAACCCGGAGCGGAGGCGAGCGCCGGGCAGCAGCGGGGCAACGCACCGCGTGCGTCAGCTCGGGCGCGCCGCGGCGCTGGGAGAGGCGGCGAGGAGGCCCGGGCGGCGGGCCGCGCCGGGGCTCGGGGGCCGGAAGCGGCCTCGCGCACTGCACTGGGACTCGGGGCCTCCGGGTGCGGCGCCCGGACGGCCGGACCGCGGCTGCAGGCGCCGCGAGGAGGAGCGCGACACTGGCGTCGGCGGCGCGCACTCGGTGACTCGGCGCCGCGGGGCGAACGACCTTTGTGCCGCTCCGGCTGGCACTCACACGCGCGCGCGCCCTCAAGCCGCTGCGGGCCGCCGGCAGCGCCGCCGAAATTCGGTGGGGCCGCGCGCGCGCCGAGCCGCAGCGGAGCCAGCGGCCGGCCCGGCACTTTGTCCCCGCCGCCGCCGCCGCCGCCGCCGCCGGCTCTTTCTCTTCCGGAGCGGCGGAAAAGCACGGAAAGCCGGGGGGAGGGGAGCGGGTTTTCGGTGGGGATGCGCCGCGCGGCCCCACCCGCACACATGCACTCGGCCGCAGACGAGCGAGACGGAGCGAGCGGAGGCGCGCGCGCTCGTGCTTCCGCGGGTCACTGAACCCTCTCGCGCGGCTCGGCCCCTCTCGCTCGCTCCGCCGATGATGCCCGAGCGGCGCGGCGGCCGAGCCGCCGGCGGCGCCGCCGCCGCCCCCGCGGCCCGCCGCCGAAGACGCCCTCGAGGATGCTGCTCCCCGGGAAAGCGCCGCGTCACCCGCCGCCGCCGCCTTATCGCCGCCTCGGATCGTGCGTGCGCGCCCAAAGCGCCCGCTATCGCGCCTTTCTTTTTCCGTCACGCGCGCCCGCGCCCGCGCTTAAAAATAGTACCAGCCGCTTATATACGTCTACCGTAATATCTTCCCGGGCGCGCGCGGGCGCGTATACGTCGCCGGGGCGTCGCCGCCTCCATCGCCTCCGTCGCCCCGCCTCGGCCCGCGGCTTTTTTCCAAATTAATTACGGGCGCGTGAGCCGCGCCGCAAAGGGGGGCACCGACAATCTTTCAAGAGTCACGATATATAGAGCCCCGCTAGTTTTTCCCGGCGCGGCCGCTCGGGCCTTGGTCAGCGGCTCTCTACGCTCCGCCCGCCTCGCTTTATTATTGCTCGGCCTTTCCCCCCCCCCCCGCCTCGGCCGCGGCGCCACCACTCCGCGACACCCGCCACCTCTCGGATAAGAGAATTTCTGCATGGATGCTTCCCGATTAGTTTTACAATGCGAGCTAGCGCGCCCCGCCGCCGTCGCCGCCGCTGCGCTCTATGTGTCCTATCCCCGTGGCTCCGAGCGCCGTCCTCTTGTTTCACTACTGCGCCTCGCCGCGCTAGAAAAACGAACAATTACATGGCCGACGTTTTAATCTCAATATCCCCGATATTTTTCTAATGGCCTCCGAACGATTATCGCTCTTATTAATTATGACCACTTCTCTGCGTGTCACCCTGTCCTATTAAATTAACGTCTCTTTGTCTATATTTATTTATTACTTTCACGTCATTCAAATTATATCTCCGTGCTTTTGTGCAAACACACTTTTCCTCGCTGTATTTCTACAATACAGTATATATTTTCGTGTGGTCAATGTGTGCAATAGATGCAAGCAGCATTTTTATCTATATCAACATTATTACAGTAATACCAATGATGATAATAACATTAATAATAACAACAATGTTTTTATTGTATACTATATAATAAAAATGTAATTGACGATCTTATTAACATTAGACTCATTGTGTGATTTAAAATGAAATATTATGTACAATATATTATACTCGTTAACCTTCGTCTGTAGCATTAGTTGTAAGTCCTAATTACATTGAGACTTATACGTTTTATGACTTTTACTGCTATTATTGTAATCCACCATCGTTTTTAATCTTAGTATTGTACAAATATTTTGTAATCACATTCAGAAATAAATCAATAACAAAATACAAGTATATTTTTTTCAGAACTACAAGAACCATAGTTTTTATTAATTTTAACATCAATGTACATATACTGCATGTATGTTTATACTCTGTATGATAATTTCAATACAAAAGTATTTACTCTTTATTATTTATTTAACTGTGCTACACATCAACCCTACATTGAATTGTTTGACAGTTATTATTTAAGACTATTTTATTTAATTTTATGGATCCAATTGACAGTCCAAAATGCAACTAGCAAATGACTTAAGTGTAAAAAAATACGAGCTAAAAATTACATATTGTAGACAATAACGCGCAGCCTTGTTGTTATTTTATAATGTTATTTATATTACATATTTATTACTCTGTACCGTGTTGACAATTTCGGACATTGACTCGCTAGTCAAGTAGACATTGCTATTAGAAATATTCACATTCGAAACGAGTAGACAAATGAAAAAAAAGTTATTCAATTTTTGGTTAAGAAAGTCGCGGGCACTGTCTCGAGACGACAAGTTAACGCGGCTCTTACATCGCGGGTTACGCAGTCGAGGAAAAGCATTCGATCGGTTTCGTCGGGCGGACCTATTCCCCCTTGCTTCCCTCGACATTATCATCAGGAATAAACTATCGGGCCCATCCATCCGTCTATTTTTATAGCGCTCCTTTGATATTCCCACGCGTCTAGTTTCCGTAAAAAGCCGTCCCGGATACACAAGCCGCGCATCGCGTCGCGTCCCGAGTACAATAAAGTACTGCAGCCCGTGTGCAGCTGCATCGGTTGCACATAAAAGTGCATCCAATTATAACCGAGCTCACGCGGCCCGAGCTGCGCATAGGTATTATTACCGCTGTATAACAGGGCACGGGCCACGGGAGCAAATCCCCCGGGCGCGGGCCCGAGCGCCGAGGCATAATGCAGCTAGACGAGCCGACGAGACGACAAAGCGGCCTCTGCACCTCGCCCTCTGCCCCGAAAAAAAAAAAAAAAAAAAAAATGGGGCCCGCCTCGGCCCGTCTCGCCCCGGCGCGGTCGTCCTTGTCCCTTACTGTGTATACATACATATATATATATGCATACGTGTATGTATATAGATATACAAATACACACACACACGCGCGCGCCTACCTATGCGCACGTGTGCACGGGCACGCACACAGAGCGCCGGCTTACGTCGACACCGGCGCTCCCCCCCTCGGGTGTCCCCCCGGCCCGCATTAGTTGCATAACGCGCGCGGCAGTTGGCAACCTGTGCCTCGCTCCATCGCCCTCCTCCTCGGCTCCCCCATCCCCGCGTTCTATAAATACGAGGGGCCGCGTCGAGCGCGCGCGCGCGCGGATCGGTAATTGCCGGTGCACTTTTGCCGACTTTGACTGGGCGCCGAGCGGCGGATGAATGGAGCGCGGGCGGCGCCCCGGCCCATCACCGCCCCCCCCCGCCCATTGGCTCGCCGACCGGCGGGATATTTGAATACGTAGCCCGGCCGATCGATCGGGCCGCCCGGTTCTCCGCGTTAATCATCCGCCGGGGGGTTGTCTCCGCGTGCGCCCGAGCGGCCGTGCAGTCGATGCGCGTACACGCGCAATTGGGTCAGCCGGCGATCCTGCCGGGTAAGGAGGGTAAACTTGAACTAGATGATGCGTCCGCGCGCCTCGACTCTTTCGAGGGGTCGGGTGAAAGGGTTCTTTTTTTTTTTCTTTTTCGGTGAAGGGCGCAGAGCGTGGGTGCCGCGTCTCTCGGCGCACATCGCGATGGGTTCATATCACTCCCGGCGAGTATTGATTGCCGAAGACAGCTGCGCCCGGCTCCTCCGGCGCATTTGCAAGCGCGGCATTTATTATTTAAGCGGATCCGGAGCGAGCTTGGGGATTGCCCGCTGCGGATCGATCGGCCGCACTGTCGCTGCCGCTTGATCCTCGGGCGTATATAGAGAGAGAGAAAAAAAAAAAGAGTCCGCCGGCCCTAGATACACACGGAGTCGCCTAACCAAGCGCCTCGGAGGTTGCGCCGGCCTCGCCCGCGAGCGCCTACAAAGCGCTCGCTAACGAACCTGCATTAGGTGCATGCGCGCCTCCCTCGAGGATTGGACACATGCACGTAGACGCGCATAAAAGTCCGCGGCTCCGCTGAGGAAGGCAGGCCTCGGGGCGTTTCTTGCGCGCAGCCTCGCCCGGAGGAGGGGGGTAAATACAAAAAAAGAAAAAAGAAAAAAAAAAAGGCCAGTAAGCCCAAGATATAAGCCGCGGTGGTGCAAGGCGCTGCTGGTTGCGCCACCGATCGGATGCCAGGCGGATTTCGCCGATCGGATTTGGGCCGATCGACTCATCGGCCGAGCGCAGTCAAGGCCGGCGCAGCAGCCGGCTTTGGACGTGTCGGCGATCGCGGACGGCGCACCTGCGGGGCCAAAAGAACTCGGGGCGCTGGCTCCCCGGGCGAGGGTATACAATCGATAAGCCGGATAAGCATCCGGCGGAGGAGGCCGGGGCGCCGGCACGCGGCCCGAGATTGATAAGGCGCGAGGTGGGGCCGAAAGCCTCGGGGAAAAGCTCGAGTCGTTGGAGCGCGCGCGGCGGAAAAGCCGGGGCGAGGGGAGGGGGGGGGTGGCGGCGGCGGCGTCGTCGTCGTCGTCGTCTGGCCGGCGGCGGCGGCGGCGGCGGCGGCTCTCGAGAGCCGAGGCGCTGCCGGCGGGAGTTGCTAGGCTAACGTTTTCCCGGCGGTCAATACGGCGGCGGCGCCGCGGCGCGTGCATGTGCAGCGGCCCGCGGAGCGGAAGGTTAGTAACGAGAGACGCGCGCGGCTGCGGTGGCGCGCTGCACGCGGTGAACGACCGGGGGCCCGGTGCGCATGCGCCGCGGCGCCGCTGACCCAGATGCGCTCGCGCGGCTCCGGCGCTCCTCGGCCACGAGCCGACGCGTGGCTCGCCGGATCGGCTGACCCACATCGGCTCGCATCACTTGCGCGCGAGGAGCCGCCGCGAGCGCACTTGCGGGTCCTCCCGCGCGCCGGCCCGCCGCTCGGCACCCCCCCGGCGAGCCGGCCCGCCCGGGGATTCCCCGCGCGGCCCAGGCTAATTGGCCCCAACCTAACGCCGCGGCCCTTTCTAATTTCG
This sequence comes from Sycophaga agraensis, assembly GCA_018906755.1. Lineage (NCBI taxonomy): Eukaryota > Metazoa > Arthropoda > Insecta > Hymenoptera > Pteromalidae > Sycophaga > Sycophaga agraensis. The sequence continues at coordinate 2,106,177 of JACCIE010000004.1, forward strand.
GCCGCGCGCGATCGATCATAGCGCCAGCGCCGAGCGCCGGCCGATTCGTTGAACTTTGCCTATTTTTAACGGCGCCCGGCCCCGGCGCACCCGGCGCACATATTGATCAGCCGGCTCGCCCGTTGTCCCGGCGCGTCGCCTTGTTGATAAAAAACCTCCCCGGGGAGGAAAGGTAAATAAAAAGGAATAAAAAAAGGCTGCGTCTGCTCGTCGAACGGGACCCGCGGCGGGCCGAACGGCACCGGTGCGCCCGGCCGATCGACGCCCCCGTGGGCACCGGACCGGGGCTGCTCTCGGCGCGTGACGCCCCGGGGCCCGCGGCTCGCCAACTCCTCCTCCTCCTCCTCCTCATCCCGCGGGGGGTCCTCGGCTGACGTCACGCGGCCCTCTGCGGCCCGTGCATGTGTGTCACGATCCGCCGGGCGGTCCCGCGCGCCTCCCGAAACCTAACGGCGCCGGCGATCCCCGTGACAAATTGCGCCGGTTACGCGCGGCCGCCGCGCACGCCGACGCCACCGCCACCGCCGCCGACGCCGCCTCTAAAGATAGCGGTATTATTTTTAACGACGCCCCTTTCTTTCTCGACTCTTTTCCGCCCCGACCAAGTGCATCGGCCGATCCCCTGCGCGCCCGGGGAAACTGAGCCGAGCGCGCAGCCGCTCCTCTGGCCCGTATTCTTTTGCCCCCGGCGAGGCTGGACGCCCCGGAGACGCGCGCCCGCCGGCGCCCGCGAGTGTGCGTGTACGTGTGCGCATTTGCCTCCCGACGACAGCCTACGGTTTTCGGAGAATGCGACGCGGTCGCGCGCGCTCGCTCCCGTTTGACGTAATGCCTGCCGAGTTATGCCGCGAGTAAAAAGCGCATAGCGCGCATAGATCGCACTGCTCGGGCGGCCGGCCGATATATGCATGCGCGTATAGAGCGCCGGGATCGATATAGGCCTTTGCACATATGTACGTGTATGTACGTACAGAGCTTGGCCGCGGGGGAAAGAACAAAAAAAAAAAACGTCGATCGGCGAGCCAGCGGGAGGACCCGCGAAAATGCCGGGGCGCAACTAACTGGGCCAAGCGGCTCGCAAGCGCGCCTCTGCGCCAATCGATTGAGTCACGGGGGCTTGTGAAAGCGCCCCGAGCTCACATGTTTGCCATTTCGTTGTATAATACACGTCGGGCGCTATCTGCGCCTCGCGCGGCCCCCGCGATAAGCCGGCCGGCGCACCAGGCCGAAGGGGAGCCGGCTATCTTGTGTTTACCGGCCCCGTCTTCCGCCCGCCTTAATGGATCGGCCGGAGACTCGGGCGGCTACGGCGCCCGCCGACCCCCCGAAAAAGCCGCGCCCCCGCGGGTCCGCGGATCCGGCCGACGGGGCAGGCGTGCGCGTATTATGCCGATCTTGCGGCGCTGCAGTGCGACACTTTCACGCTCGGCGCCGGGGGTGCGCACGTGTGCCGATCGATGATCGGGGGAGCCCCCGAGCGCGGCGGGTATCGGGGCCGCGATCGACCGGCGGGCCGCATCAAAGAAGCCCGCGGGGGCAGCCGAGCCGAGCCAGCTGATCCGCCCATTGACGCGCCGGCCCGATAAAAATCGGCTTGCGTAATCGGCGCTCGGTCGGGGCGGCAGGTTTCCGGCGCGCCAGCATCCGAGGCACTGTGTTACGCCGGCGATCGATGCGGTGAAAGGCGCACGCGCGCGCGCGCTCCAGGCCATTGTTTCGAGTGTGTGCATGCACCGCGGCGGGGCCCGGAGTCGCCGGTCCCGCGGGCGGCCCCCTGCCGGCCCGTGTATTAATAGCCCCGGGGGCTATTCCCGGCGAGGCGCGATAGTCCAGGCGCGATCGATAGGGGATCGGCGGTTACGTCACTGGAGCTCGGTGCGCGCCGCTGACCCGGGGCCACGAGGGCGCCGCGCGCGCGCTCCATTTTGCGGAGCGCGCACGGAATGGCGGCCGGCCCGCGGCTCTCCCTGGGCCGCCCGCGGCCCTCCGCCGGCCAAAAGGCCCGGCGCTTGCGCAAGCCCGCGGCCGAGGAGGGGCGGCGCAGAAGAAGCAGAGGGAAAAAACAAAGGTGGACGGAGGCGGTCGCGCGTCACGGCGCGACGTGCGACAATGCACGTAGATAATGCGGAGAAATTGCAAAAGGCCGGGGCGGCGGGCCCCGCGGGCGGCGCGCGCTCCCGCGCTTTTCGGCCCAAAAGCCGGGCGGCTGGCGCGGCCGCGCGGCTCCTAGAGCAGCCTGGCTATCTGCGCGCGTGCAGTGCGCGCGCAGGCTAGAGAGGGAGCGCCGAGTGCCGCGGCGCATGCACCTCGTCGGAAGTGTGGGTGAGAGGAGGCTCGGGCGGGCGGCGCGCCGCCCCGCGGCTGTGTGCGCGCCGCGAGAGAGCGTGTACGTGTAACTGGGTCGCGGGTTCGACAACTTCAGCCAAGGCTGACTAGCCAGCGGTGCTCAGCCGGCGCAGCGGCTCGTGCACTCGCGCTTTCTCGCCGGCGACTCCGGCCGCGGCGGCCGCCGCCACCGCCACCGGCACCGCCGCCGCGCCTTCCCCTGGAGCCGGCGGCGCTGTCGCCGGAGCCGCTCTTCCGGCTTCTGACAACTGCGCACTGCCGCCGGCGTTGCCGCCCCGATCGATCTCGCGCGGCCCGCCCCGATCGCCGGTCGAAGCGCCGCGCGGAGCTTGCGCAAGCCCGGCCGGACTCGCTGCCGATCCCGCGGCCGCTTCCAGGAACACGCGGCCACTCGAGCGCGACTATTTTCGGAGCGCCTCCAGCGCATCGGGCTTTTCGGGGAATCCCCGCGGCCGTCGCGGCGCCTCCTCGCCCCCGGCGCACCGCGCGACGTCGCTCCTTTTCGCCGATGAATTAGCAATGCTCGGCCCTCGCTTGTGCCACTGGTTTTAATCGCTTACCCAGTTAACATTACCAGCTAAAAGAGCGAAATTAAACTTGTTAAACTCGTTACTGCTTGACGCGAGAGCGCGCGCGCTAGCGCGCAGGCGCCCGCGAGCCGCAGTTGATAGTGTGAAAAAGTTGAATACCCTCGTATCGATAGAGTATTTAACGAGCTTTTTACTTTATTTCCCGCGCGGCACTCGCAATATTAATCTAAATACGCAATTGCTTTTATTGTTAAAACGCTTTTTACCCGCAACTTTGGCGGATCTCGATTTGCTGGCGTGCGCGCACGCCCGCGCATTGTTCGTCGCCTTTTTTTTTTTTTTTTTTTTTCCCCTCCCCCTCCAAAGCCTCGATCCTCGCTCGGCGGCACTAGCTTATGGTTTTTACTTACCCAGCGGTCGATTGCGGGCACTGCGGACGAGTGTGAGAGACGGAGCGAGAGAGACAGAGAGAGAGAGAGGGAGACACGGGGAAAAAAGGGAAATCGAAAAATAGTCCGTGAGATGAAATCGCTTTTCTTACCTGCAACAAAAACAATGAAAAACATTATGAAATGTTACGAATGCATTGTGTGAGAAAAGACCGCTTGAAATTAACGCAGCGGCATTACTTCAGTCTCGCTTTAGATGTATCTTTAAATACTCGCGCCGCTGCGCTGTGTCCTAATCTCTTACCGAGAATTTTAATGACACACGCACCATTAAAATATAATATTCATTATTGTGTAGCGCATAGGCGTATTATTATTGAAATGAATATTTTTAGAATATCGTCGATATGCACATAAACGTACGCGTACATGTGGGACTTTGGGGAATATATCGCTCGTCGCAGCAGCGAGCCAAATGGGAAAAAAAGAGATCCTTTGTATTCGACGTTAGACTCGTCGCTATATAAACTCGCCGCTAACGATCTTCTTCATGGAAAATCCCATTAGATTGATAAGAATCCATCTACTTTTACAATAGTCAAAAAGCTCACACTCGATATGTATTCAACGTTCATTGGACTTGGATGTGCAGTTCAATCGGCACTTTTCCCTCCCCAGCCGAATATAAAATAGTCAATAGTCGTCAAGCGCTTTGACTTTTATTCGGTGATTCGGCGCGCGGCGAGCGCGAGCCCGCTCGACTGCTTTACCTCGTTACATCGAGTACTCGCGGTGCGCTTTGCCTTGAGAGTTCAACAGCCGCGACACTGTCCCAAGGCAGATACATCTCGAGCCGCGCGACTTAATAGAACGGGAATAGGGAAAAAATCCGAGCGGACGGCCGGGGGGATTCCGAGTAAAGCCGCCTGCGGCTCGGCCGATTACCGCCCCGGAGGGGAAACGCATAGCGTCGGCCCGCTGAGTCCGGGGCGGCGAGTCGTCGACGTCGACGTCGGCCGCGGAGGCGGCTAATGATTGTCCTTTTGCAAGCGAGCGCCGCCCCTCCCGAATGCCCGCTCGCCGCGCGAATTAGAAATTGTAATGCGCGGAGGCTCTGGGCGCGCGCGACGCGCGCGCGATTGTTATCGCGTCCACTTTTTCATTCAAATCTATGCGCGGCACAGGCGGTTGGCCAACGCGCCGAGCGCCGAGCAACCTAGACAAACAGTCCTCCCGGGGAAATTTATTGCGAAAAGGCATACATTTGCGAGCTCGTGGAAATTTCACCTGGCACCTGCGCGCACCTGCGCAGGAGCCGCGGATTCCCCCGCCTGCACGGGCGGACAAGGTGTCTCCCGAGGCGCTCCAGGGTTACGTGGCGCGCCTAGGGCCGACGCCTCGGAAAGTCACGATATTGACACAGTAACACATAGGATCAATCGGGATTTTTTAGCCTGATTCTGCTGTTCCACTGGTGTTCGGTTAATTAAAGCCTATCTTGGACATACAAATATCCAGGCATATTGACTGTTCTTACACAATATTTGTCACAAGAACTTTATTGTTACTAAACATCTAATAAAATTCCTTGTAGAGTACATTAAAAAATAGACATCACTAGAAATATGCCATTATGTTGCATTGTAGTCGAGATTCTAGTATTTTGATATAATTTTTAGACTCCATAATTTTTGTAATGTACGACACGATTCCTACGACTATAAAGAACCTTGAGTCCTTAGTCGATAGAAATTGACTACTGACTAGTGAATAATGAATGTTAAGTGACATTTTAAACTAACGGATGAAGTGATGAATTTTCATGATTTTGAGCTTAAGTAATGGTATTTTCATTGGAGAGTTGGGGAATATTTAAAAAAAAACTATATCGTGAGTTTAGAATTGCCTGATAACTGTTATTTAAGTACACTTTGTAACATGGCCTTGGGAGAGAAAAATAATTCAGGTAATCATAAATGCAGTAATGATATATATTTTTTGTTCAAATGTTTATAGCAAATACAAGAATCTGTCACTGTATTTTTTTAGTAAAGTTTTCAGCGGATTAAAAAGTTGAAGGCCAAATATTACTTGTTCATTTTATTAACGTGTATCTTCTTAAGAATGAGGACTGCGTCGTTGGATAATTTTTACTGTATTAACTGGTTAATATTTTAAATGACGTCTGATTGCCACGGTATAATACGACTCTTGATACAATTTCCCCAAGATCTCATATACCAGAGAGGTTTCGGTCGAATAATTTAATAAGATTTGCAGCCGATCGGTTTTCGAAATGTGCTCTTCCGCCGGCGGAGCTCGCAACTAGATTATCAGCCAACCGCAAGGAGTTCTGTCGCAGGCAGTCCGCACGCGGACGTATGCACACGGGCAGAGGAGCTGTCCGCAGGCCTCCCGCCCAACGCAGCGCCCCGCGGTTTTATTAACTCGCGCGGCTCTTGGCGAATGCACAGTATACTGGGCGGCGGGGGGCCGACACGTGCGGCGCAGGTGCGCCGGCCGGGATTAATCCCGAATATGGGCAGGCGGATGAGCGCCACTGGGGGGGGGGCTTATCGGCGCAGCCGCGCCGCCGGCGCGTTCGAGAGGACTGCGGGGGCGCCTGGCGCGCATCCGTCTAGACGGGCCGTTTGACGGGTGGGCGCGGCGGCGGCGGCGTCCGCGGCTCTTGGCCCAGGTTAGGGTCCGCCCGCATTCCCCGGGCGCAGCCGCCGCGGGAGGTGGGGAAAAAAAAGGGAGCGGAATTTCCGCGGGCGCCCGGGTTGAATAATTGCCGGGGCGGAGGCGGCACGCGAGCCCCCGGCTTTTCGCGCACGCACGTGCGCGCCCGGGCTTTTTTTTCGAAAGCCGCCGGCGCTCGGCGCTTACGCAACCGAGAGACGCAGTGACGGCACGTCCGGCCCGAAAGCCCCGGGCCTCATCCGCTTTTTCTCGGCCGGGGCGCCGATCTCGGGCGCCCGCGCGGCCACCTGGGTCAAAGTCGGTCGGCCTGATTAAAACCGAGCGATGCGGGCCCCCGGGCACGTGGCGCGCTTTCGCAACCCGGCCCACGGACAGGTGCGCCGGGCAAAACACGCGAGCCGACGCTCGCCGGCCAAATTGCACGTCCCCCCGGTCCCCCCGCGGTCGGGGAGGGCCGGTGAACGCCAGCTGGTGGCAGCAGGGATTGTTTGGTTCCCCCCGGGCCCGGGGGAATCCTCGTGGCCGGCGGCTTCGATCCCTCGCGCGGGCCTCCCTCGGAGAGGGCGTAGACGGGCACGGAAAGTCGGCCAAGCGCGCCCGGCGTATTTTTCGGCCGTTGGCCATCGCGCCCGTGTGTTTTTTTTTTCCTCTCCTCTTTTCGTATTCTCCCCCCGGGGCGGTCGAAGCCGGCCTCCGCGGGAAACATTGTCCTTTCACGCGGCTGTCGCAACGGCGCGTCGGTTGGAGCATGCCAATGGGCCCGGGGCTTCCTCGGGGCGCCCTGGGAGCTCGCGTGGGAGGCGGCCTGCGAAACTCGGACCGCGGCGACCTAGAGTCCCGGGCGACGCGGCCGCTAGAGGTGGGGGGAGGCGGGGAGAAAACAGCCCAAGGCCGCGATCGAAAAGGCTCGCGTGCGGCCCGCGCGGGTAAACAAACTCGCGCAAGCGGGACTTGGCCAACTCTTTCTCCTCGGCGAGTCCTCGCACGGCGGGTTGGGCAAGCGCGGGAGGACCGCCGCCGGCTTTCCCTCGCGCGCCGTTTCCGCGGCTGACCGCTGCGCGCTCGCACTACTAAGCGGCCGGGCGCCGCGCGCGGAAAGAAGCGCCCGCGTTACGACACCGCGAGGACGGCGCTCCCGTCCGCGGACCCCGAGGCTTTGACCGCCGGGCCAACCAAAAAAAAAAAGAAAAAAAAGAACCCCGCCGCGTGGCCCCGTGCATGCATACAGGCGCTCCGCCTTTTTTTTCCTTTTTTTCCTTTTTTCCTCCTCCCGCGGCCTTTTCCCTTTTTCATCGGCCGCGGAAGAGTCCAAGTAGGCGCGGCGATTGTCAGGGGCGCGTCGCCTCTCCGGTGGCACACACGGCCCATAATAATCTCGCGCCAACCGGGGGGAAAAAGGCGGCGCGAGCGGCTGATTCACGCGGAGGGGCGCGCAAGAACCGCGCAAGGACCGCGGGTTTCCGCCGCGCGGCGGCCTTGCCTTTCTCCCGGTTTTTCCCCCGCGGCGGGGCCTTGAGGCGCGTTTTTCCGGCCGCGGCCCTGGGCCTTCCCCCCGACGAGGAAAAGCGGCCCCGAGGATACAAATGTACATATACACACACACACACGTATATCCAGATCGGTCCCCTTGCCCGGAGTTCCGGGGCACCGGCGGCGGGGCGCCGGGCCCTGGGCGGGGGCGTATTGATGTTTTCCGCGCGCGCAGGGCTCGGGAGGCCTCGTGCACGGAGGCCTGCGAGCCGGCTATCGATCCGCTGCGCCGCCGCGAGCCGGAGGGGCTCCACCCTCCCGGAGAGAGCCCGCGCCGAGCCCGCGCCCGAGTGAAAATGTCTGCGCCGCCCCCGCCACGTGCACGCCCCCCCCCCACCCCACCCCCCGAGGCCTTTTTCGCCGGCCGATGGGGTTGACGCGCTCTCCGCTCCCCCGCGCCCCCCCCCCCTTCCTCCTCCTCCCCGGCCCTCGGATTAATCGACCGGCCGCCCCAGACGGCTCCCCCCGCGGCATCTCGCGGAGATCCGGCCCGGAGATGCGGCCGAGATCCCGCCCGTCGATCCGACTGCCTTGGAATTCGGCGCGGTCGGGCTGTGTCTCCCGGCGGGCGTATGTGCGCGTCGAACGGGGTGGGGGGGGGTGGGGCAGCCGGTCCGATACTCGCGCGAGCCAACTCGCCAAGCCAGCTCTTTTTTCCCATTTTTTTTTTTATTATTTTTTTCTTTTTTTTTTGCTCTTTTTCAATCGAGCGCACGTGCCCGTCCCCGGCGAGAGGCGACCGACCGAGTAATAATCCCGGCCGACGTCTGCCCCCGGCGGCGCAGCCGCCACGCCCACCCGAAAAGCGCTCAATCAAGCGGGCGGCCGCCTCGGCGACGAGAAAGCTCGGCTGACTTGCAAATCGGCCCGCGCGAGCCTCTCAAGTGGACGCGCGAGCGCGCCGATGACGACAGGCGCGCTTTCACGCTTATTGTTTCCTATATAGCCGGCGGCGCGGCCTCGGCGTGCCTTCGTTTGGACAATTATTTTGCAGAACACCAGGCAATTGGAGGAAAAATCGTTGGCGTCGATCGGGCCCCGGGTGTGCGCGCGTGGCCAACCGATTGCGCAATGACTGTCGAGAAAATTTAATCTAGAGCCCGGCATAAAGAGTTGCAGGGAGTTCGTGGTTGCGGGAGGCGCTAACAATTAGTTGAGCGCCTTGGGCTATAGTATCTCGAGCAGCCAGCGCCGCGGTAATACATTCAATATACGTATTAGGATAAAATTAATTGAACGTCAGCTGCAGGCCAAACTTCGGTACATGCTATGGATTTTGCGGAATGCCGTCAACCTCGGGAAAATGATTAGATAGCGCGCGTTTAAATGAAGATATAGTGTCTGCAAGTCACGAATGCAACGTCGTAGTTCATTCGCGAGATGTGTACCTTTTAGCCATTATCGGCCTCAATTGTCGATCAGCCGAGGAATGAAAAGCTGCTCAAAATTACTTATTGCCTACTGGATCGAAGAATTTTAAGAGAACGGACCCGTCAAGCAGTCCGACCCACCTGATTGGAGATTTTTAAAAATGTTGAGACAAGGTGAGAAATCATTACAAGGCCTCAATACCATTTAACCCAACTGTAATTTACTTTTATCGAGAGCGCTTTAATCAAATGGAGTCTTTAAATAATAAAATCCACCTGTAAATCGATTGATGTACTTGGACGATGCATGTATACTTTAGTAGGTCTAAAATTTGTGGAAACTTATAAAACGAAATTAAATTTATATATTCATTCGTTTTTGTTATGGAACCATCTCTTTTTTTCAGTCGAGAAAGTATTCTTGATTCCAGCTTTTGGATCCGTCGTTATCGGTCATAGAGATTAATATTCTATTCGATGTTACTCTTATTGCAGCTTAGATGTATCAAATCGGTCTATAGAATATCATAGCCTAGATGAAAAAACATCACAAAACTGGCTTGTATTATCCGTAAGGGTTTGGTAATATACTTTCGAAACAAACTTACAGATTGTAGACAAGCTGCATTCGCTACAGACTTTATCAATAGGAGGCTATGCAGATACAACACCAAGATTCTTAACGGCTTCGGAATAAGACACGACACGAATCCATCATTCGCTGTGATGGAAGTAATTCCGTGGAATTGTACGTCGGTAATCCTGCGCGAGTGTCGAAATGGTGGCTGAGGTTTTATCTAATTCTAAACGACACCGGTAACGTACATTCACCTTTGATCTCTGCCATGCTCATTCCGAGACTGATGTGAAGGTTATCGGCATAGATGGTATGATATAATAAATAGCTCATGCTCAAAGAGTCAAGGGTCACTCCAAGGTCATTACCGTAGAAATTATATGAAGGAGTTATACTAGGATCCTGATAACCACAAGGGACTTGAAATACAAAGAAGCTCGCTTAAACGATCTATCACAATAGTCGGTCTCCTACGCTAAACAATTAATGACGCATCTACCCAAGGATGGAAAAAGCTGATTTTCGTGATTAAACTTATCGGCCACAAGGTATCGGAGGAGTTGGTGATGTGCAAAAGTAGGGTCGAACAAGGGCCGTTACTCGAGGTTCGGTCCCGCTCGGGGATATAGGCTGCTCCTCTGCATAATTCTTTGGGAGAGCTTCTAAAAAGAAATGAGCGGAGTGCAACGGTCCGGGGATCCCAGGGCGACGGGGCAGGAGCTCTAGGCCCTTTTCCATTATCGGCGCCAAAGGCCCGGCGCGCGCGATGATGAAAGCCGGGGGCGGAGTGGCACATCGCGCCCTGGGACTGGCGAGTCCCTTTGCGGACCTTTTCACCGTTATTATACGCGGCCGACTCTCGAGGAGATTAGCGCGGCCGGGAGAAACTGTGACGCTTAGCCGATACGCGATCCCGATGTCCCCGCGCATTCGGCGCGTTTGCACATATGTATACATATATATATAGACGTCCGCTCTCCCCGCGGCGAGAGAAATCGCCGGCGCGTAGGATATGTACATTATTCGGCTTTTGGCCGCGCGGTGAAAGTGTCCGGCGCGTTTGGGCAAGCGCCGAGCGAGGCGTGTGCTCGCGAGGGACAAAGCCGCCTGATGAAAGCCCATTAGGCAAGAATGCGCGCGCTCCGCTTTTTTCCTTTTTTTTTTCCTTCCCCCTCCCTCACCCCCCTCCCGCCTCCGGCCCCTCGGTGCAGTTAAAGCAGTCCGCGAGTCACCGGCCGAGTTAACGATTCTAAGCGCGGAGACGCGGCGGCCGCGAGGCAGATGCTCCAATTCTCAAGGCGCCCATGCGCGGATGCCGAGCTTTCGGACGCCGGACCGACTCCCTCCCTCCCCCCCGTCGGCCGCCCGCGGCATCTAAGTAGTTCATTTCCAAGGCGAAAGCGATTTTCGTGCTTTTTTCTTTTCTTTTATACGTGTTCGCAGATATGTATATGTATATATATATTTCTTTTTTTTTCCTTGTTTTTTTTTTTATTATTGTTAGCCTCCCCCCGCTTTTTTCCCGCGCGCGGCTTTAACGAGCAGCCGCAGTATCATAGCAAATGCATCATGTCGTAATTATTACGAGGCACAAACGTTTACGGGCCCGCGGATTTCGTAGGCTTTCAAGAAGTAACGGCCATTATTCTTTTCCCGCGGCCGAGAGCGCGCGTGTACACGCGGCGATTATACGCGTTATCTGCGCGCAGCCCCGCTAATTCAAGAGAGCCCGGCGCGCTGGACGATATACAGTGCGCTGGAAGCCGCACTTTTATTATCTCCCGCGGCACGAGCCTCCTCGCGGATATAATGGAAAAGCCGCGAGTTTATTTTTTTTTTTTTTTTTTTTTTTTCAAGCCGCCCGGGGACAATGCCGAGAGAGCCGCCGCGGGCCCGTCGTCCCGAGTGACCGGCCGGCCCCCGGGGGTCGACTGGGAAGTACAAAAAAAAAAAAAAGTTCCGATGCAGAGACGTCGCGGAGGCGCAATTAGAGCCGGGCGCGAGAGGGCGCACAAAAGTCCCGCGCGCGCACAAAGGCCCTTCCGGGCGGCCCGGCAACAATGGGCCACCAGCGCGCTGCCGATTAATAGAAAACGCGCGCGGAGGGACGGGGGGGGGCGGGGGTCGGTCGGAGATCTCCGGGCGCATCGGTTGCATAATGCCGGAGTCGCCGCCCGGGCGTCGTAATACAGGAAGCCGATAGCCTCGTCAATATATATGGGCGCGCGGCCGCAGCCGCCGCCGCCACCGCCGCCGGCCGATAAGCCGCGTAATGTGCCGCGCGCGTCTCCGCGGCGCGCCTTATCGCCGGGGCCGATTAGAGGGCATTAACACCGCGGGCCGATCTCGCACCTATACGGGGCATTTGTACATACATCTAAGCATATATATATATATATAAATAAGCGGGCGGGCGGTCGGGCGAGGGCCTCGGGGTGGCCGCCCGAGGAGGATCGGCGCGATCGCCCGGGAGTCGCGCTTTGTTTACCATAACTCATCGAGGCGGGGGGAATGTTATCGGGGCATAATTAATGGGGCGCATGTGTGTACGTGTCTCGCGAGTGCATTATATAGATGCGGAGAGAAAAGTCGGTCGCGCATCGGCGGCAGCGATCGATTCCGCAACGCTCGGGGGATCGGCCGCCGCCGCCTCCTCCTCCTCCTCCTCCCGGGGACGACGTTACCTTTGATGCTGCCGGAGGACGTGTGGGGCGTCTGCGGGGCGTGGGGCGCGAGGGGCAGCGGCGAGCCGGAGGTGCCCCCTGCGTGCTCCAGCTTGGTGGTCACCGCGCTCCACATGTCGAACATGTTGAAGGACGCCGTGGTGGCGGCCTCGCTCGGGGGCTCCGGTCCCCCTGGCCTAGGGGCGGCTCGCGGGGCCGCGGCGAGTCCTCGCCGCCCGCGCGGCCATCCTGCAACGGAGGGCCCGGTCGTGGTCAGCTGGCGGCCTCCCCGCCCCTCCCCCGCGGGGTGGGTGCCTCCCGCCTCCCGGTGCGCGCGCCGGCGAGCTCCTCTCCGTGGGGTCGGTCGGTGGGTGGGGGTGGGGTAAAAAAAAAGAAAAAAAAGAAAAGCCGCGCGCCTCGGGGCCCGGGGCGGACGCGCACGCGGGGGCGCGCAGAGAGCCGGCCAGGCGGTCGGTCGATAGCGAAACGCGCCTACGCGGCGTCGGCCTCCCTTTAAGCCTGCAGCAGCGGCGCGCGGCATATCGCGGCCGCGGCGGAGCCTCGGGGGAGGCGCACTTGGCTATCGAGCGCGCCGCTAGGGCGGAGTCACGTGTCTCTCCCTTGCGTGCGCCCGGCAGACGGCGTCCCTCCCCGGCGCGGCGCTCCACATCGCCGGGAGCCCCAGTGGCCCATTGCCTCGCGGCGCGCAATCGAATTCGTCTCGGCGGCCGGCCGATCGATCGCGCCCCCGAGCACTCGGCCCCCCCTAATTGCCGCGCCCGGCTTCCGTTTCTTCTTTTTTTTGTTTCTTTTTCCCTTTTTCCCCCGTTTTTTTTTTCCTTTTTCCTTTTTCGTTTGTTTATTCCGCGGCTCGCGGGCGGGAGGTGCGCGTGGGCGCGTATCGACCCGGGGCCCGCGCAGCCGAGCCCCCGGCGAGCTCGGCCGGTCGGCCGATCGCCGCGCGGTTGATCGATCGCCGCGGACGAATGGGATTTCCGCGTGGGCCGGCGCAGAGTCAGCTGTTGCGGCCGCGGGGAAACAAGGACGCGGGCGGGCGGCGCGCACCCGCCAGCGGCATGAATTATTTTCGCCGCGGGGGCATCGCATCTTATGTAGGTCGCGTACACGTAGCGCGAGCGCGCGCCAAGCACCGAGAGGAGCTCCTCGGCGCTCGCCGGGGTCAGCGGGTCATCGTCGCGTCGGTCGGGGGCGCCGTCGGGGGGGATCGGGGGACGCACCGAGGGGCCTGGGGCGGGGGGCCGCCGGCTCGAGGGGGCCGTCGCTCCTCGGGCGGCCTGCACTGCTGGTGCCGCTGGCGCCGCCGCTGCTGTCGCTGTCGCTGTCGCTGCCGCTGCACTGGGGCACACTCGGGCCGGTCACTCGCGCACTCGGCGGGGGGGCGCCGGGCCCCGCGCCCCCGTCATCCTCGCGCACTGGCCCAGCCTCGGGGCTGTCGGCGGCTCACCCTCGCGCTCGCCGGCGCCTCGGCGCGGCTGCTGCGGCGGCGGCGGCGGTGGCGACGGGGGGGGCGGGAGGGGGTCGGCGGCGGCGGCTGCGGCGCCGAGAGAGGGAGACGGACAGCGGGCGGGCCGTGGCGCGCGCGGGGACGGCTCGGGTTCGCGCGCGGCCGAGGCTCTGGGTTGACTGCTCGCGCCGCGGCCCCGGCCGCCTCCTCGGGCGCGCGAGCGGAGAGCGGCGGCGCCGCCGGTGGCGGCGTGCGCGCGCGCCCGGGGAAGGGGAGCGCCAGCCAGCGAGCGGCAGAGAGAGAGAGAGAGAGAGGAGACGGGGCACCCGCCCCCCCGTACCCTACGCCGCCGCCGCCCCCCCTCCCCCTCTCCCCCCGCGCCGCCGCCGCCGCCGCCGCCGCCGCCTCCGCCGGCTAGATCATCGATAGAGAGTAATAGAGGAAGGCGCTGCTGCTGCTGCTGCTGCTGCTGCTGCTGCTGCTGCTCCGGGGTGGGGGCGCCCACGGCTCGAGCCCATCGCTGCACCGCTCCCGTACTCCCGTGCTCCCGTGCTCTTGGCCGTCCTCGCGGCCCAGGCCGAACCCGCGAGCCTCCACGCACGACAATCTCCCGCGGCTATCTCGCCCTTTGCCAATTTCACCCGCGCCCTCCTTCGGAGCCAGTCCTTTTATCGTCTTATTATAGCCGGACAGCTGCCACCTACTCTCGCCTCTCGTTTTACTTTTACTCTATTAATTCGAGCGACCTTTTACTCCATATTTTTCTCCCATCATTTTGGACGTTATTAGCAAGCAGCGTTTTATGCATGCGATGTAATCAAATAATATGTATGTCAGTTTCCTGTATTTATATACGTATTACTGACTGTTGAACTGTTAAATCCAACTTGACGAATATTTTCCACCCACGGAAAAGTCAATTAATTCCGCTTTTCGCGGTGCAGCTGATACTGCATGTAGAGTAAAAAATACAGGGATTTATATTTGTCAACAATTTATACGTCAAATTATATCGCTTGGTATATTATTACTCGGTAATATGGTGAATTTCATGCCTCCAGTGAATACCTAGGAGAGCACAGATATCATGGCCCGTACATACAAGCCAGTAGTACCTCTGTTCAATTCGCTAAACAATATCATGGTTTATTAGATCGCCGCATAACTTGATACTGATTACCGTTTATTCGAGTTAAATTATTGACCGCGTGAACGTTTAAACACATATAAAAACAAAGGAAGACAGCGTGTATACTTAACGCCGAGGCTACATGCGCCAGAGTCCTCCGGGTGCGCCTCGACGCACAGTCAGTCAACTCACCTGCAACAGAAAAACATAAACGGCTTGATTAAATATTGCGGGGAGAAGCCGAGGCGATAAGAAAGAAAACTAATCAGCGGCGCGTTCGCTCGCAATGGCCGCGGGAAAGGTTTACGCCGCGGGCGGGTAACCCTAGCCCCGGCGGCGGAATCCGCGAGCCATAAATCGCCCGGCTAAAAGCGAGAGTGCGCCAGGCAAAGGCGTCGCGCGCCATGTAAAAAGGGGGAGAAAAGCCAATAAGCCCGGCGACAACTGCGGGAGATGGGGCGAAAATACGAGCCGCGACCCACTTGGCCGGCCCACTAAATTTGGACTAGGGAAGCCGCGCGCCCCGGAAAAGCCCAGGACGCTAAGGGTCCCCTGGCACGCCGCGGCCCGCGCCTACCTGCGCACAATGGATACCCGCCCCCCCGGTTGCGCCCCGGTCCCGTTATCCGGCCCCCCCCCTACACACAGATACACATCGGCCGGCCGATACGCGTAACGGCAGATCGCGCGGTTGCGCAAGGCATTCGGGGGGCGCCCGCGGCGCATCCCAATGCGCCGGCTTCCTTTCGGCAGGGTACCGTTATCTCGTGGGAGCGGCCGGTCAACGAACCCGCAGGTGTCCCGCGGTCCTTATCACCGGGGCCCTCGGCCGCCGCATCCGAATCCCGGGGCCCGCGCGCGCGCCGCGGGGTCAACAGCACGCCCGGCCGATAAAGCCACACGCTTCCACACGGTGCATGTGTGCCGGCCATTCAATTGGCCGGGGGCCGGGTCAGCGCCGCGGCCGATAGCGCCGCACTGCAGCCGATCGCCACTCTCTCTGTGTGTATGCGTGTGTGCGGGCGCCGCGAGCGCCGCTGCTTTATTTTTAGAGGGCCCGGCCGAGTCAGCTGGCCGCGCCACGTGCCGCCGTGCCGAGTGGTTCCTCGCTCCCGGCGCCGCCCGGCCCCCGCCCGCGATAAGCTTTCCTGCTTTCCTGCTTTCCACCGTCGTCCGGCCCGATATAACGCCGCGCCCACCTTGCCGCCTCCTCCCCCCCCCCCCCGAGCCCAAGTCTCCTTCGCCGATTACTGCTGCGCCTGGGAATCTCGCTCGCTTTTCAGCCGGTTTCAGCCTTTCGAATTAGCATAACTCCGCGATGCGTATACGGTATGTAGATTCAAGCCGAACGCTTTTATATCGGCAGTTTTAGGTAAAATTTAGCCACTAAACCACTGGATAATACGAGTGAGCCTCTTAATTATAGGCATCGTTTGCCCAACTCCTAGGGAATTGTACAATTGATATTTTTGTCGGGCTCTTTTTTTTTTGAAAAATTGGCGAGGAAGCCTCGTTTGTTTCCAACGGTAAATCATTGAAAATTTATGGCCCGGATACACATGTTTCTCGTTTTTCGGAACAATTATTTTTGATTGCGTTATCAGCCGCAGTCGAGCCTATAGAAGAAACCTATTACTGGCCTCGAGCAATTATTGATGGGATTTACGCCTACTATGATATCGCTGCATTATCGGCCGCTCAGTCTTTAATAACTGCTTACTTCCAGACTTGTACTTACTGTCGGAACTCGAAACTTACGGGAATTCATTTGTTCTAGCTAGTTGATACGCCAATTACTCTAAGATTAATGCATTATTCAACAATAGCTGGATCGCGTATTAAATAATTTATTTTAATTCCTTACGTTTTTTTATTACACTAATTACTATTTGTGTACCTATTATTTTCTTTTCTATTTATTACAACGCTTGCATCGAGTTAATTAAACAGCTTAATAAATTTAATATTATGTAAATCTCTTATTATCCTCGAATGTAATTAACACGTGCATCAGTAAGTAATAAGGACGATTTAAATTAAGACTATAACAATAGCTTCCACGGGACATTGACACGTACCGTTGCGAGGTTCAACGCGCACCGCTCCATAGCTGACATCTCCTTCAAAACTTGTGAAACACAAACTGTTTTCTTAGCTCGGCGAAATTTTTAAATGTAATGCTAGGTCTCTAGTAAATATTGTCTGAAATTAATACGTATCAGTTACCCCGATTATTGTTTAATCTCCGACTCAACTTTGACGACATGTATGCGTTTCCGAATCAGTGCGCTGAAATTGTAAACTCTCTCAGAAATCAAGCGTAGAATAAAACCAACATGATTTCTCGGGGCAAACACACACACACGCGCGCATATATATACACACAGACAGTCAATCGAGCGAAAAAAGCTTACAAAAATATTTCATTCAAGTCGGATAGGCGAGCCTTGGAAAGGAAAATATCCGAGCAAAATGGCTTTTATCTCACTGGAGCCGCGCGCTCGAATTCACGCGGGGGCCCCCGAAGCGCGACGCCATTAAATATCACCCGCGGAGGGGTGGGGGGGGGGGCGGGAGTGGGAGCAGCAAAAAAATATAAAAAAGAGCGGCCGCTCGAAATCCCGCGGCTCCGCTCCAGGAATAAAGGGGCAGCAAATAAAGGACCGCGGTTTTCGGCCGCCCGCCGCGCGCAAACGCACACGCACACACGCGCGGGGCCACGCTCCCGAATTAAAAACCTGACTCACGGAGGGCCGGGGCGCGCGCGACACTTTAATTCCCCGCGCGCGCGCATCTTCGGGCCGCGGCCGGCTTCCCGTTAGCCGGCCGGCGCACGTTTTTTGCCTACCGCAACGATGCGCGCGTACACTGTGCGATTCCCCCTCGTTCGAGGAATCGCTAATGCGCAACTGTACTTTTACCTGGGCGAGACGGCCCCGTACGAGTTGGATGGATCCCCCCTCGCGGATGACAACCTCGCGTGGGATCCTTCGGACCCGTTAATCGGATCGCAGCGCGCATCCCTTGCCCGCCAAGTGAATCAATGAATCACTAATTCAAATCAATTTCGAATACACTGTGTTATGCGCGAAAATTTATTGCGAGAATTCGCAGGCGTAGGCTCGAGCGATGTGCATAAGAATTTTAACTGCGTGTAAGTATTTAAGTAAGCTCCGGGCATAGCCTTCTACACAGTCGGATTAAAGTAGATATTTTGTATAAATAAATATTGTAATTATTATAAATGTATATGCGATATCACAATACCTCGCGTTCAAAATTATTAGGCTATAAATGCAAATGCAAGGATATACAAGTAATTTTGTTGATTTATCTTTTAGTGTATTGGTGAAAAAATTCTCGCGCAAATTCACCCCGCTCACCGAATGCCCGTGGAAACGACTGAATACCTTTGCAAAATATTATACCGAATACTTTTTGCTGTTTTCAAATCAACTAGCAATCCTTATCTCAATCTGCTGCAAGCCATTTTCCATGGTGTATCCAGACATGAGTGAGAAACGGACAAATAGCGTACATGCAAAGACAGCGCGGATTATACACATATATATATATACGTGTATAAAGTTACGAAATACGAGTTGACTAGCAGTTGACACGACGTGGAATCAGCGGCGCGGGCACATCGGCGATTTCGGATTATTGGCGCACGCATCGGGCCCCTGCCCACTTGGCCCTCGCCCTCGGGCCGAGGTGGAAAAGCCGAAGGGGGAAAAAAAAAGGCGGGCGGCCCCCCGCGGGGGGCCTTTGCCGCCGAAAATATATTCCGCGCGCGGCAGCGGCGAGCGGTGGCGCGCGAGCCTTGGAAGCGCCTCGCGGCGACGGCGCGGCGAGTTGCGCAACCCGTGAAAGCAACTCTCGATTCCCAAGTACGTACGCGCGGGTAGGTAGCCAGCCGCGCACGGCCGTGCGGCCCGTGCGCGCGCGCCGTCTTCGCGCCGCGGCTTTTCCATACACGGTAAGGAGGTAAAAAAAAGAGTCGTCTACGTCGTGAGGCGGGCCGTTAGCCGGGAGGAGGGTCCTAAGGGCGGCCGCGAGGACGAAGGTGTCGTGGGCCGGCTAAGTCGGTGCCGTACGTGTATATACGCACGCGATTGATTGCGCGGCTTGCGAAACGGCCGAGTGAAAGAGCCGCTCGCGCGGGGAGGGGGAGATGAAGAAAAAAGGAGGAGCCGGCGTCCCCCTCATTCGTGTCAATGTTACGCCTTGGCGGCCGCGGCGCGTTAGATAACTCGGGCCGGGGGACAGGAGCCGCGGGTGGTGCAGGTCCTGTGGACGCGCTGCAGCGCCACCGACGGCCCGCTATATATACGCGAGCCCGGCGCCGGCGGCCCGGGGCGGAAGGAGGAAAGGGAGAGGGAGTATATTTAGTCGGCGCGCGGGCCTGGAGCCGAGCCAAGCTCATCAACGAAAATGAAATCTAGGTCTCCGCTCGGGCCGCGCGGACGCGGCCTCATCCCTTTCTTACGTTGCGGCCGCGGCCGCCGGGCGCCGCGAGGCCCTCGGCGCGCTTCCAGGGGACGCTCCTCCTCCTCGGGTCCGGCCCCTGCGCTCGACCGGTGCACCTGTCGCGGGGGGGAGAAACGATCTGATGTAATTGCTGGCGATGCGTGTTTTTCTTATCTTTTTTTTTTGGAATCTTTCTTTTGACGGTTTTTTTTTTTTTAATAATGTTTGGATGGTTTTCCCCGACGCCGACTCCTTTCTCAATCCGCGTTTATGCTTCTAGTTTAGTTTTAATAGCCCCAATTGCAGGTCTACTTCTTATCAACTTACGATTCGCATACACAAATTAGAAAATCGCATCCTATTATGGAACGTTTCGTAACTACCAGTATCTACCTAAACAGACCTATAAAGACTGCGGATAATCAATTCTCTGTTTGAAACTAAAGTTTCAAACTGCTAGAGATGTGGTAGAAAATCAAGTGTTTTTATCCGAGTTTTCATCACGATCATACCCCTCCCTCGGTGACGATTAACACCCGGAAAATTCCTGTTGAAATTCAGCGGTTTTACTTTCCTTTTCGTCCCGAACTATCCAAATCGAACCATTTGAATAACGGCAGTACTTACCGAAAAAGTCGACGGTTCGCGTGCAACAAAGTTTAATCGACGACAGCTGTTGCATGCAAACTTTATATTGCATTTCTACATTTGCAGTCATAGTTTTATTATTAATTTTATTATTGTAATTATCGTATACACTTTATACGGCGGAGATCATTTTTTTAATTCATGCGTACATTACTGCGTTACTTATTGCATCATTAATATACCGTGTTTTGAATTATTAACGTTATTCGTCATTGTTTGCATCCCGGTTATTTAAACAACTTGGCCATTGTCGAATATAATGATCTTAGCAACTAAAATAGGACCATTATGCATGCATGTAGTCTGCGATCTGAATAGGTATACAAATTGAAATCGTGAACAGCCATTATTCGAAACACATTGGCTTTGAATCGTTTTCCCAGCGGCAGCTACGGCAAAGGCGATAAATCGTCAATTGCGAATCGCCGGTGCAGGACAGGCCGCCGGCCGACAAAATAGGCGAAACGAACGCCCGGCCGATCGGCCGGCTGGCGCTCCGCGGACCGGGCCTCGATCGCCCGGCCGATCGCCCGCGCCAAAACAATGCCTTGGCCAATTTTCGCCGGGCCCGCGGTCCCGGCCCGAGGCCCGTCGCCCTTTCGCAAGCGCCCGTCCCGGCGCCGCCCGGACTTTGCGCAAGCGCACCCTCCCGTCGTTCCGCGGCGCGCGCTCATTATCGATTGTTCGCGGGGGCCCCCCTCCCCCCCGCCTGCCGGCCCAGCCTCCCGCAGCCGAATTCCTCAATGGAGACCGGCGATTCCCCGCGGGCGCGCGCCAGTGAGAGGCCGGGCGTCTAACGAGCCGCTCGCGCTTTTTACGTCACGAGGAGGGGGTGGAGTGGGGGGGTGGGGGGTACAACGAAACCGTAAAAAGGAGCTTATGCTCGCCGGATCCGGAGTCGTAGATAATGCGGCTTTCGTCAGCGGCGGGCAGGCCCCCTTCTCCCACCCCCGGGCCCGGGGTATCGTCGCCGGCGCATTTACCCAATTTATCTATAAGCGATGCAGGCCTTATCTGCACCGCGGGGGAAATAAAAGCCGGCGCGCGCGAGCGCCTGCACAGTCGGCCGGGCGCGCGTTGCCCAAGTCGTTTCCGAGAAGCCCCGAGATTTACGCCTCCATATAATTTTTCTCTCTCGCTCGGTGCTGCCGATCGCCCGGCACACACACACACACATGCACACACACAGAGAGAGGCGCGGGCTCCCGCGGGCCCCGGAGCATTAATCATACATGCGCGCGCACCGAGAGACAAAGCACCGGCCCCCGAAAATTCAAAGCGCGCGCGCGCAAAAAGCCGCCAGACGCGCGTAACGCCCGGCTTTTCGTGGGCGTTGCGCAAGCGCGCGGGCTATGTAACCTTTTTGGCGGGGGGGAAGGGAAACAAAAAAAAAAAAGAAAAAAGTCCGGCCCGGGCGGACCGGAAAAGATTCGGCGGCAGCGGCGGTGCGCGCCCCGGGCGGAGAAAGCGCGCCGATCATCCGCAGATGGGCCGAGGATATTCTTATTTTTTTTTTTTGTTTCTTTTTTCCTGCCCCCTCGAAGCCGTCAATCGCGAGTTTGTTGATCTCCCGGTGAGCCGATTCGGCGGGCGGCGGATTAGGAAACGGGTGCCGCCTCGGGCCCGCGGAGCTTTCGCCGCGCGCCATTTTTTTCTTGGCGCGCCGCGAGGAGGGTGGACCGCTGCGGATGCAGGAGCAGATATACGAGGCGGGTAAAAGTAACCGAGCCGTTGGCTCGGGATCAAGATGCAACAAAAGGTACCGTCCGAGATATATTTATGCGGCAACGCAATAATCGCGGGCGCGCGGGTTTCGCCTATCGCCGCTCGGCATCGTAGAGAAAGTTTCATTGGTTCCGTCGCGGCTCTCGCCCTCCCAGATTCATCACTGTCACTCACAGTTACACGGATGATTTTGCCTCATTAATATTCATTGTCGCATTACGTATCTTCTGCGAAAATCAGAATATATATACGTATACCGTCTGGGCATATAATACCGATCTCGTCGGCGGCTCGCGCAACCCGACAGTATTGCGCTGTGCATGCACATATATGTATACACGTGTATGCGTGAATACCCTCCGGCCGGGCCAGTTGTTAAATCGAAGCTCGATAATTTTCCTCTGGCCGGCGACGAATCGATCCGGCCCGCGGGTAATGAGCGCCGCGCGCGCGCGGATCGTTTTCAATCATCTGTTTATTCAATCGGCTTTCCAAAGCCGGACCTAATCGCTCCCCCCTCCCGGTGAAAGCCAATAGTCATTGTTGCCGCACGGCGAAAAGGGACCGCTCGGCAAACCGTGTATCGTTCCAACCGATCATCGCGCACATCCCATTTGCCGATCGCGCCGATCACGATCGCGCGCCTGCCGATATACACACGGGGAAATTAAGATCCGCCGACAGCGGCACGTGTACCTACACGCTTGTGTGCCCCCGCGGTAATTGACTATTTCGGCACGACGGTGTCTGCTCGGATCGGCAGCGGCTCCAGCCGATTTGCGCAATATATATATATATGTATACACAGATATACACATCGGCCGTCGGCGACGATCGGCAAAGAGGACGCGTACACCCTCGCCGATATTCCGCTGCTCTTTTCTTTCCTTTTTTTTTTTCGGGGGCTCAAGCTGCAGCGGGAAAAGAGAAAGGAGAATCGGCGGGATGTATGACGACGCGGGCTTGCTGAATTCGCGCACATGCACATGTCTGTTTATAAATATATACGTGCATGCATAAAGCATTATGTCGGTTGCGCTCGCGCGCGCGTGTGAGCACGTGTTGCGAGCGCCTCATTGAAAGCGAATGATCTCCAGATGAGTTTTTATTCGCGTTTACGAGCCGCGGGCTCGAGGGTTAGATCGCCCGGGTTTCGCGGGCCGACGACGCCGTTGCGAGCGTTTCTGCAACAGTCCGCGGCAATTACAAAACTTTTGGAATAGCCCGGGAATGTTGCGCCGGGGCTCGGCCGGCTAACTTTTGGAATCTCCGCCGGATCGCCGAATAACTCAGCGGCCGCGGCTCCCGCGCGAAATGTCCTCGTTCTTTTTTTTCTTTTTGTTTATTTCCATTTAGCGCGGGGAAATTGGTTGGAACGGGGCGATCGCGCCGGGCTCATTAGGCCGGCGATATCGGCCGGTGTCAAGCGCGCGGGGAGCCATAAGCGCCGCGTGCGACTGGACGCGTTTTAAAGACACGGCTGCTCGGGTTGCGCAATTATTCTCCTCGGCTCCTCGCCTGAGAAATCGAAATAAGCATCGAGGAGGCTAATTAAAAAGTTTTGCCCGCGCCCGGGGACAATTAAGAGCGCGCGAGTTTTAAAAGCGCAGGTGCTCCTCTCCGCCGAGCGCTGCCCATATAAGAAGCTCAAGAAAAATAAAGCTCTTGCCGGGAGATAAGAGAATGTGAAAGTTCGGCTTTGTCGACCGGTGCGCCGCGCGAAACCTTCCGTTTTTTTTTTTTTTTTTTTTTCAATTGGCACACGCGCGCGGGTTACGCAACGAGCCCCGAAAGCCCGATCGTCCGCACACACGCACAAGCAGCCGCGCGCACACGTACAACGTACCAAAGCTGTACACGCGGATCGAGAGGCGCAGTTTGATTCGCGATCGAGCGCGCGGTGCGTATAATAAAAAAAAAAAAAAATTGATCGGCGCGTTATGTTGCGCAAAGTGCGCGGGCCGCGCTTCCGAAAGCCCGGGGTGGCCGTCGGGGCCTTTTTCGGGCAGCGCGAGGGGGCGCGAGCGTCGCGCGGGGCGAGGACAAAAAAAAAAAGAAAAAGACCGCGCGTTGAACAATAATACCGGTTCGCTCGGCGTCTGCCAAAGAGAGATTACACGCAGGCGCAAAGAGTTACTTTCCATCCTGACCTAGATTCGCGCGCGGTGCGTCGCTGACACTTGCCGACCCTGAGATTCTTTTGGTATGGTTCGGCGTGCAAAAAGCGCTTTTTTTCCCCCGCGCGCTTTGCGATTAAACGCGCGGCAGCGCCGGCCTTTTTTATTCCCCTTTTTTTTTTTTCCTTTTTTTGATTTATTCCCTCTGCACGTTTTCGTCTCCCGGCGGCGCCGCGGGTGTGTTATTTTTAGATCGCACCGAGAGAGAGAGAGAGAGGACGATCGACGAGCGGCGCGGGGGAGCTTTTTTACCGGCCGAGCGAGCAGCCGCTCCTTGCGCGATCGGAAGGGGTCGCAAGGTCGCTCGGGGGGGACCTCCTCCCCGAGGCCCCGTAACCGGCGTACGTACGCGTATCGCGGCGCTCCTCCGCTCGCGGCGCGCGTACATAGCCGCGCGGGTAGACAAAGAGGCAGGCGCGCGCCGCGAGCCGCTCTAACGTAACAAGTGATTGTTGTCGGCGGCGGCGGCGGCGGCGGCGGATCGTGTCGCAATGGGAAGTCTTGCGGCTCTCTCGCGCAACTGCCGCGGCGCTCGGGCCGCGCAGCCCCCGGCCGCCTCCTCCTCCTCCTCGCCGGAACTCGCCATTTTTCCCCGGCTTCCTACTTCCCCTGTGTGTATAATGCACAACGAGCCGACTCCTCCCCAACCTTGTCCGCCCGCCGGTGTACCCGGGCGCAATTTCCCGGCAGGCGTTGCCGGTGCCCCGGCCCCGTGACAAGACTTACCGCGGGATCCAATTCCGCCGGCACACATCCTGACCTTTAATCCGACCTAATGCCCCGATCGTCAAAGTGCCCGCCTGCGCCGCTCGCCATTTTCTCTCCCTCTCGATCGTTTTATCCCTGATGAATTTTAAATTGGCTGCCGACTCGAATTGGACGCTTGATAAATAGACTAGGCGCGAGCGCCTCGACGGGAGACACATACGCCTATGAAAAGGAAAAAAAATTGAATAACCCCACGCGGAGGAAAAAAAAAAGATTTTCATATATACATGTATATACGTACACACACACACACACACACACCCAGCCCTGCTAATTGTTTATATCGAGCCGGCGCATTGTCCGCGGTCCCCGGAATCCGGCACTGCACTCGTCGGATTCCCGGCCGTGCCGCGGTCAATTATTTGGCGGCGCGTTGTGTATATCGGCGATCAATTATCGCGCGCATAATCGGCCGCAGGCGCCGCGCGCGGCCCACTGGCGGAAGGGGCATTCCGGGCGCGTGCATCGCTCTGCGCGGGGTGGGCGCATGCGCGCGCCACTAATCGAGTTCCTGAATCGAAAGTCAATATAAGCGGCCGGACAAGCGCCGCGCGCCGCTGCTCTCCACGCCCGCGCGTAAACAGACGAGGCCGGCTGCAGCCAGCCGACTTTCCGACGAGCCATTTGAATAAATTGCCGCGGGAGGAGCCGAGACGCTGGCGGGTTTTCGGGCCGCTCGTAAGGTTCTATGCGCCGGGGAGACCTTCTTTTTTTCCCTTGACTCGTCCTTTCGCCGGGGCTGTGACTAATGCTGGCTTCCTACGAGCGGCTAAGGGAGGGATCTTTTCTTTTTTGCTTTAATTAAAGTACGTTTCATGATTTCAAGACATTGCGGAGATCTCGAATGATACGGCTAAATAAAAAGAAAGCCGTGGAGCGAGTTGTAAAAAGTTTTAATAATATTTTAAGGAAATGGTTTTAAAAATGTTGCTCTAAGCACGAATGCTTCGGTCGGTATAAAGTTTGAGCCGGCGCTCTATAGAAAACGAAAGTAGAAAAAACTTGTTTTCATTTGCTATTTTCATAATAAAAAAAAATATTATGTTTTTCCTACAAACCTATTCGAAAGTTATGTAACGGAAAATATTCGGGAAAATGTCAGAAAAAAAATACCCTTTTGATTGCTACGTTTTTCATACGTGCTGTATGTTTCGCAGACTGCCAATATTTTCATTCGATTTTGAATTAAATGGATATTTTTTTCACTCGAAATGAAAGCAAATGAAGCGAATGAAAGTTTGCTTAATGTACTTTTATTAGCTGTTTTAAAGTGAAACTTTATAAAGATTGTTTCATAACACTTAAAAATAAAGTGTACTTATATCAGTTTCATATAATTAATATGTGCTACATAACGCTGCATATATGGTCAAATCTGTAATGTTTTTTGTACACAGCTTATTAGAATTCTGTACACATTGGATTTTATTTTTAATATCAACGGCTATGTTTGAAATATTTATTAAAATCCATTTCTGATACAGCCTAATAACACTAATTAACACATGCCCCTACTTCGTTTTATATAGAACGTCGATCTATTTACAACATTGGAATTCCGACTGTAACAATCGATAGATACATTGGCATTTTACTATACGTGTCAATTCTGGATGACGTTAGAAATAGTAGGAAAGTGTACATACATCTGTATACCTTCTTCGGAAAAATACAAAACCCGACGACATTATATCCCAAAGAAGATACTGAAACTAGTGGGTAACAAAAAACAGTAAAAAAAAAAGTCTCTCGCTCTATTCATAAGATTGCACGAGACTTCCTTGTGGGCGACCCCCTGAAAAAAAAGCTTGGAAATGCGAGACTCGCGTCCTCTTGAAAATAAAAAAAAAAAGAACCATCGAGCAATAGTGAAAAGGTAGCGGTGCAAGAGTACTCGGGCTTCTGGCGGGCCGTGCGATTGCGACAGGCGCGTTGCCACATCCCAGCAGCTCCCGACGCAATAGCAGCTCGGGCGTGTGGGCCGCTTGGCCGGTAAAGCAGGGCCGCTCGATGCCGGGTGATTGCCGCGGCCGGCGCACGGGGTCGCCTCGCTGCAGGCGTACCGGCAGCGCCACCAACCGTCGGCAAGAGCGCGTCCCGAAGATCGCGACCTTGCCAAGGCTGGCGCGAGTCTGCTTCGGTCGGCCGAGCAGCTTCTCTCTTTTTTTTCTCCTCCCCCCGTTCTCGCCCGTGTGTAGGTGTGCAGCGACGACGGGCAGGTGCTCACCTTTTTTTTTATTTTTTCGTTTTCTTTTCCTTTTTTTTTTGTGGGGGGAGGGGGAGACCCTCGGCCGTCCGCGCGCCTCTATATTTACGGTCGTGTGCGCGCCGGGGAGAGATTGGGCAGGGTAGGTCGGCGGCGGCCTGGCACAAAGGCCCGCGTCGGGCAATCGCGCGTCTTCGATTTCAATGGTAAAGTGCATTAGCTCGTTCGCGGCGAGGCGAGGCATTAGCGTGCGCCCGCGGGGGTAACGGACGCGCTCTCGCGCATATACGTCTCACGGCGGGCGCGCGTATACACGTACATAATACCCCTCGACCTGGTGAATCGGCGGGCGCGGGGAGGGCCGGGGGCATTATATTAATCGCTATCGTAAAATCATAACGGTGAAGAGGATAGGCGCGCACGCGAGGCGGCCTTTGAATAATCACGTTTATTAATGCAGCCGCCTCGGTCGGACTCCTCAGCGCGGGCCTCTCCGGGTATAGGCCCCGATGTACCCACGCGTGTACACCTAGTCGAGGCACGAGGTGGCGATCCTCGGGTTTTTCGGCGGGAGCCTCGGTGCAGGTAACGGGGCCGCGGGAAGGCATCGATTGGCCGAGGGTCGGGGTGCGGGGGTCGCGCGGCCCGGACAAAGGATCGCCGGGGTCCGCGGGTCGCGCACGTGGTGGTGGTGGTTGTCGGCCGCTGCGGCTAACGGGACGCCCCGGCGGGATATAACTGCGTCTGCGGCGCGGAGCCGGTAGTCCGCGGGGCTAGCGGTACCGCGCCGGGCCCCGTTACTTGACCGACAGATCCGCTAGCACGGCGACGTCGGGCCCCGCCACCGCCGGCGTCTGCCGCCTCCTTGTTTTGCCCGCGCGCCCGCCGCGGCCCCGAGAGCCGTAACCCCGCGTTGTTTTGCCCGCGGCGCCCTTGTCGCCTCGGGGTGTGGGGAGATGCAGCTGGCCGAGCCGCGCATACTGCCCGGGGGGAGCCCCGGTAGCCGACCAGTGGCCGTGTCTCCCGCTTTGGCTGCTCGGCCTTTTAACGGGGAGGGGGATTTCACCTATATACGCAATTACTGTGCCATTGTGCTCCCTTTGTTGTTCGGCACCTCGTCCGTTTTCTATGCACGTTGCATAGCTCCGCTCGGGAGATGAAAAGTAGCCCACGGTGTTGTTGCCACTGGATGCATTCTTGCGAGCGCGCTATTACCCCCTTCCAGCGCGTTCGCATCCAAGAGGAGCTCACAGAGGAGGAGAGCCGATTGAGCATTCGGGATAAGTCATCCGATCGGTGGGGGTTGTACTTGTTGAGGAAAAAAAAGGAAAAAGGAAAGGGCCCCGGGCATTTTTGAGGAGCGCGGCATCGGCAAAAAATGGAGATGAAAGGAGCAGCGGCAGCGGTGATTGGCCAGCGGCACAGCTATGCACCCCGGGGCGCGGGGCTCGGAGCGAGCACTGTACGCATGTACCGAGGTGGTGTCGGGGGCGGACGGGCGCATTATTCGGCGGCGGGGGGGATACCTGTTCCGGTGATGGGCGGCGAGGCCAGCTGGGAGCTGGTGATGTCCGGCGGCTGGGCCGTCTGCGCGGGCTGCTGCTGCTGGGGCGGCGGCGCAGGCGGCTGGGGGGCCGGCGGCTGGGGGGCCTGGGGGCTGCCCCCGGCCGCCCCGGGGCTCCCGCCCGCGCTCTCCGCCATGGCGCTGCGGAGGCTGCGCGGCACCGGGAGGCCGGGCTCACGCGCGCGGCATCGCCCGGCCGCCGGCTCCTTGCGCACTCGAGCCCCGCCGATTGAGCTAGTCTTTCTCTTGCACTTCCCCGTTATTGCGGCTGTGCGGTGCCCGGTGCGTGGGGGTCGCCCGGCCACGACCTTGACCGCCCGGCGAGCCGGGGGCGGGCCCCGGGAGCTGCCGCGGGGGCCCTCGACCGGAGGCGGGGCCGTCGAGCGGGGCGCGCGCCGAGCGGGAGCGCGGGGGCCGCGTTCACTGGGCCAAGTTCAGGTGGCGCGGGGGCGGGCGGCCGGGGCGACCGGGGGCCATCTTGAGGGCCTCGGGGCGGGCGCCTTCCCTCCCGCCCGGGCTTTGGGTCCTCGGCAGCACTCGGGGCCGGCTACTCGGCCATTGGCGCGGGGAGGGGGCGCCCGAGGGCCGGGCTGCTCGGTGCTCGCCGGGGACGACTCGCGCGCCCTGTTTACATACACTCCGCGGCTTGGGGAAGGTCCGGCAGGCGCGGCGGGCACTCTGCCATTGGGGAAGCGCTTGCGCGGGCACACCGGCACCTGGGCGCAGCGGCTGCTGCTCTCGACCTTAGCTGGCTGGCGGCTGGGGCGGCGGGGGTCGCGCGCCCTCCCAGTCAATAGGTCAGTGGGCGGCCGCGAAAAATGGCCCGGCCGGGGGCAACTGCGTAGGCGGCGGGCGGCCGGCGCGAGGCGCGGCTCCCGCGCGGCGGCTCATCGGCGCCCGCGGCCCGGTCGACTTGGCCTCGCTCGCGGGGGCCGCTATCGATCCGGGCGGCCCTGGCGGCCCCGGACTCCCGGGGCTCCTCGGCTCCTCGGGGCTGCGGCTCCTGTCCCCGCTGACACGGACGGCCGCGCGCGCGCACACACACCGACTGCGCGGAAAATGGAGGCGCCCAGAGAGGTGGAGGGCCGCGAGCCGAGAGCCCGAGCCGTCGCCCGCGCGCACCTCCGGGGAAAAGCGCGGGGCTGCCGGGGCGCCCGGGCCTGCGTGCCGCTGCGTTTCGGCGCTGCAGGGCGCGCGCGCGCGCGCTCGCCCCCGCCCCCGCCCTCCCCGGGGGCGCGGGCTCGAGCCCCGGCGGCCCGCGCGCCCCCCGCCCGCCAGGGGGCGCGCCCGGGGTGCCCGGCCGTCGGTAAGCCGCCGGCCCGCGAGCCACCCTCCCTTACCATCCACCACCTCCGGGGAGCGCCGCCGTCGATCCCGTCTCTCCGCGAGCTCCTTCGCCACGTAGACACTCACCTGCAACAGAATAAGAACGTCGTTAGCTCATGGGGTATTGTTAGAAAGGAACATTTTGTCCGTTCGCACTCGCTCGGCTCTATACTTCGAACTGTGAAATTATCGGTATTATCTTCGAGGGAAGATAGGATTCAGCGGAGCGCTATAATTACGGGACATTTACGGCGCGCGCGTCCAAATAGATTCCATTGGGGCCTAGGCCGCGGGTCCCTCGGCTGTATAAATAGTCACCCAACGGAAGCATTAGATCACCCGAAAATTATGTCATAACGCGTTCACAATGCGCACGAACCCTTCTGGGAAGTGACATCACAATAGAGCAATAGATTTAACACTTTCAGTGTCGACGCGCGGCCCGTAGTCTCCAATCCGAAATACCGCTAAACCCGCAGCTTTACAAGCCTAAAAACAACCTGTGAATATTCATGAAGTGAGTCAGGTGCCCACCGGGAGATAAGGATCGCCTCCAAAGAAAGACTCCGAGCCGCGCAAAGAAACCTCCCGAAATCCAGGGATACATACATTAGGCCGCCGTTAAAATAATAACTCGGCAACGGTCCAGGGACACGCGCGTCCCGCTACGGGAGAAAAACTCATCGGCTGCTCCTCGTCGATAAGGCAGGAGGAGCCGGTATTGCGCGGCGTCGCCTAGCCGCGCGCAACAACAATTATCCTCCCTCCGGGCAAGCCGCCGCCGCCGCCGCCGCCGCCGCCGCTCGCCCCATAAGTAGGTAAAGATCGAACATTATATACAGTTAGCGGTACCGGTTCCGCGGGATGCAGCGGCTGCGGCGGCGGCGGCGGCGGCGGCGGCGCCCGAGTAGAAAGAGACAGGCTCGGCGCAGACGGGCTGCCCTTACCCGGCGCGCAATATAATCAGCCGCGCAATTGTCGGCGGCGCTCGGGCCTGACCCCCCGACTTGGCCCTTACTTAGGCTTTAACGGTGATACCGGCGCCCGGGCGCACGCATTTATCTCCCTCAAATATCTCCCGGCGCGAGCTCGCGGCCTTTTCCACGAGCGCCTCGTTAATCCGGGGATTATTACATCAGGCGGGCCCCCCCCCTTTTTTTTTTGATTTATCGGCGGCGACTAATTGGCGGGCGCGTGCACACGTGCACGTAGACGCGCGTGGGCCGAATGAAGATCGGCCGGCGGGCGGTCGGGGCGCGGGGTGTGTTATTCCTCCGCGGCGCATTCCTCGGGGGCGCGGCGGTGGGAAAAGCGCGGGCCCAAAAGGCCTAACGGTCGGGCCGGCCGTTAAGCCGCTCGCGGGCGCGTGCGCGCCGCGCTAGAGAAAGTCCGATGCGCCGTTATAACGAGGCGACGGCGGGGGCCGGAGGGGGTTGGCCCGTTAGCCGCCGCCAGCTGTTGTTTCCCCCCTCCCCCCCCTGGCGCGCCGCGTGGGCTATATTTTCCCCCGGCGGGGAAACCCGCGGGGCCCCCGAGCCGCGGCCTCGAAATTGAAAGTCCGCGCCGGGGGTCGACCCAGTGCGCCGCGGCGGCCCGCGACCCGGGGGTCAAAGACACCCGGGGGGTCAGGGCGCCCTGGTCGAAAGGTGGAATAGCGGTGTAGAGCCGTCCCCGCGGGCGCAGCCGACCGGCCGCGATCACGTAATGTAGGCTCGCCGGGCGAATGTACCGTACGCCGGGAGTTACGTCAGCGGCGGCGCGCCTAGGAGCCGGTCCCCCGCGCCTCCCGGGGGCCCGAACCCCGGGGGACGTCCGGGCGCGCGCAGGTGCGCCTCGCCGGGGCTGTAACGGCCCAACCTCGCCCGCAACTTCTTCGCCCGTTTTTTTTTCTGGACAATGTACATACGTACTCGCGTACACGTATACCCCGCGGGGCCAGGCACCGGCGTCCCGTTAGCCGCGGGCCCGCCCGAAATTCCCACGGGGTTGGCCGCGTTACGACACGCCCGCGCTGCACGTACGTACATACATACATATATATATACATGAATACACGTCTTGCGACAGGCTTGCGGGGAGTCATTGTCCGGCGGGCGCATCGGCCGAACAATGCGCCGCGTAGGCACGCCGGCCGATTCGGCGGCGAGGGCTTGCGTAACCTCCCGGCAATCGATGCGCGATGGGGGCGGGCCCGGGGCCGCGCAGATAAGCCGCCCCCGCCGCGGGCCTAATTGAACGGCCCTCGCGGCCGACGCGCCCCCGCGTCTTAATCCGCCGGCGCACGCGACCCCCGGCTTGTCGCGCCCCAGGCCCGTGTTTCTCCCCGTTGCCGGCTAATCGCCCCGAATGCTAATATACACTGTATATATACGTATACAGACGTATAGCCGGTGCGCCGATCGCCCGGGAGATACACATGCGCACACAGAGACACACGAGTGCCACGTCCGCGGGCCGTAACCTGCTGATATGTAACGAATCTCGCGCGGGGAGGACGGCTGCCCCGTCAATTTTTAACGCGGCCATCAGCGCCCGGGCAAAAAGGGACCGGGCAGGGCTCCTCCGGGAAAAAGCGCCGGCAATCAATCTCCCGGCGAAAATACTTGCAACTTCGCAAACCGGCGAGAGGAGGGCTTCGCGGGGGGAGTCATCTCAGCCGTAAAGCCTTCGAGGCGAAAAGAAAAAAAGGGGGGGGGGAAAGCCGGGCAGGAGGTGCTTGACCCGGGGCGCGACCCTCGTCCCCGCGAGCGCGTTATCCCTTATGCATCCCTGGGTATTGTATTAGCATATTTATCGGCGGCGCCGGGACACGCGGCTTACGGGCCCTCGGCCCGCGCCCCCGTGTTTACACGGGCCGGCCGCGCGAGGCCGATTTGCCCAGATGGCCCGGCCGGTCCGTCCTCTCCGCGGCTTTGTGCGCCCGGCCAACAAAGAGAGCCGGAACGCCGCTCGCGTTACCCGGGCGCGGGATTTTTTCTTTTTCCCCTTTTTCTTTTTTTTTTTTTTCTTTTTTTTTCCTTTAACCGCGGTGACTCGCACGCAGGTATATCTCTTCCCCGAGGGGCTTTGTGGAGGAGTTGGCGCGGTCGCGGCACTGCCGGTGTGAGAACCGGCGCGCCCGACAAATTGGCCCTTTGTCCCGGGCGCGCGCGTTATTAAAAGCCCATCGATCAGCTGGGCCGTGTAATTGCGCGCGGGCAAAGTAAATCCATTAGCATGAAAATCGAGGGCCCCGGGCCCTTGCTTCCTCCTTGCCTCCCGGTTCTCTTATCCGGGCATCGCGGCCCCGCTCGGCCCCTGTCACCCGAGGCCAAACTCGTTAGGCCGAAAAAACAATCAGCATCCCCGGGCGATCTCGGGCGGTCCGACCGGCTGCCGGGCCACGTGCTCGGCCGGGGTCGATGCCCCGGAAGCCAGCGGCCGCTCGCCAAAAAAGAAAAGGAAAAAAAAAACAGCCTTTTTTACCTCCTCCTCCTCCTCCTCCTCCTTCTCCCTCCCTCCCCCCACCTCAACCGATCGGCCGTGTTGCAGAGGCGGGAAAAATCACGGGCAGAGCGCGTCCGGCCGGGAGGCTGCAAGCCGACACCGGCTTCTCCCGATAACCCGCGCGACCCTGACTTTGAGGCGGCTCCGAGCGACGCGCGGGCTCTCCGCGCGGCCTTCCCCGGCGTTGTCGCCGCCGCGAAGGAAGGAAAGAAAAGGGGGCGGCTGGCGGCCGCGGGGGGAGGGGATGATTCGGAGGAGCAGCCGGGCCGAGAGTGCGGCAGGTACGCTTGGCTTTCGTCGGCCGGCAGCCGAACACCTGCGGTCGACGACCCTGCGAGAGCCGGCGCGCCGTGTGCGCACGCACCTAACGCGCACCCGGATCATCGGGCCGAATTCCTCAGCGACGGCGACGCTCCGCGGGGATATCTCCCGCGGCCTCCTCGCGCCGGGGACCTGCCCGATTGCGGCATCGCCCGCGGCTGCCCGCCGCCGGGGATTAAAGAGAGATTTGTTTTTTTTTTTTTTCTCGTTTTTCGGACGATTACCTTTTTTTTTTTCCTTTTTTTTTTTCGTACTTTCGTCCCGCTTTAAAGAGCCCGCACGGGAGTGTATACGCACATCCGGCGGACGGCCTCTCCGGGCGCGATGATGCAAGCCGCGGGAACAGCTGGTGCAGCCTCGCGGCCCGGGGACGAGTCACGCCGGGTTCAACGACTGGCGCGCGCGCGCGCTGCCTCCGCACGCCCCCGTCTCTCTCGCTCGCTCGTGCACTCTCGCGACCTGACTCACGTGCGCCCCGGCGCACACGTGCGCGCGCGGATTCAGTTACCGCCCGGATATATATACCCGCTGAGTGCAGCATCTCGCGTGGCCGCCTGACTCCGCGCGATCCGACCCCCGGAATCCTAATTGACGGCCGCCTCGGCTTTTCGGACCGATGGCTTTCCGCGGGATTTCGTTCGGCTTGTTGCGCTCGCGGGGCTACGTGGCCCTAGCTATAGTACGGGCCGCCTGCCTCGTCGCTCGGCTGCTTATGCCGGCCGGAGCCCAGTGCGTCAAATCCGCTCCTCACCTACGCCATACCCCTTTATTCTATGCATATTTGGCTTTCGTTTGTCAGAGCCTCGTTTTCAAGCACTTTTATTTATTTAACTACATTTGCAAAATCAAAATGGATTTTATTTTTCGAACAAAGTTTTCCCTCGACAAAAACAATCAATTTCACTTTATTTCAAACAAATATATATGGAAGATGGAGTACCAATTTTTTCGTGTATTTTCACATACGCTGGCATATCTATATATACATTACTCACAATATTTTTGCACGCGTTCATTGTAAAACGAATAAAACTATATAAATATATATAAATTTTATCAATGTTGATAACTATCTTTAAAGTTATTGAATGGTACGTTTCAAAAATTAAGAATGCATTATCCTTGCTGAAGTAAATTTATTCTAAAGAAAAATAAACTTAGTTGAGAAAAAAGCTGTGCTTTATATTTAAAAACATTTACTCGATATTATTCTAATGAATTTTTGTTATTCTGTAAGTATAGTAAATTCCTCCAGTGTATACTTTAGGAGTATTTCTAAAGTTGACTTACTGCGCATGAGTCATAATTTTTGGTACTACACAGTCTTGGCAGTGACGTTCGAGTATAGAAAATATGTATCAGTTATACATCTCGTGACATTTGCATTGCACATGTACGTGTAGGTGTATAAAGGTAGCGCGTCGATAGCGCGCGATGCTCGGAGGTAAGGGTGTGGGAGGCCGCGGCCTGGCGTTCCTACACGAAAAATGCCTTTGGTTTTAATCGGCGGCGCGCGCGCGCAGGCCTGGGCTGCGCCGCGCGCCCCGGGAAAACAAAGAGACGTTATCTTTTGGGGAAAGCCGCGCGGCGCAGGCCGTAAAAATGAAATTTAGGGTTATTACGTCGCAGCGGCGGCTTATCTCGCACGACATCTGACCGCGCGCGGTAGCTTCCCCGGGCGGGCCATTAAGTAATACACGCATGCACGGCGCAGCCCGGGGGCAGGGCCGCGGGCCGATCCCCGGCCTCGCCGGGCAATAAGGCAAAAAGAGAAGGGAGAGCCGCGGCTCGATGGCGAACGCGTGCACGGCGCGCACATAACGGTATTAGGCTCGGGGCGCGCGCATCCACGTCCCCGGCGCAGGTAGCGCGGTTTTTCGGCGCGGCCGCCCGCCGAGGGGTCGACGGCCCCGCTTGTTTTCCCCGCGGCGAGAAAAAAAAAAGAGTCGCCGCCCGCGGAAAAGGCCGGCCCAAGTGCATTTCGCACCGCGAACACAGGCGGGCGCCGAGGTTGGGGAAAAAGAAAGAATGGAAAAAAAAAAAAAAAGGTATTGGCCGGGGCCCTTGCGCGGGGCGGCCGCGGTGACGGCGGCGGTCGCGCGGGCGGCGAGCCGTACGGGGTGGGGTGGGGGGGGGGGCCGAGGTGAGGAGGCGACGAGGTGCGCGCGCCGCCGCCGCCGCCGCGCGCCTGCCCGGGGTCTTTGACCCCGGCTTTTGTTCGGGCCCGGGCCCTCGGCGGCTCGGGCGCTTCTCCCCCCCACCAGCGGAGCCGGGCTGCCGAAAAGGCAGCCGCGGGCCAGCGGCCCCGGGGCGCCGGCGGGCGCAGCCTTCCCAAGGTCCCCCGCACCTGCGGCCCGCGGGCCGCGTACAATAGAGCCGCTTGGCGCGCAGTGAGGTAGGTCCCCCCCGGCGACTATAGCCCCCCGGGTTTCCCTCGTTGTTTATTAATTATGGATCGATAGCCGGGGGCGCTCACGTGGCCCCCGCGCGGCCGCGCGCACACACCTGTCCCCGCATCGAGCCGCGGGCGTACGTCCTTCCCGGAGCCGGCACTGTGTTACTGACCCCGAGTGACCCCCGCGCGCGCCCTCCGCGGCCACCCCCGCCGCGGCCTCCCGGAATATAACGGCAGATTCATTCACCGCTCGGGCGCTCGCGCTCGCGCCGTGGGAAAACGGTAAAAAAAGCGGTGGCGGCGGCGGCGGTGGCGGCGGCGGCGCCGCGAGGCGCAACGGGACGGGGCCCGGGGCCTCACCTCTGATGGTGCTCGGCATGGTGGCCTCGGGCGGCTGGTGGGCCGGCTCCTGGTGGTGCAGCTGCTGCGGGGAGGGCGTCAGGAGCGGTGCTTCCGGGGCGTCCGGGGGGTCCGGGGCGTCCGGGGCGTCCGGGGCGTCCTGCCGCCGGCCGGGCCTGGGCCGAGCGCCGCCGCGCCCATGGGCCGCTCACTGCACACGCGGACGGGGCCCGGGCCGCGACGCACTGCTGGCCCCCGGGGAACGCGCGCGCGACCGCCGACTCGCGTCCTCTCTGCCGCCTAGGCTCGGCCACTCGATCGCCCGCCTGCGCCGAGTCCAGGGAGCGCGCCGAGAGCGAGGTTCGCCCGCCGTGGCCAAAGAGTGACTCGTATACCGGCTTACGGTACAGGGATCCACAGGTGCTCGCGCCGCGCCGCCGCCGCCGCCGCCGCCGCCGCCACCGCCGCCGCTACCCCCTCTCGCCGGCCGCCCGCACGCACACGCGTCCTCCGCGCCCGCCCCTCCCCCGGCCCTGCTCCTCCGCGGCCCTCCCCCGCCGGACCCCCGCCGGACCCGCGGCGGACCCCCGCCGCCGCCGCCGCCGGCAAAGGCCTTCCGCGCTTTCGGCAAATCCGGCCCGCGGCGAACCGCGCCTCCTTATCTCCCCGGGGTCGTTGACTCGGCCCCGCGCACCTTTGTTTACATCCCGCCGGCCGATCGATGGCACATTTAGCCCGCGCGCGCGCCCTAGCCGCCCCCGGAGGCTCCGCCGCGCGGCCCCGAGATCGGCCTCCGCTTCCGGGGAATGCGGCGCGCGCCCCGGCCGATCTAGTGGCCCGCCGGTAAACCCGGGGCTTTACGGTACCCTGCACTCGCCGGGCGCTGCGCCCGAAATCGGGTAGGTGGCAATGACCTCGAATTCCTCGGCTCATCAATTCACCGCGGCTGTTACATCAGGCCCCCGGCGTACACACGCTTACGTTTCATTCGTGCAGGGCGAGCGCGCCGGGGCCACGCGGCGGATTCCTCATATTCCTGCCCATCAGCTGTTCGGCGATTGGCGAGGGGCCGCGGCCCGGGCCCCCGCGGGGGCGTCCCCGCACAAAGCCCCTCGCCGCGGCATTGACCTTGGCCACCGAGGGTCCAGCCGCGGCGCGCCCACCCCCCGAAAAAAAAAAGCGAAACGAGCCGCCCGGGTCCTTGGGCGGATCCTTGAACCACGCGGGTTGATGACTCCTGCCTCCGCGGCGGCCCGCCTCTTCGATCCGACTCAAGGACCCTTAACGAGCGGGCCGGCGCGGCGTCCCCGGCGTCCCCGGCGGCCCGCGGCTTCCCGAGAAATTTGCTTAACCGGCGGCCGGCCGGGCCCACCTTGTAATTAGGGGAGGATTGTTTCGCCGGGGCCCCGGGCAATTAGGGGCCGCGGGGATTTTTTGCGGGCGCGCACCTGCCGGCCGAGGGTCCCGGGGACCCGGGGCGCATCCCGATCGGCCCGGGCTCCGCGGCGGTGCGCCGCGCGATCGATCGGCGGAGAGAGGCGCGGAGGTAGACGAGGCCGCCGAGGCTGCCCCGTCTTATAACCGAACGTGAATATTCCGATGGTCATCGACCCCGGGCCGAGAGCCGGGCTGGCGCGCGCGCGCGCGCTCGCCGAGGGGCCCGCCGCCTGCAGGAGGAGCCCCTTCCCCGGGGCCTCGCCGCGGCTTTCGGGGCCCGGGCGCGACCTTCCCGGCCAAGGCCGGCCTCCTAGCTCGGGCCCGGCTAAGCGCCCGGGAGCTAACGGGACGGCGCATCTGCCCGCCGCGGCTCTCCGGGGCCAGTCATCCGCGCCGGGGGGAGACAGTGCGGCGCGGGGCCGCCAAGGGCTGCGACCGCCGGCCCGAGGAGTCAAGAACCTCGGCGCCCCCTCCGCTGCATCCCGCGCGTATAGTTGAACGAACTGCGTGGACCGACGCCGGGGGCCCGGAGCGGCCGGGACGCCTCTCTCTCCGCCGAGCCGTCCTTCCGGAGGCGCCCCCACCCCGCGGGGCCGGAGCGCGCGCGCGCGCGCGCATAGCTGCCGCGGAACGGTAAAAGCCTATATACCGGTGTGCAGCCGGGCCCTCGGGCCCCCGCGGCAGCCCCCCACTCCCGCGGCCTGCGGCCCGCTGTAACACTGCCGGGGACTAGCGGTCCCAGCCCCCACCCCAGCCCAAGGGCCCGGGAGTGGGGGCCCGGCCCCGGCTCCGAGGCCCACTGCCGCGGGAGCGACAGAGACGCGGCTTTAAAAGGACGCGGGATTTGGGCGGTGCGTTGACCGCTCGCGAGCGCGCCATGCCATAGGTCGAGGTACCGGGGCTTTTTAGGAGGCGCTGCGCGCGCTCGCTTTCGAGGCTTCACCGTTATGCCCGCCGCCGCCGCCGCCGCAGCCGAGCCCGGCACCCGGGGGCCCCGTGCCCGGCATGCCAAATCCCGGCTTTCCGCGCCGATTTCCCCGACAATGGCCCATTAGCCCTCCTCCTCCTCCTCCTCCTCCTCCTCCTCCTCCCTCCCCCGCCCGTCGCCGACCAATGTCTTTGGGTCAATAGTCCCGCGCGCTTACCGGAATCGCGCCTAGCGGTACCGCGGCCCTTGCCCCCTCCCCGGGGGCCCCGCCGCGACAAGTGCATCTTAACGAAGGCTAATCGATGGAGGTTTGGGCGCGGGGACCGTTAGCGGCCCTGCCGATCTCGCCTCGCCGAAAAACCCGGGCCCTCCGAACAAAGGGGGCGCCCGGGGCGCCCCGGCTAATCTCGCCGGCCAAGCCTCCGCGGCTTATCTACATCCTCCGTGGTTATCGGACAATGGGCCTCTCAACCTCCGCTCGGCGCAACACCGCCGCCGGTGTAATACATTGTCCGCGCGCACGTACGCGCGCCCCTTGCCAAATGCCACCGCTCGCGGCATCAAACGGTACCTCCACGCGTTATTTCTTTATAGGATACGCCGCCGCGGATAATGCCGGGGAGCGCGAGATCGGCGCGAGCCTTTTCGAGCCTAGCCGCGGGGCCTCGACGCGCCGAGTGAGGGGCCCGAGCGGGCGCGCAGCCTCCGGCCTAGCCGTCGACCGAGCCGTGGACCGAGCCGCGGACGCCCGGGAAGAAAGTTCAATTACCCGATCATTTCGAGCGATTTGCTCTATATAACCGATTCGACAGCCTCGAGCACTTTGCCCCGACCGACTCCTTCGTTAGACTTATGTAAATAACGTCATGCGCGATACGCTTCGCGGCCTTTCAAATTGTTCAATTCTCCCCACGTTCAACTCTGTCTCCATCTCCTGTAGGAGCAAAAATATTATTTCGGCATGATGATAATTTAGTTCGTATTTATTTATCAATACACTAGAATACAGTAAAAATGTTTGTTATTACAGGCTCCTCTTACCGACGGCATACAACAAAATTTACAAGCACAAATATATAAAGTATTAACAGATTGTTACATGTCAACATTGTAGTTTTTCCTTATTAGATTTAATTAAACATTCTTTACCAGCAATGCAAAACTGTAATTTTTTAAATATTTCCATACATACTTCTGAAAATGTCTATGCGTGCATTGCACATATTTAAATGAACAAGTGGTAAAAATTTTATTTAATAACAGCTTTTTAGAAAATGAATGTGAATAACACAAAAATTTAACAGATTTATAATGTAATAAGTATACATGTAAACCTTGCGTATTCACAGTTTTAGCATAAGAGTAGGTTACTGTTACACTGCAGTAAATTAAAATAAAAACTGAGAATGCATGGATAGGAGTTAACTTAACGTCTATTAACCCGTTATAAAAAATATTGTCTTTTTATATGTCTTTCATTAACATTCTTGTTAATATTTGTGTTATAACACTATAAATATATTTAAATAAGTCATATATAATTAATAAATGTAATCTCCGAATATAAACAAATACCCCTAAAAAGTCACAAGCACATCATGAAATTTAACGATTCTATTTTCTCATTAACGACATCTACCAGCTTATCTTTCAAGTCAATCGGCTTGTAAACTATTTTCAATTTTTTTTCTATTTTAAAACGAACTTTGTTTATGGCTGCATAATCTCAAAAACTTAATAAAAAATAGAATAATGTGTCTTACAATACACAGTTTTTGTTCGAGGATAATGTTAAAAAAAATGTTAGAATGTACTTTAGAAGATCTCGTATTTACCAGCCTAGAAAATAGATTAGCCACGGTCGGCATAGTAGAAATCCTACTTTTTCCATTTATAAAATAATAATGCTCGAAGCTCAATTTCAGCAGAAAAATAACATCCAATAACTGACGATATTTTATTGTCACTCTGGATTATAAATTGTTAAATTTGAGTTAATTATCTAGAACTTTATGTTTATTTGTTGCTATAATTTGACTTATACGAGATAATAAAAGATAATCACATAACAGATACTAATACTATAGTCTGCAAATAATTTCACATCAAGGATGAATAAAACGATTAATACCAAGAACATTTATCTATAATTTAAATACGCTATCTTTAATTTAATAACACATGTGCTTATTTACTGAAACTGATTGATGTTTTGTTTGTAAACATGATATGATGTATTTTTTGTGTTTCCTAAGTGTCATGACACGACAAATTTAATTGTATATGCTCTATATCTAATTTGTACGCTTTTCATTTAAAGTCAAATGTACTTTTTTGTAAAGTAATAATTAGAAATAAATAAATGTATTATTGTTATGTAAAGAGTGCTTAAATGATTTTATATATTGTTTATTGCACAATTGTAGTAATAATTAATAAGCTAACAATAATCAGCTTTGATTTATTCGTTAATATTCATACGTTTTGTATTTATGAATATGCACTTTGGTAAAAGTTGCTAGTTGAAGCTCGGAATAAGAGTGTCATGAAATTAATTGAACAGCTGCTCACCGCGATGTGCCTTCAGAGATTAGTATTTTTATCAAAAGTGAGAGGCGAAGGTTTAATACCAGCTTAAGACAGATAAAAATTGCTTCACATTGTTATTAAGTATTACTTTACACTATACTATATATTAACGAAACTAGTTATTAAAAAATAGTAACAGCATATGATAATTACTGCTGACACATTTTTATAATTATTGACTTTTTTTTATTAAACATTTATGGATAACAATCATTATTGTTTATCATTGGAAATTATTATTAATGATATTTTTGACCTATAGTCACTGAATATCAGCTTTGAATTACATATTATATACATCAAATTAATTTAAGAAAAAAGAGAAAAAAAATTTCAAAGCTGTTGTAATGAAACTCTAAGCAATAAAATGGTAGTATTGAAAGGGACACAGTTAATTAAAACAAGACTAGTACTCTGTGTTCAAGAGATGCGAAATTACACGAAACTCTGAACGAGAAGAAGATAATTAAAATTTATTCAGCATATATATATGTGTGTGTGTGTGTGTGTATCTTTATTAACCTTGATATTTTAGAGTACAACTGTTAGTATGCTGCACAAACGCGTGCATGCAAATACCATCCCAAGAATCTCAAAGATAGTCTTAAAGAACTGAAAGTACGAAATGTAACTGTAAAGCGGCTATTGCTTCGCGAGTACAATGCTAACTATGCAAGAGCGACGCGCAAGCGAAATACGAGCCTATTCCTGCACGAGCAGCGCCCGGCAGGCGAATGATCATAATCTCGGATTCAGTCGCGTCGTTCAAGCATGCTCCTGAAAAATCGGCGCGTCGGGGGTCCCTTGGGAGCGAGTGTCGGGAAGGGGCGGAGCGGGGGGGTGTTCGTAGGTGGGGGGTGAGCGCTTGCGCCTCCCGCAGGAGCGCTTGCGCCCCTTTGTCCACGTCCGCGGGGCTGGCCCGGCCCTATATAAAAGCCGCCACTTGTTGAGCGATGCCCATACCTGCGCCGGCCCGTGGGTATCGTCACCCAGGCACCGCTCGCTCCGGCCCGCACCCGACGCCCACCGGAGTCCTCGGCGACGAGCCTCAACCAGGTGAGCGGCCGGCTTTATGCCCCCCCACCCACCCGCGCCCCCGGCGGACGTGACGTCCCGCGGAGCCACGGGAAATTACAAAAGTCGGAAGGCCTATTTATGGCAATGTCCGTATCGACAGTCTCGAGTCCCAGGGTCTCTTTTTCCGCGGCGGTCGACGGTTTTTTTTTTTCGAGAGAGAGAGAGAGAGCGCGGACTCGCCTCCCGAGGCTTGATTCTTTTCTCACCTCCGGGGCGCGATCGCGCGAGAGCCGCTT
Source organism: Sycophaga agraensis (assembly GCA_018906755.1). Lineage (NCBI taxonomy): Eukaryota > Metazoa > Arthropoda > Insecta > Hymenoptera > Pteromalidae > Sycophaga > Sycophaga agraensis. Next base: position 2,148,571 of record JACCIE010000004.1, read on the forward strand.
AAAATAATCGCCGTCAGCTCGAGCCGAATATATACGGCCTGGGACGATTTGAGCGTGCGACTATTGGATTTAATTTTGCTTACGAAAAATCCGGCGGAATCCAATAGATGTACATCGTTCAGTGCATGTAATCGCCAACTTGTGCGACTTCCCAAAGGTTCTATAACGGCTCCTAACAAAGGAAGCGTTTAAACCGTTTTAACTTTTATTTTTCTTCGCGCCTTAAAAATTAACTTTGTGTAAAAAGGAGGGTCGAACACGACGTCGCCGATATAACTCCCCCGGGGTCCCAATCAAACGTCTTTAGGAAGCGCTAGGCTAGTAAATTCAGCGAGGTCCGAGGCGTCGCGACTTGGAAAATGCGCAATCCTCCCAGTTGAATTGATGAAAAATCGCGGTGCGGATTATTGTTTACGCGTCACCCGCACTAAAGGCGATCTTGAAATTTTGTACAATGCTCGCTCGAAGCCGCGGCGCGCGTGCATGTGTCATACGTTATATTATAATAATCTACGACATGGCCTGGGGGACAATGAGGCGCTCGCGGCTATATATCGGCATTCGATTCCCTTGTAAACTCCTTGAATGCTCGTAGACTACGTATTAAAGGGTTGGTCGACGCCGCGGAACGGCTCATTAAGACCGCGGTTATAAACGGCCAAACCCCCCGACGGCTCGGGCCCGGGGGGACGGGGGGCGGGAGAAAGGGGCGCAGGCGAGCCCTTCTCGTCAAACGTCGATCGAAGTGACGAAAGTTGGCTATTTAGCTCTAGGCCATGAGGCGGCTGTGACACTAGCCTAATAAGCTCGGACTCAATGACAGGCGATCGATGCGCGAATCCGTACAAATAATCCCCGGGGCGCGCGGCCGCGGAGCCCGCGGAGGCCTCCTGTCGCCGTTATCGCAGGCCCGCGAGCGCACGCACGCACCGAGCGAGCCGACGCCCCCGAGAGGCCGCCCGCTTCCTGCACCCATGTGCGTCAAACGCTGCCACCGGAACTTCGAGATCTGGCTCCTGTGAGGCGGGAAGAAGCTGCGCGGACCGGCGGACGACCGCGCCACGCGACAAACTCCTCCGGCGGGATCGCCTCCGCGCCTCGCCCTTGCGCTCCCTCGCTCTTCTCTCTTTCTCTCTGTCTTTTCCAGGCAGGATGAATCTCGATGAGTACCGGAAACACGGTGAGTATATCTAGCCCTTAGTTCCGCTGCTTTCCTCTTTTTTTTTTCCTCAATTGCTCCAGTAGTACAGTTTGCCTGATTGGTCACGACCGCACCCTTATCAAGTGCCCATTTCATTCGGATCCTCTGTCTGCATGAAGCTCGTTTATTGTGCTTGTGCATTCAGCTAAATTGCCATCACACTTCTGGCTCTCGTGCAGTATGCTGAAGACATGCTTCTTAATCTATACGAATTATCATCAATTATCATAAAAATTATCAATTCGTTTAATTTCATTTTCCTACATATACGCAATGTTTATACTTCGTTCTCATCAATCCATATCTTTTTAAATTATTTTTTGTATATAATCTAGGCTTTCAAAAGTGTTGAGTCTTTCGTTCTAAAAATATACATTTCAGATAATCTAAAATCATTTAATTTCTTTTTTTATTAACATATCATAATAATCATGCCTGTATCTGCAGTTTTTTTATTTATGATAAATTATTATCATTAGACATAATAACATTGTATATATAGTTAAACAAGAATGTACCAATAAACCTACTTATTGACTAAGTAAAAATTACCACACTGGGAGAAATGGAGTAACTTCCTTTACTTAACAATATCTGACTTTATTCAAAAGAAAAAAAAACTCACCACACTGTTTCTTTTTATGCATCAAATTTTTATTAATATATTATACATGATGTATGTATTTGTTTTAGTCATGCTTTAATTTGTTGGATTTTGTTGATTATTAAATAATATTATTACTGTTTACCATTAGTTTTTAATTTGCAATTCACTAGATAGAAATTCTTCAGCAGATCCAATAGTTTATTGGTTCCTAATCAAATACCTGTAGACGTATTGTGTGGAGTCACTATGTATCTGCCATAGTAATTATATTTCAATTAACCGTGACAGTTGTGCATGAATTTTATTTTGGAATTGATCATTTATTACGTATGTACAAGTCTTGCACTCACAGTAAAATACATATACTCGAATAGTAAGCATAAAGAAAGTACTGTTGTACTGAAATTATAATTGTAATATTCCACACTGAAAAGTTATCGAGAATTGCATAACGAGAAACCTATACAGTTACGTTTGCAATAAAGCATATAATTCATAGCTATACATATGTTCCTTGGAAGAATGCATACGTAGAAAAATACATTTTCATTGTATCAATTCCAAGTTCTGATTAGGCACTTGGACCTTGACGGCAAATCGCTCGAGCCGAAGGTCAGATTTCCCCGGCTTCGGCCCCAATCGCGAAATCGAAAAGTGGTTCTAAGTTGGAAATTTTCCCTCCTCGTGAATCCGCCTCCGTATAGCAAGAGTCGCAGTTGGCGTCCTAGATGGGAAAAAAAAAGGGGGGCGTGCGCGTAAATCGCCGGCATCTCCAGGCCGACTACGGATTAGCGGATCGCGACAAGTCCGCGGGGCCCGGATATATAAATAAGATAAATTGCCTTTCCTTACGAGGCGCATTTGAATAAAAAGCCGGGCGACCGGCGGCGGGCCGCGCGTAAACGGCCGCGGCCCTGATTTTATGGGCGTGATATTGTCCCCGGGCGCCGGCGATCCGAGCGCCTGCGAACTCTTTAAGCCGACAGTAAACGCTTTTTATATCAATCCGGGGCGCTCCCTTTATTCGATCGGGGCCCGGAATCTCTTATTTATTGAGAAATAGGTGTCAGGCCGCCGCCTCCCGGCGTCTACGCGCCCCCGTCTTGGCGCGAAGTCAGACGTGGCTAATGGGTCGACGGATCGCCGCCGGCCCCCCGGACTTCCGCGCAATTGGGACAGTTCCCCGGCGGTCGACTCGTCCCCTTCGGTCGATCGCCCGCCGCCCGCCTCAAGATCGTCCCTTGATTCTTCACCCGCGCAATCCTTTTTTCAACCCCTCGGCGAGTGTTTGTAAGCACCTCGAGGGGCACTCGCGACGGCTCTTTAATTAAGCGAGCGCCAAGCCCGCGGCCCGCGGATAATCGGGTGCGCGTCCGCCCGCGGAAGTCCGCTCACTCTCCTACTCATTACGGGCTCTGCCGCGGAACGATTTCCGGCTCGGGCTTTTATCGGCCGCGTGCTTTCGACCCAGCTTGCGGCGAGCCAGCTTTTTTGATCGATCGACCCGGGCGAGCGGAGCTTCCTCCAGGGGACGCCTCGAGGAGATGTTTGCCCGCGCACCCAAAGCTCCTTTCGATCTCTTCTTCCAGTCCTCTCTCTGGGGTGCAATTCATAATTGTTCGACGGTTGTATTCTTCGCCAAAAGACAATCCTTTCCGCTCAAGTGAAATAACACGAGGTTTTAATTGTGTAGAAGCTGTGGATGCTACGCTTACACTATGTGTATAGAAGTTTAGAAGAGTCGATAGACAATTTGTCCCTAAAATTTAGAGTATAAATTAGTTTTCGGATTATCATTGCATTCTTAATGAAAGAGCGATTAACGACGCGTCTTATATTCTACAAACTGTGACTTTTCTGCAGAAATCGTACTGCGAAGTTTCAACCGACCGTAAGCTTGTTTGTAACTAATTTTAGGAAGTTCTTATTTACAAGTAGTACTGAAAAAACGAAGATTTAGTCAGAAATGAATGCATTAGTAGTCACTACTCCTTTGAACAATGCTAAAGACATAATATCTTCTTAGACTTGCTTTGTACGTTTAAGCTGTAGATTTACTATTATAGGCTTCGTATGCCTAGAATTTCCTTACATTTCCCGTGCAATTTGTAAATAAATAAATTCACATATATAGAGTACCTATATAAAACTTTTCATGTGATTTTCTGAAACAGTTTATCGTCAATTTGATGAGAGTTTAATTGTAGGTAGTTTATACTGCTGTCACTAGACAGATTGATATAGTCGTTGCACACGTACAACTAAGCTAGTCGCATGTCAGTCCCTCGATGTATAATCCCCGCCCGTCAAAACAAGGGAAAGGAGTTAGCGAAGAAAGTGTGCGCGCACAGGGAAGGAGATGGTGGACTACATCGCGGACTACCTGGAGAACATCCGCAAGCGGCGGGTCTACCCGGCCGTCTCGCCGGGCTACCTGCGCAACATCCTGCCGCAGTCGGCGCCCCAGGAGGGCGAGCCCTGGGAGGACATTTTCGAGGACATCGAGCGGTGCATAATGCCGGGGGTGACCCACTGGCAGAGTCCCCACATGCACGCCTACTTCCCGGCGCTCAACTCCCCGGCGAGCCTCCTCGCCGACATGCTCGCCGACGCCATCAACTGCTTGGGCTTCACCTGGGTAAGCGCTAATCCCTCCCCCGCCCCGACGGCTCTTAACTTTTTCTAGGCTGCGCGCCCGCGATCAAGGATGCACGCGCGGACCCGCCCGCAAACCGGATTGTCCGCGGGCTGCACGCCCGCTGCGTGGGCTTTAATTACGCAATTTCGGGCTAACCTCGTTAGGTCTAATACGATAAATCAGATATCGCGCGGCTGCCGGCACGTGGATTTTCTTGCCGCGCGGGTTTTCCCTTCCCCTCCCCTCCGCGTACGTCGCGGGCGATCTCACCTGCCCGATCGATGGGAATGCACCCGTTGGATGCAGGCCTCCAGCCCGGCGTGCACCGAGCTCGAGACCATCGTCATGAACTGGCTGGGCAAGATGATCGGCCTGCCCGAGGAGTTCCTCCACCGGATGGGCGGCTCCGGGGGCGGCGTCATCCAGACGACCGCCAGCGAGGCCACCCTCGTCTGCCTCCTGGCGGCGCGCACCCGCGCCATCCGCGACGTCCAGGAGAACGACCCTGACCTCCTCCCCGCGGAAATCAACTCCAGACTGGTGGCCTACTGCTCGGACCAGGTGACCAACGCCTCCTCCAAATCGTACCGCTGCACCTGCGGACGAGCTCGAAACACCTGCGCCCGATCAACCTCGGGTTAACTCGCTCCGGCGGGTCTTTCGAGCTCGAGGCAGGCCGATTCGGGTTTCTTGCTTTTTTTTTTTACTTTTGTCGCTCATACTTGCCTCCTTGCAATGGCATCATTTTCGCAGGCGCACTCGAGCGTGGAGAAGGCTGGACTGATTGGATTAGTGCGAATGAGGTACATCGATTCCGACGATAATCTCAGCATGAGGGGTGAAATGCTGGTCGAGGCTTTGCAGCGCGATCGGGAGGAAGGTCTTGTGCCCTTCTTCGTAAGTCGCATTCTCACTCGGCTCTCTGATGCAACTGATTATTTCATTATTGTTGCTTGAATGACTGCTACAGATGTCCATTGAATTATGTACATTTACAACGCGTTTCATATTTTTCTATAGAAATAGATCGATGCGTAAGAAATAATTGTTATAACAAAAACAAAATAAAATCGAGGTTGTATTTCTATACAAAAAGGTAAACCGGTTTCGGTGTAATTATCACTTACAAAATATTTATATAGAATATTCGAATTGAGTAGTTATGTTATTATACAAAGTCTTCAAGATCATTAACAGAATTAAAAAGTCACAAAAAAAAGTGTGAACAAAATAAGATTAATAAATTCATATTAATAAATTTATACTACTATAAAACTCATTTAGTTGTAATATAAGATTACATTCATTTATATTTTTTGCTAAACAAATTGTTTAAAACGACTAATAATTATACTTGTGCTCGGATAATTAAGTCATTAGAAAGTTTGTTAAGTAATCCTCAAATCGAATTAATAAACTTAGTTGCCGGACATTTGCTTTGAACAGCATCCCATTTACAATATCGACCAATTCTCCGATATACCGCACAATTAATGATTATCTAGCCACTTGTCCATGACGAGATTATAGTACTTTTACTTCAACGAAGGATTTAGTTCGCTGTGAGTTTGAATATGAGCATTTATAAATGATGCAAACAATGTATGTACTGTTTCATGCCCATGAGTTTGTTTAAAATAATAAAATATCCTTTCATGCTATGTATAAGTTGATATCAGTGTAATAGATATTTAGAATAGACAATACATTATACATAATATTGCAGTAATATATTTGATTACTTTTTCTCACGGCCTGACTTTCAAAATACAGAGGTATTTTGTTATTATTTGAGTTAAAAATTTAAATTTTCTCCTTGAAGAAATAAAAGTATTTTAAAATAATAAAAAAATCAGAAACTAATGACGAACAATGTTGATCCTCTTACGATACGGTCGCATGACTCTAGTTGTCTCTGATTAATTTTATATTTCTCGTTTCTGAGACATAAGCTGATCTTCGTTCATTTTAGTTGGCTCCCTCGAGATCTCTTCATGCATAAAAACAGCTTCATATCACTAAAATATTTCTACAAACTCAAATAACAATTACTGTTTTTATATTGATTCATACTCTTGCATACGCGCAATGGCTCGATATCCAAAAATAAGCTTTTTCAAAAAAACATTAAAATTTTTATTTTTAAGTAATTGATTTCTTCTTATTGACGTTACTAAACATTTTTAATACTTTCAGTATACTTCACGTATAATCTCGTTCATGGTTTTGTAGGTTTGTGTAACACTAGGTACCACAGGAGCTTGCTCATTCGACAATCTTCAAGAAATAGGTCCTATTTGTGAGTGCTAGTTTTAAAGTATAGTATTTTTTATTCAATGCTTCCGGTTTGCAATATTTCTTTTGCGCAGGTGAAAAAAATGGATTGTGGTTGCATATTGATGCCGCGTATGCAGGAAGTGCATTTGTTTGCCCGGAATTTCGATGCTGGATGCAGGGAGCGGAGTACGCTGATTCCTTCGCGTTTAATCCCAGCAAGTGGTTGATGGTTCATTTTGATTGCACTGCTATGTGGTATATTTTTATCATTGATATCTTTACCTTATTTTACTATTCTATTGATTTTTATGTTAAGATATAACAGTAGCTTTTGATAACATTTTAAAAATAGGGTGAAAAATAGTCAATCACTACACCGGACTTTCAATGTAGATCCAATTTACTTGAAACACGAAAATTCAGGTATTTAAAAACTAATCATTTTGTTTATATTTTACAATAGAAAAACTATTATTAATATATAAAAAAATGTTTGTGTTATGCAGGCCTTGCAATAGACTATATGGTAATTTGTTCTATCTGATTGAGTGAAATTTGACCCACTAACTAACATATTTTTAATGTTATTACAGCACTGGCAAATTCCTCTGTCCAAAAGATTTAGAGCACTGAAGCTATGGTTCGTTATTAGAAACTATGGAATCACGGGACTACAAAAGCATATACGAGAGGTTATGTTTACCAAATTTTTAAAAACAATCTTATTATTCTTTGCAGAAATTAATGCGAGTTATAAAAATTAAAATAATTTTAGGGTGTGAGGTTGGCGCAGAAATTTGAAGCCTTGGTTCTCGCGGACTCACGCTTTGAGATTCCAGCTGCAAGATACTTGGGAATGGTGGTCTTTCGACTTCGTGGAGAGAACTCCCTGACCGAGCAACTACTCAAGAGGATGAACTCGCGTGGACGTGTGCACTGCGTGCCGGCGGCTCTACACGGGAAATATGTCATCAGATTCACAGTGACGTCTACACAGTAATTGATTGGTTCATTTATCTTGAAAGAGAAGTGGGCGAGAGTGCGAAGATTGCACTTCTTAAATGATTGTAGCACTACCAATGACGACATTCTGCGGGACTGGGCGGAGATCAAGGGCACGGCGACCGAAATTTTGGGACCTGGTACCAATTCGCCCTCGAGGGCTAGAGTTTCATTGGCGGGTAGTTATTTTTTAAACGCATTTCTTGCTTGTGATTTTAAAATAGAGTTGTTGAAATTGATTAAATTGGTCATAAATGAGTGTCCACATAATTTTTTTCCTTAATAGTAAAAAAGGATTGGGAAAATGTGGACACATGTATTGTGTATTTTGATTAACTTTTTTAGATAGAAGCATATCATCCACGAAAGCACATGTCATCAGCGTCCAAAACGATAGACTGTCGGTAAAAATTTCAGTCTTCTAAAATTTTTCAGAAACTCGCGAGAGAAATGAAAATTTCGGCTCGAGCCTCCTACTGGCCAATTCTCCGATGTCACCAAAAATAGTGAACGGCAGTTTTGCCGCCATATACGATGCGGCCGACGTCTTCAACGAGTGCATGAAGACTTTTGGCCAGCTTCGTTTGGAGGCTCGGGACAGTCCAGGTATACGCGGTTTTTTTACAAATGCGCGTGCCCTCTCTGTTTTGTAAGTCATGCAATGATGTTCCGCATTGACGCAGGTCGTCGCAACTGATACACGCGCATTATGGTTTTTTTACGGGTTTGTATTTTTTATGTTGTGATTAAATTCCCGCGGAATCGCAACCCATGCATTGGCTTCCAAAGTAATTTACGGCTTGGTCGTGATTATTCTCGCGACTAGTATTTTAGTTATGATTTTTCGTTCATTCCAGCGATGCGGCGGCGTATTCGAGGAATACTCATGTCGGGAAAGCAGTTTTCACTTGATTCGCGCATGGATTTAGTTCAGGTCAGTTGTTTTCAAAATATTCTAATCGCATAACTTGTTGTACTATACCAATAATTTTATTCATAGCTAAAATACCTTCTTTAAATTAATTATCAGTTTTTTACCAGATACTTATTAAAACTTTGCAATATAAGTATAAATATACATTATATGATTTATAATATGGGACTGCAGGGTTACGCATCATGTTCTCGTCCATTATCAGAGCCATGCGCAAATCTTCTACAAGTCAAGGAGGATGAAGATTATGCTGGTAAGAGCGATTCCAGCTTGAGCATCGATAAGTCGGAATCAACGATCGGTAAGAAGCAGTTGAAATTATTAAAAGTCTGTACTGGAAATTTCTCTTGACTCGATACTTATGCGATAACTCAGGAGATTCGTGCTCAAGCCTAGCTAACCACCTGGATGCCCAAGACTGTTACGAGTTCATGCGTAATGACTCATCTCCTCGATTCAAAGAGCCCGAGGAGGGAAACATTCAGATGAGAGGCATATGCAAGAGTGAAACCATAGGGGCTATTAGTAGTTGTATCAATGCAGATAACGCAACTAGTGAGATCAACGAGGGTCACGCGGATAATGCACAAGTTTGTCGAAAATGTGGCCACTACATAAAGCAGCAATAAGGAGAATTGAATTCTCGTTTTGAGGGTTTCCATTTGAGAAGAGCATTACATCAAGTGTGTCTCTATATTTCTTTAAGTTACTCAAGTTGTTGCAAGTAGTTTAGATAGAAATTAATAAAAAATGAGTGCCAAGCATTTTCTTTCCGCGTTTAATTTAATGAATAAATTAACTCAAAAAAAGAATAATATAATTGAAATTATTTGAAATTAGTATTTTTATACACATATGAATATATTGTTTAAAAATAAAGGTTTTCCAGTGATACAATTATATTATTAAAATTTCTTTTTTTTTAATAATCATACTTTACTCAGTTATTCTGCAAAATAGACCCGATAAAATATTTAAATTAATTATAAAATGAATTGATTTAAATAAAAAATATATGTGTATGAATATTTTATGGTAGAATATTTAAATTCATTTGAGTATAAATTACGAAGCTAAGTATTTTGTTACCATTTCATGAATTAATATTTATATATTCTGTAGATAATTGTGAATTATGTAAATGTAAAATATTATTTTAAGATCTTTTTTCCTCAAAGAGCAGATATATCGACATAGAAATGTGTAAAATCAACAGATTTAAAAAATATGGATAAATAGATGTTAAAGATATTTTTAATTCTTAATTATTAAATCCTAGCCCCTTAATAGATATTTTATAATACTTCTATTGATGATTAAATAGCAACGCAATTTTTTAGACCCTTCTTAGTCTTGTATTGCGATGATATAGCCATGCTGTTATACAAAATAAAAAGTAAAAATGATTTTATAAAAATGACAATAAGTTTTTTTTGTACATAATTATTTTATTTGTGATCGATGATATGGTGTGACAGAATTCTTAAGATTTTAGATATTTTACATCAATATTCTGTTTTTTTTCATATTCGTTTTCGACTTAACAAAGGCAAGTAGAACTTTCATATAACAATTCACAGATTTTTTAATTAAAAACAATTAATATCATTTATTTCTTACAAACTACTGATATTCGCAAATCGAAATCCAGTTTAACATTGTCCTTTTTTTATTTTATAATTTGTTGTTGGCCCAATAAAATTTTTTTATGTATATATTTCTTTTTGTATACTTTTATTTACTAATTTTTTATTACTCATGAAATTACTAATGAGGCAATCGTGATCATAAATTTAATATAATCTTTTATAAAAAACGTAATATTCCCATACATTACAGTAAAACTATTTATCTTCAGCATTTTTGGCGTTATACAATTAAATTCAATCAAGTTTAAATAGATGCTTGAAGATTTAGATATGTCTAACAGTCTCTACGGTTTCTAATCTCTATAAGAAAATAACGCAATAGCATTCTAAAATTTAATTTTTAATCCGCTTGTTAACAAGTTTAATTATCTGAACTTTTGATGTAATATAAGCTGTAATATCAAATCGGATATTCTAATTTAAAATTATTTCTTACTTTAACAATACATTACAGTCAATCGTTTACTTTTACGGAATATTTTCGCAATTTAGAAAAGTAATAAATAAAGCTTTTAAGTTTTGCTTCATTAAAATATTAAAAATGAAGGACGATATTTTGCAACAAAATTCGTGATAGATATTTAATATTCTGTTGGCAAAATTTGCACGCACTGTTGAAAATGCTTATTCCCACAAAGATTGCACAACTACAATGACGGAAGCACCATCTTATACACAGATAATATAATGCATTTTGCTGTAAAATATTACAACGCCATTGATAAAAAATGTTGTGCTGTTGCAAAATGTTGAGATTGTAAAGATGTTGGAGGCTAAGAGGTATAATATTGTCTGAAATTAGTAGCCTAACAAATATAAATAACTGTGTCCATAATTCTTTTTTCTCATATAAACTATGTATATAGTTAAGTATACGCGGACAACAAATTTTCAGATGCACTAAATTTACAGAAGTATACTTTTATATATAATATAATGTATAAGTTACGCTTTCCAGCGGCTTTAACACACATTGCAAAAGCAACATAAAATAATAATTTGTACATTGACAACCGAAGGGTACACATATGTGATTTCAAGTATATAATAGGCAAACAAAATCAACAATCTTGTATGATAATAATATAATGTAACAAATATAATAAGCTTCTTGCTGTTAGCTGTCAACTCGAAAGGATTCAATCTGACGACACAAGGTGTAGATACCTTTTGAGATAATAGTACCTCTCATGGCGCGTGGATTTTTACGGCTGTGAGACCACATAAGATAATAATAAAATTATCATTTATATTTAAAAAACAAAAGACAATGCTACTTAAAGAAAAATAATTATTCAGATCGCTTGGATTGTTGCATATAATATTCATTGTTTGCTAAACATAGTATTTGAGAATATGTTGAAGCTTATTTCAGTTGCTGATTTATTTTAGCAAATAACAAACAGCCTAATCAAAACAATATTATTTTAAAGGATATTATTTTTAATCGTTTATAGTTTTCTAGATAGTTTTATAATAAAATAATTTAAAGATTCAAAGTTTATTTTCTAGGCGCAATTTAAATGTTCATTTAGTTCTTTTTCGTTTGAATGAATTTATGTATGATTAAATTAAATTGTGAACGTATTAGTAGAATACTTATTTGAATAAGCTATAAAATAAACGTCCTTTTTTCTATTCATGAAATACTTAATTAAACAGATAGAATAGTTTAATTATTTGTAGTTTTTACGAAAAACAATTATGCTGAGTTTTCTGTAACTCATTCAAATATTCTAAATATTTAGTATTCTTAAGTATATAAATATTAATTATACGGTATATTTGTGTGCCTATAATTTGGTTGCTTTCAAAACAATTACATAGGCAAATAAATTCTTATCATGCACAATAAATCAATCGAAGGCACTCGTATCACACGATTAAACGTCCAATTCATCGAGAATCGTTTAACATTAAATGTTAAATATTAAAATTAGTTAACAAACTATATAATAAAATCACAAACTTAAATACTAATTGTACAATGTAGGCCTACAATCTTCTTCCACTCAAAACTGCTGATGTATTTTCTTAGTAACTTTAGTACAATATTCCGGAGCGCATAATCAAACGCCAAAGTAAATATTATAATTGTACAATCAAAGAAAAACTTTGATGGAGTGTAATTTATATGTTAACACAACTATAAATACAGAGAGCACATGTTTAAAAAATAAAATGAATCGTAAAAATCGTCAAGTGTGACCTCACAGCCGCGCGTGCTATAATGAATAAATGACGCGACACGAGCCGCATGGCCTGCCAAGGAAATATCGCATTGGTGCGATATTTATTTGGCAAAAGGCTCCGTTACAAAAGCCTTTCTGTGAGGATTAGAGCGTTCAGCTTGACCGTCCGTGACTTTGCAGTAGTCCGTTGAGCACAAACTGAAAGCTCGCAAAGTGCCTTTCTCGATTTTTTTTCGCCTTTGCTTAACAGCAGGATGGAGGCTAGGTTTTTATGTGCGGAACACTCGCCCAATCGTAATTAATTTGGAGGAACAATTTAATTAAGATAAAATTATGAATAATGAAGACATCATCATGGGCGAGCAATCACTTGTCGGAGTGCTACTTGCAAGAGGTTTTGCTAAATCATGCTATCGTATACTATTGTGCTCATTTCAATAAGTTGCTGGTGCATAAAAACTATAAAGAGGAGAATCAACTGATTGTAGAAATAATAAAGTTCTTATATAAAATATTCATTAAAAATTTCGTTAAAAAAACTACGTGATTTAAATGTAACGTATTCTAACTTACAATTCTTACAACCGCGACGAATGCAAGTTTAGAAATTAATAAAGAATGAAAAAAGATAAACCAAAAAAGATAAAGATGAAATAAGATAAAGTGGGTGACCAGCACCTGCATGCAATGGGTAATGCCATTTATACTATTTACATCAAGATATTGGTTTAATACTATACATAAGAAGAGTAGCTAGAAGAAAAAATAAATTTTAAGTTTCTATGAAGAACAATACAAAATACTATTTAAGCTTTATATAATACTGTTCTATAATAATTAAATATATAGCATTAATATATATATATATATAACTATAATATAGCATTTCCTCATTTGTATACCAAAAGATACTTCGATTTTGTTAACTCGACTTGAATCGAGATTCCAATAGCTCTCACTTTCTGTATATTCTAAATACAGTTTTCTACTCGCCGACTTATTGTCTAAGTTTCTTTAGGTACTACTGCACGTATTTTTGAATCTACTGCATTGTGCACAACATAACTATAGTGTCAAGAAGTTTATTTTTGTCACTATAATATTTGTAAATCGAAGGGCCTCTGCATGAAAATGCTATATTCACCTATGCTTTGATCGGAATCCCGACGATAAAAATCGCGTATGACGTGCTCTGCTTGTGCTTTTTCTGATTGTTGAATTCAAACATAGTTGCAGTGAATTTCATTAAAGTTAGATAGTCTCATAATCACATAATGAATTCGTTGTGTATCTATCCCGACTTTGACTATATTATACTACGATGTGTGAGTACAGAAATAACACGAAGAGCTGATTCATTAAAGTAGGTCATAATCATTTAGACGCCACTACAAGTGTAAATGACAATGTGGTTTGTCATGGAATTGGGATCAATGAAACGTGATCTTTCCTATTGTTTTACATGCGATATGCATTAGTACTTTTTGTATGATGATGTACAATGAATTAAAAGTATCGCTCGCAGTCTAGGAGCTGCTATTTCATAATGATCTAGTATCTCATTCTTTTTGTAATTAAGTACTAAGGAGTTGGATCTTGAGTGCAATGAGTGACGAGATGGTCTTTATTTGCGTATGACCGATACACGTCTAAGGAAGAGCGCGTAGTCAGATTATAAATGTATATCACAATGTTAAGTCTTGTATACGGTTATTTTTACTTTAATTTCCAAACCTCGTTTCGTTTTAAGATCGTCATCTCGATCGCTCTCGCACTCGACCTTCGAATAGTGCAACGACTGTCACTTTTTCTTGTTTAATCTAAGATAAAAAGAGTTTGACTACTTGAAAACAATTCAGCTTAGAGAAGTCAGAAAGAGAGTTTGATTAGAAAGACGATATTTATCATAGAAAGCTACAAAGCAAGCCAGGGCTCAAGAGGACGGAGTGGAAGGCGAGAATCGCCGCTAGGATACAGGGGAGTATGGGACTCGTGAGCAGAGTCGAGGTGACGCGATTGCACATATCTTCCTCACAGAAGCACATGTGACCAGTGCCGGTACTTTCCATCATGCACACGTGATCCACCATGAATAAATTTATCTGCAGTTGCGACGTGCAAGTCCTCCGAACGCTCTCGTAGGCTGCGAAAATCAAGACACATTGTCCGTTATAACATAAATACGCTGATATATTGACTATTGTGTTGATTCCTTTCTTAAAGTGTTAGGTATTGGTAGTGTTTGTTTTGTCGCTATCTGATAAAACACACAATCTACTGCTCTACATTGATATGCGCATCGGATATTATCACGAGTGGGACAAATAGCTCAAGTGTTGTGACCGTGCTTATATGAGTATGAATCTGGAGTGGCGCTTGTCTTTGTTTTCGATTTTTGATTGAAAATCGACTGCAACTATCTATGACTTACGTGATTTAGCATTTCGAACCATTTTAACACAGCAGCCGTTGCAGGTCATCAGAGGCGGCTGATCTCTTGGCAAAGCTGTGTAGTTGAACGGATCTTTACATCGTAAGTCCGTCCAAGAATCGCACTCGTAACAGTAGACGGATCTCGCTTATGAAATGAAGTAAAAAATACCTAGTAATTATCCAACGGTTTACAATTTTATGAGTTTGGGCTTTAAAATTCTTCAAGTTTTCAAGAACTGCTAAGTTACGGGACCGTTTCAGTTTATTATAATGGACATACAATTTCATATTACAGCAATTTTTCAAAAGAATCTATTACAGCGTAATGAATATGGTCATTTTTTTCCAATATGTGTAGAATGCGCAATATTTTATAGCCCATTTGTAATATAATTGTCCATTGTAAATATAAGTAATTTTATACTCACTCTGACACTCGGCATAACAGACAGCGAGTATGGAACCGAGAATCGTTATCACTGAAAAAAGACAATGTTACTTTCAGCTAATATAATAATCTACGTCCTAATATCTACGGTGTATAATATGTTAATATTACAGTGTACATAATGTTGGTGTTTAAGTTATTACTAAAACTAATTGACTAACTATGTGTCCGAATTCAGGCACTTACCATCCTCTCATGTCTTACATTGCAATTGCTTTATATTAACAGAAGAACACTTATTCAACATAAATGAAACGAAAAACTATATGAACAGAAAAACTGATGATTAATTACGTATTGATGATTCGTTATTTTTCTATTCTATTTTAAAAAACGACAATTGACGTCTGTAATCTAATTAAAAATCTTTGACTCTATATAACAACTTCTAAAATGATGATTTATTATTCAAAACTGAGGCAGTATTTTTTATGAATCTAACAATAAAATATAATTTCTAAAACTATTGCTTTTTGATAAAAAGGCTTCAGAGCCAAGTGCAGAATTTTAGAAACACATTTTTGCTTGTACACGAAAATAAAAATTCACATCGATTAATCTGATAGAAACAGAAAATTGAAAAAGGCACATAAATCATAACTCACCCCAAGTGACATAGTGCACTGCCATTTTTTCCCAATATTTATTGTTCGGATGAGTTCTCACCTTCGATCGACGATCATATTGATAAATTTACGTTGATGTTTGTGCAGCCTTTGCAATCTACTCGAAAAAATCCATTTTAATCTACGAACTCGTATCTGTGCTTATTTCACTTCAAGCATTTACTAGTCATTATTTAGTCTTTCACATAACATTTTTAAAAAATATACTAAATCGATAATTATTGCGTATTACAAGTCTTGAAAGTTGAAACTAATGTGAGCCCAAAACTAATAGTTGTATACTCAAATTTATGAAATTGAAATGATTTAAAAATTCTAAATTAGCAGTACTTACTACTTTAGTTTTTTGAAATAAAATGAAACTACTTAATTTATAGAAGCATGGCGAAAACTAGTTTACCATTTCTCGTAAGAAATTAAATGAGTCTTATGATTAGAAAGAGGAAACATGCATTAGTATGTTGTAATAAAGTTGGAGGAAAAGTATGTTATTTCAATAAAATTACGTGGTTTACTTGCCCTTGCAGTTCTGAGTGCATTACAACTGAATGAACCGCGTTATTTAGTACTTAGACACGATCAAGTTACGCCTTTATGCTTTAAACATCAAATGTAAAGTACTCCATTTGATATTGATATTTACCTTTACAAGACGGAAGGTGCAGCTGCTGCCAGAACAAATTGCCTGTTCTTATGATTGTTCGCGCGCCAACAGCGTCAATAGATCTACAGACGAAGAATTTTCACAATGGTCTACTGCACTTGCTTTAAGGTTTCTTTTTTTTTTTTTATTGTCAGATAATTGTATTTAGCTCTCCTGCATGCATAAGAAATATAAATCCATTATGAAACAGCTCGAAACGCAAATAGCGATTGTACGAGAAGCGCATTAAATACACGGCAGCAAAAAAAAAAAAAGAAATACGCAACGGCACGACGGACGGAATTTTTTCTCTTCCTTTTTCTTTTCGGCTAAATAAAGTCGCGTCCGAGCGAGCGACAGCCGCGAGCGACGCGGGCGAGCGAACGAGTGCGCTTGTTTATCTTTCGCCAAAAACCTGGCGCCCGCTCAGAAAATCGATGTCTCGAGGCTCTGGCTTTAAACGCGGACACTAGGCCAAGAATATATACACACACACACACGCGCGCGCGTGTACATCCAGGCGAAAAGCGGCGCTTGCCAAGGGGCCGTCCACACCTCGCGGTTGGGCCTCCTCTCACCTGAGTCGGAGTCAGTCGGCGGCCCCGCGGGGATCGTGCACCCGCTCCTGCCGCAGACGAGTCCACCCGCGGAGTGCGCGCGGCCGACGGCGGCCCCCGCAGGATCAATATGCGCCGGGCCCGCACTGCAGAGCGGCGGCGGGCGTCGCGACGCGCGCACCACGTGGTCAAAGACCCACGCGCCGGGGCGGCTCCCCGAGACTCTCCGCGCCCTTCGGCCCGCCGCGCACAAAGTCCGCGGTGGGTTCGCCCGGGAGCCGCGGCTCGTCGAAGGTTTTGTCGTACTTTTCAGCGCGAGCTGTGCGGACTGCCTGAAGTACCGCCGGCATGAATAACGATAGTAATGAATGATTTACTGAAAAAAAAAAAGAAAGGTTACTTGTATCGGTTTATTGTCAATATATTTTAGGTAAAACATGCAATAGCTCGAAGCACGACCTGTTTAGCTGTTTTTTTAAATTAATTTTATAATTTATATTTTTGTTTGTGTTCGACTTGGTTCGAGTCGGTTATAAACGACTCGGTTCACGAGTGGTTTCAATGTTTCCTTTTGGCAAAGAACGGATAACCTACATTTCATTCATAAGATAATCAAGTTTCGGTAACTTTTACAGGGAACGGATGAAACGAATAGTCCGAGAATTCGGGATATAATCTCTCATGGTGAGAAATTATAATAATTATCTGTACGACATGCACTGTTTTATTAAAAGTTTAAAAAATTTCAAAAGAATATGTAGTATAATTCAATAAGACTAATCATGGATTTATATCTCAATTATTTTCTTACATAATAATTTTTCACTTTTTTGCAGCATCATCCAATTAAAGAATTTTCATTTGAAGCTAGAATGATAAGATTTTTATATCGTTTTGAGCTGATGAATCGTTTAATGCTGATTTTTTAATCTCTTTACTTTTTATTTCATTATATTGAGTGTTGCTTAAATCAGCGAATGTTTAACTGAAGGCAAGTGTGTATTCATTTTCTCGAACTATATGGAAGCGAGCAATTGATATACCGTGTCTAAATGCGGGAAAGTGTATTTTGAAATGTATTTGTGTGGCACTTGCGGATCCACCTCGGGGTATCAAAAAGCTCTATACTTATTTATAGTAATATATATGATTATTTATTTTATTCTTTATCTGTTTATGTTTATATGCAGCTTAATAAGCACGTTTCTAGATTATTGTACTGATATAGTAAAACATCTTATCATTCTTTTATCTGTAGTAAATATATTATTTTATATTGAGGCTCATTTGATTATTTAGATCATACGTACATTTATTCTGTTTACATCTCATCAATATAATAATTATTGTGCTAATTTATTTATATAGATTTAATGTATTGCCTGCAAAAGCCATAGAAATTGGTTTTGGAATTTCGACGTATCTGCCGTAGTTGCTTTCGATATCGAGGATTCCTGTTGTATCGCTCATCGGTACACGGGTTACACGTGTGAAAAGACGTCTTGAGTAGAAAATCAAAATCAGTACACACTAGTTCTGTAAATAAGTGTTACGTTACGGTCTGAGTCATGTTTACTATTGCAATTTTTAGAAACAGGCACATAGTTAGATCTTGGAACTAATATTAGATTTGTAAGAATAATAGAGTGACATCCAGATCGGTTGTTCTACAGAAACTATTAGTAACTACTTAGCAAATGGTTGCAGTTCATTGACCTCTCTCGGCTCCGACCAACGCAAGTCATCCTTTGCGATTGTACCTCTGTATTTTTTAGGTATTTAAATGTCGTTTTTGACCGCTTCTTACTGCGGATGCGCGAAAAAACCGACGATTCATTGAGATTCCTCAAGATGCATCAGTAGATTTAATTGAGCAGCGTTAAATCCAGCCACGCGCATATTCTTTTATAGAATTATCGTAGATGTTATTTAACTTTGAGAGGTTGTATCGGAGACCAATAGAGCGCCCCATTATTTTTCCGCTCGGCGTATTGACTATTGTAGCACTTGATCAAGCAATTTGCTATCTACATCCACATTAGCCGCTTCATTTCTTCCAATCCCCGAGGAGCGATTCGCCGCCGAGAGGAAGGATTGCATAACCCGCGCGCCTCGAGAACCATCGGCCGGCGATCGTCCGTCCCGGCGGCATTGCACGCGCGTGAGTCGCGCGCGGGGAGGGGGATCAAACAAAAAAAAAAAATAATAAAAGGGCCCGCGCGTACATGGTAATATGTGCGCGCGCGCGCGCACACACGTAGGCCGGTAACGGTACCCTCCGCGGCCGCTTATCGCCGCGATAGCCGCGCACGCCCTCGCGAGGGCGCGCGGAGATTGGCGCGGGCGGCGGCGGCGGCCCCGGCGGTGGGGGCTCGGCCGGCCGCGCGGGCTATATCGAGCGCCAGCGGCGTCAGTCGCCGCCGAGAACCGGGTGCCCCCGCCGACCTGCAGCGCGCGCCGACGCTCCCGGTACGTGTGTCCCGCGCGTGCCCGCCGCGTCCCACAGGTGGACGGGCCCGCCACGCGCCCGAAAGAGGTTAGGCCCGCCCGTCGTCTGCTCGCGCTCGCCTGGGACGCGCGGCCCCGCTGTTTACCTTTTTCTTTTTATTATTTTTGTTCCTTTCCTCGCGCGAGTGCTGGCGGCGGTGCGCACTCGGTAGACACCTCCGATGGAAATAGAACGCGCGCACTTATGCTCAATTAGAAAAGCCTCTCGTCCCGCGTGCGCGCCGTTGGTAAACACGTGATTTCTTCATCTTGGCCGCGGGCGCCGATCTCGTTACCGCGGCTCCTCGTACGCGTCTACCTGCGCACGCGACGCCAGTGCGATATTGGCGAAGCTGGCTTATAATTTTTTTTCTTTTTCCGCGCGCGGCAATTTGCCTTCCGGCCGCGCTCGAGCCGCCTCCATCTCGCGGGACTCCCCAATGCTTCTTGTTTATACCCGCTCCCATTCAGTAGTGGTCGTCTCGCCTCGGTGCCCAGTGATTTGCCGCGAGCCAGTGGCTCCCCGCTCGGAGCCTGCGGGCTAAATATTCCACGTTGGATTAGCGCTGTACTTTCGACGATAGGCCGAGGTTTCTTTTTCTTATGTTTATAGAGTGCGCGTACACTCATCGCGCCAATTGTTGGCCTTTATCTCTTGACGACCTCTCGTTCTAAAGGGTTAAAGACTCAAGATTTTCGACTCGCTCGCTCGAGAGCCTCATTCATATTCCGCTCTGATAAGGCCAATAAAAAATTATCTCGCCCAACTTTTCGCACGTCACGTTTATTATAAACTTATTAACACCGATCGTTCAAACATACTTGTCACGATACGTTAGATGAATTGCATTAATTCAATACTGAATGATTTTCGTGCCGTTGCATTGCCCGACATCGCATTGAATTGTAAATGACCGTAAATAGCGATTCATTAGCTTTAAATAATCAAAAGGTGGTATTTACGCTCCGCGTGAGACCGATCCGACGTCTTCTGCGCGCGTTAAACTTTTGCACACGAGCTCCGCTCGCACTATTGTCTTTCTTTAATACTTTGCGGTAAATATTTTTTTTTCTTGCACCCGAATACTTCCTAACGCTCGGCTGTACGCGTACAATGTACTATCGGTCTGGTTTCGCATAAAACAATCGCGGATAAGCATTGAATCGAGCGTGCGATTTATCAAAAAATAATAAACCCCCCGCCAAAAAGGATTGCATCTGCCTCGGCGCAAGGCAATCTAATCTCACCGGAACGTCAAATTTTATTTTTCGCGTCCAAAGATAAGACGAGACTTTGGGAAGGCCAATCGGATCGGCGAATAGGTGCGACACCCCCCGAGGCGCTCGTGATCCCCTCCCCCCAATCCGAATCGGCGGGCGCGTTGCAAACGTAAACACGGCGTATATCTGCCTCGGGAGGCCCGGCTAACCCAGTCTGAATTGTGCCACAGGTCTCAACGGATAAGCCGAGCTATCTCGCTCAATTAAGGCCGGCAGCAGCAGCAGCAGCAGCAGCAGCAGCGGCAGCGGCAGCGAAGGCAGCTCGGCGCGCTCGGCGTCCCCCGTATAGGCCAAGAGCACCAGCGGCGGCAGCGCCGGCAGCAGTGCAGCTCGGGTTCGCAGCGAGGAAAGGAGCGCGGACGATATGGCGACGCTACTCGGGCGGGCGATGCGCGCGGCCCTGAAGGTCGAGGCCGCGGCGAGGCGCGCCTCGAGCGTCGCTCAGGCCAAGCTCGTCGAGGGCTCGAACGGGGAGAAGATCGTCCGGTCGCCCTACGGCCAGGTGATCTACCCCGAGGTGAGCGTGTCCGAGTACGTCTGGGACTCGCTGGGCTCCTACTCGCGGATGACGGCCCTGGTAAGTTGCGCCGGCTGCGACCCGCGGCGCGTTCTCGATTTTCACGCGCGCCTCCACATCAACAGGAATGCGGCGTGACGGGGAGAAAGTACAGTTACGCGGAGGCGCGAGACCAGGCCAACTACGTGGCGAGGAGCCTGCTCGACATAGGCCTCAAGCCCGGCGATGTCGTCGCCCTGGTCCTGCCCAACCTCCCGGAGAACGCCATCTCCTTCCTGGGCTGCCTCGAGGCGGGGATCATCGTCACGACGGTCAACCCCATCTACACGCCCGACGAGATCGCCAGGCAGCTCGTCTCCTCGGGGTCCAAGCTCGTCATCACCTCCGCGGAGATCGCCCCGAACGTCCTCAGCGCCGTGGGGAAGGCCATCCCCGGGGCCAAGGTCGTCGTCGTCGACGACCGCACTAGGGCCGTCCCCGACGGCGTCATTCGCTTCGAGGTAGGTGCACCGCGCCCTGCCGCCTCTCGCGAGCTCTCAAGGCCGCCTCCTCTGCCCGCAGGACCTGGTCACCAAGGGGAAGACGCTGCCGGCCCTGCCCTCGAGGAGCTTCTCCGTCGACGACATCGCCGTCCTGCCCTACTCGAGCGGGACGACCGGGCTGCCCAAGGGCGTCATGCTCACCCACCGTAACATCGTCTCCAACGTCCAGATGCTCAAGCAGACGTTGGACGAGGGGATGATGATCAGGGCCGACGGTAGGTCGCGGCGGTCCGGCTTTGAAAGCCCCGGCCGGTCGCGAGATCGGCGCACCTCGCCGTTCGGCACTCGCCGAGTAATAAGGCTTACGCAACCCCGATCGAGATGCAATGTCATAGATAAACGCGTTTCAATTTATGACGGATAGTTTTTCCACCGCTCAATTACGCCAAGGCTGCTCGTCAGCAGTGCGCGCGCTCGCGGAAAATATATCACCGCCAGCGCCGTTGCGCCGATTTTTCATGTATATCGGTCATTCTTTCCAATGCTCATTATCATCCCCGATAAGGCCTGTATTCTTTATGAGGCGCTTATTTTGACGAACCCTTATCTTCGCCCGAGTGGAGTAACTTTCGAATTGGATTGGCTCATCAATTATACTTTTACGACAACATCGATAATAATAAAAAGAATATCGTCCGGGAATTATTTGATTATCAAGTACGGCCGATTAAAAGTAAAATAATTTGTATCCGCTTATTTTTGGTCTTCGAAATTACAAACGATTTTCACAAGCCACGCATGCCGAGCCTCGAGCTTTGAATACTTGTTTTTGTAGAGTTCTTTTTTTTTTTTGACAACGTGCGAACACCTGCAGCGTCCTCAATGACACAATGCTTTTTTTCCAGGAAATTTTCAGGAAATTGTCCCAGTGGTCTTGCCGCTTTACCATATTTACGGGATGAGCATGATTATGATTTCGAGGCTCTCGATAGGCAGTAAGCTTATCACCCTGCCGAAATTTACGCCCGAGTCGTACATCAAAGTTCTGAGCCAACACAAGGTAAATAAGCTGACGCAGCGAATTTTTATTTGCACTGCTCAAACAGAGGAGATGTCGCATTGACTGGTATAAACGATTAAAGGTCTCGGTGTTGATGCTGGTACCGCCTATCGTAATGTTCATGTCAATGTCACCGCACGTGAAGCCGGAGTACATCGAGCATGTAAAGACCATAACAAGCGGCGCGGCGCCTCTGTCCGAATCCGACGTCGAGACTTTCTACAGGAAGTTCAAGGTGGACCGCAAAAAAATCCTATTCTGCCAAGGTAACGCGAGCGCACACAGTCATCAGGTGACTTGTAGTAATTGCACTGTTTTTCTTCTGATTCGAGTTGCAAGTTGTTTGTCACTGCATATAATCTATATGCATATGCATACTGCGATTAAAGAAAGCCGCGGATATAGTGAATTATTGCAGCAATATAAGGCTTATTATCAATTAGCGACTTTTCTTTCACGGCAGCTCGATTGTTATTTATCGCGCCTATTATATTCCGAATGAATTGTGCGCTTACTGTATCCGTGTTATCATCTCCGACGTATCCAACGAGACAAGGCGCCTGTAATTTAACGCGTCCGCGTGGAGCTACGCGTATACATGTACATGCGGCTGCACTCGTTGACCGACGAGGGTATACACATCCCGGTGTACGGCACGTTTCAGGATACGGCCTGACCGAATCATCGCCGATCGCCCTCTTCGAGAAGTCCGGGAGCAAGTACTCGAGCATCGGGAAGCCGGTGGCCGGGTGCGACGCGAGGCTCGTCGACTGCACGACGAAGAAGGACGTGGAAACGCCCGGACAGACGGGCGAGCTGTGGATCCGGGGGCCGCACATCATGAAGGGCTACTACAAGAACCAGAAGTCGACCGACGACACGATGATCGACGGCTGGCTCCTTACCGGCGACATCGCCTACTACGACGACCAGTTGGATTTCTACATTACCGACCGCCTGAAGGAGCTGATCAAAGTCAAGGGTTTCCAAGTGAGCTCGATCGACTTAGTCCCCTCTAGTTCCCTCGCGGCGAGTATCACCGGATGATTCCTTGTCCGCAGGTCGCCCCGGCGGAGCTCGAGGCTCTAATAAGGACCCACCCGAACGTGGCGGAGGCCGGCGTTATCGGCATCCCGAACGAGAGATACGGCGAGGTGCCCAAGGCCTTCGTCGTCTTGAAGAAGAAGGGACAGACGAGCGAGGAGGAGATACTGAACCTCATCAAGGGAAAGGTCTCGGAGTTCAAGGAACTCCGTGGTGAGTTTGTTGGGCCGAGTCCCTATTATTTTTTCACCAAAGTCCTTTGTGTGTAACAAGCGTTTCTTTTGGCTCGCAGGTGGCGTTCAGTTTATCGACGATCTACCAAAGAATCCTTCCGGCAAGATCTTGCGCTCCAAGTTAAAGGAGGCATATTGTAAATAAGAGGTGTACAAAATAGTTAGGCACTTTTTCTAATTGGGATTTTTGATAGCTCTTTTATCGTCCACACTGATGCGTAGGGTATACATATGTGATTTGGTAGATTTTTTGGTGCGGTCACGGTAGCTATATGATCGAATCATTAACGTCTTTTTAAAGAATTTTTAATAGAGAAATGTTATCGATTGTACATATATTTTATGAGCAGGCGAGGGCAATAGATAGTAAATTATCAGAGAAGAAACGTTTTATATTTTACTATAAGGATACGATATAGAATATATATAAATTGAAACGATAAAATTGTAAGAAATAAGATTTGTACATAGTATTAATTTTATTTTAAATATTGTAATATTTCCATTATGATGATGATGATGATGATGATGATGATGATGAAAAAGTATTTTTTTAACGAATTGAGAAGTGAAATTATCTTATATATATTTTTACAATAACCTACATCGTTTTATTCCTGTTTTTTTACACTCAGAGATTTTGATAAACTCGAGAACTGTGAGACGAACGGTCTCACTGGCACGATGTGAATACCGGCTGTTGAGCGTGTGTGTTTGATGCTGAGATCATACTGTTTTATAACATCTTTATCAAGATTGTATTTATCATGTTTGTGTTTGTATATATACCATTGATATTAAATAATATTTGAAAGATAAGCCACGCGCTACAGCCTTGCTTATTACGGCCCCTGCCCCCGGCCTCCTCCCACGGAC
This sequence comes from Sycophaga agraensis, assembly GCA_018906755.1. Taxonomy (NCBI): domain Eukaryota; kingdom Metazoa; phylum Arthropoda; class Insecta; order Hymenoptera; family Pteromalidae; genus Sycophaga; species Sycophaga agraensis. The sequence goes on from JACCIE010000004.1 coordinate 2,173,758, forward strand.
GCCCCGAAGTTGTGCGCACAATCGGACCGAGTATAACCGGCAACGAAACAAAAAAAAAAAGTCACCCGGGGAGCGACTTGGCAACGGCAGCGGCGCGCCCTTCAATGGCACTTGATCAATCGCGCGGGCCGGCGCCGGGGCGGCGCGCCGCCGCGACGCCCGCTCGCACACACACACACACACATACACCCCCCGGGAACTTTGGCTCCCCTGTCCTCAAGGACGCCCCGGCGGCCGTGCAGTCCCTTCCTCCCCCTCCTTGCGCGGGATGTGCACCCGCGACATTTTTCACGTGGCGGCTCCTTGTCGCCGTTCCGCTTCATTAATCTCCCGCGGGATGAAATATTGCTCCGGGGCGGCCGTCGATGCGGCTTTTCGGAGGCCCGCGTCAGTTGCTGTGTATGTATAAGAAGTCGCGGGAGGAGAGGGAGAGAGAGAAAAAAAAAAAGAACGGCGACTACAGCCGGGGATTTCCGGCGTTTCCCCGGGGATCCGCGTTTGCCTATGCACCGCGCGAAGCGATGAGGAGACGGGCTTGTTTATCCAGCCTCCGCGCCCCCGGTAATTCGGAAACTTCGGAGGACTGCGCTCGGCGTTGCCGTAAGATTTAGGAGGGCCGCGCGGGGTTGAGGGGGGGGCGGGGGGCGGGGGGAAGAGGATCGCAAGGGCGCCCGGGCTTTGTAAGCCGGCGGGCGCCTCGGCCCGGAAAAAAAGGCCCGCTCGGCTTTATGTACCCTTCCCCCGGGTTCATCGCGGGGCTTACCCGATTGCGCGCTAATAATACGGAGATTATAGTATATATATCGGCGTCTTGTTTACGGACTCGCGTATACATATATATGAGCCCGTGAAAATTCTTCGCTGCAGGTGTGCGTGTGCGCGTTCTCATCGAGCGAGGAAGTGACGGGCCGGGGTTAAGTTGTTGCATGTATATAAGCCGCGTGTTTGTGGGGGGGGTAGCCGCTTTCGAATTATTCGGAACTTTATATATATTTTTCCCGCCGGTCGGCGTAGATCCCGCTTAGGCTCGATCGATAATTCGCAGTTATGCCGCAGTTTTACGGCGGCCGCCCCGGGCGCAATAATTCCGTTAGTTTTGAACGCGGCCGGCGTTATGGGCCGAGCCGCGGCGTGTTTTATTTATATCGCGGCTCGGCGGATCCCGCGGCCGGGACAAATCGCCCGGCCAATGGATGCGATTCGTTTACATGACGAGTGGCCATCCCCTAACTTATCCCCTGGCAATTTTGTTTGCAAAAAATCCCAATCTGCGATCGCCGGGGAAAGGCCGTTTGAAGCAAATTGATCGTCACCAATTGGGCTGCAGGGAGGATTCCTGTGTAGTTAAAAATATTCGTTAAATCTTTATAAATATGGATAGGAATGCACGTAGTAAAATGAATATTTTCGTACTCTGGAAAAATACCTGGCTTTCGATTTTTGCGAGCCTCAACCTAAACTAGAGACAAGCGTCAACAGTATTTTAATCAGTGGATATTCAAAAAATAATAACAATATGTTTTTGTGTACGTGAGCCAAATATTTGTTTTTCTATCATTAAACCTTTGTTTTCAATAGATATGAGTTATCAACACGCTTTTTCACGGCATTATAATACCGTACGTATCCATAATTTTGGAAAATAATTATAAAATAAAAAATGAACGATAGCGAAGATGACGATGACAAGGAGAACTTTTTTTTTCAATATACATATTTGATAAAGATAAGAAAGCGAGCGGAGCACTATTTGAAATTAATTCCATTGAAGAAGCAAAGTTGATAACATTATCTTTAATTTGCTGCTTCGGTAAAACCCGGCGAATTCCCTGCAGCGTGTATTAAGTAAACGTTCGTTCCCTCGAAATTTCTGGGCGCGGCGCTCAAAATTCACACGGCTCGCGCACCGAGTATTCAATTGTTCTTAAAACTTGACACGCGTACACACAGTAATGCGGGGTCATAGTGCTTCCGGGGAGAAGCTCGCCGCGACTGCCGAGTAACATTATACACCCATCCTCGTGGAAAGCGCGCTGGGTGACACAATCAAAAGAAAAAAACCCCCGCAGGAGTTGAAGGAAAGCCCCGGGGCGAAAAAAAAAAAATGACGCCGGCCGACCTTGACGACCTACATACGCGCGCGGGTGCAGCCGGTGCGGGCAGTCAGCGCGGGGTCAGCTCGGGGCCCGCCGCGGGTCCTCCCCGCGAGGAGGCCGCCAATCTCCGGGCGGACAATCAAAGAGCGGGCGTAAGCAGCCTCCGGGGGTTAATAACTCGGGCCGGGCCTGGGCGGCGCGACCCTCCCTCCGTTGGCCCCCTTTAGCGGGTGCGCCCCTCCACCGGCGGCGGCGGCGGCGGCCGCGCCGGGCGCACAACCCCGCGCCGGCGGCGCCTCAGTCGCTCGCGCACCCTCTCACCGCGAGGAGGGCCGCGCCCGGACGAGCCGCAGCCCCGCAGCGCCCCATGAGGGCCAGGACCCCGGGCGCCGCACCAGAGCCAGGAGTCGCCGCACGCCCCAGGTGAGTCGGCCGCAAGCCCAGCAACCCCTGTGTATATAACGCGCGAGGGAGAGGGTCGGCTTCTCGTTAGGCGGCCGGCGTACGTGCAGGTCGCGCGGCGCCCGGAAATCCTCGGCGGCCGATCAGCCGGAAGCCCAGTGGATTAAGCCGAGCGGCGGGTGGCTCGGCTCCGCGCCGGGCGGCTTGATAACAAGGCCGCGGACACGACTCTCGGGATCGCCCACGGCCCCTCCAACAAAAAAAAACAAACAAGCCGCGAGTTCCTCCCCCCCTTTTTCTTTTTTTAATTAGGAGGGCGCGTTATAATCCGCGGCTCGAGGGGAACGAGTGCGTATTACGCGCGGCATTGCCGCGTTTAATGGGACACTCTGGCGCCGAGTGCCGCGGGCACGGTGTACCTGTGGCGCGGCGCGCGCGCGGCTTACAAAGCAGACGAGCCAGCGGCACTCGGCTCGTTCAATTTATACAACAAGCGCAAGGACAATAATTGAGTAATTTTACCGGTTATATTAAGTGGCGAGGGCGCCCGGCAACTTTTGACGGGCCATTGTTAAGCGGCCGCTCCCGGTTACTACACGTGTATATATATATATGTATATATATATATACGTGCATCCCCGGGAACAATTGCAGGCCGCTAGTAGTTTCGCCGGCGCGGGTAATTGCGCGAGCGGATTACAATTAATTAGGCCCTAGGGGCCGATTGCGCATTCCCGCGGCCGCTAAACCGCGCGCGACCCTCCTTTTAATATACGAATGCACACAGGTTTACGTGGAAAAACAGCCGCTCCGTCTGATACATGCAAGACGAAGCCCGAGGAATTAGCCGCGGGCTTACGGCCGGCCCGTCACGCGGGACAAAAAAAAAAGGCGCATTCGACTCACGTCCCAGGCGCCAATTAGGCCCTTTTCGTCGTTTTAATAACTCGGGCGGCGCGCGGCCCCGAGGTATCCCATTAAATCCCGCGGCGGATATCGGATAGTGGCAGGGGCGCGGATTCGGCGCCGGCCGAATGGCGCGCCGGGCGCATAATTTGCATAAATTTCGGGAATCGCGCGCGAAGCGTCGCCCGGGCCCCCAGCCCCTCCCAGATTGAAACTCCCTCCCCCCCGGGGATTGCCGTGCCCACCTTCGCTCTATATGTATATATGTGTATTACACCTCGGTATATCGCGGACTTTTACCTCCCCGCGGGCGCACGACCGCTTCTTTTTAATTAGTTTCCGCCGGGGTGTAAACACGGGGCGGGCGGCCTACTTTTCCAAGGCACGGCCCGCTCGGCCTTTTCCTTGTTTTTTTTTTTGCATTCGATAAGTTATGGGGTTCGCGCGGGGGGAAAGTTGCGCGGCCACACCGTCAGGCGTATTTACGACGAGCCGCGAATCAGGGGTTTAGATCGGGGTTAATGCAAAGCGCCGCGCGGAATCGTCCGCCCGGCGAATTATCATACATCGGGCGCGCCCCCGACCGCCCGTACACGTGTACATGAACAGCCCGGCCGATTGTTGGGCCGCATCGAAACTTTGCTTTACGACGCGATTCGGGAGGGGGGGGGGCAGAGGGCCGATCGCCCCGCGAATTATCGTGGCGCGCGGGTCCCCCCGTTTGAGGGAGGGGACGCCCCCGTCCTCTTCTTGGGCCAAAGCGTTGGGCGCTTCCTGCGGACCAGCGAAGTTTGCCCTCGAGTTATAATTAATTAAAGTATGATTTAGAAGGCCGCGGCGAATGCGAAAGCGAGCAAAGTTATTCATGGGGTGGCAAATGGCGCGGACGCCCTGAATGCCGGCACCTCGCGCCCACCGAGGAACTATTGTCCGCGGAAAAGGGCCAAAATATGAGGGCTGGAGATCGCTTGGCTAGTGGCGCAGGGACGGGTGCACGATGCAGGTCTGCGGGCGGGCGGGCCGAATCTGTGCGCTCGCAAAAATATTTAAGAAAAATCGTAACCATGTTAATCAGTACATTGTAGAATAAAAGCAGAACTGTTAATCTCATCAATTGCAGTCTGAGAAGGAATGAAAGTATATGGAACTGTGTCATAAAAATGATTATTAGTAATCCAACTTACACGAAGAAAGTATATTAATTTCTAGACGTCAGTAGACGAAAATGAGCGTAATAAATTCAGTATAATGAATAGTTTTTAATTAGGTCTCATTTTATTCTATATTACATTCTCGCTAAGCTAAACTTTGTTTAAACGCCAGCTATTATTTATGATGTATATATACGTATATGCGTATATACAATCTATACCTATGTATGTATCTCTATATAGAATTACGACACGTACATATAGAAGAAGAAAAATTCGGCACCATCTAAGCTTAATGTTTCAGCCTTATATTGTTGCAATTATAGAGAACCTGTACAGTACGTGCATATTCAGGTGATTTATGAACGTAAGATTTGATTGTATTATAACACGTTCACTAAAATTCGGTTATCCTTCCACTAGGTAGTTTATTATATAACACATTACTAAGAAATCTCTTAAATATATCATTGCGATTTTTAAACATACATCAAGTATGAATCGTTTACGTACTTGCATCGAGAAAATCGTTGGTTATTTTGTAAATTAGATCAGTCGAATCCCTTTGGGAGTAATTAATACAGAGGATATCCATGTCGACCTATGTGAATTTTAAATCTACTTAAAAATTCGGAAAAATGGTAATAAATTGACGGCAATTCGTTGAAAGGATAATCTGAATTATATGTTCAATTTGAAACCGCTCGGCCGCGTTCGAATTTCAAAACTATCCAGCAGCGGATAATCCATTATTAACCGATGATATTGCCAGTAGAAATCGTCGGCATTCGCAAATACGCCGCCGAGTACTTCTGTACACTGCTATATCCGCGCGCATAAACCTCGGTTATTTCGACGCATCGTAACGGCGAATCGCGCAGCGACTAGCGGCACTACGTTTCCCTGGAATAAAAGGAACGACTGGTGAAACGTCTTGCGCAAAGGCACCCTATTAGACCCGCGGGCGCACCCTACCCACCTAGATAATTTCACTTAGGACCGGGGCACAATGCGCCAGATCACCGGGCTTGTCTGCAATTATACCACTCGATTACGAGGTCTGTCTCGCGGCCGTTCCCTTTATCGCCGTGTAAGTCGGGCGTCGATCCGCCCCTTGCCGCTCGTCCTCCTGCCGAATGATATGCATTCAATTTTTCCCGAGATTTTTCCGGGAATCCGAGGCGCGGTTTAGCCGCTCGAGCTTAAAGCTAACTCGATTTCCCCGATTGTGTGGATGTCGTACCCGAGAGCGGGCCGCGGTTGGTGCCTTAGCTTGGGGCGACTGGCGGCAAGCTCGGCGGAAAGATTCACGGTTTTTTGAATTTTTGGCCTCTAATGGCCGCGACTTTATGCGCGCCTATTTTGTTTTTTTTTTTTTACGAGATTTTTGTGTTTACCGTGTACGAGAATTGATGGCTGTAGTTATTTGCCGAAAGCTTGGCTTATAGCTTATACGTGGGCCAACGCGCGCTATCCCGTTTATGAAGTACATTCATTTTTAGCGCACTGTATATTATACGAGGCTAGGGGCGCCGTTGGACACATTGTGTATACTGGATTAAAAGTAAAATCCTTTTCAGTCCGTTCAATACGTTTATGAGATGGCCCGCGGTCCTGCCAACAACTCATTTATTACAGATATAATTACAGTCTTTATGACGCGCCTGATAAATACAATATAACAAACGTGTGTTCGCAAACAATGTGCCCGTCGCCCCGTGTTTTTCAAACAGAGTATAGCGCTGCACAGTGGCGGATTGAAAATTTAATCGGTGGCATTCATTGTTTTCTTTTTGCATGAAAAGATTGAGGTGTACGTAATGGAATCAAATGAAATGCGTAAATTGCGAATCGCTTAAAATTACTGACGATCGTTTATACACAGTAGGTATATTTTGCAAGTTCCCGCGCTCACCTCTCCAACTGCACGGCGGAAGCAAATGATACATAAATAAATTGCAAAAATAAAAATCAGCTTCGATAATCACGAATATATTTTTGAAAATATCGCGCATCCGCTCATTCGTATTCTGCGCGAATCTGACGATATGTTCAATTGCCATCCGGTATCCTGTATTACTGATATAAATATTTGAAATATTGCTATTATTTCCTCCATCAGCGGCAGCCTTTTGAATGCAGACCAATTTACGGTGCATCAATATATTACAAAAATATTTATCCTCGAATTTCCGTTAGATTCACCGATTTCGTTTCGTGTTCCGCAAATCAAAACCTTATTGTTTTCATTATAATTTTTTTTTTGTTATACTCCCTACAGTTATTAGTTTTTGTTTCATTTCAGCGGAGAGAAAATCCAATCGGAGTCGAAGAAAAAATTCGAGAGAAACACATCTCGCCCCATAATAGCACAACGACTGTACATAATACGTAAACGTTCAACGGGATAAAAATTGCTCGACGTATTTTTTAAGTTTAAGATCGATCTAAAAGCGAAGCCCGCGTAAACCGAGTAATCACTTCCGAATGTATCATTTGATAAAAAAAAGAAAAAAAAAATAACAACAACGCGCGCGAGTAAAAGCGAACAATCGCAACTCGTTAATTTGAAAATACATCACGATTATTAATGCGAGGAGCTCAATCCATTAAACAAGTTTTCGATTTCCCTTGCCGAACGCACCGGGCGAAACGACCGTCGCGTCAGCATTAAATATTATCGCGAGATTTATCACCGAGAGCCAAGGGCGGAAAAAGTGCTTATGCAGGTGGCCCGTAGTTTAAACCCCGGGGCAGCCGCGCCTCGGCCACTGTCCCCCGCTAACCCCTCGGAAATCCCGGGCCGATATACAAGCGGCCCGCGGTAATACATCACGGGCCGAGAGCCCCCCCGAGTCCACCCCCCCTGGACCCACCCCGGCAACACAGTCAAAGGGAAATTAGCGCGAGCTCGCGGGTCAAAGTAAGCCCGCGGCAGCTCGGCATTCCCCGGGCTGAATAATTCATCAGCGGCCGGCCGGCGACTGATTAGCCCGCGCGGCCCGCGCGACCGTTCGGGATCGCGCGTTCGATTAGTCGCCTCGATTGCGCGCTCGAGAGGTCGCGCACCGCCGCGGCGACTAATCGATCGATGAGCTCGAAGCCGGCAGGGCTGAGCCACGTGGGCCGCGCGCCCTCGTAAACCCGAGCGCCGCGCCGGCGGCTTATCGTCGCGGCGCGCGCGTACGCCGGGCGGCCGTCTTCCCGGGACGGCGCGCGCACTAACTGCCGATGCCGATTGCTCCCTCCCGCCGGCTTTGGAAAGCGCCCCGGGCCCGGCACGCGCGGGCCCCTCCCCTTTTCGCCCCGCGCGCAACACGTGGCCGAGGAAAACAACAAAAAAAAAAATATTACCCTCCCTGCCTCGCCCCTCAGCACTCTAAATAGTCCACTGGTTTCCACACGCGCGCGCGCGCACACGTATACATATACATTTTTTTTCTTTTTTTGCGCAAAATCGAAAAAGAGCCATATCGGGGAAGCGCGCAGTTGGCCGGCGAATTGAATGAGAGAAAAAGGGCGCGCTTCGCCGGGGCGACGCGGCAGTTGATTGCGCGCCGGCGAATGCCGGGGGCAGTTGAGAATTTCATTAGGCTGCGCGCGGAGCCCGCGAGCTCCATCTCTCTTTTTCCCCCCCCGCCCCTTTTCGAAGGGCTCAGCGCGCGCGAGAAAGCCTTCCAATCGTCGCGATTCTCCCGTTTCTTTTAACATCCTCCCGGGGCCGGGGTATTAAACCGCGCGGCCGACTACTCATTAGGGTGAGTGTCGGGTCGATGGATCGGGGCGGGAGGGGGGGCGCGGGCCGTTTGACGCCGCGCCGATCGCACGCACGCCTCTTTTTTTTTTGTGTGTTGATCACGCCCGGCGTCCCGCGCAATTACTCAGGCGGTCCGGTGTACAGACACACACACACTACATGTACGTAGATATGTACGCAAGGCCTCTTTCCTCGGGGCGCGCGGGGGACAGTTTGCCCGCGGCGCGCGAACCGCTAAATATTGTTTGCGCGCGCGGCTTTGGTAGTCAGATTGGAATTAGCGGGGGAATTAGCATGGGACGCGGGCGGGGCGGTCGTTAAAAGAAGAAAATTAACGAGTTTGAGGGCCGCGAGTGAATCTCGGGCCACTTGATTTGCAAAGGACGGCTCGTCTGCATACGTCGGCGCCCGCGGCGACCGCCGCTTGTCCCGGTAAGCGGCGCCGATTTACCGAGGGCCGCCGGCAAGGTAGAACTTTTACGAGGGACACTAGCCCGGGGCTCCTCGTGTAATCGCCGCTTCTTTGACAAACTTCCTCGGCGGGGCTGGACGTGTCGCGGTCAATAATGGGAACCGGTACTTTAGGGGGTGTAGCGATTTTCCTCCCCGGCCCCGAGCGACGCCGCCGCGCGACTATGTGTCTGTGTGTGTAGGCATAGGCGCGCGGCGCCGTTCCCGCGGGAACGTGGCGTCGGGGGCTCCCCGGGGCGCAGGGCCGCAGGACGAAAGTTGGATAAAAATATTTACCGCGCAGACGTTGACAAGGATTGAATTGCCCGGGGGAGCGCGAGACGCCGGCGCCGCGGTCGCCCGGCTAAAGGTCACGCGGCGAGGGGCGTAAAACTCCGCTCTGTATGTCCCGAGTGTCTGACCTGACTCGGGAGCTTACCACTCGCTTAACCTCCCGAGCGCCGACGGGCATAATGAAGCGGCCCCTCCCGCGATATAACCTTCGTGCCTCGACACGCCCGTCCCCCTGACCTTTTGCACTTGTTACATTTACATGGATGCGTCCTAATCGGCGTAGGCGCGCAACCTCCTCCGCGAATTCACTCAATTGAGCGACTTCTTGCCAAAGCAAATTCGACGAGATCTTTTACAATATATAATATTGTATTACTGTATATAATTGTGCTTTGTAATTGATAACAAAGCGCACTAAATAACTGGGAAGATGAAAGAAAAATATATTTATACCCTTAAAGAGATTATTCAGGCACAATTAAATTTTTTTTTGTATTTTACATAAGAAACTGAAGATTTTCTCTTGTTTAACTAAAAATAAATTTTAAATTTGATGAACAAAAGAAAGTTATTAAAATAATAAATATCATGAAGAAATTGTAGATTATCGACATCCAGCAAAAACGTAGCTCAATTGGTATAGCGATGGGTTCAATAACCGAACGATAGGAGTTCAATTATTGGTATCCATAATTTTTTGTTTTATACAAAGAAAACAATCTTGCATTTATTTTGTGCTATATTTTTCAAATACATATCAGTAAAAGAGTCAATGCTTTTTCAATATACGCCCTATAATTAATATTTTTATTATCAGAAGATCTTTTAAAATCTAGTATTATACAAAGCTCGCAATGATTGCGAATAATGTTACTACCTGTAACAGGTTTATTTCTTTTTGAACGTAAGTCAGGCGGCTTGACGATACGAGCTGCTCGGAAAAGCCCGCCTTCGAAAAATGCGCGCAGTAAAGAACCTTTGAAAAATTGACCCGTTGTTGCTCGGTTTCAGTTGGCTCGCCTCTGAAAAATCCGCCACCCCGAAAGCAAATGGGTGTGGGTGCAGGAAAAAAAATCTTTCCCAGGACGCTGTAAATATTCGAAATGCGTGGGTCCGGGAAGCCGCGGCGGCGGCGGCGGCAGTTGCGGCAAGTTATCCCACGTATGTAGTCGAGTTTGAAAATTGCGTTCGCCCGCCTGATTCGCGGCCCCCGTGCATATCGGCAGCTAAATACTTTCGGACTCCCGAGACGGCCGGCGGATCAATTAGTCGAAAGTTGCGGCCCTCTTGTCGATTAACCTGTCGTAGACTCGCCGGCCGCGAAAACTAATTAGGACAAAGTACAGGCGCAGGTGATTCCTCGGCGGAGGATCACCCGCAGCTGGCATGATCCCGACACACACACGTATCATCCCCGGGCATGTTCTTCCCCGCGGAGGTCGGATACGTGTATATATATATAAGGCGGATGCATCCAGCGGCTCGGATCCTACTTTTCCGCGGCCCCCGGCGCGCGGGGCTTCGCAGTTGCGCACGCAGCCGACGGCGTAGCATCGACCTACCCACCTGGCCTCCCGGCCCCATCCGCGGCTCCCTCCGTTCTACCCCCTCTTCGCCCCCCGCGCGTACACGTGTCGGCCGCGGCATAAACATGCGCGTCGTTGCAGTTGGCAGTTGGCTGTGCGGCTGACGGCTCTTAAAAGCCCTTCGATGTCGGCCATTAAAGGGTAATTTGCGCTCCGGGCGCCTACGCGGAAAAGAAAGCCGGTTTATCCCGGGAAGTCGGTGGGTTCTCGCGGGCGCGAATCGACGAGGCGCGTCGCCAAAGATGATCCTCGATGCGTTGTTACTCGGTCGGGTGCGGTTGATACGGGGCTGCCGCAGGGAACCACCCTTTCAACATCGAACACTGGTACAACCAGTGCATGTGTACGCGTACCGTCTTCCCGCGAGAGAGAGAGAGAGACGGCTCGCTATTTATTTTTTTTTTTTATCTTTTTGCACAACATTTGTGCGTGCATAATCCCGACGCGGATCGAACGGTTCTCCGCGGGCATTCTGGCTTGGTTTTAAGCTGGCAAGTGTACCCAAACGAATTATACGATTGTTGTTTGCTTATGCAGCGCCGACTTGTATAAAGTGCCGGGCGCGGCGATCGCGTTAAAAGCGAGGGGGTCGGCCCGCCGACGTCCATTCATTAAAACTTCCGATCGTAAGTTTTACTTGATAATACAATGAGGAATAAATCCAAGGAGGAGATAAAGAGGGCTTACAGCTTTAACTCCCCGACTCCCCGGCTCTGCCCGAGCGCGCGATATAACTTTTTCATCTCCGTGTAGATACGTATACATATATATATATGTGCGTGTGTGTATATATATATCGGCGCGCGGGCCAGCGAGAGGCTCCCCCTCGCGCGGGGAATTCAAATATTGGCCGAGCAAATTACTGGGCCAGTGTCAGTTAATCGTCGACGGCGGCCGTATATACATCTGGCTAAATGCGGGGATCCCCTCGCCGGCGGCTCCTACAAAGGAACGCAATAGCGTCCCCCTGTGTCTCCGCTCCCCGAGAATCGTCCGCGCACACCGTCCCACCGACTCGATGGCCGAGCAATGCATCTTCGCCTGGTCGGATGAAATTGTATTACTTAACCGGGCGGCTCGTTCTCCCGCGATATACGTCGTTACGACTTACAGGAGTAGATTTCGCTTGCCGCGCGCCGTTTAACGCGCGCTAACATCGTAAAGCCGGACGATTATACGGGCAATCGTGCGAAGGGCTATGCTCCCTCGGAGGACGACGGGGGTGGGAGAAACTAATGCCTGCGAGTGATTTCCTCCTTTTTTTTTTTGCGTGGGAAGCCCCTGCTTTCTAACGACCGCTCGCACAATGGCCGCGGGAGTTGACCTCCGGAGCACTTGCGTCCTGGATTTCTCGAGACGGCAGTCGAGCGCGCCGGCATTGTTAGGGCGAGAAGGTCCGATCTAGGTCATTTGATCCTCGACCGCGCGGGGCCCTCGTGACGCGCGGGGGCCGCCCTGCAATTACGGTAATTGAACGAGGCCGAAAACGGCGCGGGGCCCCCGCGCAACGCGCGCATACTCCACTCGTCGCAAAGGGGGGGGGGGAACAATTAAGCCGAGTGAATCGTCAGCGGGCCCGCGACTCCCGACAGATTGTCAATGCGGCCCGCGCGGTTATTAAAACCGATATATTAGATCCCGGCAGTTGGCCGCCGGGCGTTTTAATTACTATTTTCATAGGTGGCGCGAGAGCTCCCCCGAGCCGTGGAAATCCACGGAGGAATGCCGGCCTTATATTATGTATTTACACAAGCCGTGAATTATTTTCTACAATTAGACGTGCGAGCGCCCCGGGCCCCGCCCCTCTTTCGCCCGAGCGCCGAATAATTCTCACGCGGCGATGCCCCTTAAATTAATTGAGCCGCGCGAATAATTGCCGCTCCCCCCCCTCCTCTGCCCGTCCGCACTTCGCGCCTCCTCGCGATCCCCAATGATTATTAATCGCTCGGCGCGAGCGCGCAATATCAGCCCCCCCGTGGGGGGATGGGGAAGGCCGCCGTGTGCGAGCGCGGCGGATGGAAAAAAAAAAAGAAACAAGGACCGCGCGGCCGCTTGCACTTAGGTTTTTAATGGTTGCGCGGCGCCGCGCGCGGCTCCTGTAAAAAAATCAATAGTTTGTATAACGGGCGGGGCTCGATCGGCCGGCGCAATTTTTCCCGTGGAGTCGCCCGCGCCGGATTCGGGGCATTTATCAGGCCGGGACGGCCCGTGACGGCAGCCTATATGAGCTTTATTCTTTCCCCGCCGATTCGCCGGTATTTATCGGCCGCGGGGCGGCCCCGCTTTATCCGGCGATCCGCGGGATAAAACTCGCAATTGCCATTGCGGCACTTTTATTATCAATTATCGCCCGGCCGCTCGGGCCGTTGATCGATCAATTTGGAGTTGTTTAAAAAATTCGCTTCCGCCGCCCCGGCGTCCGCGCGCCGCCACGAGTATACGTATACGTATGTGGACACACATTCGCCCGGCAGCCGATTTACCTTTCCTTTTTTTTGTGTGATTTAATCAATCGACGCCCCTGTTGCCGGGATATTTCCGCGAAAGCTCCCGTGGAGCTTTTAAAGTCCCGCCGGCGGCCGCTTACTCGCCTCGGCCGCGCGAGTCAAACGACCCGCGCGCAATTCGTTCCGGCGGCTCAAGCCGAGCTTTCCTCGCGCGCTCAAAGTGCCGATGCCCAAGCTTTACCCGTGAATATTTGATTAGGATGGCCGGCCGTATATACCCGTCCCCCGCGGAAGGGGAATAATGGACCCGGGGTCGAATCCGCGGGGCCGCGAAGAGCCGGGCCGCGGCAAATGGGCGCCCCCGACCGGGGCCCCAGCACTTAGCTCATTGTTCCCGCGCGTCGCGACCGCGCGCGGGCGTTTTTAATCGGCCGACTAGCCCGGCTGATCCGCCGCGGCGGCTTTTATCTCGGCAATTAAGGAGATTAAGCCGGCGTCGCGCGCTAATCGGGCCGAATTCGCCCGCGGCTAGCCGCCCGTCCATTTGTACAAAGGGACAGTGAAATATCGGGCCCGCTGCACTCGCGGCCACTTGGCCAAACTCCCTCTCTCTCTCGGGGGGTGAAGGGGCGCGCGCGGCAGATGTCGCGGGGCCGCCGTGCAGAGCCCGACCCGACCTACTTGCGCAAGACTTGCCGAGGACTCGGGGGCCGGAGCGGCCGCGCCTCGATAATTCAGTCGATCGCCCCGGCGACGGGGAGAGCCGGACGCCCACGAGGCCTCCTGTAACCCCGGCGCGAAATTACTTTTTGACGCCCTGCCCGCGCCCCCGGCGCCAAGCTGACAATGCCGTGTTTGGATAGGCCCTTTGTCTCTAGGCTGCAAGTGCATGAGTTGGAACGGCTTTTTACTCGGCAGCCAAGGCGATATACATTTGTAATTTACGCGGGGCTTTGTGGGACAATGAACGGTTGGGCAACTTTGGTTTGAAAGAAGGTGAGATAAATTTCATTTGACTTTACATTCCTATGCTTAAACGAAGATTAAACATAAGCATGAATAACCGAAGTTGAATCTTGTATGCAGATAACTTGTATTGCATTCAAAGACACTTGTGAAACACATTCGCTATATACAATGAAACGCTAAGTTAACTGCAAAGTCATCTGTAACTTAAACATGGATATACTAGAAGCTCAAACTCTTTCATGTAGAATATAGAAGTAGCGATACTATAGGTGCTAGTATTGCTGGATTAGGATCAGCCATAACTTTAGACTAGTCTAATTTTAAAGATTATATGTAGTTAAAGCTAAGTATAATATAACTTTTATGATAGTAGTGCTTCCATTATAAATTGTATCCTTAAATAGAGAGAAGAATTTTAAATAAAAATATTAATTTAACGTCACAATATTATTCAAAACTGAAATAATGGAATAATTTTACAAACTTTTTTACGAATTTTTTCTTTTATAGCAAAGAGAATATCTTTGTTTTACTCTGCAGCAGTATAATGATTAAATAAATACATTTAAAACCGGGTTTCAAGCCGTGATTTTAAAAAAAACACATACATCAGAAAAACGGTTTAATAGTATCTCATTTCGTAAGTACAAAAATGTTTAGATAAAAATTAAAAAGAAGATTACAAATAATAGATTTAGAAAAAAATATTCTACATAATTATTAATAACTGCATTAAGTATAGTCATGCATTCTACAAAGAATATGCTCGACAACATGGAACAATGGTTAGTTGAATAGCGGTGCTCAATCCCTTCATGACTGAAGTAGTACATTAGCTCAAATTACCCAAGAAAAAGGTTTTCTTTCACATATTAAAGCTGCAGGAAGAGAAAGACTTTGTTAAAGAAAAGATGAAACTGAAATTATTCAAATATTGTAGCATTGGCACAAAACATGTAAAAAGTATTTTGAAAATGTGCATCTGTCCTGTAAATAATAAAATTAAACAATGTCGAATTTATAACAATTGAAAAAACTAGTTTAGCTGTTTAGTTTAACTTTGTTTAAGTTTAGCTTTGTTAAGTTTTACTTTGCGGGCTTACATGTTAAGCAATGAAAGATAATCTTTTTAAATAAATTCAAAGAAACACATAGCATCTCTTTCGAAATATCGTACGAGTATTTATTCATTAAAAACGAGTATGCTGCGTAGATAGAGAAAGACAAAGGTTTGTGTGTCAATGTGTGCAAAGGTTAACAAAGGTCACAGTGGGATCTTTGAGCCGCAGATCACGCGGTCTACATGGGACAATCAGAGGGCTAGGAAAGGGACGGAAGGCCGCAAATGGTAGGGCCTTGTTAAAAAGGAAAAAAGTAGGGTAGTATAAAGGAAGGGGGGGCACGACGAGTCTCTGACCTATCTGGCTCATAGTTGTATGGACAGTTATATGTACAATTTACCCCCATAGACAAATGAATTAAAACAAAGAGCTAAGAAACTAAAATGCGGTAAAAGGCTGTTTCAATATGTTGGCTGCTGGATAATACTATACAAGCTATATAGCTTCAGGAAATGATGTGAATTGACACACACCAAATGGCCTAAAGTACCTAAACTGCGAAGTGGGGGTGAATTGCTTATTAGAAAGTAGTACATCGTGTACTTTTAGGCTAATTTTCACTACCGCGGTATAAGTGTAAGATCCCATGAGAGCCTCTAGAATTAGCAGGGATAATAATACGGCAGTTGGAATCTTTAGACCGCAGCAATGAGTAGCAAGTAGTATTAAGAAATTTTAATTTCAAGGTAAGATCATTTTTTTGTGAACATAAAATATATAATTAATTATAAATAACTATTTTAACTATAAATACATATTTTTATACTTATTTTTCATTCATTATTTTTTCCTTACCTCCCATCAACTGTCTGAAATACCGAGAAAGGAAACTGGAAGGGAATAAAGTCTCGTAATTTGAAACATCTTTGTTATTTGTTAATAGTTTATTTTAATTTATTTTTCAATTGGACGTAGATATAATTTATAATTTTAATTAATTTTAATTACTTTAATTCTTACTGTGAAATTATGGCGAACTATAGCATATTCCATTAATTATTATTATTTCTGCGTAGACATATTAATAAATGGATGTATAAATATGTTGTATATTAAATATCACACAGAATATTTATTATTCTTATTTAATAATCCAAGCGTATATAAAAGCGAATCATGCGCATTAGAAAATAATTAATTTTAATTTGTTTCACTATAATTAGCAAGTCACTGTCGTCGCTTCGCATCAAAAAGGTAGCTGAATAGAATGACATTAAACAAATAAAACTAGAAAAATTGAAATTCACCAGACAATTGACAGCAGCTGCTGCTCGTGTATTGAAAATGATCCTTACTTGATGGTCAATTAATTCCTATACGTATTTCCGAGCTCCAGCAAGGAAGCATAAAGTAAGATAAAACTCGTTTGAATTTCGAGGACGGGATTTATCTATTTTCTGTCATCCCCGCGTATCAATTCTATATACGAGTCAATCAGTATCCGCGGTCGGTATAAAAGAGCAAAAGAGCACCGGGGCCCCATTATCTCGTTAATAATTGGCTCTCGCCGGTGCTTACTCGGTGGCGCGGAGGCAAATAAG
Source organism: Sycophaga agraensis (assembly GCA_018906755.1). Classification (NCBI taxonomy): domain Eukaryota; kingdom Metazoa; phylum Arthropoda; class Insecta; order Hymenoptera; family Pteromalidae; genus Sycophaga; species Sycophaga agraensis. The sequence goes on from JACCIE010000004.1 coordinate 2,190,478, forward strand.
AGCTCGTCCGCGCGGCTGTTCTAGGCGTCAAGGTGCGAAAGCGCGCGAGAGATGAAAAAAAAAAAGGCAGCGGCGCGCCGTCGCACCGGCGGAGTAAAAATGGGACTTTTAAACAATTTGCGCTTTGTTGCTCGGTTGTCGCCGTGGAATTCCGTCCTGTTTTCAAGAGGACACTTTCCGAAGCGCCCCGGCGCCGCCGGCCATTGTTCCCCCGCGCTTCCGCCCGTACTTTCGGCCGGGGCCTTTTTACCCCCCCTCTTTCCCACCGGGCGGCGCCCCTTGAGCGAACCCCGGAAACGTTTGCTTTATTCGCTCTTGGCGGCCGGATCGCCCCGTGTATATACGTACGCGCGTATATCGATCCCCCGCGGCTACCCGGAATTTACGGGCACTTGTTTCGCGCGGGGCGAGCGGCCGCACCTCCTCCGCGGGCTAAACGAGGCTAATTAAGGCCGCGCGGGAGCCGGCAAAGGAGCGGCGTTTCTTTCCGGCGGCCCATTCACCCGGGCTTGCCGCGGACAATACGCGGAGGCCGCGCCGCGCGAATGGGATCGAGGGACGACAAAGGGGCCCTGCCTCCGATCGATTTCCCGTTAGCCCGCCGAGGGAGGAAGCGAGCCCTCGGCGCCGTCGCCGGGCCCGCGTGTATATTTAACACTCTATGCAGGTTGATCCGCGGGGCTTTGGAAGTGGCGCGCTGCGATCAAAGGTTTCCCCCTCTCTCACCGTTGCTTATCATTTTATCATGCGCGGCCATTCGATGAAAAAGGGGGGAGGCGGGCGAATCGAGCGGTGCAATCGGAGGGTCTGCAGGGGGATATTCACCGGCTGGGGTGCATTTTTATCGGGCCGCGGAGGAGGAGCTAAGCCCGGCCTTTCTCTGATTTATGACGGGATGATCGCCTCGCCGTCGGGCCTCTCGACGGAAGGGCAGGGCGTGCGCGGCTAACAAATAGCCCGATGAATTTAGCCCTTTAGGACAGACGTATATACGCACGCGCATGACGAGGATACAACGAGTGCCCGAGGAGGAAGAAAGTGGGGATTCATTACGATTATTATTATACCCTAGCGGTTTAACGAGATTTCCGCCCGGGGACCGTACGGGAAAAGCTCGCCGGTCGCCCGCAAATTAATCCGTATTATGGCTGATTTCTTTTTTACCTGTTTTTATCCCGTGGTTAAGACCGCAGGACAATGAGTGGCGAGTGCAGGTATTTTGCATTGATATGCATACATAATGCTGGGGAGTATAAGAAAGGGGCGGCCGGGCAGAATGCCACCCAGTTCGTACAATAACGAAGAGAAAGTGGGGAGTAACTATAGCTATTTAGCGGATGGGACCTGCCCCTGATCGTCCCAGCCAGCTCTCGGTATCGCGCTAGTGCCGGATAACAGCTATAAGTTTCTAACTACTGCCGAAATTAGCCATTCAGCGTACCGGCCGCGGTAGTAAAAAAAAAAGGTAACCCGCGTAAAAAAGAAACCTTTCCCCTGAATTTCGACGTACATATATATATATACGTATACGCGCGGCGGACCGCAGGCTCAACTGGAGAGTCACCGGAAACGACGTTATATTCGCACGACGAAGCCAGTGGAACTCGCGGGCAGCATCGAAAGCCAACCTCTCGTCAATACGGAGGTCAGGCTACCATAAGCGTACGTGGGCGAACTGTACCGCCACGGCGAGGATGGGGACGACGATCCCTTACGAATTCCCAGGGAATGTATGTGTAGGGCGAGGCTAAAGCCCGCTTTGGCTGCTTCCCACCTCAGGGCATAAAAGGTGGAAAAAGGTAGGAAAAAAAGGGAGTCCCCAGGACGTCTGACCCGAGACGCATCTAAATCCCGCAAGCGGAAAGATACGAAAGCCTTGAAGCCGCTCCGTATTATAGTCCTAAACCATGTAAGATTCCGTTCCTCCCTGCGCGCGGGAGCTCCAGTGCATAATATGACTTGTGGCTCCCCGGTAGAAGCGATACCATGTTTCACCCGTGGAATTATATAGTTATTATACGCGCTTATAACGCTACGAGAATCCCCTGCATTTTCACGGCGAAGGATGGATATACATATAACGGCGTATTTACAGGAAAGCGTCCCGCGGACGCCGGCAGTCCTGATGGATCGCCCCTAGCCGCGAGGCCGAATCCCCTTGTTTGTAAACATGGCCCTCGAGTGATCGAATGCACTACCGCGCCGGAGCCGCCCGCGTATCCATTTTCCCCGCTAAGTTTTTAATGGACGCCCTATCGATGGCCGCGCGCCCCGCGCGCGTAATCCATATAAGTGGAAAATTCGTTTACACCGCGGACTGTTACTAGCTCTAGGTCAAGAGCAGCCCGCCGAGCGCTTTTTTTTTATTAATCCGCGCGGCTTCACCGCCCGTTCGAATTTAAAACTCCGGATTAAAAGTCAGTCGATAGCCCGCGTATATGATACGTCCCGGTATATAAGCAGCGTATAAACAGTCGTGAGAAGATACACGCCCTTGTCGAGAGACGCGGGGCAGACACGCGGCTTTTGAGTTGCTCGGCGAATATAAGGGACACGTCGACCGGGGATTCCCCGCGCCTCCGAGACGCTGGGCAAAAGTTTAGACGGCTCCTTTACAGGGGGCGAGTGCGCCTGCGGAGCGCCTTATTGCGAATGTATATACATACAACGCGACGTGTGTTGTATATGCGTGTGCGCGCGCTGCGTGGGCGCCGTCCAGCCAGACCTTTCCCACTAACTTATTCAAAGCCCGCGCGTGTGTTTAATGTATCTACGTGTGCGTGGGCGGCCTTTTTACGCACGAGAGCCGAATTAAATTTTCATTAGCCCGGGCCGGGGAAAAAAAAGCTCGGCTTATATAACTCGCACGGACATCGGTCCTATTAATCTTAATGCAGCGGAGTATTGAATCCGCGATGCGGAAGATTAAAGAGGTTCCACGGTATTCAAAGACTACGTGCTGGGCGCGGGTTATAATATTTTAGTGCCGGCCCGTGCGAATATCACCGGCCCCTATTCTCGAGCGGCACGTTACGGACCTTACGTCGCTTGTAAAAGGAAAAAAAAAAAAAGAGGGGTACAAAAATAACACCCTGTGGATTAAAAAAAAAAAAGAAAAGGAAAAGGCGTATAACCCCCTGCGCGGCTCGCGCGAGAGAGTTCCGGAAAAACGCCCTCCGAGCTTGCAATTTAACATTGGACTGTTCAGAAGGTCCCGGCGAACGGGGCTCGATGCGGATATATATATATATACATACGCGTGCATAGGTATGTATAGGTATACGGAGGCTCCGGCTGCGCCTCAAACGGCGAGGTCGGAAGGTGTTTCCTCCGACTTTCTACGCAGTCGAGGGGATAAAAATTTTTTCGCCCCGAGACGCCCTTCCGCCGCGTCTGCAGCTGCATCGTAGATTTTATACAAGCCACTTGATGGGAAGGATTTTTATGCGTATCGCGCAGGGTAAGGCCCCCGAGTGGCCGGGGGGTGTGCGTCTACGCAACGGAACGGCGACGCGGAAAGCTCGGGAAATGCCCTTCCCTCGACAAAACGGCCCGAGTGCATTCTCGTATATTTATGCTCATTAGGGGCCGCGTTACATTGCGAGCGAACTCGAGTTTTCAGTCAAACATTTTATTTTCCGCTTTAATGATGCCGTAGAAACAAAGAGGGGCCATAGGAAGCCGCGCCGCGCCGAGAGTCTCACAAGTAAATACGAGCATTAATTATAATTCTCGTTCGCTCGTGAAAGCAAATGTGCATTATTTAACAGTGGAGTGTCTACTCGTTAAAAAGAAGAAAAAAAAGAAGAAAGCGGTGCATTTTGTCCGCGCAAAGGGGGGAGACGTCTCCTTCATTTTAATGCTTCATCTAGGCTATTAGTATAACTGGCGCCCTAGTCGGCCGTTTCACACATATAACACGCTTTTATTGCTCCCCCGCATAATAGGAAATATGACGGTGGATAAAAAAGCATTACACGGCCCCACGTGCGCTCATTACTTATATCGTTCGTTATCGAGGATAAATGGCGAGGGAGCCGCGCGGCCACACGGGAGAATCGCGAAGGAAACGCTCAGGAGATGCGCAGTCCACGCGCACACGTACACCCAGAGGGCGGAGGGCCAGCACTGCGGCAATCGCCGGAGGTGGCGCACTGCAGGGGGCCCCGTAATAATTTCCTGATGCATTACGGTAATAATTCAGGCCGGGCGCAGTGACTTACTCGCCGGCTACGCCCTATAAATAAACCCATAGGCCCCGGCTGGCCGCCGGGCTTTTTTCATAGCCCTGCCTCTCCGCGCCCCGGCGCCTTAATGAAAGATACAGCCCGATTAGATCCGTGCGGCTCACCGGGGCTTCCCTCCGGGCCAATGGTCGCGGGCCCGACACACAGCGTTTGCCGGGCAGTACAGCCGATGATTTTTTTGTTTCTAACCTTCCGCGACGGCCAGGTGCGCCGGGGAAATTCGCGGGGCGTTTCATAAACAGGCGCCGGCGCCGCGGCAACATTACGGGGCTTATAATTTCATGAATAATGCACGGGGCGGCGTCTCGCGGCCCGGGATTTGCGCGCCCGGGGGAAGCCGGCGCCTCAATAATGCACGGGGCCGATTGCGGCCTGGGCGTCCTCGTCGTCGGCGGGTGCGCGCGCCCGGCCCCGCCCCGGATTTATTATTGACGGCCCAAGTGCCGGCAAATTCTTCCCCGTCGCAAGCCGCCGGGAACTTGCCACTCGGCCGCCTGCCGCTTAAGACGTTAGTCCGCGCCGATCGATATATATATATATGCGCCCGTCCCGCCCGTTCGTGCATATACACAGACACATATACGCGCGCGTGTGTCTAGTTTTCCTTTTTTTTTTTAAGTATCCGCTGCGATCTCCATTGTCCCACCGCGATTATACGCTCCTGGACCGCGAGGGGCGGCGATATTTCCCGGATGCCCCGGCCCCCCCCCCGCGTGCGTATAATCCCGGGGATCGAGTTACCGCGCGGCTTTTCCGCCGGGGCGCATTTGTCCGCGCCGCGGCCGGTAATGCATACCGGCGCCGATGCGGATCGATCGCGATATTGGCCCGCTCTCCCGTGCGCCTGCCGGGCGTCCTTGGCGCTTTAATCGGCCGTTGGCCCTTTTTACGAGGCTCGGCTTGTGTTACGAGGCCCCGGGCTCGCCTCGGATTCCGCGCGGGGCTCCCTCGCTCAATTGACCCGGCCCGATTTTTAAACTGCCTATAATTGCCCGCTCGCCCGGCAGCCGAGTTGAAATTCAAATCTCTTTTGTGCCCCGACGGCTCCATTTGCGTCCCTCGTGCGATGACGTACTGGACTCTCGATTTGCTGCCCGACACGCCCATCCCTCGCCGCATTTGGCCCTCGTCTGCCCGCCCTGCTCCAATATTACACTATTTGTCATAGCTTGTGCGCTCGTTAATTTATTGAATAAAGAATATGTTTGGAAACAATAATGTTAACGATTAAACGCAATAAAATTCAATGAATATCCCTATCACTGAACTAATGTAACATTGGTGGGATTCCAAATACTGATTTTAAACTAGGAATTCTACCTAAAAATGCATCTAACGATAGGGCATATTTCAAAGGTACACGCATATTATATCGATTAATGTCCGTGATAAAAATATAACCGGATAGCTCGAATAAAAGGCAAACAATAATTTTTTATTTATTTCATGATTTTTCATTTGATATAAGAATCCGATTAAAACTCGGGGATAGGCACTTACAATATTTTATATATATTATATTTAAATTTAAATGCAAATCTTTTGTATGCATATAAATATAGACAATGAATTCATAAAAGTACTTCGTTATCTCCGAATCGTGATGCGACTATTGGCTTATTTAAATTACGTATATATATATACATTTGTTTGTATATTTATAAATATTTAAATGGCGTGCACACTGTAGGGAGAGAGGCAGGGCACAGGGGGAGATATCATCGGTGAAAACACAGCGGAGATTTCTCGCTGGGATTTTGATGGCCAAGGCGGAAAGGGAGAGAAAGCCGGAAGTAAGCTCGCGTGTGCAGCAATTTACTTGATGCACCAAAACAGGAAGTTTAATTCTTGCCTCTGTCCTGCCGTGGCGACGTGTGCGGGGGACGGTCCACTGTAGCCCCGGGCCCGCGATACAGCCACCAAAGGGACAGGACTTCCCTTACGGAGCGGGGCGCGTCCGTCCGCCGCATACGTGAGCGCCACCGCCAGAAGAGAGAGGGGAGGGGAAAGCGCGGGGGAGGCGAGCCGAGGGTATATAGGTCCTCGTGGCACGCGACGACGGACAGTATTGTCCGATCGAAGACGGGTTGAAGTGACGGGGTGGACGACGCTTCGTCGAGCACAGAAGCGGCCGGGGGAGGGGCCGAGCGTCTCGCGGCAGCCTTTGGAAAAAAAAAGGGAGGGGGAGAGCCGCGGGAAGTTCCGAGTGCCGGCTGGCTCCCGGCTTCGTGCAGCTTCCGAGAAAGAGGCCAATTTTTCACCTTGGCGCTGTTTTTTTTTTTGCAGCACCTCGCATAGCTGCGAAAGCTCTTGCGGCCGAGGTCTGCGAAATAAAAGCTATTTCAAATCGATTGATTGAATAACCGATTGATTTTTGATTCTGTATATTATACTTCCTTCTTCCTCTTTGATGCATTGACGCTTCGATCCACTCGAAATTTCACTTTGATTTCCAATTCTCATGCGCGTCCACGCGTTATTTGTCACGCTTTACTGATCTGAAGACTTTTTCAACTTCGGCATCGACAAAGCGTCGCTTTTACTTTTGTAATTCTTGTAATTTTGTATTTTGTAAGGTGCACCGACACGGTATTCTATGGAGCGGGCAAAAGCCCGGAATATGTCTACGAGGGGCTTACCAAGGGTCAGTAACTGCGCGGTCCTCCTTTTTTATTTAAACAATTGCAGCTGCAGCGGAGCCATTTGGGGTATTAGAGCGGGACTATATAACTATAGTTAATTAGTTTAAAGTTAGTTGCGAAACTTAGCCCGCGCCCTGCCAGTGCAATTGTTTTGCAAGAGCCGTTCTTACGGGGGGCGCCCGCCCCGGCCGATCTACCTATTCCCCGGCCGGTCGAGGCGCGGGCGATTCCGAAGCGGCGGTCATCATTAAAATTGTAATGGCGCCGAGATTGGCAATTTGCGCGGCTCATCAGCCGGCCGCAAGGGGCCGGATAATCAGTCGCGCGCGCACAGCCCCGCGGGCGCGTATAAACATCGACGGGCCCAAGTTTTCGGCCGAGCGGTTAATTTGCATGACTTCCTTTATATTCTCGAGCGGGGCGGTCTAATTAGACCATATTATATATATATATATACCGGCGGGCGCGGCCCTCGCGTAATTGACGCCCTGCGCCCGGCACCCGGCTAATTGACACAATGCCAACGGTTCGTGTACCCCCCCGCGCCCTACACCGGGGGACATTTTATATCTATGCATTTTTTTTTTTGTTTTTCAATCTCCCCCGCCATCGATCGCCGGGATTAAAATTATGCTAAACCTGACTGTTCTTCCAGGTGGTGCCGTAGGCCGAGCGAGCGGTCCAGCGGAGCCGGTGGATTCCAGGGCGCATCGGCCGCAGGTGAGTGCCAGGAAGCGCTAATTGCCGGACGACTCGCCGTCAAAGCCTTTGACCCCGGCCCCGATGCTAAAACCATGCCCGATATACCCCTCCCGGCCACAGCTCGTTAGTCCGCGACATCTTCGACCGAGGGTTCCGCGGGCTTTGTCCCGCGGGAGGGGGAAAAACGGGGGGGGGAGCCCGCCATACTAGGCCGGCGCGACCTTTTTTTTTTGGGGGGGGGCGTGGCCGTCGGACGGTTTATTAGGCGAGTTAGCGCCCGGCCGAGTTAGCCGGACGTGCCGGCCGTTGATTTACGGGGGGAGGGCCGGCAACTCGGCGGCCTCGGGGCGGTTTTTGAGGGGCGCGGTCGATCGATCCACGGGCGGCGACAGGTGCGTCGCCCGCCCGGCTCTGATTGCCCCGATCGATTCCCCGTTTAAGCCCCTGCCCTCCTCTCCTTATGCTAATCCCCGCCAAAGTCCAGGCGCGCCCTCGCTTCTTTATCGGCGCGGAAGAAGTTTGCCGGGCTGCACTCAGCGGGAGTATGCCGCCGCGCCCCGCCGTTATTACGCACATATACATATATATGCAGCCGGCTGATTCGGTGATCGGTGTTTCGGCCCAGGGGAGGAAAGTCAATGGTCCAATTCGCGTAAAATGACTACGTTTCAAAGGAATTTCGCGGGAGTTGGATCGGGGCCAAACTCCCTGCCGTATACAAATTTGAACGATGAGGCTAGTTCAAACTCCGAATGGAAACTATATCGCAAATTTTCCAAAATTGAAATTTATTCTATTGCTGAAGCGGAGGAAAATTTCATTGCGCTATGTACGCGCGAATGTGGAATTCGTGAAGATTTGTTGATCCACATTGTATTATTGAATGCATTCTTCGGTTGGTCCTAGTTGGGCGATCCTGCTTATTCAATTTCATACACATCTAATTATACCAATGTGCTAGACATGATTTTTTTCTTTTATCCATTTAAGCGCGATGATTCTTTAGAATATGCAAAAAGCGAAGATTACCAGGCAAATTGATTCGATAAAATTTGATAATGCAATGCACATTTTTAGTAATGTTCTTGAATCTTATTGGATATCAGTTATCGAACTCATACCTAATTATGCAGGGCAAGTAATTATAGAAAACATCATTTCAAGTGATTTTTGCACACGCGATCATTTATTACGATAAGCATCCAACTAAATTCAGAATAATAACAATATGGTTTTTCCCTTGGTAGCAAATATTAAAACATGAGAGTACGATGAAAAGTAAAAAATGAATATAATAAAAGATTGTAGCATGTCGAATTGAATAAATGAAAACATGAAAAATATGTTTGTACACAAGCTCGTATAAAAATACGCATTATTTATTTTTCATGCACTATATATACTACTATCTCCGTATACATTGTACTATAACTAGACAAAGTTGAGACGAAGTACCAACTTAAATTACGAAAAATTGTTATCTTGACTTTCCAACACAATGGTTTCCGCTCCAAGTTACAGGAAAGTATCCCTGCAGTAGAACTCCTTCGGGAATTTGGCATTAATCCAACATTTACGAAATGAAGTACAAATTAGCTTATTTTTGAAGAGGCAAGGTATAAAGTGAGAAGCGCGGTAAGATGCGAGACTCGGGGCACGAGTAATTACTGACTCAATTAATCCGTCTCGCGTGGAGCCGGGCGCAGCTAATCGGCCCCATACTTCCCCGGTAAACTTGGCTCCGGATTTATTACAAGCATGATTATCGCTCGCACGGGCGCTGAAGGGGGGGTTGGTGGCGGTGGTCCGGGGGGACGCGCCCCATGGAACTTGGAGCCGCCCGAGCGTGACGACGACCTGTCAGCTGTGCTCGAGCGGGGGCGTAAACTCCCGGGCGAGGCGTCGGCGAGCCGATCAAAACCGCACTCCCCCTGGGGCGCCTCCTTGCCGCTTGGATTTCGAGAAAAAGTACAGCCCCCCGCGATCCATTAAGCCGCGGCGATCGCGCTCCCGGCGCCTATGCGGACGCGCTGCCGCTGACGTTCTTCCGAGCGATTTCCTCCGGCGCGAGGAGTCATCCGGGGAATAAATTTGGGGCTGATTTTCCCGTTCCGCTCCTCCTCCTCCCCCCGCCGACGAGTTTTCCCCGGGGCTATAACGGGACTTTCGAAAGAGGCTGCGTATTATACGAGCACGCTTGCTCCTGCATGCATGTCCGGACAATGTCGTTTGGCCTAAGGGGCGCACTTTTCCGAATGGAAATTAGTCGGCCAAGCGGCCCCGAGGCCCGAGCGAGAAGCGCGCGCCCGGGACATTCTAATAATCCTCGAGTATTGTTATTCGTTCGGCAGCGGGAAGACGATCGCCCGGGCTTACGGGCGGGAAAAAGGGGTCGGGGTCGACGTGCGATCGGCCGAGGCGGCTCCCCGCATGCGAAACGGCCTAATTAACCCGCGGGCCCCGCGAGGTTGTACAGCCCGACTGACGGCCGGCGCTCTGTTTGATCGGACAACAAAACAGGCCGCGCCGCCCTTAATTGACGCTTTTCACGGGGGGGGAGGGGGGAGGCAGCGTATATCGATTCCCCGGACGGCGCTCGAATCAACAAGAAAAAAAGAAAAAAAGAAAGGAAGAAAATAGGGAGAAAAGTCGGTGGAGAGAGGCCGAGGTATATACGCGGTGCATCCTCTCGAACGGATCGCAAATAAGCTCTCGGGCGGGCGCAATAAAGGCGGTAGGGGGTCATGAGCCGGGGGCAATTATACACAAGGCCTGGCAATATCCGAAATGACATCGAGCCGCGGGGAGTGGGCCGTATCTTTTATACGGGCGCGCCCGTTAAAGTGTTTATGACGTTGCCGCGGGGCCGAAGGCGGCGCCCTGCCTCCGCCCCGCCGATATTGCCGCCGCGGCGGGCTTTCCGTTTTTTTTTTTTTACCTTTTTTTTTTTCTTATTTTCTAATTATTCCGCGGCCGAATTATTGATGCGGCCGCGGCCGGTGCGGGCCGTCTGGGGTCCCCTCTTTTTTGCGCCGGCTGCCCACCCGCGGTTATACGGAGATTACAGGGGTGGCGCTTAAGCCGCCGCGGGGACGAGCCCTGCAGGATATTAAAGCGCGGCGGGCTATTTTAATTTATTAAAATTAATTACATGGCCGCCGCCGGAGCCGCGACGGCATTTATTTATGGCGGCCGCGCCTCCGCCCGAGATTGCGTCTCTTTGCATCCCTCGATCCGACGGCTCTGGCTATTGGAAAGCCCCGCAATAAACGCCGTAAAGCGCCCGATATCAATTCAGCTCGCCGATTGAAGAATCTCTATATTTCGGCAGTATGAGGTAGAAAGAGGGAATTTGCTCGTTTATTTTTCCGTGCGCACAATAAAGATAGGAAAATAATAAACACCGCCGGGTTAGATACTAACGCATATAGTTAGCAGAGTAAAATTACTACACTAGTTTTAGATTATAACCAAACTTTGTATTACATATTGCAGTCAAAAAAGAAGAATAATTAATACGACTGTTAATTGGCTGCAAATAGATTACAATTCAAGAAATAAAGTAAAATAAATCTTCCATTTTTACCAGTACATCTGTAATTATTTTTTGCAATTGTACCTGAATATATTTTTAACACACTATAAAAATAAGTCTATAATTATCTACGCAAACGAGATGTTTGATGATAGGTAACAATTGATTACAAGTGGAACGTAGCATCCATAAATAAAAAGCGCCATTCGAGGATCTAATTTAATTTATTTGTTATTTTCTTGTAAACCTGAATTGCATGAGTATTTAGCTGGCGAGCTGGAAAGGACAACAAGCTCGAAATTCGGTCCGCGTCCAGGCCAACAGTCAATACTCAGAACTGACCCTCTCCCTTTTACCTCCCCCATTTGCCCTTCTCGTCGGTGTCACGAGCTATTACCTGTCGCCGTTCTCCTATTCCTCCGACCGATTCTTTACACCCAAGTTAACCTTCCTCTATGCTCCTCCAACCAATTTACTCTCTGTACACTCGACTAAACCATTACCATATCGCCATACGGTTACGTTGTATCGTTGGTGCTTCACAAAGTAACTAGTTCTTTAGTTTTTTAGTTACCCTCAAAAATTTGCTTTAAATGAGGCTATGCATATGATAGTATCCTTATAATTTATGTATGTCTATAATTAGTTTTATAAAAATAAACAAAGGAATCTAAAAGTTCAAATAGTCCGAGTCTAAAAGGGGCGCATTTCCCGAAAATCGTACAGAATTCAGCCACTGTAAATGTCACTAAAGCTCGCTCTAAAGGCGATAAGTATACAGGGACAGTAAGATTGCTCAGCCATGTATATATGCGTGCTCTGAACACGGAACTATTTCATACAAGTCCATTGGCGCATAAGACGGAACAATGATATCTTAGATCAAGAGCAGGAAAAAGCGAAAGGTAGAGAGTAAAGCTCGCGAGCGAATAAGTGGCCGTATAATCGACCCGATATACCATAGTATTATAGTATTCCGCGCTCGACTTTTACGCCACGGCCTATACGGCGAGCATAAGACTCGACCCGACCGCGAGTAGTAAGAGCCGGCTTTCGGTCTGCTCAATACTTAACGAGGGGGTCGCCGAGGGCCCGGAAAAAAGTCGCGTCTGCGCATGTTTAATTCAGGCTTATTAGTCCTCGGCGGCTCATTAATAACTCGGGAAAAGTTTGAGACCCGCCCGCGAGCCGAGGGATATATCCTCCGGGAAGCTCCCCGGCCCTGTTTGAGGGCGCGGTAAGAGTCTCCGGCGCACTATAATGCGCCCTTTAAGAAGACGAGAGCTTGCAAGCTTTGTGCCCCAGCGGCGGAGAATCAAAGCCCGCGCGCTCCGCGAATATAAATAACGCACCGAGCGGGCGGGGGGAGGTAAGCCGGCCTCGGCGACTTTCCCAGCGGCCCTAAGTGGCCTCCCCCCCCCCTCCTGCCCCGGCGGAACACCTCGAGTGTTTTTCCGGGGCCGCGGCCCGTGTTTCCCCAGCGCTCCGTCTCCCGCGGCGGGAAAATTAAATTGCCCGGGCAAATATTGACTCGGGACGGCGATCCCGGCGCGGGCGCGCGCGACCTCCGCCGCTATTTACACGGGCCAATTCACAAGAGCCCAAGGATATATATTCGGCGGGGCGTTCGATCTTGGGACCGGGCGCAAGGGTCCGGAAGTCGAAGGGCGCCTCGATCTCCTTTAATCGCGCGGCTCTTCCTTGCCCCCCCGTTTCTTTTTTTACGCGCGTTTATGCCCAGGGCTCGCCGGGAAATTTCATTATTTCATGCGGGGATCTGGGGCAGTAGCGCGCGGCCTCGTAAAAGGGAATGCCATTAGGGCGACTGTAAGGCGGAGGAATCCACGGGTTCGATCCGCGCGGCGTCCGGCTCGCCCGGCCGGAGGATTCGAAAAAGAATTCCCGGGGAAATCGTCCCGGGAAATTTCGCTTGGGAAATTCCCGGGTCGCCGCGGGGACTCGGCGCGCGGGGTATACGTCTTTCTTCCGGGTCCACGTGTTTACGCGCGTAAGAGGGAGTTTAAGGGAGGCGTTATAAACTTTGCCCGGCGACGGGAACTTTTTCCTTTTCGGCGGGCGGCTCGGCCAACTTCCGCGGCCCTGCCCGAGTCCGTCAAAATTCCCACCGGTCCCGCCCAGTTTCGGCGCAACTCGATATTCAAGGAGCTTCGGCTCTCTTGCTTGTTTGTAAATAATTTCTTTGGTTGGATAGAGGCCGGGGGGGCGGGCACTGTTATGGCGAGTGGGTGCATTTATATGTGAATAAACGCTGGTTTCCGTGCGAGTGAAACATTGAAATCGGATGCAGTAGCAGCGTAGATGTTGTCCTGTTTTATAAATACTAAACTTTCTACCAATACCATCTCAAGCGCGAATTCAGAAATCCCAACTGAACTTTTTCCATAAATTAAAGAACAGTTTAAAAGAATTTATCAAACCGAACTTCACAATCATTTTAAACGTGATATTTTTTTCAAATATGTATAATATGTTTCAGTATTAAAAGGTATGGATCAATTATTAGTGCGACACATTAGACACCGAAGCTTTGTCTGTTTTTTATTCATGAATTACTCTTGCATATTTCAAAACTAATCTGATAAGTATATATTCACTACTAAATCAATTACTAATTATTATTTATAAATATTTATGTAGAATGCTGTGAAGGTCTTTATGCTTATGAATTTTTAAATAAAAGAAATAAATGGCTTAGAATAACATAGTTAGTAAACAATAGGTCTCTTGTATTTCAACGTGTTGTTACTTGTTATTTATCAAATACTTCTTAAACTTGTATATTAATATATAGATTAATTTCTAATAAAAAAGATACATTTAATTAGTTTTGAACATATTATGCCTAAATATGTTAAGAAACCATAAAATTATATTCCAGCTTCCTCCATAATTTAACATTAATCTCGACTCTAATTACTCGTTATTTCTTAGATTATACCATTATATTATATTAAAACTTAAAACTTCAAACTTGACCATTATTTACCTCATTTTTAAGTCATATTCATTAACTATAAATATAGTGACTTTAAATGGAACAAATCTCGCGACAAATCGTTCTATCAGTTCATAAAGAATAAACACCTGTTAAAATTGTATCCTTAAAGACTATTAAAATCAATTTTTTAGTGACAGTATTATTGTTTTAATTTGAATATATTCGATTTAAATTATTGTTGTTAAAGTATTAAATTCATTGTTATTTTTCACTACATTTTTGATTTTCAATTAGATCGTCGTCTAATATAATACCGTTGAACTACTGTTACGCTCGGTAAAGGGTGTGATGCAGGGTGACACTAGGGGTAAGATCACCCGCGATCGTTAGTGACGGAGAGCTTACAGTCTGATGTAATGTTGGAATCAAGTAAGGTTATAAGGGGATACTAAAAATATAATTTTAGTTAATATAACACAGAATAAATATTAAAAATCAACCGGTTTATATTAATAAATATTTTAAAGATGTTTAATACATCTTAGCTATTCGCCGGTAAATTTGTAATTGTCAAATTTATTTTTTAACAACAGTTTCCTGCAATGAATGGATTTGATGCTATACTAATGCAAGTTAATATGCTATCGGTACTATCTGCAAGTGACTAACGCTACCTCGGGCCGTATTCTGCCATTTACCGATGTTACAATTATTCGACAGTAGACAAATTGCAGCCCCAGATGATCCTATTTGATCGCTGTCCACACAAGCTAACGAGCAGTTTTATCGCTGTACAGAGTTGGAATCTTACATATTATACATCAACAATAGAAAAATATATTAAATCGAAAAAGAAATATTAAAAGTGAATTTGAAATTAAGAAGATAAGTAAAGTTATTAATAGTAATCGTAATTATATAAAAATATCGATAGTAAGACTCGTCGTATTTTTTATTCGGTTATGAGGGTGAACTGTCATAAGCAGAAGCAGAGGCTCCCGGAATACCGACGGGTCCTCGAATGTTTAGGCGCAGGTCCCTGACGGAATTGGCTGGCCGTTAGTCCGGCACACAACAACAATCATCTCCGAGGGCTCGAGTGATGAATACGCTTAGGCAAATGGGCCACTTGCGGGTAAAGGAGCCGGCCCGGCGCTTCGCGGGCCGCGCATATATATTTGACAAGTTGCACGGCGACCGGGGCACTTCTTCCCCGGCCGCGCCCCCGGGCATCAACAGGGAGGGGGTGGGCCTTATCAACCGGGCGGAAAATCATCGCCGGCGAGCGGTTTGCATATCAAAGGGGGCGACCTCGGGGCCTGCGAGTTGCCCAGTGGCCTATTGTTGCGCCGGGAGGCGGGCGTCCTTTTTCCACTGGCCTTTATACATCCCGCGTCACATCCGCGTTAGGCTAATGCAGTATGTATTTGCACGGGGGCGAATACAGGCTTTTCCGCCCGGTCGGCGGCCCCGTTCAGTTTAGTTAGTAAACGCGCCGGCGAAGTGATCTCGTCGCAAACAAAGCGGCCCGCTCAAACAAACCCGGCGCTTTTTCGCAGCACGCGTGCGCCCCGCGGGGTAGCGCGGCTCGCTGGGGGCCGCAAAAGAAAAAGAGTTAAAACAAAAACAATAAAAAAAAAAAAAAAAAAAAATATCTTATCGTCGGCAAATAACGAAATCGATACACGCGCGTCTATATGGTATGTATCTCGGTCATCGTGCCCGCGGGCCATCCCTATATATACAGACAATGCACACAGCGGGCCGCGCCTCGTTACGCGCATTCTCGATCGGGGAATTTTTCCGCGGCCGCGTGCACCGGCGAGTGCGAAGTGGAAAAAAGAAAAAAAAAAACTTGACCCCGGCGCACAGAGGTCCGGGGGGGGTTGGAGGGTCACGACTCGCCCCTAAATCGGAGGACGCCGGAATCAAAGGAAGCGGTGCATAAATCTGCGAGGCGGCCCCTGGATCTTCCGGCGGCGCGAGGCCCCATCCGTTTATTCAGGGGCGATCGGCCGATCGATCGGCCCGTACTCTACGCCCGTAATCTGCGAGTCATACCGCCGGATTACCGGACTCTTACCCCTCGCGGAAATTGCTCTGGCCAACAAGGAAAAGTCGGGCCGGCGAGTGCACTGCTCATATATACGCTCGCCAGTGTACGAGCCGCGGGCGCAATTAGTACCGCGCAAGCGGCCCGTAATTCATTCCCGGGTGCGCGTACATTTGCAGGGCTGGGGGTGCGATCGGGGCTTACATCGGAGGCCTCGCGTATACGTGGGGGAGCGGCCCGGTAAACGGATTGTTCCGCCGGCGGCCGGTAGATCGGCTGAAATAATCAAAGGCGGCCTCCCCGCCTCCTGTGCACACTCGAGGGCGCGGGTCTTTGATTTTTAACGAGGCCGCCGAGCCGAGCCGCCCGGCGAATATTCATTAGGCATTACTTCCTGGGCGCCGCACCCGCTGAATTTCCCACGACAGGGAAACGAACTCAACTGCGCACTGTAAACTATTTCCCCGCGGAGGCTGCACCGCCGGCACCGGCTAAGGCGCTTCTTCGATCTTCCCCCCACCCTCTATCCACCACCCCCCTGGCTTTCTCCTCCTCCCTCTTACTCAGCTTGCTATTTGGCATCTTTAGAGGGGTTCGCTGGAGCTGTTCGCTTGCTTGTTTTTTACCCCTGCCCCGTACAAACTGAGAAAAGAAATTCTTTTCTTCGAGACTAAAACTCGGAGTATCTGTACTATGTTTGCATATTACCGACTCAAATGCACAGGTGCATAGATAAACAATTGAGTATCTCTTGATGCTAATGGATACATATTGTATGTGTGATCTAATTTTTAATTAATATCGCAAGTCTGAAAAGTAATAATTAAAACGGGGTTAAAAATACGAAAAGTTTTGTATTTATATGAAATATATGTTTATGCATATTGTACATATTATCAATACTGTATATGCAGTCTTGTAGATAATACGAGGCTATTCAACAATAATGCATAATAGCATTTATAAAATGTAAATTAATTTTGGTTTCGTTTAATAAATTGCTCTATTATATCAATTATCATTATAGTTAATATTAAATAATATTATTATCAATACGTAGCTCAATTAATAATAATGATTTGTTTAACGAACGACTCCAATATCAATTTATTTATCTCTCGCATAAAATAACAATTCGATATCGGAACAAATTTGGTCATCTCGATCGTACACGGCAGAACGCGATTGTCGTTACAGCAAAAAAAAACAGTCGGTCCGTTACGTCGAAAAATTTTTTCCCAAAAAAAAAACGATTCAATCGCGCGGTAACTGGTAAGACGCTCCGATTAAGAGTTCACTTGGGAGGTCGGATTCCGCCGCGGCGAAATCGGACAAGTACCACAGCCTCGGACTACTCGAGGCGGTCGCTCTCGATTATTAGGGCGTGACCTCCTTTCAACCCGACTACAAATCGACCGGGGCCTCGCACACGCCGCGGGAAATCGGCTTTTCCGCTGGCCCTTCCCTGCCGGACCGTCGCGACAGCTCGCGGCAGGCACACGCAACTACACCTGTTCTCCGGGCCTTTTTTTTCCGGGGGCGCGCGGGCCATTGTGCGGCCCTTTACGGTGCATTAGGGCGCGACCGCGGAACCGCCGGGCGACGCACGGTGACGTTTCGGGGATTTACGGGTGGGGGGCGCGGGGCCGCGGCCCATGCCGCCCCTTGTATTATTTATGGCTGCGTAAAAGGAGGCGTAAAAAAGACGTCAAAGGCCTCGATCCGCGCGCACCGAGACGGGCCTTTTTACGAGGCGGTAAAGCCCCTAATGCGGACCGCTCAGTTATTACGCGGCGCTTCGCGAGCCGCTCCCATACTCGGAGATTTCCCCGCGCACCCAAACACTGTCCCCTTACGCGTGTACGGGAATTCAGGCATGCGGCCCGAGCGATTAGCCGCGGCCCGCGCGAGTCCGCTCACTCGGCCACGACTTCGCAGCCGTGGAGGATTGTTTTTTTTTCGAGGTTGTGTTCGAAGCGCTGTGTGTGAACACCTCTTCCAACTGTTATTATGCCAAGTGGGAACTTCGAGAGGGGAAACCTTCTGGGTTTTTTGCCGAGTTTATACAACGATCGAAGCTGTTCCAAGCAGATACGAACTATTACGAATTTTGTTACCGCGTTAACGTTGCAATGTAGCGTCCCTATGGAATTCAATTCAACGGCCAATATTAAACTTCCAGCTGTATTAAACTTCCAACTCTGTATCGCTATTCACTCATAATCTTCTTTGCAATTTTAGTATTTATTTACTTAACTGCCTTCTATATTCCATTATTGAAGGCTCCACTTACTTAACTACTCAACCTTGACTTAATCTCCCGCAATTATAATTGTACAGCTAAACGATTTTTTTTCATTGTATTTACCTTTAGTTACCTACTCTTATTTTAATCGGTACTTACCCTCCTTAGTAGATTTATTCTCAACGATTTTTAACTAATGCTCTGCTGGTTCTTGGCTGATTTAAAAGAGTTACATTAGTTTTTTAGTTTCGATATTCCTAAGAATCGGTATGTACAGAAATATAAATGTTTTGATGTAAAATGTGTACGTATATTATTTTGTTTATCGTATGCTAATATTTTAAATGATTTTCATTGCCATCGAGTGTCCATATTCCCAATTCAATGTTCCATTTGACTTGCGCATTAGCCCCGGTCATAACAAGCCATGTCATGCTTCTAATTCTAACGAATGGGGTCGATTAATCTGTTTTTATTAATATGCATACAGACTGTTGCACCATCTATACGAATAAGTTTGTTAAGAGTATTTCTGTGGCCGAACCCCGATGGATGATTTATACGACGACTGACGCGATCGACAAACTCAACACCACGTGCCGCGGCCGCGGACTGCAGGCACCTCGTGGCGAAAACTGCCTATAATTTACCTTTATACCACTGTACACACACTGGAGTTCTTCGCGGGTCCCTCCAACTCGTTAATTTTCTACACCACGCGAGCTTCACCAAAATAATGGGATGCCCCTGAGTCGCAAGCTCCGACGCGCCTGGATCTATACACACACTATAATCCGCAAGGTAATTGATAAACTTTGCATCGGGACGACTCGTATTCGACAGGCGTCGGAGAGCCGACCCACTCGCGTCGCTCCCCCGCGTCGAAGGAAAAGAAAAACGTCCGTCTCCTTGACGGCCGGCCGAGTGACCGCAAGTCCTCCGAGGCAAACGAGCAGCCGAAAACGAAGGGCCCCGAGAGCCTCCAATTAAAGTGGCTGTTTGCGCGAGGGGATCGATTGCCGGGTTGACACTCGCCGCGGCGGGTCGTTAGGCGGACAATCAAGGCCGCGCTCGTTCTGATCCCACGCGGATTTGAAGCCGTCGCCGGGGCAATATCTTTTTCACGAGTATATGGGGGAGGCGCTCGGACACGCGGGCCGTCGTGTCGGCAGCGCGAGGAAGTTGGCCGGCTTTTCCGTATTTATCGGGGCTCGCGGGCGGCATTCAATGACACGGCGCGAGGGTGAAACCTGGCATCGGGGTAATTTATTAAGGCATTATTGTCGGAGTCTCGGGGCTTTGTGTCCGCGCGGTGTGTAGCGCGCGCGGTACGTACACGGAAATTCGCACATTTTATTTAAGTGGATTAAGGCGGATCCGCATAATGGAATAAGAGTGCGCTCGTGTGCGCGTGCGTGCAGGGGCGTAGGAGCCGGTGCATTATTTCGAGCAAACTATTAATTATTCCGCGGGAGCGGCAGGGTATGGCGCAAAGTGCATTATTAAAATAGGTTTATTGTTGATGAACTGTTTCGATTAATGAATAAATTTCATCTCGATGGGATACTCTTTTACGCGCGTCGCTGCCGCTAACGGAAATAGCCCCGGCCCCTGGCTCAGGTAGGCGTGCAGAATGAGCAATTGCATCGCCAGACGGGAGTGTCAGTTCTGTGTACCCTTTCGATTATTGATACGTACAAAGCTTTTAATCGGCGCATAGTAAGCCGTATAATCGTTTAAGCCACCGAAGGCCAATATTTTTCCGAGGGAGAGGCTACTGTTTCAGGGGTATCGCCTTGCCCGAGTAATTGCTCCATAATTGCCAGTGCGCGCCCCCGCCCACCTCGAAGATTCCTTATAAATCACTCGGGCACGGAGACGGGAAACCGGAGCTTGCGCCATTTGCCTAGGTACATCGGCCCCGCGACTTACGTATATATATACATCTCGGGGTATATCCCCCAGCCCCGCGACGACGGTGTATACCTCTGTCACCGGAGAGGCCGACCGCGGGAAGTCGATACCCGCCTCCTCCCCCCCCACGTCGGAAGAATTAAGGGCGTCTCGATCGGGCTAAACAACACCGGAGGAGCCTCGCAATTAGTTTAATGAAGCGAAGCAGCCGGAAAAATGGAGATTACCGCGCGCCCGCCCGGCTATTAGGAGCCGGCGCCGAATTATCGATCAGCCGGTGCCCCCTCGGGTGTTTTTTTTTTTTTTCATTTGGCGCCTTTATTGCCGCCGCGTGGAATCTCGACGAGAACGGCACTCGGACGTCTCCTCCGCGGATTAATCGCCCCGCGCTTAATGCACTTTTCCCCCGGAAAGAGCCGCGGGAGGCGGTTTTTTTATCCCCCCCGAAGGTCGTTCCTCCCGCGCTTGCTTCAACTAGGTATATATACATGTGCACGAGTGCATACCTGTGCGCGGCTGACGAGCTCCTAACCACCGCGAGCGACGCCCTGTGCGCGTACATATATATATATACACACACGCGCGCATCACCAGCTGTTGCACCGAGCAGACATGCCACGGGGGCAAAAGTGCGGGGGGAGATCGAGCGGAAAGGCCCGGTAATTAGCCCGGGAGGGGGACGGCCCCGGCCTGGCGATGCCCGGCTAATCCTCGCGCGCCTCCCTAATCCCGGGGCTTCATATATCGCGGCCGGCTGTTTATCACTCGGCCCCTTTCAATTATCAGACTCGGCGGCCCGGTGCCGGCTGTGTTCATTTGCCGAGGCCTCGATTGAAGGCGACCGCAGGGGAGGACCACCCGGCCATATCCTCCCCCCCCCCCTCCCGCGCACGTCTCGTCAAAGCCCGTTTCTCAAAGAGCCGGGGGAAACTTTGCAAAAAAAAAAAAGGAGAAAAAGTGGCGCACTGCGCCTCTGAATAAGTTGCCGAGGGTCGCGGCAAGTAGTGCGGCCGCGTTTAGCCGAATGCGTGTATGTATATATATATATATATATCACGCGGAAGTTTTTTCTCCGCCGGCCGTCGCGCGTTTATCATTATTATATACGTGATTTTTTTTAGCCCTCTTTCCGCGCGAGGAGTACATCCCGCGGATTATGCTTGAAACCGCGAGGCTTTAAGGGTTAGCATTTTCATTATTGCCCGCGCGCTCCCGTGAGATATATGCAATTACATTTGTTGTGCAGTTCTCTTGCCGCGGGACTGCCAACATTTTTTCAGGCACAGTGGCCTCTCCTACTTTTAATTCCAATGGGATGATTTTTTTTTTTTTTGCCTTTTGCCTAGGAGGCGAGTCTCCGCGGGATGTGTGTAAAGTTGCAAGATAGAAGCGCATAAATTTTCAGTGGCTCGCCGAGAAATAATTTTGTTATACGCTTGTTTCCAGTGCTATATTCAATTTATCCCGTTCGCGGTCATCAAGCATAAAATTCTTCCTGGGGTACGAACGACCTATATAGATCAGTTTTCGCCGTGCAAGTGCCCCAGTTATTTCACATTGTTCCTTCTGCTTGATGTTGAACTTGTTATTTTTCTTAAGTAATAATCGCAAATACACGTTCTATAGATTTCCAAGTTAATTATACACTTCAAACATATAAACTTTATAGACTTCCGAAACAATAACGTATACAAGTAAAACATAACTGCATAATACACAGTTCGACCCGATGTACAATATACATATATACTCGTGTATTATAACACTGGAACAATGGACCGGTAAAAAAGAACAAAGTGATTTTGAAAACAATTGTACTACAAAGAAAAGCACTGTATATTATCATTTTAAAGTCGTTATCGAATACTACTTTTTCGATGTATATACACGAATTAATATTCGAGAATACTTGAATACGTTTATTCTGGTATCTTACGGTATCTACTACAACGCCTATTTACGATCATAAATTTGTTTCGTATTAATCATTGTTGTAAATATGGTAGGGGTGTTTATACTTGAGTAATAATTTTATAACTTAAATAATTGTATGAAGCAGCTGCTTCACTTGGAATTAATTACTTGGAGGCAAACAAAAATTATAATTAATTTCTAACCGTAAATTTATCTTTCCAAATGTGCAAACTCGTTTCGGAACTCATGCGTATCTCGAGCATTCATTGCCCAGCGTATACTAAATACTAGACTAATAGTAATGTACGCATTCGTACAATGAACTTATAATAATATTGCAGTTGTTAGGAATATTAATACATATACACTTTGTGTTTGTTATTCAAAATAGGATTTAATAATAATTGAGTTTGAAGTAACAACATGTATATAATCAATGCGTATTCGTTGTTTTATTTGAAAAAATTCTATCCTCGGCTGAAAGTGTAACTCGGTAAAGTGCACGAGTAGGAAATGGAAACATGTAATACGCATAAAGATAAAACATTCTATATACATTACTTAAAAGCTCTTTTGCGTTATTTCTTTTATGCGTGAGCACATGCTTGATGCTGGTTATATATCATCAGCATATTATAGAACTCATTGGCATGCACTTATACCTTGGAATTAATATTTTAATACTCTTAGAAACTCATCTACAAGTTTGATGAAAATCCGCCCCTCGAACAATCAATATTTTCCTAGCAATGTATATACCATACAAGATTAATTTGTTTCGCAATCTTTCAGGGAGATCAATAAGCATTGGCGGCGAGAGCGTGAAAGCTGCTCGCGCACAGCTCGCGAACAATCATTAAATCGCAAAGTTAGATTAGGAGGAGGCGCGAGCATATACGCATAAGCAAGCCCGACTGACAGGCTCGCCCCGACATATCGACACGCATTTATACGTCTTATTCAGGATGATACTCGAAAGGCCATTAAAGTGGCTTATTGACTCGGTCGCGCGCAGCCTCCCGCCGCCGCAGCCCAGCGGATCACCCATTGTTATATATTCATTTTATCGGGGGCGCGGCGGCCGCGGCCGAATCCACGGGCGGCTCCGCGGAGTCGAGGACGCGAGGCCGGGCGCCGTTTTACGAGGGGCGGGGCTTCACGGGGCGGCAGATCTCGGGTATCGGGAGAATGCCCGTATTAAAATGAAGCCCGGGGAAGGAATTACCGCGGGCGCATTCTGTTCCGTTGATTAAAGGGGCCCCGGCGAAAAAGTACCGGCGGCCCGAGTTGCGCGCGGCGCTCCATCAATCCTCGATTCATCGGGGTGCGCGTACGCAAGATAAAAAAAGCCAACGAAGTACGGCGTAATTGTTGCGGGCGGGAGGACGAGGAGTCGCCCTGTAACCTCGACCCTTTTTTTTGACAATTGCCGAGCGTAGCGTGCGGGGAGCGTCGCCGTGTAACCCGCGGAGATTTATCGCGCGGCATTATGCGGCCGATACGCCGGCAATTCGCCCGGGCCGGCTACAGGTGTTCAGGGGGACGCCCCGATACGCCGCCTCTTTCGCAATCGCTTGCGATCGAAGCCGCCGGGGTGGGGGATGAGGAAGAAAAGAAAAAAAAAAAAAAAAGAAAAGAGGGCTCCACGCCCCGCGCCCCGTTCTCCATTATACATTTATACCGGGGGTGGCGCCAAGCAGAAATATCACTTCCAAGTAGTGCCACTCTGCATTTATCAGGAGAAGAGAAAAAAAAAAGAGAGAGAGAGACGATCACGGAAAGGGGAAACAGCCCCGGCGAAAGCGAGGCGTAACCTCTGATAAAAGGGAGCTCGGCCCGTGGAAGCCGCGACGATTTCCCACGATCGCCCGGGAAAGCGAGTGCACCCGCTTCTTTGCATTTCCCGCGACATTTATTTCCCGGACAGTGGCTCTTTCCCCTCGGGACGCGCTTTTCGCGCATCCATCTTTCTTCGACGCTTGCCAATTAACTTTGGTCTAATGAGCAAAGTGCGCTCGTTCTTATTGAGTATAGACCCTATTCATTGTCGCCAAGTGACAAGCTTCAATTATTCTTAGGTGTTTAAATCTAATTATAATCAAAGTATAAAGTTGGCGGGTGCATTGTCACTCGGAGAGGTGGGGAATGAGCTCTGGCAGGTAATCATTGCTGTACCTTTCTCTCCGTGTAATACGCTAAAAAATTTCGTGGAAACGGAGCTAATTTTTCAATCGGAATCCCGTCAGTTTATCATTACCAAATGAAACATGTCAGAAAATAACCCAGGCGAATTTCACCGCGAAATGCTCCGAAAATTTGTAACACTTTTTTTTATCACGAATCACGAATTTTCCGAAAAAGCTCATCACCTTTTTTTTCCCCCGGGAATAAAAAGTCGTAAGAGTTAGCTCTCCATCACGAAGGACGGACACGGGTGCTTCTTTTTTTTTCCTTTCCTCGCGTTAATAGGTAAAAAGGGGCGCGTCACCGTGACGGGCGCACGACAGAACGCTGTGCGAGCGAGATCAGCGCGCCGGCCCCGGGAGTGTATTAATTTTCGCGGCGACGCTTCGATTGGAGGGCATTAGCGAGCTGCCGACTCCCGTCCGCGGGGAAAAGAAGCCAATCATCCCCGCGGACGGGCGCGCACAAAGGGGCTTAGCTCTCCGCCGCGCGTCTCGGGCTTAGGTTGCCCCGGCCCGAGTCGGTGGGTGAAAGAAAAAAATTTTTTTGTTTTTTTTTTTTTTGCTACTCATCAGCCGCGGCCCTTTTACCGGACGCAGCCGGCCGGCGAAGGCGCCCCGGGCGATCGGCTTTGTGGCGCGGGTACTTTCATCAGCGGCGTCCCTTTGGCCCGCGGCCTCGATTAATTAGACGACTCGCGGAAAGGGGCCGGGCCGGCGTTAACGAGGCGCCTGTTTAGTCCCCCGAGCCTTTAATCAGCTTCGCCGATAAAGAAGTTTACAACTCCGGAGTTCCCGGGCCGCGTCAAAGCGCGACCCCCGCGCCCGAATAAAGAAGCTCCGGGTACTTAAGACCCGCCGGGCCGACTTAACGCCCGGCTCGTTATATGCATGCCCCCCGGGCCCCGCCCTCCCCCGGGGCCAACTTCCCCGAAGAGTGACCCGCCCCGGAGGCCGGCGGCCCAACGCCCGCGCGACCGACCGTGAGACGCGCCCGGTTTATCGGTGTAAGTAACAAAAAAAAAAAACTACGGGATTCTACGTACAGCGTTGTTACCGGGGGAGCAGCCGGAGACTCTTCCCGGGCGATCGGCCGTTGAGCAACGGCTGAGCGATCCGAGCGGCTGCTCCTAAGGCCGATCGGACGCACTCCCGTGCCCTCGGCCCTGGCCGTAAGCGATCGGCGCGCTCGAGGCCGCAGCGCCTTTCCTCCGCGGCGCTTATTTTTTTTTTTTTCCAAACCGGAAGCCCGCCGCAAGGCCTCGCGCGCCGCCGTCTCCCGAGCGTTGACGCACAGAGCCTCGAAGGATACGTACGCACATATATGCATGTACACATATATATAGGTCGTCGTGTCCAATTATACGCTCTTGAAGCGCTTGATTAGAGCGCGCGATGATCGAGCTGCCGGGGCTTCCGGGCCTACATATACCGCGTCTCGGAGGAACTATACCGCGAGTATATATACGGATTACAAAAAAAAAAGAAGAAGGAACGAGCCCTCGGGAAAATTTACGGCGCCCGCCGGTTTAACCGGCCGATGTATATATAGGCGTCCTCTGCACACGCGCAGGGCGGCTGATTTTTACGGGCCGCGGGGACAAAAAAAAAAAGGAACGGGAGCCGTCGGCCCATCATCCCTGACAAATCGCCGTCCGGTTTTTCGCGGGCCGCTCGTAAAGGCTCCTTAGCCGGGCAGGATTGGGAGGCCCTGCCAACTGCCGCCGGCCAACTTGGCCCCGGCGAGCGCGCTTTTATTGCCCGCGGCCCGTTTAATTAATCACCGGCCCAGTCGATCGCACGCGGATGAACTCGCCGCCGGGGTAATAAGGCGCCCGCCCCCCGGGGGCCGTTAAACGCCTCTTTCCGCCTAGGGATTTTAGTGCGCCCCGATCGATCGGCCCTTATATTTACAAGCCGCCGTATAATACCGACCTGTTTTCACTCCTCGGCGCACCCGGGGAGGGAAAAAAAGAAAACCAAGCCCGAGCGTCTATACCGACTATTTTTTTTTTCCCCCAACCCGTTCCCGCGTTCCTGGCTGCCGAGGGCCGAGCGATGATTTTACGTCGTTATCAAACTTTCCAGAAATATTCAATGACTTTTTATTCCCCGGCGGCGCGGCCGGCGTTATTAACCTTTGAAAGAGTAATGCTGTCGGGGCGAGGGCACGCGGGCCCCGGCGAGTCTCGGCCGCCCCGAGACACTCGACTTTACAAATCTCTCGCGAGTGCGCCGCGTAGGTAATTCAGAGCCGCGGGGGGGAATGCACTCATCGGTTATTAACCGAGGGGGTCTTATCGCACCCCAATACCAAGCCCTTGACAAAGATTTGGCGCAGGTCAGCGTTCGGTGAGAATAACAGGGCGATTGCGGCCGCGCTCTTTAATAAGTTTTCCATCTGCTCGTGTATTCATTCCACCTGAATTTGACGGGGATATTTTCAGGACTTCGTTATAAGCCATACATGCACTCGATGAACAATGCGACAACATATGAACATGCCAATTATATCTACTTGTACTGAAATTAATCCCGTTTCAAACATTTAATTTCGTTTTCTGTTAACTTTGACGAATTAAAAACTCATGTACAATTTTCATCCTTCTATTCCATTTTAAAAAAATTTTTAAACGTTACACTGACGTATATGGTTGTTATATAAACTTCAACATATTATGATGTCAGTTTTCAACGATTTTCATTGCATTTACAAATACAGATAAAAGATCTTTGCTGATCAATACAAAAGAGTTGACTGGATAATACAGAAGAGCGAACGTTGTGCTGTCCTTTCTCTTTTGTTTTCGACACAAGAGGTTTCAATTATTTCGAAACACTTGTGTCACTACGGTTATAATGATCGTTAACATGGGCATTTTATACAAATAAATCAATGCTTTGGTATTTTAACTCTTTAATACATTAACTTCATAGAATTCTTCATTTCTATGTAGAATTGTTTATTTAGTACTTATCTATTAATCTATCTCTCTTTAATTTTATTGAAAAGGGAGGAGAATATTCTGAAACATAATTAAACCTTATTATATTTCTAACTGTATTCTTCCAGCCTTTATAAAAATCGTAATAGTTTAAAGTCAAATCGAAAGCTAGAAATAGTGATGAAGCGACTCAAAATTAATAAGAAAATGTATAAATAATACATTTAATTTAGTTACGATGATAGGACGTATAAGTATAGATTTCTTGTCTGTATCTAGTCCAACGTAGTACATTACATAACAAATGTGCAGATAAGAATAGTCCAATTGACGTCTTCAGTTTAATATTGATCTAAAGACTAAAATAGTGAAATTTAAAAATATTTTTAGACAAATAAGTGTAATGTAAATATTTTCTAGCGATTCCAACGATTTTGCACAAAACTTATATTATGCTATTTTTTTTATAATTACTCTCTGTTATTTTTTCGATTTGCGCCACCTTCAAGAATAGATTGAATATCACACTTTAAATTTGACTTTTTTTTTTATCAAAAAGGTATAATACGTGTAAAGATCCTAAATACAAATAACCTCAGAGTATAATTTTAAAAATAACGTTGCGCTCAAGGGAGAATGACGAGAATGGGTGGAGCCGTAGCGGGGGCCTCGACAAAGATGTTAGGCATCCCGTCGGGGACTCGCGGCACGTCCTGAGATGCTGGTACAGGTATCTGTAGACTTGTCCCTCATATGCATGAGCGGGCTGATGTCCTCTCGACGCAAAGGTATAACGGGAGCTCCATATATATATATATTTGCCCGTGCGTATATCCAGACTGCACTCACACCCCGCGCGCAGCTTCCAATGGTCCTTTGCGTACCTGGCCGAGGACGAAAAGACGCGTCTGTGCGAGGTGTCGCGCACGTCAAACAGTGCTTTCCAACAACAGAGTAAACTCTGTGCAATAGTCGGTAATAAACCGTACACAACAATGAACTTGACAAAAGAAGAGACTTTCCAGGATGATTTTTCTTCAGAATTCACCGACTGCACTGCTTTACGACTAAACAGCTCGAGTCGGCTAAAGCACGCCTCGACATTGTCTCCGGCTCGCTCTTCGCCGCGGTGAAAATGCTCGGTTAATTTTTGTTTTTGTTTTTGCCCGACGAGCCGCGCGCCCCGCGAGATTCCGCGGCTTTATATCCCCGCGGCGGGAAGTCGTCGCGCGGGCATTTTTTTTTTTTTTTTGTTTTCTTTTTTTACTGCTCGCGGCCAAGTGCGTTGTTAAAAAATTTGGCGCGGGCCGCGGTAGGCGGCATCTCCATTCTCCGCGCGGCCGCGCAGTTTGTTTCGGCGGGCCTTTATTGCGCGGCGCGGGGGCGCGAGGTCGCGACAACGGCCCACTTTTCCGAAGTAGTTTCGCTTTACACACCCGGCGTAAAAAAAAAAAAAAAAAAAAACACACAAGAAGGGGTATACGGCGCGTTTATTGCCGGCGTTAGCCTGGTGCGAGGGCGCGTCGTACCTCGTTACAGGCCCTCGCTGAGAGAGCCGCTATACGCGGATTATTTCCGGGAGCGGGGCTAAGCCTCCTGTTTACAGGGACGGCGCATTGTTCGGCCCCGCGCCGCGCCGGTAAATCAAGCGCGTGATAATGCGCGGCCTTTTTCACGCAATATATATATAATAATGTATATAAGCCCCCGGTGGGAAAGGTCGCGGTAGCCCTCCGAAATTCGCGCTCGTACCCTCGCTAAATGGACCCTTTCGCGCCTGCTTTATCGGCGGCGCCTGCAGACGACAAGAAGCGCGATGTGTATGTACACGTATAGGATACGCGCCGGCAAATTTAATCGTTAGCCGGAGTCAGCCGCTCGAAGTAAAAAAAAAAAGAAGCGAACCCGGAGTATAAAAAAAAAAGTATAGAGCGGAGTGCGCGCGGGGAGTTTGCGGCGCAAGTTTCAGAAGCACCGTTCAAGCGACCGCCGAATAATAAAGCCGCCGAAGGCTCCGGGTGACCCTTTGACTCCGGCCCTATTAGCCATGAAAAGTTGGAGCGGCGCCCGCCGCGGGGTAAGAGCCAGCGAGGCCCCCGGCGCAATAAAAGCCCCGGCGCATTAGGCGCGAGCTCCCTTGTCTTCGGGGAGGTCTATCGGGGTTTGTTTAACCGCGGCTGAGGATGGCAGGCTAACCGGAACCCACCCCCTCCACCGGTCCCCTGTGTATCGCGAGGACGAATATCACATCCCGACGTTTGCCTCAAATTGGAGGACGGCCGTAAATAAAAAAGAAAAAAGAGAGGGGAACTCACTCGGCCCCAGTCAACAAATCGAACCCTGTATACGTCCCCGGAAAATTTTTCAATTTCGAGCCAAGCGCACAACCCCCTCCCGTAATATTCTGAAAGCCTCGCGGGCGAAAGCTCCGAGCTTCCTTTACCGTCACGCGTACCGGCCGGCCGGGCTCCCTTGGCCGGGCTCGCGCGCCCTTTTTTTTTCGAAAAAGGCGGAATTAACCGGAAGCGGGGCCAATTAAAGTGGGAAGAAGCGCCGCGGGCCGGTGCGTGCGGTATATATAACGAGGCGGCCGCCTCCCCCGCGGCTGAATGAAAAAACTTGGCCGTATCGGCTTATCTGGCCCCGGCCCGGGGAACAAAGGGCGCAATCTCCGCGGGCTGTTTACCGGCCGGGCCTTCCGAAACCCGGCCGCCTTATCGCCGCGAGTGGCGGCTTCCTCTCCTCGGGCGCCGCTGGCTATCCCCCGGTAATTACGCGGGCCCTCGAGCGCCGATCGCGGGCACAATGTAGCCGGCAGAATGTGTAACGTATATATATATCCCGCGATCGGTACATAATGGATTTTCGCCGGCTCTCGTGCTTCTTCCTTCCCATTTTTCTTTTTTTTTTTTATTTTCTTTTTTTTTTTTTGTTATCCTCCGGGGCTCCGAGCACAAAGGCGCCCAATGCGCTTATCATAAAAGGCAACTTTCTCCCCGCCACCGATCGATTCGACCGCTCGGCTGAAATTTCCCCATTGTTATCGAACGGCGCGCGCGTCCGCCTCGCTTCCCGCCTCGGAGTGACTGCGCCTCCGGTTTACGGCGGTGCCGCTCGGGTGCTTCGCCGGCCCCCACTTTGCGCGCTCGAAAAATCATTGAAATTTACCTACAGGCGGGCGAGCGTGCGAGGGGGGAGATACCGGGCGCCGAGCCTTGCTAATTGATATTCGCTAAGCCCTCGCGTGTACAGCTTGGACAAATCGAGGGTTTAGTGGCCGCGATAATTGCGTGTAAACATTTTTTTTTTCGCGTGTGTACACGCAAGCAGGGCGGTAAAAGAGAAGCTCGCCGGTCGGTTTTACACGCGCATCCAATGGCGTTGAGTGTCTAGTAAATAGAGACTAAGGGGCGCGATTTACTTATCAAGGGAAAATCGCATATCTATGGAACGCTTAAACCGCTGCACTCGCGGCGCTGCAAGGAGCACCGGACCGCACAGATCCGACGGATACAGGAGTTAAGATCGTTAGTCCGTGGGAGACGAACGGGTATAAACGCGTCGAGTAATTTTTATTGCAAGCGTTACTTGCGTACGCGGTATTAAAACGCTGTCGCCGGCGCGATAACGCGAGATTTATCCGGATAAGACTTATATACCGAGGAGCCAATCGACAGGATTCTGTATATAACGCTGGGCGAATTAAAAATAAATATAAAAGCCAAGATAGGAAAAGGGTAACGATCCATTTGGGAAGGTTAAAAAAAAAGCTTTTAAATTGGGCCGTCATGGATATACGTATCCACGTGAGCCAGTTTTCGGGGAGGGGGATAAAGGAGCGGGATAAAGGCAAGGGGCCGTTCGGATTATTCGTCTGGCGGGGGAGAAGTGGGGAAAAGGCAGAGGAACACGGCTCCTTATGTCGGCCGTATATAACCGATGCGGCTCGTTACGTTCGTCGCGCGCTTATTAAAATGCGACTGCAGCTGAGGGACGAGAGCTCGCGAGCCGTCCGTATCGCGCCGTTTAACTCGGCTGATTAAAGCGCCGGGGGACGGCGAGTCGATTATCATAGTCTCCTCCGGGGCACGGGCCGGAATTGATCGGCGGTATAATTTCCCCGCGCTCATCGCCCGCTCGGAGGCTTATAAAAAAGTTGGCGGCCCTTTTAACGAGGGCCGGGGACGCGCCCGCCAGAGGAGTATATACATATATATATATATATGTACCCACAAAGAGCCATTTTTTTTTTTGCGCCCTCCCCCGCCACCACTCGAAGCGGGCACTCGGGCGATAATGAAGGTTTCAATAAGTTAGAGTGGCCCTTATATATATATATCTATATACGTCTGTGTGTACGTCCATAAATTGTACTCTGTGTACGTATGTATGTATATATATATATAGGTATTATTAACCGCGGGGCATCGATCCTCCGGCTAGCGGAAGCCGATGATATAACCGCGTGGAAGGATCCACGGGAGATACGGCGAGCCGGGCTTTGTCTCCCGCGACTAATGGTGTCTTTTATATACCAAGCGGGCGTGGCTTCCCTTTGCCCGGGCGGCGCCCCTTTATTGCCGGCCGCGGGCGCCGCCTCATTCCGACACCGCCCGCGGCTCCTAACATCGGCCGGTGCTAGCGATCGCCGGATTCCTCGTGTATTTATACGCGGCGGGCCGATCGCGCCGGAGTCTCGCGGGGGGCAGCCTCGGGGTCCCGTGATATCATCGCGCGCTCTTTCCTCCGTTTCGGGGATTATAAAGCTCGGGCGTTTATGCCGCGCCGGCCCGAATTACCCGGTCGCCGCCTGGATATCCGATCGGAGTCAAAGACGCGGGCCCGCATTGTGCGCGCAGTCCCCGGGGTGTACAGACGAAAGGCGGGATTTTCGGGGCGATTAATAAATCGCTCTCCGCGGTCAAAATTCCCGGCTGCCCTCTCGAAAATATACGTACACACACCCCGGTCGGAGATTTTTGCAGTTATACCTGCAAGAATTCACCCGCACGCGTGCGTGATTCCCGGGCTGTCGCGTGCAGGCCGGCTCGCGGGTCCGCGCACGCCTCCTCGTTACGCCGCGGGGGCGCCTATAGATCCCGCGACATCGTTCGGAGCGCGTGGGCCGAGTTGCCCGCGGCGGCATTCGCCCCGGTTGGCAAGTTCTCGCGGGGTTGCCAGGTGAGCCGTCGGCGCGTCGACGTCCCCCCGGGCTCGTCGGCCCGGCCCGAGTATCGCCGGGGCCAAGTTTCCCCGCGGATACTCCCGGCAGTTGGCCCGAGGACATCGGGCGCGACTGCCGGCCGGGAGCCGCCTCACCGCTAAACTTCGCCCCGCCACTTTCTCGCGAGTTGGCACTCTTTACGCAAATCAATTTAGCCCCGCGGTTATATATGTATAATAAGTTCGGGGAGCGATGAGCCCGGCTTAGCCTGAGCTTATATATACCTCGGGTAATGCGTGTGCCGCGAGAGAGAAGAAAAAAAAAAAGGAGGAGTTTCATCGTCTTCGGGCTAATATTCATTTGCGTTGTTTGGATTTTATCGCTTATTGGCAAAGGCATTATTCGGAAGAAGATGGGGCTTGAGCAAAGGAAATTGAAACGGCGAAAAGTAGTGCACGGTCACTGAATCCAATAGTGTATATAATGAGGAGCAGAAATAAAAATTTTATAAATAGATATTCATGAAGTTAATCCGTAAATAAAACTCGGCTCAAAAGTTTCACGCTGCTTCGTATTCTGATAAGTCTTCCGATCCTTGATTTTTTAAGGGAACTTTATCCTGGATTATTTATGAATTGCTTATATACAGTTAATATATTCGCGCATATATATTCAATGCGGTTTAAATTTTAATGAAACTTTCAACAATACGTAACCTACTAAAATTTATTAATGTCAACCCTTTTGTCTTTGCCGCATGATCGCAATATTTTTAAGTCGATGTAACCTCCAATATTGACAGCGATGCACTCGCAATCTATTTTCGGTTTCTAAACTAAATTCCCAGTAATCTTAGAAACAACACAGTCTCCGGAATAATGCTTTATTTGACGGCAAGCTGAAAGGTTTTTCACTTATTTATAGGAAAAACCCAGTACTCTTCAACCCGATATTCCAAATAATCTATTTCCGTAATAGGATTCGCCCTATATATCAAGCAAAGTATTGTTCCACCGGGTGGAATATTGAAAGGACGAGGGCTGGCTTTGATCCCTTTTTCTCGCGCTGCGCTGGCGGGGGGATAAGAAATCACTCCCTTCTATAAATAATGACGATTATCCGGCGAAACCCTCGGAAGCTCCGCCGAGCCCCGGCGCGGGGGAAGAAAATCCGAGTGTATATCGTAAAGTCCCCGGCTCGTCCGCCGGCCCGTAAAGCACGAGGGCCTCCCGGCGCACAAACCTCGCAGCCCCGAAAATTCCCCGGCGCGCAATCCCGCGGCAGGCCCCGAGGACAATGGACTCCTTGCACTTTGCCCGCGATTTTCATAAATCCCCGCGATTCTTCCGCGGGGGACGCGCGCCCTCAAGGCTTGTGCGTCGGGGGCCGGTGATCGCGGTTGTCGGGCGGACGCCCGAGGACGGGGCGACGAGGGCAGCCGAGAATTCGCGCGGGGAATTCAAAGTTGAATTCCGCCGGGCGGAATTGAATCGGGCGAAAGAAGACGCCCTCCCGATGCCCGCCGAGCCGCCCTCCGGGGGCTGATAACAGATTCGCCGGATTGCCGGGGACGCCGATCCTCGGGGGCCAACTGCCGCGGAAATTATCCCGCCGTTGCACCTTGCGGCCGTGTGTGGAGGTTCGCGCACAGCCTGGGCGGCTGTGCTTCAAAGGGCCCCATAGTTCCCTTCATTTTCGAGCGCGCGCGCAAATATCCCTAGTGTAGAAGACAACTTTCCAATTTCACGGAAAACTCTATGGAAATTCGGGGCCGTGTGTATAATTTGTTTAAAGTTCCTCTGTATGAATGGTGTTATATACTTTTTCTTTTTACATACCTCGTGTAATACGCGTACATGTATAAATAATTTCTCCTTTACACGGTCGTTTACAGTATAACGCATATAAATTATTATATACGTAATAATTCCTATTGTACTCTTTTCTGTGTATATACACAGGGTAGAGTAAAATATGATTAGTGAAATTGTATCAGCAATAGTTGAATTCAAACGTACGCGTCATTACTCACTGGCCCGAACACTCGGTACAAAAACGCCAGCGCTCGCAATATATATATATATAAGAGCTCGGCCTTTGGAAAATTGATCGGGCGGCACGGGCAGAAGCGCAGCCCGCGGGCCTGGCTATTAATTTAATTCGAGTAACGAAGCGCCTCTCCAGACTCCCCCGCGCACTTAACCCGAAGAAAGGCGACTCTTGTCTCTTGCAGCGCCCTCCGCCGGCCCGAAAAAGGAACCCCCGGGACTCCCTTTTAACCGGGCGACTCTCACCCCCGCCCGCCTCGGCATAATACTTTAGCCCCTCGCCCGGTACAAATCCAACTTTGGCCTCGGGGCCGCTTTGCATTCGGCCGGGCTGCGCGCAGACAAAAAAAAAAAAAGGGAAAGATTAGCCGGAAGCTCCTGGGGAGGAAGGCTCCCGGCTTCCGCGGGCCTTCCGGCGTACAGCCGATCGGCCGCGCGCCACTGCGCACCGGCTGATCCCCCACGGGACCGCCTCGGAGCTCTGCGGCCACCTGTCCCCGGGGACGGATTGTCCTTTTCCGAAAATTCCCCGTTACAAGCTGCCCGGAATTGCGGGGCGAGCCGACCGGGGCCGAAGGCTGCACTGCGAGTGGCCAATCGCCCGGGGCTTGCGGGGCTTGCTAATAACGGATTTCAAATATTGACCAGTCGATGAGAATGCGCAGTCAAGGTGTTATGCCGAAACGGTCAATAGTATCATGTTAAATTATAAAGTCAATGGCGTGCGCGGACGAAAAAAGCCTGTATAATGAATGATTCGATTTTTTTTTTCCACCGAGTTTGCATTGAACCTTAGGCAAATTTACATTTATCAGCTGATACTATTCGTGTAAATAAATATTTTGTTTATAAACAGCGGTAATTGTAAACAAATTGTAGGGGAAACATTGTTTACGGTTCACATAAAGCTGCTGGTTATAAAAGTTGGCAAAGTTACTATGTACATTTGCCATGTCTTTCTCGACTTCTTCCTTCTCCCTATCGTTTATGTATATAAATGTTTCGAGTCATTCTCTTGAAATGACGCCAGATTTACAAGATAAACAGCAAAAGTCAACAACAAACGGACGACTAGTCTCCTCGGAGTATTTATGTAGGGCGGAAGAGCTCCTTAAATTATTTAACGGCAAACTGGTCGACCAGCTGAGCCGTGAGCGAGCCATGGCTCTTTAAGGGTCAAACTGACCGCGAGCAGAAGTAACTCGCGGGCGTCGCGCTCCAAGGGACGGCATATATACATATATATACTATTATCGAAGTTCCCTCGTTATCGTCGCCGCGGGCCGCCCTCGAAAGTAACCGCCCGCCTCTCCGCGCAATGACATTTTAATCGCGTTAATGGGCGCCCGCGGCCGGCAAAAAGCAGCGAACCGCCGTGTAATGGAAGAAGCCCGAGAGAGGCATATTTCAACCTGCCGCGGATAATGACCTAATAGAAAAGCCCCGGCAAAGGCCGGCGGGTACTCCTTCGCCCGGGGGCCGCGGATTCGTTATCTTGACGCATCGATTAGGCAAACAGGCGCCGGGCGCGGGCGTCAACTCGGCAACTATTCCCGAGGCGGCCCCGACCCCGTACACCGGAGCCGCGCCCTCGTTGTACACCCGCCCCCGAAAAAGCTCGGCCGCCGAGCTTTCGAAGCCCCTGCCGTTGGCGGGCGTCAAGCTTCCGGGGGGCATTGTTATCGCACGCGTCTCCTGGACATGGACTCGCCGTCGAGTGTCCTCGGCGCGGCGCAGTCCGCGGTAACGGGGGCAGTTCACCGCGGGCCGCCCGCCGAGCGTCTCCGAGCCGCGGGCTATCGCTTCCCTTTTGGTATTTCAAGGGGCGGCGAAGAATAATCGGCCAGAGCGGCGGCTGGTGCAAAGTAAACGGCTTGACGAGCCTCGGCCCCCCGGCGAGCCACTGTTTGCAAAATACGCAGTTGTATTTAAAGGGGCCGCGCGGTATTTTTCCTCGCGGATCGCCGGGGATGCCGCCCGCTAACGAAGCCCGGCTGTTTATCCGCCGGCCCCCGAACGCGGGAGCGGACCCCGCTGCAACTGTGATATATACGCGTGTAACGCTCACGCGTTCAACGCGGTGGTACGCCTAGGAAGTCCAAGGACGTACAAGTGGGAGCTTTACAACAACAACAACGAGAAAAAAGAAAACATAAACGAGCCGGCCTTCCTTATCTATATTGTGCGGACGCCCCACCGTCGAACGCGAGCGGGCCAATCGCCTCGAGTAGCGGGAGATAAAGGACTCGCGGGATTTACGGGCAATTCCGGGGCGTCGCGCTACCCGGCCGCTGATGAATCTATGATGCCGCCGCGCGCGGGGGCCTCTGATCGGCTCGCAAATCAGCTGGGTAGCCCCTCCCCGAAGCGGCCGAGGACCCGCCTCGAACACAGGGACACACACGAGCGTGCGCGCGAACGTAGACGCTGTAGGTGTGGGTGTATAGGTACCCGGGGCATTCACAAGGTCTGCGCCGCTCGCCATACAGCCAGCCGCGTCTTCCCTGCAATATTGAGATTCTCCGCGGGACGAGCGGATTGCGCCCTTAATGGCCGCCTGTATTATTATCCCTGCGGAGTATGACGGCTTCGCGCCTCGAGATTATCGGCTGGCTACCCTCTAATCTTATTAAATTCTGTGGGCCGCTCGCGTCTTGCCGCATTGAAAGGAGTCGGGTTATAAAGCATGCATTTTCACTGCTTATTTTATGATTTTTTTTTTTTCTCCAAGATAACAAAGACGCAGGTAGCGTCCTCATAAAAAGCGTGCGTTTGGCCCGCGCGCGCCGCTGCCGCCTTTGTCGTATCTGCTTTTTTATTTCGTCCTTTTGTTAACCTCATTACGATATATAAATTTATAAAAGTCCGCGGAGGCTGCACCGCGAGACAAATTGTGCAAATCTCGTCGGGGCCGCGCCCCTGGCAAAATTAATTTTTAATAACGTTATTTTAATTCTTTTCACAAATTTAGGAGAATTCGCAACAGTGGCTTCCGTTCCTAGCGAATTAAAAGCGCTGTGTATGAAAGTAATTAAAATCTCGCCATTTATAGGTTAATTATATTTACCTTATGAATGAAACTCTTCTGTTTAAAAAATACTTATCGTGCTCCACATATACACAATAATAATAAATCATTATAATTATTACATGTTTTGGGCGCATTCGTTCTCGCTTAATATTATTACAGTTATGACGCAAAAAGGAGAAGATGAATCTATATTCCCTATTTATTGAATATGAAAAAAAGATTGTGACAATTTTTTTAAAATTCAATTGATATACTTTGTTACAGTATGAAAATTAATTCATTGAAAACAAATATGCTTCATTAGATAATGCTGAGAAAGTCGACATCTATGAAGAACCTTTCAATTAAGTTAAAAAACTAAATCAAGTGGTTTTCACAACTTCTTTTGAAAGTAGTTTAATTACATTGAGAGAATTTTATAAAGACAGGAGATCAAGTGATAATCAAAGGATGCTATAACTATATTTCCTTTTATTCACTTTGGAATGATTGCTTGTAATTGTAAGCATCTAACCATCTGGATAAGTAACTCTTTGAAAATAATTCCATTGCAGTTCTGCTGCATACACATTATCGCTTTTTTAGATGACACTCCTGATTATACAGAATTTTTTACTCTTATATCGTCAGTTATGATTACAGATGCAGGTTTCTTAAAAACCATGCGGAAATATTGAGTTAAATATATAGAAAAATTAAAATGCATACATTAGCTCGAATTGCAACTTTTTTGTACATATCATTATCTAACAATTTTAATAGCATTAAAATAATAAAAGGTGATAATAGCTTACGATTAATTACGATCATTACTCCTGATATAACATATCAGTAGTTGAATTTGTGTGCGTCAAAAGAGCCGAGGAAATTCAAGAAAAGAGACCCTCTTTTGTGCTTAGAAAGAGATACAAATATTTCTGATGACATTTCTTTATATATATTCTGTCGGTCTATTCTTTTATTGTAGGGACCTATGCCTTGGTCAAAAAATAGCATGATTTGATAGTGTCATATCAGTAGCACAACGCATATGTTCATTCGGTCTATTACGCTTTTACACTAAACTGATATGGAACCATTTATGAAGATTTTGTAACCAGCTTTATGTAAATGATTCAAAATGGTTTTCTGTGCAATACCTACAGTACCATACCAATATCGATATTACTGTTACATGCTTATCTTATTGGACTTTTTCAAGAATTTCATCAGATTTTTCAGTGATTGGACGATCAGAGCGTGTTCCATCTTTTTCATCAAAATTACAAGAAAGAAAACGAGCGAAGCATTTTAGCGAAGCAAATTTTGCTAAAGTACTTGCATAGATTGTTCGCAAACTCACTGCGTATTAATTGCCTTGTTGCAACAATATTGCGAAATATAACACAGTAATTCATAACTTTTCTCTTTTTTTCAAATACAAACAAATTTCCACTGCACTAATTTCAATGTTCGTACACTCTAACTATCGTTTGAAATATCACCTTTCGGACAATCGCTTAGTGGTGTTTCTGTCGAGGTCGCTGTCTAGAGTTCCGGTATTATTGATTGCGTCAATTTCGTTTATCGGAAAAAATGCCACGAATTTTTCGCTAGACCTGGCATATTTATTCATTATTTAACCTCAACGATCG
This sequence comes from Sycophaga agraensis, assembly GCA_018906755.1. Lineage (NCBI taxonomy): Eukaryota > Metazoa > Arthropoda > Insecta > Hymenoptera > Pteromalidae > Sycophaga > Sycophaga agraensis. The sequence goes on from JACCIE010000004.1 coordinate 2,229,694, forward strand.
TCTAATTTGACGAATTGCATTTTGTTCCGAGCCTACATGTTGTACTCATAAGCGACTCGTACATTTCCTACTTGTCAGTTAATTGGATAGACAAACCGATCTGTTTTAATAATTAGCTAACGTCCTGTACGTTTTGCTCGTCTACGCACAGTCCGACGCTATTGACTTCGCGTGAACTAATGCCATTCCGCAAAACTTAAACTTCTGCTTGGCAGACAAAATTCTTGGAATTCTGCCTAAAGTCTTGTTTACATTCCGCGAGTCTTAGTTTCAACAAAATCATTAAAATTGCAATTTATATCAATGCATTTACGTAGTTTAATGAAAATCTTAACAGTATATTCATTATTTACTCTGTTTAGTCTAGCCACTTTACGGCTCCGAGATTCGGCACATCAATATAATTACCATTTGATTAATAGTGCGGGCTCCTCGATATTTCAATCTTACAACACACTTTACCAGCTGCTACGGCGGGCGAATCTTTATCCTTACATATAAAGCTCGTAAACGTTACGGTTTTAATTGGACGGAAAAAGGCCGGATCCATCTATTGAATCGCGCGGCAGGCACATTTCCCTGGATCATTAACGCAGACGTAAAAGCCCATTAGGGGCAGGCCGGCCGACGCGTTCTCCCAGCGACTCGCCGAGCGCGCAAAATCACGCTCGGCCCATTCCTTTCACGGGGCCCTAAATACCTCGGAGCCTCGGCCGGGGGATGGGGTGGGGGTGCACGCTCGAGGGCTCCGTTATACACACGACGGCAAGGGTTGGCCGGCACGAGGGCGACTCGGTCGGCATGTGCTGCGTCGAGGGGGTAGGGGGCGGAGTCCCGTAACCAAGGGTCCCGCTTCCGCGGCACTCACTGCGTCTGTTGTCTGTTGCAGGTGGAGGCGGGAGGAGGAGCGAGGAGCCGTGGCGGCGCCATGTGAGGCGGCGAGCCGCGGGCGCAGGGGCCGAGGAGGAACGGGCCCGCGAGCACATCCGTCGAAATCACGAACACGTGGCGGGACGTAAAGCGGGGTGAGTATATGCGATACGCGCTATCAATCGCTGGATTATCCTTTCATCGTACATATATACCTATACGTCGTTTCTTCTTCATCGCGCGGGCTGTTACACAAACATATACGCATGTGTCTGCGTGTGTGTGTGTACATCCGTGTCCTCTTGACTTGCGGCGGGGGTGTGGGCCGGCGGTCGACGGGGAGGGGGCCCGGGCAATCGGCGCTCGGGGCCGTAAAGTCCGGCCGGCGCGCAATAAAAGTCGGCCGGACAAATGTAGGCGGGCCCGGAAGCCGGGCGGCGTTCCTCGGCGCCCCGGAAATGGCCCCCGCGGTACGTGGGCCGAAAGTCAAGCGGCCCGCGGCCTCCCCGCGAGTGAGACCCGGGCATTGTCCCGCGGAATAAACAGCCGGCCCCGCCGGGCACGTAAGTCGGCCGGCTCCCCGGGGGCTGCCGCCGGAGACGCGCGGCCTCATCGACGCCGCATCGATTATAGACGCCCGGGCCGCAACAACTGCCGCTGTTTATTTCGATCTCCGCTTGATTTTTCTATTTTTTTTCCTTTTTTTCGCTACCAGCCCTCTGCTTGGATAATTTATTCCCAATTAGCCGGCTGTACGTCCAGTCTCTACGGCCCTGGCGTAAAATCGAGTTTTTAGCGGGAAAACTTTTCAGCGATTTCATACCGAAAGTTTTTCAAATTAGCATAGTGCTGTGCTTTTTTTTTTACATAGGTACCTTCGAATTCTCCCTCGTAAAAAATTGGCCCTTTTTATTCTTCGAGTTTATGCATATATAGATGTGTACATTATATTGATTTCATTGCGAAGTGCAGTGAAAGACGTGTGTATAAGTAATTGTCTATAATCGTGGAGGATATCTGCAGACAGACGGTTATATGACAACGGCTTTCTTTTTAATCAAGCAAAAAGTCTTTATCATGTAAAACTGACGAGGAGGCTAACTGACCTCCTTAATATTTGAACTGCAGGTGCGGTCTCGCTCCTTGGGTCACTTAAAATATTCATCCTGATTGATACACCGCCGCTGTGGATAAATTACACCGCACGTTCGGCACGTGCAAACACATTACCAAATGAATTTTCAGGTCGGCTGGCGAATTAATAAATCCCGGGGGGCGTGCCGGGCATTAACCCGGCAAAGAGCGCATTGAAAATACGCAGAGAACTACGGGATCGGACGCCGGCGGGCCTGAAAAGTCAAAAAAAAAAAAAAATCTGAAAACGTTACGCTATGTGCAAAAAAAAAAGGAAAAAAAAAAGGCCAGTTGGCCGGCTAAACAGCCAGGGCGAGGGACGCGCGCGCTCTTTCGTAAAATTGCTCCCCTTGTGCCCGCGCGCTCCGCTCGCAGGGAGAGGGGAAAATAAAAGCCGGGGGAATTTATGAAAGTGGGATTTTAAGAGAACAGGGCGCGGCCCGTCGCCCCGCGCAAAGAATCCGTCCCACTCGACGAGAGGACACTCCGGCCGCCGACAAAGGAGCCCGCGCAAACGCGAATAATGTAGTGGCCGCCCGACTGAACAGCCGACTGCGCGGCCAAGGAAGAGGAGCCGCCCTTGTAATCCACTGGGCGCGCGTACGCCCGGGCACGCGAGCCGCTTCGACGCTCGTCCCGATTAAGAACCTACGGGCTAAAGGTGCCTCGAGGTAACGCAATCAGCAAGCCTGGGTTACACGGTCCCAGCCAAGTCTCGCTCATCTGCATTCCGCGCGCGCTCACTGCCCCGTTTTCTTCTACTTTTTTTTTTTCTTTTTGTCTATTTTGTTATTCGCCCGCGGCGGGCCAAAATAAAAGAAAAGGGACCTTTTTTCAATTTTTTTTTTTTTTTTTTTTTTTCGTTTTTGGCAAGCCCTACGTTATATTAGAATTACGTGGGCCGAATATGTGCGAAAGAACCGCGCTGGGAATTCGCGCGGTCGGACGTCCGCGGCTGGCCGCTCCAGCTGCTATTGGCGCGCGCCTTGCCGCTTTTCCGCGCGGCCGACTGCTTCAAAGGGGGAATCGGCCCTACCGAGGCTCTTTCCCCCCCCGGCGCCGCGCAAATTGGACTCTCTCGGTCGCGCGGGGACCGTCGCGATTGAAAGCGGGCTACCCCTATACGTATATATATATATATCTGCATCGGTGCATTTATTCATGGGGCGTCCTACCGCCGGGAAATTTGCCATCGATCCCCGGGACAAAGGCGGCCGGATCAAACGCGGCCTTTAGAGGAAAAAGCAAGCGTAGGGACAAAGTGCGCCTGTGTATACCGCGGAGACTCGATAGGTCGATGTGTGTACACAGCACGAGATATCTCGACGCACCCACGACGCTCTTGCCCTCCTTCGGCTGACCTCCCGCGGAGTGCGCGCCTCGTTAAGATTACGCTCGCCCTTCCGAGGCGCCGCCCCGCGAGGCGCCTAATGAGTAGTGCGCGGGAGGGGCAATTTAGGACCGCGCGCTAGATAACACATCGGCGGAAGTCGTGCATCCAGCTTGGAGCCACTTGGCCACGGGGACGCGGGCCGGCCGATTGCATGCGCTCAGCCGCGCGTCGCGCCTTCCTTTCTTGGCCGAAAAAGGGCGGGCAGTCTGCAGCCGGGAGAGTGTACGTATATGCAGATGCACTGCACCTCGATACGCGCCTGCCGACTAAAAGCCTAATGTACTTTTTTAAAGCCCCGGGTGCGCGGTTTTTTTTTTCCCCCTTTAATTTCGTTTTTCTCATTCGGCCATTCTCCGCGGGCCTCGCGCTTTTTGTCATTAAGCCCGGCTCAAAATGTCCAAAGAGCTAGTGCTCTGCGTGCAAACGCTATTAATATTTTAAAAGCCTATGTACCAATGCATTGTATATCCCAACGCTGCATGCACTCCCGCGTTCAATAGGTGTGTAAGGCTGTAAATATACGCGCTTCCTTTTAGTCCGCAGCAAACGCAATAACATCTTTGTAGGAAAAGCAATTTCTGCCGCTGCGCTTGTGAATATTGCCCTCCTTTACCTCCTATTGCCTTTTTTTAATGATATATCGTTCTGCATCTGCAAATTGATCGGAAAAAAAAAGAATCAATGCATCGCTTGTACTCTTCCTCAAATTTTCTTTACTTACTTGCAAACATGGTTATGCATAAAATGTAAGTTAATTAATTATCGGCGGCCAGCTCGCATAATATGCCTTTTTCGAGCGTTAATGAAAAACCGATGCGTACGTCACATTCTAATGAAATCCATTATCGATGCAGTCGCTGCGTCAGTTTTTTTATAAGCGAAATTTAATACCCAGCCGCGTATTCTTCGTACTCTTCCGCTGCGAGCGGAGAGGATTTTTAATCACCGTTCTTTCTTCCTCTTTCAACGAACTCGCTAATGAAGGAAAGAGTCAATTTCCCGCATCGCGCAATTTGCACCGGCGCAAACAGCGGCTCGCACGCGACAACCGCCCCTTCCCTCGGCTCGATAAAACACGGTATAAAAAAAAACGACGACCGTAAGTTTTTTTTTTCTTTTTTTTTTTTTATTTTCAATTACAGGCGCGAACGTGTCGTATATATGCAATAACTGTCGATCGCCCGATCTGCCGGCCCTCGTAAATCGGGTAGTGATTAAAGAGACTGACTCCCGGCTGCGCGCATTATCCGCGGGCGTTAATCAAACATTGACTCGCGCGTGCGCAGCACCGACGGCCCCTCGCAAATGACCGGCGTTAAAAAAAAAGCGGCGGGGTGGGGGGAGCACTCGGCCACCGGTTAACGACGCGAGCCGCGTCGATCGCGAGAGCCGGGGGGTAAAATCTCCCTGCAGGCCTGCCTCCTCGGGCGCTTTATGTCAGGGCCTTTCAGCCCCGGCGGCCAATAGCCCGCCCCTCCGACAAAAGCTCCGCGACGAAAAAAAAAAAAAGGGACCCGGGCGGGGATCTAATTAGCCCGAGGGGGGGGAAAGTGGGCCCGCCGCTTTTTCGAGGCGCTACATCCCATCATCGGCGTGGGGAAGTGCATTTCGGGAACGGAGTCTGCACGGTAAAAGCGCGGCGGCATTTCCCGCGGGTATAAGTGGAGCCCGGTTCCGCGAGCCGATTGATACGTAGCCCCTTTCTTCGCGGCCGGTTGATTTCGCGAGCGAATAGTTTTCGGAGAGGAATACGTGTGCGTGTCGCGGGGCTCGAGGGGCGCTCGCGGGGCACTTTGTTTTTTGGCCGCCGGAGAAGGGCGGAGCTCTAATTGCCCCGCGCAGCCCGGATAAATTAGCCGCGGCGCTCGTGAAGCCCTCGGTCTATCGGGGCGGGTGCAGCCCTGGCTTTTTCCCTCGCCAACCGCCTGGATCCATTATTCTGCAGAGGCGCCGGCCTTACACTTGCCTCCGACTTCCCGCGCCCTGCGCCCTATGGAAATTAGTTGGAAAAGGTCACGTTTCACAGAAAATCCTGATCTCCTGCCAATGGGATTTATATTGACTCTGCAGTAAAATATTAGAAAGGTTTTACGCTTGCTTTTTTTACTCGTTGACTAAATACTGCGGTAATACTGATAATACCTACAACAATATCAATATCAAAGCTTCAAACGTAATAATAAAGAAATTTTATCAATTACTTATATTTTAAAAATGAATAAAAATGAATTATTGTTCTTTTGCGTATATATGTATTGCTTTTCATTATCCAATATTTTATTTTATAATTTAAGTACATACTTTTTTAATTTAATAATACTGCAGTATATTTCCCATGATATGTTGTACACTTATAACTACATTCGCTCAAGAGTTAATTAATTATTAAATTTGAGATTACTCACATAATGATTAACATATAGTAGAGATACGGAATACACTTTCATCCTTGTTTAAAGTCAATTTTATACGAGGAAATGGTTAAGAACTCTACTAGGAAAAACTGTGTTAATAGAAAAATGAAGCCAGCTTCTGATCCGTTATTCACGGCAGAATTTATATTCTGAATAGGTTTTTCAGGCTCCCGTTCCGTAATAAAAAAATAGACGTAAAACTTACATGGGCGTATTCAAGGCTTCATTTGATTAACACGTCGAGCGTAAAAAACTGGCCAATTTTATACGAGAGGGCACTGCTCGCAAGCCAAGTGCAATCTTGCCAACTTTGACCGGATATTTGCGGAAAGTCTTCCGCGGTGCCACGCCCTGCAACCGGAGACCGCCTGTGAAAGCCTTTATATGCCTGTGTGTTCCAGCGCTGAGCCTGCTGTGCGTTAAAACATCGGCGAGCAGCGCAGCCATGCTAGAGGCGCCGCCCGGGAGCCGCGAGGACCTCGTCGAGGCCGCGAGGACGCCCTGCTCACCGTCCGGTACGTACACACACATACACGTGTATCCTCCTCTCGGGGCGCAGTCCCTTCATTATGAAACATGAGGCTCCGACCGGCGTCAAAGGCGCCCCGAACCCTCCCCCCGCGCAATCGAATTAATTGCCCCGGCCATCTTTATATATACTCGCGGGCCCGCGCACGCGCGCAACCAATGCACCGCGCGGCTAGGTGCACCCGTCCGGCGATTTATCGCTTGCGAAGGGAAAACACGAGCAGCGGGACAATCGTCGCTCCGTGTAATCTCGCGCGGATCGGGCCCCCCTACTTATCAATTACGCTTGCAAATCAGGTGGCCTCGCGGCACCCGTGTGGGCTCGCGCGCTCCCCCTTCGTCGCCAGGTGCGTATAAGCATCCGCGGGACGGCGAGTCTCGAGCGCCACGCCTCTTATCGTGGCAGATCAATCGCCGATAAACGATATCGCGCGCGCATTATATGTACACACAAGCGACTATAATCGACGCTCTCAAATTATAAAAGGCGCGCGCGGAGCGCGTTCTCGCCGTTGCGCAACCGTGCTCACCCAAGTGACCTTGATTTTTTCTCTCTCTCTCTTTTTTTTTTTCGTGTACACCTGGACGCCTCCGTGCGCTCGGAATACGAATATGACTATATACGTTTTTAACGGCCGACCAAGGATGATGCGCACGCGCCGCCGCTCGGTTAAACCTACGGCGCCTGCAATTTTCGGGCCGGGCGACGGGTTAACACACAGTGTACACGGTACGTACATACACATATATGTGTGGGTGTGTGTGTGTGCACAGTGTACACGCGGCGAGGGCTCCGGAAGGGAGGCTCCCGCAATCCTCGGCAAACGCGGCAAAAGTCAGCGGATTGCCGGGCCACCGACTGAGAATGATTAGGGAGAGCCGGGCGGACAAAGCCTCCAACTTTCTTCCTCGGCGAGGGCGCGCGCGCGCGCACGTCCCGGGCGACGAGTAGATAAAGACGCGCTGCGGTTAGACGCCGGCTGGATTGGCGCGCGGCCGCGCGGCGCGCCCACTTTCCCTATACTTTTTCTCTGTTTGCCGAGGAATTCAATTTCTGTCTCGGCGGACTTGGTTATATTCTTCCCTCTCAGATTGCGTCCGCCGAGTGAGAAGCTCACGTCCGCCGGGGCCGCGGGAGTAGCGCCCCGGCGCCGACCCCTCGTTTCCTTTGAAACCCGAGTAAAATGTAAAGCGCATATATACGTATATACGTATCGGGCCTTTTTCACTCCGCCTGGCTAAAAAAAAAAAAGGAACTCGCGCCGGACTCCCGCTCACGAGCAATCATTATCATTTCACTTGCTCTCTTTGTACCCTTTTCGTATATTTCCTTTTTTTTTTTTTAACCTCGCTCAACGGGTAGGCGCGCGACCGCGGCGAATGTATTCCGCCCGATTTCCCGGGAAAACACCGGGCGCCGGGGGAAAGTTCGGCAGCGGCCGATAGCCGCTAATGGGAAATATGATATCGCGCCGCCGGGGACTCCTAACCGAATAAACCGTTCCTCCGCTGAAGCGCTGAGAGCCTTTTTTTTCCCCTTTGTTTTCCGGCGGCCGACAAAAAACAAAAACAAAAAGAAAGCCGAGTCTTCGGCAAGGGCGGGCGCGCGCACCTGCCTTTTTTTTCTCTCCGAAAAGGCGCGATCGACGGGCGAAGTCGGGGTGGGGGAAGCCAATTGCGAACGTGCCGCAATTCGGCAAGGCGCACGCATGATCCGGAGAAATAAGGGACTCGCCGGGACGGTGTTTTTCTGGGCCGATGTGTGGGGGGGAAGGGCGAGTGATCGGCGGGGCGCTCGCGGGACATTTTTTTAGATCGTGATTAAACGTCGCGCGCGGCTTTGTATCGCGCCCTTTGGCACCGGCGAGCGCGCGTACGTCAGGCGAATTTTCTTTCCCTCGCACGAGCACCGAAGAGTAATGAAATTCCCTCTTACCAGACAGGCGCCACCCACGCGCGCCCGCGCCAGTCTAAATTTAATGGCGGACCTCCCTTCTTCTCCCTCTTTTTGTCTCACTTCTCTCTCCCTCTCTAGCTCTCTCCGTCTCGTCTGCCTCGCGTAAATAATGTGTATTTTATATAACATTAAAAATAGTCGCCCGCCTTTTGTTTGATCCCGTCGGAGTTTACGATGCAATTAAATTCTCGGCAGGGCTGAAATCGTTGGATAATGATTGTTCCGTTAAATGTTTCAAGGTGTATGCATAGTTCAGTTTCAGAATAATGTCCAACCCCAATGTCAGTGCGCTTAATGAACGATAATTCATTGTTCTTTATAATGTTAAATATCTAACAATGTTGCATGATCTCTTGTCTGGCTACATACATTTAACAATACGTTATCTGATTTTACAATACTGTAATATTAAATGAAAATTTAAGAAAATACGTATTCTGTTAAGTGCAGGCAGGTAATATTTAAACGATCTGCGCATGTAAAAATAATATTTTCTTAAAAAACACTTTGTTCAAGATCAAATTCACGTTTAATAAAGGTGCGATGAAGTGGTACATTTTCGTATTGTATTATGAATTCGATTAAAGTACACTTTTCGTTAACCGTAAACATTTGCATAGCAAACTTAATAATTGTTCGATAATCAACTTTATTTAATTGGTATTTGAAAATAAAAAAGAAATAGTTGTATAAAAGCAATTTAATTTAATTTAAGTGTTCATTCGTTCGTCGATTCGCGGTTATTTTGATAAAGATATATTTAACTATTAAAAAAATGAGATCACGCTAAGCGGCATTGATCAGCATTAAGCTCAATTAAGAAGGTCGTTCAACCAATCATTGAAAGTACCGCAAAGATTTTTATGTAAAATAGAAACAATGCCATTGCGATAGTATGTACATATATAGATATGTAACCTTTATACATACCTATACATATAAAAACTACGAATTAATTTACATTTTCTTTTATTTTTCGAAATCCAATTGGCTATTGAGTTAATTTTACAAAAATAAATGAAAAACTCGATCTCGACTAGATTTCAAATTACTAAGTATTTTTGGTTATTTAATGAAATGTATTTTTAATTCGAGCATGAGATCATGTAAATGTTTAATGGCCAATGTGTCCTGCATTTAAATCGTTTCGTGCTAAATGCTAATTGTTTTTCACCATAAGTTTTTCAGGTAGAAGTGTAGTCGATTTAATTTAATTAATTATCTAAGTTGCAACTAAGGACACGTTATATATATGTCATAACGTTTAAAGAATAAAAAAGGTCTAACTGTAGTCCATGACTATACTTGCCGATGCGTACTTGAGTAGATAGCGAGTCACTTAATTAAAATAAAATGATTCTCAAAGCGATAAAATTAGACGCGCAATTGTTTCTACAAGAGCATAGCGCTCAAATGTAGTGCATTTACATTGGATTGTCCTTGTTGATAAAACGAGATCACAAAAGCTCTGTGCAAAAATGCGGTGTTCGCCTTTTTCGTTCGACATTTCTATAACATGTGATCCTGGATATCGCAGCTGGCACACTGAAAAATCGTAATCTCTATTCAAATCGTCTGCTATATATGCTGCTATCTATTGTGCTTCGCAATGCTGTTAATAACAGTAATCTATCGTCGGGTCAGGCATGTTTAAAAGAAACACACGTTCTTCCAAGGTGTTTTTCATTTCATTAATGAAATAAATTGGACGGTATCTCGCGTAATTATGAAATCATTTTTTTCACTCGAGGCAATGTGTTGGCGTGATTATAGAAGTTGCTTGATTGCATCCATTTATTTAAAAACCAGTCATAAATGTTCGATTATCGACAATGTTTCAATCGCAACCGCTTACAAGTGTGCTACTTTTGACCCCGTAATTTTCATATACGCAATTATAGAACGATTCTGCGAACATATCGGGAAATCTATATGCATGGAGAGCAAATGAAATGTATTCTAATGTGAGACAATTAAAAAACGAATGTGATATAATAAAAATCACAATTTCTTATCATTAATTACGCACATTGCACATTAATTGGATCAATGCAAAGCGTGCGTTCGGGTGAATTTCTTCTTTTTTGCCTCCAGTTTCAATCCCGCCCCTTTGGTGTTGCGCCTATTTCCACGATATACGCAAGCGCCGGGTGGACGCGGGCCTATATGGAAAAGAATCGACCTCGGTCCATTTGGCTCGCTCGATTCGCGCGGACGCGCGCGAGAAATTGAATATCACGGACCCCCTACCGGGTGTATTATCTAATCCGCTCGCAACGGACTCCCGCTGACGTCATGCACAGGCCGGTAACGGACGAGCTTACATATAGCAAACTATGTCCGAGGGGCAATGACGCTTCAGTGTTATTGCGAGGACAGATTTAAGGCAGCCCGTGTTTGATAGTGCATCCGTCGGTACGCCTATCCACACATATAATCCCATTCTTGTTTATCCCTTTTGGGTAAATTAAAGATATTATTATACCATTTGAGTGGGAGAATAAAATGTGATGAAATTGTCGTTAGAGCACAGCTAAACTAATAATTTATTAGTTACTGTCACTTTATAATTATTCTGACATTCTATGCGCATCGCAATTTTCTCTTGATTAAAGCTGACAGCCCGTAATCAAACATACTCTAACGTTTATATGATTTAAGACAGTTTGTGATTTTACTCTGCAGCATTAATTGATTTTCACTTCAGGAAAATTTTGTTAAAAATTTTTTTTACATTAGAAATAGTTATGTCTCGAACACGATTTTGAATAAAATTAATGTTAATTAAAATAATCTTTGTAAAAATGAAAAATAATAATAGTTATTTGTGTGATTTAGAGAGATTAGCTTTAGATTAATAATTAAAATAGCAAACAGTTAACAATTTATTTCACACATACTTGAATTGAACTGTCTGGTTCACAGGATTAATTTTGTTGATAATAACACGATGAATTTTTAATAAACGATACTATTTCTTATTTCAAAATCAATCTTGTGTATATTTTCTCTAAAAAATGAATGAAACAAAAGCTTAGAGAAATATTTTAGATCAGTTGAAACATATGTCGAGAGAATTTTCACTAATAGTCAGTGCTTTTCCCTGATCTTCTATAAATTTCCACTGACAAGCTAGGTATTTGTAATAGTGATTTGAATCAATGATATATACTTAACTGATTAGATTAGTAGTCGCTTCTCTAATTTTTCAATTTATTCGACATCTATGATTCTCTTTAACCTCTTTAAAATATATATATATCGTGCACGTCGAAACGTCGTCGGCAGGATTATTGAAAAGCGTGGATCCATGTAACAACGCGGCAGGACGATCGACGCGTCACGGGGTCAATAGGCGAAACTTATTGATAAATGCATTCAGACGGCCCAACTTCCTTCGGCGGTTTTGCAAGCGGAAAAACGGGCAAAAGCGGGGATGTCGCCAAAATCAATATTCGCGCCGGGGGAAAAGTCGGGCGCGACGGCTGCGGCGGCGGACGAGGTGTAACCCAATAATAAAGAGGAATGGCCGGGCGGCGCTGGCGGCGGCCCGCGACGGCGCATTCATCCCGGCATGACCCGGGCGCCTGTAAGTAACGCTCGCGGCCTGTCCGCTTTCTCTTCGCGGATCCGCCCCGCGCTGTATCCTTTATGTTTTTTTCCCCCGCGAGAGATGGATGGCCCCGTCGGGCCGCGATTTCTTCCGACGGGATCGGCTCTAGCTGCTTGCCAAGAAGCGCGTACAGGACGTTAATGTAACGCCGCTGGCGGATTAATATCCGGCCGGATGAAAATGGAAGACGCGGGCTGTGCCACTTTTCCCCTTGTATTTTCGGCGTTCGATTTGTCCCGAATTAGAGGTTGATGCCCGCGGGCCTTTTTAAAAGCAGCGCGCGGCTTGATGAAGGAGAGGTTAGCATTGTTTTAAGAGCGGTGCATGTATAACGGGCCGCGCGTTATTTCCCCGGACTAATGAGCGCCCCCTCGAAAGTCCATTGTGCAGACCGCGAGGAGAACATTGGTAACGCGCTGTTTTACTTCTTCTGCTCGACCTCGATCTTCGCTATCCTTTTCGCGATGTGTATCGTTGTCGATGGCACATGATTCAAAACAGCTGCCGTCGTTGCGCGCGTTCCTAAGCATACATGTCTTTTTCATCGGTGATTAATACGCGATTTATTCCGTGGCTAACCCTGACCAATGAAAGATTTATTAATTAAACGCTCGTGACTCAAGATTCGTATGTCGTTAGCGCTAATATGAATACCTCTAATGATTTATGCAAGTATAATTGTCCGCAATGGACAAGTGGTAGTTCTGTAAAATACTTTGATTACACCATGTAATTGGTCGTGGGAATCTTTGAAGAAATAATAGGATTCACTCTTAATTAAAAGAATAGTTTATTACTAAAAGAACGTGATTCATTACCGTACGAGTACATACATCGATACATTTAGTGAAAAAATAATGAACTATTGTGCAATAGAATATCATACAAGCACCGTATGGTTTATACTACATTTGTACATGGATTTTTTTTTTACAGAAACACATAATAAAACTAACGATACAAAAATATCTTATACATTCTTTATTTCTTCCTATTGTACACGTTTGCGCACTCAAATTTCAAAGTATAAAAAGCCACGCATGAAAAATCAATTTATTATCATAATCCTAGGTTGCCCGAGCTTAACATCTCATTTTTATCGTTCATCGTGGTGATCGAGTGAAAGGAATCGTGAACAATATTTCACGCAAAACTGTACCAGACAGATGCGATCGTCTTTAACCATTATTTACAGGCTCGGCGCGCGCTATAAATAGTCCGCTTAATCAGGCCGCTCATCAAAAAAGTACGCTCTACATACGAATTGCTTAATATTGGCACCTCTAACAAGCTTATAACACAGTATTTTAACAAGTAAATGACACGATGGACCCTAGTACGTATACGTCTATTAAGTGCAGTGTATGGACCAAATCTTAATTTGACGAAAAAGAAAAGAAGCGAGCGGTGCATTAGCGTGTAGTAAAAGTTATTTTTATACTCGGTGCCGTTTGGGGTTATCCGAAGTGTATATAGGACGGTACTTAGGCGGACCCGCTGATTACCAGCGCAGAGTCTGATCTCGCCGCAATACGGGCGTTGTGTTGCTCTCGCAACTCGGCTTCCGATCTTTGCACGTAGCGAATCAGAGAATATCAGAAACACGAGATTACACTTACAGCGTGGGCCGGCACCGTGGAAAATCGTGCCTACGTGTACGATCGCTCGCGCTATTTCTTTTTTTCCGTCCTCGCTTACAGTTTCCAGGCGAGCGCAATTACCGCGCGGCAGAATGATAATAGACTATTGACTGAATTATACCATTAACCACCTAAGCTAGATAAGCAATGAAGAGCCAGTTAACGTTAAATAAATGTATTGTGTGTTATATAGATATAGGCGGAGCGTGCGCGCGGTACAAATATCCCCAGCAAGCTGGAGAGAGAAAGATATTTGCGCTTGTATACATATATGTGTGTGTGTGTGTGTGTGTGTATATATACTTGTGTAATAAAAAGAGAAGCCAAGTAGAAAAGGTATTGGTTTAAAGGCTGCCGGGCACAGAGAGCTAGTAGCTTACAAAGATAACGGGGCGGACAGAAGGAAAAGATGAAAAATAGAGCGGCGATAAGCGGCGAGAAGTAAAGTGAATATAGTCGGCCGGCGAGTGACTCGGGCTCTCCGCTCGCGTGTATATGCATCGATCCCGCGAGCCCTAAGAGATGCCGCGCGCACCGCCCGAGGAATCCTCACAATCGTTCCGGCTTAGTCGCGCCCAGAGCGAGCAAAGGGGGGTATACAGCCGCGGGGTCGCCGGGCGGGCGCCGACGTCTAAATTGGGAGCGCAAACTCGTTAGGAGGAGCCGAGTCCAGGCGGCCGGGAGTAAAAAGCACGGGCGGGAGGGGAGAGATAAATCCTTTGCGCAAACAGGACGCGGAGACGCGCGCCCCGCGCCCGTCGCAATCCCGCTGGCCCGGACACTCCGGGGGGGACGCAGACGGAATTGCTCGCGCAGGACAGATAACCCGGGCGCTAAGTAGTATCCGGACGGATTCGACCGCGCCCTCCCCCGCCGAGATTCGATGGGCGGAAGGCAGCTTTACAAGGGTTCCCGCGGGTAGGGGGAGGAGGGGAGGGCAGGTGGCCCTAGAGGCGGCGGGCGCCCAGCTTGACCGTCTGGTGGACGGGGCCGATCCTCTCGGCGAGGACCTTGCCGTCCTGGCAGACGTAGTCCTCGTAGCGCATGCTGCTCAGCCACTCGAACTCGAACTTCTCCCCGAGGGCCTGGCTGTAGTTGGAGGTGAATACGCCGTAGGCCACGTCGGGGACGAGGGCGTCGCCCCGGTCCAGGGCGATCTTCCGCGCCATCTCCAGGCTCGAGCGCATGAGGTTGTAGCCGATGCCGTAGCGCCGGTACCGCGAGTCCACCCCGATGTAGAAGATCTCGAGGGCGCTGCTGACGTTGTACAGCTCGTACAGGTCCACCGTCGCCTCGATCTGATTTCGTGAATATAAGTCCTTTATTTTTTTTTTTGTCTCGTTTAACCTTTCTTTGATGCCGGGGACGGGGCTCCGGGGAGATAAGGACCTCGCCGTTCCCCGGCTTTTTTCTCATATTGGCAAGAAAGTTGATTCGGATAAGAGCCGATTCGACTGATGAAGGTTATTCAATTACTTGAAAGTACGTACAGGCCAAACCTACTCCATTGTTTACGTATATAAACCTGGTAAGACGATTAACTTGAAAGCATGGTATGCGAACCTTGTGAGATAATCGAGTGACATCGAGTCGTGCATTGGATCTTGTTTATAAACGGGCTAGTCGTTATTTTTTAGAAGAATTACTAAACATGAAATCTCGTTTAATTACCATTCTGATTTTACTACTATTTATTTTTTTTTTTTTTTCATACAGTCTGCCTCTCGACATCCTGTACAGCCGCGAGATAAAAATAAAATAAACTCCTCGACTGACAAGCGAGTGGAAGATTCGAATCGACGCTCATTAGCACTCGATAAAAATACACAGATTCGTAAAGGAACTATTAGTGCAAACGGTAACAATGATCGCGCTCGCCCGATACGGCGCGGAGATATCGATTGCGCTCGGTTGAATAAATTAAACTCCCGTATATCTCGGTCTCGCGATCGGAAAGTCGCGCTGCCCTTACCCCGCCGCCTCTCAGCACCGACGGCCAATTCGGTAATCACCACCAAGTCCCCGGCTGCGCAAGGATGCGAAAGAAAAAAAAAGAAAAAAGAAAAAACGAGCTCCAACACCGAAAGAAGAGGCCCCGCGGGCAGCGGCTGAGTCAGTCACGCGGCGCACGCACCTGGCGCGCTACGCACTAATGGATCGTTAGCAAGGCAAATTAAAAATCGATGTGTATACATATATATGTACGCCGGCGCGTCAAAAATGGCGATTGCCCGCGCCGGCGTAAATCACGGCTCGCGGCACAGATTCGCGCGTTGGCCAGTGGCCGCGCCTCGGGAATTAAAAAAAAAAAAAAAGAAAAAGAGGAGGAAAAATTGCAGCGAGGGAAATTAGGAGCGAGCGACGGCCCACGCGGCCTGGGGGCCGCAACGACAATGCGGAGCGGCGCTTGCGCCGACCGAGTCACGGAAACGTCGGGAACTGTCCGGCTTCCTTATCGGTTGATAGTCCCGCTGCATCCCGGCAGGCTTTACAGATAATTTATGTCTGGCTAGTTGTTAAGTTTCATTAATCGATTAAACGAGACACGGTATAATATGCCAGACTGGTATCATGCGCTCGGGGCACATAATGGAGATACCGATAATAATTACATTCGCGTTTTTAAAAATGACGCGGTAATGTTTTCATTGACATTGACGCTTCGATACGGCTATCAACGAGTGCACTTATCGGCGTTATTATTAAAGAGAATAGCGCCGCGCTACCGTACCGATGCGCATGCACTTACGCAGACTTCGAACTTGGCGAGCGCCGCGACAGCTGATCACTCGTCCTGCAACTCCGGAGCGCTGTCGGTCCAGACGCGTATTCTAGCGTAGGCTACTAGGCCTCCGCGACGATTTCCTGCATCCACAGCTGATGCCTCGGATGGCGCAAGAGTCGCGCCCGCCTGTCGGCGATCCTCGATTCGGAGCGGCGCCCCCGCGCGCCCCTCCACTCGCCGCGAGATGCCATCGGCTTATCTCTCTGGGCGCGAGCGCGCGCGCGGGATACGCGGCGAGCGGAGGTGACGGCATCGATAACCGATCGCTAATCCACGCGCGCGCGCGCGCGAAAAGTGTCAAGGCTACGTATATGGAGCCGATTAATCATATTACGCGAGCGCTCCTCGGGTATCCCGCGCGCAGATTTTGAGATTGCGGCCCGCGCGCCGCGAGAAACGAATGGGAATGCGATATTGACCTGCTGTTCCACTTGGTTGTGCTCGCCGGGCGCCAAGGACTCATTGTCTCCACCTTGCCTCGATTACAATGCGAATTAGCATCGGCAGGCCGCGGCGCGCACCTGCCGCAACCGACTCATGCCTTATCCCGCCCGATTCGTCGCGGCGAGCCTCCCGATTTAATTATAGGCCGCCGCCGAGCCCCGCAGACTCCGTTTCCGCTATTCGCGAGGGCGCCGGCCGCGCGGGAGCCAAAGGTCAACGGGGGGCTGCTCCAGGGGAAGGGCCCCGGGTCACCCGCCCGGGATGCGCGAGCCGTCGCCGGGGAAGGAGCGAAGCAACCCCTGCAGCAAAGCGCGATCGACTCTCGGCGGTGAGGAGGGGAGTGATTACGTGCTTTCAAGTTGATGTCAATGGGGAGGTGGCCTGCGCGTCCCAAGTGCCTCGGTATTCATCAGCCGGGGGGCGTTTCGGTTAACCTTCCGATTGCCAATAGATTTTTCGTCCCGATATTGTCGTGTTTCCATATAAATAGAACCAGTTAATGATACGGTCTCTGTTATTTATCATTTGAGATCTATCGACTGTTATATCCTGCCATGGTGTTGACGCGTGCATTAGTAAAAACGCGTTAATCAAGTATTGTTCAAACGTCAAGCCTATTTGCGGTCTATTTTTAAAGTATTTTAAGTATTTATAGTATGTTTAGGCTTCTAATTTTAGAAACGGTAAGGACGTTTTACGTTCCATTTTTTTTAACTTTATACTTAAGACCCTTTGAATCTGATTTTCTATTGCATTAATATATGCTCGTGCACTGGTATGTTTATGGTTTTATTATTTCAAACAGTTTTTTTTTCTTTTGAAACCGATTTTTATATTCACTTGAAATAGAACGTTATTATGTAGATTTTGATTAGGACCTTTTTGTATCCCGACGACGTGTTGCAACATGCTTACCTTGAAGATGAATCTCATAAGGTCAAGGGTAGCCGGATGTTTCATGTTTTCTTCGACATTCTCCTCTAGAGGTGCAGGAGTATCCCTCTCTGCTTTGGTCTGCAATCATTAAGCGATACAAACGTCAATAAATTAATCCAATTATTTAAATTTGACTTTTTCCAATCAGGAAGTGAGTTGCATGTACAAAGACCTGTGAATTAGTTACACGTACGCTGTGTCTTAAAAGTCATAATGAAAATATTTCTTTGTCTCAATCGTATGTATTGTGTATTTAGAGTTATTCTTTAAGCGTCAAATAGAATAGATAAATATTTTTGTAATTTAACGTTGTTCTTGCAACTTCTATGAATATATTAATAACGTGACAAATATTTCACGACAGTGTGTTCACACCTTCACATGCTTTCAAGTAGATCAATTTACATCATATTGAAAGAATCCCTGCCAAGAATTTATTAAATTGCTAACACGTGGATTTATAATTATTAATCATCTTTCTCGTACATTTGAACTTTTAGTATATTAATAAATAACTATTATTTTCATACTTAAACTAATATACGGATTTAATTTGAAGCTAAATATGTTTATTGCGTTTTAGATGAAATTTTTCGAGACCAAAAATATTTGATGACGAAATATACATCTTTGCAACTAATTCTGTTTGGCTATAAACAGTTTTCGTACAATATAATATATTAGAAGTCTCATTGCCAGAATCATTGAATTACTTTAATTTCGCCATTTATGTGATAAAACGTTCATTGTCTTTCAATATAACTTATATAAATTATAAGTGGAAATTGTGAAAAAACTAAATAAATTAATGCTGTGTACTAAAGTAAAACAGTTTCGGAACAATATTAAAAAACGTTCAAAATTTAATTATCTTGAGTGAAATAGTCCAATAAAATTTTAAATTGTTTTCAGATCTTGTTTATTTTCCCAGCTTTTTAAACATTTAAAGACAGATTATGAATTATGAATTTTGGCCATTCAAATGTTTGTTTAAATACAAGTTTGCGATATCTAAATATTTTGCTTATCATTTCCTAATTGTGTCTGACATTTGAAATACTTAAAATTGTATTTAATACGTAAAATTGAGCACTTTACTTGATAATAAAAATTAGTATATTAAAAATTACTATACCGTGTAACAACTTTTCTCGTAAAATATACTAATTTCTATTAAATTGACCAGTACGTGATCAGTTTACTACACAGTATGGTAAAACTGATTACATAATTTCTCTTAGTGTAAAAAAGATGCTCACACATAATAATTTAATTAAATTTGATTTAATTTGGATTAACGATCTTTTTAGAATTATTGAAATAATGTTCCCAATTATACTCTATTGTAGTAAAGTTCAATGAACAATAGAATTTGCAAAATTAATTGCAAATGAACTGAAAACGTATTGAATTCACAGATGCGTAAAATTAGATTTGTAAATTTTCGAGGTAACTACATTATCTGAATGGACAATTATAGTCAACAACTGCGATAATATATTCTTAAACGAACAATCGGCAATACTGGACAATGTAGAGCAAATTGGACATTAACAGAAAATCGTCGGCTATAACTTTGCGGCGATGTTGACATTACGGCGGCAAAAAAAAGAGCAATATCTTCAGCGCAATTATAAAATGTAATTGTTTTGCGCCGGTGCCAAAGTTGATCGACAAAGTTAACAAATTATACAAACAAGCGCGTGGGGATGAAGAGCAGATAATGCAGGAAGAATTTAACGGATTATTAGGGTGAAATTGAATTTACCGTAATATAATGGCGGTTGCATAGATTAGGATTGGGCTCGGAATGGTAATTGATAGATCGATCGAACAATCGAGCGAGCGGGCAGAGCGCATTATCCGAATCGAAATCGGTCGGGGGCCGGGCAGCGTTCGCCGCGGGAGTTAGCGGGCGTCGCTCATGGGGGCGGAGGCCGGTCTCCGCGGGCAGTTGGGCGCGGCGCCGAGAATAGCGGGCGGTTCGGGCGGCGGGCGCGGCTCTTGGCCCGGTGCCCCGGCTTGTTTACTAAGCTCGAAAATAGCCCGGGTCTCGCTCACGTGCAGCTTGTTGAAGCAGACGCCGACGAGCTCGCCGGACTTGCTGTCGAAGGCCCCGATGCTCAGGCCGTCCTCGATGATGCTCTCGAGGAGTGCGGCGAAGCCCTCCTGGTCCGTGCCCCCGGCCTCGGCGAGGCCGAAGCCCAGGGTGAGGCACTCCTGAAAGGAGGTCTGGATCTGCAGCCGCGTCGCCTCCTTCGCGTTCTCCCCCGTGAGGATCTTGTAGGCGATGAAGCTCGCGTCGGGCTTCTCCGTGGCCATCTCGAGAGCTTCCGGGGCGCGCGAGGGAGAGCGAGTGCGAGCGCGCGGCCGAGCGAGCCACCGGCCACTGCGTTCCCTGGGCTTTTGAGCGCGCCCGAGCCCCACTTCGCTATTATCACCGGACTATTACCGGACGCCGCAGCGCCCCGAGCGCCGCGCGCCGGCCGGGAAAAGCGCGCGCGAGGACGCGGCCCCCACCCGGGCGGGCTTATCAGCCGCGGCGGCGCGCCGAGCTTTCCGGCCGAGCCCGCGGGCCCGGGGCCGCTTCCCGGAGGTCAGACCCGCCGCCGCCCACATCGGGGGCTGATATAGTCCGGGCAAATGAGCCGATATTCATGAGGCGCCCGCGCCCCTCCAAGCCCCGGGCTTTTTGCAAGTCTACCGCGCGTTCGCCCCTCGTAAAGCCCTCCGGCCCCGGCCCTCTAATGCGCGCCGCTTCTTTTTTTTATAATACCGTTTACGGGGCCTTCCCCGCTGAGTTACGTCCCCGCGTAAAAGTCCCCTTTAAATCATTAGGCGCGGCCGCGCGGTCGCCCCTAAAAATCCCTGCCTTGCATTATAAATTAACCTTTAGTGCGGGGAGGCGCGCGATTGGGCGCGCGGCAAACGGTCCGGGGCAGCGGCAGCGTCATCCCCCTGGTCCGATGGCGCGCCGGCCGGAAGTGCCGGCCCTCCTTGGAGCCCGCGACCCTTATAAGTAATCTTGTGTACATATACGTGCGCTTGTTGTATTTCGCGCCGCGCTGCGTGTGTTAATCCCGCGGATGGGCGTGTCGCCGCGGCGGGAGGCGAGTATATGCACGTGCTTGTGGTGTATATACACCGTTCGCGTTTTCATTCATTTTTCCCTCGGCGGCAGTGCGTGAGATCGGGGATTTGCTCCGACAAAGAGCCTTTGGCCGGGATGATAAAATCAACCGGTTCATGCCTATTACTTACTCGCGATATATATCAATATACGGTCTAATGGAACACTGCGCGTGCGGAACAGATTCAGATATACATATAGGTTAAAAATAATTCAATGTCACTGTTATGGAGTACCAGCTTATCTTCGCCGGAGCACCGATATTTAAATATAAAATCCAATTCCTCGCGCATCTTTTGTCAAACATATCATCGTCTCTGTATAACGTATTCATAATGTATCCACGGCTCCAGCTCCTCTTTACGATATACTAACGCCGACAGATTACGTTAATGCCAAATCGCACGATAGCGTTAATTAAATAAGCTCCTTTCCAAGTCGGCGAGCCGACACAATGGACGTTTAACGGCAATCATACTAATGGTCGCGATAAACAGCGCCTCGAGCTTGAGCCATTTGTTTCCGAACCGCCCGGAAAGAAAGGTCCCCCGCGCGATTTATAAAGGCTTTAATTAAAAGCCTGCTGCACCTATGACAATTTCGCGCGGACGTTTAATAAGCCGTCCTCGTAGGAACAACCGCCGAGAGCCGGACTGGGATGGGGACGCGCGCGCGCGCGCGGGACTCGACGTCGGCGCACAAATTATCCGCTATCACGGCCGAGTGCCAATTGCGCGTTATCGGACTCGCGCGCAGATACGCGCAATTATCGGGGGAGGGGCGGAAGCCTCGGCGGCAAGGGGCGAAACGTCGCGGCGCGTTCCCGCACAGGCACACAGAGGGCGTTTAATACTTATCGGATGGCTATGGGGCCGGCCCCCCGGCTTTTGACGGACGCCCTCGCGAGCTGATAAAAATGGAACCCGTGTTGCCTGTCGCGGCCCGGCCGAGACATTCCGAATCGAGCGGGAGAATAATAGTTGGGCTTCCGTCGGGATCCGAGATAGGGGAGTAACGGCCCGTTATAGCCGGGCCGTATCGCCGCCGAGGCAATCCGCGAGGCCGCCCCGGGAAGATGCGCGTAAACAAACCAGAAAAAAAAAAAGAAACTACGAAGAGAAGGGGGGCGACGCCTAATCCGAGCCGGAGAATCTATCGGCTCTGCGGCATCTCCGTCGCGCCGAGCGGCCCCGGAAATAGACCGAGGGCCGGGCCTCGCCCGGGCGCCTGTCGTCGGCCGGCTACGCGAATATCATTAGCGAGTGCATACATATCCTCGGCGGTCTTCCGGCTGCGCCAAGCACGCACGGCTTGCACATGTACCGGGCACTATGGCAATTGCCGCGTGCAATCTTCAATTTGACGCGACCTCGGAAGGTCCCGTATCTTCGTCCCGTCGGCCTGCCTCGCATTACCCGCGAGAATTATCGGCCGGGCGGACCTATACGTGCACGCACGGCTTCGGTAATCGCGGTTATCAAAAGAGACCTTGCGCGAGGCCCCGGCGGACGCGCGTACAGGAGCGCTCGCGTGCCTCGACAGAGTTCCTCGCTGCTTCACCGTGTCGCCCCGAGCAACAATAATCGTGTACGCTTGCCAATGTACAGAAGAATTTAAAACGAAAAAAAAAAAGGTAATAATAAATATAAATAATCGGCGGTACGTAGCCGGCGTGAATTACGACTCGGCCGATCGCCGGGCCGATTACTACGCCGCGCTAATCGGCTGCGTGTTTCCCCGGGGCCGCGCAACAACCCCCTGACTAATGCGCCCCCGGGGCAAGAAGGAAACATGCAGCCCGGGGACAACGCCCGGCGAGGCCCGGGGAAAAAAAACCTTGCCATTCGGCTTTCATTGGGTCGGAGGCGGAATTCGCCGGCGACGTTTATGGATCGCCCGCGGGCCCCTGTTTTGTTTGCCCGCCGACTAATATGCGCCGTTAAACTAATGCGCCCGCGGACTTTTTTTTTGTTTCGCTTCGGGTTCCCCACCGATACCCGGCCGGATTCACTGATAAAATCCCAGAAAGACGTACGGTCTCCCGTTATTTTTTTTGTTTAGGGGCGTTTTTTTGAACGGTGTGTATAGATATACAAGGCGGCTGGAAAAGTTTCGTTGGAATTTTTTGGCTTGGCGCGCGGCTGCGGCGCACAAAGGGGCGACTTTTTCGGCATTAAGTTTTAATAAGGCGCCGGACAATTGCCGCGGGGCCAGGCCGCTTTCCGCTCGCTTTAATGCGGGCGGAGCGAGCCTTATTCCGGAAAATTGCTGGCTCCGCGAAATTTGCGTAATTTTGAGGAGACACGCCGCCCGCGCTTCTTTATTGGAATGGCCGAATGGCGCTCGTTTGCCAACTAACGCCCGGTCTGCCGTTGAAATATCAGGGCCTGGGGCGAGCTGGAGATATAGAGGCTGCCGAATGCAGGATAGCCTGCCATATTTAAAACTATATTCGTGGCGATAGATCAAAGGAGGGCCAGCGAGCTTATTATTTGGAACGAAAAATTCACATGTATCATAGTTATCGAGCAATGTAGTTATCAATGTTCTATGACTGCTATAATGTCGGATCATTTCCAGATACTGTCCCTCCTGCATATCTAAATTTTGTGTAGAACATATTTTGATCATTTTATGTCGAACGAGGGAGTGGGGCCGACACGTGGGTTTCTAGACAGAATCTTTATGAGATTCTCGACCACGTTACGAAATTCCTCTGATAATATCTTGATATATTCTAGTCTTAATTTCTACTATAACAAAAGTCCAATTTCACCAATATTAATTAAAAAAGTTATCCCGACATTTCACAAATTTCATTATACATTCACGCATATAAATAATATCGTTTACATATTTATGTTAGATTGATCTTATCTAATCCTAACCAATAGGACAATATGATTAACGTCAACTTTCAAGATTTTTCCTCTATAAAACGTTTTTATAAAATTCCGATAAATTAAATAATAATGCCTTTTCTTATAGTACAATATTTAAAGGAATTACAATAAAAACAGACTAAGATTTATTTGCTGGCTTTATTCTAAACTTCCACTCTGCTAATAAACTTTGATAATCGATAGCAGGATAATCTGACAGGTTGCTGGTTAGAAATACAAATATAGATAACAGAGAAGATACTATTCAATATATAGCATACCTCATACTCCTTTTTTGTATTGCTAATCATGTCATTATCTTTTAACTTACGGCCAAATAAATCCAATTTACTGTGTTTACAGTTGCATTTTACCCAGATTCCGAGATACATTTGTGGTTGGAACGTGTTAAGTTGACCAGAACTGATCAGTCTACAACTCGATTAGGTTCTTATCACCTAATCAAATTTGATCTCTGTAAATAGTGTAATTATAGATTTTCACTTAATACGCATGGTTTATTTTCGGTGTAATTATATGGTTTTAAATTTGCACTTTTTAATTAAATGCTTTTAAAATACAACACTGCAAAGAAAGGTAAACATGTAATTACGAATATGAATAATCGAGCGTTGTTTTTCATGTGTTACTTTCATTATAATAGTTATTTATTTATTCATTGTATTAAACTTTAATTACTCTACTTGTAAACGAGCAACATACGGAAAGAAAAAAAGCAGCAGCTCTCCAAAACAAAGATAAAACTTTTTTTATCAGATACTTTTAAAACGAAAGTTTTTCCCTTTTTTAAAAGTATCTATTAAGCTGCATATCGAAAACCTGCAACTACTTTCTGTTTTCAACTAATAACTATCCTCGAAAAAAACCTCTCCGATGTACCAATCGTTTATTATTACAATGTTTCTAGAGTTCACAGTGTAAATAAATAATAATTATTAAAAAAAAAATAATCATAATGGCGCTTATAAACACAATAGAATGATGTGATATAGTATTACAATGCGATGCGAATTAAACGGAGTGAAAGTAACGGGTAGGACGTTAACGCGGCTTACTTTGGATTCGATGGATCGGCAGGCAATATTCTTGGTATATAAAGTGCGCTCGGGTAAATAGAACAGGTAAATAAATCGAGCGGTGATAATAAAACGCCTGACTAATACGACCGTAGATTTTATCATACGTACGAGGTACGCGAGTGGAGAACGAACGCGAATGCTTCCAACCCATTCTTGGGGTTACTTATGACGCGCCTTTCGCGATTACCCGCAAAACCATTGTCCCCTGCATATATACAGCCCGGGCTGCGGTCACATATTTTGCATCGGGGCTGTTTTCAACGTCGGGGGCCGCATTGTCCGGGGCTTTGGCCGCGAGCGTAACAACGCCCACCGCCTGACAATTTTGCGCTCCCCCCCACGCGGAATCTTATCAAAGCGGGTCTCGTGCGGGCGCGCGCGCGCCAGAAAAGCCGCGATAACTAGCGCGAGCTTCCCTCAACGCGGCTCGAACTTGTCCCGCTCAACAAATCCATTACCGAGGCGTCGGCGCCGGCGACGTCTCTCTCCCGCGGCAGATAAATCTCCCGCGAAGAAAATAAAAGGCTTCTTATCGGTCGCGGCGCCGAGTGAAAAGTCGGCGGCGCGTCGCTAATCAGGCCGGCGTATCGCCCTGTGAATTATTTACCACCCCCGAGTGGGCCGCGCGTCCCCACTTGACGTATGGGCGTCAGCTGATCGCGGCCGATGTATCGACGCCCGCCGTCACGGGATGAGACGGCCCAGAATTTATTGCCACGAGGACTACTGTGTGCGGGCGCCTTTTTTTTTTATGGGATTAGCTTTTTCCCCGAGCGCCGCGTGCGACGCGGGTGGCTCTGCGACGCCCAAGAACTTGTTTTGAAGCGTGTTTTCTATATACAGGCGCGGCGGAAAATGCGCCTTGGAAAATGCTCGGGGGCCTCCCCGACATTTTCTGAAAATTGACGTTGACTTGAGTGCTCGTAACACGGTAGAAAATCGTTCTATTCGGGGTGTTCAAAATGGATATTGAAAAACAAGTCGTGAGTTTTTATTTGAGCGACGCTGCGAGTGCTAGTGCTTTCCGGTTGGTGGAAAAATTGGGCCACGTTTAACAATAGCAGACGAAGAGTCTTGTTTTAATCGTTCCGAAAAGCAAGTGTATAGCGGGCTTTAGGCTTGTATTCATGAATGTTTCTTCCATTCGTGCCCTACTACACTGCGCAGCTGCCTTGTTGATTGTCAAAAGTGCTCTATAAACACCATTAGCCTTGATGAACCTTTAATTCAAAAGCCGGATATCGAAGTGCATCGTGTTTATTTTGAATAGCCGTTTATACCAAAATTTACTTAGGTCCAAAATCATTTCAATTAATTCCAGTGAATTTTCTACTCATGCAAATTAAATCTTAAAATATTAAGAAGTTTGATAATTATAAAGCTTGCGATATAAAGTATTATATTCGTAAACTTTTTCAATATTTCTTCCCAGGCACTTTTTGATGTGTAGTTTAAAAATAAGATCTTTTAAATAGATTCTAATATAATATATATATTATTTTTATTGTTTAATATTAAAGTATATTTTGTGATAGTAAAATTGAAAATTATATACATTATATGAATGTTAGAGAATAAGCATATTAGTAAATAGATTTAAATTTAAGTTTTTGACCTTGCTAAGTTTCTTTTAACTAGATTCGACGTTAATAAATATTTATCGTAAAATAATGACCTATTATTGATGGCAAGTTATACAAGCTTATTGTTATGTTACTACAACGGAATCCAAATGTAAAAGAACTGCGGTAGTCTTTTAAGCTTTCGAATTATGCACATTCGCATTCTTAAGCACCTATGCGCTAAGAATAAATTACTAGTAATGGCAAATTAATGTACAATACTGGGTGATTTTTTTTTAATTATGCAAGCTCGAGCACAAGGATTTTTAGATAGATTTATGTTCGCTGCATATTTTTCATATGTATTCAAATAGGAAGTTATAAGCTTGGCATTAATGCACTCTAGATACATTTTTAAATTAATTAGAATTAGTAACTATCCAAAGGATACCGTTAGAACTTTCTAAATCTACTGCCATAAAGGATTCTCAGGATTCTTTTACTGGTAATGCAATGCGTATTTGAATAATAAATAAAACCGATTTTCTGCATATGCGGGAGATACGCAAAGAATAGAGAGCTTTTACATGGTTAAAGACGTATAAATAAATAGATTTGTCGAGTATAAAAGCTTTCACGGTAAAATGTATTTACCATACTAATCCTCCAATTACCGATGATTTTGAAAATATTTGCGAGCACACATCGCGGTAATTGCGATATTTATTTTCGTGTTTGTTATTCTTCTGCTTGTAGAGGGGAGCAAGCGAGTAATGTTCGCCGGGGGGACATAAAAATGTATCATTGTTTGCAGATACTGACGCAGATGGGGGAGATAAAGTTACTTCAATATAAATCAAAATTTATTTTCTGGGTAATATTGAAAAAAAAAGTTCCCCATACATCATCGGCAAACAACATTTATTATCGTGCGCGCGTACATTATTTTTAGTGCCTCCGTTTAAGAGCCTACGGACGACTCCATTCCCGCGAGCTCGCCGAACGACCCGTCGATGTGTACGTACGCACACGTCGGCAGGAGAAACATAGCGAGGGGGCCACTTGTTACAGCGCGCGCGTATACACCGGCACAGGGGGCCCCGCGGCGTAAGGTGCGCGGCGCGCGCCGGCCCACATGATTGCCGCGCGTATCAGCGGGCGTTGCGCAACGGAGCCCCGGGCCGCCCAAAGCGCGATCGCCGGATAAATTGTCCGCTGACCTGCATTTTCTCCGCCGCCTCCTCGCTCGTCCCGCGCAGTCGCGCCCGCGGGACTGCCACCGCCCGGCCTAATGCGCGTATACCCGCCGCACATTTTTCCCCCGCGGCCGGATAGCGTCGCGCGAGATTTATACCGACGGTCGGTCACCCGACGCGCCGATCGCCCGCAGCTTGCGTTTTTCCCCTCTCGCCTCGCTCGCGGACCCTTTTTGTTTCGTTGCTCGTGCGTACGTGTGTATATGGGGTGCGCGCGTACAAGCGTTGCTGATGAACGGGAGTTGACTCCTTCGGAAGTTTGGCCCGCAGTGAGCCGCTGGGATTCGCTCGCGTGCGCTTCCCCCCCGAACGGCGATGTAGAGGCGGTTCCCGATCGACGGGCCTATCTCCCCCGGCGAGAGCGATCCATCCGCGGCCGGCTTGATGAATAGGGGGGGGGGCGAGGGCGAGATTAGGCCTGCGGATGACGGGGGCGCAAATTGATTTACAGGCCGCGCAATCCGCCCTGCAACGTTGAACGGCCAGCGGCCCACGAGCCCGGGCCGCCTTGAAACTCCGCGGGGGCGTATCTCCCCTAGGAGCGCGCGCCTCTGATCTGCCGCGGAGGCCCCGCGCCAAATATTAATGGCCGCGCCCCGCGGAGGGATTCCCGGGACAGTGCCGGATTATTCGGAGGGAGCTGGACGCGTATACTCCACCGGTATTGGATTGATCTTTCGGTCAAGGGACAAATTGGGGAAAGCAGTCCCTTGGTCGCTCTCGCCCTCCCAATCTTGTAGAGGTCACTTGCCTACGTGTTCCGATTTTCCAATGGGTCAATCTGTTTCCACTGCTATTAGTACATCCGGAGAGCTCTACGTGTGCGTGTACACGCGAGACGAAGCTGTAGAATTATGAGTATATTGTCGTGTATATAGGCGTCTTTAGGCTTTGCCTGTAAAAAATAGCGACCCTTTATAAGGGTACGAGACAAAACTCGTAATGAACTGAATGACACTTTTGCGACAAACTTATTGGCAGTTAATAACTTGTTCTGTATAGGAATATTGTTTCTAAAGAAATTATAAATAGAATACGATATAAAAATTAACTGATTATGAACATGAATTGTGAGTAAGTACGTGATTGAGGTATTTAATAAAATAATTCAAACAATTCTTTTTTTTAATCTTGAGCAACGTTTAAAAATATTTTATTCCCGAACTTAAAAAAACTATTACAACAAAAAATTATCATTTTTCAAAAACATTTTTAGAATGTGTACAAATTTTCAACTTTATGAGACCTATATAAAAAGCCTATGGGTGAATTTAACTCTGATTTATTAAATATTTATGATTTTTGGTTTACTATAAACTCTAATTTAAATAGTTTAATGAATTCTGGAATTAAACTCGAGTCATTTTATGCGCATTGGGGGTAACTGTTTGACGTTTATAAATTTCCACATTAACGTTTAAAGAATTAATTTTTTACAAAATTTTTTTATATATCTGACAAATTTTTAATGAATAAAAATGAATAATTCAAAGTTTTTAAATTCATTGAAAACAAAGCTGCACCCGGAACACAAATTAAATATTTAGATCTCAAGCCCTTCCCTCGACTCAAATAGTACAAAACTTTTATACTTAGTTGATAAGAAAACAACTTATATTAGGTCTCAGTCATGCACAAATTTTAATTCAATTTTTAATATATTTAAACACAAAGATTTTATTTTTTATAAACTATATATTTTTTGTAATAAGCATTTAAAATTCAGGTGGAGAATAAGTATAAACCCCCCTTATATATATTCGCTTATATTAAATAAAAAACCAGGAGGGATTTGCGGCACAGCCAACTTTGGCGATTCGGAAAAGCCGGCGAATGAATTTATTAGGAAAGGGGGTGGGGGCTTTCTCGGAGACCACTTAGTGGCTACTGGAGGAGGAGAGCTCAGCCTGTTCTTAGAGAGAAGAAGCGACATATAGACAACTATCAAAGGAACAGGGGGGTAGCACTCACTGCAGACAATATATAATTATAATACATATAATTCGTTATTACCCTTTTTATTCGCTTTATAGTACACACGTGACGTAGAAAATAACATAATTTTTATATCTCGCATCCAAATATTTGAAAAATAATAAAAAGCGTCAAAAAAGGCTTCAGCTACATCTTCCGCGCGTTCAATAATGTTATCTTACTAAGAAAACATATCTTTCTTGATAGTCGTATTCATTGGAATTAGAAGCAGATCAAGAATTTAAGATTAATAAACATTGCTGCTTAAGACAAATATACAAATCGAGATACGTATTTGAGAAACCGAGATACACCAAGCAAATTGTTTTCAAATCGAAACAAATTGGAGGTTTAACGCAAGAACAAATTTTCAATGGGATACAGTTCGATAGACCCACACTGACGGTGACCGGAGATCGATGTAGTAGGTAGATGCGGGGATTGTCCTGAACTATAGGAGCGATTGAAGTGGTTAGTGCCTTGCTAGGGTATCTTCCTAATTCGTGGCAGGGCAAGGGGCAGAGACTGGCGGTTGCTTCCAGCAAGCTATACGAGAAGCTATAACTTCTGTTGGCCATCGGTGATGTTCAGTAGACTTGAACACTTGCTTGGGCATTGGTACAGATTCTTTTATAAAACATAAAGTCCAATTTCACCAATTATGTTGTTACACATATTCATAAACACATTTTGTTAAAATTATAGTGGTTATTCTTATTTACGAACTGTAAAAATGTACTTTCGCAATCATTATTAATTTAATTCTGGTACATTACGGAC
Source organism: Sycophaga agraensis (assembly GCA_018906755.1). Classification (NCBI taxonomy): domain Eukaryota; kingdom Metazoa; phylum Arthropoda; class Insecta; order Hymenoptera; family Pteromalidae; genus Sycophaga; species Sycophaga agraensis. The sequence continues at coordinate 2,260,092 of JACCIE010000004.1, forward strand.
ATCAATTCTTATCTATTATAATTTTGTTTCAGTATTATAATTTGAAGCAAAATAAGATATTTCATGCCAATCAGAACTGCAAATGTGCAGCAATGCATTTCTTATCACTGTTTTTTCATAATTTACACATTAATTACACATTAAAATTTTAAATATGAGAATATCTACACATTGGATCCAGCTGATATTGTAAAGTAATCGAGGTTTACTAGTTCATCATAAAATTTCAAATTGCTCTTCAAATATAAATAAACTTTTTTATCCACAAATTGGACAAAAGTTGAATAGAAATGAAAATATTGACCACTTAGATCAGCCCAATCGTAAAATTGTTCGAGGATCCCTTGCTAAAAATTCCTGCCGCACGATTATTCCATGTTTTTTCGAGTAGCAGAAAGATACAGCTTCGGATCAAATTTTATACATTTTGAAACAATTGCCGACCTGAAAAACCTGTCCGTCCAATAACTCGAGGGGACTTTGCCGCCAATTCCTCGTTTGTTTTTAATAAAGCGAATCGCTCGACGAAAAAAGAGGACGCGAGAGGCGCTGTTCACGCGGCGTTTGACGCCGGGGCTCGTTTGTGCCTCTGTTTCGAAAGGTGAAAAAGCGGTCCGGCCCAGCAATCAAACAGAGGACCCCACGCGGGACAAAAGCCCAGTGAAAAAAAGCGCGCTGGCAAACAAGAAAATTAACGGATCGATTAGCCCCGAGTTTTGTTAAGCATAAGCCCAGGGTTGCAAAAAGGCTGGCCTACATGCAGTTACACCGAGTTGAATATAGCTAACTGAAAGCCGAGCGAGTCCGCGTGTAAAATATAACGACAAATTGATGCGCAACAACTGATGGTAAAAAGAAACTAGTGGTATAAACAATTGCATTTAACTGATCAAACTGAAGAATTGATACAATACGAGTATATTCAAAGAGTGAGGTGTTGAGATGTGAGCTAGGTCAGCTAGGTAATCTCGAGTTTTTAAAATATTTTGAGTAAATGAATCCATTATTTATTGTATATTAAGCAATTTTTTCTGTTATTTCAGATCACAGGTTCTTTATACATTCTAGACAATACTTTAAATTTTTATACACTTAATCAAACAATATTTGATTCTGCATATCAAAATATATATTAATTCTGTTAATTCTATAAAGTTACAGTGAGAGTTAAATTAGGTAAAGCAAAGCGATACAAAAAATACCAACGAAGTTGGCTCCAGCGTTGACTATGGACCTCGGACAAGCTGACACATATATATATTTCTGCGAGCGACGCACAAGTTTACTTTTGCGATTAATTTAATCCGACATAGGTCACTTTAATAACCTTAAAGTCAAAAACCAGAATTCTATAAGATGTATATGCATTCATAATATCCATAATATATGCCTGACACTTGATTGATTTTCTCGTTGATTTTTCATCCGAAAACTTAATTGCATTAACGAAAGAATGTTTTATAATCTTTTGTTTTACATATCACATTGCAATCTAAAAAAATATTCTCAGCGATACCAAACAATAGTCATTATTTATTGTTACTTGTTTGTGACATCATGTTTATAAATTTGATCGGCGCGTAAATTTGAGAGTATACCTGCGAAATTGATACTGTCGAAAACCAGTCGACCTATTCATCGGCTTGTCGGTCGCAAACCTCATCGCAAACGTTATACCCGTGCAAATACAGAATTTATTACCCAACTTAACTTGTATTACCGACAGATAGAATAGGATATCGAGAATGTCCGCGGATTTCAGAAAACGATTACGTCTGCTGGACAAGATTTCATTTCATCCCGTACGCGAGTGGAATTCTCATGGTGACGATGGTGGATCATTGTGGCCAATTAGGGCAGTAGCTGCAGCAATTTAAGCGACAGATACGCATTGACACCTGGAATTCACGGCTTCTCGGGAAGCGAATGCCTGCCCGTCAATCAAGAGAGGATGAATTATACGGCAGGCGGTTTCCTTGTAGTCTCAAATGATTATTTTTGTAGTACTCTCAGTGCTTACAATAAATCACGATTGTTAGATTACCGTCATTACGTATTTTCCAATACACTTTTCAAGATAATAATGCGAAGAAATTCTTTCTATAAATAGTAGCCGGCACTCAAGGAAAAGTGGCTCAAAATTATATTTTCTTTACCGAGCACTAAAATTTAATACACTATTACGGATAAATCGATAAATAAACGATAAAGCGAAGATGACTCGGGGAAAAGAAACTTGACTCGGCGGGAAACTAAGACGCGGACCTTCCGCTTTCGCAACGGATGTTCTGCGTACAACAGCTGTCCGACTGAGATAGCTATGTCTACGCTCGCGCGCATTCTCGTTGTCCTCGAAGTTGTTATCGTGCGAGCGTAAAGTATGGTCTTCTCCATTATGCTAGCTCTATCGTCATATTCGGTGCTACGGTATCAGTACCATATACAAATGATTTGCGTAAAATTTAACGCACGTACAGTAAAGTGTAACTGATAGAGCGTGTAATAGAAACGATGATAAAGTTATTGACGCGCATTTTCATCTTATTATAGGCGAGATATAGAGGGAAAGCAGAAGGTCCAATTTAGAAATATTGCGGGAAATACTGCAGAACGAATGGACTTCAAAACTAAAATGCGCGCACAAAGATAAAATCATTGAAAAAAGGATTAAATTATAGCCAGGTAGAGTATTGATATCAGTCAAGCGGTGCAGTGAGCAAACAAAGGCAGAAGCGGCACTCGAGCGGAAAACGAAACCATTAAAATTTCCAGAGGGACGAGTAGAGGCATTGGGAAATATGAAAATTCAAAGTTTAGTTTGCATTATACCCGGAAGAGGCATTGATAGCGGGACGCGGCACTCAACCGACAGATGGGCGGTCCCCGCACTCCGACAAATCCCTCTTTGAAGGCTTTCAGGCCGTTCGTCTAGAAGGGAATTGGCGCGCCCTGTCTCCCCCGGCCCGCTTTCTTTTTATTGTAACACTCGCGCCGCGTCACTTATAAATACGCAATTTATGGCCGGGGAAGTGACTTGGAAATTTATGGTAAAATTCGGACGGCCGCCGGCACGGCGCCTCTACCCCCGTCGATATTTCACGGTTTTCGAGGGGGGGAGGGGGCGGCACCTTTGACGCGCATTGAGCGCTAGGGATGATTGAGGTTGGCCGGGGATCCGCGCGTATTCCTCCGCGATGACACAGAAAGATATAGGTACTAGCGGGCGCAGCCGGAGCTTTCCGTCGCGACCTCGGACTATGAATTTTAACGGGATTCCATAGGAAAAGAAACGTACCGGTGAATATAACGCGGGCGCCGCCCGCGGTATTATATATATAGGTATCTATTGGAAAGCCGGTGGGGCGCGCGCGCGGCGGGCAGGAGTCGTAATTCAGGGGTCGATATTGGAAAGTGTATATCTGCCTGCAATCAAAGCCGCGGCCCGCGACTCCTGTTCTTACCCCCAATCGCATTATCGACTCGCGAGCCTTGCACGTCGGAGAGCAGGGCGACACGCCGCCGGTCGCCGCGCCCCACCGAGGATCTAATTATTTTCCCTTTTCGCCCGCTCGTATAATTCCTCCCGCGGGATAAAGTCGCCGTCGATCAAGATGACGGGGCCGCTATCGCCCTTCTTTTTGTCCCCGCACTTTATAAACGGCGGCCTTTGTGCCGGCCGACAGCTGCCGGGCCCTCGGCGCCGATAAAAGTGAAATAAAAAAAAAAAAAAAGGGAAGCGCGTCGGTTATACAGCACGCGCCGGCTCCCGGTCTAAATATTATCACGGCCGATAACTTTCCGCGGAGGCCGCCGTAAAAGCAAGCGAGGCCGGCTCTTTCTTTTTCTTTTTCCCTTCTTCCGTCTTTTTTTTTTTTCTTTTTTACGCGGCACTAATCATGCCCCCTTAAACGCGCAATTTGGCGCTGCTTTATGTATTTCTCCTCGGGATAAGCCGGGCGAGTGTAGCGTCGTGCGGTAATCCCCGCGGCTGCGCGGTCTAACCGAACCGCGGTTGTATCGCGAATCGCATATTCCTCGGGCGCGCGGGCGATCTTTCATCGTGGCCGGGCCGCGATTAATAATGGATCGAGCGCGGAGTATCGATCGCCATGCCGCACAGCCCCACACATATATATGTGTGTACAATGTTACTGACTCACGCTTGTTTTTCCAGAACTCGACACGATGCTTTACGGCTACACCAACAGCATATACGTGCTGGACCACACGCCGGAAGCCCTGCCGGTAAGTACACGAGCCCGCGGGGCGATGGATCGGCGGCGTGTGTTACGCGCGCCTATGCGCGAAATTATTGATAGGTGTATCGGCTGCCCGCGGGCGGACGTAGCCCGAGCTTAATTAAGCGACCGCCTGCAGGCCGGGAAGAATCGACTTCGCATTATGATACGGCTCGGGGAATCCCAATCGAAGCATGGCCGCGGGCCCATTCAGCCGGATTCGAAGTTGTAATGCGAGCGCGCGCGCTCGACAGGCCTTTGATTTAGCGGGCGTACATCTACCGCAGCCTCGCGGGGCCGCCGATCGATATCCCGCGCCGACTTTCGATTCCGAATAGAATAGCGAGATAAAAGCGCGGCGGCGGCGACGCCGCTCCAAATTGAATCTGGTTACAATTTATCGGAGGCGCGCGCGGGCTCGGTCGGTAATAAAAAAAAAAAAGGGAAGCCAGGCATGGGTGCCCCCCTGGCCCGGCGAAAACTTTTCACCCCGAAAAGTTCATTAAGTCCGGGCGGGATATTTTCTCCTTTTTTTTTTTTCTCGCGCCACGGACCCCGGGCCAATTAGCAGCAATCGGGGCGCACGTGCGCGCCGCGCACATGCAAACGACGCCGCCGAAATCCCCCGGACTCGCCCTCGCCGGAATTATCAGCCCCTGGAATTAGCGGCATTGTCCGCATCTCCCGGGCGGGACTTATCGAGGCGAGCCTCGGCCCCCGACATGTACCCTGCGCCCGACAATGCGCGCCGTCTATGTATGACGCGTCGCGGACCCGATAACGGCTGCTGACTCGGGCCGATTAGTTAATCGCTCGGCCGATCCGCCGGGGCTGTGTACGCGCTTCAAGAGCTCTGGTGTACGTTGGCCCGGGTCAGGTCCGCCGCGGGTCGCGCAGCTGCGAGTCGCTTCGCGCTTACACGTATATATATATCTACGTACACAGCGGCCGTCGAGGAAAGTCGTTATTTTCCCCCGCCGGCCGCCAGCCGCTCCCAAGGGCTTCCGTTCAATTAAATTTTCTTTTTTTTATCCCGCGGCCGCTGTCGGACTGCAGTCGGCGGGGAGGACCGACGCGGGCAACTTTTCGCCCTGCTTGAAATTTCTATAAAGTCCATTGGCGCCAAAGCGAGTCTGGTGCGCGCGGACCGCGCCGCGGCCATTTTGACGCCGGCCGGTTAATTAGTACATTTCTGTAATTGAATTCGTTAGTCGGGCGGAAAACTCGTCCTCGACCGTCCGATCCTGCGGGTCATTATATGCGCTATTCGGAGTTGAAATCGCACGGGAATTCTCGATTACGCCGATTTGGAAACTGGCCGTTGTAGAGAAAGACGCTTTTTTTTCCTTGCCTCACTCGCGAAATATATATATTATACGCGTATATAGACACGAGGTTTACGATTCCCATCCGCTCGCGTTTGATACTCGTTTGTAAACTTAATAGAATGTAACGTAATAAGGTCATCCTTGTATACAGCCACACTTTATCAGATTTCATAATACTTGAAGCTGCTGTAATATGTACCGGGGCCACAATTTCGTACTAAATGTAAACTTTTATGTTTTCATAATAGTGACGTAAAATACTTGTAATTATATTACTTTGCTATTATGGATCAAAGGTGGCTTTTATGGGACCCGCTTGTAAACAGTAACGCATATATTGCACACTGATAACTTATTTATCGGCTCGTTTTATAATATATATATATACGTGTATATCCGCGTCTAGTGCAATATCGAAGACTACATCGACTGCGCAAATTTTATTCATTCGAGTAAGGCGTTCCATCGCGATAGCGATAGGATGGCTCGCTCCCGATAAGCCGAGAGACAGGGCTGCAGTGCGCCCAGAAGGCCGCAGTGGGCGCCTTCGAAAATTCCGCCCGGCCATCTGTTTTTCCCTTCGATTTTCCGCTTCGTAAACTTTCATTTCTCCCACACACATATATATACACAGAACACGAGCTGCTCCCGAGGCAGCTCGAGGCGCGTGCACGGACCCGCCAATATCCCGATAATTAGCGCTATACACACGCGCGCGCATATATGTATATATATATGCGCGCGGCCATCGGCAGCCCCCGCGAGCGCGCCGATTAATCGCTTTCCGATGGACCGGCGCAGGAAAAATTCGACTCGTGCCGCGGCGGGAATCCACGGGGGCATCCGCGAGGGGGAGTTGGCCTCGCGGCTCGCGCGGCGCTGCACTTAATTCGATTGAAGCTCCGGCCTGGCGCGCGTGTACTTGATAATCTCGCGCGGCCCCCCCGCGAGGAAATTTAGGCCGGCGCGAAGCCGCGGCCGTTTATTTACAAGGTTGCGCGGGGCCCTTCCCCGCGAGAGCTTTACGGCCGGTAAATTTCGAATAAAACAGCGTGGGCGCGAGGCGGCTGCTGGGGCGCGAGGGGCCGCCGGGGGGGGGGGGGAGGGAGCCGCGGGGGCGCGGGCGCAATCGACCCGAGAGGCGGATGGAGAAATTTATGGCCTAATTTAATTAATCGTAGTGTTCAACAGTAATAAAGTGATGGCGATACTGCAAAGTCAGTGCTTATTTCTGTACGCGTCATTATCGGGGATATATACGCGCCCTTACCTTGCATAGCTGCCGTTTCTTTAACGCTTTTATATTACTATCTCGGGATAATTTATTCCAGGGCAGTAGATCCAATATGAGAGTCGATATTTCCTACCTTTGTGTTTCATCACGGGCCTTTCCTCCATCTCATGGGTTATCGTTATTTTCCCTCGAACATCGTACAATTATTCTTGATAGAATTCGGAGCCGTTGGTTAGTTACCTTTTCCACAGAATAGTTTATAACGTTAATTTTTGCTCATTATAACAGTTGCCAAAAGATGAATTTTTTATTGATCTGGTTTCAAATCCAAATTATTAATTTAAAAAATAATTATATAACTGATCTATTTTAAAAATGGAAGAAATATTAATTAAAGTTTATCACTAAAAAGAATGAGATGTACAATAAAGGTATAACATAATAATGTTAGTAATTTCTAAAGCGATCCACGTTACCTTTTTAATGTTATATGTTACCGTTATAATTAGAATATAACAGAATAAAACGCGTGCAACACTTTTTAATTTTCTTCATAAAAAAAGGATCGATAATTAATAAATTTATATACATAGCCATTTTGGTCGACGTTCAAAGGGTTCACTGGCCCAAGATGATATAAAGGCCAAGATGAATGATTAAGCTCATGGCCGCGAAAACCAAAATGTAAATCTACTCCGGAATATAATTAAAACAAAATGGTTTACGCGGAAAATTGTAAAATTTTTTAAAATTATAACGATACGAAATTTACCATACAATTAATTTTGTAATGAAAATTAAAGATGCAAGGTGAATTTGAGTTGGGTAGTACGGAAAGTTTAATTTACGCAATTTACTGCTTTGTATGTTTAAATTATATATTTTCTTAAATTACAAAGCAGACGAATTTGGTTCTATGGTATACAGTCTTGATGTGTATACAACACCCGATTTACTTGGTCATTATGTGGATACCTTGGATGGTTGGTGAATGAATTCATTAGGAGAGAAAGAAGGAGCCGCCTTCTAGGGACATATAGGCCTTTAGGGAGAGAGCCGCGCCAATTTCGGAAAAATAAAAGGTGATATAGGGGCCCACCGAAGACTCCCCAAGGCCACAGCTTGCACTAACCATGGCAGGGAAGATTTAGTTAACACAAGCAATATAAAATGAACATAAAAATGAAAATAACATAAAATATAATTTGGGGATATCAAGTGGGATCATATCACCTCAGGAGACATGCTGAGAATACGGAAAAGGGAAGCCAGATTCTAATTATGATTTATACTACGTCGAATAGACAAATAAGTTTTTTTTATAAATCGAACATAACGCTTATGTTTATTTATCACGTTTCTTGTTACCTTTCCATTACGCTGTGGAACATTCACTGCAATACGTGCTACGTAACTATAATTTGTAGTGTATAAGGAGTATGTAGTAATTGAATTAATTAATCGATTCTCAGGTGTTTAAAACCAGCAGATATTAGTTATTGAAATTAGAATCCTACATATGCTCGATTTTATTATGCATACAACTGATAATTTCTTACTGGAAAAAATATGTAAGTCTCATTTATGTTATAGCTTTAAGAAGTAGATAACGTAAACGTATCTCTTCATATTCTACCAGCCGGGATGAACGGCTTTTTAACGAGCTTTTTAACTAATTTATATGCTATTTGTTTGCAGGAGATTTGAGCATAAAGTGGGTTACGGAATGCATAAAAAATCGTTCCATTATATGGCTTGATTTCTATATTGCCTAAATGAATTATAATTTGTTTTCAAGATGCTCCCTTTCTGAGGAAAGTTTGATAGATCGTGTCGCAGACTTTCATCGCGTAACATTGCCAAGTACTCGTAAAAGTCAACTTATTTCATATCCTATACAGCATTATATAAGATTGATGGATTCAAAGGTTAAGTTGACCGAGGGGGTGTCGCATACGCAATATAATCATCCATAAAAATCGATATGCGATGTTACAGAAAAACGCGCGTATTTTGTATTAAATTGTTCCGTTACAGCTGTTATTACCATATTTTATATAGAGAACTGTGTACAATGTATCTCTTAAATGAAATGAATAATGTAATATATAAAAAAACACAATGAAAGAAATAGCCCCGGCAGAAAAATAACGGGCTCAACCAGTTTTTTTGCTCGTTTTTTATGAGTTTCCTTGGCTACAATATAAGTACTTACATTGAAAAAGAAGTAGGTAAAACCTGGATAAAGGGTAAGAACATTATGTGCTCATGGATGAAGGACATATTTGAAACGCATAACCAGTGCACACGAGACTCCGAGAAATGAGAAATTAAACGAGAAATTTAACGAGAGGTGGGACATTTATGTGCAAATTAATTTTATTAACGTCTAACGTTAAGATTACGTATACGAGATTTTAATATTACATCCGAGAAAGTCGCTAAAAATCCGTGAAAATTTCCATCATAGGGCAATAAACAATTAAAAAATGTCTCATACTCCTTTTTTATAATTAAACTTTTATAGAGTGTCCGCACGTTCAAGAGGTCGAGATAAAAGTCCCGTTTATACAAAACTCTCATTTTCCTCGCAAGCTACATTCATAAGAAAGAAAAACAATCCCCTTTCGAATCGAAATTTATACATCGGAAAATTGAAATCCAACTTTTTCGATGAATCTCCAAATGCGGCCGCTCGTTGAACGTCATCCCGTCGAAATTCGCTCGGTCCCTCGAAAAGAAAATAAAAATCTACCGCTCGCGGGGAGTCGGGCAAATAACATTGTTGGCAATAAATGAATCGAGCACTATTGTCAGGCGCACTCGTGAATTAGTTAAAAGGAGGAGGGAATTAGCGACGACAAGCGCTGCTCTATTTAGCGGAATTCACAGCCGCCAGGGCGGCACGTTTCCCCCTCCCCCCGAAAAAGAAAAAAAAAAAAAGAAAATCACGGCCCGCGCAACGTTTCAATTCCCCGGCGCGGCCTGCCGGAGGAAAGAAGCTCCCCAGGCGCGTCGATACATAATAATTAAGCGGATTCCCCCGAGGGGGATAACTCGCCCTTATCGACGTTCACGTCCGAGCGGCCCCGTATAAACTCGACCCGTTAACCGCGCTAAACGGGCATTGTTTACGGTCCGCAGGCGCTTTAATAAGGGGTCGGGGGGCCGGAATTTACGAGACCTCGAGGATATCTTATCGGTCGGCCCGAATTCCCGCAAGGACGACTCGCGCGGCCGGAAGAATCCGGCCCCTTTCAATTTGCGGCGCCGTCCGTCAACCAGTCCCGCGGACCTACATATACGTGTGTGTGTGTGTGTGTGTGTGTGTCGACGGCCGCAGCCAGATAAAAGTTTGATATCGGGAATTAGGCGGAGAAGCGATTGAAGGGGCGACCGGGCGAGCGCCTCGCGAACGCGGCTCGAGACGGCTCTGTATATATATGTGTGCGTGTATATATATTGAATTTTTTTCCGCGGCGCTCAAAGTTACACTCGAGGCGTATATCGGGGCTGGCTTTTTGCGCCCATTAGTCAAAGTTTCAGGCGCGCGCCGGCCCGGGCGATATTGGCCGCGGAGAAAAGAAGGCGGGCAAAAAGATTCCGGCGAGTGGCCCGGCAATATACATACACAGAGAGAGAGAGAGCGGGGCACATTATTGCGCGGGCGAGCCTGCAGCCGAGGGGGAGATGATCCGGTGGCTCAGTCGGCCGCGACGCCGCCGCGCCGTCGGCGATAAAGCCCCCCGGGAGTCCGAAAAATTGCCTCCCCCCGCGCCGGGAGAATCTCTGCCGCCCCGGGCGCGTCCGCCCGATGTAATTATGATCGAGGGTCCCGGTCGAGGGGATCGCGGGGCCGACTCTCAACGGGCCGATCGATGCGCCCGGCAGCCCCGCGAGGAGCCGCGGGCGGCCCTGAATAATTTGCCGGCCGGCGCGCTCGCGCGTCAAAGGGGTCCGGTTGAGAGAAAGGAGGGGAGGGGGGGGGGTGGTTGAAAAAAAAAGGAAAGCCCGGGGACACACACGCTCGCCGGGGAAAAAGCGCGCGCGCCCCGGGGCGAGAGGCCGCGCCAGTTTCGCCGGGCGGGCGTATATATATACATGGTGCGCGTCCCCTTTGACGCGGCGCGCCGCCGGCGGACAAAGGCCCGCGGGGTGACGATTGGCGCGGGCGGGCCGCGGGTAGTCCCTTCGGCGCGGGGCGAATCGGCCGATCGAAGAGCCCGCCGCCGCCGGCTGCTGCGGGGGGGAGGCTGCGCGCACCCCGCCGCGGATCTGGGTCAAGACTCCGGGCGCGCGATGGCCCGCACGCGCCGCGCCAACTTCCCTCGTTAGAAGTAAAAATAATAAAAAAAAAAAGAGACACACAAGGGGGGGACTTTATAGAGGACGGCGGCGGCCTGGGGGGGAAGAGCATCCTTCCCCCGGACGAGAGCCGCGCCCCACGGAGCGCAGCCCGGCGTAACTGACTCCCGGCCCGCGGGGCTTCGATACGCAACACACACAGGCACACGCGCGTATATATAACGCTTTGCGCTTTATCGCCGGGGATGGGCCGCCGTCGGCCTGATCATCCCCCTACAAAGTGTTTTTATCCGGTTTTTATTGTCGCGCGCGCGCGCGCGCTCGCCCGCCTCCCCCGATCGATCTGGCATTCCGGCCGGTGCAGTTTGCGCGCGCAAACTCCGCCGACGCCGCGCTTTTATCCCGTCGACGGGGGGGGGGGGGAAGTGGGGGCCGCTCGCCACGGGAAATTAGCGCCCGAGAGCCGCGGCTTTTGTGCGGGGGCTCAACTGGGCCCTCCGCCTGGAACAATTGCCCGGCAGGCGGGGGAGCCAGGGGACCTTGCCGTCGGCTCTCGAGCAGCCTTCACTCAGCCGGCGAGGGTACATGAGTTACGGGCCTGGCAGGCCTGGGGAGTTCGCGGCTGGCTCCTCGGGACAATAATCGCTGTTTGTTTCGCGTGGCGAGGCCGCGCCCGCTCGAGATCGGCTGCCCCGAGAGTTCGCGCCCCCCGCGGGACGTGGATTCGGCCAGCCGCAGCTTTCCGGGAGTAGCCGGACTCCGGTTCGAGCTCTTATTCTCGCCCTCTCTGTCTCGATAACCAATTCGCTCTCTCGCTCCCCGCAGTGACCAAACTGCTTGTAACTTAGATCATACGGGTGCCCAATAATCTGGATTTCTATATTACGTCATTATACGTATAAAGTGTGAAATTATGAAAGAAATGTAATTATAAACTAGTAGTATAAACTTTTTTGATATTGCTACAGATTTTCTCTGTGCTTTCGAAGCGTGGGATCAATTTCGGTCACACTTTCGCCCACGCTATAAGCTTAATATTTTAGTCTTAGAGTATATGTGTTGGTAGAATCCTATTCACAGTTGATTTTATCCAAAATTCTACATACTACGAACATATGTACGTTAACAAAGCTTTTTTGTTTTATAATATATATATATCCGGGATCAGGGTTTATGCTACACGGTGATTCCTAAGCTCTCCTGTCGATGCCTCATTCAGTAGTGCAAACCAATCGGTATTCCCCACAATTAATTACATATTTCAGTTTTTGAATGACTGATGATGCCATCCCAGCCCTCTCTCTCTCTCTGTTATCAAACGTCAAGTTGAACAATCGATCTCGTAGTTATAGAAGGCGCGCTGCATTAGCTAGATAAGTGCGCGATGAATTAATACAATAGGGGATCTGGCAGGTGCGTCGGATCCGGCGAGTAACGGCCAACCCGTGGCTTCTTTCCCCGGTTGGGCTGATTAATGCACTGATATCCAGCTGCGAGCTCGACGGCGGGCAAAAGGCCCACTCCTCTGATGGCATTCTCTCCCCCAGGACATGGACATGATGCAGCTGTTCGCCTCGCCGGCGGGCCGGGCCCTCGTCCGGGGCGGGGCCCCGGAGGCGCGGCAGGCCCAGCAGCCGCGGCCCGGCTCGACCTCGACCTCCTCGCTGACCCGGGAGCCGGGGCCGGCCCCGGGCTCCGCGGCCCACGCCCCCGCCCCGGCCCCCCGCCGCGCCACCCGCCTCGGGGCCCTCAGGGGCGGCTCCGTCAGCGCCCCGACCTCGCCGCCCCCGCGCCAGCGCAAGTCCAGCACGGAGCTCTACAAGGAGGCCGTCGAGATCCTCGGGCTCACCTGCACCCTCAGCGATAGTTGCCGCTGCATCGACTGCCAGGTGTGTATACTTATGGGGGGAAAGAAAAAAAAGGGCCATCGGTAGGGAAAACCGCCGGTGGCCCTTCCGCTTGTTTTGCCGTTTCGTTCCCGCGGTCGGACGGAAGAGTTGGCTCGCGATTGCAAAAATGTTGCGACTGTCGCGCTTTTTCCTCTTGTTCGACTCGTCGCGCCACGGTATAGTATTTCATTGAGGCTCGCGGTATTTATCACCGGGCCAGGTGTGTTTGAATAGCTAGTCAACTTCGAAGCGCACTATTTTACAGCGACGCGACAGGTCCACTCGGGACGAGCAGAGTTCGATACTCCCACTCCACGGCCATTTATCCCCGCTCTTTGGGTTATGCAACACCATTCAGTAGCCTGCCCTACAATTACCATTATTAAACAAGATTAATTTGTTCGTTTGTTGACGCGCGCGAGAGCTTATAGCGAGGATTTATGCAGCTGTCGGGCTTTTGATTAAAAGGTAAATTGCGTACAAAATCCAGTCTATTGCTTACACTTTATAACTTCTGCCGGGATTTCTTTTAATTGCGACAAATTATTCGGTATTCAGCCTGTGAAATAGTGCAGCTATAAAAGTACAACTTTCACACCCCCTTAAGCTTTCAAAGACCCTCCGAGCATTGGATTTTCTTGAGAGAACTTGAAATTGACATAATTCCTTCGAGATACTGCCCCTTGAGAAGCGTCCAAGCGGTTTGCTTAATTCAACAAGTTTTTCCATAAAAAAAATTCTAAAGTCATTCCCATTCCACATTTGTCACATCGAAATTGATAATATATAGAAAGCTTATGTACACTGTTAAAAATAATTAAAATTTAATGCATAATTAACTTACAAGTATAATAAAAATTTCAACATTTTATACAATCAATTAAATAAGCTTACAAGTTCGTGAAAATTAATGTAAAACACATAAACTTTAATGACGTCCACATTAAATTTCAGGAAAAGTATGAAGTTTGTAATGCATCAAAATGTTGTGACCTATTTTCTTCTTATACACTTTTTATGGTACTACATGCGTCTTCAATAGCATGTGTGAACGAATCCAAATTAACTTTTTCAAAGTATTCGCTGTAGTCCAGCTTTAACATATCGTGATATGTCTTTTGGGAATCGCGGATTCACATTCTCCTCATCAGAGTTTCAACAAAATTTCTTCAAAACCGTTTTCCCCTAATAAATTATTTCTATACAATGTTTAAATATAATAAAAAACTCTATAAAATATTACAATAAAAATTATTCTTCAACTATCGGCAATGATAGAAATACTCTTTATTCTTTTAGATTAAGAAGGAATGCATTAATTCTAATGTTAATGTGTAATTCTTTGATTCATTTATGAATGTATACCTTTAATTACATTTGCATTGAATTTAATGTAACTTTTTTAACAGTGTAGCCAAGCTTAATCTTAAGCCACATCAAAAACAATATAATATTCGAACTAATAAATTAGTACATAATTCATGTATAACATTTTAAGCAAAGATTCAATAGTCGCTGTTAATATTATTTGCATTATTTTTAATTTCAGATAAATATAAATATTTTTGAAATCGGATTAACACATTGTTTGTCAATACGTGAACGGATCAAGATATTAACAGTTCATACATGAGCTTATGTAGCATGCAAATCAATTAAAATAAAATTGCATGTTACCGAAAATTTGTTTCGAGATTAATTTGATCAAATTGTTACTCACTATATAGTGTTTATATATGTGTATGTCGAGTATTGGATTGCATATTTGAATTTCGTAATTACAAGGAAAGACTTAAACAATATTGGAAAACTTGTAATCAGTCCTCATTCTATTTCCGATGCTGAAATAACGTGAAAATGTATAAATTTTACATTATTAAAAACGAGTTATGCAAATATAAAATAATCAATTATACGTCGTGGTCACAACGAACGAGTTATCTTTCCTCCATATAACTTGGTTGATTTAAACGAGTCTCTCGGCATAGAGAAGGCAAGCGAAAAAACACTCAATAGCTTCGTTTTTACAATAAAGATTATATTGCACACGCATAAATTCAATCGCTAATATCCATAAGGATAGAGCGTTCAATAGGCAATAATACTATCGTTCATCGCGAGAATTCGCGTGATAATATCCGCACTCGAACTTTGGACAAAATTGATTCCGAAACAAATCCGAGTGAAGCGCGCGAGGCAAATCACTCCGCGAAGCGTGAACAATAAGCCACTGATGATCCGTATTCTCCGCAGAGCAACTACTTCGACTACGAGGACGAGTGTGGGGAGGCGAGGACGGAGTTGGCAGCCGGCACGCCCATACTGCTGGACCACGCGCTGACGCATCCGCTGGCCTGCTCCATTCAGTAGCGACTGATTTAAGCGCGAACACGTCCATGCCAGGCACAGAGGCCAGCCAAATCCTCGATTACGATTTCCTTTATCTCTGCTAATTGGGTTCTTCGGACACTTACAGCACGAGGCGTTTGGTTTCTGCCCGCGCACAAAATGACGAATGCGCGTTAAGGCCTATTTATTCTGTACGAATTGGAATATGCATAAACGTTCGTTGATTTTTTTACATTGACGTTGTTGTTAATCAGAAAGTTAGAAAGCAGTGATATAACTGATAACTCTAGTTAAGACTGTATCCCACGAGTCTACGGGCAAGCGAAAAGAAATTGAGGGATAATAATACAAAGAGAAACTATTTTTCTCGGATAATCGGCTTAATGTCTTTATTAATCAGTAATCTTACTCGAGTTACTTTTTGTAATGTAACTTGAGAGAATTCTTTTTTTTGTACGCAGTGATATCTAGCGCCTAAATGGATCAATGAACTTTATATCGTTACATTTTATCAACAAATTCGAAGGTTAGTTACGTGGGTTATTTTTTATGTTTCTTATTTTTCTAAACATCGAAAGAGCGCTTGCTAACATCTTGCAATTACCTCGATTTCTATGTATCAATGTACGGCTGATTGATCTACAGATAATGTACTGCGAAGTGAATATAAAAAGGAAAGTGTAAGATAGAACATAAGTACCTTCTTAGAGCTAACATTTGAAACCTATTGAATCGTTATCAGTTTCCGTAAGTCATTACATTTTTTAACAAAGTCTGCTCAACAATATTCTGATAAATATAAAAAAGAATAGAAACCATGTTTAAGTTTTAAAAGTCTGCAATCAAACAGAATGTTAATGTGTCCACTGTTCTTTACGTAATTATACAATCCTGTGTGGTAACTAATGCGAATATATGTAATTAAGTACCGCGATTATTGTACACTATTTAAGTAGAGAAATCTATCATTAAATTTGTCATTAAATATTGAATATTTATCAGTAGTCTATTAAGTGAGCGCAAATGACTAAAATTCAGTATTATAAAAGATCAACCATTCATTTAACTACACTGTTCATTAAATTTTTTCCAATACGTCGAATCCGTCATTTGCGAATAGTTTTTATTTAGTCTCCATAAACATTTTTCATAATATTTCTTCACTATCATTTTCTGTCATAATGAAATACAATGCTGTAAGAAACATTACTATATATTTACTTTATTTTATCACAAAATTTATAATAAAATTACTAACTTAATGAGTGTACGTATATTAAACTTCAGTATAAAATATAGTAATTCCATTGTATATTGCAAGTTAGACCTTATTGCATTATTAAAATATTATACCGTAATTTTTCTTACAGGATTTATCTCCGTATGCGTAAAAAGATGAATTGATCCAAAAAGAATCGATGAATCGATTTTTGTAACAATATTGACTTTTATTTTATGTTTTATCCCTCTTAATAACTCAAGACTCACATTTTTATAACTGACTATCACACAAAGTATAAAGTAAAAAACTAATGTTTAGACCGAATTAACCTGCAAAAGCGCTTCGAATGAAACAAAATTTACTGGCGAATTAAAAAAAAAAATTACACATTAACAATTAACAGAATTAACAATTTTGTATGTGCTCCTGCTATATTTCATATAAACAATATTACTTAAAGTAAGGAGTATTTTTTACGACTTATAAATATAAGTCGTAAAGTTCGTAATTTACTAATAATTTCATAAGATAAAGTAAACAATAAACGAATATGTAGGCCTGAGTTATTTTCGTGCTTTTTTCTATCGACTATAAGATCGGTGCAAGATTGCAAAATATTATGCAAAAAGGTGTAAGAAATTTTCAAAGTCGATCTTTATTTGTTACAAGTGTATACATGCAGGACGTCTTTTTAATAAATGAGAAAAAATGACTAAAACGATTGAAAAAAATAAACAAGTGTGAGCGAAGCTTAAGTGCCAAAAAGCTACATTATAACCAAACCTTGATCAAACAATGGAAGTATCTATACTTAATACCTACGTATACATAATAATGTACTTGCCAAAATTCAAGTGTTATCGTGTGTACATAATCTAAGAGACTGCGAACTTTGGCACTTCAAAAACCATTATCGAGTAGGTGTTAATAATGTTTCTACAATATAAGCGTGACGATGCACGAAATAAGATGAAACTGCTTATATAGTTAAACAAGATGGAAAACTTTTGTCTTCGACAAGAGGATATACTGTAACGTAAGGCCGCTCTCGCTGTTTGCAGCAGTATAAACTTTGAAAGCTTGTTATATTATGCTTTTGCCGTGTGATTATTCTTCTTAAATTATTGCCAAAACTATAATGATGACTTGCGCTATTCAATCCGAATTTTGCTCCTATAATTTACAAGTAGATTAACTTTGAATATGGTACGTTTAAATCCAGTTTATTTGATCCTTTTATTTGAGTTACAGATTTTCTATTTATATAAAATAAAATTAAACCTTTTTGAATAACTATTTTTAATTATTTTTAGTTTGATTAAACAAATATTTAATACTTTGTAAAAGATCTTATTACAATTATTATCAGAAATATTTATTTATTCGAAGGCATATAACTATAAAATTGTACCACCTCATAAATGAAGTAAAAGAATATGAACGAAAGTATAATAATATTTTACAAAGTGCAATTTTTCTTTTATATCTTCTTTACGTTTGCATCGTACCTGTGTGCAAAACAATTTATGAAATTTCAGACCACTTATTAACTAAGTATTAGAAAACTACAGTAGATTTGAATTTATAGGTACGTAGCCTAGAGAAAAGCTCTCAATTACTAATAAAAAGCGCTATATTGCTGTTAATCAAGTGTAAATGACTATTATGAGATACAGTCAAACATGATTGATGTAAAAAACAAAAAAAATTGCTTAATTAATGATTTATCCATTGTTGAATCGAGTAAAAGTTTAAAAAATATTCTAACAATGAAATAAAATTAAAAACTAATCATATTAATTTTTTTAATTCATTACTAATCAAAAATTTGCTTTCTATATGGAGTTTTGGATTGAATCGATTCATAGAGAATAAGCCTTCTTTAGAATTAATACATGTACTTATCCTGAAACAATAATATATTGTCGAATCAATTAAATGTATAAGAAACCTCTTGCCAAAATTTGATTGTAAATGTTATTTTAAGTTTTTTATAAAGCATGTTAATACTGATGCAGAAAAACAATTTTAAGGAGAGAATTAGAATAGCTAAAAATCGATATTTAATAATAATTTTTGTTTATATCATTTACTTTATAAACCGAGTTCTAAACTGAATTATAATTTAAATAAATATAAGATAAAGATAAGCAAATAACATGTTTAAATTAATTAATTAATCAATTACCTTATCCATTTCTGTAGTGTAAAAGTGAATCATAGATTTAATATGTATTATATATAGGTATTATATTACACAGCGTATCAATAATTAATTTATTGACTTTTATTTACTATATACAATTTTTGATAGTTATTGTATCAAAAACAACTTCGAAATTAAGAAAGAAACCTTCTAATGGAAACTTTAAATATAGAAAAGCAACATAAATAATTTTATTAATACAATGCTGTTTACAGAATTCTGGGATAGAATTTAAAGGATGCTTTTCGTATTATATTTTAAAGATAAAACACGATTGGACACTGAACTATCATGATGTATTTATGGAAGTACTGCTAAAGAAGATTGTCGAATTTTTTATTTATTGTTAAATCACGACAATTAATAAAAGCATAGTTTTCATTAATTTTTCGCCGTTATAACACTAATCAGCAACCTGAATATCTGAATAAGATAAGAACATTTTTTATACGAAGAAGACTTACTAAGGATGCGTTCGTGTTTTTTCTTTGGTTTTTTAAAGATAATTAATAACGTATTTCCTGAGAACTTAGGTTTGACTATTATATATATATATAAAACTAAAGTATAAACCAAATTAAATAAAAACAATACAATGTAATTGACCATATACGATAAATGTTAGAAATATATTAGATTAAACGAGGAAACCTTATAAAAATTTATTAAATTAGAAAAATATTTATTTATTTTTAAATTATTATTTCTTTAATAAGTATACCAATCTACGAGTTGCGTCGAATTATACCAGGTATACCGGTATAATGTGAGCATTTTTTTGTGAAAATAAAACACTAATTTTAATGGGAAAGTGAAAAACATTTTATTCAAAGTATTGGGCAGTGTTTTCTCCACATTTTGACCACCTCTCTGACAATTTGTGAATACTACGCCAATAAAAGTGTTGCTCAACCAATGCGTGTTCCATGGATGAAAACAAATGGTAGTCGGAAGGAGCCAAGTGTGGTGAATACGGCGGGTGGGGTAGATGCTCCCAGCCAAATGTTTTGATTGTGCACTGGACCGATTTTGCTTATGTGTAGATGCATTGTCATGGAACAGAATTACCTTGCCGTGTCTTCTCGGTCTATCATTTATTATCGATAGCATTTCATCAGGTTTTAACAACTCGTAATACACCACGCTACTTTGGTCCCACCACAAGCACAGCATTGACTTCTGTCCGAATTTGGTTTTGCAATCGATGTTAAAGCCTGTTCCGGATTAACCCATGATTTTTCTGTTTAGAATTCTTGAAATAGAACCATTTTTCAACGCTAGTAACAAGTCGATAGAAAAGTAATTTTCTTTCGTGTTTTTGAATCAAAATTTTACAAGTATACTCGTCTTTCACATTGAATTACGTTCAACACAAAATAAATTTATGATATGATACAAAAGTATTATAAAATGTTATTTTCCTTAAACTGGTAACCTTTTTTTATTAAAATAGGTTCTTATGGACATTTTTATTAGAATAAAAATATTAATCTGGAATATTAAATAAATATATTCAGATTTTAAATAATTTTGGTGCAATACATTTGGTAATTCAAAATAAATAAGTTTGATAATTTTGAAAGTAACATTTGACTTTATTAATTAATAAATAATTATAATACATAAAAAATATAAAATGTTTTAAACTAGATTCAGATCCCCTTGAGCTGCATGACAATTCGCGTCATTACTATTTTCAACTCAATCTTTGTTATGAAATTCCTGTTAATAAGGAAGTGTTCATCAATATCATTATTGTTCCGAGCATTAAATGAATATTCTAAGGGTCGTGGTAAAACATGTACAGTTATTGCATCTTCTAGAAAATCTCGAACTTAATCTTGAATATGCAAATGATTTTCTCTAATATGTCTCAATTTAAAAAAATATTTATATTGACGATTACACCTATTTTGCGCACAAAGAATCCGCTATTTAAACCTTTAGATAACGTTAAGCAGTGATTATTTACAAAGTATTTTCGCATTCCATTTAAACCATTAGTAATAATTTATTTACAAAAAAACAATTCAATATCTCCATAGTCTGTAAATATTAATGTTAAGCACAACAAAAATAATTAATAAATGCAATAAAGAAATATAATTAAATATGATAAAATATGAAAAGTTGTTAATCAAATATAAACTAGACAATAATATTGATATTTATTTTTTAGCAAAACTAAGCCACGTTGCCTTCCAAAATTCTCACGACTTCCACAGGTATACAATGGTTTTGTAGATGCTACTTAATTTCTGCATGGAATAATTTTGTATATTATTATGCATATCCTGCAAATATAAAAAACAAGCATTATGTATTATAACACACACATATACACACATTTAACATTCATAAATGTTAAATAAGACGTTCACTTTAAATAATATAAAATATTCTTACTTTAAATTAATCTTTGTACATGAAACTTTGTTAAAAGCGTTACTAAAATGTATAAGGTTGGCAAATATCTTCCTTCCGCTTTTTTGCTCTGTATTCAATGCTTTATAAAAAGTGTTACAGTGATCGGATTTAGTTCAAATATGCGCTGTTTTGTTCGAAAATCTGTTTCCATCTAGACGGCAACTTCATAATACCCTCCTCGTAGAAGCCCCCCTCCTTATTTGCGAAAAACTCGGACAGCCACTTTTCACAAGCCTCTTTTGAGTTCAACTTTACACCACCAAGGGCATTTGCCATGGAATGGAACAGGTGATAATCACTTGGCACTATGTCCGAGCTATACGGTGGATAAGATAAAACCTCCCATCCGAGCTCCCGTAGCTTCTGACGAGTCATCAACGAAGTGTGTGTTTTGGCGTTGTATTGGTGGAACACTACACACTTCCTGTTGGCCAATTCTGGACGTTTCTCGTCGATCACCTGCTTCAAGCGGTCCAGTTGTTCGCAGTAGATGGCAGAATTAAGCGTTTGGCCATATGGGAGCAGCTCATAGTGGATGATTCCATTCCAATCCCACCATACACACAGCAAAACCTTCCTGGCCGTCAATCCCGGCTTGGCCAATGTTTGGGACGATTCACCGACCTTCGACCACGACCGTTTTCGCTTGATATTGTCGCATGTGATTTATTAAAATTGTTGTATTATTTCCTCTTATTTAATAAATTGAATGCTGAATATAACATTTTTACCGTCTAAAAAAATGAAATTATTTAATTTAGAATTAGACAACAATTGACAGCATTGACCAAAGAAAACGACAACATGGTTACAAAACCTGAAGGATGCGGAGGGAAATTCTGTAAAAACGGAAGAAGACACTATAGAACTTCTTCTAAGGGCCAACATCCCAGATTTTGTAAAGGAAGACGATGAATTATCTGTGCAAGAGCAAGTAGAATCTCAAATTGTAACACCGGAGAGAGTAAAATGGGCAATTCATACATGTGAAAGCATACTTACACTGGTCACGGGCATATTCAAAGAATGCTTAGCCATAGGATATGTACCTAGAGCTTGGAAGAGAACACGGGTCTCATGTAATCCGAAAACTGGGTGAAAAAGTTACACGTCCCTTGAAGAACAAGTGAACCAAACCTGGACCATATTCAGGCTGCAACATTGAGGGAAACTTTCGGATTAAAAAGAAGTACACCTACAGCTGCGGTTAGAATTATGTTGGAAACAAATGGCCTGAACCTCGAAATAATGAGAGCGGCGGCCAGGTTTGCCTACAGACTAACATGTGGAGGAGAGTGGGTAGGAACAGGAAATGGGCACTGAACCATTCAGAAGGAAATACTGCAGGGACCAATTTGGAAATTCCCTCAAGACCGTATGACTAAAAATCTTCAAACGACGGAATAAACCAGGACTCTGAGCATAGATAATTGGACCACCTTAGAAGGAGAAACGCGGTACACAGATGAATTCAAGACAGATAAGGGTACTGGATATAGAGTTTGTAGATCAAAATGAGTACAAGACACATCTTATAAGCTGAGGAAATATATAACATGGTATTCCAAGCGGAAATGGCAGCCATAGAAATATGTGTTAATAAATTGAAGTCTGTGACGGAGCACTCGGGCCACCACGATACACGGTCAGCCGTGTAATAAACAGGTACCCGAGGCACCGTACGCGGTGGCCGGCAGTGGTCCGGCGGTTGGCGCGTAAACATAACACCGATCGCCAAATGACCGCTGGCTGCGAGCTAGGATAGTTCGGCTAGTTTTTCCTGTGCGGTCTCTCGCCCCCGCCTTCGAGAAGCCCAGGAAGGACGTGCCCCCCCCCCCCCAAAAGTTTATTGAAAAATACAGCACCACGGCAATACTGGTTAAAGAGACAACAAGTGTTCTAAATGATCTAGCAAAGGAAAATAAGGTTTGCATAACCTGGATACCGTGTCACTTGGGTTATAAGGGAAATTAAAATGCAGACCAACTTGCCAAGCATGGCGGGAATTCAGATAAAAAACTGAACTGTTAAAAAAGAAAGAATAGGAATTCTGGAAGAATTTCCGGGGGTTCAGGTGGTCTAAAGAGCTGCTGGGCGATTATACGAACAGCTGATCAAGATGACCAAATTGAATAAACGTAACGCAAAAACTATACTGGGTATTCTAACCAGACATTGTGGTTTACGGTGTTATGCACATAAGACTAAAAGGGATAGCAACCTATGTAGATGGTATTAAGAAGAAGAAACTCCCATCCACGTTCTCTGTAAATGTGCCGCCTTAATGGGGCATTGACGGAAGTAACTGGGAGTCGGAATTCTCGAACCGGAGCAACCTATTTCTAAGCCCATGCTAAGCCCATTCTGCATTTGTGTGCTTTTAGGCTACCGTATCATGTCATTATCTCCACCAGTTGCCTAGCCTTGGTTTTGTTTAGTTGAACTATGTGTTCAGACCAATCTTTTGCATTAGTTGTCGTAGCGAAGGTCTTTGTTTGATCACACGTGGCGACTTTGTACCATAAACCGTATGTCATCTCCTCTCACTATCGCTTAATCTCTTCTTTGATTAGATTCTGGCCGAGGCCGACGACCGGTTCCGGTCCAATGATCCTACCTCTGGCTCCCATTTTTGTAAGGTTATCCGTTATCATATTTCCCTAGATACTACAGTGTCCAGAAATCCAAATTTGGGTGACCTTACTCATTTTGACTAGTTTGTTTAGAGATTGATAACATCCCCAAACCAACTTAAATCTGGTCGTAAAACCGCCTAGTGTCTGTAGGGCACACTTGCTGCTGAGCAGATGTATATTCGTAGACCACGAGGCATATCATTCGCCAACTCTGCAGCCCAGTTTATAGCCATCAATTCAAACTGTTTCACTGTCGTGTACGTTCCTAAAGACAGTATCGTACCTCTGCCATTTAGCCTACAATACAGTCTAACACCAGTGCCGCTTCTATTTTTAGACCTATCTGTGTATCAGATGTGACTATCCTTAGGAACGTGCTTCTTTTTTGCGTACCACTCCTCGCGAGGTGAGATGCTGATTCTATACGTTTTGTTAAAGAGGAAATCAGTGTTCATGGTGTCTGGGCACATCCGAAGAGTAGCCTTTTCGTCCAATACCCTGGAGAGCTTAACTAGTCCCTTCATTCTAACTTCATTTAACGTATTTGTGACCCTATGTAGGACTTGTGCAGCCACTGCCATCAGGGTCACTTTGAATGATTTGATATCTAGGAGTAAACGCAGCGCCGCAGTAGGAGTTACCCTAATAGTCCTAAAATGTTTCAGGAATTACGTATTCATAATTCTTTTCTATGAAATGGTCTTTCTTAATTTTTTTCATAATATTATGATTAAATTTTATTTTAATATATGTTATGCAATTAAACGATCAAACAAACCTTATTGATTGTCAAAACGGAAATTCTTTTGCATTAAAATGCTTCTATCTAAATTGGATAGTTAAATATTCTCGATGTCTTTCTAATATTTTATGTATTTGTAATTGTAAGTTGTCAGTAACGTTTTTTATACCTTTGATATGAAAGAATGACATAACATCGTGTTACTATGACAACAAAGAAAAAACATGGATATTTTACATAAGTTATACTAGTTACCTGCTGTTTAATTTAATCGCAGTAGGTCCTTCTTCAACTTTATATGATGTACAGGTAATAAAACACAAATTTTATTTTAAGCAAATATTATTTTTTCATAATGAAATGCAAATTTTGTAGACTGATGAATTACGCCTGTTTATTAATGGTATATACCAATATTTGTTACAACCGTGAACTAAACTGATTCATTTTTACTCGTTAAATTAAAATCTTTACTAAAATATAAAACAATCATAATTCACAACAAAAGAGATATAAATTTAATTACGAAAATGGACAATACAAGAAAACTAGATAAAGAAAAGAAATGTAAGTACATACTTACGAGAAAACCATTCGATGACCACTATAATAAAAAAAACAATAAATGAAAAAATTAATTAATTAATTAATAACAATAACAAAACAAATAACAGTATATAAAAACTTTAGTGGCAATGTAGAATAATAATATACAATAAAATGAAATAAAATACATGACCGCGCCAAATATACTCGTACTTTTTCCAACTATGCACACTCGCCCGTTACATAATCTTATTAGTTAAATTCAATAATTAGATTTAGGTATAGTTTATTAAAGCGCTAAGGACTCATGGTCTTGGATAGATCTTATAAGTTGTCACTCTCAATGATAGCTTGTATACGGATACGTACGTCGGTCGGAAGGGGGAGGGAGTCGAACGTTCGACAAGCTGGCAGGCTGGTGGAGTAAAGCAACTCACGGCTCAAGTTCTTGGCGGACAATTGTACTTTATTCGGTTATCCTCGTACGTCGAGGAGGAAGAGGTTCGAGTCGTCTAGCCTGATGCTGTTGACTGACCGACTGCAAAAAGCCGAAAAGCCCCTTCTCAAACGCTTTCATCTCTTTTATTGTATTCCAGATCTGCGTTTCGCTACCCGTGGATCTCCAAAACTGCCGACCTACGTCTGCGGTGTGGGCCGGGCGCGAACGCGAGTCATTCTTGATTGGCGGATATCCGAGCCGCTGATGATGATGATAATGCCGTGAAACGAAATTAAAAATGCTTTCAATTTCTGAATTCGTTGATTTTTCGTAAAAATATGGTAAACACTTAGGTTAACCTAAATTATCAAAAAATGCAGTAAATTAAGATGTATTAGAACAATGCAACTAGAGCTAATTGACTAGCGAAACCGATGATTTATCACAAATCGCAAAAGAATCATTGAACCGAACATTAAACATAAAAAAGAATAGTTTCGAAGGAACAACCACGGCTCTATGTTCTTCACTGTTCCTTCCTGTTTCTCTTTATTATTTCTATCACTAAAATGATTTTCGCCGGGGTTTATTATATTTTTCTTCAATAATAGTTATCTTCTAATTCCTATCAAATATTCTTATTTATACGGGTGCATTTGTTGATAATCTTATGCATCTTAACCAATCGCAAAGAGTTCAGGGATAGCCTTGTACCTCTCGGTACAGGGCCAGAATTTAAAGAAGAAGATTAGGAAGGGCCCGGTCCTTTACTGGAATGCTCGATTCACTTCGTAAAAAAAGACAGTCGCGCTGAAAGGTGCAATTTTACCCTTAATTCAAAATGATGGATCGTGTACATGTGATTCTCGCATAAATATTGATAGTTTGAGCATATTAATATACATTGGTAATAAAACTTTTACACTCATGGTCAAGTTACATAAATCATCTCGTTTTGAAAATGGTGATAATAATACAAACATGCTTGCAGAAACATGTACTCAGCTAATGCGTTTCATTCGTAAAGTAAACAGCAACAAGATTTTTATTGAATCATACCAAGCCGATAACATAATTATATAAAAAACAAATAAATTATAAAAAAATCGAAAGGACACTTATTTTATATTCATATTTCTTTTTAAATAAAAGAACTAAATATCCCCTATTCAAAGTATTCTCGATATCATTACAATACCAATTTAATATTTTATGAGATTTGTCTACCTATAGCTGTAAGTTGTCAAATGACGATATTTTTTCTCTTATAAAAAAATTCTTTTCTTTTAATCATTTTCTGTTATTTATGGAATGCGCTATAAAATGTATTTTGTGTTCAGATCTCATAATAGCTGTCTTTTTTATCAACTTTATTCAACTAGAATTGATCCTTACATTAATTTAACCTCATGCTTTTACTTGTTAAAGGGCCAAAGAACTATATTTACATTTCGAGTTTTTTAATCAAATTGTATTTAAATTTGTCTTCTATAACTCAGATACTGCAATATAAAGATACAAATCAATGAAGAAACTGTAAAGCAATAAAATGAATTGCATGGAGTAAGAAAGAAATCTAAACAGTAAAGAATAGAACTATTATTTCTTTAATATTTTTTGTAAAATAGCTTGTCACATGGCAGTTACCGGATGGATAATCCAGCCCCAGCTCGGGGTCAAGGCTCCGAGCACACTCTTACTACAGTGACGACTACGACGAAATACTCGTCGCAAGCTATATAGTTTTATGTTGTTATGGAGAACAGTATTTTACGATTTCTGCATAAAAAGAGAATGAAACGATATCACTTAGACAGCTTACAATTAGATATACTGAAGTCTCATCTAATATTAAAAAGACATCATAACGAGGTTGAGAACATGTTAAAGTGGAGACTTTAGAAGTTTAGTATTGAACAAAATATTCTCACGTGAAACAAGTTTTTTTAAAGTAAAATTTAAAAAAATTTGCTTATTATAATCATGATACGTACAAAAAATGTTGACAAGAATTTTAATAATCTATATTATAATGGGAAAATGAACAATTTTTATAAATTGGAACGATACTCATTTCCTATAGCATTTTTATTATTAAAATATTCTGGGTTGTGGAAACCAGAAGCTGTAAATTCTTATTTTTTGCAAATATGCTATAATTTCTATGCAGCATTTAATCTTTTAAGTATAACAATGTTTCCATTTTTTATCATAGTAGATTTTATTATAAACCATAATGACAGGTTGCTAATGCAAGTTTGGTACCAGATTGCACCATTTTTTTATGCATTATGTAAAGGAGTAAATTTACTTTTAAGAAAAAATCAGATTCTTGATATCTTTAACGAAAATATACTAATAAAAACATGGTTGATTCCACGAAATGAAAAAGAAGCAATTACAATTCAAAAGTCAAGAAATTCAGAAAAGTATAATCTATTATAATAATTATTAGTATAGTGTAGTTGTGAAGTCTCTTCCGGTTATAGGTCCGTTTTTAGTGCGCCTGTACAATAGCTCGCTTGAATGTGGAGGCTTTCCAGAGATGTGAACGAAGGCTTATGTAGTGTCATTGGCCAAATCAAAAACACTTCTCGAATGGAATCGTAAAAGGCTTCAACTTCCCGTACTGCTCGTCGATAAACTTACGAACGATGCGTGAATTCCGCGTGATGCCCTTCGGAGTCAAAGGAGCTCCAAGCACCTTCTAGCGTCACATGAACACGGAAGTGCTCCGGGGCCTCCTAGAGACCTTCTGCACAGTCTACATGGTCGACATACTGGTATACTTCCGATGCGTGGAAGAACACCTAGACCACCTCGCACTCGTGCTAGAGCGACTGGCTATGCATCACCTCACAGCGTCATTAAACAAATGCCTGTTCGGAGTCTCCGAACTCAAGTACATCGGCCATTCGTCATGGACGAAGGGAATAGAGCAGACCCGGCATGCGCGGAGGCCATTCAATCTGCGGCCTCCGCCACCAGCGTATAGCAATTGCGGTCTTTCTTGAGACCTGTGATTGGCTCGGGAAATACGTCCCCCAATACGCCAGCCTGACCGCTCCCCTAACCGATCTCCTAGGCAAGCATCAAGGCGACCTTTCGGGAACCTCTGCACCTGTCAAGACCCCGCGCCAACCTCCCGTTCGTCCTCCAGACGGACGCTAACGCGCTGAGAATGGGGGCCGTCCTTTATCAAGAAGATGAACGGGGTCGACACATCGTAAGCTATGCGAGTGCCAAGTTTAGCCCTACCGAACGCAGATACCATAGCAACGAGCAAGAATGCTTGGCGATGGTATAGGCCACCAAAAGATTCTGGCACTTGCTCGAGGATAGACCGTTCACCATCCGCACAGACAACAAGGGACTTACGTGGCTGAGAACAGGGAAGGACTCGCGAGACAAGCTCCGCAGATGGGCTCTCCACCGATAGGGAGAGACGGACTTCTCCTACAAGCGGTATCCCGTAGCAGCGGGCGCCAATTCCCCCCCCCCCCCCCCCCCGGTTGAAGCGTTCGGACCGCCGGTTTGGCCGGTTCGCGGTCGGAAGTCGTACCTCCGGGTCGGAGTGGACTTACGAATGCGGGAATAGGCTCCTTTCGTTGTGTTCGCTTCGAGGCTCGTGGACGATCTAGGGGTCCGTGTGGCTGCCTTTCGCTTGTTTCATCTGAGAGGAGTGGGTCTTTGCCGGGTTGCCACCCGGGTCTACCCCGGTACACCCCACCACGTATGTGTCTTATTACTTTGAAGGGGCCTTCCCATTTCTTGGCCAGACCGGCGCAAAATTGCTCGAAGCCCTTGGATAGTAAGTATGCCCGAATGTAGACCAGGGTCCCAGCGGGGAAAATTGTAGCTTCTTCCTATGGTGGGGGTTTCGTGTAGTGACCTGGGGCCGCAGCGGCGGTCCCGATGCGCACTTGGGTGGCTGGGTCCGCCCCGAGCGGCGTTTCGGGATCCCCGGAGCGTCGGGATCAGCGACCACCCGAGTAGCATGGTGGCGAAGCTGGTTCCGATCGATGCGGTTGCCCGATTCCTTCTCTGGAAGAGGAATCTCGGGATTTCTTGGTCCCATTCCTGGTGCGGTGTTGTCTAAGGAGCAGGCAGAGGCTTTTTTTCACCTGCTTCCGTCGTTCCGTGAGGTTCTCTTGGGGGTTGTATCGCGACGTGATTCATACATAACATCCTCAATATCTTAACTTACTTAGTATCTAACATGCTTTTATTTGTTATTGAATTTTCTAGATTAGTAGCTGTAGTCTGGTCATCAATGCTAATGTCTAATTTCGTATCCAACACAGTCAGACTTTTTGTATTTAGTAATGTTAGTCACCCAGTACTAATTGAAAGTTACTGTCCGTGTAACAGAAGTTTCCCAACATGTTATTGGACTTGCTTCTTGTATCAAATTCATGGTTTCGCTTATGGCCATATCATTCAGGGTGGACTCGATATTTTGCTTATCAATTTTATGGAGCGACATGCTTGTAATTTACATATTTCATTTATAAGATTAGTCAATGTACCGAAACTTATAGCTAATGAGTCTAATAAAAATATAAATGCTGTGAAATTCGAAAATAATTTAATAAAACAATGTATGCTAGATCATCAAAATATATATGAGTAAGTATAGAAATTATAATTTAACATGAACTTGTATTTTATATTAATACAAACATTAAACTTAATTTTATCTGTACAGGTCAATACATAAATTAAATATCGCATATAAAGGAGCCGTGACCATACAATTTGCAGTAACAATGTCAATGATCTGTTCAAATGTTTATAATTTGTCAAAACAGAAACCATTTACTATTGAATTTTTCTCAGTACTTATATATCTTAGTAGTCTTTCTTTTCAAAATTTTGTTTATTGCTGGTATGGATATAAATTATTAGAAATTGTAAGTTTTTATTATTTATTTAATAGTTAATTTGTTTATTGCAAATTTATTTATGTTATGTATTTAAGAACTTAAATAGTATCGATTACATATTGCATATGGATTGGTGTGGCCTTCAAAATGAAACAAAGAAAATGCTGCTGTTTATAATGAGGGCTGCATACTATAAAATTGTTATATTTGAAAACTTTTTAGTCACTTTATCTCCAGAATCATTTCTAAAAGTTTGTTACATACTATATAGCATTATAGTTTAAGGGAAAATGCATTCAGTGTCTCCTTGAATTTGAGATTGGAATTAATTTATAGAATTTTTTATGGGTGGTATAGATAGTGCACTAATTCATTGTTAGCTTTAGTAATGTATACATCGAAAACAGCTAATAAATTGACCCTCATGTAAATAAGTATGCACGTATCACATATATATTGCAAACATAAGCCCGCGTAAAATAAAATAATAATATGAATTAACAGATAGGTCACATATGCATACATATGCAGTTTTGCAAATAAAGATAGTGAAACGTAGAATGAAGTGAATCGTTATAGAAGACGACAATACAAATTATTTTAGCGAGATAGAGATTGTTAACGTTCTGCCCAGAGCCTTGCGCACGGGCACGCGAAAAAAGTCATCATTTTTTTACGGACTCACTACTAGGTCCACGCGGGCACTCTCCCGAGTCCACGCTCCCGGATAGAATAAGTGAACTTAGTGGTGGTATGGTAGGAGAATCCAGGATAAGGGGGTTTAGGTAGGGTAGGGGGTACGTGGGGTGCTAGTTGCACCCGCAATAAGCTATTAGCGATGCTGGAGAGAGGGCTAGAAGGCCAGCTTACATGGTTGGCTTACTAGATCGAAAGATTTGGGGTCGGGGTTTGGAGAGCTGTGAAAAGAGTTGACGCGGCGATATCGTATAGCGAGGTTATTCCCGTTTCCCAGAGAATTTGGACGTTTCAGACGAACCAGGGGTATCCTAGCGCGGCGCGAAGTAGGCGCATGAAAGTTCCTTGAAGAATCGAGAGTCGGTCGGAACGGGCAGAACCCCAGATCGGGATAGCATACATGGCTAAGCTTAGGATTATGGCTTTGAAGGCCCTGAGTTTAGTCTTCGCGGAGACTTTCTTGTTGGAGAAGTAGGGCTTAAGGCTTAAGAAAGCGCTTTGGATATCGTTTCGCGTAGTGCTAATCTGGGGGCGCCAAGTCAGCTTACTATCGAATTTGACGCCCAGGTATTTCACTGCGGGAAGCCACGAGATGTGATGGTCCCCTACTTGGATAAGAGGGGGGTTTCTTTGTTTGCACAAGAAGAAGACTGCTTGCGATTTGGCGTGGTTGATGGAGATCCGTCACTTTCGGTACCAGGTGAGAAGATGCGGGAGGAATTTATTTAAGTGTTTGGCGCACGTGTCAATTTTCGGAGAGGTATTTAAAAACACAATTTCGTCCGCATAAAGGACTAGGTCTATGAGTTTGTATAGTAGGCCATTGTGCCAGACTTTGTCGCTTAGGAGCTGATCCGCCTGTAGCTAAATAGAGATGAGAGTGGTTTGCCCGCTTTCGGCAGGCAAAGAAGGCAAAGCAGGATTTTTGAAACGTTGTTTCTAATTCCGTCGTTTCCGGGAGCTTTGCGGTTTTTCAATGAACGGAGTATGCTACTAATCTCGGGTGGTGTAAGACGGAAGCTTGCTTCAGATGGACTGAAGTTTCTTATCGTATTTGTTATATTCTGGTGGAGGATGGTGTCCACTGGGCTACTCGGGAAAGGGGAACATTATTCCGAAATGGTGGACGCGAGGATGTTTGCTTTCTCTTCGTTGAGGCTCTATTTTACACCATTTGCTACTATCGCGCGAAGTTGATTTCTATGGTTCCGGAAACTTTTGATCACTTTCCAGGCGCTCTTGTAGTGCTCCTCGGCCTCCTCGATAAAGTTATTGAAGGCTTTATTTTGGAAGCCGCGAAGCGCTTTCTTGAGCTGCTTTTGGAGTTTGTTGTATACTGATTTGAGTGGTGGGTCGCGGGTAGATTGCCAGCGTTTCCGAGCTTTGTTTTCGTTTCGGATCTGATCGCGGATTTGTTGAGGGAGGTCGTCGCGGCTTTTAATGGTTGTCGTACGAGTGACTGCGTTTGTGACTCAAATGATATCCACGGTTATTTCGCTTATAGCTGAATCAATTTCGCGGGGTTCTTTTATTGCGGGAATAAAATAGAATTTGGCGGTGCAATCAGTCTATTGTTTGTGCTGTCGGAGGAGTCCTCGTATATAAACAGGAGATTTTCAGTAGTGCTGGCAGGTGGTCGGAGGATAATTCTGTGAAGACTACTAAGTCAGTGGAGAAGTGCGTGTTTTTTGTGAGGAAAAGATCTAAAATGTCGGGCCTGAACTGATCGCGGTGTGGATGGTAAGTCAGTTCAGCTGGAGCCTACACCGAGTACTTATTCCGCCTGTGCGGAATAGCTCTGTAGCTTCTGAGAAGGAAGTTGCCTCTCTGGTTGTTAGAGTTGCAGCGCCATGCGGTGTTTCTGACATTGAAGTCTCCTGCCAGAACCGTTGGGCTGTTGTTGAAATAATTTCGTATCGCGGAGAGTTTATTGCTGCCGCATGGAGGACAGTAGATGCAAAATATTCGAATCGAATTGCGATTTAGCTCCACCTCGATACCGACAGCTTCGTCGATGCCTAGATTGGTTTTGAAAGCAGCGAAGCTCGGTTGTTTTGGAGAGGATCCCGTAGGCGTTCCAATTTAGAATAATTAGCTCGTTGGGGCCTTCAGTCATTGTTGGGAAGGTTTAACAATGCGTGCACTGCCATCAGGAGCTTGGCGAGCTTTTGTATGACGTTTGAGTTGGAAAGTGGTGACATTGGTGCGGTGGTCGCGAACGATTGCTGCGTTGAGGGGGCGTCTTGCGAGCTAGGTCTTGCGATGTGTGTCGGGTTTTTCGCGGTCTGCGCTCGGTTTGCCGTGGTAGTATTGGATGCAGCCGGAGATGGTTTGGCGGCGGGCTTTGGGGCCTTCGAGCATCCGCGGTATGTGGCGTGGTGGTCCCCGGCGCAGTTTGCGCATCTTGGCTTCACGTCGGCCTTGCTCTTCTGCTTACACTCAGCGGTGACGTGAGAGCGCTAGCAGAAAGCGCACACCCAGGCTGCCTGGCAATAGTTTGTCGTGTGATTCAATTTCTGGCAGCGTTTGCACTAGGGTGCCGCCTTGCTTTTCCATTTGGGCTCAATGCGAATGCTGAGCCCACAGAGAGATGTTAGATCGTATATTAATTTGGCGCTATCGTGTGCCGAATCGAGATCGACAACCACTAGCGGCCAGATTTTCTCGCCTCGGCGCATTCGGATGGACCTTGTGGACTTGCAATTTTCGGATCGTTAGTTCTGCGAGGATATCTTCCTCCGAGTAAACTTCCGGGACACCTCGGATTACCGTGACGACATTGCGGTCTTCCAGCAGCTGGTGGGTGGAATAGTCAATGTTTTTTTTCTCGAGGATCTTGGTGATCTCTCGAAAGTCGAGAACAGTCGCCAGGTGCGCATGAATACCGACGTTAGTGTAGACGGCCCGTCGAAGTGATAGGTCGCGTCTAACAAGTGAAGATTGCAGTTTCGGCCACTGCTCCTCGCTCCGGATTATTATAGGGACTTGATTTTATCATCAGCCTCTTCTTCCGATGATGAAGAGGAGGACAAGCTCTCTTCTATCCGCGGCGTGGTGTCGATGTTCTCAATCGGCGATAGCCCAGTATTTTCCGGGGTGGGGTTGGGGGGGGGGGGAGAACCCGTTCCCTATTTGAGATTGACTCTAGGTAGCCACTTACTAGTGGCTGGGTGGAGGCTTGCGATACCATCCTGTCCGTACTGAATGCAGACAGCTCAGGTGGGGACAAAGTCGGAGAGGGCCTTCCCTCGAGAGTCTGCGGAGGGTCTTAGGTTGATCCTAGGTTGAGCATCTGCGACCGGCCGCATCTAAACTGGCAAACGCGCCAGTTCCGACCTCTTCGTTTCGACCTCTTCGGTCCGACCGGCCAGAACGGACAAACCTCGGCTCTCGCGTAAAAATGCCTGGGCAGAACAACGTCGGCTCTCGTGCAAACGCCTGGGCAAGGCAAACCTTCGCCGCCACGTCTGCCTCACTCTCGAGCCACCGACACCGCCACCGTCGATCCCACCGTTATCATCTATGTTAACGATCCACCGCTGATCAAGCGACTGCCAGAACAACAGCCCGCCCGTTAGCATAGAAGCGTCGACGACTAGACCAGGGCAACCTTGGAATAAACCATTTTAAATCCAACTTCTATATTATTCTTCTGCAACAAACCTGCAACGATGGGCCCCGAGAAACAGCGAGCGACGGCCGCCTGAGACCAGGGAAGTGTAGACCAATGGCACTCCCGGAGTTCGCCCGAGAAGGCGCTTACCGAGGGTTACTCTCACCCACGGCAGGGGACCTCGACCGTTGTTTCCTCCCCAGGAGCATCACCATCTTCGAGGAACCCATCGCCTCAATAAACTCATTGGCCGTTCTCAGGGCCACCTATCTAACGTTAGAACCCAACACTCCTCCTTAGAACGCTCCTCCGGATTAAGATAAGTGTCTTGCTAATAGCGACTATGCCATCGATGTTCTTAAGGTACTTGAGTAAGTTACTCTTAAAACAAGGCAACGTGAAGAATTGCTAATATTTGTAGGTAGAGAATTCTACATGCGCGTACCTTTCAGATATAGAAGAAATTATGTCCTATATCAGTATGGACGTAAACAATAATAATATCTTGCAATATCCCCTCATAGATGTATTTCGATCTGAAAGATTACGAAAGAACAGAGAGCATGAGAACATATAGTTGGATAAGTCAATTTTAAACATCTTACAATTAGACAAAGGCCTAACATAAAAGCATTGTGTTCTCCTACTAATATCTAAATGGTAGAAAACAAAAACTTTTCTCAAAGCAATTGTTATCAGTGATGTAAAATGAATTTATTATGACAATCCGAAAAAGCCCACAAAGTCACAGACTCAGTTCATCGAGCCGTTAACGTCTGTAACAAAACCCAATATTCATAACTCCTACTCTATATCTTACCGTATCAGAGCGATGCCATTAATTGGATCTGTACCGACTATAACTGATGCGCTAGTAGCGCATGAAAGGAAAAGAAATCGGAATAATGCAAGACAAAAAAATTAATTTTTTTGTACCACAAATTTTGCCAACATATTAGTAAGCTGGTATACATACGTATAGCAATTACACCTAGCAATATTATTATAATAATGTAATAACATCTCAAATTACTTATGTATCACAAAATAAAGGCAAACGATCAAAATCTCGTACTAAAAAGGACCAAAAGTAACATTATAATTACACAACCTATACATTAAAAAACAAGTCAATAAAAACTCGAAATGAGGCTTTTGAACTTACCTTTATATTCAAACATCATACACTTGCGCTTAGGTCGTATAGAAGTAATACTCGTATATATCAGTATTGAGAACTTTCCGAGCTTTTGTATTAAATTAATCCAAAATTTTTATTTTACGTTGGACGAGCAGTAGGCCAAAAAAACATTATGCTAACCGCGGCCAAAAAAAATTATATATTAGAAAATAATAAAGTTTTTCAAAATAAATATTATTGATAATTGCACCTTTGTACCATTAAGTATGCTTTTTAAATATCTACAGTATAAGAAGGCAGTCAATGCAAATTTCCTTAATCTAAAATAACTCGAAACTCATGAATTTAATTATTTCAGATGGTCAAAGTATCATTTTCAGCATTCAATCTACTAAAAAATAGCAATAAATAAATAATTTTTACAATATTATGTTGATTACACATAACAAGAGCTTGAACTCTCTAAATTATTTGGAGCAAACTTTGGAGGATACTTTTCTACCTTAAACTTTTACTTACATAATAATCCTTTTGCAGATCTTCGCATATTATTTCAACCATAAAATTTTATTAAGTCATTTATGAGGGTTTATAATTTTTATTAGCATTCTAAATGCTTTAAGAATAAAATGTGCTTGAAGAATAAATAAGAAAGTTATACAACTTAATTATTCTGTATTATCTTAAATACTGTTATTATTAAGAATTAAAATTAGTTAAATGTAAGTTTAAACAATTGATTGAGCGCAGACCGGTGGTGTCGGACTGCCTTGACGTTGTTTTCGAGCTACCTGTTCTGAGGCCTCAAGCCGTAACGGCTTGCCATGGATTGCTCTGTTTATCTTACTTCTGCATTTCTTCACCTCTGTTTTCCGTCCACCCCAAACATTTTCTTGCTAGTAAATGTGCGTAATTTACGACTGCAAATCATGTCACGGTCGACAGCTACAGTTTTTTTTCTCCCATTTTGTCTTTAGAAACTCTTTTTCATATCTTCCTGTTATCATCCTCCAACCTCAGTTAATCTGCCAACTATATCTTTTTAGGTACTTTTATCAACAAGTGCCCAAGTGCTAAGTGCTTTCCCAAATATTTTTCAGGGACTTTTCTAAATAATTTACTCTTCCAGTGCTGCTATAGCATAAACCTAGAAATAGCATATCTTACTCCACCTTCTTACTCTCACTTGTCTTTCATTATCCATACAACTTTTCACTCCTAACAAACATATACACAAAATTTATGGTAATAGTTACAAATTATATTATTTATACTTCTATTGTAGATGAGAACTGGAAGAAGGTTCACTCAAATTCTCTATTTTTTGATATGATAGAAAATAAAAGTTTAATAAAACTTAGCTCTATTTAGGTGAGCGTACAAAGTACCAATTCTGCGCACCTATCATCGAAGGCAACAGCTGCCGCCTACCCCCACTGTCACGTCTTGTGTGGGCACTCATTGACTTGGCAGAAAAACCAAAAAATGCCAAAAATGTGCGCCCGTATACCCCCCTACGCCCATATACCGCCACTCGCACGTTTCTCATATTAGGTAGGCGCGTTTCTCATATGACTCTTTTCGAAACTCTTTTCGAAAAAAGCGCGCTCGTCCACCCGCTTTCCCGCCAAAGTCGACATCAGTCCCCTTGCGCGCAAATATGCACATCGCTTGCGTCACCGTAGCGATGCTTCGGCGATAGGATGTCTTGACCGGTTACATCTATCTAAAGTAACATAACATGTAACAAGCTCCCACATCTGAAAGCAGCAGACAAAGTCAGTAGACAAAGTTTTCGAAGAGGCACATTCACTTAGTTTAAAAGAAGCGAGGGCATCAACCTTGCCATACAAAGCTACTGAGCGATTATACTTTTTGTCCAGGAGGAAAAGAGTTCGGTTCGTGGCCTGATGAGTAGGACAACCCGTCCCAAGGAAGCGCCAAGAGAGGCGTACTGATAACAGTCCCACTGACCCAGTTCGGGATAGAAGTTTAAGGCAAATGATCAGCTGAGTCCGAGGATTAACCAAATACATCCAGAGACAAGGGACGTCATTGGCGCGTTTCGATGTACCACACACGAAAAATTAATTTTCTGCAAGGAAAGCTTGCTCAATGCTTACACGTACATTAAAATCGGTAGAAATATATCTGGAAAGATGTAAATGAAAAGTGCAACTGCACTGCCAACATTCTCTAGACATTTATTCTAGATACAATCATACGTTTCGTTTAATATAATGACATGTTTCAATTCAGAATTTTATCTGAAGATGAACAATTTTTCCGGCGTGGTGTTCGTTCATGTATTGCATCAGAATAAACAAGTGCAATTACTGAAAAATTAAAAACGTAAATATTTCCGCCATTTATGGAAGCACGGATAAATGCCTGTAGTCACGTCGCAAGCATACGATAACTCGCGATCTGATCAGATATATCGCTCAAGATTGTAGGGAAGTAAGCAGAAACAGGGTCCAAGGGCTAAACGAGAATGAGAGATGAGATGGAGTGAAATATGAGAAGAAACATTAACGCACTGCTGAATCAGTATATGGAGCAAGGTGTAACGATAGACTCATTCACCTTTCCCCAACGTGCCATCAGAGAATTCGTGAGAATCGAAGCCAAGTGTCAGAGACTGTGTCGTCAGGTGCATCATGAGTAGTGGGTGTAGGTGGGTATGGGCACATAGGTCGCGCGTTCTGTACTCTACAGAAATCGAAAATAGCATTCGGGTCATATAATTACACGCGAGCTTTGTGAAAATAATAAAATTAACTTTTCCGTTCATATAAGAATAAAACATTTAACATAATAATATATAAGTTAAATTTTTGCGTTTAACATACTTACTGACTGAACAACTAATCATTATGATGTAATAATCCTGCGGTAACACTCCATGCGATTTCTGCATTAGTTCAGCTTATCTTTGATTTTCAGAGTGGGGCATCTTTAAAAGCCTTGCGTAGGACTCTTATCTCAAATTTCCGCCCCTTCACTCGTGGAATACTTACACACTATGCTAGTGTTGACCTTCTGAATTGCAAAGACATCACGCGCGAACTACTATAACTTTGCAAGTACATGCAGATTTTGCGTGTAGGATTAATGGTATAATAATTTTCTCGAGATTACCAATTATTAATTTATTATTATTTATAACGATTAATATTTTTATTTTAATATTTAATTGAATTTATTCATTCAACTACTAAAATACTAAATAAGTAAAACTTTTGAAAGTTTATCGTATTAACAAAAATTAATTTTTAATGTAAGAAATCAATTTATTTTTATTTTTTAAATATATTTTGATTGATATAAAATTTATGTTATTGAAATTTATTTAATTTCAAAAACGATTTCAGTCTGATAAAATGAGTGAATGATAATACAGTTGTGATATTTATATAGGTGGAGTGACCGTGCGTTGGTTATATTATGTTCTTTTTATATGTAAATTTACATATACTTAGTCGGTATTCGTCGGTATTATAAATTTTCTTTTACTCGACAGCACCTAGATTCCTCGCGTACGGTGCCTGTGACATCCACGTAATGTGTACGTGCATGCCGATAGATGTCACGCGCTGAAGATACATTCGTGAAGTCGCCGATGTACACGTGCTGCCATCTGTAGTTTTGTGACATGAAATATTTATTTTTATGTAAGTAACAACTAACAGCGAATAAGAACATTTTATAATAATTGTTTTCAATTTCTTAATTAAAAAATAATTAGTTTTATAAAATTAAATAAAATTAAAAATTAAATTAAAATAATATTCTAGACACTTTTAAAATTTTATATTGTAACTATACTTAATATTAAACTGAGTAAATTAAAAAAAATTATTTAAATAAACAAATTAGCGATCTAAGTTATAAGAAAGTATAAAAAGAATTTTAATCATACTAATTTATAGTAAAAAATAATATTATATCATGTTACTTATTTAATATTTTGGATATATAATTTAAAAATTTAACATTATTAAACTGTAAATGGGATGATGTATCAAGTAATTTTAAAAACTATTAATCATCTCATAAATTAATAATATTTTAAATCGTTTCAGATTCTGTCGTCCTTAATTTGCATATTACAAAATTGTAGAAATATTATATACTAAGAAAATCCTTTAAAGTTTTTAATTTGTACTTTTATTAGTTTGTCTTATCATGATAGTGTTGTTGCGGCTACGTTTGGCGCCCCTCCCCTTTACAGAAGCAGATATTGTCGATGGCAGCGCTAGCTGTACTTTATCCCAGTAACTATTTAGTTTTCGCCACGCTGCCTATCCCAGTTTCAACTGCTGTGCCCCTCAGTTGAGTTCACCACAGTTCACGTGATAGCGAAGGCGCGCATT
The DNA here is from genome assembly GCA_018906755.1 of Sycophaga agraensis. Lineage (NCBI taxonomy): Eukaryota > Metazoa > Arthropoda > Insecta > Hymenoptera > Pteromalidae > Sycophaga > Sycophaga agraensis. The sequence goes on from JACCIE010000004.1 coordinate 2,300,365, forward strand.
ACAGCGCATCACAGCGCATTAGGCGCTCCACGAGAGACTGAGAGAGGGAAACGGGCAGCGTATCACATCGCACATTCGCGTCTCAGATATATACGTGCTGCTGTGCCTAACCTGGAAAACCAGTGCGCGACTATTGCAGTTCGGTGCACGCCTGTAGACTCGGACGGTGCACATTGCTGTACAAGGGAGAGACGAGAAAGATGGTGTAATGCGTCCTAAGCGGCCCACGCATCGTATCAGCAACACGCTTGAGAGAACAACGTCGTCTTGCAGTGGACAGTACGCGCGCGTTTAGGTCGAGAAATAAAACAAGTTCGCCGCGGCAAGAATTATTCTTGTGCACTGCTCCGAGGGAGCGGTTAGCGGTAGAGCGGCTTTGATACGTTCGTTTATATACATATACATACAGACTTTTATATATATATAGAATATACGGTCGACCGCGTGGTGTCTCGCGTGCACGAAGACGTTACGATTTTTAAACCTTGCAGTAATTTCATTTCACGCCTTTTTGTGAAATAAAGTGTCATAGAAGATGGCAGGCAGCTACACGAAGAAAGAGTTCGGCGTCGGTCCAGAGCAGCAAACGCTCTTGAAAGACTCCAATGGAACGCGGATTGTTCCCAGTAAGGGTGAGGCAACTTATGCACCCCAAGCTTGTTGTGCACTCTTTTATAGTTGGGCGTGCTTGTTCTTTTCCTTTGTGCATCTATTGTGTAAAATATCTTGTCATCAGCAGGTTTGGGCAATAATTTCTTCTTTTGCTTCTTCTCTTCTATTCTATCCTTTCAGGATGATTTTTATTGGAGAGCTTAGGAAGAGCTAGAAACTGGTAGCTATTTTTTACTATAGAAGTACTACTGGATTCCTAACAACCATTCTTTTTTGTCTTCTCATAATGTTCTATCCTTTTTAGGCATGTTACTCAGTATTGTCTACTTGTCGATGAAGAAAGACTCAGAGAACTACCTTAAAACATGTCTACTTTACTATTCAATTGCCTTCTAATTCTTAAATCTTGTTCTAAGAAGCATTGATTTTTTAATTAAGTATTAATTTTCACTATTCATTATAAATGTTTTTAGACACTTGTATGTAAAAAATTTAATTAGTAACTAAAAGAATACTTCATACAAGTTCTGGTTGAAACTATATTTATTGTAATAAATAATTGAAAACTTTATATATTTTTATAAAAAAATATTTTTCTTTGTATAAATGTAACAAAAAAAATTATAGTTAAATATTATTTTATTGAAAATGTTTTTTATTTGCTGATGTGAATATGAATATTTATATATATTATTAAAACTTTGATTTAAAACTCCTTAATTAAATTAATGCTAGTCAAGTCCACTTAGATAAAGATTTTTTGATTGTATAACAATAATACGTACAAGTAATAAACTGCATGTTCCATTTTCTGTATTTATCTACTACCTTATATTTTATAATGCGATTCTAACATTCTAATGAATTTTCATTCCAACAATAGATACTAATAATTCTATTTTAAATCTAAATGCATTTTATTGCTTCTCATAAGTCTCTAAAGTTTATATAAATCTACTAATATTTATTAAGTATCATTGTACTTTTGGTGTTTATTTTTTTATTGTAAATAATTTCTGTATGTTTCTTTAATTTTTATGCTGTATTTGTGGTATTCCAATCTCTTAGTGCAATACATTCAACCATTTAGTAACTATATAACAGCTTTTTCCATTGTGGTACACTTTTAAATAAGTAAAAGATTATTTATAATTGTTGTTAAAATATCCATTTAATGTTTATTATGATATCTTATAATAACTAATATTCAAATAAAAATATATGCACAATATTGTTATATTTTTAATTTATTTTTGTTAATTAAGCTATCTTTTATATATATAGTATAATTTTAATACCTTATAAGTCCTATTATTATATCTTTTATTACTGTATACACTTACAATTTGCAGCAAGAAAACGCTTGAATTTCTTAGAAATTATAAATCTAATTGGACAACAGCAAACGCTGAGCCAAAAGCGGATGTAATAATTCACATTCAATAAATGAAGCGCAGCGCAAAAAATACAAGCCTCACTCTTATCTAACACAATTAGAAATATCACCGATACACTTTCATAATTTACAAGTGAGGCCAAGTCGTCCCTACAATAGATCGGTGATACGCGCAAATAGGCACGCATGCCGAACACTCCTATTTTTAAAAAGTGCATAAGCATCGGTATACTTTTGAAAGCACGCAGCAATAAGCAAGTGAAGCAAACGAATTAATATTATTTTTGTTACAAGGTAAGTTGTCGATCGGAACAATAAACATTGGACAATGGGGGTTTCGTGCGAATAATAATCGTGGGAGTCGCACGCAATAGCTTATAAGGCGGTACTTTCCCCACGTTAATTGTATTCCCGTGTCAAGCGCTGACATTCTTCGGTCTATGAGTTACTCATCGTGGACGGAATTTCGAGTGCCTCGAAAATTAATAGTGATACTTAGAGGGCGATAGTAAAAGATAAATTGGAACCGCGGTACTTTTACCTCAGCCCGATTTTAAATCGTATTATCTGATATTTTTATGTTCTGATTCCAAACTTAATATGCTTATCACAGTATAATCATTATCTTTATTAATTACTAGAATTAACTGATACGAGTATAATTTTCAAAAACAAATTTTTGAATTGGCTAAAAAGGGTATTTATAGATTCTCGATTAGATTCAAAGCAAAATTTGCCTTTAATTATGACTGTATATATAATTTGGCTAAATTTAAATAAACATGTATGATAAGAGTGGGATTTACAATATTTGGAAATGATAAAGCAAAATTTACTTTAGTAATCAAAGACTTTTTTGAAAATAAATAACCAACTTTTAAGTTTTACAGTTTATTTATATCTGTTTCATCATACATATTCTTTCGTCTTTTGCTGCAATATATTAAAACTTGTTTATCATTTATTCATGGTAATCGCATGCTTCTATCGAATGGCTAAAGCCAGTACTAACTTTTTTCTGTACGTGATTGAATTAATTTATATAAGCAGAATTTATATGACAGAAATATTTTAATATATTCAAGCATTTGATCAAAGGTGAACGTTGGCTATCTAACTCTGAGGGCGTTGAAGAACTGACACGCATTCTATTAGGTGAAAGGGTTGGACTAAATTAATTTTATTGTTAATCTACACGTGAATACTATTTTGCAGAAGAACAATCACTTTTGTGCTATAATACGTTTAGTGACCTAGATGAAAATGGTAAATAACTGATTTTTATACTTATGATGAACTTCTTATATAATATGTGTATTAACTTTAAGATGATGCATTACCCAACCAGTCGGTAACAGATTTTTATCAAAACGGCAAAAGACTTTCAAATAAATTATTATATATTTTCAGAACTTGTTAGAAAACACTGAATAAATTTACTACGATAAAATAATGATTAGAATTTTTTACAAATCTAAAACAACTTTATTTATAAATATATTTCAAAAAATTGATAGATGTTTTCGTTCAAGTTTCCAGAATACAAATTATGAATAGAAATACTTCAAATTTTAACACTGTATCGTTTATTTAAAAATGAAAGCATATACAGAGCCCAATGATCAAATTATTTTCAAAAATTTTTAAAAGTGCTCTGTTTTGGTCTTTATTTTTAAATAAACAATATGAACAGTTAAATTCTAAAGAATTTCTATTCATAATTGAGTTCAAGAAACTGTAGCAACAATTTCAATGTAAATTATTGATGCAATTCTAAATAGAATCGTTTAACAAATACTGAATATTATTTATTCAACAAGAAATTAAATATAAATGGCTGTTTTTCGATATGTGTTGCAAAAGTATATAATAATTTATTTAAAAGTTTAATACCGATATGGCAGAGCTCTGTTACCTACCGGTTGAGTAGTATATCCTCTTAATAAATACAAATCATGAAACTAACATAACTGTAGAAATATACAGCATGATGAAGCTCACATAAAAAATAAAGTTATTTGCAATCATTTGTGACTTGAGTTAAGTGCTAAGTAAACGGTTCTTAGTTTACTTGGAATTTCCGAGATGAAATTCAATCTACGCGAGGAAGTTACTTGGCTAATTCCGATCTTGTGTAATTAGACGCGACACCGTTCACGATGTTATCTTATTGGTATTTGATTCTTTTCTAATGTACGCAATTTCAAATTACTTTATAAACAAATCAGCTGAAATTTCATTAATTTGTATAAAAAGTCCTGCGTTAAATATTTTACGATGAAAAAAAAGTTCATCTAATGGATAATTTTCTATTAGTTTTTTTAAATGTAATTCAAAGTTTTGTTTTTCAAAATTAGAATTAATTATGAAATATTATTTTTTCTCGTACGCAATGTTCATTAATGATTTTTAAACAGTACTTCAACCAGAAAAAAAATTTTTCAGAAGAAAAATTCCATTTTTAATCTATTTTTATTCTTAATTATATTTTCTACAAGTATATTTATGATTTATTAGAATTAATTTGATTTTTAAAGCTTAAAAACATTGTACCTGATATGAAATAAAGTGTTTCGAGTATTTTAAAAATGAAATTTTAAAATGTTGACGTGTGACTTTCTATTGCTCTGGTTTGCAACGGTTTCAATTGAACTAATTGCAAACAAAGTCGTTTATCCAATTAAGCAGTTACGTTAAGTATCGTCCAAAGATGAACGCAGTGAGATATTGACCCAGATAAGTAGTATTGTATTGCGTCCAAACAGTTTTTATTTAATCATTATCTAGAAAAATATACATATATATTTGAAATAGAAATTGTGTATGGCTATTAAAAATTCAAGATTTATCCTATATAACAATCATATTTGAGATGATGTAAAAAATTTTTCTTTGGATAAAAGTATTTCAATAATGCAATATGTCTATATAAATTTTATATTAACAATATTACATTTGTTTCCATGTACAATTAAATGTGAAAATTGGTTGAAATGTTTAAATATATTAAAGTAGAAACATAGTACGTTTGAAAATTGCGAAATAAATTTTAGTAAATGACTTTATTTATATATTGGTAATTTTTATAAATATATACATTAAAGCTAACTTATTATTTATGAATTTAAATAATGTACATATTATATAAATATCAAGCAGAAGTGGCTACTCAAATCACGCCCATCGTTACTTCCCCCTGACAAGCTCATTCCCAGAAATAAATTTATAAATTGATATGGATTAGTTAAATTAGCATTGAACCTTCGACATTGTACTCGGTAATCAACAATTAAGTAAATTGAGCATTCGCATTATACACATGAGAATGCATTACGAGTTAATTCATATGAGAAGGATTTTGTTGGATGAGGCGTAAATTTTCATACGTCTTTTAAGAGTTAAGAAAATATCTCTGTGCAAAAAGTAGCAGACTCGTGGTGTAGTAGTTTTCAAATTAAGTGAGAATAAGTGAATTTGCTATATGTTCATTATTACTATAAAAAAATCAAAATGGCGTCATTCACTTAAAAATACCATTTTATTTGACCAGCTGTGCAGAAATATAAAAACTCATAATGATTAAAGCAAGACGTCATTTTTAAACTTGAGACATAAATAATAATAGCTCGTGTTTGCCAATTTTAAAGGTTGATTTAAAATTTATAAAAAAGTAGATGCAATTGAAATAAGCGAAAAATATTCTCTGTGACAAGAAGAGTATCATGCATAAACTACTTTTCCTCTAATTCACCGCATAAAATATACAAGGATCTTTAATTGGTCCTTAAGAAGAGTAATTTGTTTATTTCTCAAAATATCAAACTTTGTTCATGAAAGCATTTAAAATATTATCTTTATTATAGTATTATTAAAAATCCTTTAAGGAAGTTTTCTTCATGTCATTTTTTTATCTATACCAGAGTCACAACATCTTTGTCTGTCTGACGAGACAGCACCATTACAAGATAACAGCTTGTGGAGTCAATACCTTTTGAGTTGATAGAGAACTTTCAAGTGAATTAAATTTGCCACTGTTATACTTCATGAATAACTTACTGCACTGTTTGCAAAAAAGAAATTTACTTTTTATAAGTAATATAATTTCGCACATATAAAATACTATACTGGTCTTTTATCGCACGAATGCTTGATGATAATGTATACTTTATACATTGCAAGATTATTTAATAAAAAAAAGTACATTCGAAAATTTGCATAATAATTAATAATGATGACAGAATATGAAATCGTCTTTTAAGACTTTATTGATCGAGGAAAGATTTTCAGCAAGTGCGTGTTGTACATGTACAGTTATAAGTAAATTTTTATTAAAATTGATCGTATCATTTTTATTTATGAAAATGACCTTTGGATTCAATAGGTTAATTTACGCCCCTCTCATAAGTGCAGTGCGTAATCCATGCAGCATCTAAGTAAATAGTATTCGAATAGCATTGGAGGAAAAGTATACTAAATAATAAAAATTTATTGAAATATTTATTAAATTAATAGAGATATAACAAAAAATGTTAAAAATAAGCAATATTGATGCATTTCCATAAATATATGTAAGCGAACCTATCAATCATCCGCTAAAAGGAAAAAAACCAAGTGTATCGTATCGCGATGTAAATAGCACAGCACCGAAAAGGCTTGGTTATAAAAATTCTCCGCCGATCACGCACACAGCTTGAGCGCTTATGCACTTTTTATCCCCACGCACTCGGTCAGGATCGGGGGGGGCGAGCACAAAATTTCCATCAGAATGCACGCGACGAGCTCTGCTCTCGTCCCCTTGCCCTCCCCTCTCTCTCACTCTCTCTCACTCTCTCTCTGTATCCACTCGCGTATCCCGCACGCCTCGAGAGAAGAGCCAAGCTAGATCTCGAAATTCTTTCAAGGTGCAGAACCAGTTCGCTTGTCTCCTGGATGGGAAGGGACCGGCAGGCCCGACGACGAGCTCAATTTCAAAGGCGTCACCATGGACCAGGCGGACCTCGAGCTGAACCCTCCGAAGGACAGGTAAGCCAGCCGCCCGGAAGAGGGCCGCGTCCGGTTGGACTTGGGTTGGACGAGGCGACCGGGAGTCGCGTGCTTTGCGCGACACGTCGCGCGGAAAGGCCATGATCACTCGGGCGCGGATCGGGCGGAAACTGCAACCCTCGCATTCTCCGCCGGCGCTTTCGCGCGCCTCGCGGCTTTGTTTCGCACACGTGAAGTATCGAGTCTGTTTGGTCTTCCGCTGAAAAGCCCGATGCGGTTAACGCCGGCACAAAGGTGCGCGCGCTTCTAAGAAGCCGATATCGAGTTATTTTATATCCGGGAAGAAATTCGCGAAAGTGGCTTTTATGCCTCTCTTGGTACGTGCTGCGAATGGCTTTTCGATTCCCCGGCCCGTGTGTACTGAAAATAAATACGCGCGCGTCAAGAAACATTTGAGGAATAACGGATTTTAGTCTTGCTTCAGATTAGATTAAGCCCGCGTAAGCTTACAGAGGCGCTTCTTGTTACGAAATTCCCGACGAAACTTAGGGCACTGAACCACGCCCTCCAAATGGAACGAGATAGGTAGTCCTGCTTTATCGCGTAGTGCATCAAAGTTACTTTCAAAGAACTGAGCAAATAACACAACATCGCAATGAGCGTCAAAACTTAAGCTTGTTACAAACACTTTTCCATCACAATGTAATCTGAGTTTCGCTAGCGATTAAACATTAAGTCGCCTAAACTTTAAAATGACGACCTCTGCTATGCAGTTTTTAACAGGCTTAAACCGGAATCGGTCGTCTGCCTTATCTTGTAGTCGATGTTCTAGTTTTCTCATAAAGTGGTTTTAAAACTATAGATAATGATATTTACTCTCTCGTTCAGATTTAAAATTATTAAGTGTAAAATTTTAAATGCTTCTTACACGCGGCGGAAACTTTCTATATATAGCTGCATTTCCTCGTTCGATCAATAATATTTTATTAGTAGACATTATATTTTAGCTATGTGATCGAGAAAAGCAACATGTGCTTGTCCAACGCGAGTGCACTCACGCAGATTGTACACTCATTCTTAATTTTTATCAAAATCATGATCAATAGCGAGTGGAATACAATAGCTTATGTATATAAAATTATCGTTGAACTAAATTTCTTGTCTAGTTACTGTCCGATTATTTATTCACGTATGAGTGAATACACGCATGATAAATTCACTCATGATTCATTTATTTATTCATAAGCGTTAAAATAGTACAATGTTTTATTGCTTAATATGCAAAATTCTCGCCTGACTTGGCGCAAAAAATGGTTTAACCGCAACAACTATTTGCATTGATAAGCATATTTTAAATCGTATTGCTTTTCCACAGACTGAACATTGTCTTGTTTATAATGATACTACATGGCATCGGTGCACTGATGCCTTGGAATATGTTCATAACGGCGAAGGGTGTGAGTATTCATAGTAATCGTAATATGCGATGCTTTATACGTGTAATCCGAGATGATATTATTATTTATAATTATATATATGCCCCCTTTAATCGTTTCAGTACTTTGTTGATCATAAATTGTCGAGAAACTACACAGGCTTTGACTCACCCTATGCTGAGAATTTCTTGGCGTCCGTCGGCTTGTGCGCCCAGATTCCTAATTGCTTGTTCAATTGGTTGAACATATTCTTACCTCTAGGGTAAGTCGAGCAGACATATTACTCGTAGCAATTGATTTTTTATATAATACAAGTAATTCAATTGTAATCCGTGTTATTTTTAGAGGTAACTTAACTACTCGCATAGTATGGGGTATTTTTGTTCAAGTCCTCACCTTCGTGTTCACTGTCATATTGGCAATGACAGACACGTCCAGTTGGCCTGGTGCATTCTTTTGGATCACATTGGTTTCAGTCATTGTCATAAATAGTATGTTACCGTAACTAATGATTAATTCACCTTTTTTTTAGTACCTACGTATTACGCAACAATTTATTGTTTCTATTTCAGCCTCTAATGGTATTTATCAGAATTCAGTATTCGGTATGGCGGCCAAGCTCCCGGGAAAATACACTGGAGCAGTTATTCTGGGATCGGTAAACATTTTCAGCTGTAATTTTAATTCGACCGCCGGCAAACAATAATTGCTTTATTCTTTTTTTCAACAGAATATAAGCGGAACGTTCACATCCGTTATCAGCCTTCTATCTCAGTATTTTGTACCAAATGCACGGACATCCGCTATCTACTACTTTATAACAGCGCTCTTTGTACTTTTGGCTTGTTTCGACACCTATTTTGCCCTCCCAATCAATGTAAGTAACCGAGAAAATCCTTTTTTTTTGTATACAATATGATTCAAATATATTTCGAAGTACCAAGCTTCTTTTGTCATCGTAATTATTAATTCAGACCATTATTATTTGTGTCTATAAATAAATTTAATTTTTGTGTAATCGTTGTTGATCTAGAGCTAATTATACATTCTTATATCAAAATACTTGACTAATCATAAATCTCCTTAATCTTGTTAGCGGTTTTATCGCTACCACGAGTACCTGCATCAGAAGGAGGTGAAGAAGATTGAGTACAGCGGACGAAAGACGCAATCGACTCCTCTATGGAAGGTATTCAAACAGTGTTCCCTACAATGCTTCAACGTATGGTTCCTCTTCTTCGTCACCCTCGCTCTCTTCCCCTCGGTACAGTCCGATATCCAGAGATCGGATCCGAATTTCATCGTTCCAGGAAAAGTTTTATGTAACTCTCATGTGTTTCATGACCTTCAACGTTACTGCTATGTTAGGCAGTTATTTGACATCTTTATTCGAATGGGTAATTTTTCATTAGTCTATAAAAAACATTTAATGTAGAGCAATTAAAAAAAAACTTATACAAAATTATTGTATACGCACTAGCAGAAGAATGAAACTAAAAAATATTTACTTTTTTCAGCCTAGCAAAAAATACGTCATTATTCCAATTTTGCTTCGCGCTCTGTACATACCACTCTTTCTTGTTTGTAACTATTTGCCAAAAGGCATGGATCCGAGTGACCGCCAGTATATTTTTATCAAAGATGACTGGATTTTCTTCTTCATTGCTGTTACAATGGGCATAACCAGCGGTTATTTTTCATCATTATCCATGATGTATTGTGCCAAGTAAGGATCTTTCATATTAATAAACATTATATATTTGTTTTCAACTTCATTTTTTAAATTGCTAAAAGATGTAATTCAATTTCGTTTTAATTTATTACATATTTATTTTTATCGTACCTGGTATTAACATTTTAAATTAAATTCTAGCTCAGTGGAGCCTCAATATTCAGCGACAGCTGGAATGTTTGGATCCGCTTTCCTGGTCACCGGTGTCTTCTGCGGTATCGCATTTTCATGGTTGATGCCGGTAATCGTAAAAACTTTTGGTTAATGTACAAACACTTAAGTTCATTTGTATAAATCTCTAGAACTTCAAAAAAATCGAGAAAAGAGATAAAAAGAAAGCGATGGTTATAGAAAGAGAGAGAGAGGCTGAAATATTATGGAAAGGAACAAGAATAGTTGCAATGCATGATCAAAATCAGTCCTTTGAATGGAAATGATTCCTTTGTAACCTCATTAACTCGAGCTTCATTGATGAAACTGAAAGAAATACTTGTTCTCTAATATATTCGTATTTTTTAAAGCTATTGTATTAAAAAGGTAGTTCTTTGCACTAACTGATAATATAGTATCGTACAATAGATATGTACAGGCAGGAACTAAATATTTCTTGGAGTTATGTTGACCAGTACATTTGTTGAACTTATTATAGAATTGTTAAATAACTATATGGATATAAGTATGCCAGTTATAAGTTTGGTGTCATGAATTTATCATGAGTCGATTAAACAATAGTAAATGACCAAACTTAAAGAGTCTGTATGCAAGTTGATATACATTGTATCATAGGTAAAAATGAATACACTGGATTATGCAATTTTATTATTAGCTTAAATTTTTAATATTATATCCAGTACTGAATAAACTTATTGAGAAGAATGCATGAAATCAAGAACAATTTTTATTTCATTAATTTTAGACGATTTTCAATGTAGTTTTACGCGATGTTTTTAAACGATAGATACAGTAATTTAAGGTGTATAAAAGTCTCAGTGATATAAAGTATAAAAATGTTTTACTCTATGACCATCAGAGAAGCTGGACCAAAAAGCCTTATCTAAAAGTTAAAGGAAAATGACCAGCAATGTTATTGAAAAAAATAAATTAAAGCCGCTTGTTATGCACATGTTTGTTACAGATTAACTGACAGAAAGAAATTATAGGAATTAAAAAATACACACTTTTTATTTAAAATTTGTATTAACATTTTAAAGCACGAGCTATAAAATATAATGAATCATGAAATGTAACTAAAAATACTGCCGCAGTTTTAATAAATTTTGTTAAAATGAGAAAAATGATAATTGATTCATTATAATTGAAATGCAATTTTATAGCCATTTTTATTTTTATATACATTATTATAATCATTTTGTAATATTTGCGATCTCGTAATAAATCGCAGTTTATAGTACAAGTACACAATTTTTTTTCAATATATACATAATTCAAAATTTTTACACTTCCATTGAACAAAATAAAAATATTTTATGTACATAGATATCTATATTAACATGTCGAAATCAGCTTCACTTTGACAATCATGCGAAAATTAATTTTTGTAGTTACAAATATGATCTATAATTTTTTATAGTTTCTATTTTAATCCTAGTATATATCTAAAAGTGTTTTCTTCTGTAAGTGTTATTACATTTTTAATTTTAATGTCATACATACATATATATTCAATGCTTATAATATTTTTGATTTCTTCCACATTATTGCATTTCTTACGTTAATAAAAAAGTAATTTTGTACTACTTTTTTCTATAATCGTACTAATTAACTATTAGAGATAAATTACTCCTTTCTAAAATTTCGTACATGTACGTTATAAATTTTTCAAACAAATATTCTACAATTTTCAGTACATAAAATATTTTACTCATATGTCGATATATAATGACAATTTCATCTACAAACTACTTAATATTTAAGTTTAAAATCCAATTAATTACTACATATTCACATTCTTAAATTTTTATTTTTTTTAATCAAACTCTTCCACAGTACTATCGCTCGGAAAAATACAGTGTATACGATATGATCACGTTTCAAATTAATTTCTAAAAATTTTCACAAGATAATCATTGAACTAAGTTTTATAGAATTGCTTTATAAGCAAAGGTTTACCAATATTTTTGTTTATGTAAAATTTGTATATATAATTTTTATAATTAAATATACAACTAAAATTTTGATCAATGTAAATTATATTCAGAAAGTCAACAATGTTTAAAGACTTTTTTACTGTAATAATGAAACTGTTTACACATTTGAAAACAAAAATTCATGAATTTAAATTTATTAGAAATAGTATGTATTTTAAATTGAAATGTATTTCCTAATATATAATGATGTTGAATTTACAACTTTCATTATTATAGTTTTTCTTTTGTTATGGCGGTACTACATTAAGCATATTATACTGTCCTTGCAAGTGGACACTGAATAAGCAATGCAGACAATAAAGTCCGAAAATTACAATAAAGAACAAAATTCGATTTGATCAGATTAACAAAGCGCCGAGTACTGCTATCTAGAATAGCGAACTATTTTTATACATCCATTTTGGTGACAAAGAGTGTTCAATTTTTTATTTTCTATGTACTATAGTTTAAGTTTAATTTCATATTCATAACTTCGCCAAAGATAAACAAAATTTTGATTTTATAGAAACATAATTGTATCCGATTAAGATCTTGAGGAGTTTCTATTAATAATTACCTCGAGATAATTTTATACAACTTTTATTTAATTTTTAATTGTGTAAGAATTTGAAATTTAAGAAAGCGATATTTTATAAGAATAAGGAAAACGAATGCAAATTTATCACGATCAAATTCATTAATTCAATACTGTAAAATTAAGTCCAAGTTAAACGTGCTTAAGTATGTAAATGAAATTTTCAAACCTTTTCCATCCTAATAAAGTGACAAAGTCGTTAATAAAAGATTACAAAAACTTCTTAACTGCTTTTAGTGTTCTAATTTCTTGTAAAAAAATAGAATTATTATTGCCTTTTCTGGAAAATATATTTTTATTTTTTACGTGATAATTTTTTTACAGTTAAGTTTACAAGTAAATATAATAGATGATATTCTACATAATCAAATGACCTTAAAATTATGTGAAAGAAAGGAGGATTAAATCTAAAAATGTGTATGATACAGCTTGTGCTCCAGTGTCTTACATAACATAAACTTTTTCGATTTTCTTAAATGGAAATACTTCTTTGGTCTTTGGACAAATCACAGAACCATTGTTTTCCTGTGCCATTTTTTCCAGAGCCTAAGTAGAATTTTTAATTACATTTTAAGAACAAAATAATAATATTTTCTAATATATGTTAAGATAATAGAATGAATATCTTACCTTTTCACCATAAACATAACCATTTGGCATCATCATAGGTTGGTTGTATTCATTGAGAGCTTTACCACTAATACTGCAAACTAACCTTGACTGGGAGCAATGAGCAAATGGCAAGGAAGTAGCAAGTTGATTAAGAGTCTCGTTACAAACTGGACAACTAGGATTTTTTCCTTCTTTATTTGCACTGTAACATTGTGGTGTTTTAAGAGCAGACAAGCCAGCCTGTAAAGCTACTGTAAAAACACTTTGACTAGCAAGCTGGAAAAGTCTATAGTTTTCATGTCGAAATTGTTCTATTAGTCTGTCCCATCTAAAAATACACAATTATTTAATTAACATGTATTCAAATATGAAATATGGTATTTATTTAGGCATCTATTATTCAAAAAATTAAGACAGATTTAAATACAATTTTTAATTACTTTTTAATTCAGAAAATATTATAAAACATATTATAAAAATATACTTTAAAAATAAAAAATAAATATAAAAATAAATATTATACATTAAGTTTACCGTTTTTCGTCTAGTAGTTCTTTATATGGACTATGATGAGGATCTGCAGGAAATGCTAGCTGACCCATGCAAGCTTGTATTTCTTGTAACTGATAGTCTTCATAGTTCGCAAAACATTTGCGAGCATGTTTCACAGCTTCTAACCTTCGATCTGAGCGTACTAATTCAATAAACTCTTGTACACGTAAGTTGAATTCCATTGTACTACCCAACTTCCGTAATTTTGATCTATTGTCGTGACACCACCCTAAACATCTAGCAGTTTCATGATTTGCCAACGATTTTTCTACTTCTCTTGAGACCATAAATACATCTGGAAAAGAAATTATTGGTTTTTTATAGAAATTAATAGTTTTAATAATTAATAATTAATAATTTTATAGAAATCAAAGAATTGTTTCATTATTTCTGCAATTTTTTTTAATCATAATTATTACCTATATTTGTGAGATCTCTAAGATCACTGGTATCTGCTAATTTCATGGCTGTTTTATAATATCCTTTGCGAAGGAAGTATTCTACCAACATTCGATCTAGTCTTTGTCTTCTCCATTGATTTACAGAGCTTGAACTGGTGTTCGCATGATCTTTTAGATGATCCAACCTTCGCTTGCATACCATACCAGCCTGTAGTTCTTCTGCTATTGATTCCTGAGCTTTTCTCTTCAATACTTGCAATTTGGCCACAACACCACCCAAGAGTCTAGTTATTTCACCCGTTGGAACTCCTTTCCCTTCACCTCTTAGTCCTATTTTTTCAAATTCATTAGCAGCTGCTTGAACATGTGAAACCTCTCTGTCTAATGTTTTTTGAGCAGATCGAAATTTTTTATTTAATAGTTCGTATGGCACCTACACATAAAGCAAAATAAACATGTTTAGTTTTATTTGATCTAGTTAACTAGTGCAGTTAATTTATAATAATTAATATAAGATAATGTTTAGTTAAATGTTTTCTGATGCAACTTAAAAGAAATATTAATATGCTCTTCAAATAAAATTGTTAAAAATGACATTATCATACATTATTTTGTACATAGTCTGCATGAGAAATTGATATGGACTTTGATCAATCTATTATCATGGTTGATAAATGTATCCATGTAAAAAGCCATTATCAAAAAGAAAGATTATATTTTGTATAAATTGGATTACAGAATGACAATGCTTATACTAATAAAATTCTTTTTAAATAATTTAAATAAAAACGAAAAACGTAAGTATATAATTCAAAATATTAAATGTTTTAATAAAAATATTATAATAATATTATAATGTACAATTCATGCTGTACGGATAATAAAAGACCGTTGGTGTGTGAGACAAGAATGCAAAAGTGCATTAATTAAATGACGGTATTGAAAAACGGAAAGGCAGAAAGCTTTGTTTTCATCACACGCAACTGGCGTCTGCCCTATCCGATGTAAACACGCACAAATATCAACAGTTGAACAGACAGAACTGCTCCCTACGTCCCAGTCGATGAAAAGAAAAATTGAGGATTGGCAAATTCGACGGGAAATGAAGCCGCGAGAAAGACTGAAAATTCAGACGGAGAAAAATTGTCTATGGATTAGGCTAGAAAGAAAGACAGTGAAAAATAAACAGTCGGGCGTGCTCGTCAAGATATTCATGGGAGATAAAGCGAGCGAAGGAGACGGGACGGTCGTGTGCTGGGCGAGGGACGGGCGAGGGACGGGCGAGGGACGGGCGAGGGGGCGGGCGAGGGGGAGGAAGAAAGGTGCGTGTGCCGAAACACAAAGGAGAAAGAGCCGAGATTCTTGTTTACCTTTAAAGTCGGGTGCTCGAGGCTCTTTATGTCGGACATCGTGGCTGCTATCGCGCTCGGTTGATACCGTGGCCGCTTCCTCCCCCAGCCCCCCGCTACCTCATAGATGGGCGCGATGAAGAGGACGTCGTCAGCAGCTGGGTCGTCAATTCCGCTGGCCGCGAGCAACTTGGCTCGCAAGGACACGGGGGGCCCTGCGCAGCTCGCAAGTCGATTCGTGCCTCGCAGCTTTGGCAGCTCCTCCGTCCCTCCCGAGCGCCGATCCTCACTCTCTCTCTCTCTCTCTCTCTCCTCTCTCGGCTGTCCACGCACCTCCTCCTCCCTTTCTCCTAGTCGCTGCGGCTGCCCCTTTTCCTCGGCTCGCGGTCCGTCTGCCACTCTTGCACACCTCGGGCCCGTCCAGGGGAGAAAATCAATCGTCACGCGGCCTTCAGGTCGAGCGAAAGCGAATAATCATGACGTCGCGGAGAGGCAGGCGCAGTGTCGAGGAGCCGTTGTCCGAGGTCCGTGCGCCGCGCGATATATATGCGAGTGGCGTCGCGAGCAGCGAGCGGAGCACAGAGTGCGCAGCCCCACGCAGCCCAAGCACAGCTGATTCCTCGGGGAGCGGAGGCGCGCACAGCGCCGACGTGCCCAGGCTCTGCCGCCGAGCTGTATATAGTAAACAGGGGTGGGGGCGGAGCCCGCCGGGGGAAGGATGCGCCGCGGCGGCTCCTCTCGCTCGCTCCCATCAGCCGCGCCCCTCCGCGGCCGCGCGCACACACACGCACACAGGCAGACAGCAGGGGCCGAGGGCGCCGGCCGTGTGTGCGTGGACGGGACGCCCCGTCGGTGCGACGCGTGCGGCCCTCGCGAGGCCCGATGCGCCCGAGGTCCGCTGCTCCCCTGCGGCCCTCCCGGACGACGCACACGGCCTCCGGCTAATTAGCCGCTTATGCGCGCAACCGTTTGAGCCGCGCACCTCGTGCTTGCGCTCGTTTTTTCTCAATGGAGCCACGTGGGCCCGCCCTCGGGGCACGTAGATATCGGGCGGCGATCGTCGTTAGCGGCCCGCGGCCCTCGTGTCAATGCCGCCAGGTGCACGGCGGCCCTTGTCGTTAGGCGCCGCTCGCCGCGGGCGTCGCGATCGGAAAAAAAACGATTGAGGTATTTTTCCAGCGATCCCGAGCCGCGGGTAATCGCGGCGGTAATCGATGGCAATTAGTCGGCTTGCGAAACGCGCGCCTCGCCAGATGGGAAAGCAGTCGTATCGAAGGAGCCAGTGAGCCTCTGTGATTCACCGCCTCCAAACAACGATCGTTAATTCATAAAATTACGGTAATCCGGCATTGAGCCGTATGTCGGTCGGGCTTGGCCAGTGTGGACGCAGCCTGCCTGATGAATTGCGCATGATCTAAGTCAAGAGCTTGTTGCGCACGTGTGTACAAAATCGTACTCACACGCGTGCGCTCGAGATGCGCGAGGCGCTCTGCGCACTTCTGGCAAAGACCCAGGCATTAGCAGAGCTTGCACGAGAGCCTGCGTGGGTTGTATATAGATGCCGCAGTGGGTGGACGGTGCTCTTTTTTCTGTTCTTTTGTTTTGTTCCGCTGTACTGGCCCCCCACCCCTGACCCCGCCACCGATCTCTATATAGCTGCGCGTATGGACGCTGCAATACATTTGCAGGCATTTGTGTTCACGCCGTTCTCGTGTTAATATATATGGAGGCACATTGAATAGAATACAGATAGGCCTAAACAAGAGGGTGGGAGGAAGATTGAAAGTATTATATGACTGCCTCGCGATTGCATTACACAGTGCAATATAGCTGGGCCGTAAATGTCTCTCATCTCATTTCTGTTATGCTGAATTTATATAATGCCTCAATGGACCGTTCTTATTCCGTTAGTTTTGCTTCAATGAACATCACTGAAAATTGCTTTCAAAGATTCGCGATCTGGAACGTTGAGAGTCATAAAGTCATTCTCAATTAGTTTTCTAATCCTGCTAATTCTTAGTTGTACTGCAAATATCTATAATAATAAATATCTTATTAAACCTTGATAAAAGATTGAAAAAAAACATTAAAATGAGTACTTGAATAAGATTTACTTATAGAATTCTTATTCTGTGAATTCCTCGGTGAATTCATTATATTATAGAATACTAATTTTTCAATATTATCACTTTGATAAAATGTTTCATAAGAATGAGAATTTTCATAGTTTAAAACTAAAATGATAGAATTGATATTAACTCAATTACTTTAATGTTGATTATTTTGTGACTGATAAACATAATTAAACAGTTTTGTATCAAATTTAATATATATTATTTTTCTTAATTTATAAAAAAAATCAAATCATGAAAAAAAATCAAACGATTTTTTTTGGAATATTAATATATTTTATTATATTATTATTATTATTATTTAATTTATGAGTGAGTAGTTAGTGTTAACCTCTCTGAAATCGTACAATGACCAAGTTAAAGTTAAATAGTTTAATGTTAAATATTGTAATTGCCATGACAATGACGAATAATTACATGAGCATATTTGAATATTCTTAGGTTCCGAATAAAAGAACTTCTTATGTCATAGTTGCAGCTTTATTTGCAATTAAAACTATAGACATAATTGGAAAATCTATTTTAACATTATGTTGTAATGATATAGGTACTTTGGAATACATAAAGATTAAATCTCTATTCCTCAAGTCTTGGAACTCAAAAACATTATACGTAATTGATATATAAAACATTATCTGATTAAAAAACTCATTTATCGACTATTTAATTATCTGTTATTCTCAGTAAAATTTAAAGCAAAACCAGAATACTTGATCAGCCGTATATTATTTATGAATAAACGATTATATTCTTTCATTCTAACATTTTGAATTATTTTCGAATTCACTTAAGAATGCTAAAAAATAGATATTGTCGGCATAATGCTGATTGCGCAGAATTCCGAATGCATACAAATACTATCGCAAAACTTTATTTCATACATAAAAAAAATGAGAATCATGGTTAGAATGAGAGACGACTAAAGAGATCACAAAAAAATTCGAATATCGTCTCTAAGAGATTCCTTATAAACTAAATTTAGTATCATATTCTAAATTTAAATGCCTGTACATGTAGTCTACTCGAGGGTCTAGCCATTACAGCGTTGAACGACTTTAAGATTTACCTTATACAATGATTTTTTATTTGTGCATAGAATTTGCATTCTTATGCATACTATAAACAGATACTTTTTTAATACATCTTTATTTGTTTGAACATTATATATTCTATTGTGTTTTTATTTAATGCAAAAAATTATTTATATTATTTTACTTTAGAAATGAAGTTTTAATTATAAAGCAAAAAATTAAAAATTTAAAATAATCAATTCTAACATTTTTGTGAATTGATAACTTTTCTTGATTTACGATTGAGGTTCACGATATCTTCTAGATATTGTGACGAGTAACGTAGTCAAATCTTAAATTTTGAATTTAAATATTCCCTCCATTTTCTGAATGACTATCGATATTTCGGGAACGACTTCCGCTCCCTGTAAATCAGTATTTAAAGCAAGTAAACAAAGATTTTGTAGTAAAAGTCGCAATTGACGAAAGCATTTATCTCGGCGAAAAATGAATGCGAAAAATCTTGCAATTCTTCACATCGAAAGGAAAAAGTCATAGTGGTTGACTTGGCGCTTTACGACGTTACGCCATCTTGCTCTTTCGAGGCTTCTCGCCGCCGCTCCCAATTTGACCGTAGGCCGTTTGCGAAAGCATTTCTAACCGAAGAACTGCACGTATCAGGCGGCCCGTGAAAATTCGCCTCACAACGCCCATCGAGCTGTCAAAAATTAAAAGCTGCGAGCCGTCCGGGCATAATAAGCGGTGGGCGCCAGCGGCAAGCCGAGTGGCGTGAAGGCTGCGCCACTTCCGGGCGGAATTTCCTCGCGGTGGCACGAGGCGCGTGGCGGCCCGAGCGCACTCGGTCTCGCGACCGTCAGCGCTGGTCAGCGAGGCGGTCGGCCGCACCTCGGGGCCGGTCCGCGCTCGTCCCCGAACCCCCTGACGGCGTCAGGCGGCGGCGTCACGAGCGGGCGGCGTGACGGGGCCGCGCGGCGGCCATTTTGCCAGTCGGACGCCGATCGTTATTCGGCAAGGCGCAGGCAGACAGAGCGGACACGCACGATCGCCGCTGCAGCGAGAGAAGTAGCCGAGCCGCGAGCAACTTCTCCTTGGACTTGCGCACCGGAGGATCCTGAGCCCGGCAGCGCAGCCGTGGACGGTGGACCGCGAGGGCAAGCTTCCCGCGCGCTGGACTACAGGGACGGCCAGCTCTGAGCATTCAGGTGAGTCTAAAGGCCGCCGCCGCCGCCGCGGCTTGGGGCCCGCGTGCGCCCCCCATGTTAGCAGGCAGGTTAGAGCTCGGGACGCGGGGCCGGATGCCGGCGGGCCGACATGTTGGGCCGCGCGCGGCAGGAGGCGCCGGCCCGGCCCCCCCGAGCCCTCGCCAGGAGCCGGCTCGCGAGATGGAGGACGCGCCTCGCGGCTCCCCTCCGCCGCCCGCGGTTTACGCCCGCGTCCCCAGGCGCCGCCACGAGTGCGCCACGCTCTTTCCGCCCGCTCGGGGTGCGCCGACGCCGCCTCGCCGAGGGTGTGCCGGAGCCGCGCGCCGAGCCGTTACGCAACCCCCGCCCCGCCCCCCCCGCTCCCTGCGGCTTGTTTATGTCTAGCCGCGAGGGCTTTGTTTATTTGGTCGCTAGGGCCGCCCGGCTCGGCTCGCGGGGGACCCCCCGGTGCACCCGCGAGCTCCTCCCCGGGTTGGCTCTTGTTTTACGTAAGTGCGGCCGTTGTTCGCGCGCAACGAGCGCACGAGAGGAGAGCCCCCTTATCGCGTTCATTACGTGCGCGCGGCCCGAGGCTCTCCGCGTTCTTGGCAATTACCGCCGGCGCGTTGTGTGCGAACCGCTAAGCGCCAGAGACGCCGGCCAGTTTATTTAACGACCGCAAACTGCTTGCTTGGCTTTTCGAGCGCCCGTGTCCCCGATCCGCGAGCGCCGCGGGAAAAGCAATCCCGAGTGTCAACTCGCCGAGGTCTCATTTTTCTCGCATCCTCGGAGCCGGACGGCTCGATAAGCCGAGAGAGCCGCGATAAGCCGCGCGTCATCTCGCCCGCGCCCCCTCGATTAATGCCTGCTCGGCAATTAGCGCCAGTCACGATCCCCGGCGCCTCTTGCACCTGTTCAAATCGATGCCCGCGCCCACATCGCATCCGCGCGTTTTTTTTCCCTCCCGTGCCACGCACACCGGTTGCCACGGCTCTGTTGGCCCTCCTGTCTGTGCCGCCTCCCCCCCTTCCTCCACGCCCAAACTGTAAACTGACCTTTTCCAGCTATACGCGCTCTCGCACTTGTTCACAGCGTCGCGGTTGCGCGAATTTTGTTTTTGCCGAGATTTCAGCTTAGCGCGCGCGGACTTTTATGGCAACCGGCCTTCCCCATACGGGCAGGGACACATTCACGCGAGAAACGCCGGCTTAACGGTAACGCGCGACGGCTTTTCGCTCGATACAATTTATTCCACGAGACTTTCACATCCTGCAAGCTGTGTGTCGCCTCGATCAGTCTCCGGCGCTTCGATGTATTTTCGTATTTTTGAGGGGGCAAGGCCATTATACCCTGCTTCCTGTCTACATTTAGTTTCGGGAAAACTGACTTCTATCTTCTATACCTCGTCTAATTTATGACTCCATTTATGTAATGCTTTTGAGGTATCTTTTCTCGCAAGCGTAATTAGCATTGTGTCGATTCCGTCAAAGCTAATATTAAAAACCAAAGTTGCTCGTCATTATCACGTGGCTAACTTCTGGCGAATAATTTTCATTTGTTTAATCGAGCTTTTATTTCAAACAGGTAGTAAAGAATCGATTTAGGTAGGCACCAAGACCCAAGTATCACAGTTTGCTTACGCCAGTTAATAATGCGTAGGATGGAAAATTATTGAATAACAATTGGGTTGGTAAAAATTAGAAACATAAATAGTAATAGAAACTTACCACATACAGATAAGACCGATTAGATATAAGAAATTTTTGGCTCTGGTCATGTCGAATAAAAAACTTTTACTGCGACTATTTTAATTCAATACCTTTGAGTCAAATCATTATTCTACTGATAGTGGATATAAATTCGTGATAATAAATTATTTTAATCGGTGTAAAAGTTCTCCTCTCTCTCTCTCTCTCTCTCTCTCTTTATACTATATCTCATCGCTGATTCTTTTTCCTCGTTTGAGATAGACATATACTAGGTCAATTGACAAATGAAAGTAGACTAAGGTTGTCAACATTTGACATTGTGCACATTGATTACTTACGATTCGCTATCGGATAAACATGACGTTACTAGCATAATGCTGTATGCGTTGCACTAAAGAAAGTTTTACGAATTGGATTATGAGATTTAAAGCTAAGTGCACGAAGGGAGGCCATCGAACCGTGCGCCGCGCATTTTACTCGGTCCGCCATTTTTACCGAATAGCGCTTTTGTGTAAGCATGTGTTAGATACGCATTTATTATATCAATTACTGCGAAGAGGAAAAATTAAAGGTGTATTCACAGCATAACTTACTAAGTTTCATTCGTTGACTCGCAATCTTCTACATTTTCATCTACGTCACTGTTCAAAATATTGCAAAATATTTTTTATCGCTTTTTCACGTCCAATTATATATCTTCAAAATTACACGATTATTTGTTTTAAAGGTCAGTGGAGGATTGCGGGAAGTAATTGCGAGGTTATTTCTTTTATTAGCTAGTTTGATTTTGTTGAAGATTATCTGGTAATATTTGTTACTTATTTTATTACACAGATTAGCTAAATGAAGTTAGTGTGCAAAACAAAATATTACTTTGATTTTCTAAATTTATACATCTCAATTGAATAAAATTTGGCTTTTACATATATAATGAAAAAAACATAACCTTATACTGCAGAATTTTATTGATGTTCTTGTTAATTTAACTATAGGAATTAAAAATTTTTAAAGATATTAAAATTATTTAAATTGTACATTAAATATTAAATTATATATTAAATTTTTTTAATTTGAGAGCATTAACATCTATATTTAGCTCACATTAATTTACAAAGCTGCTCTGTTTTAAATTTCTTAAACTTCATTAAATTATAAAAGGATCATAAATTGAATAATTTCACAGTTTTAAGTAAATTATATCAAAATGTTACAAAGTCGTACCAAATTTTTATTTAAACTTCTAACGGACGTTAAACAAAATTTTATGTAAATAGTTGCAATAAAATACAAAGCGGCAGGTTCCAAAGGAATCCTGTTATGTATGGTGTTTTTTATATTTTCCTTTAAGAATGAGCACCCGAGTATTCGTTGGTGGATTAACTTACCGGGTGCGAGAGCGCGACCTTGAGAAGTTCTTCCGGAAATATGGTAGAATCAAGGAGGTCGCTATGAAGAACGGATTTGCCTTTGTGGTAAGTCTAATGTAAATTAATTGTTTCTTTTTACAGTATGGTAGGGACAAGGGTCTATGTCGGTGGGCTTCCATACGGCACCAGGGAAAGAGACCTTGAGAGATTTTTCAGAGGCTACGGTCGATTCCGTGATGTCCTCATCAAGAATGGCTACGGCTTTGTCGTAAGTATCATCACTACGTCGGAGCTGTTTGTTAGAGACCAAAAAAAGAGTTAGCAAAAAATTAATAAATACGACAAGATCCTTGTTTGCTCGGTTATTTTTTGGGATGAATATGACATATACCCTTGATGTAAATCAACATTAAGGTGATAATACACCTTTATGTTAGATGTATAAAGACGAATATTGTAAAGATTAATAAGGTTACTTATAAGAAATTTCTAGTCAATAACTTAATTATATCATTTTTTATATGTCATCAACCATAAAATTAACTAACCTGAAAGTATACTGCATGTTTTTTATTAAATATTTTGAATTTTTATTTAAATATTACTAATACTATTACCGTCATAGTTTTTACAATGCAGCTTCATTTTGTCTTAGTGCCACTGACAATTTAGTTGGTAACATTACAAACAAATGGTAATATTATTACATTTATTCATTTACAATATTCTTTCTTTGTGCAAAATTTTGTTTTGTTTTTTTCTTGATCAAATGTTATGTGAAGCATATGACACAAATAAAAATGCAAGCCGACGACCTGAATTCATTAACTGTGTTCTTTTATAACTCTTTCTCTACCTCCAAACCTGCATAGTTAAACTGATGCCACAGCTGCTTATACTGATTATTATCATTATTGTAAATCAATTTTGAAGTTCTACAGGGCAAACGGACTCACCTGTATTTACAGCCTAACGTCTTAATGATGTGAAATATGTTGAACAACTGCTACAGCTTCAAGATCTAGACCAGAAATAGTCGGACTAAGACTGCTGATTTGCTTATATTTTTATATCCTCCCTTGCTTTGATTTATTTGAATTTTTGTAGAATTCTAGATTTAAGCTGAACTTGCCTAATTCAGCACATGATCACTATTTTCTGAAAGATGGATCTTGTATTTACTATTACGAACAATTTTCTTCATAAGATCAACTGTAACTTTTGCATGTTCTTCAATTAGAATAGTTACTAAAGTCAAAAAAAAATATTCTAATGTAGCATTTTTCAAAATCCATCTTAATTTCAACAATTTTGCGTAGTTTTGGAGTTAGAGTTAGGCAGGTTTCTTCATAACATATTTTATATTTAATATAATAATATGAATGCTCTAGCTGTTTAAATTAATAGTTTGATATGTTTTAATTATTGATACAGTGAATGTAATTATCATTAATAGAAATTGATTATTTGTTTTATTTCTGTTTCTATTAGGAGTTTGACGACTACAGAGATGCAGATGATGCTGTATATGAGCTCAATGGAAAGGAGCTTCTGGGAGAAAGGTAAAATTCTTTTCATTGTAATCACTCCATTCTATGGTAATTGGGATAATTCTGTTAGCATGCAAAACTAGATCAAATTTACAAAATACATCTAAATACTATCATTCAGAACAAAACTATTTATTATTAAACTGTATTATTGCTGTCTTTAATTTTTTTATTGTAGAATTTCATGATAAAAATAATTCAACTTGTCAAACATATACATTAACATTTTAAGTAATAATAATTTATAAAGAATATCAGACTAAATCTTGAATATGTTTCTTTTTTTTTAAATAACACAACTACTTAAAATTATTTTTATTCATTAAATTCAGCTCACATTGTAGTTACTAAATAGTAACAATATTAATTTTTTAAATTGTAGCATCCAAAGTTGTTTAATCATATTTCTTTTTCTCTTTTTTCATCACATAAATACAATCAAACTTATATGTTTTACTGGACGTTTTAAAGTTAGAAGTCATTGTGTATATATTGTAAGTTTAATGGTTTTTATCCTACTAATTTTAACTTAACGTTTGAATAAAGTACAAAATATGAATATCTTATTAATATAATTCAGATAATTCCTTTTAATTCTTTTATTTAACACAAAGTAAACTTCAAGCTAAATCAAAATATAATTAAAAATTGATTCTAACTTTGTTCATTACAGTTTTATTAATTATATTGATAGCAAGTATAACTATCAACTTGAAAATATACAAAATCTTAATTAAATGTATAATAAAACTTTTAATTATGCATGATTTCAATGCTGTGTTGGCTTAAAAAATAATAGTTTGAAGTCCTTTACTCTGTTTGAAAATTGTCTGTAAAAAAAGCTAGAAGAATGCTACCAGTTTATGCTGAGGTGGTCTTATTTTTCAATAAACAATTTCGATTAACGATCTGTTTGTTACGTGTGTAAACAGACTATATGTGCTTTTTTCATCTTTTTATACTTTAAAAAAAACTTCCTTTACTTTTATTTTCAGAACTTTTAATGTTATTGCAAAATAAAACCATTTTAATTTAATAAAAAATATTAAATATATGAATGCATGAAAAGCTTTTGGTTAAAGCGGAGTATTATCAGTAAAACGTGTTACTGTCGCTTTGACGTAGTTATTTAGCATAAAGTGGTAATGCTTCTTTTGCCAAAAGATATTTTACATTAATCATTATTTAACAAAATTTTTAAATAATACATGCCCTGAAAACCCCATGAAATCTTAAAAGAGCTGCTGCGTTCGTAAAACATGCATTGTGCATTGTCTTAAAGAAAATTTGTAAATATATAAAAATTATCTTTAGGAACGATGCAGTGTGACTTACCGCCATTTTGAACTACTTCCATCAATTACCCCGTTGGAAGTAAAAAAAATTATTTATATACAAAAATATAAACACACACCTCACAATAAAATATTATCGACAATAAACGTTTTATAAGAAAAAAGTTTTTAGCTTTTCGAAAATAAATTATAAATAAAAAGTTCACGTCACATTGATTTTTATTTGTCTTTTTTTATTGCCACAAATAGTTTATGTAGATCGATACTATCAAAATACCTAATAATAAATATTAATTGTATTTACCACGAATTGGATATATAAAAATTTGATTTGGATATATTTGTATAACATTGCACATTTACAATGCTTAATTCTTTCTGTAATTAAATGTGTACGTAGTAAAAAGTTTACAAGATATTTCGGTTAAACAGCAAATTATTTACTTATTGTGCAATGATTTTGACTGTACGATATATATTTGTGCCAAAAATAATTAAAAATAGGTATATTCGCCTTGACCCTTTTATTAAATTTTTTACTTTTTTTATAGACAATTGTGTACAATTAAATATTTTTATAAGAAATACAGCAAATTATTAAATTATTTAAATTATTCAAATTATTCATAGTATTTTTTTAGGCAATACATTTTTGTCTTTACAAAAAATGTTTGTTTCTTTGTATTTTATTGTGCATAAATTTTAAATTTCGTTCATTTTTGAAAACAATTTAAAGCCAAATGATTTTTATATACTCTTTCATAAAATTCGGGAAAAATATTGTTGCATTTGTTATTGGGCTGTTCGTTCAATTTTTTAAGATTTCAATGTGCACATTCTTTAAAAAATTTTGTGTAAAAAAAGACAAATACAAAATACCTTGTTTTTCACTTTTGCTAAAATAATTTCGTTCTCCACGACTAGTCGTAAGTTTCACAGTTTTTTTTATTCGAATAAGTAAAAGATTGATTTCAATTAGAGAAAGAATTAGTATTACATTTAAAACCAGATTAAAGTAAAATTCAGTTGTGAATATATTTTAATCATTATTATTAATTAATTTTCTCAGTTGATGACAATTTTTTTTTATTCGCAAAAAAAAATATAATTGTATCCTCTGGCTGCAAGTAAAGTTTCAAAATATCCAAAGGGGAATTATATTATATGACGAATAGTCGGACGGAGAAAGAAAATTAAAAGGCACTTAGAATGTTGACGATGCATAATGATAGATGGTGATGATGATAGTAATGATGATGATGATGAGATAAATTAAAGAGAAAAGAACTTAGTCGTGAACTTAGGCGGGGCTTTTTGTTGGGTGTGTTTCAGAGTGGCGGTGGAGATAGCACGGGGTGTTTCAGGGAGGCGAGGCGACCGTGGCTACGGGCGCTCACGCTCCTGGAGAGACAAGTAAGCATATCCCATTTGTTGTATTAATCTTGTTACAGAATTACTGTAGAGAGGGCCAGGGGTACGCCTAGGGGTAGCGACCAGTGGCGCTACGGTGACTCCCGCGGTGGCTATGGGGACTCGAGGCGATCTGCGTAAGACTAGTTGAAAAGACACGTTCAATCCTATTAGTCACTTTTGACCCCCTTTCCTGTCTTCCTTGGCTTTGTGATTACCTGTTCATTGAGTGTTAGACCGCGAGCGTGAATACGTCCCATGTCTTTAGTTTTCGCGATCCCTGCAAGCTGGCTGTATATGTGCGAGGATGCCTGTTTCATTTATTTATTGCAAGTCTGTAGTCTGTGTATTGAAGCATACATAATATCAATTTTATAATTTTGGTTAATTAAAATAATTTATACGCACTAATATTGCATTAAATAATACAAATATTAGACAGTACATATTGTTTTGATAGTCTTCGACTTTAAACTTCGAAATTTTTTCTAAATAGATGTTTTTATGCTCACAAAACTGCTATTAACAATTAACTACATTTTTGTAATTTGAAATGATTTTTAAAACAGCTGCTTAGGATCCTAATGCATAGACAGCAAAGCCTGCTTTAAATATATTGTAAATATATAAATGCATCGATTTAACAAAACGATGAATAAAAAATATCAATTAAATTTAAAATAAATATGAGTGACAAAATTGGCAATCATCTTTAAAAAAAATAACAAAATTGCGAACAAAAAATCAAATAATAAAGTAAGTTATAATCTTGTTATTTTGAAGTTTATACATAGAAACTTATTCATACAAATCTTGTAGCATTAGTTTCAGTATTGAGATCGCAATAGATTCTGTTAGATCAGTTTAGAAGATATGTTTTTCTAAATTGGTTGTCTTGGATTTGACAAAGTTTAACTTACTGGCACTAAAGATGTTAACTTAAAAAGTTACTGAAATCAAATTTAAAAAATGATTCCTCTTTTATTCACCATAAAAATATTATATTGCTAAAGTCAACTAACAAATTTTTGTGGTATTATGTTTGTTACAGCCGAGACGATATGCGGCACGACAGGTACGCTATTGCTGCATTTTGAGTAGAAAAAATGTTTGATACGATTGCAACAGGTGATTGATTCTGTGCCTGTGCAATGAATGCTGTATATGACCTTTTTCTTTTAATTTTTTTTACTTTGGTTTTGTTCAGTTTTTTTTTTTTTTTTTCGTTTTTTTATGCGTAGTTAATTACCATCAGAAAGAGTTCACGACATTTTTTCTCATTATTTTTTTGAAACGATATTTCTGTTCACATGACATCCCTTTTTGCAGAGATAGTGTGAACAGAAACACAAGGACCACATCTAGCTACAAGCAATCATTGCCCAGGTACATATATCTAATGTTTTGTTATACAAATTCAAAATACAATTACCAAACAATCTTTATTTATTTTTTCGTTTCCTTTAATTTCATTTGTATTTTGTTTTCTTGCCATTAAATATTTATCATTTTTATATTATTCTGTTTATTTATTTATATTTTGTTTTCAATAGAATCTAATAGTCAGGTCCAAGACAAACCTGTTTTTCCCCATGTTATAATTTAAAGTAGTTTTTGCACGAGGTAAAAACCAAAGTTTTTAAAGCAAATATTTATTGCTTTAAGCTGTCATTATCAGATTATTTAAGAGAAATCATATAATAGGCCTCATGATCATATTTATGGTTTGGGGTTATGAAATTAACACTGATAATTGAATTATTTTCAAATTCAATGGAAAGCAAAAGTAATTTCAATGTTTCTTCTAACAATGGTAAACTAATACTTTGTATATTGTAATTTTCAATTTTAAAATACATATTATATCCACAGTTAAGTAGATGATAAAAAAGTACGGATGTTATTATTTATTAAATAACAATTATATTCGTATCGATTTATTTATTTAACTAATATAATAATTTTCTGTTAACATCAAATCTTATCTAACTCTTTATGACCGATTGTTAATAATACTACATTTTAAACAACTCTCAATACGTGAAACAAAACTTTAGAATATGGTCTGTGTAGAAATTAACCGTGCAAGAACAACCTTGTAATTTTTCACACTCACGAAAAACACATTCCCTACAACCTCAATGAATAATAATCTCTATACCCATAACCCTTGCAGATATGGACCACCAACCAGGACCGAATACCGCCTTACTGTCGAAAATCTATCGAGCCGCGTCAGTTGGCAGGTAAGTTCACACCAAGAATTTACACATATCCCTTTTATTTTAGATACATAGTTTGCTTGCGAGGGTTATATTTTTATATTTGTTTAAATCATTCTTTGTGCATTTGGATCGAACGGTTTTTTGTGAGGACAAGGTCTCGAAAGCGTTCGTGTATGCAATGGAGATAGTTTTTTATGAATGCTCACTAGTTCTGTAGTTTCATTTATACTGAACAAATAGTTTGTAAATAGTTTGGATTTTTTCCAAATAGTTTTAAATAATTGAAAAATATTTGACATATTGATTAGAAAATTTGTTTAAAGATCTTATCCCTTGTTACGCGCAAACTAAGAGACTAGAGTCCTCGTTTTTAGTTTAATAACAAAGAGCAAACGGGTTATCAACTTTGGAATTGTCAAGATTTCTTTTATATTATTTTGTTTTGTCGTCGGGATTTCTTTGAAAGTCAAGAAAGAAGTTCGCCTGTTTTGAAAATTTTGAAATGTACATTTTGATCAAGTAAGCCTATGGAACTGAACTCACAGAAATAAAATATGAATCTAAATCTCTAAAAATCAAATTTGTGGAATGCTCTACAAAAACGATAGTTGGTATTGAACATGCGGAGAAGAAGTTGGGAACCACATCTATTTAGGAATAAGCATTATTTGTAACTGCCTAACCATTGACAAGTAATGGTAGGAGAACAATATCGGAATGAAAAGAAAACAGAAGAGGAGAAACATGTGGGTAAACCAGGATGCACTAATTAAATCATATTATTGAAGACAAATTACAACCTTATACCACGAATTCGAAGCCGTTGTTAATCAAATACTGGAGAGAATAACCAAGTCTTACTTGATCAATTTACATTGTTTCTGTCGTTCACTATCGATAGCATCACTATTACAAATTATGAAGTAATTTCGAAACGAATTAATTTCATGTTTCAAAGAAAGAAACTTATCCGTTGTCTATTTCTCATTCTTTTTCTTTTGTAAACTCACGTACATAATTTTACGTTTTGGCAAGCAAAATTTTCATGAGAGCGAAGTACAAAACATCACAATAATCAAAACAAAAATAAATAAAACAATAAAAAAACTATTGATATTCTTTCCGAAGAGCCATGTCCTCTTCGCCGTGGAGGGGCGGTGACCAGTTAGGGCCGAATAAGAGAAAGAAGCGATGTCGTACACACGATGAATGAGAGAAATGCAGAGAGAGAGAGAGACAATGGCTGACAACCCAGGCCTCGAGGTGTCACCGGTGCATTCTCGGGCGATTGGTGAGAGAAATCAGACAGAGAGAGGCAACAACACTATCACTCGGGCTTATCTTCCACAATTGGCCCTGCAACCACCGATGTGTGTGCGAGCGAACCCCACTGCGAAACCCCAGGCGATGATATAGGCACACACGAGTCTCTTCTCTGTCTCTCTCTCCTCTGTAACACCCGCTCTCGCTTTGACTGTTGAGGGACGCTTCCTTTGGTGTCTGCGCTCTCATCAGCGATGACAGGCAATGACTGCTCCGAGACCGAGAAAGAACTCACTCTTGGGCAGAGAAGTTTTTTCAGCGATTCTACTGGCAACGAGACT
Organism: Sycophaga agraensis; assembly: GCA_018906755.1. NCBI lineage: Eukaryota > Metazoa > Arthropoda > Insecta > Hymenoptera > Pteromalidae > Sycophaga > Sycophaga agraensis. Next base: position 2,331,684 of record JACCIE010000004.1, read on the forward strand.
TCCACCTACTTATTGGTCCATAGCTCGACAACACTAGCTTTTCTCATTTTTGTTTTATTTTCCTTTTTTTTTGTTCATGTCACTTTCTTTGTTACTTTATTCCCATGAAATATTAACTTATTAGATTTTTTATATTTTTTGTAATCATTATGGATTTTCTAGATGGTGGCCAAGTAACATATAGTTTGATAATACATGTCACCTTTCCACAGTTTTTATTTAAAAAAAAGTAACACAACTCAATTTTTATTATGTAACACATCAAAATTGTTTATATAAAATTCAATGGCCACCATTCCTGGTAAAAGTGATTTTATTCACTATCGGTTCAAGGACTAAATTTTATTGTGTAAAACATTGGTTATAATAACTAATACATAAAATTAAACTAACAAGAAAATGACAATCACTGTTGCACCTACATCATACAAAATTGCTAAAATATCTTGTTCAGATGTCGAGAGATTTCTTGCAATCATTTACATATTTAATGGCCATTTGTAACAAAATTACGACAAACCTTTAAAAAATGCAAACATTCTGGATCTGACACTGACACTTTCGGACTTCATACTAACTCCATTATCACGCCCATTGAACAATCATGACACTTACGAACAAATCACTGAAAATTCACAAATATTTTGGACGTCACTCTAATGCCAAATCTTCAATTTGAAATGAAAGTAGAAAAAAGAAGCAATTTGTATAATTTTATATAAAAGACTGGGTATCTAACTGACTTGTCATTCGCTTCACTGTGACTGCAACTGCTTTCGACAACCACCCATCCACTACCTACCACACAGAAAAAGTATCACAACTGCCAAGCTCCTACTAAGCCATCTTTGGGGGTGTGCGATACCTAAGTCTCTCAAGGCAAGTGAGATACCGGGGCCCGCCCATCCGTTGTGTGCGATGAGACCTTGAGGGGCTTGTTCAATGTTGTTGGCTTTTGGGCGCCTCTCGGGAGAGAACCAAAGAAAGCTCATCTCGCGTCAAACTGTCGTCTACGCAAGCAAGCAACCGCAAACGCACACAGAGTTCCGAAACCGACCCGAGACCGAGCCAGAGAGCATAAGCGCCAGTCAGTCTCACGAGTCAGTCAGTGTGTCTCTGTGGCCTCTATCTCCTCTCAGTCTGTCCGTAAGCAAGGTGGTGCCTGGGCCCAAGGTAAATGCGTCACCTTAACCGAGTGTACTCTTTAGATATATTATACATGTATATCTATTATTATTACTATAATCTTATCCTAAGCATACTTAATACAAAGGACTTGTGTATCTTTTGGTATAATAGTCAACAATTTAGAACACGTTGTCTTTGCAAGAGGCTTCTAGAGGTTTAATTCGGTATACCTACTGCTACTTTAATAACTTTTACTTCAATTACTATTCACTTGTTCAATTGCTATTTCTGCAAATTAATAAAGCATGGAATTTTTCAAATACAATGTCAGTGGCCAAATTACGTACTATTGCAAAAAAGAAATTACATTGTTTAATTTCACTATAAATTTATCAGCATAATTCTCCGGTAGAATAGTAGATATTAAAATATTGATTAAAGAAGAATCAGGCTTCCAGTAATTGAATAAAATTTGTAACAATCATTTCTTACTACTTTGTTTATTTTCTGTGCAAGTATTAAGGAAACAAATAAGCTTTTTAGATTGAGCTATTTGGATTATTTATAGATTGAAAAGTCATTCACTGTTTTTATATTCAGACGTAAAGTTTTTAATTATTCAAAAGAAAACAAATAATTAGTTGTATTTGTGCTCGAAATTAGGCATCTTCTAAATTAGTACTTTTGATTATCTCTAACTAGTGCGATATCTAGTATTCCCACACTTATTCATTACAGCTTAACTGAAGTTCTAAACTTTTCTGTATGCATGACAATATAAATATACAGTGCAAACTTGTAACGTAGAGCGTTTGATAATATAGCCAATGTACAACGTTAAGGAAACTCACATTAGGTTAAGGAGACTTAAAAGGCAATATAGGTCACTTCGCAACCCTTGCTGGACAAGGATCTGAGAGTACAATCCTCCGAGCAAATCATTGCCAAGGAGACAGAGATGCTGGACACTGATTTAAACCTGTGTACCTGGTTCCCACATTAATACTCACCAATCATAATTCAAATATGCAAGAGTTCCTCCAACAACAAAATACGAAGATCACAAACGAAGAAAAACGAAGAAGGCAAATACCAAGATGATTATTTTGATTATAGACTTTGGAAGATGAAGATAAAATCAATGACAAAACTCACTCAAAAAAAACTTTTTCTATTTTATTTAATCACAAAGAATCTAAACAAATTAAGCTCTAAAATGAGCATGGGATTCATTGATACATGGAAAGACTATTTGTACAATTTTGAATAATGTTATCAATTTAAAACAACCAATGATTATAAATATTTTACATCAATAAATTAGAATTGTTGATAACATTGTTTATTATTGTAAATTGAGTTATTTGAATGTAAAACTTTTGGGGTCACAAACGACACTGGAAATACAAATACTATACTTAACATATTTATACATACTATAAGTTTCCCTTTTTTTATTCATTACAATATTAATTGTTGGAAATTATTATTTGCCATTGAAAAAATTACCCCTTGTTAGACCCATTTGTTAGCTACCTTGCAGAGATGTCCTTCGGCTCAGTTTATTATCCAAAATTTATAAATATTACATTCTGCAGGGTAGGTAGAACTGTGAAAAATTGTTAATATATATAAGAATGATTGGAACTGCATAGCAAGAAAGGTTACAAAAATCGATACTAACTTCGAGCACATCTCATTCTTTAGCATAAATGAAGCATTGATCGAGAACGTAATATAAATTGAGGTTCCAGTTCGTAGCGCTATAGTATAAATATATATTATTAAGAATATCGCGACAAAAATACAGGTGATAAATGCACAGTTCTAATGTTAACCTCTTGGCACTGTTCAAGCTAGGGTCGCTTCGAGATTTTAACTCTTCAAGCAGTCAAAATCATGTAAACGTTACTTTATGTTCTAACAGTATGTAAATCTTACTAATTATTTTTTTTCTGTGATGCCCAGGACTTGAAGGATTACATGAGACAAGCAGGAGAAGTTACTTATGCTGATGCACATAAACAACGTAGAAACGAAGGGTGGGTAAATTTACTTTGTTCTAATAAAACCTTTTTAAATTTTTATTACCTTCGAATTCAGTTCATAAAATTTTATTTTGAATTTCTTAGAAAATTTTAGCATGAATTATTTAGAACTGAATATGATTATAACAAATAGTTCATTAGTACTGTCAAAACTTACATTTTATAAAAAAAATTTGGCCTTTCAGAGTGGTAGAGTTTGCCACCTACTCTGACCTGAAAAACGCTATCGAGAAGCTAGATGATACGGACCTCAACGGACGCAGAATCCGATTAATCGAGGATAAACGTCGTGGACGTCGCTCGCGATCCTCAAGCTCTAGATCGCGCTCAAGGTCTAGATCACGATCGCGCCGTCGCTCACGCTCACGCTCCAGGTAAACACAATCTCAAAGCTTTATTTAACTCACTTTTTAAAATTATTTTTCACTTTGCTAAGAGGATAAGTGCACCAGTGAAGTAATAACTTTAGAAAAAAAAGAACTAAAAGTCCATTTATTATTGTCACGCTTACTGGTGCCTAATTCAAATATTGCATATATACCTATATTAAATTACACAAACACACTTGCTCGTTTTCATTGCCCCATTTTCAATTTCTTTTACAATTTTTTGTATTGATATATGTACATTTTGTTCGCACGAACTACCGATATCGCTTGGTAAACGTCATGGTGACTTAGTTTTTATAATGCTCCTTTTTTTACTTAAACCTATTTGCTATATTGCTGGCTTCTAAATATAAAATAATATTTGTAGATGCACTACCTTTAAATTACTTATAAAAATTTTTAGTTTGTTTTTTATAAGAATGTAAAACATTAAATAATATTGGTACTCATAATTTCAGTAAATATTTGAATAATTAACTACCAAACTATGGTAAAGATATTCATTGTAAAAAAGGCATTGCTTGTAGTAAATGTACCAAGAAATTTAATTCTTTGATCTTTTGCTTAAACAATAACTAGTTTAAATTTTTTGGAAATGATTACAGTTATTTTTATTGCCTATTTGTTATTGCACTTAATAACCAAATTGTTCATTTGGATCAAAATTAAAGTGTATACTTTTTTTATTTTAAATGACAATTTGGTTCATGTGTTATTTCTTATCTTATTTCGTATGTATTTTTCTGGTATTTTTATTCCTTACCCAATACCTACCAACACCTGACGCCGTTGAAAATGTTTTGAAATTTGTTTTTCTTACATAAATTAATTTTATCGAGCGGTTGCAGTAGTGGCGACAAATTGTACTAAAATTTATATCAGATGAAAATTCAAAATTTATAGCATTTAAGTGTGATTGTTGTAATAGTTAACAATTTAGTCGTGAATTAAAATTTATATTTTAGTAAAACGGTTGTAATTTTGTTAGTTTAATTAGACAATTAAAATTATACTGAAATTTGTATATATGCATATACTATTTATACCTGAATTTATCTTCTAAAAGTTTTCCAAAAGTTTTGTGGAATTGATTTAATTATTTTTGCAAAACTTCATGGGTCACTTGAACACAAAATTTAAATTGAAGATAAAAAAATTTTGTTTTCTGTGTGTACCAGGAGCCGACGCAGCTCTCGTAGCCGTAGTCGCCGCAGCAGCCGCTCCAAGTCAAGGGCACATTCGAAATCCAAATCAAAATCCAAATCCAAGTCCCCTGAACGAAGTCGCTCACGATCCAAGTCCAAGTGAGTACCTTTCCCCAACATGGCTTCTTTTTTTATTTATGTTTTTCACTTGTTTTACTTGCATTGTAATTAATCTACTGCATTTAACTAAGCTTGAGATAGTTAATTATTAATATTTTGCAATTTATTTTTATTAAACGCTAAGGCTTAATGATTCTAGTAAACTATAATTTTATTTTCAAACATATTTTTTATGAAATGTTAAATTAAATTATTTAAAGAGAATAAGAACACTTACTTTGTATTTAAGTAAAAAAGTTTCAACCCAAACTAAAATTCCTTTTTAGGTCACGGGATCGCTCAAAGTCCAAGTCTAAATCAAAGAGCAAATCCAGGTCTCGTTCTAGATCTAAGGACGACCGATCCAAATCTAGGTCTCAATCAAAATCGAAAGCTAAATCTCCATCTAAGTAAGTAATAATTGATATATAAAAAATAATCAGTTTAACGCGTAAATGAATTGTTTGTTTGATGACTGAAAGTTATGTCATCAAATACATATGATGTTAATGGCAAATTTTTAAAATTAGAATTTCGTTTAATTGCATATGATTAATAAATAAATACACTGAATATTTGAAAAGTTTACAATGGTAATAATGTTTAATTCAATTAATTGTAGAGAACGATCGCGTGAAAGCCGCGAGCGTTCAAGAGGTGACAGATCCAGATCACCATCAGGCAGCAAACATAGCAAGAGCCGTAGCCGCTCTCGCTCTCCTATGAATGGTGACAAGTCACCAGAGAAGAAGAATGACGATTGAATTACAAACTAGACCTTGAGCACTTGACTTGGAAAAGAAACATCTTCTTTACCGATTTTTTTACGATTGCAAATAAATGATACACTACTCAAGAAGCCACTCACCCTTCACCAATCATCGATTTCAGGGCAAAACCTTGCGAGGAAATTTCCATTTTTAGATTTTATTATATTATCTTAAAATAAATATTGAATATTGTAACTTGATCCAGTTAAAATACGTCACAATATGATTCGTTGGGAGAAATTTTGTTGCGTATTCCAAATGGTCATGTAATAATGAAGTAATGTGTACAGCCTTAATCTTGACTTTTGTGCGCTGCACAGGTTACATTAGATTTTTTATGTGTCGATGTATTCTGGTGTAAGATGGCAAGTCAGAAAAAGAATAACACATGTGAATTAGCCGTTGTTGAGTAATTTCTAAATAAGGAATAATGATGCAGCGCTATTTTACGATTATATTCACTGGGGAATTATTTTGGAATATATTCTTTTTATGAAGGGAAACCTCTGGTGTATATGAAAGCTGCATATAAATGAAAAACTAATTTTGAATGCGTGCAACGATTGAGAGAATTTATAATTAAATTGTGGAATAAGGAAAATACAAGATTCACCTTCTTTGAGGCCACCCTCTTCATGTCATAGGAATTTTCCTGGCTTTTTGTATATATCCCTATTGCAGTACTTTAAGAATTATTAATATGTGATGTGTATTAAATATAGTGCTAAGTCTTATTGTCACCAATAAAAAAGAGACAACCTTGTATTTCTGTAACGTAACGTTAAATTCAGGCGTATATAAGTAATGTACCTTTTACATTAGAAACATTTTAAAGCAGGAACTAAAGTTTTGTGTCTTCACAAATTTAAAGCCAAGGTGATTGACATCACATATTTGACTCTAAAACTAGGCATTTTTGATTATTATAATATACTTATCATTTGACAGATACATGTTTATTAAGTAATTTATTAAGCAAAGTAAACTTGGATCATGTGTGACCGGTTCTACTAGATTAATATGAAATTATAATTTTTGAAAATAAAGTTAATTCGTAAACAGAAGAGCAATTTTGTAATTGAGTTTTTTTTTTCATTCTTCACCGAGGACGACCTTATCTTGGCGGCGTAAATGCACCTTTCTATATTCCTGCGGTACCCGACCGAAAGGAGAGGAAAATTTAGCAATAAGCAAATAAGCCAATTGGCGTTGGAGAAATTATTTTTGGGAGGGCTTAATTGACTTTTATACGCGCGGTTGGAAATGTCGCAATTGCCGGTGAAAGTGCTCGGACAGGATGAGAAAATAATTTTAACGAGGCGCATAAGTAGCATAGAGGAGCGGCTGCCGAGGAAATGGCCAAACGACTCCGCAGGTCCGTATAATGCGCGTGAGTCATCGGGGGCCGGGCGAAGGCACAATACACACATGCACACGGAGGCGCGCGTCCGTCTCCCACCGAAATGTCCCGCGCGTCGTGGTGGGGCGTTCGAAAGCGTAGCGACAGCTGGACGTGGCGGCCGAGCGTCTTTTTAATCCGCACACGCTCCATTCTTCCTCTGAACGTTATAATTTTTTTTTTTTTTCCCTTTTTGGCAAGCGTCGGCCGTCGGGCGTCGTCGGGAGGACGGCCGCGGCGGGCGTCCCCGGGCGCGAGGCGCGGCTAACCGAGGCGGGGGACGCGCCGGCGAAAAAGGCGTTTTTTCCGCAGGCGCGAGTCCTGGCGGCGGCCCGGTCCGTGTGAGCTCTCCCACCCGCCGGCGGCTGGCTGTGTGCGTGCGCGTGCCGGCGGCGGGGAGAGGCTCGGGCCGCGGGCAGGCCGCCCCGGCAGTCTACGCTCTCCTCTCCGCCCTTGAAGATCTCGGGACGCCGCCGCGGTCAGTGCAGGGCCGCAGTACAGCGAGTCAGTGCCCCGACAGAGTGCCAGTAGTCGCCGCAGACGCGAGCCGGTAAGTCAGGCCCCCCGGGGAGGGTGGGGTTGGGCCTCCGGGGCGGGCGACCGGGGCGTCGCTTTTTTTTTTTTTTTCCCCCGTTTGCCGCCGAGGTGCTCGACGCGAGCGGGACGCGAGGGTTGCCGGCCGAGCAGACGGCGGCAGCTGCCGGCGGGGCGACCCTGGCCAATGGCCTCCCGCCACCGGGCCCGATTGATTTTTCGGAGGGGCCGGCGTCCCCGGGCTCGCCCGGGCCGCCGGCAGGTGTCCCCCGGGGTGGTTAACCTCCGCCGAATCCTTTCCCCCAGCGGCCGGAAGCCGCCGCGCCGCCGCCCCCGTCTGCATGCACAATGAGCGCCGGGCCCGCGTCCTTCCGCGCCCGGGGGGAGGGAGGCGACGGCCGACGTGACGCCCGGCCCTCGGCTTTCGGACCTCGCCGGCCGTTTTTCATTTTTTTTTTTTTCGGTTTTTGTGCAACAAGAAAAAAAAGTGGGAAGCCCCGCCGCCGACGCGGTACTACGGCGCGATCGCCCTTCTTCTTCATTGAGCGCGTCGATGGGATAAATAATGCGTATCCCAGTCTCGGGCCCGAGAGCCGGGGGAAAGGAGGAGAAAAGGGAAAAAAAAGGCGAAGGCCCGCGAGTTTAAAAAAAAGCGAGCCTTATAAGGCGGCTCGGTACAGCGGGCGGCCGCCTCGCCGGTGTACTTGGCCCATTACTCGGCCCGTACGTGCACCGTTTTCGAAAGTTTTTGCGCCCGAATCCGCGCGGTCGCGCCTCCCGTTCCCTTGTCCCGCGTCTCCTCTCGCCGGGGAGTTCCGTCTGTCAAGTGGCCGTCTACGGCTCCTCGGAGGATCCACCCCGATATGCGCAGGAGGAAAAGAATCCATCTCTGATTCATCGGTTGTTTATTCGATTTTTCAATCGTTCCACGTAGCTTCTAATGATTCACTTAAGATTAGGCTCCTATTTTTTTTTTTTCCTTTCCTTTCACAAGCCGTATCCCCCGAGCGCACAAAGTCGCCGCTTAATCTCCCAGCTAATTACACACGGCAGTATGCGTGGTGACACACGGGGCATCGTTATGCGCGGCTATCGGCGCGCATCACAAAGTCTCGTAGGCTTGCAAACGACACGCGCAATGCCGTTTTTATCGGAGATAACTTTACGAGAGAGAGACAATTTGGTTTATCGGCCCGAGCGCCCGGGCGATACTACTTAATCAATTGTGCGATTCGAGGACGAGAAAAAAAGCCAGCCTATCGCCGTCCTGCGATTAGGCCGTCCCGCTGTGTGTGTTTTTTTTTTCCTCTCCTGCGTGTAAACAGTTGTTGTTTGAGCCGCGAAATCGGGAGATGCCGACGCGCGCACTTTTTCCAGCCTTCGATCCAAAATGTAATATCGTCAATCGGCGGCTTTGCCGAAGGAAAAGGAGAGAAAAAAAAAAAACAGCGCGGCCGTCCGAGGGACACCGTACGCACATATGTACAAAGTGGAATTGGATTTCAGCTACTTTTTTACGAGCGGCGCTCGGAGCATGTATTGACATTGTGATTCGGAAAGCGTCGGCTGAGTCACCCAGCTGAGCCAGGGACTTTAATAAAGTGTGTTCAATAAGAGGCCGCGAGCTAAAACTGCTATCAGCCAGGGCTTCTGGCGCTTTTTCCGCCTGCGCGGCTCTTTATCCGCAATCAAACATCATCATTATCTATTATTTGCCGTCGGCGAATGTATAATCGTCGGGAGGCCGCCGCGACGTTGTAACAAAAAAAAAAAGAAGGCGCGCGCGCGCGCCTCGCAAGCAAGCGCCCAATGGTCCGAGTGCCGCGGTGCGCGCATCGCTCGGCTAATCGAGAGCCTCCGCTTAGCCGCGCTTGCCGAGGACAAAGAATCCGGGAGAAGAGCGACTAGTGTCGCGGCCGGCGAATTAGCCGTCCACTTAGCGGGCCGTCGTCCTGGGCGTTGTCCCGGTGGTGGTGGTGGGGGCCGGCCTCGGGCCCCGGGGGCAGGTGATATCCAGCCGGCTTGGCGCCGTCGTCTCCCCCGGCAACAGCGGCGGCGCAGCAGCCCCCGTGGCCGTGAAAAGCCCCGGGTTTTTCGGTGGGCGGGGGCGCGGTTGCCGGCGCCCCCCCGCCGATGGCAATCGATGCGCCCGTCTGGGCCGCTGTTGCCGCTCCGCAGCCCGCAGCCACCCTCGCGGATCCCCGAGACCTCGGGGGGGGGCGAGCGCCGGGAGGACCGGGGGGAGCAGTAGATACAGGCGGGCCGGCGCCCATTGTCCACGGAGAGAGGGCCTCGGGTATCAGCTGGCGGCGTCGCTCCTACCGTCGATCGCTCCGCGGAAAATACGAGTAATCCGAGCCGAGCGACTAACGGGCGGCCTCGCGTATTTTCTTTCTTTTTTTTCCAGAGGCCCGGCGCTATTAAAAGCCCGCGTTCGCGGAACGCCTCCGGGGGAGGGTTCGCTTCCCCGAGGCGGCGCGTCGCTGTCCTCGCGGGCGCGTAAGTGTACGTTGTCCGTACACACGCGTGCATCACCGGCCGCGTGACTAATGCCGGCTCGATATGTAAGCGGGTGGGGGCCTGACTCATGCACACGCGTGCGCGCACGTGCCGCGGGTCGCGCGCGGGGGGATGATGCGCTCCCTCTTGCCGGTGAAAGTGCCTCCTCCCGTGCGCTCATGTACGCGCGTACGTGTCTATGCAGCAGCCGGCGCGCGCGGTCCATTTTTTTTCTCTTTCCGTGCCACGGCCGCGCATCCTCGCCGCGGCGGCAATGGCGCCGATAACAACCTTCCCGGAATGCCGCTTTCCCGGAGGCCGAGGCTTTCTACGGAGATTTGGGGGAAAGCCGCGGCCGCGGCGCCTGCGCGCTAATTGGCCCTTAAAACCCGCGGGAGAAACTTGGCGCAGTCGCGCGCCGCGCCCGATTTTCCCGGCGTCGATCCGTTGCTTCGCTTTTGTTTTCAACCTTCCTCGTCGATTGATATGCAGGTACAATCGAACGCGTGGCGTGCAACGTAGTCGGGGGACGCCGCTTCGAAAGGTGGCTATGTGTATGCGGGCGCGGGGGCCGGGCAGCCGCCGCGGATGCAGCAGATAGTGTATGATCCGTCGAGTCGGCGCGTGTACCGACCGAGCCGCACCCCGTGCCAGTCAAAGCGCGAGTTACACCCCGGCAGCGGCTGTCTCAACGAGCAGTCCCTCCTCTCATCGGTTTTCTCGCGGTCCAGCGCCAAATCGGACGGCGATCGCATCTCCCACTCGACCAGCAACTTATCACGAAAAAAAAAAAGGCATGCCCACCACCCGGCTGACACTATGTGCGCCTTCTTATCAGCGCGCGTCTTTTTTGTTTCTTTGAGCACGCGGCGGGGGGAGGGGGGCACTCCGGGGAGGCTAGGTGACGCGCGGGGTGACGACACATCGTGTCCTCAAGGGGGGGGGGGCGAGCCCGTTCTCCTCGGCCCAATTCCCCGAAGCGATACGTGGCGGCGGCCCCGCGGCGAGGCTGCCGCCGCTCGACCCGGGGATTTATGGCGTTGCGCTGCGCCCGGCCGGGATCTATGCAAATGCGGCGCAGGCAGGCCGCCCTGGTTCCCGATATCTTGCACCGTTACCCACATACACACCAACACGTGTATGCATTGTTGGTCTATAAAGGGCCCCCCTGGGGGGAGGTGGTGGTTGTTGCTCGCCGTCCGGAAAAGGCCGCGCGGCTTTTACGGCTTCCGAGTAGACGGCCGCGGCGCTAGCCGGATCCTTATAACCGCGGAGAGCATTCCGCCCCGCGTCCTCGCTATATCTTCAGCCGCGGGTTCTGGTGTATACACATACATGACGCCCCCGAAAGGTGCATAGGCACCAAGCGCGCTGCGGTCGGTGCGGCCCCGGGGAAACTAGTCCGCCGGCCCACTTTTTTTTTTCTACCTTCTTATAAACGCGATCGTTTGCTCACCCCGGATTCGCGCAATTTTTCACGCGGCAGTTGCGAGGCGGACGGAATGCAGTGCCCGCCGGTCGTCCTTACCGGCGGGGAGAGAAGTGAGGTAACCGCAGCGTCTTCGTGCCCACCGCTGGCCATTACATGGCGTTGTATTAATCGCGGGCGGCGCTTTAAGCCGTTATAATACGATCAGCCGCGGCGGCCTGCCTCCGGTAGCCGCGCTCGCGTTATAACGGTCAGATGTATACACCGGCAAGAAGTGGAAAAAAAAAAAGTCACGTATACAACGCTCGAGTCACTGCGCATCTTTATCTTGAGAATGCGATCGCTTCTTTGTACAGCGCTCGGGCCTTATCGGAAACTAATTGAAGCGTAATTAACAGTTCAAAGACTTGGTCAAACGTAAGATAAAAAAGATCGTTGAGCGACAGAAGCATAGAACAAATGATACGAACCGAAAATCATTAGCGAGTTATGAAACGCAGCTCTACGATAAAGAAAAAAGGAAATACCGTAATTATTGCTTAAATACGTATAAACGATAAATAGATTGCCAAAGAATAAGGTCAAGTTTAATAAGGATCCGCTTATGCGTATAAAGGTATTAAAATTTGCGATACACACATTGACTATAATGCAGAAGAAAACAAAAGAAGGCAGCTTGGCATTAAATTAGCATTTAGTCAGTGTACACCGAGGCCCCAAGTGTTATCCGTCGAGAAGCCTGATTGTCCGCGCGGAAGATAGGCGGCCGGTGGGTGTACGCGTAGGCGGAGCCCCGGGGAATCTCGGTAAAAATCATAACGGCGCGGCGGAGTAACGCCGCGGAGGAGCGACTAATCATCGGGGCCCGCCGCGCGGCCCCGTGACCCCGAGGAGCGGGTGCGCCGCGGGGTGGTGGTGGTGGTGGTGGGGGGATATAATCGCGCCTCGATCTGTGCCTTATAAGGCGCGGGAGCGCCGCCGGCGGCTCCCCTCGGGGGAGAAAGAAAGGCGCGCGCGCGCGTGTGTATATATATGTACCGGACGGCCGGGCTTGAGCCGACGACGAGGACGACGACGACACGTGTATGTACGCACGGCCGGCCGGCTCTTTCGCAGCTTTGCACGAATATACAACGTGACTCACGGGCTGTGTGTCCCCCCCCCCTTCCTCCGAGGAGGTTATACACCGCACCGCACGTATATGTGTATATATATGCATCCCCGGGGCTTTGGGGCCCGCGCGTGAGCTCAGCCGGTCGGAATGCAGCGGCCGCATCTGGCCCGCGGGGCCATCCTCGCCGTCATCCGGCTTCGGTTAGCCCGGCCTATCGCGGATCTTGGCGCCGCGGCTTTCCGCTAAAAATAGGAATTCGAGTGGCAAGCCGCAGTTGGCCCAACGGCGAGTCCTGCGCGCATCTATCCCGCCGCGCTCGCCTCCCCCGGTCGCGCAGCCTCGCCTGCATTTGGAAGTGATAAACGCGGTAGGTTTTGTGGGTGCGCGTGTGCGTGCACCTGTAAAGGGGCGAATCGGCTAACGCGACGGGCAAGCGCTGCGGATCAAACGACAGATGAAATATGTGTACAATTGCCATTATTCTTCGTTTTTTTTTCCTTCCTACAAAGCCCGTGTCATTTGTACAACATAAAGTGTATACGCGATACTATAAGAGCGATACGTTTCGCTCGTTCCGAGGAAGAATTACAAAGTCGCTAATAACGGTCATTTATGTAGATGAGCTCTCCGGTGAAACTCTCGTTTCCCTTTTTTTTTTTATTGCCCGCCCCCCCCCCTGCCAACAATTGATCCTAACAGTCTAATAACAGTGGATTGTTGTGAAGCGCGATGGAGCGGAGCGAATCAATCGGAGAGGTTTTTTGGGGCGCGCGCGCGCGCGCACACAGGACTGGTATCGGCAAACCAGTTTGGCCGGTGCACGGCTTCCGCCTAAGTCTTACGCTGGCCGGGGCGGTCCCAACAGCAATTACGGAGCTATGTATTACAACATTGACGGGGGCCGATGTAGGGCCCCCATTGCACGCGCGTCTTATTTAATTAATCTTTTCCGAGTGAAACGGCGAAAACGGAAAGGGGCCGCGAATAAAGTACAAGGGGAATTATTCGGTGGTGCCGGTGCGCCTCCCCGGTACTCGCGTGCTCCTGCTTTTCCTTTTTTTTTTTATTCCTTTTTTCTTTTATTCCTCTTGCATTGCTCACCTTTTTAGCTATCGAGGCTAGGTGAATAATAGGCGCGCATATCGGGAGCGAGTGATTCACGGTGCGGCGCGCGTCTCGCTCCGCGCGGCCTCCTTAATTGACTGGCCATTAAGCCGGGCGAAAGAAGGAAGGCCCGGCGCGCGGGCCCCGTCAATCTGGGCCAATTAGTTTCTTTCCGCTCGGCAAGGTGGAGCGCGGGCGCACCCGCGCGCACCGCCGATCCCCGGGCGGATGATCGTCGCCGAGGAGAAATTTCAGTTTGGGGAAGATAAGCCCCGGCTCGAGGGGACGGTCTTACGCATCGCCACCGAGGGGCAGACGCGCGGGATAGGAGTGGATGCGCCGAGGCAGACGCGCACGCGATCGCGGCGGAAGCCCGCCGGCCTACTTGCCGTTACTCGCCCGGGATATATATCCCCCGGCTTCCTTCCTCCCTGCGCGCATATTTCCCGACGCGGCCGGCGCCCATGTAGACCGAGGGACTGAAGCGCAGTCAATGATATTCGGCGACTTGCAGGTGCTTCGACAGGATAGCGTATAGACATCTCGAGAGAGAGCCGCCAGCATGTCGGATCCAGTCAGTCCGTCCCTGCAGAACCTGCCCAAGGTGGCCGTCGACCTCAAGAGCCAGCTCGAGGGCTTCAACCACAGTTGCATGAAGAAGGCCGAGACCGCGGAGAAGAACGTCCTACCCTCGGCGGAAGGTAATTTGCCTCGCGGCCGCTTCTTTATCGGTGCACCTTTTTTTTTTTTGTTATTATTGTCCCCGCCGGTCGATGGCCTCCGCCGGAGATTCCTTCACACCTCCTGACGATTTTCTTTTTTGCCCGCGGCAGATGTGGCGGCGGAAAAGAACCAGCAGACGCTCATGACCGGCATCGAACTCTTTGACACCTCGATGCTCAAGCACACGCAGACGCACGAGAAGAATCCTCTTCCAGACAAAGACAGTGAGTTGCTTAGACGGCGCCCGACTTCCTTGCCGCTCTGATTAATACCCTCGGCTAATGAGAAGCCATTACATTCCTCTCTATCAATTTCAGCTATCCAACAAGAAAAAGGAAAGCAGCAACTTATCTCTGGAATCGAGAATTTTGATCCGGCCAAGCTGAAGCACGCGGAGACCCTCGAGAAGAATCCTCTGCCAACCAAAGAAGGTAACTAGCGTAAACCACGCAATAGTAATTGGCCAACTGCCGCCACTTTTTTTTATCTCTTACCTTTGATTAATGAGTGCAACTTTGCTTAATCTGTTTCAGTAATCGCCGCAGAGAAAACATCCGCATAAGGATTCATCGGCAACGAGAAATGATGGATGAACAATCGTGATGCAATGATCTGTGGATTTTTCTTATTATTATTATATATTAATATTTTATAATTACCGATATCTTATGAAGATCGATGATGTCAATGCAAGAAGAAATCGTATTAATGTAATCTCATGGACTATATGTACTCTCTCGCTCGCATATCGTGTGCTTTTTTTTCATGAAAAAAAAAACGAAAAAAAACGTCGACCCTAACTGCGACTGTCCTAAGGTAAAGAACGCCACTTGATTCGTGTCCAAATGTTAACCATAAGACTGTTCCAAAGGCGTTTCGAACTATAAATGTCACTAGTTTCTACATGCTACATATTTTATATTTGAATCAAAAAAAGTAAGAATATTATTTCTTCTTTACAATATTTTATATTATGAAAGAAACAAATTTAAGTGAGAATTTTCAACTCTCCATGTCCTCATTAGATACGCATGCGACAAGATGCCAATTTTAATGCTGCCAAGTGTGATTCTTGTATGGCAACAACCCCCATTTGTACTCACGTATCGATGACATAAGCTTTAGCATGCGAAACAATAATTATATTAAAAGTGCAGCGGCAGAAATATTTGTGTAAAAATAATATTTTATATATCGGGCTATTGTACTTTTTTAATATTCATACATTTTGCATTTTCATAAAATTATTATGATAAAATAAAAATAAATTTGTACGAAATCTAACTGTTATTTTACCCTACCGATAACTGTTTATGCCGTAAATCATTTTAATAAAATACTTTTAATATATCAACGCATTTTGTAAATACTGAATTTTTAATTGGATTATTTTGTACTTTCTATAAAAATTGAAATTATGTTTTTTTGGAATAAATTTTAAAAAAGTGTTACCAACAAAATATTTCGTCTGTGTTTGTTACATACAATCGGTCAACATTATTTGCCGTTTTATAAAAATCAATTTTTCATTTAGTAATTAAAACTAAAGTGCATCCTGTAAATAGTAAATTAAACTGATTTTTTCTAATATTTCATATCTATCTTGTTTTCTATTGACTTTTAAATATGGAATAGAACAGCAAAATGAAGTTATTACCAAAATTCAAACACTACAGAGACTATAATTTTTCGTTTCATGTCTAATATAAGAAGTACTGTACATTATATTTGTAATTTTATACGAATTAATCGGATACCTACTTGAATAGATAATCTTAAAGCTAAATAAGCAAACCAAGTCTGAATCGTGAAAATCGTCATCCGTACATGACCCCTAAAAATTTGTCCCGCAACAATTTCGCGGGAGCGTCTGTTTACATCCTCGGCTATTAAACGTACAGCATGTAGAGAGAGAGACTGAATTCAGTTGCGACGATAACAACGACGGTCCTATGTACAGTTGTTTCTTTGTGCCTGTATAACTTTTGTCTCTCTCTCTCTCTCTCTCTGACTACTGCTGATTTACTACTTCTTCTCTCACTCTCTCTCTCAAAACATAGAATAAGTTTTCTTCAGTTTTCTCTCAGTGCGGTGCTAACGGTTGGCTAATTCGTTTCTGCATTTACCTCTTTCTCCCTTCTGAATTTCCGTTTTTGAAATCCATTTGATTAAAGAAATAAAGGTCGCGCAGGTAAGTCTGCTGCCGTATGAAATTGAGTAAATCCATCAACTGATCCCAAATCTACCTCATATTTTCATTTTTTCTCACTCGACTGAAAAGCACGTGTATTATTCTCTCTCGCTTTATCACTTCACTTTAGTTTCGTCGCACACAAACGTTTTTTGAACCGTGATCGGCGATCGGCAATAGATTTCTCTTGTTTATCCAGTATATACAGATGTAAGAGTAGCCTGTGCTGCTTTGAAACAATTAACGGTTTTCAAGGAAGTATCGTTTATTGGGAACTGAAATTTTACCATTCTTTTAACGAAACTGGCTTCAGATTTAGTTATTTGTGAATTTGTTTAAACGGTTTTTATTAAATCTGCACAGGAACGCTAGTGTTTGTTTGAATTATGTTTTTTGATTAAAAAACAATGTCTGTAAATATGTAAATGTAAATATATATATACATATATATATATATAATAATTAATTTAAACGATAAAGAAACGATTTTATCCAGTTTTATAATAGTTACAGAACTGACCGTTTTTCAAACTCTGTAAGTTAAATTTGTATACAGAACTGAAAATAGTTTGAAAATTGATTAAATCAAAGCTTCTATCAATTTAAATTCATTTAGATTATTTTCAATACATTCATAAAAACCTACATATTTTTTAAAGAAATTTTGATCTATTTACTTAAGTTTACATTTTTATCAAATTATAGTTTGTATACAGTTTTTAATGTTTTAAAAATTTTGTAGATTAATTTTTATATTTTATTTATTTCTTAAGATCTATGGAGGTTTCATCAAGAAGACCAACTAAGCGACCAATAGAACCTGTAGATGAATGGTTACACAAGGAAGGTTATTATAGGAAAAATGCACCTAAAGATCCAACTTGTTTATTCCGTGCTATCAGTGAACAGGTATATCAAAATCAGCGTTATCACATAAGGGTAAGAGACGAATGTATAGATTTTATGAGGAAGAATAGGAATCTGTTTGAAGAGGTGAATTACTAATCAGTGTTATTAAAATAAAACTTATAAAAATTTGTCTAATTAAGAATTTATTACCATCTACAATGTTTCAGAAAATTTCAATACCTTTTGACAGTTATTTAGATCAAATGGTATGTTTTACTGAGTGGGGAGGTATGAATGAGATTTCAGCTATGTCTCTGTTGTACAAAAGAAATGTTGTTATGTTTCATGCACATAAACTAAAAAAGGAAACAATTATAGATCATGGATTTAATGATAGTTTTTTTTTGTGTTTTACTTTATTAAAACAGTATGAATCTGTCTACACTCAAGAGTACACTGCTAATGCAGGATTTTGTCAATGTAAGATATCTATATAATTTTAAAGGAAAATAAATAATAAAAAGTATTTCAATATTATTAATGTCTTAAGTAATATATTTTAAATTATCTTCTACAGCTATTGTTTATCTAGCACTATATAAAAATGTTTTCAAAATGAACAATGTAGATGTAACTGTTCATAAGATGTTACATGGAAAAAGTAATCATTTAAGACATGACAGATTCTTCTTGAAAGGGAATTTAGACATCCGAAAGTTTGTAATTTGTTGATATTTTTTATATGCATGTATATTTAATAAGTAATTATTGCAAATATTTTTATAAAATTTTAGTCAATTGACTCTACAGTTATTAGATAAACTTGAAGATAGTGAAGACAATGAAGAATTACAACTTTTATCCAAAGGAATAACACCTTTTCCATATCGTGTAGCAAAAGCATTAGATCCAAATATTTATCGAAATGTTGATTATGACATTTGGATTGAAATCAGAAGGGGTATGTTAATAATCGTTTTCAAAATTAAATAACTAGAAATTGTACAAAACTAATAATGAATTTAAAATTTTCTAATTATTATATTTTCATATTTTTGAAATAATATTAGAAGTGAGATGCTCTGGCTATAAAAAATTTAATTCCACTGAATTACAAGCTGGAGCTAAATGCTTAGTACAAGTTAATTTAAAGGAAACTGATAAGACTAACAACAATTGCTTAAGTACTCCTGAGCAGTGGGATAATAATTCTAAAGCTATAGCAAGACCCAAGCGAATGGAACCTTTATTTTATACAGGTCACATTCAGGATATGGGCAAACATGAAGGACATGTTTTAGTTTTTGTCGAAGAATTAGGACAAATGGTGACTGTAGCTTATGATAGTCTAAAACCTTTTCCACAAAGAAAGATCAATAAAAATATATACACAATGACATCAAACAAGAGGAATTCATTAACTCAAAGTAAATTTAATCAATCACGTAATGTGATTTTAAGTATTAAATGTATTTTTCCTTTATAGACAACAAATGGAAAAAAACGTGGAATTCTGGTGGTAGAAGAATTAAGGATCAAGTCCCAAATGAAAGTGTAGATAAAAATAAAATAAACAATTCTAAAGTAAACAACAAAAATGCTATAAACAAATCTGAATGGGGTCCAGATACAAGGTAATTATCAATTCACATAATGTTATATAATTTTATTTTTTTTTTTCATGATTTATTTTAATTTTCAGTTTAGACAATCATTCTGTAAAGCAGCAAACTGAAAATTATGGATTGCATAATGACTTCAATGTCAATGTTCGTGAGAATTAATTTCAATCATGCAAACATGATAAAATTGTGCAACTAAATAAGATAAATATTTTTTTAATTTCAGGTAGAAGTTGACAATTTGAGAAATGAACTTGAAAACACTCACGTATCTATGGTTGATGCAGTCGACCAATTAGTCGCTGATAATAAAAGTAAAAATTCTACAGTGAATGATGTATATGATGATCCATCAAAAAAGTCACCTGCTACAAATGTGAATCAAGACCCCAATCAATCAAATAAACAACATAATCGCATTGATAAAAATGAAATTTTTTACCCTCCTTATCCAAGTAAAATTGTTTGTTTAAATAATTATTATTTAAATGATTTGAATAAAATTAACTAATTTTCGCTTTTAGATCATTCTTATTCTCCAAATCAACGTTATTCCGGGGATTCAGAAATGGTTAATTATGAATTAATGAAAACAATGGAAGTTGATGGTAATGAAATACCATACTCAGGTTAGTTAGTTACTTAAAATTAATATAGTAATATTTAAAAACAAAATCTAAAACAAATTTTGCTTTGCATAAGTATTTTCTTGAAAATTAATTTTTGATAAATAATTTGAAATCAATATTCTTTGTATTTAGATCCTGCTACAGTACGACGTTTCTTTAATTTAGGAGTTAAGGTACATTTTGAAAATAGAAATTTATTAATTTAACTGTCATTTATATAATTTAACTGTAAAAATTTCTGTACAAACTTAATAAATAATCTTAATTGCATAGTATTTCTGGTCACAGAATATATGGGCTAATGGAAACAATAGCCAGACGTTTGGTGATAATTCATACTTTATGTCTCAAAGTCCACCTGATACGACACCTAATTCAAATATAATGACTGGTATAAATTTTTTTTCTATTTTCAAAAGATAAAAAGAAAAGTGATAAATGTTGCTCACAAATTGTAATCATTTAAAGGTTCAATTCCTACTGGTGAAAGTGGTAATCTAGTCAACAACAGCTTAAATAATAACAACAGTGGACGTCATAACAATCGAACATCTCCACCACGGCATAGAGATCAGGAAAATCTTAATGGCACTAGATCAGGTGGCCAAAAGTCGAATTACCGTGGTTCGGAGTTTCGTAATCCATCAACTAACCGCGATTATCAACAATCGACATATACTGATGTAAACAAAAATCGAGTTGACTGTAAAAATTCAAATCTTAACGAACATCAACAACAGCAAACTTCTAATAACAAGGAGCCTCAACGTAGTAATAAATTAAGTGGGGTTGCTCCACGTTTTAAAAGAAATTACGAAGGTAAGATATTTACTTCAGAATTTTAACAACTTATACTTTATTTAAATTTTTATATTATTAAAAATATTTATGAAAATTTGAATTCCAAATTTTTGCAGACACTGTAAATATTTTCTTACATTATTAGTAGTATCACAGTCAATTTATAAAACTCCCCATCATCTATTTAATATTTACAACATTATAAAAGTACTAGTAGTTATTAAGATTTAGCTAGAAGAGATTGTACTTTCTTTACATAGGTACCCATGAATGTTTTCTTTTTCTTACTTTTTTTTGTAGTCTTTTGATTGTTTGTTAGAGATGATAATGAATCTAGTCCATCAAGAGATGGAAGACTTGGTATAGATTCTGGAATAGAAGATTCTTCATCCGGAATCGATGTTTTAGCAGATTTCATTTTCTGCTTACTTTTCCATGGAAGCAGTGAACGGCTTTTATTGGATTCTGCAGCCATTGATGATTCTCCAGATGAAATGTCCTTTACTTTATCTTCATTTTTAGATTTTACTTGCACAGGTTGATCAAATAAGCCTGGTAAATTAGTTTTATTAATATTCATTGTAGATTTTTGTGCTTTTACTGCATTGGGTACAGATTTCATTGAGCGAATGAGCTTATCCCAAAAAAATTCTGGTGAAAGATTTTTGTAATAAATTTTAGAAAAGTATTGTAATTGTGGCGGTAGTTCACAATTCTTATAAATACAGGGAATGATTTTCCTTTCTTGCTTCTTATCTAAAAATTATTTTTTATACTTTGTATGTGATGTCAGATTATTGATTTATCAAACTTTAGTAACTTACCAATTCCATTGGCCTGTGCAAAATTCACAAAGAACTTATTTGCAGGGCTTTTTAAAAAATCAGGACTTATAATAATAATAAGTCTATTGCAGCGTTCTGATATTAACCTTATTATTGCTTCATGCTCAAATGATATTCCAGCAATCAAATCTCTTTCTTTTAAACATAACTAGAAATAAAATAATACTTATGTATAAATAGTTTAAAATTAAATAATTTAAATACCTTTATATTATTTTTTTTCTCTAAATTATCTACAACTTCTTTAGCAAAAATTTCATCTTCATCTGCATAAAGCAAAAAAGCATCATAGTGTTGTTTTTCTTGACCACATTCTATTCTAAATTGATCATCTGCAATACATATTGAAACATACTATATTTGCAATTTAACAGAAAAATTATATTTTATTTCATATTGTACCTAAAGTTAATATATCAGCATCATTAACAAAATCATTTTCTTGTGCTGTAGTTTGAGATTGTTCTAATCTTTCAAGATATACCTTGGCATCTTTTTCTGTAAATATTAAAAATCTATTATTATTTATGAATTGAAACCTTTGGTTGTTGGTTAATCAATGTTTACAAACCTAAATATGGTTCAGAATCATCCACAATATCCCACCTTTCAATTTTTTCCAAAACTTCTTTTAAGTTCTGTAATGTAAAGTCCTGAGAGCTTTCTTTAATAATATTTAATAATAGATTCAAAGGATTTGAATCTGCAGCAATAGCAGGTAAAGTTTCACCTTTAATGGAACAAACTTGTGCAAATCCTCTCCAGTCTCTGTGTAATTGAAAATATATTTTAAGGTTAATATTTAATTAATAATTCTAATAAAAATAAAATTGAAAAGATTATTGGTCGAATACACAGTAATGTCTAACCTAAGTAATCCATTGCTACATGGTATGACCTTTGGAGGATTTAATAGAGTTGAAATCAGATGTTTTGTTTCGTTGGATAACGCGACAAGAGGCACTTTCGAGAGATCAAGCATGTTTTCTTTTTTTATGCAGTTGTTTGCTTTGATTTGATCGATTTCCTCCAAATTATAATTCCAGTACGGTAAACATTTGTTGTTCTTTTAAAGGATGCCCGTTTTCATTTTTTGGAGAGATTTAAAACTTTCTTTTTTCTAATACTGTCCTAAACATTCACCGAAAATTCTAGTAAAAATATTTGTGTACTTGCTGCGATCATTATAATGATCTATAGATCGACATTCATCGCGATCAACAATGATTTATCTCTATGTAATTTTTCTATGCTACCAACTGTTGTACTGACTGCTAAATATTCCTAAATAGTATACGATAATCTAGGTACATTTTCTTGTTTCTGTTCAATACTGCAACCGCGGGAACAATTTATTTTTAAATGTCCAGGTTGAAGAAAACTCCAAATCACAAGTTTAAAACAAATATTTTTTGAAACTTTACAATGATATTAAAGTTATGTTATTCAAATATAATAAAATAAAACAGGAAGAAATCGCAATGACCATCACAATGGTCAGTACCAGTATCGTCAGCAACAGCAACAACAAGATTACGAGTTTCGAAATAATAAAAAACAAGGCGAACTTCCAATAATGACAAATCAGTTTGACGCTAATGGCACTGTACCAATGCAGCAGCAAAACCAAAATTCTATGCCGCATCAGCAACAATCATCTCCGCTCCAGTCTCAATCACCGCCTTCATTGAATAATTCTTATTCTTACCCAATTGTGCCTTACAATCAACAGGTGCCTTTCATACCCATAAGTCCATATCCGACAGAATCCGAAGCATTTCCAGGTTTGTTGAAAATTAATTTTATTATTGGTATTTCAATTTAATTTTACACTAAGAGCTTTTTGTTTAGGTAAAAAATTCCGTTGTTATTTTATTTCGATCAAGACTATTAAAAATATGTACATGATTAACATTTATTCCAGGTCATTACTATTCACCGCCTCCGAGTTTCGTGCAGGTTCCATACATCCCACAATCTGAGGTATCGGAGAGCGGTAACATGAGCAACGTCCCTCAAGTTTACCAGGCGGTGGAGAATTATCCAACTCCGTACCCGCCCGTATACTCTCAGTACGTTTATCATCCGCCTACGATGTATCCAAACCAAGCGCCGGGTGCTCCAATTCCAGAGAATGGTTATCCGCCTTATAACGGACAGCCCTACTACTTTCCCTATCCTCCACCACCTATACCTCCAAACATGCCAATCACTAGTGCTCCAAATCCGCAGAGCGGGCCGTCGCACTAGACTTTTTACTTTCACGAATTTCATCAGATTAGACAATAAATTGCGATTATGAGGTGAACACTAAAGTGTGCGTAGAAAAGAGTATTTTTTAAACTGTTGACTGAAAATCGACGTTTATTTTTAAGATTCATGAGGATCCGTCTGCAGTTATGGCAGTTTCCTGGTTGTTATATTTAAATTTAATCTATTGATGTTTGGTAATTTTTAAACGGAAACAACGATTAGTGTTTCACAATAATCGTAAGTGATAATTGTGTGAATCTTGAGACTATGCAATTTTGTTATACCGAAGAAACGTTTTTTACGTATTTTTTAGAGTTCACTTTTAATTTTCGTACATAGTTGTAAATTTAACTATCGCCCTGACAAATTTACTTAAATTATGTTTACTTCAAACATAACTAATTAATATTTTAGAATTCGATAAATTCAAAAATATGAATTGAAAATAATTTTTAGTTATGTTCGATTATAATTATGAATTAAGGTCGAAATAAATTTGTTAGAATAGTTATTATTTTTTTACGAAATCGCAAGGTTGAAGTATTCTGATCAGAAACTGGTGTATACTACAAACAAACGTACAATTTAAAAGCTTTAAGCTTTTACTTCATTGTTAATTTTGATACAATATCTCTTGAAAATTGTATTGTAAAGTTAAATAGGTTGATAGATTTATTGTTTTTTCATTATAAAACCGTGATTAAATCTTTATTGTAGTCTTCAAATTTCATATTAAAAGTAATAGATTTTTGTACAATGTTGCGTTCATTGTAATTTGTATTAAGATTTTCTAAATTTAAAAAATATATACATAAATATTATATTTGTAGCATTAAAATCAATTCTAATAAATATTTTCATTATACAATTGTCTTAAATTTACATCCATGCTCACTTTTTTTTTTAAATATCACTGTAGCAAACAGGGTAGAATGTCGATAAAATGTGCACTTTTCTACCATATAAGTATTCTTGTAGAATATAAATTTTCTGAATCACTATCACTACAAAAAACTTTTAATTTCTCCATCGTATTGAAGTACTACAAAGAAGACACTCTGCATAAAAGTACTCTTCTGATTGAGGGCGAAGACCGGCCTTGTATTCTAGCAAGGCTGTACGATCTCCTTGAGAACTAAGAATCTATTAGCAATAAATTTAATATTCTTTAAAGTTAATCAAGTATAATAAAATATATTTTTTTAGTTAATTATATCTTACTGTACACATACATTAATTACAGCTTTGTAACAGTTGAGATTTTTCGCCACTTCTAATCTTTTAGCACTATCTACATAATTTAAAAATTTTTCTATGATCCCAGAAGGTGCTTGATGATCTTGTAAAAGTCTTAATACTTCTTCAATGGCTAAATCTGTTTGTAACTTTTTTCCCCCAAGCAGGCCCTTAATACAAATGTAATTAAATTTAATTTATTTGTTTGAATGTCTTTTTAAATATTTTAATAAACTACCTTTTTATGAAGTAAATTGTCAATATCATCCCATGCATGAACAGATGCTCTAGTTACAATAGCCACCCTTTGGTATTGACGAGGTGAAATATCTTGACTTTGAATTAAACTTAAAGGAGAATGAATGTTATTTTCAGGAGTTCCCCAGTAATCCTTACATGTTAATCTTAAACATTCTAGAACTGAAGAATTATATTTTAGAGGTTCACTAAATTTATGATTTAAATTCTTCTGCCATTCTGGAAAGAGAAAAACATTTCAATTTTTATGAAATTTTTTACTTTTAAGTGAAATATTTAGATCTCTTGTTTTTTAAATGAAGATAAATATTAATTCTATATTTAGACTTGAAAAAAAAGTTCTTAATCAATGACTAACTAATACAGTGTATCTGTACCTAAAAGTTGTACATAACATCGAACAAAAGCTGTTTCTTTGCAATTGGACAAATTAGAGAATGATGTGGTATAATGATTCAAAATTTTTGAATGTAATGTTTCTAGGCTACTTTGTGTTTTATCAGTATTTTTAATAATTATATTTAAACATCTAACCTGCAAATAAAAAAATCTTTTATATTTATTTAATGCATGAATTCTATAAGTTAAACTTACTGCAGCATCCACAGTTTTACCATGGGCACTGAAAAATAAACTTTCATAATATAAAAGTAGTTTTTAATATTTAAGAACAACAATGAATTTCTTACGTAAACAAATCACAGATTTCACTGATACATAGTCTTTGTGATAAGTAATGGATATAAATATTTAAAGCTTCAGGTCTTTCAATTAATACTTTTTGAACTAAACTCCTTTTTAAAGTTCTTTTTATAAATAATGTTATCTACAAGTAGATTCAAGTTAATTTATTTAATTAGTTTAGAAATTAACATATTTAAATACAACATAAAACAAACCCCTAGAATTGCATTTCCATTTCCACTTTCGATAGCAGCATCAAGTAAATTAGTTTTGCTAGCAAGAGATTTATATTTTTCAAAAGATGGTGAATGACCAATTAGGATTTCTTTCAATGTAACTTTTGGATCTTCTTTTGAAGATTCATCTTGTATGTACTGTAATTTATCTGCTTCTAAAACTGTAAATTAATAACTTTTCCTATTAGAACTTATAGATTGAGTTTATTAATATTTTGATATTTGCTTAATTATTTAAAAAAGGAAAATACTTTTAGCCAGCACATTATCTGAAATAATTGATGAAAGTGGTTTTGTAATTAATTGTGGTTCAACATATTGTGTACTGCTATCATTTATTTGTATGTTAGAAATGCCAGCTCGTAATTCTGCTGTACCAGTTTTTGATACTCCAAGTAATTTATCAGACTAAATGTAAAGCACAATTTTAAATTACTAACTGACCCATTAAATTAAATTAATTAATTGTGACAAGACTAAAACTAACCTCTTCATTTTCAAATGAAAATGAATGTTTTTCATTGCTATACCAATACTTTTCACTATCAGAATCATTTGATGTGGCCATTGTTTAATTGCATAACTAACTTTTTCACTGAGAAAACATTAATACATATATAAATAATACATGTAATAACAAAATAAATATGTTACGTAGTTATATCTCAGTTTGCAGTCAACATATTTGATTATATGACATTGTTTGACAATATCATCATCAAAGGCACTAGTTGCTTCAGTCTCACCAATAGCAGTTGCTGAATATATGTTTTATGTACATGCACACATGGCATATAGGGGATACTAATAACCTTATGGACCTAGCCAATACTTAGTCAAACTCAGTCAGATTGTCAGTATTGTCAGAGTGTCAAGCATTGGGTGGTGTATACGATTCATATAGCACGAAGCTCTGATTCGGAGAAATAAAGTCATATCAGAGGAGCAAAATTCACCGTGATTCATCAATTCGCAGTTTCGATTTTCAATACTCGGGCTTATAGCCTTATACGCCCACCGGCTGCCGTTTGCGACTCAGTTCTACATTTTTCTGTATAAATTATTTGATTTATTAGTGAATTTATGTAACATTTAAAAAACGTCTTTATCAGTATTTACAACTAATCATCACCACATAGAAAATGATTTTTATCATTTTACTAGTCACTTTGTGTGACTCGGTGTTTTCCTTCACCAACGTTTATCCAAAGTTAAAATCATACCCTTTAAAAGGGAATGAAGATGTTGGGGAACCATTATTTCTAACACCCCTTATTGAAAACGGAAAAATCGACGAAGCCCGAAAGAAAGCCGCAGTTCAGCATGGAGATATGTTCGATGTAGGAAGTTATGCTGGATACTTTACTGTAAATAAGGAATATAATTCCAATTTATTCTTTTGGTTTTTCCCAGCTCAGGTAATAATCTTTAAAGTTTTATAATTATTTAAGATTGTTGAAAGCTTATTTTTGTATATATGTAACTTTATTTTACGTTTTATGATAAACTTTTCAATGTAATTTATCGTAAAATTTAATTTTATAGCTAAAGAAGTTTTTAATTAAATACAATTTAAAATTACTTTTATCGTATGAAATGTTTGATAAAATTTTGTTTGTGGTGCAAATAATATTAATAAGACTCATGCATTAAATGTACTACATATTTACATTTTTTATCAATAAATGAAGATATGCAAGTTTTTTCATGTAACAAGTTTTCACTTTTAAATTATTAGCATCTCTTTAATTTAATTACTTGTTTTTTCTTTAGACAAATCCTAAGGATGCTCCAGTGCTTTTATGGTTACAAGGTGGGCCTGGAGCTACATCACTGTTTGGGCTTTTTACTGAAAATGGACCATTTAGTGTAACAAAAGACATGAAGTTAAAACCAAGAATGTATTCTTGGAATACATTTCATAATGTTATTTATATCGATAATCCTGTTGGAACTGGTTACAGTTTTACAAATAATGATTTAGGCTATGCTGTAAATGAAACTGATGTTGGCCGTGATGTTCATACAGCATTAGTTCAGTTCTTTAATCTTTTCCCTGAACTTCAGGCTAATGAATTTTATGTTACTGGGGAATCCTATGCTGGGAAATATGTTCCTGCAGTATCACATGCTATAAAGGACTATAATATTAAAGCTAAAATTAAAATCAATTTAAAAGGCTTAGCTATTGGAAATGGTTTGTCTGATCCTTTGAATCAGCTTTGTTACAGTGATTATTTATATCAAATTGGTCTTATTGACTTCAATGGCAGAGATCAATTTAAACAACTAGAAAATCAAGCTCAGGATTTTATTAAACTAGAAAAATATGTTGAAGCATTTGAAATATTTGATAAATTAATAGATGGCGATTTAAACAAGCAACCATCATTATTCAAAAAATTGACTGGTTTTGATTTTTATTTTAACTACCTTCAGACAAAAGCTTCTAATAGTTCAGATTGGTTTTCTCAGTTGGTACAAAAGCCAGATGTTCGTAAAGCAATACATGTTGGTAATTCTTCATTCCATGTCGAAGATAAAAAAGTTGAAGAACATCTTAAAGGTGATATTACACAATCAGTAACATTTTTTGTTGCTGATTTGTTACAGCATTATAAAGTTTTAATCTACAATGGCCAACTTGATATTATTGTTGCCTACCCATTAACTGAAAATTATCTTCAAAACTTGAATTGGCCTGGTTTAAAAGATTATAAAAAAGCTGAAAGAAAACAGTGGTGGGTAGGAAAAGAGTTAGCTGGATACTCAAAAGTTGTAGGAAATTTGACCGAAGTACTTGTGAGAAATGCTGGACATATGGTGCCTGCAGATCAACCAAAATGGGCTTGGGATTTAATTAATCGCTTTACACATCATAAACCTTTTTAAATACTTTAAAAAAGAATTTTTTAAAGAAGCTTTCTGAAATTAGTGTATGTGATTATGATTGGTGACTTTAGGGTAATATTTGTATACACTAGTTCACTTTCATTTTATAAGAGCAAATTATTAGAGATTTTTGTCATATATTAAGAATATTTTAGATTAATGACGAATTATTTTAGTTTATTGTTATAAGTTTATTCATGATATACATCCATTTTATTGTTAAGAATCATGTAATGTTAAATGTGAATTATATTCAACAATTTTATCAGAAAAAAAATACAAAAATGAATTAAAATAACCTGTTTCTGTAATGTATAGAGTTATTAATAAACAAATTATTTTTTTAAGTTTATGAATAATTTCTTTGTTTCAACCATGTACTTTGTTCATTAATAGATGAAATCATTGGTTAACTCATTTGAAAGTAGTTAATTATTAAAAATCATTATTTTACACATAATGTTTACGTTTTCTATTACAAAAATATTGTAATTTATAGAATTATTTTATTGTTAATTTTGTCTTTTTACGACTGAAATTGTAAATTACATTATTTTATTTAAATATTGAAAATTAGTAATTGTTATTTTAAGCCCAAAAGGATGAATGAAATAAAATCATTGATATTTGATTTAAATATTGTTTTGCACGAGTTAAGTAAATTAAATCTAACTTATTAAAATATTGATTGCATACTCTTGTGTCCTCCTTGTTTAGTCCTATGTCCTCTGTAATTTGAATTAACTTGTGTCAATACATAATCAATACATAATTCAATCTATGTAATTTAATTTTAATAATAGGGTATCACAACTACTATAAAAGAATGCTTATCCTTATATGTCTCGTACACTTTTCGATGTTAACCCATTATACTTCTATCTTCTGTTATGATGAAGTAAACCATTGTTATTTGTAAACAACAACCTAAGATAATTATGAGTTTTTCATTTAATATTTTTCGTCTAAAATGCAATATCAAAAATTATTAAGGAAAACAAAAGCTGAAGTATTTTTTTTGATATAATGATTAATTATTAATGGGAAATTATACTTTTCAAAGCATTATTTTATAAATAAGATAACCGATACGTCATTGAAGGTGACGATACCTATCTAAATATATACATTATTAAGTTCTTTGCTCTTAAATCATAATTAGAAAGTATTGTAATATTTGTATATTTAATATATTATTTGTAATTAGCGCTCTCGAGTTTGATATTTTCTTTCAAGTATATCAACAATTCGATTGAATATTAAACCGTTTATCTTCATATTATACGATTTTTACAACAATGATATTTTCCCATATCCAGATAAATGCTTTTCTTAATCTGCTCTTAATCTTTTTATTTGCAAATTTAACTTTTACCAACTCAATAAAAATCAACATGTCTTAATACCCATTTTTCGTTTAATTCATAGAATATTATTGGTAATTGTTTGATAACTTTATCCGATAAATCACATAAATCATAACGTACAACAAAACACTATAGTCTATCTTGACAGTCGAAAGTCTGAATAGAATGCGAATTAATGAATGTAATTAAAAGATTATACGCATGTATAAAATAATATGCCGTAAAATATTTTGAGTGATCAGCTACATAGTACAATGCAATATATTCTGATCGATTCCGTGATCATTATTTATCGTTATAGATAAAAAAATATTCTGCAAACATTAACTACTCGATTCAACGTTTTATTTCATAAATCGTATTTTCCTATATGATTCGATTTATTTTCCATACGGTTTTAAGGGGACTTTCTGCATGTTACTTGACTATAATGACTCTTTTTTACAATAGAAAAATAAATCGATTTTTTGTCCACTGCGTAGTAGAGGGTGGAATAATGCTAATCATAGACAGTAATATCATGTAAATAATTTAGGAAATATGATCATAGTGAATATTTTTATCGACTTATAATTAATTGTATAAAACAGCTACATAACAGAAAAAAATCTTAGAAATCATAAAACATGGTAATAATATTGTTGTTAAATAAATATAATTTGTTTATTGGTATAAAAAATTGGTTAGTGGTAATACAATGCACAAATTGTTTAGTGTTTAATCCACAGTACAAAAGTAACTTATCAGTTACAAACAGTATTTTATATACAATTACGCAAATAAGTATATTTTCGCAAAGTTTTTTCTACGAAATATACAGAAAGTTCAATGGCTTCATCATTATATGAAATGGCTTTATATTAAAATAAAATTGCGCGATGACAAGCATCAGTCTTTGTCTCTCGCGTCGAATATCACGTGATGAATTATGTAAATTCATTTATGCAATTACATCGAGAAATTGCAGATTATCGTTCAGTTCAATCTAAATAAGGTAGTATGAATTTATCTACTATTGAAACATTCATATGCCAGCCGAAGTGCGGTATCCCAGGAACCGTGTGGATTATTAGTTTCTTCTGCTTATCAAGTGTTTTTAGTCCAATTAAATCGTTTTTGTACATGTCCCTATCACGCATCTCGACGACTGTCTGGTTCTGGTCATAATAACCGAACTGACTGCTTTGCCACGGAGTGATGACGCCGTCGTCCGGACCTCCAATGAGCACCATCTTATTGAGTCGCGTCAGGCCATCCTTGAATGCCGTCGTGTTCTTCGTCGTCTTCTCGTTGTTGATAAACGGCAAAAAATTGCTGAACTTATAGTAGAGTTCCTAAAACGACCAGCAAAATCAGCGACATTAGTTCGCGCACTAAAAATGAAATGATAAATATTAGCTCGAATAGTTTCCCACTGACTTGATGGTGCGGATCGTTCCAGTAATTGCCAACACTCGTCATTTGGCCTATCTTGGAGTAGAATAGCTCGTAGGCGGTAGAGCGCGTTAAGTTTGGGAAAATGAGATGCAGAAAGCTTGCTGAAAGGACAATGGTTAATCAATATAACCCACGACAAAAATAGGATTATACTGTCATTCGCAAAGACGCACTTCCGTATTGGCCGGCTTGGGGTGAGCTCAGCGAGATGAAGCTGCGCACGTTGTGCTGCGGGAAACTCTGGAGGACGGCCCGCGCGAGGAGACCGCCTTGGCTGTACCCGAGCAAGTGGATACCTTCAGGATAGGCAGTGCCGATAGCCAAAATGTCGTTGCCAATCTCCTCTACCTGCCGCCACATTGCCTCGAGACTGGACCAGCCGGCGTACCGCACCGTGTTGTAGACCTGCGTGCCCGGATGCATCTGCCAAGGATATATTTTCCATTCGCTATATATCGATTTCGTCTATGACATCAGTAATTCTGTCGGTTCATTTAATAAACAAAAATCACATTTGGGTACTCCAAATGTCAGTAATCATGCAGGGCTAAAAGTTTAAAGTTATAAGTAAGAATTGAATATAACTATGATTAAGGCTCTTGTATCTTTCTATATTAGCTTCTTGTGAGACACATCGCTACGGTTTTATAAATAATTTTTTTATAATTATTTTACTATCTTAGATTTTAAATCCTTGTATTTCAGTATATACACTAATATATATTTTTATTTCTGGAATCATGTAAAGTTGTAACTATATAGTTATTTACGATTAAAATTTGTTATTATTATTATATATTATTAATTTATGGTAAAACCTACGTATAGTGTAAGATGCAATAGAACATCGATCGAACGTTAATGCACGATATAAAGAGCGAAATCTAATGAATTCAAAACAATTAAATAAAATAGCGTTTAATTTAAACATTTATTTAAGCATAAACAGTAAATATTTAAATCTACTGATTAATTACGATAAATAAACGGATCATAGTAACGAACAAAGCGCCTGCGTATGCGTAAATCAAGCGCGAGCGAGATTGCGAGCGCCTTATAAACATGTTTCGAAACTGACCACACAAAGAAACCAAGTTTTAATAGACAGTACCCAACTGCAGTTGCTTACCTCCTTGATTCGAGCGGATATCAGGTCCATGCTGATGCTCCCCGTGAGTATCCCATGGACGACGGCCACGGCGCGATAGGATTGAGCCCCATGCTTCGGCAGTAGCAGCGTCGCGATAATCGCGAGGATGAAAACACGGTGGTTTCTTCGCGTGAACATCTCGGAGCAAAAGCCAGGACCTGACTCGCGTGTATAGTGATACCAACTATTCCACGAGCTTTCCCCAAACACACTGGCGTAGACATGCGTCAATCCCCCCATGCGGCCTTATCGAGCTAGGGGTGTAAATGACCCTCCGTCATTAGACCAGATCTCTTCGTTACCCACTGCCAGTGTACGCGCACCGCTCATGACAAACTGCCTTTACCGCAGTCGATACGCGCCGGACTCCGTTCGATATATATACATATATATATAGAGAAATCATTTTCTATGTATATATGCATGTTTGCACATATACATATAAGAGTACGCGATCGGCGGCCAAAACGCGAGTTTTCCCCCGCGACCGATCGCTTATTACATTTTTTTTTTTTCTCTTTTCTCGTAAAATTTTTCATCCCGGAGGAAATGAAATCTGGCGGGGCGGGGCGGGGGCCGCGGGGCCTCGGGTCTGCCCAGGCGCTGCGGAATGTCGCGGCGGCGCTGGTATGTCCCGGCTCTTAATCCTTGGCCCTGCAGGCAGGCTATTGGGGGCCGGCGGGGCCGAGGGGCACGTGGCATCCGCGGCCATACATCACCGCGCGCCTCCGACAATTCGAGCGCGGCGCGCATTGTCTCGCTCCCCGTCATCCGACGGGCGATAATCGCGCCGTCGTTCCGCTCGCCCCCTTTACTACCCCTCGAGAGCCTTATATACACGCGTCGAGGCCGGCTCCTAATCGCTCCCGCGAAAACAGGGCCCCGGCGAGCCGACCGCAGTCCCCGACTCTGCGAAAACTCCCTGCATGAGGGCCGGTGTACATGAACACGTGTATACGTATATATATATACGTAGCAATTGATGCATACGTGTACGCGTATGTATATAATCCTCACGTGGACATATTATCCGCAACTGGATTTTCCGGCGCGCCCGGCAGTTACATTGTAAATAACGCCTAATTGCCGAGCGGAGCCCGCGGGGGGCGCAAGAAAACCGCCAATTTCCCGCTTTCATCCCGCGGCAGTAAAGGCGAGCCCACGGCGCCATTGGCGCGTTTTTTTCCCCCGCGCGAACGACGTCGTAGCGGCGCTCGGGCCGCGGCCGTTCTTTTTTTTTTTTTTCTTTTTGTTCCTTTTGCGTTTAATCAAGGATATTCGCGCTCGACTGCCCTGTATTTCACTCGTCCCCCGCGCGGGCCTCCGAAGCGCGATCTCGGCCGGGTCCGGCCGCCTCATCTCGTTAATGGCCGACGGCGGCGCCTTTTAACGGCCGGCTTCTTTTTTTTGTCGTTGTTGCTGCTCCTGTTGTTGTTCCCTCCAAAAAACCTTAACCGCGCCCCATAAATTCCTGATACATATAAGCCGGGCCCCGTAAATCTATGGTACACGTATGTATATATACGTGTGCGCGCGAGGAGCAGACGGCTCCTCGATGTACATATACATGTGCACATGGCGGCCCTGAAAAATCACGCAGGCTGGGAGGGCGCGAGGAGTGGGTGTGTGTATATATGCGTCGCCGGGGAGATTAGCGTTAATTGCGGAGTCTCCGCCGGGGGTTGGCTCCGCGCGCCCCAGGCCGCGAGGTATTTGTCACCGGGCGCGGCCCTGAATATTAATAACCCGGCCCGCGAGCGGCCGATGAATAGCGCGGGACGCGCCGCTTCTCATTATCTCTGCTGCTTGATTTTATCAGGGTGACGCGCGCGTCGAGGCGCCGCTCAATTAATTGCGGCCCCTGATTCGCGCTTGTACTGCAACACCATCGCCCTCCGACCGCAGCTTTAAACCTCCCTTTTTCCCACTGGCAGGTGTGTATAAGTCGGGGGAGCGGTAAAAGTTCCCTCTCGCCAGCAAAGAAATCCAAGTTAGTTTTCTGATAAAAAGAATTTTTCGACGTTTTAGTTTTCATTTCGAGCGGGGAATCAATTGTACCATAGCGTTGTATTCTTGGTGGACTGCTTGATCCTGTACCTTGCAAATCCAACACTGAGACTTTCTTATAATTATTCTACCGCGTGCAAGAACAGAAACTGGAGCTATATCCAATTCTTTATATTACTATTACTTTTCACTGTAGTTGAAAGGGATGCGTAGTCTCGTAGATAATATAGCTTTCAGCTCTTGCATAATACGTTACATTACGTGTCTTACTAATCTAGATATTAATATGGATTACAACTTGAGAACAAGAGATAGGAAGGTAGATAACTATCCTGCGCCAGTATCCTTAGACGCAAATTTCTGGTGACTATCTTTGTGGAAGTCGAGGTACATAAGTTAAATCAGTTTTTTAATTTCTAATTCTAATGCCATTAAATTAATCTGAAGTAGTTTATTTGATTATCGATCGACACGGTCTTTATGATTTGCGTATCATTCGTAGGTTAATTTAAGGCTCTAGTTAGTAGTTCGTCAACGCACAATTTGATTGCTTAAAAAATAGTCAATAGGAATTAATTGTACATGCTTATTATAATACTATTTATATCCTAGCTGAAAATCACCCCATAATTTTGTAGATTAAATCAGTTTTCGGCTGACCCTTTTGAACTAAATAATTTGTTTAGATAATTTGCATTTGACAACATTCTTGTTATCTTCCATGATTTTTATTGTACTTACAAGAACTAATCTTATTGATTATAGACTACGTTTGATTAGCGCGTAAACTATAAAAGCTGTAATCTAATATCATTCATGCGGCGGCTGAGTAATTATTAATTACCACACTCGCTCGTTATTAAGAGGGTATAATCACGTGCAACGTAAAGAAAATCCACTATGATTCATCGATGTATATACAGATATATATATATGATGATCTTTTTGAGCATTGTGTAGAGTACAACTGTTTAACGTGGCGCAAGCGGTGCATTATTGTTTTCCGCGAAAAACATTTGGCCAGCACAGTCCTGCGGGAAGAGTCCGCGTAGCTCGGCTAGATCAAAAGCTGGTCTAATCTCGAGCGGGGCGCATATATATATAGAGAGAGATCGGGGCGGCGCGGGCGACTGCCGCGACGAATATATCTCCGAGGCGCATAATTCGAAGCCGTAAAAGCGCGTATAAAAGCCGCGGGCGGAGTAATCCAGCGCTCGGCGCACTAAAAATTCGGTATATACTCGGGTCGGGCGGGGCCGGCGCGACACACATCGGCCCGGCCCTCGGGCTCCTCCCGGGGCCGAATGGAAAGCGGATACGTGTATATATATACACATATAGACCGGGGGCTGCACGTAGCCGGCCGCGGCGCGCGTCCCTCGGATATATTCAAAGTCGCCGATAGTTTATTCATGGCCGCGCGGCGGGTCCCCGGACTTATACGAGATATTGGAAGTGCGCGGCCCCGCAGACGTCGACCAATATCGCGGGCAACTGTCCCCCAGGGGGCAGCCCGCGGAGGAGCCCCGCGTCGACGAGGACGACGACGACGACGACGACGACTCGCCGGCGAGGGGCCGGCTCGAGCCTGACAGCCCGCCCACTGCCCCCCTCCGGCCAATAAAATTCAAATACACTCCGCGTCCGCATGCTAAATTATCACATCCTCCATTACCCGGCTGCCCGGGCGCGCCGCCATATTCCTCCGGGGTCCGATGCGCACAGGTGGAGGACCTGCCGGGCGCGATTCCCTTCCCGCTTTTTGCCCCTCTCCTTTTTTTTTCCCTTACCTCCGAGGGGGAGGGACGCTCCGCGCCTCGGCTTCCGGCCAAGACTTTCGAATTGGATTTCGCTTCGGGGACCCCAGCCGCCCGGGAGTTTTCGCGGCGGCCCAGGAGGCTGGATTCGGCCCCCGCGCCGCCGAATTGGACTGGAATTAACGCGTCGGCGCCCCGAGCCAATCGCTCGGGACACGGCCCGCTTATATTGACTCGCCGGGGAAAATAAGACGTTCTCCGGCCCGATTGCACCGGCGCTCCTCTCTCTATATGTGTGTGTGCGCGGCTCCCTGCACCCCGCGCCTCCCTGTGTGCGCGGCCGCCCTGCCGTGTACACAATGCCCCCATATAACCGCGTATATATGCGCCTCGGCGCCCGCGCCGACCGCAACCTCCTCCGCTCCGCAACCTCATTCTATCCATCTCAATAACGCACGTATCATTTCACAAAACGCCGGGGCGAGTCGGGATGAGGGGCTCGCCGCCCTTTTTCCTACTAACGCGCGCGCCCTGCGTAAGCCGCCGATTGCGATGGCCCTTTAGCTTGGAGAAACACTTTGTACGGCCACGTGTCGATCCCCGGCACCGGCTCCTTTGCATTTGTATCAACCAGTGTAATCGAAGCATTAAACATTCAAAATTGTCACTCGGCCGGCCCGTGTATACGCTCGCTCCGTGCTTAAACTTTCAAACGACCTGTAGCCAAAAATCTATTATTTATAAGGGCGCCAAGTTTTTCTTCCGATTAATCGATTCTCTTCCCGTAGGCCTTCAATCTATTTATCTAACGTGCCGCACGGGCCAATGTTTTCAATAAATTTAAAGCTTATTTATTTTTTATGAAGCTTTGAGAGCGAAAATAATCAAAACTTACTCGTGTTCGTGCTAGTTTTTTTAAATTAATTCAATCTTGTACTTTACTATCGGAATTAACAAACAACTTCCATGTTTATTGCATATTAAGTACCCACATTGTCAGCCTTGCGATAGAATAAAATCCATCATTCGATTTAAGAAAGTCTTTTTCCAAAACAAACTTTTCGTTTTAATAAGTTATATATTTTTCTTGATACTTGCGAAAGCGTATTGGAAGAATTTCAAGAATTTAAAGTCCAATGGGAGAATAAGTTATAAATTCCTTTAAACTTAATGCGAGTAAACCTCGGAGTAAACACTGACAGTAAAACTTTATCAACTTTTACGTAATAAAACATTCAAACTACAAGATAAATATTTTTGTTTTATCTTACGTGTTTATTTCATGCAAGAAATGTCGAGACCTAAAATATCATCTAGATCTCGATCTATACAGTACTCTTTATTAATTGTAGTGGTTCAGCTTCATGACTGAAATAAAGCAAAAAATAATATTTGGTGGTTAGTTTATCTGTATACTAAATATCGAAATTCCGCTAAAAATTATGGATAGAACTTACATGTAAATTAAATAGATTAACTTTTATAAAACAACTATATACTATTATAAATATACAATGAATGGATAAAGCATTTAAGCTATTGAAATTCTATTACCCTTGTGGAAATCGATTCCATCTTTAGAACGTTTTACAAAACGATTTAGCCATTTTCCTGTCCAATGGTCTTTAAACTGCTCATAAGTTCTCGACACATTTAATTAAAAGTATTTGATAGAATTAGAATTAGAATTAAATTTATTGATCGACTAAATAAGAAAATACTTTTAAGTTCAACGCAACACAATAAATATAAAAATTATGTAAATATAATATGATTTAAAACATTTTCACTGCTTTTACCAATTCTATATGTAAATCTCAATTATACTTAAATCTCATGTACATTCTAATATAATATTTTGCCCGTTTTACTAGAAATATTATTAAATATTATGTTGTCTGTAAATCGAATGCTTTATACAGTGCGTATGTATTATATAAATGATTTTTAAATCAATGCGAGAAATAATTATATTTTCTCATTAAAAGTATGATCTAAATACAAAATAACTAATTATTCTTTTAAATAAAGCTTTTATATAGTAATTAGTTAATTAATTTTAATGATAGACTTAATACTTTAATTAGAATCTTTTGTGTTGAGAATTTATGTGCATCCTAATTGGCAAATGTTTAACATCTTTGTTTCTCAAAATTTGAATGCAAGATGAAAGCTGCAAAACGAAGTATTTAAATTTGAATACATAAATGTCGAATGAGTATTTTTTTCATTCATATTAACATATTAATTGATATCAATTTGAAAAAAGAGTTAAAAAATTTCTTTCACGAGAAGTTAAACGGCTATTTTGCTTAGATATACGGCCATTATTAAAACAAGGCATTTATATAAATTCTGTATTTATATGTCCTTCTAATGGTAAAAGAAAAATTTAAATAAACTCGTATAAACAACGTTAGTTGGAAAATACGTTTGAAATATGATATATATAAACATAATGGAAAAAGTAAAAATGAAAATATCTTCTTCAGAGAAATTTCTATAAATAATAAGTACTAAAGACAAATTTCTGTTAAATAAAATACATGTGTTTATTCTGCGTACATGCAGTTTGACGATCATACATTAAATAATCTTTTCCAACCAATACAATAAATATAGAAAATAAAAAATGTATTTATGAAAGGAATGTTTAAAAAAACATTTATCGGTTTTTCATATTATCATAGAACAAAGTGCTTCAAGTTAAACCTCCAGGAAGGTCCCTTCTTTGCATTTCTATCTCAAGCTTCTACTCCAAGAATCGCAATACACTTGTAACGGACAGCTAGTGGTAAGAGGAAATTTCTGTTATCGTCAAAAAGATTATTGTAAGGAATCCCTGCTCACGACGGAGAGCTACGACGTTGTTTATAGTTATATAACAGATGCATGTAGGCTGAGCATAATTATGATAAAGAAGAAGGCTCAATTGAAATTGGTAGCTACTGGAGTCGCTCATGTGTCTACCCTGACTATAGTAAGCGTTACAGATTTTTTAAAAAACACCAAGGTTTCTAGAATATTGCAGGCATTTGTTAAAAAGGGGCTACGAATAACATGTAAGGAGAAAGACTATTCGTCTGAGTGAAAAAGGCCATTTTGTGCACTGGTTAGAGAATGGAGTATTTTATTGTTGAAATATTTTACTCCCTCTCTTGGTAAATGAAATCGGGGAAAAATGTAAAGAAGCGTGTATCGCAGCCGGGGGCTGTAAGCAAGTGACTTACCATTATGTGTCGTTAGCCGTAATAAAGGCATCGGTTATAAGCATAAAAGGGAATATCAGCCGAATGACACGGACAATCTGCACGAGTCCAAGGGTGCTTCGGCCCTGAAAAGCCGGGGGCCCCCGGAAAGAATAGGGCCGAGGGCAGTCATCGAGCGCGCGAGTTATCCGCCGGCAACAATTAAGCCCCCGGGCGGAGGCGCGGGGCGCGAGGGGGCGCGTAGGCCGCGCAGCCGCACTCGGCCCCCGAGTCAGCTGCCCGTTTTTCCCCGGGAAAGCCCACCCCCCAGATTTGGACATTACTCAAGCGGGATCAAGCTGCCAGGTGGGCCGGGCCGCCATTGTTCCTCCGCGCACTCTTCCGCGGAGGCCCCGCGCGTACGTGTATATAAGCCCCCGGGCCGCCGACAGGAGGACGGATGGTATCTCGCCCGGGATGTACGAGGCGCGTACCTCCTCGCGGCCACGTGCGGAAATCAGGATAGCCCCGGGGAAACGGGGGGGGGCCGCCGCCCCGCTATCGAGCCGTGCGCGCGACTAATCGATTGTGTTCGCCGGGCGCCGCCCCCTCGATCCCCCGCACTTGTCTCCGCGCGGCCCCTCGGTACAAATCGCCGGGTGGGGGCCGATCCGGGAAAGGGTGCCGGCGGACTTCCGCAGCCGGCTGCGATTCATTGACTGGCCGAACAATGCCCGACACTGGATTATGATGCAAATAGAAAAGCTCCCGATGTTCGGGCCTCCTGATGCGGAAAGCCCCGATCCCACATCACCCCGACCGCCTTGTAATTGCGGATTTTCCCCCGGCTTTTCGCGGCCGAGAGCAGCCGGGTGCGGGGGGTCGGCCCATCAGCCGGCTTCCTCGCATTATCACGTGGGCCAACTTGCCTCGTGCATAATCCCCGCGTCGTTATCACCTAAGAGCCCAAAGGGCAAACTTGTCCCCCGGCCGCGTCAGCCTAACTTGCCCATCTCCAACTCCGTCCTCGTGTATACGTAAGCGCGCGTTTAATAATTGGACCGCGGGCACGACTGCACAGCCGGGGGAATCACAGGTCGCGGCGGCCGGAAGGCCCGGTGGAAGACGCCGCGGGAGGTCGCGAGAGGTCGCGCGCGCCGCCGAG
Source organism: Sycophaga agraensis (assembly GCA_018906755.1). NCBI lineage: Eukaryota > Metazoa > Arthropoda > Insecta > Hymenoptera > Pteromalidae > Sycophaga > Sycophaga agraensis. The sequence continues at coordinate 2,372,692 of JACCIE010000004.1, forward strand.
GCTAGACCGAGCGGCCGGCAATTGGCGCTAAATCCGCGGCACGTGCGCCGGCGATTCGGGCGGGCGGCCCTCGTTATATCCGGGCGTTCGCCGGCGATTGGCCGCCGCCCGCCGAGATTAGCATGGCGACTCCGGAGCGATGTAATAACGTGCGGGAAAGTACGGCGAGGGGGGAGGGTCGGCATATGGCCGCCACCGGGCGAACAATGTTTACCCGGCAGCTCCCCCCCCCCCACCGCGACTCCCTCCGATCGCACCCCGTAATCCGGCCTAATGCTCTTTTGGCCGGCGGTAAGGAGCCGCTCGCATTTGCATGTTTATTGTCGGTGCAGCCGCGCGCGCACTTGACCTCCGGGGGGTCGGGGGACCTGTCGCGGCCCGTGTCGACCGGGCAATCACGCCCACGGATTAGCAGCGATGGCAATCGGCCCCGGGGTCGGCCGTCCCCGGGGACGGCGACGGCCTGCGGCCCGGCGGCGGCCCTTGTCGATCCGCGGGAGAGGACTTCCTCCGGAGGAGCCGCGGCCGCGATGACTCACCGGGAGGAGCCGCCCGCTTAACCAAACTATTTACCCGGCCGCTCTCCTGCATCTTTCGCCCCGCACTCGCTCCTCAGATTTGTATTTCGGGCGACTGGGCTCAATTCCGGGGCCACTTGACCAATGGGAAAGAAAAAATAAAAAAAGGAGGGCCCCCAGCCGCCCATGAATGAGATGGGATCAATCCACGTATGTACACACACGTAGAGGCGTGTGCGCGCGCGCGTGTAAGGCCTGCCGTATCACGTCGGCAAGATTTGCGAGACGCGTGAATGGACGCGAGGTCGTGGGAACGCGCGCGGACGCCCGTCTCTCTCCGCGAATATCCACCCCGGCAATTGCCGTAATTGTCGCGAGTGATTCACACGTCGTCATCGCGGCGTCGGGAGCCGCCGGGGCCGGGCTGCACCGCGCGCAAACTGGCCCAACCGACCCGAGGCTCGCCCTCGCCGAGCTCTCCTCCGAGGACTGCCGTACACGTGCACGCAGGCAGGTAACACCGTCGCGGGCTCGTTTATTTTTGCCTCGCGGCCGTGATTTGCCGGAGCGCGCGCGCGCGAGCCAGTTGAGAGCCGGCCATATGTGCGGAGGAGCGATTCGCACGCGCGTACACGCACATCTCCGGAGGGCCGCCCGATCCCTCCTAGAGATTGACCGCCGAGGCGCTAGATGGCGGCCCGCGCCCGCGCAATTGAATGGCGCCCGCGCACCGAGCCAGATTATTAATTGTCCGTCGTGGCTCCCGCGGCCAATCAACCGTCGCAACGAGGTTGCAACGACCTCCGGGCGGCCGGGCAACCTTCGCCCGGGGGCAAACGGGCGGGACGGCGGAGCCGCGGGCGAAAATCCTTCGAGTGCAGTGCGTGTCGTCGGGCGGCGTTGCGCGGGCACAGGCCGCTCGCCGCGCGGGATTTCGGAAACAATTGCCGGCAATTCGCGCCACTTGAGGGCCGGCGCGCCCGCGCGATTGCCGTGAGAATTCGCCGAGGCGAGAGAGCCGCGCTCCGGGCTGTGCGCGCCATGGTGCGCCCGCCGCTGCCCATGAGGTCATCTTCGTTAAATCGTGGCTCTCCTTAATGACTGATCTAATTTCGCTCGCGCTCTCCCTCGCGCCAAAGACGTCGCTCGAGGCGGCCGCTGTGCGCTGCCCCGCGCGCAGCCTGCACCGGATCTCCCCCCACCCTGCCCGTGAGTACTTTTGCGCGCCTTTTTTTTTTCAAGCTCTTTTTTTTTCCCCCGCCCCGCCGCCAGAGGCGTTGGGAACTTTCTGTTCCGCCTCGGATGTGCGCGCCCGTCCTCGGGATTGCATTAACGCCGCGGGGCGCCGATGGGAAAGCCCAACCCCCGCGGAGGATGTACTCACGCTGATTCCCTGGGAGTTTTTCGCATCCGCGCCCGTCGCCGCCGTCGCCGCCGCGCGCCCAAATCAAAAGCTCTCGACGCATGACTGTCTCGCGGCCAATTTGCCAGGCGGACCGAGCGCGTCTGCACTCGGCGCCGCGGCACCCAAAGCCGCCGCTGCCCCCCAGCTTCCCTCCATATGTTGCTCCGTAGCCGAGCCCGCGCCGCATAATCCGCCAGAAACCTGCGAGCGAGAAACCTATACATGTATATGTACGCGGCGCTTTTTTTCCACTCGCTCGCGCAACCTAACGGCAGTAAACAATCTCTGGTAGTGGCTCCGCTAGCGAATTAAGAAGGTCAATCACCTTTTTCGTTTTTTTCTCAGGAGCTTCCTAAGCTAAAAACGTCAACTTTGATTCGGTAAAAACAGAGCAAAATTCTTTTAAGAATAATATTCCTAATTATAATACATGCACATAAATTTTTTCATGCTTTGTCAATCACACAACGCAAGGCTGCGTCAATGATTATCATTGAAAAAGCGATACATAAACAGAGATACTTAAACCTAACTCGTGTATGATTGCTGAATTTTTTTATTAATTAATATTAATTTATTTATTTGATTAATGATGATATGTTAAATTCCCAGAAATTGTAAGGAGACTAGCTTAGGGGTTTTTTGAAACATATCATATATATAATTCTGAAAATTAGAGATTATATTAATAAAGCTATATTAAGAAAATTTAATTTAAATTGAAATAAGTATAAATTTGTTTTTTCAAAACAAATGCAAATAGATTTGCAGAGGTACAATATGTTAGTAGTATTGATTGATGGAACAAAGCGAGATAATTAAATGACACAGTCGTATCTATGCACATGAATAACGTGTCTGGTCTAATTGATGCATAGAGAAAATTAATTTTAGTACATAATTTAATAAATATATAATTTTAATTTTAATATATGCCCAATAAACTGTCAAAATGCTAGGATAAATCAATAAATTCTTGAAAAAAGATAAAAAAATAATATTTATTTTTCAGCATATAAGTTTTATCATTATCTAAATAGATCGAATTGTTGATCCATTTATTCGTACAGTACATATCTCATTCGATGTGAATCACTATTTGGAAAGGTAGTTAGTTTTGAAAATAAAAGTTACTATAGGACAAAACGGCGAATGCGATACATGTTTCAGTTAGTTGAAAATCAATCTAAAACTTTTAGCAGTTGGAAATACATGCGTATGCATTCACATGTTTTCATTTGATTATGAACGATTCGTCTTTAATTTCTTACTCATATGTCACACCTTTATGGCGAATTGTCTGTCTTTTTTTTAAATTAATCGATAAGTATAATTTCATGCTTATCTTCAGGTGCATCCCACAACCAGTATCACATAAGGTTTTTAAAACAGAACTGTATTTTCATGCCGTTCCGTAGCTGGACGATTTGGATTTTCTGCGATATATACATATGTAGATTGTTGATTAAAATGGAAGTTTGCAAAGTAAAGTGTTTTCATCTCTGGAGAAATATACTGCAAGCTAACAATTGTAGGCTTGGCGAGAGGCAGGAAGGCATAAAGTAGGCTGACATGTTGATTTATTGAAAAGATCGAGTTAGTGGAAAGTGGAGGCATAACGCAATTGGCCGGTCTAAGCGTCGAAAGATAAAGGAGAAAAAGTCGGAGCTCGGCGTCGCGCGGCGCTCCTCCACGCAGATTTCAATAATGACCCGCAGAACGATACGAGGCGAGGCGCACTTATTCAGATTCCCAATTGGGCGCAATTAGGGGTAGGTCGGCGAGGGAAAAAATGAAAAAAACAACGACTAAAAGAAAAAAAAAAAGGTGGCAATGGAATCGCCCGAAGATGGGGTAGGCGGCCCTCGGCGGGGGCTCGACTAAGGGCCTTGATAAGCTATCGCGCATCCCGTGCGTTTAGCATACATTTGAATAATGGGAGGTCGGTAATCCCTTGAACGGCGCGGGGCGCAGCCCTCATTGCGTAACTAGGTATCCTTTCATCTGGCGCGCAGCCAGCCGGCAGCGAGGGGCGCGCCGCCGGCCTTCCCTCTGCCCCCGTTTAAAGATATTTCGTTAAAATAACCGTCCGAGCGCCCGAGTCTCTTATACCGCACGCCGCCGGGGGGGTGGAATTTGCAATGCAGAGGTTAAATGGCTGCGCGGCCGCCCCGAGGACTTGGCCTTTTTTGTCCCGGGCGCTATCTCGCCGGCTCCCGGATTCCCTTTTGCTCCCTTTTTCAGCCTCGCGCCCGCCTCGCGAGCCCTATATATACCTACGTGTGCACGAGCGCGCGAGGACCGGCGGCTAGACACGCACATCTACACAGGGCCCGTAAAAAAAAATCGGTAATGGTATTATTACGGCGCGGAGGCCGCTCTGATTGGTTTTTTTTTTTTTTCCCCGCCCGGCGCCCCGGCGAGATTAAACATTCATCGGCAGGCCGGCTTTTCCCGGGGATCCCTCCTCGGCCTTTGTCAATTCGGCGGTCCTCGCCGTGCGATGTACGATCCGCGAGCCGCGGTAATACAGCCGCACCCCCGGCCGGGCATAAATCAAAGGGAGAAACTCATCCCGGGCGGCCTGTTGTTCTTATATACGCGGCCGCCGCCGGCTAATGGAATTTTCATGCGCGCCGTCCGAGACGTAGGAAGGCGCGTATATATATATATATACGCGCGCCCACGTATATTGAACCGTGGCATTTGAATAATCCCGCGGCGCTCGGTCTCGCGGGGCCTCGCGTGCGCCTCTACACCGCCCGGGCAATTTAATCACCGGGTTTAATCAGTGAAAAATGTCACGGCCGGGGTGCGCGTGTGCGGCCCGCGGCGGGCATATCCCCGGCTACTTTGCGCAACTGATTAAAATACCGGCGTCAAATCCAATTCCCCGCAAGGGGCGGAGGGGGGGGGGGTGAGGGGGCGAGAGAGGAAAAAGTACAAAAAAAAAAAGAGAGAGAGACCGCGAGGATGTACGTATATACATGTGGAGTATAACACGAGCGTCTCCTGGGCGCGAGCCGAGAACGTATTGTTCTCGAGGGAGGATCGGGGAGGCTGTAAAGGGGGAGGCCGCGCCGGGCCGCGCGCAATATTGAATCGAATTGGACGGCCTGGCGTGTCGGCAGGCAGTTCGTCCCGAGGATGCGTACATATATATATATAGGTAGGCGCGCGGGCCCCCGGGCCTCGCGTCTTTTCGTGATCGGCGCCTGCGTGAAAAAGTCACGCGCGTCTCGGGGGTATTGCCGCGAGGGAGAGGCCCAGGCTCCCCCGGGGCCGGGAACACGCCCACGAGAGCTGAAAATCTGACCGGGGCTAATTAGTCCCCGGCCCTAATTGCGCGCGGCCCCCGGCCGATTTACGCTCGGAGATAAGGGCCGAGCTGGCCTTTCCCTCATTATTACCGGCCGGCCCTCCCGCGCCTGCATATATACGATGGATGCACGATACATATATGTGTAAGCACGCAGCCGCCGGGACGCTATAACGCGCTTGTCGCGCGGCCCAGATTCCGGCCGCCTTTTTTTTTTTATTTGTTTATTTTTTATTTCCTACACGGCCGGCCCGTGTCGCCGGTAGGATTTCCTTTTTTTTTGTCATCCCCCGGTACACAGCCCGGTATATGTGCGTTATGTACGTTCGCGCGAAAGGAAGCGGGGATCCATGCATCGTTTGCGCATGGGTTGTGTACGCGCTGCCCGCGGGGATGTATGCAGCGCCGGGCGGAAATATAATCAACGCCCTGTTGGCCCGATAATTGAATGATCCGGGTAACAAGTGCGCGCATCGTCTCGGGATCGCGTGAATCCTTTCGCGGGGCGCGCGCACACGCGGCCGCGGCTCCCCGGGGCCTCGTTCGCGCGGGCCGCTTAATAACCGGCGTGGTTTCCCCGCGCATTAGGAAAACAGCGCGTTTACGTGTTCGCGCGAGTACCTACATCGGCTGACCGGCGGGCCAGGGTCTAATTGGGAAAGAGAGAGAGAGAGAGAGATGAGATGTGTGTAATCCCGCACCGCGCAGGGGAGGCCGACTTGACCGCCGACCCTCGGCCCCCCGCCCGGGCCTTTTCCGAAAGCCGGCAACTATATTTTTTTTTTTTTCCCCCTTTTTTGCTCCTGCACCCGCGTGTGTTCCGGGGTAAATTGCCAATGCGCCCGGGACGCGGGGCTAATCGCGGGAGATTGCGCCGGAGGAAGGTGTATACGTACGTGTGTACGTGGATATGGCAAGTTTTGGGCTTGTGTGGTGCGCGCGTGTGTACGTTGAGCGACGCGGCCGCGCTTCCCATCGGCCAGCGAAACTGTTTGCGCTTTGATACGAGTCCGCTGGCCGTTTTCAAGCAATTTGCAGATCTGGTAATTAGTTTTAACTACTCCTTTCCTGCCCCCCCCCCCTCTCCCTGAGATAATTGAATCACTGAGTCAGTTTTTACATAACGTCTAACGCAAAGTGCTCTTCAACTCCCCGTGTTTTTGGTCGTTAAAGTTGCAAAAATTGAAGCGTCGCCGGGCGCCAAGCCGGCCTCGACGCTGCCCACCGCTGCCCTCGACAAAGGATGTGTTCATATAACTAATTAACCCGCCTGATATCCCAATCAAAAACGATACTGCGAAAGCGTACGCTCGCTACTACACGCCCACGATGCATCACCGCTACAAAATCCCTCGATTCAACACTCGCTGCTCTCGCTTTCTTCTCCTCCCCGACGTTCACAAATATAATACAAATACTCTCTTTATCCGTGCCTATACACTGCACAATTTTGATATATATATATATGCGGCATAGATGGCAGTGGATAAGAAAGTCAGCTAATTCTCAAACGACCAGGCAGACGTGCAACTGCGGGCGTGCATGTGCTGCCTGCGCATAATATTCCAAGCGGATTTGGTTAATTGGTCGTTCGCGCAGTGCAGCGGCTGCACATAGGTCGTCGGGCCGGCGAAGGACCGGCAAAAAATCCCGCGGGCCGCATGTACGCCTCGGCTCCTTTTCTTTTTTTCTTTTACCAACCTCCTCCTCCTCCTCCCCCCCGTCAGGCTTACACATACGCGTCTGCGCATACGCGGTTGGAAAGTTCCTCGGGCCTCGTCCCACACTGGGCGGCGGGGATTCACATCTGGAGGCTTGCTGCACGGCCGCGCGCATGCAGTTCCGTTTGTTCTGGCAATTCCGCGTCTAAATTAGCGCGCAACTCGCCCGCGCGTTTTTACCCCGCTCGTTAAGCGCTTCACATGTGTATCCCCTTCCGCGGGCCCCTGGGGCCCCGCCCGCGCAATCCCGCTGAAAGCATGTGAGTGCGCGCCTCCACCCCACTCCGCGCGGAATTCGGCCGCTCGATCGTCGGCTCCCGAACCAGCGAAGGCGTACGTACGTGCGCCTAATGCGAGCCGGCTATTACAGGCGTCGAGCTCGGATTATCCCTCGGCGATCGGCCTCTAATGATAATTCCGTGCGTCTTTATTACGAGATTACTGATCGACCAGATTATATACATACGCGGACGCGCGGCCCGTCCGTCAATCACATATATATGTACAAAGTACTAGGTGCTATATACGCGCGCACGCACGCGCCGCGGGGAAACAATCGGAAAATTGATTAATTAACACCGGTGTAAGGGGCGCGTATATACGCGCGAACCTCCCCCGACCGAAAGAATCCCCGGGAAGGAGGCCGCGGGGCCTTGTAATCAGAGCCGTGCGCCCCGGCGAGGGCTTTTTAATCGGGCGCGCACGCGCCCCCGGGCCTAAGTGCGCATTACCGGGCTTATTATTACCGGGGCGCGGCCCGCCGGCGCTTTCTTTCCGCGCGGGTCCCCGGAGGCGCGTAAAGAGACCGGCTCGCCCCGCCCGGAGGCTCCTTACCTCGGCCGTTACTCCCGGGTAAGCGGCCCTCGATTGCCGCGCGACACTCGCCCCGGGGCTCGTTGGCCGCCGCCGCCCCCCAACTTGTAACTCCCCGATAATCACGGGGGCCGCCCGCGGAGGTGTACGCCTCGGCGGCTCCTTCAACGTCAATGTATATATATATATAGGTACGCGGCGGCCCTCCTCGCCGCGCTCTCACACACTCGCGGGAATCTCGCGCTTAATTGGCCGTAATCGAATGACGGGCCCCCGGCTCCTGGGAAAAAAAGGCCCGACCCTGGCCTCCCACATCGGAGTGAGTCCACTGTGTACACACACGCACACACCCCCGGCGGGCGAGCCTTTTTTTTTTTTTCTTTCCCCGATTTCCCCGAGATGTGTGTATCGTCCTTATTGTGCGGGGGCCGCGTATGCGGGCGCCTCCTCGGGCTGGCTTTCCTCCTTTTTTCTTTTTTTTCCTTTTTTCGTCCAAAGCCAAGCAGCCGGGGGGGAAAGGCGAGCGCGGCGGGGCGCAGGCGCGTACGTGTGTCCGGCCGCTCTTGATTAGATAAATTAATTAGTGCGGCTCACGTGCGCGCAGCCGAGCGGCCCAGTGTAATGTTTCGCCAGGAATCCCCTCGGATTCCTTTCCGCGCGAGCGCGCAACCGCGCCCCTGTTTGCCACTCACTACCCCTGATTAGCCGGACTTCCTGTCCGCGCCGGACTTGACCATAAGTCGCCCGCACATACGTGTATACATACATGCGTATTTATCGCACACCGGCCACCGTATATACGTGTTTTATACACGTACATATATATACATCGCCGCGGGTGACGGTCCCACCCGGCGGAGGGGGGCGGTCGACTTAATGATTCGGCTTGATTGCTCGGTAAATATGGGCGAGCCGAGGCCGGCGCGTGCGCCACCCTTGCCTTTTTGCCGGGTTCGCGCGCCCGTAAGGCCCGCTGCCGTTCTCCTCTGCGTTTGTGTATATATATATATATGCGTGTGTACTTATCGCCGAACTGTGTACATGTATATATAACTGGCTCCGCGGGCTTTTGGCAGAGCGCTTCGGCGCCGGCCGATCGATGGATGCATTCGCTCCGCTCGCCTACTGCTCCGCGTATGATATTACACTGTGTACAAAGATAATTTTACCATTAATTTTGTACCGCCAGACGACCTCGCTCGACGCCGCTCTAATTCACTCCGCTCGATTACACGTCCATTCCATAGTTTCTCCCAGAAAAAACCGAACGATCGCGCAATATGTATGTGTGTTCGATATGTACATGGGCACTAATGAAAATATAACGTCATTCCGTAATGCCGCTGGTCAAAGCGCCAAGTGGAAATCGAGTTCGAATGCACGGGCGAGGAACATTTGTATTTGCCGGTGCGTTTATGCGTTAACTTTTTTTGAAAAAAAAAAAAACGAGTTGGTCTCGCAAAGCGATTCGAGTAATTCAGACTATCAAATGAATGCATTATTTTCCTTCCCGCCGTGGAAAAATATTACCGCATTGCGCTATATTTGCAATCTAATTTTTTCTTATTTTTATTTACTTTTGAAAATGTTTCCAAGATAATAGCTAGATACATATTTCACTTACCAATTAGAGGTCTATTTAGTAGGTAGTCAAATCTATTTCCTCGAATGGTGAAATACTGATTTAATTAACTTGGAATCAGTAAACCACAAGGGAAATTACAAGGCAATTCGTATATCGTTATCTTCAGCTGAAAGATCATACGACAGTTTACGTTCATTTGTCTCATAATTTATGAGATTGGTCATTTTTACCGCGTGTACATATTTCAATACCGTAGATTATGTTTCGTTTAACGACAACAATTTCGGTAGAAAATCATTGTATTTCAAATCAACGATATGACGCGAGTAAAATACTGTCCTTTAAAATACTTCAATCATATATACTTATAATAAAAACAAACACAACAAATAGTTGGTACTAAAAGCACTGGAGAATGATGATTAATCTTTCGTGCACACGGATTAATAACCAAATTGTTTAAAATTCGAATTATATAGCTTTGACAATGAAAGATGAATTAAGCAGAGTTTTATTTCAATGAACCGTAGACTATCATCCGTTATCTCGTTCGTATGTTAATATCTCGGTCAAAATATTAGATCTCATTAGTGACACTGAGCGTAAACGTTTCTATGAATCAAAATTGACCTTTAGTATTGTGATATTCGGCCGGCCGAAGAAATTCATGCACGGCAAGTGTCAATTTAGAGCGAACAACAGACTCTCGGCTCGTGAAGACACGCGTGTGCCTAAACGACGCGCAATTAGAAAGACAAGGCTTCCGCCGCGTCGCTCGGCCGGCCGCCTACGAAATCTAATCCGCCGCCCGATTCGCGCTCCGAATAGTTTTGCCTCTAATATGCGCGCGCGCGCGCCGCCGCCTCGCGTACGCCGAGAGATCGGCAAGGATGAGTCAGTTGCGTAGTCGTGATTGAGGAGCGCGCCGATCGCTCGGCCCGCCTCGCCCATTGATCCACGATCAATCGGCTCGATTGAGCCTCGGCCCCGTCGCGATTGGCCGCTTGATGCGATTATTACTCATCGCGGTTATTATTTTGCGTCGATCACGGGAATATATGAGTTTAGCGCGCTCGGCCGTATTGGATTAAGTCCGCGGCGAAGGCAGCCGCCCGCGGCGAATTGTGATTTTGTCCAATTGGCCGCGATGTTATGCCCCGTTGATAAATTATGAGAATTAACTCGATAAAGGGAGCTTGTAACGGTTGTCCCGATCCGAACGAAAGATCCAAGTTAATGCAATCAGTTAATGGACTGGGCCAACGAGCGCCGGCCTCCTTGTTTATTTACGCCCGCGCGTGGATTGCCCGCGATTAAGAAACGCTTGGCTATATCATATCGACCGAGCGCGCGGCCGAGGGGTAAAAATAAAGCCGCGCGGGAGGACAGCCGATCGAGGAACGCTCGAAACTCCTCCGCGGACTGTCTTCGACCCGCTCCATATACATACCCCCGGAACCCGAACAATTCCTCGCGGAGGAGTCTTCGAAGGCGCCTGTATACACGCGTACGTTACAACCTCCAGCGGGCTTATCTACGTGTACATATACACGCCGAGGAGCCTGTGATTGCACAGGCTCGCTTGTCCCGCTGGCGGCCGGCGAATCTTCCGGGGGCTCTTGCCCGGATGAAAAGAGGCGTGGGCCGGTCGCAGCTGGGCGATCGGCGGCGGAACTCCCCCAGGAGCCGGGGCGGTTGACGGGTGCACGGGTGCCCCGGGCGGTGCCCCGGCGGATCAAACGCAGTTTTGCCAAACGAGCGAGCCCGAGCTTGAGCGCCGGCAGCGGCTCATTTGAATTGATAATTCGGCCCGCGTCAGCATATCAAAGGCCGGGCGCCGCCCGTAAATGCATGTAAACGCCGGCTCCCGATCCCCTGGATAAATTTCCCGGGCGCCCGGGGGGGCAGGCGATCGCCCGCAGATTCAAATGGCCCGTACTTTCGAGGGCGCGGCTCCTTGGTCGCCGTGAAAAGAAGGTCCGGCGCGGGCGGCCATCTTGCCCCCGGTCGATTACCGGCCATTGTCCTCGGGGATGCGGAATTAGGTTCGATTGCGGGGTCGAGCGCGGAAGACAATGCGCCTACCTCCCCCACCCACCCCGAAGATTGGCCATTAGGCATGCACGCGCACGGCAAGACGCGGGCGACCTCTGCTCGGGTGAATCTAGGCGGAGCGCGCGTGTCCCTTTGATCTGCCCGCCGGCCTCATCTGCATATAGCAATTTTTCCGGGGCTCCGCCCGCGGGCGTTTCCGCTTTTCTAACCGCGGCCTTTGACGGCCGGCCCGCGCCGCCGATCATCCTCCACACGTATATACGCGCGTGTATCGCTTAGCATTGATGGACCCGCAGGCGGGGCCCCGGGCGGCGCTCGCCGATCGCTTTAGCCCCCGATTGTAAGAATTGATTGGAGTGCGCGCGGAGGCCCCTAAGTGGATGCGGGTCGGCCGGCTGGCGGCGCGCGCCCGCCGCCCGGCCTCTAACGCAATAATCATCGTTTAATTCCGGCGGCGCCAGGTCAATCAGGGGCCCACCGGATATGCCGCGCGCGCCACTGACGCGCCGCCGAATTTAGACCAGGGGGAAGGCCGCCGGCGATCATGGCTACACGCCTTCCGTCCCGCTGGCCGATCGCCGCCGGGAGATATCGCGGCCCGATCGATGCTTGTCGCCGCGGGAGGCGGCGGCTCTTGGGCACAGCCCCGGGAAACCTGCGGCTTAACCCCGCGACGTGTAACCTCGCCGCCCGGCCCCTCTGTCTCTATGCGGAGCTGCTCTTGCGTGCAGCCGCACTCGTCTCGTGCGTGCGCCCAAGCTTAAAGCGCCAGCGGCGGGGAGGCCAGATCTCCGGCTCGGAAGAATCGCTCGCCGAGCCCCGTCATGTGTACAATGTGGCTATTAGGTCGCCCGCGCCCTCAAAAAGAGGGTGAATCTGACAAATGAATGTCACCGACCTTCCAGCCAAGAGCCAACCAGCTGTTTGTCCTCTACAGTACACAAATACTGTATTATGTCCCGACTCCTATTCGGACGTTTACTCCTTCAATAATATATCGTGTGCTCGAAGAAGGGAAATTTATGTACGCGCTGCTACCTGCGCCAGCTAATCTTGTGCTTACTCAACTTTCATTCTTCCTATCGCGATGACTCGGCAATGGAGGTGCAGTCCACAAAATACTAGAGATTCCTCGTAATAAAAAATCTTTACTAATTATTGACGTTAACATTAGGAATACAATACCAACAACGTCACGTATACATGAAGGTTATCGGGTGCGTTGGAATAAAGTCAAAAAAAAGTTTCGGTATAGCCTTTATTATGTGTAATGAAACAAATTTTATCGTAACTTATACTCTCTAGTAAAATGATCACAGCCGGTCAAATTCAAAAAATTACAAAACTTTCTGTTATAAAAGTTACCCGGTAATGTAGCAAATAGTAATGCTATATAATAGTCTTTTTGTTTGAAAAGTTTGATAATTTCTTTAATTGGATCTGTCTGTGATCGTTTCACTAGAGAGTATGAGCTGAATATTATATACTTAGCCGTCTCGCTTTCAGCGTATACGGCTGTATTTTATAGATTTTTTAAATTTCTATTAAAAGCGCGCATAATTGTAGCGAAAATGTCTGAAGAATATGTAATCGAGATTAACATACAAGGAAAATATAAATTTTGTAACTTTAATTGTAAGCTTTTTAGATAAACTCACTTAATTTAGCTGCCGTACCGTTTCTAACTTGTACTACTGATACTAGTTTCATTGTTATAATATTGTGAATCTGTTGTTAATATTATAATATAGATCTGTGGAAGTATACGTCAGCTTAGTAACAGTGGTTTAGCTTGTGACAATGGTTATAAAAATTTATGGCTCGTTGCTATGCTACATTTGAAAGAAGCAGAGTAAAAAATCCGACTGTTATAGAACTGGAATGGGATCGCTAATGATTATTCAGAAGACATGGCCCTTTAATTTTGTAAATGGCCGATGATGAGCTGGTTAATAGATGTATAAAAGCAGCCGGCCGAGTTATATGTGTAATCAATGGTCCTTTATTTAAAAGGACGTCACGAGTGCGTATATAAGCAATAGGAATAGAATCGGTCGATTTTCCACCAGCGCATAATGCGTGGGGCGGGGATGCGCGGGGCTATAGTTTCCCCGGGCGTCACAGTATGATTTCTTATTTAATAACGCGCGATTCCACTTTGGGGCCGAGGGGCGAGGGCGCGGCCCTTGGCCCATTGAATCTTAATCGAATGTAAAAATTCAAGTGCTCAATCGTGGCGCGCGGCGCGCAGCCTCCCCACCGCCACCCCCCGGCGCGAGCCATACACACAACCCGCTGGCGAAATCATCCTCCGGTTATAAAAGAGCAGCGCGACCCCGGGGGCTCGGCCGAGCGTAGAACCACACACGGAGACCGGGCTCTCGCAGTTCATCACCCCCGGGGGCGCGCGAAGCTGCTAATGAATATCGGCCCTAAATATCCGTCCGTGGGGAGCCGGGCCGGCCCCATACGTGCGCCATCCCCCCCCTGACCCCGCAAGCCCCGGCCATTACCCGGCAGGCCGTGGGGCTCGGGGATGCGCCTCCGCGCCCTGCGGACCTTGGTCACGCTCGTTTGTCTCGCGTTAATTCCTCAGCGTTCTGCACACATGTGTGTGTGTGTAGACCGTTCGCGCTTCGGCGCACCCCTTCTGGAGGGCCCGCGGAGCCGTGGCGCACATCTATATATACGCGGAGGCCGTCTCCGCGTTAAAATGCACCCCAGGCCCGAAGGGAGGAATCCGGCGGCGCGCCCCAATTTGGCCCGCGGCGCCATATGCCGGCCGCGCGGCGGCGGGCCGCTCCCCAGGAACACCCCGGCTAAATGCTGCCTGTCGCCGATGTCACGCCGCGATTACCCACTGCTCCCGTTATTTGTTTATTTCCCTCCTTGCACTTGCCCAGCCCTCGGCCCACTGCCCGGCTCCTTTTACTCTGCAATTGTCGCGCGTGTTTCGCCCCGGGGCTTTTTTACCAGGCGCCGGCCGGCCATTAACTCGTCAAAACTTCGCTTTACACGCTTGTCGCACTGCACACTTGGCCTCAGTTACACGGAATTCAGTTAGGAGTTTCGAATTTTAATCCGTATGCAGGGAATAATGCAATTTAATATAAATTGCCTCTTATTTTGGCAATCGTTTACTTAATACTCATCATACTTTCTGTTAATCTCGAAGAATAAGGTATTCTTACACTGTATTTATAATACAATATAACTGTGTCGTCTACCTACAATTAATATCCTCTGTTCATATAGAAGATTTGTTGACTATTTGCAAGAATTTAAACAGTTGATGTTTTGTGCAATCATGCTTCTTTTCATACTCATATCGCTATATACGTATATCTTAAAGAGTAAAAGTATATGATGGAGAACTACATTCATCGAACTATTCACTAAGGCTACTTTTAGGCACTATAATATTTTGAAGTACACAGCTCGTACTAAACTACTTTAGTCGCAAAACCTGAGAAATTGTATTCATTTAATAGATTTAAGCAATAGCTATATATATCCACTGCGGGCAAGTGAACGATCTGTCATCAAAACACTGACTCGCGGCTATGATTACGTTAACTCCGGTGCAAATTTTTGTTTACAACAGCCTTCGTCGCGGGGTCAACGACACTTGCATATCGATCAATCGATGTATCGGCAGGTCGGCTTGCCCGGATTGCGATCGATCTTAACGATCGGTGCGATCATCGGCCCGTGCCATGATTTTCGATCGCGATTAGATAAGACGGGTCTTCCTTCCCGCGCGGGAAAGTTCGTCGACACTCGAAAGGAGGCGAAGAAGGCGAAAAATGACGAAAGACACCAACAAAAGTACGTATATACAACAAAACAAAAAAAAAAAGTGTACAAGAGCCTCGGGGCTGCGCTGTGGGGGCTTCGGGGGAACGGCTCGGCGCAGCTCGGCTTCCGAGAAAAGCCGCTTGGGAAACTGGCGCGAGATTCCGGCTGGAATTCAGCTCGCTCGGCAAGGAGGTCGAGGGGGCCGATATGAGCATCGCGGCACTCGCAATTAATTCCCCGGGGCTACTTTCGCCGGCGGCCCAACAGTCGCACCTGATTTGCGCGCACGCACACGCGGCCTTCTCTATGTATAACCCGGGGGGGGGGCCGGCGTCCTCGCGAAACGAGCCGGCCAATTGGCCCGCTCCAATTATATACCGACGGGCCGCGGTGGAAAGCCGGCGGCGGGGGCGGCGGCCAGGGCCGCTCCTGGAAATAGACTCCAATCGAGCGGCCCCCTTGCAATAGCATAAGCGCGGGGAGCCAATACATGTATATATATATATGCGTTCCGGGCGGTCTCGGAGAAAAAAAAAAAGAAAAAAGAAAACAAAAGGAGCCGGAATACATATATATGTATACATATAAAAAAAGGCAGCGCCCGCATGATGGGTTGTACTGCGCACGATTTCCAGGGGGGGCGGCGGTGGAGGTCAATTACACGGCGATAGTCGGCGCGCGGCCCTTATCTCGCCCACATGGGCCAACTGGCCGGCGGGCAATCACAAGCCGGCTGGCCCCTTGATTGACCGCGCCTGAGTCAGCCGGTCCACCTGATGCGCTCGATTGGCGCCGCGGGCGCGCCTCGGATCAATCGGCCGCGCCGCTTGCCTCCCCGGCCAAGGGAATTGAGACGCCGAGGCCATTGTGCCGCTCGTTATACGGGGAATCGTAAAAATTTAGGCACCATTGTCGCCGTCTGTACGGGGAGAGGCTTTAAGTGATACATATTGCTCTCTGTGCACACGTACGTGTATATGTGTGTATCGAAAGGGGCGCGTGCGCCGCCGCCGCCGCCGCCGCTTCAAACGGCCGCCGGAGGATTATATTGCCCTAGCTTTCCTCTCGTCCACCCGCTTCGCTTCACTTGCCGCCACTTTCTAGACAAATAAATTGTTTCGCTCTAATAGAAGTAATCACGATCGTTTCGAGGCGACCGTTGCGGTTAAAAATTTCATCCCATTTTCCTCGGCGGCCTTCATTGCCAACCGAATTAATACGGCATTACGCCCAATGCAACAAAATAACGCGGATTATTGTGCTGGAGAGCTTGTACTTTGAGCTTTATTGGCCTTCGTAAATGATTTTTATTGCATTTTCGGGTTAGTTTTAATCGCCCGCTAATGTTCTGGTTAATTAACACGCTAGCCAGCGAAACTCGTTAATTTTCTATCAAGGTTATAATCAAGATGGAGGAAAAAGACATTAAAAGCCTTGCAATCATTCTTCTTACAGGCCAAACAACGTGATAGCGTATAGATACATGTATCAAGTGTAGAGCTTAGAGCAAAGTGAAAGTGAAAAATTTGAAATAATTTTGCAGAGCTTCAAATGTTACAGCCTCGTGCACGTCGTACGAACCGTAACGTACAAAGCTTTCTTCCCCATTGCTTCCTTCCTTCTTTTTCATTTAATCGGTGTTTTTATACGATGGTACTTTTCACGAAGGCGTCATTCGAATCGTGGAAAAAGATTATAAATAGAAAAAATTAGAGCTACACTATTTCGTTAATTTGCCCGTTAGATTCATAAAGACATTTCCGGCGCGCGTATAAGACACTTTCTTACAGTCCATAAACAGGGCTTGAAGCGTTTCAAATAATTTCAACTGCACAATTTATGTACGTATCAAACGGAGCTTCTCGGTACAAGATAAATGGGCTCATGGGTGCGTGCGAGTATACAGGTTGTCACGTGTATATATGGATACGAGTGAAATATACCGAAAGGAAACCTTCGCGGCGTTTTATCGTTTTGATTGGCAAATTGGCCCGCGCGCGTTTCGAGCGCGCACGAAGCGCAATCGCGAGCGCAATCGCCTGGGGTAAACTACAAGTTTTGAAATCTCCGAGTAGCTCGGCAATTTTGCTAATCAAGTCAGGGCGCACTCGAGGGCGACAAATTAATTACTGATTCGCTCGTGATTTGTCGCGCCTCTCCAAATTCATATCTCCAGCGGGCGTCTTGAACCGGGCGCCGCGAGTCAACGACCCGCCGGCTCTTCTTTCGCCTGCCATCGATATATATATATATATGTATAAGCCCGTGCAAAGCCCGTAGACGCAGCCGCGCAAACGGCAGTGGATCAAGGCCCGCGCGGTGGGCCGCGGCCTCGTCCCAAAGCTCCGAAATACACGCCGCGATGGAATCGCGAAGCGCGGGCTTTTTATTAGGGCCGAATTATCCGGCTCTATTCTCGCGCGGGCGCCTCGTTACACAGCACTTGGCGGCCGCGTAACTTTTCAGCGCGGCTGATTGCTTCGCGCGATATACGTACATATATATATACACACATGACGAGGCGCGATTGACAAAGACACAGCCCGCAGCAGCGCAACGACGTTCTCGCGGCGGACGATCGGATAATCCCGGCCTGTGTACATCGGCGCCGCTCGATATATGTACACTACTCGTGCGATACTATATATATATGTGTGTGTATACCCACAGGGTTCTTGCGGCGGCCCCCCTTTTTTTACGAGGAGGGCCCGTGTGTGCCCGCGGATCAGCCGTATCTCCGAGGGCCGCGTAAATCAGGCGGCGAGCGGGAGATGAAAGCCACGGCGCGCCTCTCCTTTATTAGCCTCACCTTTTACCTTCTTCTCGCCCGGCCGCTGATAAGCGGCTAACCTATACGCGGGGGCCGCGATCGATCCCCCGGTGCGCGCATGCACGCGCGACGCCCTCGTCCTCGAAAATTTGCCTGGGCCGGGTCGGCCCGCGGGTATATAAAGCGATTGGCCGTCGCGCGCGGGTCTACGTATATAAAGTCCCGGGGGACCCGCGAAGAATGAGCGAATATGATTGATATGCCGCCCGCCCGCGCCAAACAAAACTCCGCGGGTAAAAATGATTAGCCCCGCGGCGGGCGCGATATCTATATATAAAGCCGGCCTGCGCCCCTTAAGTAATTATCGGCCGCGCCGAAAAGCGCACTGCCCACCCTCGCGCCCCGTAAATCTCCCCGCTGGAGATTGCACGTGCTTTATCGAAGCGGCCGGCCGATATCGAGCCCCGGCCGTTGTTGTTGCCCCCCTCCTTTTTTTTCCCTCTGCGTGCTGTATATCCCTTTTTTTGCGCGGCGCCGAGAAAAATCGGCCGCCGAATCGGAACTTCCGCGGGGGACAAAGAGCCGCCGTTATCGAGCGATCCGCCGATAAATCGGGGCGCTTAATGCGCCCGCGAGTTGCCAATCGAGATTATACGCGTGAACGATAACCGAGCCGCGAATGCAACCGGCCTCGCCCGCGGACGACGCGGGGAAAAGCCATCTCGGCTGAGCTTTGCGACTTTTTATATGTTTTCCGCGGCGGAATTCCGTCTCGAGCGCGTCCCTGGCATTAGATTTCCAATTATGGGCCGTCCTTGTCCTTCCATTGGTATACGGATAAGCTTTTTTCCTCCAGCGAGATTTTTAATGGATAACAATTACGCACGCAGTTGGCACGCGTATATATACGTGCCTCGCACTTCCGAGTCCCCGGAATCGGGCAAACTCTTCCAACGTAGCCGTAATCGTCAATTCGACGAGTGATTCACGGGCCGCCGTTATTCCAGGCCCATAAAAAAAATCGCCTTAGCGGAAGCGAAGAAATATTCCACTGGACCGCCGCAAAGGCGCGCCGCGTAGCCAATATAATACAGCGCTCGCGCGGGAAACGTATTATACGTATATATATATGTGTACACAAGGCGCGATTGTATTGGGAGGAAAGATAAAGAAGACGAAAAAAAAAAAGGAGAACAGCACCGCCAGAAGTGGAATCGGAGACTCGGGAATGCCGTCCTCCTCGTTAGCAAAGGTCGCGGGGATGCGCGGGGCAAATCAAGGCAGCGGCTGCGCTGGCCGGCGAAATCTCGCGCGGCGTACACGTACGCGTGCAGACGCGTGCACCCGAGAGCGGATGATCCCCGAGTCGAAATCGGCCCTCGCAGCAAAGACGAATTCGGTCAATTAAAAGGAAGGAGCCGGGCAGGTTTTCCGGCTTGGCCCCCGTCGGCGGCGCGCTTCCCGCGCACGCGGCCTGCATGCATGTGGGGCACGTGTGCAGCGGGGCCGTGATTTAGCGGGGCGAATTCAAAGGCGATACGGGGCCGCGCGGAAAGTACGGCGGGCCGAGTGGAGCCCGGGCGCGGGGGCTCCTTACATGTATGAATCAGAGCGCAGGAGCCGGCCGCGGGAATCAGGAGCCGCGAGTGGGCCGCTCGCACGTACGCCATGGCTCCCTGCCGGCGGCCGCCAATTACGCGCCGGCCGCTCCTCTCGGCTCCATGGCCCCGGGGCCCCCGGAAGGCCATATCGCCGAGATGAGCGATGCAGCGGCGCTGCGGCGTCGGCGGGATCCTTGCGGAGGGGGGTGGTCGAAGGCGGCGGCGGGAGGAGCGGCGGCGGCGGCGGCGGCGGCGGGGAGCGGGGGCGTGCCCGCGGTGGGCGGGGCCTCCGGCGGCGGCGGCGGCGGCGGCGCGGCCGGAGCCGTCGTCTGCTCGGCCCCGCCGCGGGCGCTCGGTGCCGCTCTGTAGGCTCGCCGCTGCTGTCGCGCGCGGATGTGCCCGCGCCGTCGCCCGCCTCCCCGAGGAAGCCCTTCGCCGCGGCGGACCGCACCCCGGAGGCCAGCGCAGGGCGCGAGGATGAGGCTGCCGGCAGGCCGCCGCTGACTCGCCGAGCCGGCGACCCGGAGGCCGCCTCCACCCCCCGCGCGCAACCATGATGGAGGTGCAGCAGCAGCACTCGCCCGCGGGCGTCGGGCCCCTCGACTTCTCGCGGCGCGGCGTCGCCGAGGCCTCGGCCTTCCGCGTGGTCAAGCCCAAGCAGCCGGGACAGCCCGGACCGCAGCAGCCGCAGCAGCAGCCGCAGCAGCAGCAGCAGCAGCAGACGACTCAGCTCCTCCAGGAGGCCATCAACAACAACAACAACAACAGCAGCAGCAACAACAACAACAACAACAACAACGAGAGCGCCCAGGAGCCGACGAGGCTGCCCCAGGACAACGAGGGTGAGTGAGATGCCGCGGAGGCGGGGCCGCTCGGTCCGCGCGGGGATGGCCGTGGGCCCGACGCCGAGGCGCTGGCGCGAATAAAAGAGTGGCCGATGTGAGAAGGCTTCGGGGAAGAGGCGAGTGCCGAGTAACGCCCTGGAAATTGGCGCGATCGATGGGCCGGGTTGGATCGCCCGGCCCCACTCAGTCGGCCGCTTTCAGCCAAAAGTGCAATCCTCCCCTCGATCCACCTGCGGCCCCTTTCGAAACTCCGCTCTATTAAATCTCCCGCACGACCCGGGCATTACTGCACGCTTAAGCGATTAGAGTGCAGATAATTCACAGAGCTTTCTTTTGTCAACGATAAAGGAAACGATCAATCCATTAATAATGACTTGCTAGTTGGAATACGCTCGCTTGGAAAATATAGTAGAGTGTCACATGATTGCGATCGCGCGGATAAATAACTGATTCATATTGACTATTTTATCATTTCTCCGCAACAGTATATCCATGTGGCTTTTGATTGTTTATTCTTAGATTTACATGTTTCGTGCTAGGTTATCGCGGAGCACATTATATATTGAAACCCGCGCGCGCTGTAAAATTACATAATTATGCTCGGATAGTAGATATAGTATCATTCGGTTAGGTAATACGCTTTTTTTTTTCGTTTCTTGCCGTAGATTGAGAAAAGTGAAAAAAAAAAAAAATGACGCGAGCGGACAAACAAGTAGAAATTGATCGAGACTCGGGGCGCAGCGGGCCGCCGATGCACGCACCCGTATTATTAGGCACGACGCCTGGTTTTCCTCCAATAAAACAATAAAGAGAGATTCCCAGGGCATATCGCGATCGATTTTTTTTCACTCGGTCAAAAGTAGATTAACGCCGCGCGAGCCGTTACGTGCAGGCCGCGCCGCTCGGAGGTGGGACACGCGCGCGCTCGGTGACGCAGAGCCCCTGATGTAATTCCTCAAATGAAAGTAAACACTCGCCCGCACATCTCGCATCCCTCCGGGCGGGCCCCCGCATCGGCCGACCTGCCACCGGGCACGCGAGCCCGGTTGCACCGCCAGGGGGGGCAGGGGCCACGTGTGTGCGTGCGTGCGTGTGCGCGTCGACGGGCTGATGCACGGGGCGTTTTCGCGGGGAGGGCCCCTGTCATCGCGCCCGGCGCGCACAACCCGGGCATTAGCCGATCGTGCGCGCGCCCGGCGCCTACTAATTAACCACGCGGCCCTCTCTCCGCATGTGCATACGCGGGCGCGTGCATACATCGGCGCAATTGCCGGTGTCAATCGGCCGGCCTCGATCACGCCCGCGGGAGGAGCCAGCGTGCACTTTGGCTAATGCCCCGGAATTCCCCCGGGGGGGCGGAGGCCGACTCCCCCCCCCACGTGCGATATGCCCCGGCGCACGGAAGGTCGCGCGTGCCGCGCCCCGCTGCACGCAGGCCGCCGGCACGCGTGCACCGGTGCGTGCGCGCCGCCTCAACAGGTGACTATGTATGTATGTATGTACGTACGTACGCGTGCAATGCCCGGCGACCGGGGAAGTAAGCGCGCGCCCGGTTAATCGGCCTAATAGCGGGCCGACGGACCCGTGTGTATAACGTGCATATAGGTATACATATCGAGGCCGCGGGATGCGCGCGGGATCGCCCGCGGCCCGGAGCTTTCTTTTTTTTTTCTTCTTTTTACGAGCGGCGCCCGTAAAAGAGAGGCTCCCGGCCCGAGCCGATCGATATAAGCCCGCGCGGCCCCGGCGCAATTTTATAAGTACGCCCGGGGAATAAAAATCTGGCTATCTCGCGGCGGCCGAGCCTCGCGCGCTATAAACCGCCGATATTGACTCGAGGCGTAGCCCCGCACGGAGATTACGCCCGGGGCCTCGCCGCCCGAGATTACAGAGATAATTGAGCGCGACTACGCGGCAAATCAGGGCGGAGGCGCATTTGATGCCCCGGGTCAATATTTGACCGGGCGGGCCCGGGGCGCGCGGCCTGACTCCGCGGAGGACCAGCCGGCATCCTCCGGCCCGGTTATCTCCGGGGGAAGAAAAGCCCCGCGGACCGTCCGAAGCCGGCCGCAGCCTCCCCGCGCGGAGCCTTATCGCCGCGGCATGATTTATTCCCGATAATCCCGGCCGCGAGATAACTTTGCGGCGCGCCTTTCCGGATTACCCGGCCGGCGTATATTGCCCGGATTAAGGATGGCTCGATAGCCCAGGTGGCAACAGCCCGGCCCGAGACAAAGCGCCTGCTCCGTGTAATGTTGCGCGCGGGCCGCCCGGCTTGCGCCGACCAAGGAGGACCGAATCCGGGGCATTACTTTTATGGCGGTTAATTGGCAAGGACGTCGAGAGGTCCTCGCGCCGGAAACAAAAAAAAAAAAAAGAAAGGAAGTTATCTCCCGGGCGCGGGCTGATAAATAGCCGAGGCAGCCTCCCGGCTTTCTAATGAAGACGCCCGGCACCCTCCGAGGGTAGAGATCTCCGCGACGCCGGAAGAATACGTAATTCATCGAGGAGTCGGCGCAGATTGACCCCTCGCGGGCGGGCCGCGCCCCGAATTAGGAGCGCCGGAGGCCCGTAAATACAACCGCGGGAGATTTATCCGCGGAGGCGCCGGCAAGCGGCCTAATAACGACATCCGAGGGATAGGCGAGAATGAAACCTGGACACCGGGGCTTCTTTCTGCTTTCAGCCTGCGACGTGCGGCTCATGTTCCCGCGGCTGTGGGCGCCCTTCGCCAGCGCCGCCGAGATCACGAGCCTGCCGGCCTTCCCCAAATCTGACCCAGGTGAGCTACACTTTCCCTAACTTTTTTTTCGCCCCCCATCATATCGCAACATAGACGTGTGTCTATATGTGCGGGCCGCGGGCGTAATCGCGGCCGAGGGGGCGTGGGCGGCCCCCGGCCTATCGGTCGCCGAGCGCGCCGGAAGCCGACCTTTTCGTCGTTGATCAATTGCGGGCGCGCCGCGGGGCCGGTGATTGGGACAAGTGGGCGCACGCGCGCCGCCGCCGGCCGGATTCGGCGGCTCCTTTGTGCGCGGCCGCCGCCGCCGCCGTCGCCGCTCTCGTTCTGCATATACGCGTCGCCGGCTGCATACGAAGCGCGCGTAGATTTTCTTAATCCCGGCCGCCGCTGCGCCGGCTTCCTTATTACAAAAGGCCGGCTGTCGCTGCCCCTACCCCCGCCGGCTACTGTGTTTACCGCGGCGCGCGCGGAAAAAAAAAAAAGCTACGGGGGAATGATCGACGGGCGTGTGTGCGCTCGCGGGTTCCCCCGGGCGGCGGACCCCCTGGCGGCCGGCCGCCGAGGCTCGCGCTTGACCGATGCCGCGCTCCGGCCCACGTAGCGAATCAAATAATTAAACAGCTCCAGTTTCCTCGGACGTGTTTGATAATGGGACGGTTAAACATTTGCGTGGCGCGCGCGCCGCCCGCAATAAATCGGCTGCATAATAAATCGGCCGCTCCTGTCTTGCCGGCCGACGGACGTGCGATCGCCTTTGGCAAAGATTCGCAAATTGAATAGAAACCGACAACTGGCCTCGCGCACATGTATATCCTATTGTCGGTATAATATGTATGCATGAGCACGTCGGCCCTCGGCTATTTATCCCCCGGTCGTTTCGGCCGGCGCCTCGGGTATATAAAATCTGACGTTCGGACCGGCCGCTAAATTATGAGCCGCGCCCGGCGCCGAGGGGAAACTTTTGTAAAATTTCAATCGGCTGCGGCCGCGCGCCGAGGAATCCAATATACGTCCGAGACAGCCTGTACGTATTATGAGCCGGTGGAAAAAAAAAAAGGGAATCTCGAGCGCGGCGACCGCGCGACATCCTCTAATCGAATCCATTTGGCCGCAGCGTAAACTCGATGTGCAATCAACTCGGCCGCGGGAAAAAACAAAGCGCCCCGTCGAGCAAAATCCCCGCGGCCGTGTGTACGTGGGCGGTACAGGGTTGTACAGGAGCGGCCCGTGTGCACGTGCAGGAGCCGCGTCGGAGGTACACCTCGGGGCCGGCAGCCAATACCGTCGGCGGAAGGCTCCTCGGCTAAAGTGTATAACGGCTTTAATAGCGGCAGATCACTACGCAGTAAACGACTGACGGACGACAGAAGATTAAAGTTGGCCCGTTAACTCGATCTAATTGTCCCCCTCGGGCCTGGCCTTCCTTTATTAATCCACCGCGCGGCGCGATTCCGCCTCTCCCCGGCCGGGCTCCTCGGCTTTTTTTTCTCTCCGTTTTTCGTCTGGCCGCCGGCGCGGCCTATGTGCGCGGCTCTTCATTTTTGTAGGCGCATCTCCCGCCGCGGACGCGAGCGTATATATCCTCTTTGTCCGAGGCTACGATCGCGTGCCTCGCGGCGCGCACAAAATCTGGAGGTTCGCGCGACCTCTGGCTTCGTGCCGCGTCCGATTGTCGCGCGGCGTCCGCTTTTGAGCTACTCCACTTTAATTTATGGCCTTTCGCGCGAGATCCCGAGCTTTCAATTTCTGAATCTCGAGCAATTTCGCTTTTTCCTAAACAATTTTTCCTGCTTTGGAGCGCGAGACGACCTTACTCACTTTGAGCTTCTTGATTTTTCTCATTGAGTTTTATCGTAACGTAAACTCGCGCTTTTGCACAATTTCACACAAAAATAAAATTACGTTTACTAGATTTATTAGAAACAACTATTTGTCCCTTATTTGCTCTTGCAATAGATATGTATAACAATAGCGATATTATTTTTGGGTTCAAAAATAATGTATAAACATGGTAAGGAAACGTAACCTTGATCCATATAACAATGGTATGTCATTGAGTATGCATCTGATAACATTAATTTAATTGCCAAAATGTCTGTATCAGTAACTGTGATAAAAGTAATGTTTTCAAATATTTTAGAGACAAAAATAAGGCATAAATTGGTAGTCTCTCGAATGTTGCTCTCGAATGTTTTGAGTAAACGTCAATTGTGTGATTGAAGGTTACGTCTGACCGGTCACTTAGCAATAGAGACGTCCGCGATTTCTAAGCCAGTTCTAGGTTCTTCTTCTCGCGTTGCGCTGCTATTTTGTTCATATTGTTTTTGCCAGAGTCCAACACAAGCTATAAAGAAGAGCAAGAGAGCGCGGGAGCGTCACGTCGTTAGCAGCGCGCGCGTATCTGTTCCCCGCGAGGGCACACAAGCCCAGCGCTCATCTCGGATACGCAGAAATAGGTTAATTCGGCTGGAGCGGCGGGGGCGGAGGCGCCGAGTAATCGGAATAAAAGACCGGGCGTGACGGGCGGGAATCGCGCTCGCGGGGCTCAGGCGAAGGCCGCGGTGGTCCGCGATCGGGCGCATTGCGCAATTAATCCGATTTGCCGGGGCGGCGTGCGAACGGGCGGTTTTTGCTCGGCGAGGGGCGCGCGGCCCGGGAATTCGGGGCGGAGGGTTTTTTTGCGGGCGCCCATCTGTCTGGCGAGGCGCGCGCGCGCGGCCGCGGCCCCACGTTTCCCAGGCACACTTGTTCCGCGGCCCCCGCAGCGGCCCCAACTTTCCTCCGCAGGATTTTTGCGCGCGGGGAGGGAAGGGGAGGCGGCGGGCGGAAAAAAAGGAGGAGTAGCCTGCGAGCAGCAGCAGCTGCAGCCGGCCGCGCGCTCCCGGGGGCCGCGCCGGCACGTGCCCCGGGCGTCGCGCCCGAGGATCGCCGCGTCGAGGAGCGGCCCGCCGGGCGCCCCGCGCGACCTTCGCACTCTACCCGATTGGCCCGCGCGCTTTGATTTATCGGCTCTTATTACGTCGCTGCGGATGATTATTAATTCCCGGGGCGGCGCGCGCCCCCATTGTCGCCCGGCCCCCGCGGCCGTTCCACGCCGCATAATGCGCCCGGTCGGTAATCGCGTGGGGAGTCGAGCGGCCGTTCTTCGGCCCCCGCGCGCACATCGCATAAACGTAAAAGAAAAAAAAGGGTTGCCTCCCCGGAGTAAGCGATCGGGCTAAAATCCGACCTCGCGTAAAAATTAAAAAGCCGGTGGAAGGGCGCGCGGAGAGATTTCCCATTTGCCGGTCTCGGGGCGGAAACCGGGGCGAGATTAAAGGAGGAGCGAGGGAAAAAAAAAAAAATGCATCGGCGGCGGCGGCCCCCCGCCTCGAGATTGCACGTGCCGGGCAGGACGGCAGCGCCGGTGCCTCGTTAGCCTTACACGGGCCCCAGCCGAGCGGCAGCCCCTGAAAAAGACGTACGCTACGTGACTCAAATCCCATCGGCCGCGCCCCGAGCTCACGTCCCGCGGCGCGCACGCCCCCGTATATATACCTGTAGGCCGCGCCGCGCTTGGGATTCCGCCCGGGGGCCGCCCGAGTCTATTTCCCCCCGCGAATCGACTCGGCGGCGAGGAAGCGCCGGCGGGCGGAGGAGCGGCCCCGGCGCGATTAGAGCGCGGGCCGCTTTATCGAGTTCTCGGGATTTCTCCCGAGCGAGCGGCGAGTGAACGGCCTGGTTTCTTCTTGCCCGCAGAGCGGCTGTCCTTCGGCGTGGGCCGGCTCGTCGGCTCGCCCCTCTCGAGGAGCCCCAGGAGGTCGCCCTCGCACTCGCCCTGCCCCGACTCGCCGCGCACCGAGCTCCAGGACACCGAGGTGGACGTCGACGCCGAGGACGAGGAGGTCGACGTCGACGTCGAGGAGGTCGGCGACGAGGAGGAAGGCTCGAGCCCGCCGCGCTCGACCTCGCCGCCCTCGCCGCCCTCGCCCCCGGGCCTCTGCGCCCGCTCGACGGCGTGCCCGAGCGCGCCAAGGAGGTAGGTGCCGCCCGCCATCCCCTCGAGCTCCCGGAGCCCAGATGCCCGGCTTACGCAGCCTGTGTCTCGTGCCCGCAGGTCGGCGGACACGTTCAGCGTGAGCGCGCTGCTCAGGCCG